>CM035629.1:84887205-87287205 GCA_020496765.1 Gossypium stocksii
ACTAATCCCCAAGAAACTGTCCAACCCCTTGCATAATTCATGCATGAAATCAAGCATGAATCAAGCAACCATCAACCTCCCTTCCACACTTCAAGGCCAGTCAAGCAAAAGAGAGAACTAACGGCTCTTCAAGTTAATTTTAGCAAACTCCTATTCCATCCCTCTACTATAAAAACCAACCCTCTCTTCTCATTCCATCATCGTTCGTCACTCATTCATCTCTCAACTCACATTCCTCTCATCTTTTCTTCCCTATCTTCCACACATAAGCCTTTTCATTTTCCCATCTCCTTTAGCTAGCATTTTCCTTTGAGGAAAACCGCTCTTACACTGCCACCTTGAGTAGCATTTTGCAATCACACGAATAGAAGGAAGGCACCACAATCGGTCTTCGAAAAACTGTTGAAATCATCAAAAGTTTCTTCTTCCTTAATCTTATATTTATTCAAAATGTTTGCAAATTATTTTGATGTCTTTCAATTGAAAATGATGACTTAATTTTATTTTAGCTAGCATGATTACAATAATTTGATAAAGTTCATTTGATTTATGCTTATGATGTTTTGTGCCTTAGTCATTCATGCTGCCAAATAAACTCATTATTTATTTCATGCATTAAAATATGCTTGAATGCATTAAAAATAGTTAGTCGATCCTAATCAGATGATAACTAATGGACACGATAATTGGAAGATGCATGCTTAATATATAACTTAATCAAAATAAATTAGAGGTTCGTAATAGACTAAGAGAACTTATTACCTTGCATAACTTTAAGTTTATGTGATTAAATTGTTTCAAACCTAATCCATTCCTGTTACTTCAAATAAATCTTAAGGAATCCTTAGTTAAATTATGACAGTGGTTTATGCATATTTTTCTAAGTATAAGATTCGGTTGAACTTATATGAGATTCCCAATTAATGAAAAGATGGAGTTGCTATGGAATTTTTCTAGAACATTGTTAAACATGATAAAAAATGAATTGAGTCAAATTTTGTAATTATTTTAGCTTATTCATGTTATTATTTTAACACATGAAAATTGCTGCTAAAACATCACCTTGCATTTTACTCATTTGCATTTAGATTAACTTACATTTAGTTAATGAATTTAATTTAAATCCTATCACTCAAAATTATTGTTTTTTTCTTAACCAATCTGTGAATAGTAATTTTTACAAATATCGGTTTAAATACAATCCTTGTGGATATGATAACTCTTATACTTCCTTATTACTTGATAATGACTATGTATACATGCACAAACCTAATCGTTACAAGTTTTTGGTGCCATTACCAATGACTATTAATATAATCATTATTTTCTTACAATTTGGTTTATTTATATTTATTTAATCAATTATTTATTCTTTATTTTTATTTTTTTTTTGCAATTTCTCTTCAGGAGTTTATGAGCATAGATAGAATCATCGATTTACTTCTATAGACCCTAAAATCAAGCTGACATTTAGAGAAAGATAGGCCAAAAGACAAGACAAAGAAATGAACCTTGAAATTCAAAATGATATCCAAGCGATTGGAGCCAGTAATGTTCATAATTCAATCCTTATTGTTAATGAAAGGGATCGAGTTATAAGATAGTATGATATGCCCCTTTTTAATGAACTTAATCTGGGAAATAGGAGACCAGAATTGAAACACTATAATTTTAATTGAAGCTTATGATGTTTTAGATGCTTCAAACAATGGGCCAATCTAGTGGAATGCCCACAAAAGATCCACACATTCACCTTCGACTATTAATAGAGGTGAGCAATTCCGTTAAGATAGCCAGTGTAACTGCAGACACCTTTAGGTTGAAGTTGTTTCCATACTCGTTGCGAGATTGAGCACGAGCATGGCTTATTTCATTACCACCACATTCAATATCAACTTGGCAAGCATTAGCCAAACACTTTTCGGTAAAGTATTTCCTGCCTAGCAAAAATGCTAAGTTGTAGAATAAGATCACCACTTTTTAGCAAATGGATGAAGAGTCCCTATACGATGCATGGGAAGGATTCAAAGAGTTACTACACAAATTCCCTCACCATGTTATTCCACATTGCATCTAATTGGAGCCATTTTCTTAATGCACACACAAGGTTGGTGCTAGATGCTTTTGCAAATAGTGTTCTCTTGTCGAAATCTTATAATGAGGCTAACGAAATTATCGAGAGAATAGCTAGTAATAATTACCAATGGCTGACAAATCAAGTAGCTTCAGAAAGACGAGTAGCTAGAGTGCATGAAGTAAACACCCTCACTTCACTCCTAGCTCATGTATCTTCTATCTCTTCAATGTTGAAACAGTTTACTACTAATGATTTTAATCATGTTACAGCTCAATCACCGAGCCAATTTGATGTTGTTTCCTATGTATATTATAGGGACGGTCATTTATTTGAGAATTTTCCATCAAATCCAGAGTCTGTTTATTACAAAGGAAATTAAAACCAAAATAGAAATGAACAAGGACCACAGTCCAATTTCTATAACCTTTCATGGAAAAACCATCCAAACTTCTCTTGGAGTAACCAAGGAGCTGGACCAAATATGTAACATCCCTTACCTAGGTTTATCGCTTTACCCGAGCACAAGGCATTACCGAACAATATCATGTCTAATCATACAAACTCAAGCTATAAAATTTTGTTCCAATTTAAAAATTTTACATACTATATCATACGATCCTTAAAATGGGCCTACGGGGCCTAAAACATACTTTGGAAGTGATCCGAGACCAAACTAAAAACTTAGAAAATTTTGGAAATTTTGCCTCATTACAAGGCACATGCCCGTGTGAGATAGGGGCACGCTCATGTGGGCAGGCCGTGTGGTCACACACGCCCGTGTCCCTTACCCGTGTTGAATTTTTGGAAAATTATTCTCATTTCGAACCTACAGGGGTTTTCACACGGATGAGCATACGCCCGTGCCCCTAACCCGTGTCCTACCCCATGGCCTCGACACACCCGTGTGGCTCCCCATGTTAAAAACTTGGGACATTCTGTTTATGACGTCAGCATGCCATTTTGGTCACACAGCCACGGGACACACTCGTGTGACCAGGCCGTGTGACCTCCTTAAGCTCCGAAAATTACAAGTAAGGTTCACACGCCCAACACACATGGCCATGGGGTTTGGCCGTGTGGCCCTAAGTTAGGTTATATTCCAAGCCATTTCTTGCCCCAAAACACATACAAACACTACCATATTTGACACCACATATCAATACATCTTTAAACATCAAAATATCACCTAACATACCATGAATTACCTTAAAAGACATATATAAACCATTATCATCATTGGCCATGTCACATGACCTTGTTTACAAAATGGCTTATCAAATGACCTTTGCCCACATTATGGCTAAACCAACATGACACCTACAATTCTACTAAGTCCCTATACATGCCATAGTCCAAGAGTTTGTGTCACAATACTAAAAGATTTTGTCGATAGTGTGGGTGATCCTCTGACTCGATCCGATCCTGAGCTGGCTCGACTGAATCTATAAAAAAAAGAAAACAGAAAGGAGTAAGCTTCAAAAGCTTAGTAAGTCTATATGTAAATAATCAACACTGAGACAACATTCAGCCATAACAAGGATATCTCTCATATACCAACTTACCACCCAAAACTTACCAACTTTCCCATACAATTCATACAAATTATTTTCATCTATTTAAGTCCACATGTACCATCACAACCACATGCATTTTTCCATAATTTCACTTGTCCAAAGAATACACCTGCACACACATATTGAACTACCACACCAAATCTCTTTAGTAGGTATTCCCGTTGAACTCTTTGGATTAACACTCGATACTCGGTGAACTTTCCCATCAAGATACTGCCAATCCACAAGTTCGGCTCTCGGGTACACATAGTGAAGATCACTTTATCACTTATGTGACCTAGCCATTTAGGCTTGTAGCCCTCGTGTGCACATAGCGAAGGTCACTTTATCGCTCACGTGTCTTAGCTACATAGGACATTGCCCTCATGTACACATGATGAAGGTCACTTTATCATCCATGTGACATAATCATTAAGTCCAAAATCCTATTTGCACATGGTGAAGGTCACTTTATCACACATATGGCTTAGCCATTGAGCTCATTAGCTCCTGGGTCTACATGGTGAAGGTCACTTTATCACACATATGACCAAACCGCATTTTACTCGTATCGCTCGTTATCCCGAAAGTTCAACCGGGAACTCTCAGTCCTAACTCAACCAAACATTATAGAAAATTATCATCATCAACAATTCATCATAACCATTAAATATCATTAATGCATAATTAAAACAATTAAACTACTTACATATAAACTTACCTCGATAACAAAATGTGATAATTTATAATTTAGTTCTATACCTTGCCTGTAACACCTCTTACCCGTGTTCAATTCCGGAACAGGGTACAAGGCATCACTAGATTTGTACAATTACAAATACACAAAACCGGCTATAAAATTTATTTCAATTTAGGATCTAATCACATTCTTATCATATATATACATACATTCAAGTCCTTATACATGCCATAAACTTATAAAAATTTCAAAAACTTTTTATACTAACCTTAGTCTGATAGTGTGATAGCGACCTCCAACTCGAGCTAGCATCTGAAACTCTATAAGAAAAAGAAAGGGAAAGGAGTAAGCATTATAGCTTAGTAAGTGAATATGTAAATAATAATAATAATACATTATTAATGGCATTTATATGTCCCAAAATATGTCTCCACAATTATACAATCTTAATCTCACATGAAATTATCATTTACTTAAAATCAGTACAAGTTGTCCATTCGAGTCCCAGTCACTAAATTATTTTTATCTAGATCTACGGAGCTCCAAATTAAGATTTTTAAATTTTCTCAGAAACTAGACTCATATGTATTCTTACCATAAAAATTTCAGAATTTTTGGTTGGGCCAATTAATACAGTTTATTCATTGAAGTCTCCCCTGTTTCGAGATTCAATGGCTTTGACCACTCTTCATTAAAATTTAATTATCTTTTTCTACCAAATTCAAATGAGGTTCTCATTTCTTTCTTCTGAAATAAGACTCAATAAGGAATCCAACCATATAAATTATGTTCCTTAACTATTTTTTTTGCAATTTTTAATGATTTTTACAATTCACAATAGGGGATCACGAAATTAATCTGAACCAATCTTACAAAAATATAAATATCTCAAAATAAAAAATTCCTTTGTTTGCTCTGTTTCCTTTATATGAAAACAGATTCAATAAAATTTAATTTCATACCTAATTTCACTTCTAACTCAATTTATACCATTTTTGGTGATTTTTCAAAGTCACTCCCCTACTCCTGTCCAAAACTGCTATATTTCCAATTTCACCTTTTTCATATATTCCCTTGTATCAATTTTTTTCATAGTAACACTTAACCATATCAAATGAACCAAAGTTCGATCATTTATCGAGCATATTACTTACAACACAGATATTCGTGTCCTTATACTTATCACCACATTTTCATATAAATTCACAATTAATAGATTTTCCCGTTGAACACATCAGAATAGTAACAGATATTCGGTGGCCTGCACATAGTACCACCCTTGTAGCCGAACCTCATTGGTGCACGTAGTAGCCTGCACTTAGTACTACACATGTGACCAATATCATCTGATACACATAGTAGCCTGCACAGAGTACTACACACGTGATCGAAATAATCGAGTATGCATAGTAGCCTACACATAGTACTACACATGCGACCCATCCATCTGGTACACGTAGTAGCCTGCACTTAGTACTACACACGTGACCTAAACCATCTTGAACACATAGTAGTCTGCACATAGTACTACACGTGTTCCCACAGCAGATCATTCATATCTTTCTACTCCAAAGGTTCAACCGGAAAATTCTTCACTTTTTAAAATTTTACCAATTTATTCATACTCAATTTTAATTCATAATTTACCTCAATTGAGCATTTAATATGCAACTATAACTCATATAATATCAAAATATTATAATATAGATAAAAATGATACATTATTTACATATAAACTTACCTAGCTGCAAAATATAGAAATTTTGCAATTTAGTCCACAATCTTTTCCTTTTCCCAATCAAGGTCGATTCCACATCTTTCTTGATCTAAAATAAGACATTTAGCTTATTTAATACTCACATTTATCAAAACAGTCTAAATTTGGAAAAATTACAATTTTGCCCCTAAACTTTTGCATATTTCACTTTTGCCCCAAAGCTCAGAAATTAAAATTTTTCCCTAATTCTTATGTTTTAGAACATGCTGATAATTTATTTACTAACGGCAACATCAAATTCTCACTCTAACATATACTTATGAACATTAGGTATTTTTACCGATTATGTCGTTTTACTCGTTTTCACTTAAAACCGAGTAGCACAAGTTATTCAACATAATTTAAAACCTCATAATCTATCATAAAATATCAAAAAACACAATTATTCAACATGGTTCAATTTCTGAAATCAAACCCTAGCTCAAATAAATGGTAGAAATAGAGAAATCAAGTTACTGGGATTGCAAAAACGTAAAAATCATTAAAAACGGGGCTAGAACGGACTTACAATCGAGCTTGGAAGCTTGAAAACCCCTACCCATGGCTTCTCCATGCTATTTTCGGCCTTGAGGAAGAAAATGAGCAAAAATTGGCTTTTAATTTGATTTTTTAATTCATTTAATCATTAAATGACAAAAATGCCCCTAACTAAAAAAAATTCTTTTTCACCCATTTCATGTCCATTTTTGTCCAATAAATTAACCAATGGTCTAATTACCATTTAGGGACCTTCAATTTAAAATTTCATAACAATTGGACACCTCTAACATGTAGAACTCAACTTTTGCACTTTTTACAATTTAGTCCTTTTGACTAAATTGAGTGCCCAAACGTCTAAATTTTCGTACGAAATTTTTAAAAAATAATTTCATAAAAATGTAAACCATAAAAATATAAATAGAACCTATTTCAATTAAACACCTTTACCTTCTAGAATGCACATTTTACTACTTTTGCAATTTAGTCCAATTTATCAAATTGGACAGACAAACAATAAAATTTTGTAACGAAAATTTCACAAAATATTGCAAACACAAAATAAATTATAAAACTCAATCGGAATAAATATTTTGACCTCAGATTTGTGGTTTCGTAACCACTATTCCGTTTAGGCCCTATATCGGGCTATTACATTGCCCTTGCCTCAGTGAATGTCAATTCCTCGATCTTCTTGATCTATAATGACACATTTGACTCGTTTAATACACATATTGTTCAATTTAGTCCAAAATCATCTTACAACAAATTTTTACCATTCTACCCCTAACTTTGTCGATTTTTACAACAAGTCCCTAGGCTCGTAAATTGAAATGTATCAATTTCTTTGATCACCCAAGCCTAGCCGAATGTCTATAGCACCCAAAACAGCCCATATTTCTCATCAATTTATACTTTTACCACTCAATTTCTCAACTTTGCAATTTGGTCCTTTTTAGGGACTTCCATGAAAAATCACCTAGAAATCATAGTTCACTGCACCTTAAACCCTCATATTCCACCATTAGACATCAAAATACTTGCACGTCATAAATGGGTAAATTTTTAAGCATCAACCCTAACTCAAAATAAGGGTAGAAATAGCTAGACCAAGCTACGAGGATTCTAAAAATACGAAGAACATTAAAAACAGGGCTTGAATGTACCTTAAACCAAGCTTGAAAGTGACCAAAACCCTAGCTATGGTTGGCTTCTAAGTTTCGACACCAAGGAGGAAGATGGACACCAATTTTGACTTCTTTTTCCCTTTTTATTTCTTTAATTATCCAAATGACCAAAATGCCCCTCATGCCCTTCTTTAAAATTTTTCCCCTTCCATGGGTATTTTTGTCCAAACAAGGTTAAAATGGTTTAATTATCACATAAGGACCTCTAATTTAAAAACCTAATTCAATTAAGTACCTTTATGAAATAAAACTCATATTTTTCAACTATTGCAATTTAGTCCAACTTACCAAATTGGGCTTGTAACCAATAAAATTCACTCACAAAAATTCTACCTATTTATCCAAACACCCAATAAATATCAAAACTAAATCAGAATAATATTTTAAACCTTAGATTCATGGTTTCGAAACCACTTTTCTATTTAGCCCCTAATTCGGGTTGTTACAAAACAACAACTACATGCAGCATAGATCAAATCAACCTCAAGGGTTCAGTCAACAAGTTCAAAAACAACTACAATCTGAAGCATCTAATAGTTTGGAAAATTTGTTGAAGGCATACATGGCAAAGAATGACGCCTTAATCCAAAGCCAAGTAGCAACACTAAAAAATTTGGAGAACCAAATGGGTTAATTAGCTACGGAGCTTCATAATAGACTGCAATGAGCCTAGCCAAGTGACATGGAAAATCAAAGGAATATGGTTAATGAACATTGCAAGGTATTTCCTTTATGAAGTGGTAAAACTTTGGAAGCCACGGTAGTTGAGGTTGCGAACGAGCCTGCCAAGGAAGAGGAAAATTATCTGATAGATGAAATTCGTACACCACAATAGCCAGATTCTACAAAGTCTAAATAGGTAAATTTTAAACTAGTGAATACTGATAAGCTAACATCTTCTTCAAATACATATACAATTTCTCAAAAAAGTTGTTCGATTCAAGCCAAGGTTCCCACACCTCTATCTCCACAAAGGATTCAACAAAAACAGGAGGTGTAATTCAAGAAGTTTTTAGATGTTCTAAAGTAGCTTCACATCAATATACCGTTGGTAGAAACTTTAGAACAAATTCCCAATTATTTCAAGTTCATGAAGGACATTTTGTCTAAGAAGAATAGACTTAGTGAGTTCGAGACTGTAGCATTAATAAAGGAGTGTGTGTGTTCCTACAGAATAAGCTACCTCTAAAAATGAAGGACCTTGGAAGCTTTACTATACCCTATAATATTGGAGAATCTTACTATAGTAAAGCTTTATGCAATATTGGAGTGAGTATCAACTTAATGCCAAAATCTATTTTCAAGATGTTGGGAATAAGTAAAGTAAGACCCATGATTGTGACACTCCAATTGGTGGATCGATCTTTGGCATACCCAGAAGGAAAGGTCGAGGATGTTCTGGTATGTGTAGATCAGTTTATTTTTCCTACTAATTTTATTGTCCTAGATTTTAAAACAGATAAGGAAGTGTCGATCATCCTGGGGAGACCTTTTCTAGCAACGGGGAGAATATTAATAGACATGCAAAAAGGTGAACTCACTATGAGAGTTCAAGATGACCAAGTGACATTTAATGTTCTCAAAGTGATGAGACTTCCTAATCTGACAAAAGAATATTGAATAATAGAGGAGTTAGAAACCTTTATTTCTATGGAGTGGGAAAGCAATTTTGTAGAAGACCCATTAGGAAACACTATAAGGTCTGAGCCATTAGAAGATGAAGAAGGTAATAAAAGTATGGCTTTGATAAAAGATAATCCGAAGGACTATGTTCAGCCAACACAGTTTGAACCATTAGCGTTGAAAGCTCAAGAATTCACACAACCGAAGTTGTCAATCGAGAAACCACCCAAACTTGAACTTAAAGTACTTCTCTCTCATTTGAAATACATTTATTTGGGTAACAGTTCTATTTTGTCTATGATTATTTCAGTAGAACTGACAAAACACCAAGAGGAGCAGCTGATCGAAGTTTAAAATAAATTTAAAAAGGTGATCGATTAGACCATAGTTGATATTTGAAGAATAAGTTTATCCTTTTATATGCACAAGATTATCTTAGAGGAAGGTGAGTGAGCAAGAATAGATGGGAAAATGAGACTTAATCCAATAATGAAAGAGGTAGTTCAAAACAAAACCATTAAATGGTTAGATTCAGGAACTATCTACCCTATCTCAGATAATTCATGGGTAAGTCCAGTACAGTGTGTACTAAAGAAAGATGGAATCAAAATTGTTGAAAATGAATAAAATGAGTTAATCCCAACGTGTAACACCCCTAACCTGTATCCATTACCGAACTAGGGTTAGGAAAATTACTGGACAATTCAAAACTTTTACAGACATTTCACAATCGTCAACATCATATCATAATCATACATCATCAATGAGTCCCTTACGAAGGTCTCAAGACCTTAAACATGCATTAGGAGAAGGTCGAGAGTAAACCAAACTTATACAAAATTATTCAAAACTTAGACATTTTTCAAAGCTACGGAGGTCACATGCCTATGTGGTCAGGCCGTGTACCTCACACGGCCTTAGACACACCCGTGTGTCTAAGCTGTGGCAAAATAAGGCATACATTCTGACTTGGGTCACACGGCCGACCACACGCCCATGTGCCACCCACGGCCACTAGACACGCCCGTGTGCCTAGGCCGTGTTAAACCTTTAAGGTATACTAACTTAATTCAAAAGGGTACCCTAGGGGACGTACGGCCATGTACTATGACCGTGTAACACCCCCTACCTGTATCAGTCGTTGGACTAAGGTACGAGGCGTTACCGGACTTATACACACGATCAATCAATTTCTGAGTTACAAATTTCACTTAAAATTTAAAACTTTTCATTGAAACTCATTTTGTCCCTATTACGGGCATACGAGGCCCAAAACATACTTTGAGAATGATTCGAGACTAAACTGGGTTCTTTGGAACACTTATAATAATTTTCAACAAAACAATGTCACATGCCCGTGTGACTTGGGACATGCCCATATGGGCAAGCCGTGTGGTCACACACGCTCGTGTCCTAGCCCGTGTTAAAAACATCGAGCATTCTGTTTATGACGTTAGCATACCATTAAGGGCACACGGCCAAGTCACACACCCGTGTGCTAGGCCGTGTCCTTCACACGGCTAAGACACATGACCGTGTCTCTGCTCGTGTCGCCAACACTTAAGCTATTTTTCAAGCCCTTTTTGTTGCTCTTAATCATTTACACTCAAATAAAATTCATAGACCCATATTATACCCTCAATTAATCCTAACTTAACCATCAAACACATGTAGTATACTTATCTACATCAAAGCATTTCCATGGTACATGCATAAAATAAAATTTGCATACCTATAACCATTATGAGCCACATCTCATGGCTATATAAAATAAAGTAATATAAGCCAATACATTTGGCCAAATCATAATAATACATATTACCAAAAACTAAATCTCTATACATGCCACTCACTTGTAATCAAATAAGAATTGTTATTACTCCATCTTGTCAAATTGATAGTGCGGTGCTGCCTTCGACGGTCTCCAACCCCGAGCCAACATGATAACACTAAGAGAAATGGAAAGGAAGGTGTAAGCTTTATAGCTTAGTAAATTGGCATATAATAATAAGAAATTTAATTAACAAGATATTTCCATTCCTCAAGGAGTATTCTTAAGAAAATAGAAGCATTATTCACATAATTTCACTTTTTACTCATGTTCAGCTTAGGCTGTTTTCTGAGTCACAGTCGCTAAATTAATTATATGTTAAGCTACAGAACTTAAATTAAGTATCGTAAATTTTACCTAAAACTAGACTCATATATATTCTTACCATAAAATTTCAAGAATTTTGGGTTTATCCAATTAGTATAGTTTATTCATTAAACGTTGCCCTATTTCACTATCCAGCAGACTTGACCTCTCTTTACTAAAAATTAATTATCTATTATTCAGAATTCAGATAACATTCGCGTTTGTTTTTATTGAAAGTAGACTTATTAATAACTTTAAGCATATAATTTACATACCATGAAAATTTTTATACAATTTTTAGTGATTTTCCAAAGTCGGAACAAGGGATTCTAAAATCCATCTGACCCTGTATCACAACAATATAGATATCTCACAAATTGAAAATCATTTTCTTACTCCACTTCTTTTATATGAAAATAGACTCAATGGTTTTAATTTTATATCTAATTTGACTTCTAATTCAATTCCCACCATTTTTGGTGATTTTTCAAAGGCACATGACTGCTACTATCCCAAAACGGTTTTATTTTAAGTTTCACCCTTTTATACTTTCTCTATAGTTTCTTTAATGGTGACGCTTATCTCTTATCAACCTTACCAAGGTTCGATCATAAAACGAGCTTATTGCTCACAATTTACACATACATACCTACACTTATACATAAGATTTCATAATCACACTTACACATATAAATGCATTATGGCATCAAACACAATATTCACTTACACATTCTTAACGCACAGTCAAATCCTTTCTACATTCAATCACATTTCATCATATCAATTTAATACCTGTTGAACCATACGGAATGGTAAAAGATACACGAAAAAAGGCACAAAGTGCCACACATATTGTAGCTTAAGCTACCACTAGTATGTAGCCAAAGCTACTGATGGTTTGTAGCCGAAGCTACCACTTATCACATATCAATAGAGGTTCATAATTGAGCTATTCACGGGCCTACTCACACAAGCTGACGATATAGTAAGTGCTACTCAGTGCTACTCAGTGCTGCTCATACAAGCTGACAGGTATCCACAACAAATGCAGGATTACCTAGCCACTGGCAGTCAAACTAGACCAGCACCTGGAATCACATAAACAATCAATAACGATCAATGATATCCTAGTGACATGTCACACATATATTAAATGATTCCTAAGGTTCAATCGGGACTTTTTCACAATTTTCGAAACTTAGTCAATATGCACTAATCACATATCTTATGACGATACAAATTCATAAATTCACATAATATCCATAATCATAGAAAGCACTTTAAAACACATGTCAATGCATTTCCATGACACCTCGAATCATAGACATATTTTTAAATCAATACACGAACATGGCACATTAAACATTTAATACAACAAAATCCAGTTAATACACTAATTTAGGTTTCAAATATAATTTACAACATTATTGCATTATTATTATCACACCAACTTACCTCAAATGCGAAAGTAACTAATTTTCCCGATTGGGTCCATAACCTCGATCTAAGCCCGAATCTCATTTTCCATGATCTAAAATATCACAATTAGCTTATTTATTAGTCACATTATTCAATGTAACCCATAAATCACATTATGGCAAATTTATATTTTTGCCCCTAAACTTTCACATATTTATGATTTTACCCCTAAGCTCGGTAAATGAAATTTATTCAATTTCTTTGCACTTTAGGCTTAGCTGAACCACTTTCTCTTCTACACCAGCACCTAATTCACACTAAATCACACTTTTACATACAAATTTTATAACTTTGCATTTTAGTCTTTTTTACAGTTTTCACCGAAAATCACTTAGCAAAAGATGTTCACCGCACTTCAAGCATTCATTTTCTACCATGAGACATAAAAATACATGCATGTTGCATATGGGTAAATTTTTAAACATCAACCCTAGCTTAAATAAATGGTAGAAATAACTAGATTAGGTGATGAGGATTTCAAAAATGTAAAGAACATTAAAAACGGGGCTAGAACGGACTTACTATGAAGCTTGGAAAGCTTGAACAAAACCCTAGCCATGGTGACCCTTCATATTCGGCCCTAGCTAGAAGAAGATAAGAGAATTTTTGCTTCATTTTCCCTTTTTAATTCTTTTAATTACTAAATGACTAAAATGCCCTTAAAGACTTTTCTTTCAAATTTGTCCTATTCATGCCCTTTTTTGTCCCAACTTAAATATATTGGTCTAATTTCTAAATAAAGGCCTCCACTTTAAGAACTCATTTCTTTAAATCCCTTTAGCATCTAGAACACACATTTTGCAACTTTTACAATTTAGTCCTAATTATTAAATCGGACACTCTATTGCTATAATTTCTTAACGATATTTTCACACAATCGTTCATTCAATAAATAAATCTCAAAAATTAATCAGAATAAATTTTTTGACCTCGGATTCATGGTTTCAAAATCATCGTTCTGTTTAGGCCCTAATCGGGCTGTTACAGATCGCGTGCCACACACGGCCGAGACACACGCCCGTGTCTCTGCCTGTGTGGACAAAAATAAGTCATTCGAAAAGTCAATTTTACCACCCTTTTTGGGTCATCCGTACAAGCCAAAACCAATAAATTTTATGACATCATTTCTTAGCCAATTCACAACCAAAATACATAAAATTCATGCCATAAAATCCTCTTCCAAAATCATACTCATTGTCCATACTAATTTATACCAAAACATAAGCCAATTTCATACCAAAACTTATAACACTTAACTCATTTTATACCTCCTTCCATCTCATATCAAAACTTACCAAATTCATACCATTTTCATAACATAATGACCATTTCTCTTTAGGCCATATAAGAATCATAAAACATACCAAATTTACCTTACTTATAACATGCCAAAACAAACCACAAATTCAACCAAAAGCTAACCATATCACATGGCATAACATATATACAACTCAAAATCATATCCCACACTATCTAGACTATACATGCCATACTTAACATTTATACTATCAAAAAGTACCAAAATCAAGTTCGATAGTGTGGTGATGATCCTTGACGATCCTCGAGCTCTTGGTAGCTTCTGTAACACCCCTTACCTGTATCCAACTCTAGGACAGGGTATGAGGCGTTACCTTTCTAAAACACAAGTAATTAATCGATCTCGAACCTTCAAAAATACGTCCCAAATTTAAAATTTTCCAAACATTAGTCTGCAAACCTTTTTATGGGCCTACAAGGCCTAAATCGTGGATCGGAGGTGACTCGAAACCATTTCATGCACTTGGGAAATTTTCTTCAAAAGCTAGCATAAACAAGGCACACGCTCGTAGGTAAGGGCAACACGCCTGTGTGGTCTCTAAACATGGCCGTGCAGATGGCCCATGTACCCCACACGGCCTAAGCACATTAGGGACACGCTCGTGCCCCTCATCGGTGTGGGGTTAATTTCCAACATTTAACCTACAGGGGTTCTCACACGGTCGAGCACACGCCCGTATGCCTAACCCGTGTCCCCTCACACGGCCATGACACGCCCATGTCGTAGCCCATGTGTGACAACCTTGACATTCTGTTTCTGACATCAGTGGACACATGGCCGTGGCACACGCCCGTGGTCTCTGCCCATGCCTATCACACGGCTAGGACATGCCCGTGTCTCAGCCCGTGTGAGAGAACTTAGGTATTCTGTTTCTGATGTCAACAAACACACGACCATACACATGCCCATGGGCTAACTGTGTGTTGACACGGCCTAGGCACAGGCCCGTGTGCCTACCCGTGTGGGCAAAAATAGGCTATTTACCAAGCCTTTTTGCCACCCTGAAACGAAACCAACACAAGTCCAAATATACTAAGTCTATTATGCTCAGCCAATGGCCTTAAATTGGCATCCAAAACATTGATGAGTATCATCAACCTTTGCACAAACTCATGCTTATTTCATTAATGATAACTAGAACCATTTTAGCCAATTCCAAAGGCCATTTACAAAATGAGCTTAATGCATAAATGGCCAACACAATTGGCTCACTAATGTACCTTACAACAAAATGACCATTTATCCTATACATGCCATTACTCAAAACACAAAATACGACCATATCGAATATTTTGGCAGATAATGTGTACGTTGCCTCCGACGCTCTTGGATCCTCAAATTAATTAGACGGCTCTAAAAGAGAATGGAAATGAAAGGGGTAAGCATAAAGCTTAGTAAGTCACAAGTAAAAAAATAACAACAATATATCAAGCCATGATAAACTTGCATTTGTGTCACAATCATGCATATATCAAGAAAAGCTACCACATAATTTACTCAATTCCATCCTTTATTAATTATACAACATGTTAGTGAGCTCATAATACGTACAATTCATTTGGCACCTGCACCACTCGAAAACCATCATATCATCTATCAACTTAGTAATAACTGAAACTTTTCTGTTGAACTACTTAGAATACTAGAGGATATTCATTGAGCCTTTTTGTAGGGTATCGAGCCGATGCCATATCCCAGACAGGTCTTATACTGACTCGCCACAAGCTAACACCATGTCCCAGACAGGCCTTGCACTAGCTTGTATAACTTAAGGCTAATACATGTCTCAGACATGTCTTACACTAACACTAGTCTCAAGCCGATGCACGTCCCAGATGTGTCTTACACTGGCTTATAAATCTCAAGGCCGATGCATGTCCCAGACATGTCTTACACTGGCTCTCGTAGTGTGGCCGATGCATGTCCCAGACATGTCTTACACTAGCACACACATCACCCAATGTCTCGGCAAGAATATCCAATCCCATCTTAAGTGTTCAAACGGGCTCTATTATGTAAGTTCTCAATAATTTATAAATACCAGTCATCAATACCACAATTTATGCTCGATATCACAACTTTAGATTTTACCCCTAAGCCCAAAAATCAATTTTTATCGAATTTCCTCAATTCTCATTCTTAGATAACTCTTTTTATTCCCATTACTACCCCAATGTCTCATTATTTCCAACACTTGCCTCTTTATTGTGCAACTTCTACAACTAAGCCCCATTCTATGTATTATCATGCAAACTCTTTCACAGGTTGTTTATTTAACCTCAATAGCTCATTTTCTTCCAAAAAATTTCAGCAAACATCATTTATACACTCATGGAAAATTTTTAAACTTCAAACCAAAATGCTCAATACACCCCTCAAAATGTAGCTCATGCTACAAGGGTTCCAAAAATGCAAAAACATTCAAGAAAAACCTTAGAAATTACTTACTAATGAGAGCTTGAAGTTGCTGAAATTTTTTTCTTCTAAAACCCCCAAAAATGGCTGAAAAATCGGTGGAAGGAGAAAAGGTAACTAGGCAAAAATAGATACTATTTTACTATTTTGGTCACCTAATACACCTAAGCCTTTGACTTTTCTTGTTTTTGTCCCACCTTGGCCGGCCATGACTCAATTAATGGGCTTATTTGCCCTTTAAAATCTTCCACTTTTAATTATCCAGCTATTTAACTCAATTTGCTAGTAATTTGCAACTTTTACCCTTTATGTGATTTAGTCCCTTTTCGTGATTAAGCCTTCAATCGCGTAAATTAAATTGCCAAAATTTTCAGGCATACTTCTAAAATCACTAAAACACATAATTTATTGCCAAAAAAAGTTTCTTAAACTTCGAGAAGTGATTTCAAAATCACTATTCTGGCTAGGCCCGATTTTGGGCCATTACAGCTTCGATATTTATAAAACAATGCAAACATACACAAAGTAAGCTACAAAGAGCTTAGTAAGCCATATCCAAATAAATTCAACTCATGAATCAAATATAATTCAATTCATTCATATATTCATGGAAAAACACAATCAAATTTCCATTTTACTCATGTAACTCATTTAATCAAGCTCATTTGTACATATATCATATTTCATTTCCAAGTACTCATATATATAACTCACATATATTCAATTGCGCATATACATACCCTTCTTTATCAAATATTGAACATATCTCAAACGTACCTGAATTTGATATATCTTAACAGAGATATACATTTCTCAGAGTTGCCTATTGAACCATTCGAAATCAAAAAGGATACTTGGATAGCTCGGAAAGCTCGTACAATGCCAACGTCCCAGACATGGTCTTACATGAAATCAAATATCGATGCCACTATCCCAGACAGGGTCTTACATGAAAATAAATACGATGCCAATGTCTCAGGCATGGTCTTACACGTAATCACAAATCGATGCCAACGTCCCAATGTTATGACATATGTATCTTAACTATTCCTAGGTTCGTACGGGGCTTTTCAGACGTTGTTACAAACTTGAAATTTCCTCGATTTCACATTTCCAACTTTCATAATCATTCATCACATTTCATTATTATAAAAATAATTAAATCAACTCAAACTCATTTATTTGTAAATTGACTTGCCTCGTTCGGATTCGTACGAATGAAAACGGCTAATCAACTACTTTCGACTTACCCGATCTAATTTTGTTTTCTTTGGTTCTTGATCTAAACACATTCAAATTTAACCCTTTTATTCAAAAAATCATTCAATTCGATCCAAAAACATATATTTAGGGTATTTTACAAATTAGCCCTTACATTTTCACATTTTGACATTTTAGTCCCTATTTCACAAAATCACAAAATACACAAAATTTCTTTACACCATAGCTTAGCCAAATTTTCATACTCTTCATATGAGTCCATATAATTCATAAATTTCACATTTTAGTCCTTCAATTTCTTATTTTCACAATTTAGCCAAAATTACTCAAATTCATCAAAAATCCAAATACAAAACATATTAATCAAACACATATCTTTTATTTTCTAACATCAAACTTCATAAAACTCATATAATAATCAATAGCATAACTCACAGTCTTCATAAAAATCAGAAATTGAAGCATGGGCTTTATAGAACACTTGACAACAATTACAAAAACATAAAAATTACCGAAAACGAGTCAAATTACATACCTCAATTTGCCAAAATGAGTGCCGAATGAACAAAAGCACAAAACCCTTATTTTTTTTTCTTTCAAATTCAACAAAACAAGATGATAATGGCCATGTTTTTGTTTTGTTTAATTTACTTCATATGTAATTATTAATTTCCATTTTTAACCTTTTTATTTTCATTCAAAATCCACTAATATATGACCATTAATGTTCATTCATAATTGTAATGGTCAAATAACCACATAAGGACCTCTTTTATACAAAGACATGTCAATTCAACCATTAATCAAATAGAAGGACAATTTTGCATTTTCTGTGATTTAGTCCTTTTTACAAATTAAGTACTCAAACGGACAAATTTTCATACGAAACTTTCACGGACATCAATTCACATATAATAAACACAGAAAATAATATTTAAATATTTTTCTGACTCAAATATGTGGCCCCGAAACCACTATTCTGACTAGGGTCTAAACCGGGCTGTTACACAACGAGGACCATGTAAACTTTAAATTGTATAGGGTTTTTTAGTCATTTTTACCACCTTTTTACTTAAAAATAACATTAATCGCAAGCAATTAATGAATTTAGTGAATTTTGCTTAAATCTCAATCATGGACATGAATTTATGAAATATACAAATTTGTGCTTTATTATATGAATTTTGTGCATAAATTAAATCAATTTAATTTTATTTATTAATGTGTTGTGTCTTAATAATGCAATGGGATCCTGAGGTGATATAATATGGAGTTCATTATAATTCTTTGACGGACATGAACAAATCCACTCTACTTGGATAGCCAAACCATGCAAAATTGGGTCATAAGGATGTTAATTTGACTCAGTTAAAGTGATGTTACAAGGTGGACATGTATGGTTATTTATTGCGTCATGAAACCATCCAACAATAGGAAGTCAAGCCCAAATTCGACGTAAGCCTGAGGTTGCCCAAAAATAAGCTTTGGGACAATTATTTGAAGGTCCCTACACTTTGAAAATCATTAAAAATTATCACATGAAGACTGCTTAAGAAACTGTCCACCCCATGGCTACATTTACCATGATTTCATGCTTAAATCAAGCAACCAACTCACCTTTATTTCCACTTGTTATGGCCGGTCATTAATTGGAGAGAACCAAGGGATCTTTGATGCCATTTTTAGTAAATTTAGCCACCAACCTCAAGTATAAATGCCACAATCCTCTCACATTTTCATTCATCCTTTAATCCCTAAAATCATCCATCATTCCTTCATTCATTACTCATCCATTCATTTTTTTTCATTTTTTCATTTTATTCCTTCTTTCCATGCCTAGAACCCATACTTCTTTTCATTTTTAGCCAACAAAATCGTGATAAGGTTGCCTCTTAGCCGACCACCTTAAGGAGCCATTAACAAATGAGTAACATGAGATCAAAAGAAAACATCTTCTTTCGGAGTTCATGATACTATCGATTTGAACAAAGTTTAATTTACCTTTACTTTGTTATTTTGATTTAAATATGTTTGCAATGTGTTTTATGATCTTGTCATCTACAATGGTAGCTTAATCTGTTGAGTTAGGATGATTGCATTTATTCAATGAAGTTTGTTAAATCATGTTTATAGTTTTTGTGCCTCATTCAATCATGTTTATGGAGCCATTAACAAAGGAGTAACATAAGATCAGAAGAAAACATCTTCTTTCGGAGTTCATGAGACTATCGATTTGAACAGAGTTTAATTTTCCTTTACTTTGTTATTTTGATTTAAATATGTTTGCAATGTGTTTTATGATCTTGTCATCTACAATGGTAGCTTAATCTGTTGAGTTAGGATGATTGCATTTATTCAATGAAGTTTGTTAAATCATGTTTATAGTTTTTGTGCCTCATTCGATCATGTTTTAAATTAAATTCAAGTATGTATTTCATCCATACGTGATTGGAATCATTTAAATTAGCTAAGCAATCCTGACCAGACAATAGCTAATGGACACAATAATTGAAAAATGCATGCTTAATTTAGATCCTAATCCAACTAAATTAAAGGTTCATAATAACTTTGACGAGCTCTACTATTTTGTATAATTTTTAGATTTATGTGATTAAATTGTTTCAAACTTGATACATCCCTATTAATTCACATGAATTCTAGGAAACCCTTAGTTTAATATGGTCAGTAAAATGCATATTTCACTAAGTAAAAGATTTCGAAAGGACTTAATTTGGTTTCCAAGCTCATGAAAATCGAGTTGCCATAAAATGTTTTCCGAACAATGTTAAACATGAGGAAAATGAACTAAGTTGAAAGATGTAATTATCCTAGCTTATTCATGTTATTGATTGTTAAATTTTGTGTCTTTGCTGCTAAATTCATTTCATACTGCATTAGGGATCATCTTGCATTTAGTTAATTTAACTTAGCTTAATCATTGTCATTCAAAATATTGTGTTTTTATCACCAGATTGTTAATTCTAATTTTACAATTAATTGATTAACATACATAGTCCCTATGGAGACGATAACTCTTTTACTTACTTATTACTTGATAACGATTGTGTACACTTGCACAAACAAAGCATTACAGATAGTCATAGGTTGGAAAATTTGTATAGACTACAAAAAATTTGAACAAAGCCACGCAAAAGGATCATTTTCCGCTACCTTTTATGGATCAAATGTTGGACGACTGACAGGTAACAAATATTACTGTTTCTTAAATGGATATTCGAGATATAACCAAATAGTTGTAGCCCCAAAAGACCAATCCAAAACAACTTTTACTTGCCCATACAATACTTTGCTTTTAGGCGAATGCCTTTCAGTTTATGTAATGCCCCTACCACTTTTCAACAATGCATGATGGCAATATTTACTGATATGATAGAAAATTTTGTTGAGATATTCATTGATGATTTTTCTATTCTTGGTAACACTTATTATGTTTGTTTGAGTAATTTGGATGAGATGTTGAAGAGATGTGAGGAGCAGTAAAAGAAGCAATTTGGTTAAGGGGCCCGTTTAGTGAACTGGTAAGTGAAAAGGGAGCAACTGTCACATATTGTGATAGTTAAAGTGCCATACATCTCATCGAAGATCAAATGCATCATCAAAGATCAAATGCATAATGAAAGAACAAAGTGCATAGGCATTTGTTATCACTTTGATCGAAAGGTGATCATTTAAGGGGATGTTGAGATTCTTAAAATTAGAATAGAACACAATTCGACCGACATGTTGACAAAGAGCCTTCCAATTTCAAAGTTCGAGCATCATTTGAACTTGGTAAGTATCCAACGAAGATTTAATTAGGCCCATAATAGGGCTTAGCAAGGGAGTTAAGTCAAATACGAGTCAATGTGGAGATTTGTGGGAGAATGCCTCTTATTTTGACCAAACATTACGCAATGTCTTGACGAGTAGCACTCTTTCGTCCAACAATGCAATGGTCATCTCGTCCCAATGAGAAACAAAGCCTCGTCCCAACAACTCAATGGTCCTTTATGTCCCAACGACACATCCAACTATGTCACGAAATGGCAATGTGCAATCTATGTTTTCTTGATTTTCTTCTGCTAATTAAACTCTATTTTTAGTTTTCCAGTTAAACTCTAATTAACCTAGGGTTGTTGTAATCATATATGCTATGAATTTCAGTATATAAATAGGCCTTAGTTACTCTAGGTTTGATAAAGCAAAAATATTTAGATTGAGAGAATTTTGTTTTTTATTTTGAACGGTGTTTTTTTTTAGGCTTCGAGTTTTCCTTTGATTCTCTTCATCTTTTGTACACTCCTTTATTATACTGAAATCTCTTTTTACTCGTGGTTTTTATCCTTTTTTGAGAAATTTTTTTCACATAAAAATTGCATGTTCGATCTTTCTGATTTTACTTTATTTACTTGCTCGTAGCATACATGGGTTAATTCCTAACAAATATGTAAACTTAGTTGAGAAATTCTTGGTTTTTCCTTGTTGCAACAAATTTTTTATAAGAATTTTTATTTATTTTAAAGAATTTTTACACTTTTTTTTACAATTATTGTTAAGAAAAATTTTACAACATCAAAATGTTTTTTTAACTATAGTTCAAGGACCAAATGAACTATCAACCCTTTGAATTAAAGTGTAACGTTATTTTTTTAAAGGAAGTTAACAGTTGAGTGATAAAAATGTAATAATTTAATAAAATTAGTGATTATTTTGTAACTTTTAAAAATTAAAAAATCAAAATGTAATTTTAAACCGAATTTAACAACAGTTGATGTAATTTACCCTTTAAATTTTAATGGATATACGGTAAAGTCTACTTTCCCGGTTCATCGAATAACCGCCGCCTTTGCATAAGACTCCAACTTTTCTTTAGTTTTAAGCCTTTAATACTCCACTTTACAAGTTAATTTTATTTTGTATTGTTTATTTTTCATATTTTTAAATGTTGAAGCGTGTGGCCTTATAATATATATCCCTTGCAACAAGTTTGATAGTATTCGTTAACCAAGGATAATATGTCAATGCTTGGATGCTAAGAACTACAGATGTGCATGTAGGCTTCCACAAAACCGATTGATTTGAAACATCAGCCTACGGATTGCAGTAAAGTACGACGGGGGATATTTCTAAATTTATTATTGCTTTAATATTTCTAAATTTACTTCCACAAAAAAATTATGTTGAAATATTTATTTAAAAAATTATATTTAAATATTTACTTAAATTTAAAAAGATTGAAAAAAATAAATATAAAAAGTAAAAATTATATTAAAGCAGAGTGGGATTGCAGTAAAAATTATATTATTATATTTTTATTCTTTTAATAGTTTATATGTATAAAGATAAAATAATAATTTTATAGTGAAGTAAGGTACGGCAAACTATTATTATAATTGCTCCAAACCTACTATTTAAAAGAAAATTTTACCTTATCCCACCAGGCATCTTTTTTTTTTTTTTTTTAAATTTTTAATCAAATTTTCCATCCCTGCATTAGCTAGTGAAAAAAAAAAACAACTATCCTCTGTCAAAAAACAGAAATATAATTGGATTCCAGCTAAGTTATTATTTCATTTGAACTCTTGATACCAAAATTTTGTGGTTGACATTAAAGGTAGACCTAAACACCATGATATGATATGAAAAAATAATACGAATACAACGTGAATGCACGGATAATATTAAATTTTTTCTAATGCAAATTATTAATTTTGGAAATGATATACACGAATGTGATGTAAAGAAATATAGGCATACGACACTAAATAAACCCAAAAATGTATTTACAGTTGAAGTATTTTGTTTTTTTAATTATGCTATTTAAGTTTTTACATATAGTGAGAAAACAGCTGGGAGTGGAAGGAATGTCTGGGAAGCTTTAGACTTTTAAACCAGCAAAAAGCTAGGATTATAAGTGTATATTGAAAGAAAACTAAGAATTCTTTATTAATCCCTCTCTTTTTCAAACCTACATAATCATTTTAATT
This sequence comes from Gossypium stocksii, assembly GCA_020496765.1. Classification (NCBI taxonomy): domain Eukaryota; kingdom Viridiplantae; phylum Streptophyta; class Magnoliopsida; order Malvales; family Malvaceae; genus Gossypium; species Gossypium stocksii. Next base: position 84,911,157 of record CM035629.1, read on the forward strand.
TCAGTAACTCGGATTACAAGTTATTAAATGGCTCTTATTATCGGGGAAACTAAAAGGTAATTCCAAGTAGGAAATGGAGGCAACTTATGTCTCTGAATAAATTGATATTTGCAACATGCATTATTTTAACAATATAATGAAGAATTCATTCTTTTGCCAGCTTTCAATTCGCCTGGTTCCGCTATTTCTTGACCATGAATTCCAGGAAGGTTTTGGGGAAATATATATTAAGTTCAGGCATCAGCATAAATCAAGCAACCAAATGATTAGACCAGCCACATTAGTCAACATTATAGCCTTAAAATACACAAATCCCCTTCATTTTTTATTGTTTGAATTCTAATTCCTTTCCATGAATTAAGCAGGTCGGTTGATTAAATGACAAGCTTTCTAACTGGAATTTGACATGGATTATAGGATAAAGGTTCAAAATACGTGTATTTATAGCTTTATATTTCTAAATCATCAAAACCCTTTTGGAGATTAATTGATAGTTTGCAAATACTAAGATGGCTATAGAAAGCAGTGGGCATGCAACATCTGATCCATCAATATTAGAGAATGCATGGGCCAACTTCATTGGTGGAGAGGAAGCTGGTAAAACAAGTACTAGAAATGAAGTGGAATCAACGTCGAAATCATGGGTAGAACTGCCAAGCCTGGATGGGAGAGAGGGTTTGCGAAGGCTACCAAGTCTTGGGAGGTGGATATCAATGGGAGCTGATGCATGGGATGATCTTCTCCATGGGATTATCCCTTTTGGGGAATTAAATCAATCATTTAATGGTGAAACAAGCAAAGACATAAGCCCTCCTCGAGGGTTTAAAGTGACTAATAACTGTATGAGAGCAGAGAAGGTGACAACGAGACACTACCGAGGAGTGAGGAGGCGGCCTTGGGGAAAGTATGCAGCGGAGATAAGGGACTCGTCGAGGAAAGGATCTCGTGTTTGGCTTGGGACTTTTGAAACTGCCGAGGAAGCAGCTATGGCATACGACAAAGCTGCCTTGAGAATTAGAGGCCCCAAAGCATATCTCAACTTCCCATTAGAGATGGTGTCTAAGGCTATGGGTATTGACGACACAAAAACCGAGATCAACTCTGGAACTTGTCAATATAAAGACCGTGCTTGTACAGGTTTCAAAAGAGAGTGTAGAGATTGGGATCAAAACAGTGAGTATGTGATGATTGAAGAGCCTAAACTAAAAAGAATGGCAACTGTGGAACAAGTGATGGAGGATGGATATGGTGATGTTTTTGAGTTTCAGGATTTGGGGAGTGATTATTTGGAGAGTTTGCTGTCTTCTTTTTGACAGAATTTGGAGTGATTCATGGTCATACGTTGAACCGCATGCCTTATTTGCTGTCAGGGATGCATGTATTATATTAGTATCAGACTAGGTTTTTATTGCTATATACATTCATTACATATGACAAAACATCTGAATTTTCAGTTTCATAGGTTTTGTTTCTTTGACGAATACTGTGAGTCTTATCAAAGAGATAGTATTAACTTTAATTGTTTGTTATAGAAATGAAATGCAACATAATTTCTTTCTTTTAACATTGAATTACCATATTGTTTTTGTTTTGATACTATTATTACTTTTTTATGAGCATTTTTATCTATCCCTAATTTTAGACCAGTCTATGGGTTTGATAGCTCACTCAGATTAGCCTGGGTTAGGTTTACCAGATTTTGTATTGGGCCAATCCAACAAGAATTTCAATTGATTAATTAAAATTTTTTTAAATTTATTTATATAAAAATTAATATAACATTTTTAATTTTTTTTATAATAGATAAAGAGTGAACCAATATTTTGAGTTAGCGGTGAATGTTGATCTAATCAAGTGAAAAATTTTCGAGTTAATCGAGTTCACAAGTCTTATTTTATCATTCTAACTTAGCTTGAAATTTTTCGAATCGAGTCGAATGAAATGAAATTTGAGTCGAGTCGAACCGAGTGAAATTGTTTGAGTTAAATTAAAAAAATTAAACATGTCAAATTAAAATATTGTTCCAATATAACTAATTTCATGTTAGAGTACAAAAATTTGAAACCATATATATTAGAAAACTTTTTCAAAGCAAAAAAATAATAATAATAAAATAATATATTTTAATATAATAAACTTGAACAATTAATTAACTTATTTAGGTATATGAAATTATTATTTTAGAAAATTTTTAAAATTTTAACTTTCTTTATATATATTTTTAGAATTTTTATAATCTTTTAAAATATATATATAAATTTTGAAAATTTTATAAATATGTTGAATTTTAAAAATTATTTTGAATATTTGAAAATTATTTTGATTATTTTGTAATTTTTTTTTTAGAGAGAGATCAATTTGCTCATTCCAAAGTTGACAGGAACCAAAAAGTATTTACACAAACCTGTTATTTAAATTATTCAAGTTATTCGAATTGAAAAATTCAACTCAACTCGAACTCGAATAATTCAAATAACTCAAAATTTAAATTTTTTTCGATTTTATTAAATTGAATTAAGTTTTGTTCACCCCTACTTTGAGTATAACTGAATTCGAGCTTATATGAAAAAATATTAAATGTTTAATACCTCTTTTGGCATCTATACTATTGCTAAATTATCACTTTAATATATGTATTATTTTTTATGAGTTTAGTCTTTATATTTTTATTTTGTATCACCAATATTTTTCATTAAGAAAATTAAGTCAACCACTGAAAATTGCCATATGTCAAGGAAAAGTAAAAATTTACTTTAAAATTTTAAATAATATATCAAAAAAGCTAAAGGGATCTTAAAAAAAATCTAACCCAAAAAATACTTGAAACTTAGAAAATTAAAAAAATAAAAAAATTTCATAACCTATTTTAAAAAATGATAAAAATTATTTTTAAGTTAATGTAAAAACTCAAAATTCCTTCATAATATCAAAAATTGCAAAAAAAAAAAAATCATAAAATTTCCAAAAAAAATACTATTTTTAAAAAAAGTTCATAAAATTTTAAAATTTTCTTTAACAAAAAACCAAAATTCCAAACTAACATATTTTTAAAATTTTATGAAAATTTTAAAATTTCTTTTGAAGTTCCGCATACTTAATAATTTTTTAATGGTTAAACCCTCGTATAATTTCAAGATTAAAGCCTCCCGAAGCGTTCCATCTACTGGAATACCACATTTCTGGAATATGCAAACTTCATTTTCTTTTTTAAAATGGACTAGTATTTGATGTATTCTTAGTTAGAAAAAATAAAAATTTACTAATATGTATTAAGTTATAGAATGTATTCTACTTAATTTTAAGTTTTTTTTTTTTTTTAGAAATTTTAGAATTTCATAAAAAAATAGAATTTTCTGGTTTGTTTGGAAATTTTAGGAATTCTTTTTGCAATTTTAATGAATTTTTAATATATTTGAGTTTTCTACATTAATTTTTGTTAATTTATAGAATTTTTTATAATTTTTAAAAATGGATTATGATTTTTTTAATTTTTTACAATTTTCTAAGTTTCAAGATTTTTTTTTAGTTTGATTTTTTTATGATTTTTTAGATGTTTGATAATCTTTTCGATTTTTTAATTTTCTTTACTTTTTCATGAGACGCCTCAGCATGCCATTCGTCACAAAATGATATTAACAGAACAGCTTTTGTAACTGAAATTTGGACTGGGATAACAAGGTATACATAATGATAAAAAAAATTATACATGTATCAAGATGATAATTTAATTATAGTAGAAGGATGAAGAGGTATTAAGCCAATATTGAAATTAAGATGCAACCTAGTATTATAAAGTTAATATATGTTGAAAGTTTCCCTGATTTAGAATTTAGTCTCTAGTTTTATTTTTAATAATTTAGTTTTTAATTTTTATATTTTAAAATTTAAATTTAATTATTAAAGTCACTAAATTTTTTTATTAAATTTATTAATATGTTGTTTTAAAATGAAAAATAATATTCACTTAATAATTATGTAACAAAATTTATAAATAATTTTAAAAGGAAGATTTGAGTAAACCCAAATTTTTATTAAATTGTTTTTTTTTTTTTTTAATTTCCTCAAGAATCGTATTTCACGTGGTAGCATTCTAAAATAAAATTGTTCAACACAAAATATCAATTTTATATAATTTTGGGTAAATTATCAAAATAGTCACTTTTGTTTACTTCAGGTTACATTTTAGTTATTTATGTTTGAAATGTTATTTGCGTTATTGCGTTGTAACATTTTAGTCACTGAGTCGTTAATGATGTAATGGTAAGATGACGTAACACGTTAAATTATCATTTCAAACAAAAATTTTTATTTATACAACCAATCTCCATATTTTTTTCGTTTTAAGCAATTTAATTTTGTTTCTTTTATGTTCTTTTAATTTTCTTTTTTTTTCCTTTATTTTTCATTCTCCATTTCTTTTAACATAGTTTTTCTATGAGTCTCTATACTTTTTATTTTTTTTAAACAATTTAATTTTTTTAGTGACACAAGCTTGCAGACTACTTTTAACAAATGGAAAACATAGAAAAACTACGTTAAAAGAAATGAAGAAGAGAGGAAAACAAAAGGGGAAGCAGAAGAAAATAAAAAAAAAAGAAAAAAAAAGGAAAGTTAAAAAGAACATAAAAGAAAAATTAAATTGCACAAAATGAAAAAATATAGGGACCAATTGTAGAATTTAACCTAAAATTTTCTTTTGAAATGATGATTTAACATGCCACGTTAGTTTACCCTTACACTATTAACGATAATTAACAACTCAATGACTAAAATATTACAATGGGATAACGTAAGTGACTTGTAGCGACGAAAAATTTTAGCTTAGGCCGCTAATTGTGGCGATCTAATATCTTGAAAACGAATTTTAATTTTATGAAAGCAAAGGAGTCGCCACCGATCCTTTTTCTTAGGTGTGATCGGACACCTATTAAAACCTCTTTTAGCTGAAAAATTCGTTTTTTTAAGTAAAAAGGCTAAATTTAGGTCTGCGTTAAAGTCCAGAGAAAAATAGGGTTCGGGAGTCAGTTACGCGCGGGGAAGGTATTAGCACCCCACGACGCCCAAAAAATTGGTATCTTTTCAAACGCGAGTTGTCAAAATTTTCAAAAATACAAGTTCAACTTAAAATCTAGTTGTGATCCGATCAAAATATGAACATTTTAAAGTTTTTATTTCCGAGAAGGATATTCCGCTTTTAACACGAGCCGTCCGTGATTCACCCAACATAGCGATGAAATCACTGGCTTAATGTTAGAGTCGGTACATTGCCTTGTTTATTAAAACATAAAAAGATTGTAGAAAAGTAATATTGATGTAGAAATAGAATACGAACTAACATGCTAAATTCGAAACAAATGATGATAAAGGTGAAAAATATATGCGATAAATAAGACGTATAACAATGCATGCGTAATAACAATGATTATAATAAGGTATAGCGCGATAATAATAATGCAAATGTAAGATAGTGAACATGCAAATATATTTAGGATACTAAGTTCACGTATATATAATATTATAGGCATATAAAACGCGTAAAGGTGACTTAACAATATAAGGATATATAAGGAAGGAAATACACGCGTAAAAATATAATATTAAAACGAGATAATATAATATATAAAAAGGATAACGAAATAAGGCGTATGTAGTAAAATAGATAGTGATAATAAAATGCGCGCACATACGTGCATATGCATAAAGATAAAAATATTAAAACTACTTGAAATGAAACATGAATATAATAATATCGAGGCTACATAAATACACATATATATAGATATATATATAATACTAGTATTAAACCTAATGTTAGAACGATATAGTATTTAAGTATGATTACATAATATATATATTAAAATATTGAAGACGACTATTAATACGCTAATATTTACGCAGGATATATTAATATTTAAAGATATACATAAATTTAAACATAGTGGTATTTAAAGAAAACATGATATATATATACAAATATTAAGCAAAATAGATAATACAAATACTAATAATAGTAAAACATTAATAAACAATAAATTTAATAATAATGAAAATAAGAAAACATAATAATAACATAGAGTAACAAAAACAATAGAAAGTATAACAAATAATACTAAATATAATATAATAATAATAAATACAAAGTAGATAGAACTTTAAAACAAATGCAAATAATATTATATAAAATACTATACTATATGTATGCGTATAAATATAATAATACTAATTATAATAAGAATAAAAAAAATACAAATAATATATATACACAATAATATATAACATGAAATAATAATAATATTAACAAAAGAAAAAAATATAAATAACAATTATACAATAATACTAACATAACACTAAGTAAAATACTATACACATACACATAAATATAATAATAATAATAATAATAATAATAATAATAATAATAATAATAATAATAAGGATAAGGATAATGTTAAAATGAGAAAAATAAGGTAAAAAGGACGAATTTGATAAAAAAATAACTTTCGGGGCGAATTCATAATAAAAAACGAAAGGGGAGGGCTTATTTGAGCGCGCATGAAACATAGGGGGACCGAAATGGTAATTTTCCGAGTTGATTAAAACGCAGCGCATCAGTATGGACCAAATTGAAACACGGAGTAAGTTTCGGGGCCGATTTAAAATAAGAAATGACTTGATTGTAAATTGAAAAGAACGCGGAAGGACCAATTGCGCAAATTCCCCACGTGACGTCAGAGCACGCGGACCTGGAGCGGACCTGGGTCGGGTCGACCCGACCCAGGTCGGTTAGTATAAAAGGGCGATTTTTTTGTTTCTGGCTCATTTGGTATCCGGAGAGAAAAAAAAAAGAAAGGGGAAGGGGAGAGGAGAAAGAAAGAAAGGAGAAAGGAGAAGGGAGAAAGGAAAGGGAAAGAAAGGAAAGAGAAGGAAGGAAGGAGAGAGGGGGGATCCGGGGAAGGTCCGGTCACCGGACCGGTTGCCGGCCGGTCACCGGCCGATCGTCGGTCACCGTTTGCGCCGTCATCCGCCGCCGTTCCGGCCACCGTTCCGGTGGCCGGAAAAGGTAAAAAATTCTGATTTTTCTTCTTTTTTATGCTAGTCGATATATATATGCCTTATTTTTTTACTTTTAGTTATCAATTTTAATATAGATATATGTATCAAAATAGAGGAAAAATGAAATAAAATAAAAAGAAGAAATCACCTCTATCGATTCTATATTCTGAGATTTGCTTACGATTGGGGGGTATCCCTTCACTGCCTATTGTTATACTGTTATTATTACTGCCTTTCGTGCTAAAACTTCTCTGATTTTTATTAGAAAACTCCAACCTCTTACAATGTGATTTCACTCGGCTTTTATAGCCATTTTTACAATCCTTTTCTATTATTTTCTGTCTAGTCTGTTTATTGTTTTGCAGGTACAACTTGAGGGCGGTGGGATGTGACCAGGGCGGTGCTGCAGTTGCTGAGTCAGAACGTCAGAGGCTAGGGGCGGCAGCACAAGTGGGTAGTAAGGGGGTTAGGTTGCTAGGGTTTCGGATTTGGGTTCTGTTGATTGGGTTTGTAAAATGTAATTGGGTTATGGGTTTGAAACGGGTTGGGTCAGATTGGGTTGTAATTGGGCTGGTCTGATTGGGTTTGTAATCGGGCTTTTGGTTTTTAATTTTGTAAAGAGACTTGGACTTATTTATTTGGGTTTATTTCTATGTGCAAAATTGGGCTATAACATGACTAAAACATAAAATTTCAAACATAAGTGATTAAAATGTAACCTGAGGCAACAAAAATGACTATTTTGATAGTTTACCCTATAATTTTATATATATTTAAAAATATTAATATATTTCCAAAAATGTAATTATATCATATAATTTATATTATTTTTAATATCATTATTTTTTTATAATTCATTAAATTCCAATAATCTAATTTTTTTCTAAAAACTTATTTATCTAAACAAAATAATCACAAATACTAGGATTTTGACATAATTCATTTAAAATTTTCTGTCCAAGTATACTCTTAAGGCGTATTTGGTTCAAGGAATGTAACATTCCCAAATGCAAAGTGAAATTCTAGCATAAGATTCTCACTTTTTAAAGCGTTAACTTAAGTCGATCATCTCATATTCTCAAAAGTGTCAAGAACTCTTTCTTAAATAATTTTATATATCTCTTGATAATATGACATTTTTAAATATCTTATTTTGACATTACCAAACAAAATAATAAGTAATGAACAGGTTGTCGAATTTTTTTTGTACGTTGTTTAAAGTTGTATTTTAACATATGTATTTTATAAATTGAAAAAACAGTAACATTAGTATTATATTACATTCTACCAAAATATCACTTTTATAATGACTTACTGTTTCTTCTATCATTTTGGTCTATAATAAATAGCAAGTTTTAATAATAAAAATGTAATTTCATTTTTCTTTTCCTTGTCACTTTGATGTATGAGAAACTCGCTCCTAGCTTGGATCTCAACTTGTATAAAAAAAAATGTTAGCCCATTGTCGAAACCATTTTCTGAAAAAAAACGAATCGATTTTTAAAAATGAAAATTGGAGCTGCTACCAATCCTTTTTGCTGAGGTGTAATCGGATCACCTCAAAAAGCGGTTATTTTTAATAAACAGTTTCATTTATTAAAGCAACGGTTTCGGTCTATGAAATTCAGAAAATGGGTTCGGAAGTCGGTTACGTACGAGGAATGATTAGCACCCTCGTAACGCCCAAAATTGGTACCTAATTGATTAACTTATGTCTTAATGTCGAAAATTTGAAAAGATTTTAAAATATGATCCTTTTTATTTAAAATAAAAATTGAATAAATCGAATTGGATGCTAAGACCTCTTTTCTCGAAGAAAATAAAGTGTCACACCCAGTGAGTTAGGATGCGGCATTTGAAACCCTTGAGAACAAGATTGTCTTTTGATCTTCAAAACTCATGCATTTTAATTTTGAAAGGATATTCGGTTATTTGGGTCAAACGAAAAATCGAAACCTAGTAAATTAGGGGACGATTTCTCAAATTTCCAAATACAGATTATTGCCTTTATTTTAGAAATTCTTACATCGATATAACAAAATGTAACATCCAGTAAGTTAGGACACAACATTTTGAATTCTCGAGAATAAGCTTTTATTTGAAATTCATGTGTTTCAATTTTAAAAGGGTATTCAATTATTTAGATCAAACGAAGAAACCCAGTACGTTAGGGCACAATTTCTCGATTTTTCAAATACGGAATATTTCCTTTATTTTAAAACAAAATTTTATGAATCGAGTGAGGGTTAATGTAATGTAATTTTAAAAAAAAAGAAATAAAAAATTGAAAGTAAACCAATAAATAAATGAATTAAAGAAGTATAAAAAAAAATTTTAAAAGAAAACTATAATAATAATAACAACGCAAAAAAAAATATTAACAAGCCTAGCAATATATTAATAACTATAGTAATAAAAAAGAATTATAATAATAATGCATTAATAAAAATAATGATAGTATAATAATAATAATATAAAAAATTAATAGTACATTAATAGTACTATACGCACTAATGATAATAACAATATAGAAATAGAAAGTAATAATAGCAAATAAAAAGAAAATAATAACAGTAGTAATAAATAATTCTAATACTAACTACCATCAATTCTGATGATAATAAATATAATAGTGGTAATATTAGTAATAGCAAATATAATAATAATAATAACAATAATAATAATAATAATAATAATTGATATAACAATAACAGAATTTAAAAATAACACTCTCCCCCTCCCTTCTAAACCGACCATCGGTCTGGCCTTGTTCTGGTCCGGACCTCCATGAGCCGTCGTAGGGCTACTATACACGGCGGCCGAACCTCAAAAACAAAAAAAAAAACTTTTTTTCGGCAATTTCAAATTAGGTAAGCTCCTTCCCCTTTATTTTTACTTTCGTATGTAAAAACAAAATAAAATTGAAAGATAAAATAAAATAAACAAAGAACTTAAAACGAGAATAGACGAAAAACACCTCTTTTGTTTTGATTTTTGATTAATTTCGTATATTTCTTGAATTGAAAGTCTCTCTTTTTTCTTGTATTCAAATCTCTCTTTTTTCTCCAAAAAAAGGTCCCCTCTACAATGGTTTTGAATGGCTTTTATAGCCAAATTTTACAACTTGTTTGCAAGCAAGTGGGGTGATAGAGTTAGTGGTTGGTTTAGTGGGGTAATGGAGTTAGTGATTGTTTTAGTGGTCGGTTTAATAGTTGGTTTAGGTCTAGTTGGATTACGGTTAATTGGGTTCGATTTGGGGTTTAATTTTAAGTTTTCATTGACTTATAGACCCGGGTCAAATTTGGGTCCTACACCAACTATATCTTAAATCAATCTCCATCTTACTTTCTTTAGTGATTACTATTTAAATTTTAAAATGTTGTTTACATAAGCCCCACTTGGGATGGCTGGGGTTAAGTTTGTATCATATTTCACTATTTAAAAAATAGTGGTATTTATTAAGTAACAACTTAGTATGAGTCCCATATGTAAAAATTTAATAAAAGTAATAACTTAATTTCAAAAAACTAAAACTTAATTAAATTATGCATAAACACATATAATATTAACTTATTAGTTAACAAAAAATATACTTGATTGAATGATTAAAAAGTATAATAGAAATAACTAAATTAATATTAAGGAAAATGTTACCAAATTTTATAATTTCAAAGTAAATATTTTACAATGAATCAATTTAAGAGATTAAACATAAATATATATTAAGTAATACAAGGTACTTTTAAGGAATCTTAAAAATTGGAGGCGAGGACGGGCCAAATATAAATTTACCCCCTTTTGAATGATAATATGTATGAAATAGAAACAGTTGATAAACCTTGGGGGTGGGCGACAAAATGGCCCATACTAACCCCCTTGTCTATGCCATAGGTCAATGGTGATGCCAGAAAAATACTATTTGATGAGAAACCCCAAAATCTAGAACAAGAAATCACAAAGTCAACGTTTGAAAGTCTTGACAGAAAAATTAAAGAAAGAATGGACTTGTATTCAACTTAGAGGAAGGATGAGTGAGCCAAATGGAAATATGAAAATAAGATATAAAATTAAGTCAGATTCAAAATAAAGGAGTGAAGGAAAAAAAGAATGATATATTAATTTTTGAAGAATTTGTATAAAAAAAAATATCAATGATGAAATTTAAACCCCTAAAAGTCTCTTAAAACAAAATTACTAAAACATCAGTAATTCAACTTGCAGAACTTACAAGAAAATACTCTTAATTTCACAATATGCTTCCCACATACCATAAGGAGAAAAACTCTCAAATTTATTCAATCAAAGGTGAATAGACTGGGCAGCCTAGGCAAATAACTAGACTTTAAAATAAATAATTTCTCCCAAGTAAAAATCTAATAAATATGTATATAATTCTTGGTAACCAATAGAATTAGTATACATACCCTAGGACCAAAAGAGATCATTGATGTAAATATTACATAAAAAATAAGTGTTTAAATCCAACAAAATCTCTGGCTAATGAAGTGTCCCTCATTAACATTCCTTCTTTGTTATATCTCAACCAAAACCCTTGCTTTCTTCATGCTTAAGTAAGCTCTCTAAGGTAGACTACTCTTTGGCTCATTGATTCCAATTTTGACTTGCAATGTGGGCTCTGAATATGATCTAAATATTTATTCAAAATCCTCAAGCCAAAAAAAATATATATTTAAACTCAGGTAGAAATTTATTTTAAATTACAAAATTTAATTGATGTTTTCTACAGATAAATATTTGATTTATAAGTAGACAAATCTAACTCAAATTTTTTTTTAAATCTTATATAAAAATACATTACAAGTTAATTAATGTTTTAAAATTGAAAATCAATAGCTTCAATGAATTTAATTTAATATTCATCAAATTTGTGCATCTATCACTCGTTCATAATAATATTCCTTGGTGAAGCACCATTTAAGTTAAAGTGCTCTTTTTGTATTCCTTTGTTTACTATACTATTAAAAATGCTTCTCCATCTGATTAACGAATAATACGGTTGCATCTAAATATGCAAATAGTATCATGTTTAACAAACATCACGTCGGCGTAACTCCACCATTTACTATCTAGACTACACTATTGAGGAGTCTGCTTCTTAGATTTTCATGATTTTACACATCAATATTGTTTGAAAAATTAATGTTTTAGTTAGGATTTTTTTGTTATAAAATGTTTTAATTCTTTTTGAAAGGTTAATAATCAAGCTTAACTAAAAAAAAAAAGAGATGAATTGATAAAAAATGTAAACATCAAGGGTTAAATTTGTCACTATGTCTTTTTTAAATAAAAACTAAAGTCTCTAATTATCCCTTATTATTATTTTTAATTTTATTGATTTTATTGTACTTTCTTTGATAAAGTTGGTGTGAATCAACTCGTGATATCAAACTTGATCAAATAGTACTAAATAAGAATATCATTGGATCAAATAGTACTAACCTAGGGTTAAGGACGACGGCTACCATAAATCTATAAATAGGTTCATTTGTCACACATTAGACACCAATTACTTAGCTTAAAATTTATCTTTTAATTCCAGTTTAGCTTTTGTCTTTTCTTAGGTTTTAAATTTATTTTTAATTTTTTCTTTGTTTTATTTCGGGAGATCTGATTTAAGGATACAATCAACTCTTGTGGATTCACTTTTATTGATAATACAAATCAGGCTTTTTCTTAGACCTTATACTTTCGATTCAATTATCATGATTATGCTTTATTTCGAATTTATAGTGTTTACGAGAACCATGAGGAACTAATCCCTCTATGGGGATTAGGGAGTGAAGTTATGATTTATTAACTATTTTCTAGGGTTACTCAACGGATCAATTGTTTGGGAAAGGAAGAACCTAAACCCTAGGCTTGATGACCCTAGGAAGTCATCAATGTAGGAATTAACCCAAAATTGGTATGGCCTATCCATGAACACCTTCACCCCAAGCCAATTTAGACTGTAAGGTCGGAAGATAAGTAGTCCTTGTTGACTCGTTATTTTAGTGGGCATATCAAAAGATCCTACTAGGGTATTGACTAGTTGATTGATAAGGAACCCGGAGCGATAGTTGATAGAGATTACCAAAGTAAGCTAATCACCCATAATCAGATTTGATTACTTCCCCTTTTCAAATTCTTGCTATTTATTTATTTGTTACATTTTATTATTATAAAAATCCTAAAAACTCCTTTTATTTATAATTGCTTAAAATAAGCTATTTCAAGTATTAATCAGATCTTTTGGTGTTTAGGTTAAAATTGATTTAGCATTAGCTTCCCTTGGATACGATTCTCGGAGTACTCATCTACTCTGTTGTTGTAACACCCTTAACCCGCATCCATCGCCAGAACAGGGTTTTAGAGTATTACCGAAACTTTTAGAATATTTTTATATAATTCATGTAAATTACTATTCATTTCTAAAATCATTCATAATGTCCCTTAGTAAGGCCATCGAGGCCCAAAACATGCATTAGAATCGATTCGAGACCCAAATTTAAATCTCAGGGAATTTTTCGCAAAATCCCAAAATCTTCTCTCTGTTAAGAGTCACACGCCCGTGTGGTAAGGGACATGCTTGTGTGGTCAACTCGTGTGGGTTCACACACTCGTGTCCTTAACTTATGTAACTCTCTGACTTGTAATCCATGAACAAATTGATATCACACGACCAAGTCACACGTCCGTGTGCTAGGCCGTGTAGTTAATTTGAATTTTCGAAAAATAGGTGTAGGATTCACACGGCTAAGAGACATGCCCTTGTTCTAGTCTGTGTGTCCTACAGGGCTGAGACACATGCCCGTGTCTCTGCCTGTGTGCTCAATTTTGAGCATTCTGTTTCTCAAAACTTGGGTGCAGGGGACACACGGCCTAACCACATGCCCATGTTACCAGGCTGTCTGTCATACACGGCTAGACACACGCCCGTGTATCTACCTGTGTGGACAAAATAAAGTCATTTCTAGCTTCATTTCTCGCCCCAAAATCACACCCAAGACTTGCACTTAAAACACACATCCTGTAACACCCCAAAAATGTATATTTTTGTTTTTGTAAAAATATGACACAAATATCTGTCTGCTTCAATGGTTAAGTGTTCTGGATATGTGTATGAGGTCCCAAGTTCAAGCCTTGACTTGGGCAAATTTTGGTATTTTTATGAATAAAGCTCTATCTCTGGTCAGTAGGCTTATAGTTAAAAGTTGGTAAAAATATATCAGAATGGGCTTGCTGGTCTGGTGGCTAAAGTGTGTGTTGGCGTGTGGGAGGTTTGGAGTTCAAGTCCCTACGTGAGTAAGGGAGTTATTTTTGTTGCTTGGCCGTGTGGCATGGTGGAGTCCTAGTCAAATTGAAATTTCAAGTAGTGGAGTTGTTGTGGGAGGTTAGGGAGAGAATTAAGGAGATGAGTTACCAGATTTTTAGGCATTCTCTTTTTGTTTAGTTTTTTTTTTCAAATTTTGGACTCTTTTCCACTTTTCTGACGTTATTTTTCTCCTTTTGTCGAAATTCCTCTTTTCCCTTCTCTGCTCTCTGACGTTTTCTCTCTTCTCCCCCACTCTCAATTTTAGGTTTTCCTCTTTTTTCTAAATAAAATCCTTGCTGCTGAATTTTCTTTGAATTCCCCTTTCATTTTCATTGTCTTTCTTCATTTTTTCCCCTTTGTGCAAGTGTGCAGTTGTGTTGTACGGTAAGTTTTTGTTTTATTAAACTCGAATGTTACTCTGGATAAGGGATTAAAGAGTGTTTTTTTTTTTACTATTTAGGAGTCAATTGTGAGGCTAGAGTTAACGTTTGTCGATTTGACTCAAAGTGGTGATCGTTTGGTAAGCGTCTAAGGTATGCATTTTCTTGTGTTGTTTCGGCGAATAGTTTTGGCTTTCAATTCATTCTTAACTTTTTTGAACTATTTGTTAAAGAGGAATAATTATTTTTATAGCAACAAATCATTTCGGTTACTATCTCCCTTGTATTGAGTAGTGGTAGAACAGTGCGAAGTTAGACGGTAAGTGATGAACGGACAAGTTTAGACCTTTTGGTAGTTGAATATGGTTTAATCTTAGTTTGAGACTGATTCTAAAGTTAGGATTGTCAATTATAGGTTTTTGGTGATCTTGGGATTGCATAAGCAGCGAAAATAATACATGTGTATACCTGAAACGCAGAAAATGGATTCAGCGAAAAGTCAAAATTGCTTGTTATCGAGAAATAACAGAAATAAGAGCAAATGGTGCGAATATTGTAGAGAAAGGAAATAAGGGTGTTATAAACTTGGAAATCAACATTTTGCACTAAAATAGTTTTGAACAGCAGCAGTAGTCTAACTTTGAAAAATCATCAAAAATAGTGGAAATTGAGTTAGAGGTTGAATAAAATATGAAATTAAATTTTATTAAGTCTAGTTTTTGATGAAAGAAACATTGTAAGCAATGCAAATGTAAATTATGAGATACAATAAATTTTGTGAGACAAGGTCAAAATGATTTTGGGTTCCCCTGTTCTGAATTTGGAAAATCATCAAAAATTGTAGAAAAATAATTAGGGGCTAAAATTTATATTTTTAAATACTTAATGAGTATATTTCAAAGGAAATAAACAAAAACATCATTCAAATTCTGTACTAAGAGATAAATCATTTTTAGTAAGGAAAGGTTGAAGCTATCAAATAGCAGAATAGGGATAAATTTGACGATTACTGTATTTATTTGATAAACTATAATTTCTAAAAATTTTATGGTAGAAAGATATTTGAGTTTAGTTTCAAAAACATCAAGAAGATCCTAATTTGGAATTCTGTAGCTCAAGATATAAATAATTTAGTGATAATGACTCAAGTAGACAGCTTTGAATGAACATATAAGTAAATAGTAAAAATATATAAGAATATTTAGCTAGCATGGGTTACATTAAAAATGAATCACATGGCCAAGGCTAATTTGGGTCGTGTGGGCACACACGGGCAGGCCACACGGGCGTGTGAGCCCATTTGTCTGAAAAGTTGTCTAAGTTTGCACGGGTCGCCCAAGTTGACTGTGGACCTACTAAGGGGTCGGTAAGCCCTACTTAGACCCTTATATGAGTGATTTATCTATCTGATTTCTGTATCAAGCATGAATTATGATATCTAAATGTATGTACTGTAATTGTATAATAGCATGACATCTTTTGTATGATAGATTGCATCAGGGTGGGTTATTGTTATTTGGAGGAAGCGTCTGAAAGGCTATTAAGCCTGTTATCTGGTAGCTCTGCTGTAAATTTCTGATTATGTGTCACATTTCGGTACAGTATGGTGTGTAGGGATGGGTGGGTTGATTTCATCCTCACATGGTGTGTAGGGATGGACAGAGATGGTGTGTAGAGGCTGGTGGGTAGGATTCTGATTTTCTACTATTGCATATTGTATCTGAGATGGGCCAAGGCTCTAAATTATATCTGAGATTGTATTTGAATGGGCCAAGGCCTGAACTGAATCTGTAATGGGCTCAGGCCCCAGACTGCAATTGATTATTTCTTGATGTGTATCTGTATGTATGTTTTTTGAGGGGGTTACACACTGAGTTTGTGAAAACTCACCACTTTTTTCGTTTAATTTGTACAAGTAATCCCCAACTTCGGTGAATCGGTGTAGCGGAGGGCTCGACGGTGACCACCACTATTAAACTGCTTTATTACAGCTTTTGTTTTATATTATTTTTGGGTACTTATTATTGTAATGTTGAGACTTTGGACCGTTTGGTTTAAATTTGAGATTTTATTCTGTTTTTATGGATTTTTTTAAACTGCAACTCAACAAAACACAATTTACTAAATACTAAGATTTTTGGTTTCGTAAAATATTTGGTTTTCAAAAGCTTTTGCTTAAAAGACATGTTTTAAGGTAAATCAGCTAGTTCACATTTTTTCGAATGACATAAAAGCTAATTAACTGGAAATGTTTTAACTTGTCAATCTCTATTTCAAACCTTATTTTATGTGACATCGCCAGATTCGGCCATAACGTCTAGGCCGGGTTTGGGGTGTTATATTTAGTAGTATCAGAGCCAGGTTGCAAAACTCAGCTGTGGATTTGGGTTTTAAAACTTGCTTTTAAAGAAATAAATATTTTTGACTGAGTATGTGGTACACCGATTCTCCGGCGCCGATTCTGTAAGTTTTCTGAAAAGTCTGATAAGTTTTTGAAAATATGATTAACATATTCTGAAACTACTATAGGTAGTACACTGTACTAAAAACATTGTTGATAGTGTATACTAAAAACAGTAGAGAAACTGAAAACTGTAGTAAGATTGCGATTCATGATAACAAACTCTAAATTTTTGATACTGTTTTTACATAAAATATCTGTTTATAAATATCAGAACTGTAACTGATTCATAAAACTGTTAACATAGATAAGCTACGAATTTTACGATGAGCACACGAGGTATCCACAGACGGGGTACTAAAGGCTGAGGTAGAGGCCGCAGAAGAGCTCGAGTTGAGTCATCTTCACTGGGTAGCATACTGAATTTGGATACGAGTGAGATACTAGTGTCGCCTGCTATTGAGGTTGGGTCTCAAGATCGCCTGGTTGGGGATGACGCATTATCCCAGGCTATGCTAAGGATTTTGGTAAGGGTCGCTGGGCCCAATACTAGATCTGGGGCCCGAGGGTCGATTACGAAATGACTCCAGTCCAATGGTGCTGAACTCTTCAGGGGCATCACTGGAGTTGCCCCTAATGTGGTCGAGTACTGGATGGAGGCTACAGAAAGAATCATGGACAAATTGGACTTTACCCCTGAACAGAAACTAAAAGGGGCTGTTTCTTTGCTTCGCGATGAAGCATACCAATTGTGGCTGACCGTTAAGGAGGGCATTCAGCCCAAACGACTGACATGGGATTTCTATAAGTCTGCTTTCCAAGGTAAATATGTGGGGACAAGCTACATCGATGCTAGGAGACGTGAGTTTTGGAATCTCACGTAAGAGGACCGTTCAATGGCCGAGTATGAGGCCCAGTTTCTGAGATTGAGCCGTTATGCGCAAGGTATGGTGGCGACTGAATATGAGCGTTGTGTCCGCTTTGAGGATAGACTCAAGGACAGTTTGAGAGTTCTGATAGCTTCACAAAGGGAGCGTGACTTTTTAGCACTGGTAGAAAAGACGAAGATTGCTGAAGAGGTGAAGCGCGCTGAGCGCCGAAACCAGGATAAGGAGAGAGGCAAGAATAAGAGGAATTCGAAGCCCTCGAGATCGGCGATGAGGCCTAAGAAAAAGGCCAGATCTAATGGGCTAGTTAGAGTTGGGGCCCTTATTGCACCTACTAGGATTACGCTTTGTGGGCATTATGAAAGACGCCATTGGGGTGAATGTTGGAGGACGACTGGGGCTTGTTTAAGATGTGGGTCTATTGAGCACCATGTTCGAAAGTGTCCGTTGAGGGTCGATCAGGTGCAAGCTGTGGGTTCTGGTACTACACAGCCATCGATGGTTGTTTAGCAGTCGCTTAGGGGTTGTGGTCAGGTTAGGGGTGGTAACAGCATATGGACAGAGAGCACCAGGCAGAGGTGCTGGACATGCTGAGGTGAGGCAGCCTGCTCTTGTTTATGCTGCTCGTCGCCGAGAGGACCGAGATGCTTCAGATGCTATTATGGGTACATTTTTAATTTATAATGTACCTTATCTTACACTGATAGACATAGGCTCTACACACTCATACGTAGCTAGTATTATGTCTGAAACTTTGGGGACTCTAGTTAAGAGTACTGATAGTGAGGAAACTGTATTGAGTCCTTTAAGGCAATCTGTCCAGGTTAATAGACTGTCTAGAGACTTCTCGTTAGAGGTTCAAGGGACAGTATTTCTGGCTGATCTAATGGAGTTTTCGTTTGAGAAGTTTGACTTGATTCTAGGAATGGACTGGTTGGTCAAACGCTGGGTGAGTCTGGATTGCGCGACTAAGAGGGTAGTTTTGAGAACTGACGTACGCAACAAGGTGGTTGTGATTAGGGAACATTGAGATTATCTGACTAATGTGATTTTAGTGTTAGTGGCGAAAAAGTTGGTTCAGAAGAGATGTGAGGCATTCTTGGCCTACATAAGTGTTTCAGATTCTGGGGGCTCCTTGATTAAGGACATCAAAACTGTGAGAAATTTTTTGGATGTCTTTCCTGAGGAACTATCGGGTTTGCCTCTGAACTGAGAAGTAAAATTTGGGATTGAACTTATGTTGGGTACAGCTTCAGTGTCTATCACCCCCTACCGAATGGCACCGAAAGAGCTTACAGAGCTTAAGGCTCAAATTCAAGAGCTATTGGATCGTGGGTTCATCTTTCTAAGTATGTTTCCATGGGGAGCACCGCTACTATTTGTAAAGAAAAAAGATAGGTTCATGCAGATGTGTATTGATTATCAGCAGTTGAATAAGCTGACGATCAAGAATAAGTACCCACTTCTGAAAATTGATGATCTATTTGACCAGTTTAGAGGGGCTTCTGTGTTTTCCAAGATCGATCTACATTCAAGTTATCATCAGTTGAGGGTTAAGGAGGTTGATATGTATAAGATGACATTTAGGACTCGGTATGGACATTATGAGTTCCTAGTTATGCCTTTTGGATTGACTAATGCACCAGTGACATTTATAGACTTGATGAACTGAGTGTTCCAGCTTTATCTGGATCAGTTTATGGTGATGTTCATCAACGATATTTTGGTGTATTCGAAAACTGAAGACAAGCACAGTGAGCATCTTAGAATGGTACTACAGACTCTTTGTGAGAAACAACTGTATGTGAAGTTCAGTAAGTGTGAGTTCTGGTTATGTGAAGTGACCTTTTTGGGACACGTAGTTTCTGCTAAGGGGATCCGAGTCGATCCTCGTAAAATTGAGGCTGTGTTGGAGTGAAAATAGCCGAGGAATGTATCTGAAATCCGTAGCTTTCTGGGGTTAGCGGGTTATTATCGATGTTTTGGGGAAGGATTCTCCTTGATCACAGCACCGTTGACTAAGCTTCTATGTAAGGGAGTTCCATTTGTCTAGACTGATGCGCAACAAGAGAGCTTCGAGAAGCTCAAGACTATTCTGACTCAGGCTCCTGTTCTGATACAGCATGAGCCCGGTAAGGACTTTTTGGTTTATAGTGATGCTTTTCATGTCGGTTTAGGGTGTGTATTGATACAGGATGGAAAGGTCGTAGCATATGCATCTCATCAGCTCAAAAATCATGAAGCGAACTATTTGACACATGATTTGGAATTGCCTACTACTGTATTCGCTTTGAAAATCTGGAGGCACTATCTGTACGGTGAAAAGTGTTTTATCTACACTGATAAAAAAACCTCAAGTACCTCCTCACTCAGAAGGAGTTAAATCTTAGGCAATGTAGATGGGTTGAGCTGCTTAAGGATTATGATTGTACTATTGAGTACCATCCCGGCAAGGCCAATATGGTGGCCGATGCGTTGAGCCGTAGGGCTATGACCGATCTAAGAGCAATATTCACTCAACTTAGCCTATTCGACGATGGAAGTCTATTGGCAGAACTTCTGGTCAAACCGACATGGATTGAACATATTCGGGGTAAACAGTTGGGGGGTAAATCTCTCGAGTTGCATTTTTGTTAGGTTGAGAATGGTAGCACTACTGATTTTGGGATAAACAGTGATGGGGTACTTTGTTTCTACAGTCGAATTTTTGTACCGAATAATGAGGATTTGAGGTGGTCGATTCTGAGAGAGGCGTATGGTAGTCTCTATGCTATGCATCCCGGTGAGAAAAAGATATATCGAGATCTTCGAGAATTGTACTGGTGGCCAGGGTTGAAGCATGAGGTTACTAACTTAGTTGCCTGCTGTTTGACTTGTCAGCAGGTTAAGGCTGAGCATCAGTTACCTTCAGGTTTACTGCAGCTGGTTAAGATACCGTTATGGAAATGGGAGTGAGTAACGATAGACTTCATTAGTGGGTTGCCTCTAACACCCACTAAGAAGGATTCTGTCTGGGTCATCATGGATTGATTGACCAAGTCTACCTACTTCATCCCGGTAAGGACAGACTTTTCTCTTTAGAAATTAGCTAAGCTCTACATATCAGAAATAGTGAGATTGCATGAGGTACCTGTCTCGATCATTTCTGATAGGGATCCTCGTTTCACGTCTCGGTTCTAGAAGAAGCGTCATGAGGCTCTGGGTTCAAGGTTAGACTTCAGTACTACTTTCCATCCTCAGACAGATGGTCAGTCAGAGAGGGTGATTCAGATACTGGATGATATGTTGACGAGCTGTGTTATTAATTTCCAAGGTAGTTGGGAGAAGTACTTGCCGTTAGCAGAGTTTGCCTACAATAGCAGCTATCAGTCTAGCATCCAGATGGCACCTTACGAGACCCTGTATGGTCGTAAGTGTCGCACTCCTTTATGCTAGACTGAGTTGGGTGAGCGACGTGTGTTGGGTCCAGAATTGGTGTCTGAGACTAAAGATAAGGTTAGACTGATTCGGGATCAACTTAAAGTGGCTTTTGACGAGCATAAGTCCTACGCAGATTTGAAGAGGAAGGATATCGACTTTTCTATGGTGGACTTAGTTTTTCTCAAGGTTTCGCCATGGAAAAAAGTTTTGAGGTTCGATCGCAAGGGCAAACTGAGCCCTCAGTTTATTGGAGCTTACCGCATTCTGAAACTTGTGAGACCTGTCGCTTATCAATTGGAGTTACCTCTAGAGTTGGACCGCATTCATGATGTATTTCACGTCCCGATGTTGAGGCACTACTGCTCTAATCCTACTCATGTTGTTTCTGTTGAAGAGATTGAGGTTAGGCCAAACTTGACCTTCGAGGAGGAGCCAATTCAGATTTTGGAGCGTGATGTAAATGTCCTTTAGAAAAAGTCTATTCCCTTAATGAAGGTTCTGTAGCGTAATCATAGCACTGAAGAGGCCACATGGGAGCCAGAGGATGCGATACGTCAGTAATATCCTCATCTGTTCTGATCAGGTAAAATTTTGAGGATGAAATTTTCTTTTAGGGGTTAAACTTATAACGCCCCAAAAATGTATATTTTTGTTTTTGTAAAAATATGACACAAATATCTATCTGCTTCAGTGTTTAAGTGTTTTGGATGTGTGTATGAGGTCCCAAGTTCAAACCTTGACTTGAGAAAATTTTGGTATTTTTATGAATAAGGCCCTATCTCTGGTTAGTAGGCTTATAGTTAAAAGTTGGTAAAAATATATCAGAATGGGCCTGCTGGTTTGGTGGCTAAGGTGTGTGTTGGCATGTGGGAGGTTTGAAGTTCAAGTCCCTATGCGAGCAAGGGAAATATTTTTGTTGCTTGGCCATGTGGCGTGGTGGAGTCCTAGTCAAATTGAAATTTCGAGTAGTGGAGTTGTTGTGGGAGGTTAGGGAGAAAATTAATGATATAAGTTACCAAATTTTTAGGCACTATCTTTTTGTTTAGTTTTTTTTTTCAAATTTCAGACTCTTTTCCACTTTTCTGATGTTATTCTTCCCCATTTGTCGAAATCTCCCTTTTCTCTCCTCTGCTCTCTAAATTTTCTCTCTTCTCCCCCACTCCCCCACTCTCCGAAATAAGAGAAAACGATGTGAAAATTGTAGAGAAAGGAAATAAGGGTGTTATAAACTTGGAAATCAACATTTTGCACTAAAATAGTTTTGGACAACAGTAGTAGTCTAACTTTGAAAAATCATCAAAAATAGTGAAAATTGAGTTAGAGGTTGAATAAAAGATGAAATTAAATTTTATTGAGTCTAGTTTTTCATGAAAGAAACAATGTAGCAATGGAATTGTAAATTATGAGATATAATAAATTTTGTGAGACAAGGTCAGAATAATTTTGGGTTCCTCTATTTTGACTTTGAAAAATCATCAAAAATTGTAAAAAAATAATTAGGGGCTTAAATTTATATTTTTAAATCCTTAGTGAGTCTATTTTCAAGAGAAATAAACAGATACATCATCCAAATTTCGTACTAAGTGACAAATAATTTTTAGTAAAGAAAGGTTGAAGCTATCAAATAACAGAATAGGGATAAATTTGAAGATTTTGCTATACTTATTTCGTAAACTATAAATTCTAAAAATTTTATGTAGAAAGGTATATGAGTCTAGTTTGAAAAACATCAAGCGGATTTTAATTTGGAATTTTGTAGCTCAAGATATAAATAATTTAGTGACAATGACTCAAGTAGATAGCTTTGAATGAACATATAAGTAAATAGTGAAAACATATATGAATATTTAGCTAGTACGGGTTACATTAAAAATGAATCACACGGCCAAGGCCAATTTGGGCAGTGTGGGCCCACACGGTTGTGTGAGCCCATTTTTCTAAAAAGTTATCTAAGGTAGCACGGGTCGCCCAAGTCGACTGTGGACCTACTGAAGTGTCGGTAAGCCTTACTTAGACCCCTATATGAGTGATCTGTCTATCTGATTTCTATACCGAGCTTGAACTATGATATTTGAATGTATGTACTGTTATTGCATAATAGCATGACATCTTTTATATGTTGCATTGCATCAGGGTGTGTTATTGTTATTTGGAGGAAGTGTTTGAAAGGATATTAAGCCTGTTATCTGGCAGCTCTATTGTAAATTTTTTATTTTGTGCCGCATTTCAGTACGGCATGGTATGTAAGGATGGGTGGGTTGATTTAATCCCTACATGGTGTGTAGGGATGGACAAAGATGGTTTGTAGAGGCTGGTGGGTAGGATTCTAATTTTCTGCTATTACATATTGTATCTGAGATGGGCCAATGCCTTAAATTATATCTGAGACTGTATCCGAATGGGCCAAGGCCCAAACTGAATCTGTAATGGGCTCAGGCCACAGATTGCAATTGATTATTTCCTGATGTGTATTTGTATGTATGTTTTTTGTGGGGATTACACACTGAGTTTGCAAAAACTCACCCTTTTTCAGTTTAATCTGTACTGTTAAACCCCAAACTTAGGCGAATTGGTGTAGCGGACGGCTCGACGGTGACCACCACTATTGAATTGCTTTATTACAACTTTTGTTTTTATATTATTTTTGGGTATTTATTATTGTAATGTTGGGACTTTGGACTGTTTGGTTTAAATTTGGGATTTTATATTATTTTTGTGGATTTTTTTTAAACTGCAACTCAACAAAACACGATTTTACTAAAAACTAAGATTTTCAATTTCGTAAAATAATTGGTTTCAAAAACTTCTTCTTAAAAGACATGTTTTAAGGCAAATCAGCTAGTTCACATTTTGAAATGAAATAAAAGCTAATTAATTAGAACGGTTTTAACTTGTCATTCTCGATTTCAAACCCCATTTCATGTGACATTGCCAGATTTGACCATAACATCTAGGCCGGGTTTGAGGTGTTACATATCCAATACCAACCATTCCAAGCATTCAATTTAACAAATTCCCTCATTCATCATGGCATACCATTACATGCATGTGTGTTTATAACTTACCTCGATTTAACTTAGGTATTAACAACATTTGATCTCATATACTTAACATATCACATGTGAACATATCAAAATGACCTACTTAACATATATTTAGCTACCATAGCATGACATTATAAGTATATCAAAACAACCATTTCTAGCCATTCCAATGGCTAGATTACAAACATCATTATTAAACCACTAATGGTCAAGTTGTCCTATACATAACATTATACCAAAAGGATTCAACTATATATACCCAAAATAAGCTAGTTAATAGTGTGACGATGCTCCAACGATCTTTCAACCTTCGCGAGCTTTCGAGCACTATAAAATAGGGAAAATAAAATGGAGTAAGCATTACATGGTTAGTAAGTTCGTATAATGAAAACTAAACTTACCACTCTCGTTTATTAAATTTAAGCATACATTCTCATGCTTTCCATCCATTAGCAAAACTTCCTAAACACATGCATTCAATCAAACATGTTAGTCACCAACATCTCCATATCAATCAAGCAAACATAGATGAGCTCATCATGCAATACTCTTTCAAGTCCTTATCATTTCATCTTTTTTCTCATAACATGTTAAGAGTTGTGTCTATTGAATCATTGGAATTTTGATGAATGCTTAAGTAGTACACTCGAGGCGTACGATTTAATAATCCGTCAATTTCTTATTCAAAAATACCTATTCGAGCATTTAATCAAGGAACACACTCTCGAGCCACATATCATGTAACAAGGTTACCAATCTAGGCTAAATCCTTTATATAACGTATGCTCAGAAGAGCTCAATTAGGATTACCAGTCCAGACTAAACCCTAATCATATTGTATACTCGAAAGGTATTATATTAGGATTACCCGTCTGAGCTAAATCCTTTCTATAATGAGTTTAATAGGATTACTCGTCCGAGCTAAATCTGTAACAGCCCACTTTATACCCTAGTCATAACGAGTGGTTTCGGGACCACTTAACCGAGTCAAATTATTATTTTTATTGCTTTAATATGTTTTACTGCATGATGGAAATTACCGTGTGACAGTTTCGTTTAGAAATTTTATTGTTTGACCGTTTAATTTGAGAAAAAGGATTAAATCGCATAAAGCGATAAATTAGAGTTCTATTTTATAAATGGCTCATCTGAGCATGGCTTTACAAAGTGAGGCACTTGTATGGTAATTAAATCATCTTTAGTTGGAGTGGTTAGTGGTGGACAATTATGCCCTTAATGACATGTTTTTAAATGATTTTATTAAAAGGGCAAAATGGTCATTTGGTTTATTATATGTTTTATATCAAAATAAAACATGAAAACACCCATTTTTATCTTCTTCTTCACCGATTCTACAAAAGAAAAAGAAGGGTTTTTATGCTTTGCTTCATTCGGCCATTTGAGCTTCAATTGGAGGTTCGTTTTGTTCTGTTTTCGATAATTTTTACGTTTTTGAGGTCGTTGCTTCGAATACTAGTCAACCCATACCTCAATTTTCTGATTTTGAACATGTCTTTGAAAAGTGCCATTGATGAATCCTTGATATATTGATAGATTTTGATGAATTATTGTATATTATGTGGAAATATACAAGAATTTTGAAGTGATTTTTGAAGAAAATGGGTTTTGAGGATTTATTTGTAAAAAGGTAGAATTTTTGAAGTTAAATTTGTGATTAATTGAAAGATATATGCTTGTATAAATCCCTTGAATATTCGGATATGGTGAATTGAGGGATTTGTTGTGAAATTTGTCATTTTGTGATAAAAGGGCTAAATTGCAATGTGTTGAAAATATAGGGGCTAAATTGCTAATATGCCAAAATACATGTTTTGGGCTAAATTGAACAAGTTAGTGATTAAATAGCTAAATTTGTATTAATATAGATAAAGACGACTGAATTTCGGAACTTGATCGGGGAAAAAGAAAAATAGACGAGTAGATATCGGAATTTCGAGGTAAGTCCGTATAATGAAATTTAATGTGTATATGCTTATATTTGTTGTTAATTGAATGTATGAAGTACTATTTGATTGAATAGCCTATTTGGATGCATACATGTGAAATTGAAATGAAATTGTTACAAGAGAGGAATGAATACCGAGCCCCGTTAGAACCGTAGAAGTCGATAGGATACAAGTGACATGTCACTAGGGCTATAGGGTGGTTCGAGCTCCTGCATTTGTTGCGGACTCACCACATGCTCATGAGCTACAGGTTTATCCTTCGGGATTACATGTTTAGTCTTCGGACTCTCTGTTCAGCCTTCGGGCTTACCGTTCATCCTTCGGGATTACATGTTCAGCCTTCAGGCTTACGGATACAGGCTCGAAAGAGCATACATGACGCATTGACGGATTACAGGTTACATGTATGTATACTGTGTGTGTATCACCTGAGTATCCCTCGATGTTCTTAAAGGTTCAACGGGCAACTACCGATACATGTTATATGAGTTATGAGAATTACATGGATTATATGGTATAAGTTATATGAATGCTTAAAGATACATGAATTACATGTTGTACAAGGTTCACATGGATTTTATAAGTTGATTTACATGAATTACATGTTATAAGTATTACATGTTAAATGAAATATATGATTTACATAGAGTATATTATATGCAAATACATGTATAAATGATTGAATTATGATATGATACATGAATGATGTGGTTGGTACATGAATGATTTACGAGATTACATGGACTAACAAGTTTATACTTGTGAAATAGGCAACTTGAGTATATGAATTGAATTGGCATTATTGTTGTAATTACCGCATTGATTCGGTAAGGTTTAATTTCTGTATTACGGACTTACTAAGCTTTAGAAGCTTACTCCATTTATTTCTGTCAATGTCTTATAGATTCGGAAGCTAGCTCGATCATCGGACGTGTCGGAGATCGCCATCACACTATCCATCAAGCTTTGGTATTTTTGAATCTTTTGTAAATGAAATGGTCATGGCATGTATAGGCTAGATGTTTTGTGAATATGATGTACTTTGGTAAATGATCAAGCTATGAGATGTGGCTTGAGTCATATTTGTGTATAATCAAGATTTTGAGTTGTTCTTTGGCTATATGTGCCCATGGAAAGATATGTGATTTTGATGATGAAATTGGGGTTCATTATATGCTTGAATTGGTATGTTTGTAGATGGTAAATTGGCTTGAAATGTTGCATGCTCTTGGCTTGTAGAAATGACCCTTGTTGGGTGGCAATTTGGCTTAAACCAAGCCTATATTGTGCCACACGGCCAGGGGACACGGGCGTGTGCTTCGACCGTGTGTCCCCTGCACCTTAAATAATTTGACAGTTTCGACCATGGGGTAATCACACGGGCGTGCCTTAGCCGTGGGAAGCACACGGCCCTACTCCACGGGCGTGTGAAATTAACTTGTGACCGTGTTGAGTAAGTCAGAATGTCCCACGGGTGCCTAACATGGGCGTGTGAAAGCCACACGGTTTAACAACACGGCCGTGCTTCGAGTCACACGGGCGTGTGGCGTTGTTTCAAAAATGAAAATTTTTCTGAGCTTCCGATGCAGTAGGATTCGAATCCTAACTATCCGAGATGAATGTTTTTAATCTGAAAATATCTCCTATGAACCTTTTTGTGATTATTGACATGAAATTTCTTAATTGTTGCCGAATAAATTCTGTAAAAGGTCCGTTAAGTCCGGTAACGCTCTGTATTTGATTCCGGCGACGGTCTTGGGTATAGGGTGTTACAAAATCCTGTCCGCAACATATGCAAAACCTCATTCATTTCGAAAAAGTGCATATATTCATCAGAATTCAATATTCAATCAGGACTTAACCCTTTTTCACCATATTTGAACATATATTTAATTTTTCAATTTAGTATTCAAATAATGCACATCAATATAATTCACATTCCATACAAACACAACATTCAATTAAACATATTTACATGCTCGATTAAGTTACACGAACTTACCTTGACACTTGTTCGCGTTTAAAATCTACTAATTTGAAACCTTCTCTTTTCCTCAATCTAACCTTGAATTTGAGTTGTTCGAATCTATATAAATAAATTTAATTGTCAATTTCACACATGTCATACTTATTAGAACTCAATCTACGTCCTAGGAAAAATTACTATTTTACCCCTAACTTTTCCATAAATTTTGATTTTATCCCTAGGCCCTGAAATTGAAACTTATGCAATTTACTCCCTATTCCAAGCCTAACCAAAATCCCATTACAAAATTTACAGCATAAGCATTCATAAAAATTCAACATTTTTTTCCTTCCATTTTACAACTTTGTATTTTAGTCCCTAAATCATGTTTTCATTAAAAATCACTTTGTAAAAGTTGTTTATCTATCAACAACCTTTCATTTTCTACCATAAGTTTTAAATTTCCAGAATATACATCCATGACCCATTTTCCATACTTTGATAACTCTTCAAATTAGTCCCCCAAATAGATAGATTAGACTATCTCGATTTCAAAAATGTCAAAATTACTAAAAACGGGACAAGGAAACTTACCCAATCAAGCCTTGAAAGTTTCTTTTCTCTCTCCTAGGGTTTTCATGTATTTTTAGGTTGAAGATGATATAAAATAAGATGATATCTTTTATCATCTTTTTAATTTAATTAAATTATTTTAATTTCTAATTTAGTCCTTACCTTTTTTCTAAATTTCCATGGATGATTCAATAAAGATATTTTTTGTCTTTTGATTAATGGTCTTACTACCATATAAGCACCTCTAGTTTTAATTCCATAGCTATTTAATCCTTATAGCAACTAGATTTCAACTTTTGCCTTTTTATGCAATTTAGTCCTTTTCATAATTAAACACGAAATCGGTAAAATTTTCTTATCAGAATTTTCACATGACATCACCAACATAATATAGACCATATAATAAAATAAAATAAATTATATTTTTAGGTCAAATTTGTGGTCCCAAAATCACTATTCCGATCTCACTGAAATTGGGCTGTTACAGTTGTAACTATATTACAACTGGACCCGTATACTTCCAAATACTACCTCATTTGTACATCTTTTACTACAGTATTCATGCTCTAGACATTAGTATTTTTGGGGGCAGTCAGTTTTCCAGATCTTGGAGGATATGTTGAGAAGCTATGTTATTAATTTTTAGGGTAGTTAGGAGAAACATCTACTGTTGGCTGAGTTTGCCTACAATAACAACTTCCAATCTAGTATTCAGATGGCACTTTACGAGGCTCTATATGGTCGTAAGTGTCACACACCCTTATGTTGGATATAATAGGGTGAGAAAAAGATGTTGGTCCCAGATTTGGTTCAAGAAACTGAAGGTAAGGTCCATTTGATTCAAGTCAAGTTAAAAGTAATTTCAGATAGGCAAAAGTCGTATGCTGATCTGAAACAAAAAGACACTAATTTTAATGTGGGTGATCAAGATTTCCTTAACGTTTCTCATTGGAAAAAAGGTTCTGAGGTTATATTGGGAGGGCAACTTTGAGCTTTAGGTTCATTGAACCCTATTGAATACTTAAGAAGATTGGTCTAGTGGAATATCAGCTTGAGTTGCCTCTAGAGTTGGATCACATCGGTGATGTATTTCATGTCTCGATGTTGAGACAATATCGATCCGGCCCTTCTCACATTGTTCTGAGTGACGAGATTGAGGTTAGACTGAATTTATCTTTTGAGGATGAGCCTTTTCAGATTTTAGATCGTGAAATTAAGGTTTTTATGAGGAAGCAGATTCCTTTGGTTGAGGTTCTTTGGTGGAATCATGTTACCAAGGAAGCTATTTTGGATTCAAAGTACTTGATTCATCAATAATGTCCTCATTTATTTGAATCAGGTAAATTTCAAGGCTGAAATTTCTTTTAAAGGGGGAAGAGTTGTAGCATCCTAAATTTTTAGTTTAAAGTGTATAAAATTATTTAAAAAAAATGAGTTATTGATTTGATGATTAAGAGTGAGTAAGGAGATAGTTTAATTGGCTTCGAGACCGGAGTTCGAATCCCTTCCATTATAGATTGATTATTTTTGCTATTTTTTCTCTCATTCCTTTAGTGTGTCATCCCACCCTAGTGAAACCCTAGGTTTAAATACAAAAATTTAACATAATGATCAACTATTCATCTAATTTCTCCTCCTTTTTTGTCTAACCCCCCTCTCTCAAAATATTTTATTTTTATTTTTCACTTTTCTTCCTTGTGCTGTCCAAACAAGAGTGTCTTTCCACCATAGTTGAGCCATCCTTTTGATTTAATATTTTTTGTGTTTTGATGCCATTTTTCCATCATTTAATTATTCTATTTCAATAACCAAAGCCACCCTTAATTGCTTCTAATTTTATCTTCAAAATTGTCCCTTTGCTATAAAAAATCCCTCTTTGAGCCACCCTAAATTAGCCTTTCTTGCTGCCGTTTGTGATGGTGTGCTGCCCCATTGTGCAGCACACTGTATTTTCTATTTTTTTCAAACCTTTACAACAATATTTCCTTCTTTTTTCCTCTATTTAAACAATCCCTTTACTTAGCTGAGTAGTGCCCATTCAATTTTGTTTAAGATCACATCTCAAATCGAGGAAATAGAAAGCGTAAATGTAGTTTTTTAGTGAGATCATGTGTCAAACTTGTGTTGGTTAAATGTTTTAAAGCCCAGAAGGGTTTTCGATTATTGATTTTATACATTAGTTTAATCGTAGGTATTGATATTAACGTCAATAGTGACGATAGATCTCATTCGCACTCTTGTTTCGTGTTAAAATAGTGTAAGTAAACTTATTGTTCCAAATTTGGAAAATTCGTTGATGTGGCACTGTTTTGGTCGAACCTTATGGGTATTTTAGGGCTGGTTTTTAATTGTATTTTTACGTCTTAAGTGTTGTTTTGAAAACTAGGCTCATCTAAGGCTTAAGCATAGAAGTGTGGATTTTATGGCTCAGTGTTATGGATTTCAAAATTAAGGTATGGGTTTTCCCTTTTCTAAATTAGTTTAAAATTCATAATTGGTGTGGTTGAATAGCTTAAATGGAAATAATAGAGTGCCAAGCAAGGCATATATTTAAGTAGTAAGTCCGATTGTTAAAAGTCTTGTTTGGGATCGTTTGACTTGTGTATGAGTTGTATGTATTGTATGCTTTTGTGCCACGATTTGGTTAACTATATGTGTGATATGACATACTTCCTATTGTTAAACCTATGATAAAATGGATTAATGAATGCATGTATATCATGTTGTATTTTGTTATACAGTTTGATGTGCACATAAATATGCCATGATTGACATTGAGTTTTTATATATTCAAATTACATACCATATATGATATTGAGTGTATGGGAAGCATGTACTCATGCCATTGTCAATTTTAATTGTTAATGTAATATTGAAAAACATGATATGCATTCCATTTCACCGAAACTGTTATTGAAAGCAAGATGTGCTTATTGATTACACCGAAACATGACATGCTGCTCCAACATGAATGGGTATTTGTGGATGATAGAGGATTTCCTTGGAGTATTGGCAATTGCTAACTTTCGCAATATTATTGTCAGTGCATTTTATCATAGTGCCGAAGAGAACCAAATGATTTAATCGCATTATTGGCAGCTTGTTTACACCATAGGTGGCTTGACCACATCATTGGTAGCTTGTCTGCACTTTATACTAGTAGGTTATCTACACTCATTGTTATTGGTGGTTTATCCACATCGAGATTCAGCTCGCACTGTTTAGAGTTTAGCAGATAGGTTATGGAGAAATCGTGGCATGTAACAAATGGTTTGGTAGGAACATTTTTTCTTTGCACCATACAAGCATGACATGCTTATACACTGAATGGTAACTGCTTTGAATTCAAATGAAATGGTAATGTTGACTATTATATCTAAATTGAATGTCAATATGTTATACTATATTTAGACTCACACTTAGCTTTTTTAGGCTCACCTCCACTCTTCTTATACTCTTTAAGTAATGCTCGAGGCTAGGAACGGACTTGACATGCAGATGACTTTTCGGACCTCAGACTATTCTTATATCAAGTTATTCATTAATAATTTTTCACTGGCATTGGACTATAAATTTATTATCTGGACTATGGCTTGGTAGTTTTTGTTTTGGGGATTATTTTTACTTATGCCTAACTCATTTTACTAGTTTAGACTTAATAATCAGTAATATCATGTTAGTCAGCCTAAGTAAAATCTTACACATTTATCAGTTTTCGCTGCATCAAATATACGAGTTTTTATAAATTTTTAAGTGTTAACACCAAAGATTTTCTAAAAATATCACTATCAATAATTAAATGGTTTCAATGTATAGACAACTTAATAAATAGATGTTTTAAATAACTCAAAACAACATCAACCATAGTTTTTTTAATAAGATGGATTAGGTTTGAAATGATTTGTTAGGTTATTTAGCCATTTCGATGGCTAGTGTAGCCTTCTCAATCTGGCCATAATGTATGACCCCTAACCCGTATCCATTACCGAAACAGGGTTACGAAGCATTACCAGAATATACAGATCAAATATAAACATTTCATATATTTTAGGATTCATGACAAAAATCATTCATTAAATCCCTTATATGAGCCCTCGAGGCTCAAAACATTCATTTGAAACAAGTAGGGACTAAACCAGGAACTCAAGAAATTTTTCGCGAAATTTCAAAATTTCTCCTAGGTGCAGGGGACACACGCCCGTGTGGCTCACACGGCCAAGGGACACACCCGTGTCATAGGCCGAGTGGGCATTCGAAATAGGGCACACGGCCATGTCCCAGTCCGTGTCCTTACCCGTGTAACTCTCTGACTTGGGTTACACAGCAAAGTCACACGCCAGTGTGTTGGGCCGTGTATAGGTGCAGGGGTCACACGGCCAAGCCACACACCCGTGTGCCAGGCCGTGTGACAAATTTTGAGCATTTTGTTTTGAAATTTTAAGATGCAGGGGAGACACGGCCATATCACACGCCTATATGCTAGTCCGTGTGTCACACACGGCAGAGACATGCCCGTGTCTCTGCCCATGTGGATGAAAATAGGCCATTTCCTGGGCCACTTTTCTCACCCAAATTATCTTTCACCTACATCAACACTTTATCACATTCATAAAGCAATACTTATCATTCAAATTAAACCAAAACCAAGTTTTATGCATGACATATCATCACCTAGATTCAAGTATCAAAAATGATCAAAATATCCTACATATACTTAGGCATGTTTTACCAATTATACTATCATAAACCATTTCAAACACACATCAACCACATCAAACATATTAAGACTATTTTCCATGTCAAAACATACCAAACATGAGCAATTCAAATGGCTATTGTCAATCAAACACATGCATGCCATCATTGGGCAAATTTAGCCTAAACATGCCATTATAACTAAAATTTAGTTTTATAATTATACTGAAATGGCTGATAGATAGTGTGATGTGTCTCCGACTAGCTTCCAACCTTAACAAGCTTCGTCTCTGACCAGCTTCTGACCTTAACGAGCTTCTAAGTACTATAAAACAGAGAAAATAAAATAGAGTAAGCATTTAATGCTTAGTAAGTTCGTATAACAGGAAATCAACTTGCCATTATTTTAAACATAAGGTAAACATACAAATATTTATCCAAAGAAATTTAGCAATTGCCTAAACACACATAATCTCAAGAAACATGTTAGTCATGTACTTCATATAAATATCAAGAAAACCAGGATGAGCTCATCATGTAACAATTTTCATATACATTTGTTTTTCCACATCATATATTCGTATAACATACATTTCCATAATAATTCATTTCAAGTTCGGATTATCCCATGTCGGAACTCTTCCCGTTGAATTTATTTGAAATATTGATGGATACATCTGTAGTACACTTGAAGTGTACAAAATTGTAATCCGTCAATTCATATTCAGAGGTGCTCATTAAAGCACATAATTGGGAAACCCTCTCTCGAGCCATATAACAGGAAGCTCATGTGAGCCATGTAACGGGAAGCTTATCCAGGCTATATAACGGAAAGCTCATAAGAGCCATAATTAGGAAGCTCATGTGAGCCATTAACGGGAAGCTTCGAAGAGCCATTAATTAGGAAGCTTCGGATAGCCATATAACGAAAAGTTCAAGAGAGCCATAACGGAAAGCTCGCAAAAAGCCTTTAGTCGGAAAGCTCACAAAGAGCCATATATCGGGATATACATAAGAGCTGTGGTGTGTCTACAACACATGCAGTGTCACAACCAAATCGGGATGCTCCGAAGAGCTATTAATAGGAAGCTAGCAAGAACCATATAATGGGAAGCTCGAGAGGGCAATATATTTGGACGCTCATGAGAGCTAATAACAGAAAGCTCTTTTGAGCTATGGTGTGTCCGCAACATATGCAGGACCACAACCAATTCGGGAACTATGCATCCATCATATTTCATTTATTCAAAAGGGACTTAATACTTATCGAGCATTATTAGATATGTGACCGATTTTCATACATGTAGATTATATAATACACATACATAACATTTAATTTTAAATATATAAATATACATAATTTACATACACGAACTTACCTTGATAAGTGTTCGTGAATTTGTTGTCTACTAATCATACACTTTCTCTTTTCCCTGATCTAATTCCGTATTTTGTCTACCAGATCTATATGAATAAATTTAACTCAATTTAATGCAATTCATATTCAATTCAATTCAATTCGCATCTTAGGAAAAATTACTATTTTGCCCCTATACTTTTAATTAATGACGATTTTGGTCTCTAGGCTTGGAAAATGAAATTCATGTAATTTAATCCTTACTCCAAGCCTAGCTGATTTTCACATGTAATAATAGCAGGCCAAGTATTTCACAAAATTTAGAATTTTTCCACGAATTTGACATCTTTACAATTTAGTCACTAAATCACAATTTCATGAAAATTTCTTGTACAAAAGTTGTTTATCTATCAACAACCTTTCATTTTCTACCATAAAACTTCATAATTCATGCATACTCATCCATGGTAAAACTTTAATACTTTGATAACTTTACAAATTAATCCCCGAGATAGCTAGATTAAGTTATTACGATATTGAAAATAGAAAAATTACTAAAAATGGGACAAGATTACTTTCCCAATTAAGCCAAGTAAGCTTGCTTAAGTTTTCTTCTTTTAGCCAGGGTTTCTATGAAAAATTTTGGGAAATATGATGAAAATGATGATATTTTATGTTATTTTATTATTTATCATCTTTTCATCTTTTTCCTTTCCAATTTCATTATTTTCTTTATTTAGTTTTCCATGGATGACTGAGCATACTTATCTACTAATCCTTCTTATGGTCTATTTGCCATATAAGGACCTCAAATTTTGAATTCCATAGCTATTTGATCCTTTTAGCTACTAGAATTCAACATTTGCATTTTATGCAATTTGGTTCTTTTATTAATTAAACATGAAACCAGTAAAATTTCTTTACGAAATTTTCATACGATATTTCTATCATAATTCAGACCATGTAATAATATTAAAATAATTTTATTTTCGGACTCAAATTTGTGGTCCCAAAATCACTGTTCTGATTTCACTGAAAACGGCGTATTACACATAATGTCTAGGCTAGGTTAGGGAGGTTTCAAGGTCTCTTGAGACAATCAACAAATCGTCCCGATACATCAAAACATCAAAGCTAAAATAGTTTTTCAAAGGAAGCATGTCTAGAAACATGGCTCCATTGTCTCGAGACATAGTTGCACAACTTGATAGGTTGGCCCAAAGTTCGTATTTTGGCCCCATTTTCAAGTACTTCTTACCTTAGACGTTTATATGTGGGCCCTTATTTATTTTGTTTACATTCAATTACATTTAACTACTCAGTTAATTTAAAAATTTGCTACATGATTTGTTGTTATTTGCTTGATTTAGTTGTTGTTTGCTCGATTTAGTTACTTTAGCAATAAATGTGAGATCTTGCATTCGAATCCGTTGATCAGGTTGGGCGTAAGGTGTTACAATTCTTTCTCACTCATGATTTTTAGGAGAATGATAATATAAATGTTTATCAAATTTGTTCAAGTGATCATTTGTAAAGCTAATATTCAAAATTAAATAAGTAGAATATGAGATATCAAGTGATGTTGTCATGATGGGGAGTAAATACATGTACTATTTTTCCCTTAACTGAGATTTTGCCCATTATGTTTTCATGGTAAGATTTTTAAGAAGGTAGCATATTATACGTATTATAGATATGTGTACTCTTTTTCTTTCACTAAGATTTTTTTCTCACAAGGTTTTTATCTTAATGAGATTTTAATGAGACACATTATCTATTGGCAGACATCCAAGAGGAAGTGTTATAAATATTTGAGTAAACTACACCAAATGCCGCTGAACTTTGGTTAATTTATAATTTTTGCCATCAGCCTTTTAAAACTTGCAAAGATGACACTAGCATTATTGTATTATTACAAAAATGCTACTCAATTGTTTATTACCGTTACTGAGGTAACGTATGTCTGACGTGGTACATAAATGTGTCACTTGTTTAATTTTTTTTCCTTTTTTATATTAAATATTTGTTTTTTTCTTTTTTATTTACTTTTTCCCATTTTCCCTTCTCTTTTCTCTTCTTCTTTTTTTTTTTTCTTTTTCTTGTTCATTCCCTTCCCAGCAAACCCTAATCTCCACCAATTTCACTATCATAGGTGGCTTCCCTAAACAGCGAACATGTTGGTGGATCTTCCAAGGCTGTCCCTTGATTCTGATAAGCCTGATAGCTAAACCAACAGAGCAAGTCTAGGGTGTGAATGTTAAATTTGGTGCACTAGGTGTAATATGTTCGTTTGTAAACTTGTAATTTTTTCAAATAGATTGATTAATAAAATAAATTTATTTATTACAATTCATATACTTTGTATTATTGTCCTCAAAAGGTATTTGCACACAATGCATAATGGAAACAAATGTTACTCATTGGTTGTCTAATGTTTAACTAATACTAAGCGGTATTACGTGGTCGGATCATAATAAGAAACGACAACTTGTATTAGTAAACGAACCTAAACATGTTCTTAGTCTAATTGGAAATGAACAAACTAATTGAAATACTAATATGCCTTCTATTAAGTCCAACTGGGAAGATGCCTTGTATTGGGCATCGGAGCGAATAACTCCCAAAAGATAGAGATATAGATATGGCTGACTGGATTGACAATACATCGGACAAGACTTAAGTAAAATAGATCTTGAATCATTATGATTTATTCACTTGTGATGTTCATATTATGGCATACCTAAATCTTGAGTGGATGACGGGCTATGTATGTGTGACTTGTACACTTGATGTAAGTAAAAGTCTGAGTTTGAATGGATAAGGATCCGAACGCTGGTGCATTGGTTGTATGAATTCTATAGTACATAGCATCATTCACAATAATAGAATTCATAACTTGAGACATGGGTAAATGATATCCGCTCATTGGCATTGCATGGTCGATGAAAAGTAAACATGGCCATGAGCCTTTCGTCTTTGTGATGAATGACTTAATTATCATTTGATAGTATTTGACTTTTTAAGAAGAAAAATGTAATTGTTACCATAAGATAAAATAAGACCATATTGGTAAAACAGATTTTATCCTAAAGATATAAAGGATATCTTATAAGGGTACACATTTATGACAAGGTCATTGGACGAACACTGAGTAGCTGCTTTCGTAATGGTATGTCATTGGTGAGAGCTCAATCGCTATGCTATAGTGGAATGACTTTGTAACTAAATGATTTTATAATTTTAATAGGAAAAATCTCGAAACTTAATTATAAATCATTTGAGCCCTAATTAGATATGACCAACTAGTCCTTCCTTTAGCTCGTTGAAACTAGAAATGAATAGCGAGTTTAAATAAAAATGAACAGAATGATAGAAAAAGAGAAATCGAAAACATTTAAGAATGATCATGGTTCTTTTTTTTTTTTAAATGGAAA
Organism: Gossypium stocksii; assembly: GCA_020496765.1. Classification (NCBI taxonomy): domain Eukaryota; kingdom Viridiplantae; phylum Streptophyta; class Magnoliopsida; order Malvales; family Malvaceae; genus Gossypium; species Gossypium stocksii. Next base: position 84,949,646 of record CM035629.1, read on the forward strand.
AATGGAATCATTTGGAAATGAATGTAGGTTTCCAAAAATGGAAAATATAACAATCCTATCTTGTTTCCATTGTCGAATTAGGGTTACGGAGTATTACTAATCAAAATAGAATAATTAAAAATTTTAAATGCTAATATATCACACTTGAATCTAATCATAGAATAAATACATGTATTCACCTTAAATCGAGCCTACGAGGCCCTAAAAATAGTTTGAGAACAATCTTGAGTCAAATTGAATTAAATTAAAAAATTCTGGAAAAAATGAAAATTTGGGAAACTAGGGTTACACGATCGTGCGGCCAGGTCATGTGACATAGCCCAGACCATGTGAAAATTTGAAATATGGACACACAGTCATGTCCCATCCCATGTGTATACCCATGTGCATATTTGAAATAGGGCCACACAACCGTGTCGCAGGCCATGTGCCAAATTATGTGTGCATTTGATTTTGGGTTACACAGTCGTGTGTCAGACCATGCTATATACTGACTTGAAACATACGGCTATGTTGCAAGTCATGTCTCAAACCATGTGAAACCTACAACTATAACAATAAAGGCACACAATCATGTGGATATACCGTGTGCACCTAAATTTTCTTCCAACACAAAGCATTTCAACACCAATATCTTACGTGTCAAGCCAAACCATAACCAGCTACAAACATGCTTTCAAACACCTATAATTGAGTCCAAAACATACCTATTTCATACAATTTATGTGCCTAACCAATGTGTCCTCATTGACACATCAATTTAAACATTTACGTTAAAACATTTCATCTAAGAGATCACCATCAAGCACTTGCTATCCAACTAATAACCATGTTCACAAATCTTCATATACCAAACACAAACCCAAATGTAAAACTAACATCATTAAATGCCTACCCGTTTGACCTTACCACATTTTCATCATCACAAAAGTTACCAAATCAAAACAATGCCTAAACAATGAACAAACATGTAACAACCGTTTTTGGGTCAAATCGGAACAGTGGTTTTGGGACCATGAATCTGACATTAAAAAATTTATTCTATTATTATTTTAATGTCTACAGTATAGTATTAGAGTTGTGTGAAATTTTCGTAAAGAAATTTAATTGTTTGAGTGCTCAATTTGTGAAAAAGGACTAAATCGCGTAAAGTGTGAAAGTTGAGTTCTATTAGCTAAAGGTGTCTAATAGCTATAGAACCTTAAAGTAAAGGTCCTTAAATGGTAATTAATCAATTTTTGAGTTAGTGGATGATAATGGCTTGGCAATATTGTAATTATTAATGTTTTTAAAGGATAAAAAGGTAAATAAGTAATTAAAGTTAAAATTTATAAAACAAAAAGTTATATTTTTATTTCCATCATCTTCCCCACCAAATTTTCAACCTAAATAAGCCATGGGAGAAGCTTTTGGTTCGGCCAAGCTTCAAATGCTTGATTAGGTGCAATTTTAGCTCCGTTTTTAATGATTTCTACGTTTTTGAGATCATTGCTTTATAATCTAGCTACCCTGTTTTCAAAACTGTTAATGATTTTGATAGTTTCCATTGTTCAATACATATGCTATTTGATATTTTATGATGGATTATGAAACTTTGTTGATAGTTTTACAAGTTTTTATTAAGTGAATTTTAGTAAAAATGTCAATTTTGGACTAAATTGTGAAATTTGATAAGTTGTGTGGTAAAAGTGTGATTATATAGAAAATGTGGGCTGCTAAGGAAATAATGATAATTCTACTAAGCATGGGTAGGATGAAATTGCATGAAATTGTGATTTTATGTGATAAGGACTAAATTGCAAAAATGTGAAATAATAGGGGAAAAAGTGTAATTTTGCAAAAATGTGTAAATTGTGCTAAATTAAATGAATTAATGATTAAATAAGTAAATTTTTTTATTATCTAGATTGAGGAAAACAAGATTTGGATCTAGAACGGGGAAAAACAAAGTATCGAATTAATTGACCTAATTCGTTGTTACAGCGAATGAGGTAAGTCCGTATGTTTAATAAGCATTAAATTATATATGTCCAAATGCTTAATTGATATAATTGTGGTAAATATTATATTATTGAAATGAAATATGAATGTTATTGAGTACGAGACTCCATTTGGGTTCGAGGATGTTCGGCTAATTATGAGCACTTTGTGTGCAAAATTATTGATAAATTGTCATAATGATGTTTTAAAATGCTTTGTTATTGTATAAATTGTGAATACGAGATTATAGACATGTTTGACAATGATTCAGTTATGTATTGGCACTAGGTGTGCGAGATTAAAATAGCTTCGGTTATATACGTATATATATGTACAATGGCACTAAGTGTGCAAGACCTAGATACCTTCAGCAATTTATTTACACTTAGCGTGCAAGATTGAGATAGCTTTGGCTATGTGTGTATATATATATATAACGACACTTAGTGTGTGAGGTTGATATAGCTTTGGTTATTTATTTGGCACTAAGTGTGCGATTTTTTTGGGTATCCAAAAAAATTCTAAATGGTTAATAGATATGCCAAAGATGTGAATAAGCAACAGTTAAATACGGGAAGGTACAAGTATGCACTTGAGTTATACGAACATTGAATCAAAGAAACTTGTGAAATTCATATTTAAGTTGGTTAATGAAATGTGAAAGGTTTATGAATCCATTGTATTTATTAATATTGAATGGAGATAATGTGTTTTCATCGATGTTTAAATGAGACAATGGGTATAGATGCTATTACGAAGAAATATAAGCGATGTTGTGAATCAATTCAGGTACTCATACGGAAATCAACAAGTAAGTGACGGTTGTGAAATTCATGTAATGAGTAGATGAAAATTTATGATATTTCCTATGGTTCATTTGATTATATAACGGTGATAGCTATTGAATTGAATGTAGTATATCTCTATTTGCTTATGCATAAGAAATGGTGAATGAATTGGTAAGATGTACTCAAATCATATGAGCATGGAATTTAATAGACTAGTTAAATTCATGGCTAATGATGTGAATGAGTAAGTTATAGAATAGTGAAATCATATGAGCTATATTATGCTTTAAGTAATTGCTTAAATTGTGGTTATTTGATACTATGAGTTTACTAGCCATACGAGCTTACCAATCTTTATAGCTTACTTTGTGTTATTTTTCCCATGTTTATAGTGTTTTGGAAGCTCACTCGGGTTGGAAGTCGTTGGAGATCTCATCACACTATCAAGCTATTGTTTTGGTATTTCAAAAGCTTTGTGATTTAGGTTATGTAGCATTTATAGGCTAGTTGATGATATGAAGTGTATAAGTAATTTTGGCAATTGATGCCTAAGTGTTTGATTGGTATCTAGCCATGTGATTTGGCTTAAAGGAGACATATGTGGTGGTATATAATTATATGAGTATATGAGTTGTGATGTTTGGTCTATGATTGCTATATGAATCTTGATATTTTGGTATGTGAATTGATTGGATATATAGCTTGAATTTGAGGTATATGATGTGTGTATTATATTGCCAATAAATCATGTTGTTTTGGTATACATTTGGTTTATTAAATGGAATTGGTTTGAATGTTGGATTGAAAGTATTTGATAAGACATTAATTGCATATGAAATGGTATGGTTTGAGAGTTATTGAGTATTGAAAATGGTACTATATGACTTGTTGTAGGTATGTATAATGTGGGTGAGAAATGTGGCTTGAAAATAGCCTATTTTCATCCACACGATTGAGCACACGAATGTGTGACTTGACCATGTGTGACACATGGCCTTAGTACATGCCATGTGTCCCCTGAACCTGAAATAAAAACCAAGCCAGTGAGTTACACGACTTGTGACACGGGCGTGTCTATAGCCGTGTGAGGCACTCAGCCTATGCACATAGCATGTGACCCCCTATAGGTTGGAAAAATTATTTAAGTTTTCAAAGTTTCCGTTTGTGATCAGTTTAGTCTCAAACCTTCTTTAAAGCATGTTTAAGGTCTCGTAGACCTTTATAAGGGACAATGTGAGTATGATTGAATGATATTTGATGATGTTTGATTATTGAATGCGAAATGTTTGCTTAATGATGTGAATTTATCGGTAATACCTCGTAATCCTATTCCGGCGACGGATATGGGTTAGGGGTGTTACAAAACATTCCATATCAAAGTAGTTTTATCATGAAACGTAACTTGCCAAATCAAAACTATATAATCTTAATTACAATTCAACTAATAAATTAGCCATAACTACATCAAGTCCTATATACTTGCCACAACCAAAATGACTCAAAGACAAAAGTTACCGAAGAGAGCCTAGATAGTGTGAGTGTTGAAGCTGATCCATCCAAACCGTTTCGCAAAACGTTAACTATAAAAAAAAATAGAAAATAGATAAGCTTAAGAAGCTTAGTAATTCCATAGCTAAAGTTTCAAATCAATTTACCCCATTCCATTAATGAATACTAAAAGAGCATTAAATTTATAAACCTGATAATCATTTCCAAAATCACATAATGTTAGTATCCAAAACATTCAATTAATCGATTTATAAACCATTATAGTTCAAATCAAAACAAATCATTCTTTTCTATTTAATTCATAACTCTATCACCAATACCGCATTTACAAAATGTGAGTTTCACACATATAACTATAAACTTTCCCTTCCTTTCAATATTATTACAAACAACTTTTAAACACATAATCATTAATTATTCAATTTCATCACTTACCATCTCCATATTCATCTAAACATATCATCTCTAAATCATTCATGAATTCAATATCAACTTACCTTAAACAAAAAAATAGATAATCAAGAAGATGAATTTCTAATTCCTGGTAACTGAATATAAAATCACATTGCATTAGTATAAAATCATATATTACATAAATAATACTTTTCAAAAGAACTAACCAAAAATTATCAATCACCATATCTAATTGTACTTATCAACATTTATACATAAGCATTTCATAGTGCTATTTATCACATAGTAGCAATTTAAATGTTCCATAGAATTGAACAAGTAAATAAGTTTTAAAACAATCAATACATAGTCCAATGAACAATAGTAGCTTGACTTGGATACTCAGCTAACTACACCACACCAAAGGCATCAAAAATGCGTAACAGGGGCACCAAAGTGCAAACATAGGCACCGAAGTGCAATCCTGTACAAGCGTGCGTTCTAACCCTGTTAGCATGTCAGTTGTATCCTAATTGTTTACTACGTTCAAACGGGCATTTTAGCTTAATCCATTACTTCAATAAATCAAAGTAACTCCCATAATATCCAAACACATACCATAAATCCATTACCTCCATTCAAGATCATATAATTCATGTTCACAACCATTACTTAAGTTCCAAGTAAATTCACACTCACCTTATACTTAATTGTAACAAATTTATAATTAAATTTCCATATCAAATATTCAACCATAATTCAATTTAATCCAACTCAAAACAGCAGAATTATAAATAAATAAATATAATTATTCATTTATACTATGAACTTAGCTACTATCCGCTTCCAATTTCCTTGTAAGGATAACTCTACAATTTTTTCCTTTTCCTCTGTTAATGTCTTTTTGACCTGATTATTCTATATAGTAAATAAATTCGACTTATTAAATTCACAAACATTAACAAACCATTTCTATGCTTGTGGCCCTTAAGTTTTTGTTATTTACATATTTTCCTTGAACTTTTATATTTCTCACAATTTAGTCCCTAAACCCAAAATTCCAAATTTTAACAAAATTTCACAAATAACCAAGCTAGCCGAATTCATTCACATGCTAGGACAGTCCATATTTATTAAGAATTCAAAAGCATTCCTTGTTAATTTTAAAATTTCATCAATTAATCATTTAACTAAAATTATCAAAAATTATTTTACAACTAATCCAAATCCACAACCAATACTTTAAACCCATCATTCAACATAAAAAATTACAAAGATTCATCAATGACAAAATCCAAAATCTTTAAGGGTTTCAAAAACATATTTACGGGTTAGATGGACCTATTTGTAACGATCTCAAAAATATAAAATTTACCAGAAACGGACAAAGAATTCATACCATGCAAGGGCAGAAGAGATGACTGAAGCTCTCAAGGTACAAAAATGGTGGTTTTGCTATGGGGTGAAGAAATGAAAAAGATGAAACATGCTTTTCTTTATTTGTTTTTATATTTTATCATTTTAAACTTTTAATTAATTTAATAATACCATATAACTTACATAAAAAATGTAATGCCCCAAAATTCTTTTTTTTTTTTTTTACAAAAATGTGACAAATATCTGTTTGCTTCAGTGGTTATGTATTTTGGGTGTGTGTGTGAGGTCCCAAGTTCAAGCCCAACCATTAGCAAATTTTGAAAATTTTCTAAGTAAAGCCTTACTCTTGTTCAGTAGGCTTTTATTTAATTGTTTGTAAGCATATATTAGGATGGGCCTGCTGGTCTGGTGGTTAAGTGGAATGTTAAGCTTCTGGAGGTCTTGTGTTCAAATCTCCGTGCGAGCGAGGGAGTAATCCTTTTTGCTTTGGGCATGTGGTGTGGAGTGGTGTTTGATTAGAATTGAAATTCTAAAGTGGTTGTGCATTAGTAGGATAGTGGAAAGAAAGATAGGAGGTTATTAGTTCTCTGAGTAGTTTTGTTTTCTTTCTTTTTATCGAAAAAGATTCCCTCCTGACTTTTTTCCTCTTCTTCCCTATCTTTCATTTTCGATTTTGCCCATTCTTTTCGGGTTACTACTATTTGTTCGTTTGATTTTTGCTGCTGCGATCTTCGTTTCATTACTCGAATAGGTGAGGTTGAGTTTTGGGTATCGAATGTTGTATATTTTGGTATTTGGGGAAAATATTAGTATTAGCAAGTATTAGTGTTAATCGTTGATATTTTATGATGTAGAAGAAGGCGGTGGGTCTATGAAAGGTACTTTTTAAGATATTTTGTGTGATCGTCTTTGTGGTTCATCCTTGAATGCTAAAATATGTTAGGTATTCTGATTTTTAGGTGCTGGTAGTCTCGAGAGTGCCTCTACTTCGAATTGACATCAGGTGTGTACTCGAAAACAAAGAAAATAGGGGTTTGGCAAAAGCTAGGGGTTTGGCAAAAGCTAAAAACCCTACTGTCGATACCACATAGGCGTGTGGTCGCCCATGTGCTAGGACATGGGCATGTGATCAACGAGGCTAGGTCGTGCGCTAAGACACAACCTTATGATGGCCAGGTTAGCTGTGTCCGACACATGGGCTAGACTAAATTGGGTCGTATGGGCCACATGAGCGTGTGAGTCCACTCGGGTAGTCTATACGGGCGTGTGAGATGCTAGGCCAAGCCGAGTGATCCACATGGCTAAGGCCAAACTAGGTCATGTAGGCCAAACGGGCATGTGGGCCCACTTGGGTAGGCCACATAGGCATGCGAGCCCATTTAATTAAAATGTTTTCTAATGTTGCACGGGTCGCCTAAGTCGACTGTGAACCTATTGTAGGGTTGGTAAACACTACTTACACCCTTAAATAGGTGAACTGAATGTATGATATATGTACTGAGCATGATGATTGTATGTTTGCATTGTATGTGCAACTGATATCATGTCATTTATTGTATGTTTGCATTGTATTGGGTTGAGATGGTGATATTTGGAGGAAGTGTACTGAAAGACTTTAAGCCTATTGACTGGTAGCTCTGCTGCAATATATATACTGAAAGGCTCTTAAGACTATTGACTAGCAGCTCAGCTGCATTATACTGATATGTACCGTGTTCAGTATAGCTTGGAGTGTAGGGCTAGGTGGGTGTTGTAAACCCCACAAAAAGTGTAGGGATGGACGGAGATGGTGTATTAGAGCCTGGTGGGTAGGACTCTGTTTTCTGATCACGGCATACATGACTGTTACTGTGATGGGCTAAGGCCCTAATGCATATCTGATACTGAAACTTAAATGGGCTAAGGCCCAAATTGCTACTGAAACTGAAAAGGGCTTAGGCCCAGACTGCATTTGACTGTTTACTGTGGTTGACTGTATGTTTGTTTCCTGTGGGGATTACACACTAAGTTTACGTAAACTCACCCCCTTCTGTTTAGTTTGTACATGTAATCCCCAAACTTAGACGGATCGGTGCGAAGGAGGACACAGCGGTGGCTACACGGTTATTAGACTGTTTCTTACTTATTTTTTATTTTAGTTTTTATTTGGTTAATCTTTGAAGTAAATTGAGACTTTATGGTCTTTTTCTTAATTTTGGACTTTGTTTGTTTTTATGGATTTTCTAACTACAAAAACTCAACAAAAACTACATTTTTTTTTGCTAAACCTGGCTGATTTTTACCTAAACACAATGGTTTTCAAAAGCTTCCGCATTTCAAATGAGTTTTAACCAAATCGAATTAATGATTAAGAGTTTTTGAGGTTAACAATAGATAAATAAAAATGAATGGATCAAAACATTTTCTCGAGATAGTTTAGTTTTCAAACACCCTATCATGTGACCCTGCCAGATTCGGCCATAATGTCTAGGCCGGGTTTGGGGTGTTACATTTAGTAGTATTAGAGCTAGGTTGCAAAACCTGACTGTGGATTTTGCGCTTTAAAATTTGATTTGTAAAGGATTGATTTTAAAAAGATTGAAATGATTTGATTGAGTAAACAGTACACCGAGTCTCCGGCATTGATCCGGTAAGTATTCTGAAACTGTGATATGTTTAAACTAAAAATACTATAGATGGTATATTTTGAAACTACTGGAGGTAGTATACTGTAAAAACACTTTAGTTAGTGTAAACTGAAAACTGTAGTAAGACTGATAGAGATTGGGACATACGAAAACAAACTTTGAATTACTGAAACTGTTTACATAAAACATCTGCTAATAAATATTAAAATGTAACTGATTCATAAAACTCATAATATAAATATATTCAAGTTAGACAATGAGTGCACGTGGTACTAGCGAACGTGGTATTTGTGGCCGTGGTAGAGGCCGCAGGGGAGCTCGAGCTGAGTCGTCCTTTTCTCGAGGTAGTACACCGAATCTAGACACTATTGAGGCACCGGTGTCACATGCTGCTGAGACTGGGTCTCGTGATTGTATGGCTGGGGATGACACATTATCCCAGGCTATGCTAAGGATATTGGAGAGGGCCGCTGGCCCCAATAGTAGATCTGGTGGTCGAGGGTCGGTTACGGAATGACTTCGGTCCAATGGAGCTGAACCTTTTAGCGGTGTCATTGGGGTTACCCTTAATATGGTTGAATACTAGATGGATGCTACTGAGCAGATTATGGATGATCTAGATTACACCCTTGAGCAGAAATTAAAGGGTGCAGTCTCGCTGCTTCACAACGAGGCATTGGTGGTTGACTGTTAAGGAGGGCACTCATCCCGAATGATTGACTTTGGAGTTCTTTAAGACAACCTACCAAAGGAAACATGTGGGGCCGAGTTACATGGATACCCGTAAGAGGGAGTTTTTGAATCTTACTTAGAGAGATGTGTCTGTTTTAAGGATAAGGCCAAATTCTTGAAACTGAGCTGCAATGCGTGAGGTATGGTGGCATTTGAGTATAAGAGGTGTGTCTGTTTTGAAGATGGCCTTAGGGATAATCTGAGGGTTTTGATAGCTTCACAGAGGGAGCGAGAGTTTTCTATTCTGGTAGAGAAGGCAAAGATCACCGAGGAGGTTAAGCGCACTGAGCGCCAAAATAGAGATCAAGGGAGGGGTAAGAATAAGGCCAGATCTGATTGGCCAGTTAGAGCTGGGCCCCATGCTATTGTTACTGGACTGTCGTCATGTGCAGATTGTGGTAGACGCCATTAGGAAAACTGTTGGAAGAGGATTGGGGCGTGTTTGAAGAGGACTAGGGCATGTCTAGGTGTGAGTCACTAGAGCACCGCATTTGAGAGTGTCCCTTGAGGCCCGATCTGCTGCAAGCTCCGGGTACTGGTACTGCACAGCCACAGAGGATAGTTTAGTAGCCACCGAGAGGCCGTGGTCAGGCTAGGGGTGGTAATGGTATAGGCCGTAGACAGAGAGCACCAGGCAGAGGTGCTGGACAGACTGAGGTGAGACAGCCTTATAATAGGCCAATTTAGCCTGGGTCCATACAAAAAATAATAAACCCAAAATAATAAAACAAAGTCCAAGTCCAGTCCAAAATTACAAATATATCATTTGGCCTGATCGAAATGGCCCATTACTTGAGAAGATTAAAGGTCCATCTACAAGCTTAACGCATATGGAAAAATAATTTTCAAGGATATGCAATCTTAGGTATGATATGCAATCTTAGAAGATATGACATGCAATCTTAGAAGATATGATTTTGTAATCTTAGAGATTTAATTTGTAGATACCTTTTAATCTTAGCCGTTGATGTAATTGATCCTTACCGTTGGATTTGGGGAGGCTCAACTATAAATAGAGGCCTCTCCCTTCATTGTAAATCACTTGAGTTTTGGGAGCAATAAGAATTCTTGAGAGCATTCACTCAAATTTCTCTCTCTCCTGCGTTCTTATTTTCTGTGGCTTGTTCTTATTTTGTTCTTCGTTCATCTTCGTTTCTTTTTGAGTTGCTTTCATTTGAGTTGGATTTTGGTAGAAGAATTTCATTGAATTCTCATATTGTGAGAGTTAGGTTGACTTAAGCGTTTTTTTTTTTTTAACTTTTTTATTTATCCATTTAATTGTTTAATCATTAATTATTCTTTTTATTTTTATTTGTTTATTTATCCATCAACTTTCTTATTTATATATTGTTCATTCATTTAACCATTCTTATCATTCTTTTATTTTCTTCCATTAATTATATATTTTATTTTTTTTATGTTATTAATATTATGTCACACATGTTTTTTTTAAACTCGTTTTATATATCATCCATTTTAAATTGTTTGATTATTTACTTTAATTTTTTTCATATATTATCAATTGTAAATCTTTTTTATATACTATCTATTTATATACCATTTATTTTTATGATGTTTTGTGTATAACTTGTTCTAAATTCCTTATTACACAATATTTATTTTTAAACTCATTTATATATTATTACTTTATATATTACCTATTTTCATTTTATATATATTATTTATTCTAAACTTATACATATATTATCTTTTTATATATATATATATATAATTTATTTATTGATTTGTATATTGTTCATTTCAAATTTATTTTTCCCTTATTATTCATTTTCAAATTCATTATTTTCAAATTTGTTTACGTTTTAAATTTGTTTTAATAATGCATTAATTTTCCCCCAAATTCAAAAAGAAAACTTTTAAAAACAAAGGCAATATTCTGTGTTTGGGAAACTCGAGAGATCATGCACTAACTTACTAGGTTTCGATTTTTCTGTTTTAACCCAAATAATTGAATATCCTTTTAAATTTTAAATGCATGAGTTTTGAAAATCAAAAGACAAGCTTAGTTTCAAGGATTTAAAATGTCGTGTCCTAGCGTACTGGATGTGATATTTTTTTACTTCAGGACAAGAGGGTCTTAATATCCATTTCAATTTACTCAAACATTTTTTAAAAAAAATCAAACAACAAGCTTAATTTCAAGGATTTAAAATGTTGTGTCCTAACGTGCTGGATGTGATATTTTATTACTTCGAGACAAGAGGGTCTTAATATCCATTTCAATTTATTCAAACATTTAAAAAAAAAAAAATCAAAAGACAAGCTTTGTAACACCCCTAACCCTGAATCCATCGCCAGAAAAGGTTACAAAGCATTACAAACTGATATTCAACCCTCAAACTTTTCAATCACCAATCAAATGTATCACATATAAAGACACATGTATATATCCAACCAATAAAGATAATTGTTTACGCAAGTCTTGTAAATTTATAAACCAACCACGATTACGAATAATATTGGTTAATAATTCACTACCATTAGAACTAATTTAACTAACCTCTTTTGCATGAACATACATATAATTCAAACGGTGATATATAAATATGCATATATATATATATATATACACACATAAACACCCAATATGTCATGATCATATAATAAACATAACAAGGATATAATGCTATTCATTTGGTAAGAATTCATAACAAGAAACCACAAGTACATAACTATATTGTCATCAACTATTCATGCCAATTATACACCACCATTAAGATATACATATGTAATTTGTGGTCGGCCATTCATTCCAAATCCATTCATTCCAAATTACAAATGAAAGCCAAACATTTATAGCTTAATTCCAAATATAATCAAAACCAATTCAATTATATATATATATACTTTCAATACATAAACTAAACTTTTAATCAACCATCAAGCAAATATATCATCACATCATATACTCATAAAATTTAAATTACAATCATAGAAAGAAATAAGCCATTTTTCGCATGGCTCATTATATAAACAAATTCAACAAAATAAATCCCAAGGATAAAATAGCTTATACATGCCATAAGTATTAAAGTTTAACTTCTCAAAAGTACCAAAATATAAAAGATAGTGTGATGATCTCCAATGATGATCCCGAGCACGTAACGAACTTCGTAATCTATAAAACAGGGATGAACAAATACACAAAGTGAGCTAATTTAACTCAGTAAGTAATAAGCATTCCAAAAAATAAAAATAAAAAGATATTAATAGCTAACTTAAAATAATTGATTCATATACCAATGTCACATATATCTTCCCATTCAATAAATTAATTTAATACCTAGCTTTCAAACATAAGTTCCATTCATCCCGAATTCAATATAATTGAGCACAAAGCTTAGTCTATTTCAATTATCACTTACTCATATAAGCCATATACTTACTTGTTTTTAATACCATTACATTAGTAAGGTAACATAAATAAATCATAGCATTTCATCCTTTCATCTTATATCATTAATCGTAAAGTTATGTTGCACACTTATCATTTTATAACTACCATAGTTGAATGGCTATTAACATCATCTCAAATCATTGCAAGGTAGTATATATATATGTATCCACGAATCATCTCATACCTTCAATTTATATATCCATTATGCAATCTCCTTTACTACCAACAATCACATAGAAATATATTCCATAATTTTAATCACGTAATTTAAATGCTCACCTGCACACTTCCAGATTATAAAAAAAAAAAAACATAGATATTCTTTAAGAAAATTTGAAGCCTAATTTGTCCAACTATCACCAATACTCACTTAGGCCACACACTTAGTGCAATTCCTTTCTTGCAAATATATGTATCGACTTCGCACACTTAGTGTTCGGTACCAAATTCAATTCGCACACTTAGTGCTCAATGACTGATTTCGGGCACTTAGTGCTCGGTACCAAATTCGTTTCGTACACTTAATACATTTCTCAAACTTGCTACTCATTTAATTATAAACACATTCATACACTTCATTCGGCTATATCAAACACATTTATATACCTCAATCGGCTATATTCAACCACACATATGTATACACATTCGGCTATATCCATCCATACATATAAATACACATGTGTATATATATATATATATATATATATATTCATTAAATTCATATACATCATTATAATTAAATCCAAATCGACTTAATTGCTTAAAACTTACTTCGATTATTGACGGACGATGTTTCTCGACTATTCGACCAACTTCGCTTTTCCCTGATCCAAACTCGCTCCTTTTTGTTCTTGATCTAATTTAAAATAAAATTGAGTTTATTCATATATAAATTGCTTCAATTTAATTCCCAACTCATAATTTAACAAATTACTAAATCACCTCTCACTTAGTACATTTTCACATATTAATCCAATAAATTTCAAACACCAAATAACCCAAAATTTCCATCTAAGTTACTTAAGCTGAATTCCCCCTAGACTTAACCAAGTCTTCTAAACTCATAAATTTCGCAATATGAGACCTTTAATTTACAAATTTTTCCAAATCAATCCAATATACACAAATCATTCAAAACCTTAATTCTAACTTAGAAAATCTAACACCAAGATTTTTATTTTTAACATAACATCAATGAACTCAAACCTTCATTCATAACCGAAAGTATTAACATAAATCATTTCTAGACTTAACACATGGGCTTTGTAAATACATGCCAACTAACTAAAAAATGTGAAATTTAACAAAAACTATTAGATAAACATACCTAATTTAAGCTTGCAATTGCCGAAAGTTCCAAAGCTTTAAACTTCTTTTCTTTTTTTCTTAGTTTCGATCAAAACAAGGAGAAAGATAAACTAAATTCATCTTTTATGAATTATAATATAATAGTATATGTCGAAACCATTTTTTTAAGGGTTTAGAAAACTGGGTCGACTTTAAAAAAAAAACAAAAATGGGAGTCGCCACCAATCTTTTTAGGTGTGATTGGATCACCTCATAAAACATTTTGGTCTACGATTTTTAAAAAATAGGTTCGGGAGTCGGTTAAGTACGAGGAAGGATTAGCACCCTCGTAACGCCCAAAATTGGTACCAATTGATTAGTTTTTTGTCCTAATGTCGAAAATTTGAAAAGATTTGAAAGTACGATCCTTTTTAAAATCGAACAATTTGAGTTAAAATTCAGGATTGTTTTGTTCCGAAAGAATATAAACATCACATCCAGTACGTTAGGACACGATGTTTCTAAACTCTCATAACTAAAATCTTCTCGTAATTTACAAAATTTATTTAAAAGGGTATTTTAGGTATTTAGACAGACATGAAATCGCAACCCAGTACGTTAGAGCACTATTTTCTGAATTTCTAAATACAAAAAATATTGCCTTATTTTAAAGAAAAACTTTCATTTGAAATTCTTTTAAAACAATGATGCGAGTAATATGTTACAAGATATCAAAATTTAAACGATATAAATTACATGATACATACGTTAACATTTCATGTAAATGTAACATAGAAAATAATAAATACCACAAAAATAACGAATAATTTATGTGATAAGATTGATATACCAGAACAAAATAGAGAAAAAGATACAAAAAATAAATTAACACAATTTTGAAAATAAGTCAAGAAATAATATAAAACTTTTATAATCTAAATAATAATTAAAATAAATGAGGTATTAAAAATTGGATATTTAAATAAAACATAAATAAAAAATAAAAAAATAATAGTTAATATATATATAATTAATTAATATATTTATAATAAAAATATTACAATATAAAATGATAATTTAGTACAAATATTTATAAAAATAATATGATAATAAGGAACAAAACTTTATTTTCATAATAAATTATTTTAGAATATCATATGATATACAAAATATGAAATAATACATAATATTTAACAATAACATACAAAAAATATATAATATTTAATAATAATATACAAATTTTAAAATCATACTTAATACATAATAAATAATAATGAAAATAATAATATAAAAATAATATACAATAAATAATTTTATATATAAAAAGGGTTTAGAATAAAAATAAATAATATATACAAAATATTAAAATTAATAAATAATAATCTAAACAAACACAAAAAAAAAAAAAAGATTAAATTGGAAATTTGATAAAACTTTGGGACAAAGGTGGAAAGAAATAAAACCAAATTTAAGACCTAATCGGAACGCGTTCGCCCTAATCCTCAAAACGGCGACGTTCCGAATATGCCTTAAAAGGGTCCAGGGACCAAATTGAAATAATAGTCTAATTGCTGGGCCAAATCAATAATAAAGAAAAATAAAAAAGGATGTAATTAGAAAAACTAAAATTTGCGGAAGGACTAAAGTCGAAAATAACCCTTCCGCTTGCAAACACGCGGATCCTCCGGGTCGGATCGGGTCAGATTTTGGGTTAAGGCAAAACGGCGCCATTTTGATGCTTATTACCTTAAGCCAAAACGATGTCGTTTTGATGTTGCTATATAACTCAAATTTTTGTAAAAAAATTTCATTTGAACCCCATTTAAAAAAAAAAAAAACTTAAAATTTCTCTCAAGTTCTCCCCTCTCAGGCGATTTCCAACCACTGCTCAGGCATCGGGCCGCCGCATCGGCCACCACCGCCGGCCACCGTGCACGGTGGCTGGAACTCTAAAAAATCACAAATTCCGACAGTTTTAAAGGTAAAATTCCTCTCTTTATATTCTTGTTTTATGATTATTTCTTTTGAAACAAAATAAGTACAAAATAAATAAATAAATAAGTATAAATAAACGAAGAATAGTTATTAAAAAAACCTTCAATCTTTCTTTGTATTTCTTTGTATATGGTCTAAAAAATCATTCTCCTTTTACATTATTTTTACACCTATTTATACTGTCGAAAATGAATCTAAAAATTAAATTTGATTCTGTGGAGTGATTGCTTGCTATATCCACTGTTCGCCGTGGTCCTCTTTCCTTTTTTGCAGGTTAATGACGAGAAACCAGGCGGCAATCGGGCGCTAATGGTGAAGTGCGATGCGGCTCGACGAGGGGCCTGTGGGTGTTTGCGGCGCTGAAGGATGCAAAAACCCTAAGGTTCCTGACCTAGGGTTAAGCATTTGGGCCTTCGGGCTGCAGCTTATTGGGTCTTAGGAGTAGGCTTTAGAAACGGGTCTGAGTGTAATGTAACGGATTGGTTCATGGATAGTGTTTGAGTGGGGTATTTGGGGTGAATCGGGTTTAGGCTAATAATGGGCTTACGGGTTTTGGTTCAAAAAAGGATATGTAAGTGGACTTTTTGTTTACTTTATTTTGTTGTTTATTTGGGTTGTGTATAGCCCGGGCAAAAATGGGCTACTACTGTATATAGATAATAATGTTTGCCAAATGTCATAAAATATATAATAAATAAATAAAACCATTAAATCAAGCATATTGGCCGGCCACTTATTTCCATTTATGGCCAAATTATAGCTTAACACCCCACAATACAAAAATAAACATAATTTAGTCTTCACACAAACAACCACAAAGTATTCGATTTACGCGATTAAGCCCTATTTATCGAATCAGTATCCGATCGGTAAAATTTTAAAACGAAATTTTTCACACAACCAATTCACACATTCAGAACATAGAAAATAATATTTAGAAAATTTTTAGACTCGGATTCGTGGTCCCGAAATCACCGTGCCGATTAGAGTCAATATCGGGTTGTTACAAGCTTAATTTTGAGGATTTAAAATGTCGTGTCCTAACGTGCTGAATGTGATATTTTATTACTTCGAGACAAGAGGGTCTTCCATTTCAATTTATTCAAACATTTTTTAAAATAAAAAGGATCGCATTTTAAAATCTTCACAAATTTTCGAAATTAAGACATTAATTAATCAATTAGGTACCAATTTTAGGCGTTATGAGGGTGCTATCCTTCCTCGTGCGTAACCGACTCTCGAACCTGTTTTCTCGAATTTCGTAGACCAAAATAATTGTTTTAATAAATCAAAATGTTTTTATTAAAATGATCAATTTCAAGGTGACCCGATCACACCTCGAAAAAAAGATTGGTGGCGACTCTATTTTTGTTTTTAAAAGTCAATCTCATTTTTTCAAATCAAAATGGTTTCGACAAGCCTACTCTTGTTTATGCTGCTCGTCATCGAGAGGCCAAAAATGCTCTTGGCATCATTACGAATACGTTTCTCATTTATGATGTACCATATTTTACTTTGATAGACATAGGGCCTACTCACTCATACATAGCTAGCAACATATATGGAAACTTAGGGATTTTGGTTGAGAGCACTACGAGTAAGGTTACTGTACTATGTCCGTTAGGGCAGTTTATAAGGGTTAATAAGTTATTCAGAGATGTAATGTTAGAGGTTCAAGGGGAGATTTTTTGGCCAATTTAATGGAGCTTCCATTTGGGAGTTCGATCTGATTCTAAGAATGGACTGGTTGGTCAAGCACCGTGTCAATTTGGACTGTACGACTAAGAGGATCATTTTGAGAACTGAGGAGGATAACATGGTACTTATGATTGGAGAATGTCGAAACTATTTGTCTAATGTGATCTCTACACTAGTGGCTGAGAGACTGGTTCGTAAGGGATGTGAGGCATACTTAGCCTAAGTCAGTGTTTTCGCTTCTAGGGACTCAACTGTTAAGGACATCATTACTGTAAGGGATTTTCTAGATGTCTTTCCTGTGGAGCTACCAATTTTACCTCCAAATCGGGAAGTGGAATTTGGGATTGATCTTCTTCCAAGTACCGCTCCAGTGTCTATCGCTTCCTATCGAATGGTACCAAAGGAGTGTACAGAGCTTAAGACTTAGATTTAGGAGTTACTATATCGTGGGTTCATCTGCCTTAGTGTGTCTTCGTAGAGTACACCGGTATTGTTTGCTAAGAAGAATGGTGGATCCATGAGGATGTGTATTAACTACCGACAACTAAATAAGTTGATTATTAAGAATAAGTATCCACTTTCGAGAATTGATAATCTGTTTAACCAGTTCTGAGGGGCTTCTGTGTTCTCCAAAATTGACTTGCGTTCAGGGTATCATCAGTTAAAGGTTAAGGAAGCTGATGTACATAAGACAGCGTTTAGGACTCGATATGGTCACTACAAGTTCCTAGTGATGCCATTTGGACTGACTAATGCACCGGTAGCTTTCATGGATCTGATGAATCGAGTGTTCTAGCCCTATCTGGATCAGTTTGTGGTGGTGTTCATCAACGACAAATTGGTGTATTCGAGGACTGAGGATGAGGATGACGAACACCTTAGAGTTGTTCTTTAGACTTTGAGAAAAAAATAGCTTTATGCTAAGTTCAACAAGTACGAGTTTTGGTTACGTGAGGTAACATTTCTGGGTTATAAGGTTTCTTCTGAGGGGATTCGAGTCAATCCTTGAAAGATTGAGGCTGTGTTGGATTAGAAGCAGCCTAGGAATGTGTCTGAGATCCGTAGTTTTCTGGGATTAGTGGGTTATTATCAACAATTTGTGGAAGGTTTCTCACTGATTGCAGCATCCTTAACTAAGCTGCTACGTAAGGGTGTACTGTTTGTCTGGACTGACACATAGTAAGAGAGTTTCGAGAAGCTCAATACTGTTCTGACTGAGGCTCCTGTTTTGATACAAACTGAATCTGGAAAAGAGTACACAGTTTATAGTGATGCATCACATGTCAGTTTGGGATGTGTGTTAATGCAGGATGGTAAAATGGTAGCATATGCGTCTCGTCAGCTTAAGGCACATGAGGCAAACTATCTGACGCACGATTTGGAATTGGCCGCCGTAGTATTTACCCTGAAAATTTGGAGGCACTACCTATATGGTGAGAAGTGTATCATATACGCTGATCACAAAAGCCTCAAGTACCTACTTGCTCAAAAGGAGTTAAATCTTAGGCAACGTAGATGGATTGAGCTGCTTTAGGATTACAATTCTACTATTGAGTACCATCCTAGCAAGGCTAATGTGGTGGCCGATGCACTGAGCTCTAGACCTATGACTGATCTGAGGGGGATGTTTGCTCGCCTTAGCTTTTTTTTATGATAGTAGTCTGTTAGCCGAGCTTCAGGTTAAACTGACTTGGATCGAGCAGATTAGGGATAAACAATTAGAGCATGAGTCTTTGGGTCTTTGGTTCCGACAGATTGAGAGTGGTAGCACTACAGATTTTGGGTTGAACTCTGAGGGTGTGTTGTGTTACCGAAGCCGGATATGTATGCCGAATGATACTAATTTGAGACAGTTTATACTGAGGGAGGCGCATAGTAGCTCTTATGCTATACATCCTGGTAAGAGTAAGATGTACCGAGATCTTCGAGAACTGTACTGGTGGTAGGGATTGAAACTATAGGTTACTAATTTTGTGGCTCGATGTTTGACATGCCAACAAGTTAAGGTTGAGCATCAGTTACCTTTGGGTTTGCTGCAGCCGGTTAAGATTCCTCTATGGAAATAAGAGTGAGTCATGATGCAATTTGTTAGTGGGTTGCCCCTAACACCCACTAAGAAAGATTTTGTTTAGGTCATCGTGGATCGATTGACCAAGTCTACACATTTCATCCAGGTTAGAACTAATTATTTACTACAGAAGTTTGCAAAACTCTACATTTTGGAGATAGTGAGACTGTATGGGGTACCTGTCTCGACCATTTTTTATAGGGATTCTCGCTTCACGTCTCGGTTTTAGAAGAAGTTACATGAGGCTCTGGGTTTGAGGTTGGACTTCAGTTCTACGTTCCATCCTCAGACTGATGGTCAATTTGAGAGGGTGATTCAGATACTGAAGGATATGTTAAGGAGCTGTGTTATCGATATCTGAGGCAGTTGGAAGGGGTATCTGTCGCTAGTAGAGTTCGCCTATAATAACAGTTTCCAGTCTAGCGTTGAGATGGCACCTTACGAGGCTCTGTGTGGTTATAAGTGTCACACTCTCTTATGTTGGACTGAGTTAGGTGGACAACGTGTTCTGGGTCCTGAATTGGTTTCTGAGACAAAGGATAAGGTTAGACTAATTCGGGATTGGTTGAAAGTGGCTTCTAACAAGCAGAAATCTTATGCAGATCTGAAGAGACATGAGATTGAATATTCTGTGGGGGGACTTCATATTTCTTAAGGTCTCCCCATGAAAGAAGGTTTTGAGGTTCGGTCGCAAAAGTTAGTTGAGCCCTAGGTTTATTGGGTCTCACCGGATTCTAAAATGACCGGGACCTATCGCTTATTAGTTGGGGCTACCTTCAGAGTTGGATCATATTCACGATGTGTTTCACGTCTTGATGTTAAGGCGCTACCACTCTAATCCTTCTCACATTGTCCCTATTGAAGAGATTGAGGTTAGGCCAGATTTGATGTTTGAGGAGGAGCTGGTTCAGATTCTGGATTGCGATGTTAAGGTACAGAGAAAGAAGTCTATTCCAATAGTTAAGGTTCTATGGCAAAATCATAGCACTGAGGAGGCCATGTGGGAACTTGAGGATTCGATGCGTCAACAGTATCATCATCTTTTCTGATCAGGTAAATTTTGAGGACGAAATTTTCTTTTGAAGGGGTAAAGTTGTAGCAGCCCAAAATTCTTATTTTTCTTTTTGCGAAAATGTGATAAATATCTGTCTGCTTTAGTGGTTATGTGTTTTGGGTATATGTGTGAGGTCCCAAGTTCAAGCCCAACCATTGGCAAAATTTGAAAATTTCTAAGTAAAGCCTCACTCTTGTTTAGTAGGCTTTTATTTAACTGTTTGTAAGCATATATCAAGATGGGCCTACTGATCTGGTGGTTAGGTGGAGTGTTAAGCTTCTGGAGGTCTTGTGTTCAAATCCCCGTGCGAGCGAGGGAGTAATCCTTTTTGCTCTGGGCGTGTGGTGTGGAGTGGTGTTTGATTAAAATTGAAATTCTGAAGTGGTTGTGGATTAGTGGGATAATTGGAGGAAAGATAGGAGGTTATCAATTTTCTGATTAGTTTTGTTTTCTTTCTTTTTCCTAAAAAAAAAAAGATTCCCTCCTGACGTCTTTTCCTCTTCTTCCCTATCTTTCATTTTCAGTTTTACCCATTATTTTTGGGTTGCTGCTATTTGTTCATTTGATTTTTGCTGCTGCGATCTTCGTTTCATTACTCGAATCAATAAGTAAGGTTGAGTTTTGGGTATCAAATGTTGTATATTTTGGTATTTGAGGAAAATCTTAATATTAGCAAGTGTTAGTGTTAATATTTGATATTTTATGACGTAGGAGAAGGCGGTGGGTCTGTGCAAGGCACTTCAACGGTTTTTGTGGTGGTAAGTTTTTGGGACTTGAATCGATTTAGTTGTTAACTCGTCATTGATTGCTAAAACACGTTAAGTTTTTTGATTTTTAGGTGCTGGTAGTCTCGAGAGTGTCTCTGCTTCAAATTGACATCAGGTGTGTACCCAAAAACGTAAAAAACGGGCATTTGGCGAAAGCTGAAAACCCCACTGTTGACACCACACTGGCGTCTGGTTGCCCGTGTAGTAGGTCGTGTACTAGGACACGGACGTGTGATCGACGAGGCCACACGACCGTGTGATGGCCAAGTTGGTCGTGTGTGACACATGGGCTAGACTGAATTGGGCCGTGTGGGCAACACGGGCGTGTGGGTCCACATAGGTAGTCCACATGGGCATGTGAGATACTAGGCCAGGTTGGGTGATCTACACGGCCAAAGCCAAACTGGGCCATGTGGGCCATACGAGCGTGTAGGCCCACACAAGCAAGCCACATGGGTGTGCGAGCGCATTTAATTGAAATGTTTTCTAAGGTTGCAGAGGTTGCCCAAGTCGACCTTGAACCTACTGTAAGGTTGGTAAGCGCTACTTAGACCCTTAAATGGCTGAATTGAATGTATGATATATGTACTGAGCATGATGATTGTATGCATGTATACTGAACTGTATGTGTACCTGATAGCATGTCATTTATTGTATGTTTGCATTGCATTGGGTTTGGATGGTGATATTTGGAGGAAGTGTACTGAAAGGCTTTAAGCTTATTGACTGGAAGCTCCGCTGCAATATATATACTAAAAGGCTCTTAAGCCTATTGACTGGCAGCTCAGCTACATTTGACTGATATGTGTCGCGTTCATTACAACTTGGAGTGTACAGCTAGGTGGGTGTTTTAAACCCCACAGGAAGTGTAGGAATGGACGGAGATGATGTATTAGAGGCTGGTGGGTAGGACTCTGTTTTTTGATCACTGCATACATGACTGTTACTATGATGGGCTAAGGCTCTAATGCATATTTGATACTTAAACTGAAATAAGCTAAGGCCCAAACTACTACTGAAACTGAAATGGGCTTAGGCCCAGACTATAATAGCCCATTTTAGACCCTAATCGGAACGAGTGGTTTCGGGACCACTTAACCGAGTCGAATTATTATTTTTTATTGCTTTAATATGTGTTATAGCATGATAGATATATGGTGGGAAAGTTTCGTATAGAAATTTTATCGCTTAGTTGGCTAATTTGATAAAAAGGACTAAATCGCGTAAAGCGATAAATAGGAGTTCTATTTCATAAATGACTTATTTGATCATGGATTTATAAATGGGAGCCATTAAATGGTTATTTTACCATTTTAAATGGTAGTGGAAATCCATGTCCATATTATTATGGCTTTTAAATGATTTTATCAAAGGTTAAAATAGTCTTTTGGTTTTATAATATGTTTTAATTAAACAAAACATGAAAATACTTCATATTTTCTTCTCTTCCACCAATACTTCAAAAAAAAAATAAAGGGTTTAAAGCTTTCTTTCATTCGGCTAGCATTTTGCAAAATCAAGGTATGTTTTGGCTTCGGTTTTTAGTGATTTTTACGTTTTTGAGATCGTTGCTTCGTATATTAGCTGACCTGTACCTCAATTTCTGAAATTGGTTGTGTTTTTGAAAAATGTCATTGATGAATCCATGTTGTTTTAATAGTTTTTGGTGAATTATTGATAGATGTCTTGAAATATACAAGTTTTATATAGTAATTTTTGATGAAAATGAGTTTCAAGGATTTATTTTTAAAGAAATAGAAATTTTGTGGTTAGAAATGTGATTTTATGAAAGATATGTTCTTGTATAAGGTATAAGGATATTCGGCTATGGTGAATTGAGGGACTTTTTGTGTAATTTTCTATTTTGTGTTAAAATGATTAAATTGCAAAGTGTTGAAAGTATAGCGGCCAATTTGTAAATATACAAAAAATACATGTCTTTGGATTAAATTGAATATGTTTGTGATTAAATAGTTAAATTTGCATTAATTTAGATAAAGACAATAAAATCCCGGAACTTGATCAAGGAAAACGAAAGGTAGACGAATAGACTCCAGATTCGACTAAACCAAGGTAAGTTCGTATAATTAGAATTGAATTTGAATATGTTTATAACTATTGCTTAATTGTCAAGTGGATGTATGAGATTATTGGATTGAATTGCATATTGGTTATACATATATGAAATGACATAGAAATGTTTAAAGATTACAAATAGATCCGAGTACCGAGTCCCGTTTGAATCGTAGAAAGTCGTAGGATACGAGTGACATATCACTAGGGCTACAGGGTGGTTCGAGCTCCTACATTTTTTGTGGACGCACCACAGCTCATGAGCTATATGTTCATCCTTTGGGATTACATGTTCAGTCTTTGGACTTACCGTTCAACCTACAGGCTTACTGATCATCCTTCGGGATTACATGTTTAGCCTTCGGGCTTACCGTTTCAGGCTCGAAAGAGCATATATGATGCGTTGACAGATTACAGGTTATACAATTATACACTATGTGTGTATCACCCAAGTATCCCTCGATGTTCTTGAAGGTTCAACGGGCAATTACCGATATAGGTTACATGAAGTTCTAGAGATATATGTATTACATGTTATATGAGATTTACATGGATTATATGAATTGATTTACATGAATTACATGTTATAAGTATTGAAGTTATGCTTATGATACATGAATGTTGTATCTTATACATGAATGGTTTATGAAATTACATGGACTAACAAGTGTATGCTTGTGAAATAGGCAACATGAGTATATGAATTGAATTGGCATTGTTTATGTGTTTATCTTATTGATTCGGTAAGGTTTAATTTATATAATTATACAGGCTTACTAAGCTTTTAAAGCTTACTCCGTTTACTTTTCCCTTGTTTTATAGATTCGGAAGCTAGCTCGATTTTTGGACGAGTTGGAGACTTGCTATCACACTATCCATCAAGCTTTTGGTACTTTTGAATCTTTGTAAATGAAAATGGTCATGGCATGTATAGGCTAGTTGTTAAGTGAATGTATATGGCTATTTTGATGATGAATGTGTTATGTTTTGGTACCTATTCAAGCTATGAGATGTGGCTTGTTTTGTATATGTTTAAATCATTTTGAATGTCTTATATGATGTGCTCTCTATGGCACTGTTGTTGATGAATGATTTGGTAAGAAATGATGCATATTTGGAGCATGTTAGATGATGAATAATGTTTGAATTGGTTAGCTAAGAAATGGTTCATTTTATGTTTTGAAATGGTTGTTTTGGTTGCCAAATCGTCTATAAAATGGTATGTTTTTGGCATATGTTTATATGGTAATGAATGGTTGTATTTTAGCATGAAATGTTGTGGCTAGTATGGTTATGTATTGCTTGTAAGAATTGACAAATTTTGGGTGGCAAGAACGGCTGAAACCTAACCTACCTTGTGCCACATGGGCAGAGCACACGGGCATGTGACTCAGCCGTGTAACCCCTGCACCTTAAATGTTTTAGGTAATTTTGCACACGGCCTAGACAAGGGCGTGTCCGGTAGCTGTGTGGGATTTGACAGTGTTGGCCATGGCCTGGACACACGGGCGTGTCTAGTAACCGTGTGGGATTTGGCAGTGTTGGCCACAGGCTGAGTGTGTGGGCCGTGTCTAGTAGGGCACGACCGTGTTCATGTACACGGGCTAGGGACACGGCCGTGTGTCCCTAACTTGAAAGTTTTCTCAATGTTCTCCCTATCTTTCATATGTTTTCAATTTTGTCCTAAATGAATGTGTGTATGATTATATAAGCTTTAAAGCATGATTGGATATATGATTATAGACTGTATTGTGTTTTGGAAAGTTCAAAATTTTTACTGATTTGATCTGAGTTACAAGTCTGGTAATGCCCCTTACCTATTCCGGCGACAGTTACGGGATAGGGGTGTTACACAGACAGCATTTGACTGTTTATTGTGATTGACTGTATGTTTATTTTCTATGAGGATTACACATTAAGTTTACATAAACTCACCCCCTTTTGTTTAATCTGTACAGGTAATCCCCATACTTAAACAGATCGGTACGGCGGAGGACTCAGCAGTAGCCACACAGTTATTAGACTGTTTCTTACTTATTTTTGGTTTTAGTTTTTATTTGGTTAATCTTTGATTTAAATTGAGACTTTATGGTCTTCTTCTTACTTTTGGACTTTGTTTGTTTTTATGGATTTTATAACTACGGAAACTCAACAAAAACTACAATTTTTTTTTCCTAAACTTGGCTGATTTTTACCTAAACACAATGGTTTTCAAAAGCTTCCACATTTCAAATGAGTTTTAACCAAATCGAATTAATGATTAAGAGTTTTTGAGGTTAACAAAAGATAAATAAGAATGAATGGATTGAAACGTTTTCTCGAGACAGCTTAGTTTTCAAACACCCTATCATGTAACCCCGCCAGATTCGGCCATAACGTCTAGGTCGGGTTTGGGGTGTTACAAAAAAATTAGCATTAACCGTCCATCTTATTTCATTATGATTTATTTACCATATCGATCCTCCATCTCTCTCTAATTACACCACTTAAGCATTCTAATTCAATAAGGATTAGTTTTTTTTTTTCTTTTATGATTTAATCGTTTGTATTTAATTAACTATCCAAACATTAAAATTTCTGAACCGAACCTTCACATATCAAAATCATAACTCCATAAATATTTAATAATAATATTTACGAGCTCGGTTTACAGAAATAATGTAACACCCCAAACCCGGCCTAGAGGCTAGGCCCGAATCCGGCGTGTCACATTGAAGTGTTTTTCGAAAACCAAGTTTTCATTGAAAACCCTTCTTGTTTAAAAATTTGTGTAAAATCTCAGTTTGCATTTGATCAATTCCCAACGTGGTTTAAAAAAATTTATCCTCTATTTAAGATGTTATTACTTATAAAATCTTAATCGTTGCGGAAGCTTAATTTAAAACGGTTGATGTTTCGAAAAAACCCGTTTCTACCTCTAGCAATTATAAAACCACAAATAAAATCCCAAAATTTGTAATCCAAAAATTTAAAGGCCTTATTACAAACCAAATTATAATAATTATAGATAAAATAAATGCAACTACTAAGATATTAAACAGCTTGCAGTGTGGCCATCTCCGAGTCCTCTCGTACATTGAACCACCTACTGAGGATCACCTGAAAAAAATTAAAAGGATGGGATCAGTTTACGAAAACTTAGTGTGTACACCCTCGTCAATCATACAATATGCAGTAAATAATTTGGGCCTAGCCCATTACAGTAACAGTATGGCATATCACAGTCAGTGGGCTTGAGCCCATTACAGTACCAGTATGGTATGCAGTTAAAATCCTACCCAACCATCCTCTACACTCCATCTCCGTCCAACCCATCACTCCATGTAGGGATATAATCGACTCACCCAACCCTACACTCCACAGCGTAGCACCAATGCGGCACTATTGATATTATGCAACCGAGCTTGCCAGAATATTAGGCTAGAAGCCAACATAGTGTAGTACCGATGCGGTACTATCGATAAAAATGCAGCAGGGCTGCTAAAAAGTACATTTCCTCCATAAACATATACCCAACCCCCCATGCAATGCAACATACTCAGTATCAGGTTATGTCATAATATAGAATATACACACATACATATATATATCAGAGCATGCATAATCATTCAAACATCATATAGGGTCAAAACGGACATTTTACCCCCAAGGGGTATTTTGGTCATCTTGCCCTTAAGGGCATATCGGTCACTTTTCATTATGGGCCTAAATACACATCTGCGGCCCATTAGCAAGTTCACAATTCAATCCACACGTTTATGTCATATCTAACATTTACAAATACATTAGGGCCCAAAAGCCCAATACGTGGCCCTAGTGGGGCCCATACATTTATATGGCCCGTTAGGCCCACATCTACCGAAAACCATGCAATTAGCCAAACCAGCTCATCAAATGCTACTAATCCAACAATTTTACTCGCGAGGGGCCTACGGGCCCGTCGGGCCCATTTAGCCCATTTCAGCCTAGTTGGCCAAAAAGTGGCCCAAGACACAAGATCGCTCCCGGGGCCTCTATCATCATATCGGTATCCCACACGAGTGTTTGCACGCTCGTGTGGTTGTCGGTGCCAACCTTTCGACTTTTCTACTTTTCAGCTTTTCGGGATTTCGGCTTTTGTCGATATGTCATGTATAGTGTGTGTACACACCTTCGACTTTATATCAAACAATCAAACATAAGTTAGAAGTACACACCTGACCACATAGAGTACTAAGTAATCATATTCACCAGAACCTATATTTAAATATTACGCTTCATTAGTCACTTAACCAACAATGCAAAACAAACCCACTTACTGAAGGAAAAACTATACTTGCTTTGATCTACTGTGATTTGCCTATTTAACCCGAGGTCCGTTGTAGCCCCTCTTCCGCATCCAGGTGGAAAGTCTCGAACTGTTGACACCTTACGTCGCTTAAACTTGGGCATGGTGATTACATGCTCAAACCCCGTCGTCACCTTCACCATCTATTTACCACTAGCATTCCTTTCTTCCATTTAAAAAAAAATACGGTTATCTTCCAAGACAAGAAAAACAAAAGCAACGCGAACAGAAGGGAATGGAGGGTTCAGCTGGAATAAAAACCTAAAAGAACCAAGGTAGAAAGAATTATAATCGGCCAAGGGTGAAAAGAAAACAAGAAAGGAGGGTTGGTTCAACAATTGCTGAGAAAAATAAAATAAAAGAAAATAGAGAGGAAATGTTGAAAATAAGAAGCGGTTTGGTCAAGTTGAAAAGATAGTGATGGCACAAAAGAATTTTGGCAAAGGGAGGGTGGAGTTATTCGGCTCTTCGAGAACAAGTGATAGAAATTAAGAAGTGTGAAAGAAAATATGAATCAAGTGAATTGGAAAAATTCCCCAAGGATATGCGACGAAAGAAAATGAAACAATAAGTGCCTTCCTACCACATTCGGCACCCCAAAGCCTACGACCGAATTTGAATCTCCCATCTTCCCCAATCGGCTCATACCCCTCCTCAATTTGAATTCCCTCAATCCAATCTACATTGTCCCTCATCCTTATCTCAATTGAGCCTCCCCTCATCCCTATCTCCACCGAACTCCACCTAGCAGCATTTCACTCCAATTCAAATACTGGATGTCCCTTTAGCAAAATAAATCTCCCATTTGCGCCTGCAGTAGCTCGAACTCCAAACCTCACTACTGTCACCGCGCCTCACAACACGCTGCTTGCCACTGCCTCGTAACTCTTTTTATGCTATAATTCGGTCACAAATAATTATAAGGTTTACTTGCTGAAGCCACGGTTTCCTTAACAGTAAAAATCAAAACTTTGCCTGGCCTGCAATTCGATCCTTTGCCCTGTCAGAACCCATAGCACGCTACTGCCACTGCACCCAAGGCACTCCTTGTGTCATATTCCACCCCCAACTACCATTAAAGCCTATTATCCCGTACCCAAATTATTCTAAAAACATTTTCCACCATTTAGATTCGAACCCCTAATCTATTGGTTGCGCTATATGTCCCTTGCCACTATGCTACCTACCATATTTGTGTCGTTTTTCTTCCCCAATTAACTATAAACCCTATCTGCCGTAACCCAGGTTGTTTTAAAAAAAACCAATATTTTTGCGAATGCAGTGTCTTGAACACAGATCCCCTCTATGCTCCTAGCGCCTTTTGCCACTAGGCCAAGCGTGTTCCTTGTGTCGAGTTCCACCAGGCTTTATTAATAAGCCTTCCACCAAAAGCTCAAGGTCCTTTAGAAAAAAAATTTTTGCTAAGGCCCTAGATCGAGCCCAGGACTTTTCCCACACTACCAACCCTTCCTAAATCACCCAGCCATTAACTCAAACATGAAATTGTAAATTGTTTTTAATGCATTTAACTTATTTACGCCGCCTCCTAACCGATCCCAAACTCAAGGCCTCTTATAGGCCCAAAATTCGGAATGTTACAAATGAGGTCTAGACACTTCTGTTTTTGAAACCACTTGACTTTTGGGACAACCCACTTATACTTAACAATTTGTTCAATTATTTAAAAATTATAAAATCAAAATTCAATATAAAATCATAATTCACTCATACGAATTAAATAATAATTAATATAGGATTACTCATCGAATTTGTGGTCCCAAAACTACTATTTTCAACACCGCTAAAAATAAACTGTTACAGAAAATGAAATGGAAATGGAAATGATCAATTTGCAATTCTATATGGTTTACTTAAACATGATTGGAACAATGAGTTTATGTTTTTGAGTTGTTTTGAAGCCTGAAAATCAAAATAAAACATTTTGTCAAAGTAAACATGTTGAGTTATGAAATATTGAACAATTTTCTCAAAATTTTATCATGGGTAAAATTGTTAAAAAAATTTCAGGGGTAAAATCATCAAAATTTTATTGGTATAAAATAGGGATGAGAAAATTGTTTAATATAAAATATTAAAGTTTATTTTGGGAAATAGAAAATGTAACATCCCTCACCCATATCCGTCACCGAATTAGGGTACGAGGCATTACCGTACTTACACTCACACAATCATTCGATTCTAATACACGATTACCACATAAATTTAAAAACTTTTTCATTCTTATTCATAACATTCTTATTACGGGCCTATGAGGCCCCTAAGATACATTGGGTATAAACCGGAACCAAATCAGAACTTTTCAGACACTTAGAAAAATTTTACTCAAAACAAGGCACACGCCCATGTGGTGTAGGGGCACGCCCATGTGGGCAGGCTGTGTGGTCGCACACACCCATGTCCCCAGTCCATGTGGAATTATTTTCCAATTAGAACCTACAGGGGTTTTCACATGGCCGAGCACACGCCCTTGTCTCTGCCTGTGTGCAAAAACCTGGGTATTCTGTTTCTGACGTCAACATGCAATTTACGTCACACGGCCAAGCCATACACTTGTGGGCTAAGCCATGCCCGTCACACAGTTGAGACACACGGTCATGTCTCCACCCGTATTTTTACTACTGGGCATTTAATTTTCATAAATTTAGATGCAGGGGACACACGGTCTACCAGCACGCCCACGACCTAGACATACGACCATGTGTCTACCTGTGCGGACAAATATAGGCTATTTTCCAAGCCAACTGAAACACAAGCAAATACGCACCACTTTTTCCAATACTCAACATAACATAATAACTCATTGAAGCATCCACAATATGACATTCATATACTAATTTCTATCTACCACCAACAAGCATACACACCCACACACATTCCACATAAACTATGCAAGCTTGCACTTTAATAGATTACATCACTTTGGCAAAATATAACTTAACCATTTATGGCTCATTTCAAATGGCCATATACCAAATCATCATTAACAATATTGGACCCAAAGGAGCTATGACATATAACCAAAATATTAGACCACCTATACATGCCATAATTTCAAAGTTCAGTTTCAAAAATATCAAAATGGTTGTTGATAGTGTTGATGGAATCCTATTGATCATCGAACCTCTGATTAGCTTGACGAACCTATAAGGGAAGGGAAAAGAGAAGGGGTAAGCTATAAAGCTTAGTAAGTCTATATGCAAATAATGGGCATTTAAAGCTTAAAATATATATCTAACAAAAATAAATTTCCCTAATATCACTTTTGTGAGGATAAGATCATCACTTACTCATATGGCCTTACCACATGATTCAATACACACATTAAGCACTTAGCACACATAATATATTTCACACAACCTACACATACACATTCTTAACACACGGTCAAATCTTTTTACATTCTATCACAATATTATTATATCAATTCGACACCCATTGAACCATGCAGAATTCTAAAAGATACTCGGAATAAGATGCACAAAAGTGCCACACATGTTGTCGAAACTACCACTTTTTACATATCACATAATGCTCATCATTGAGCTATTCACGGGCTTGCTCACACAAGCTGACAGTAGAGTCGAAGTTACTCAATGCTGCTCACACAAGCTGACAGGTATCGCAACAAATGTAGGATTACCTAGCCACTAGTATTTGAACTAAACCAACACCCAGAATCATATATACAATCGATCACATATACAATGGGTTCATAGTGACATGTCACTCGTATCCTAGTTGATTCCTAGGGTTCAATTAGGGTTTCCCACACTTATCGATTTTATCAATATACACAAATTTGCAATTCAGAACAATATTACAAATATTAAAAATGATAAATCATAATACTAATATAACTCATTATTCACACATAAACTTACCACGATAAAAACGCTATTCTTTACAGTTTAGTCTGAGACATTACCTTTTCCCCGATCAAGATCATTTTCTCATTGTTCTTGATCTATAACATCAAATTTAACTTATTTAATACACACATTACTCGATTTAACAAAAAATTTTCCTATGGTACAATTTACTATTTTACCCCTAACTTTGTCAATTTTTACATTTTAGTCCCTAGGCTCGTAAAATGAAATATATCCATTTTTCTCAATTCCCAAGCCTAGCCAACTCTTTTTCTCTCCTATAGCAGACCACATTTTTCAATATTTCACACATTATGCAAATATTCTACAACTTTTACAATTTAGTCCTTTAATGCATTCTCATGAAAAATCACCTAGTAAAAGTTGTTGACTACACATAAACCTTTCATTTTCTACCATTAAACATCAAAATGCTTTCTTGTCACACATGGGTAAATTTTTAAACGTGAACCCTAGCTTAAAATAGTGGTAGAAATAGCTAGGTCAAGTTACGAGGATTTCAAAAATACGAAGAACATGAAAAATGGGGCTAAATTTACTTACTTGTGAGCTTGAAAAGTGAAACAA
Organism: Gossypium stocksii; assembly: GCA_020496765.1. NCBI lineage: Eukaryota > Viridiplantae > Streptophyta > Magnoliopsida > Malvales > Malvaceae > Gossypium > Gossypium stocksii. The sequence continues at coordinate 84,982,217 of CM035629.1, forward strand.
AACCCTAGGTATGGAGTTAGCAAATTTCGGCAGCCCTTTGAAGAAGATGGACAAAATTTTGATTCTTTTTCCCTTTTTATTTCATTAATTTACCTAACAACCAAAATGCCCTTAATGGCCTTCTTTGAAAATTTTTCCTTCCATGGGTATTTTTTTCCATCATGCCATAAAATGGTCTAATTGCTAAATAAGGACCTCTAATTTATAAATTCATTTCAATTAAACACTAAATACTTCTAGAACTCACATTTTGAAATTTTTGCAATTTAGTCCTATTACTCGATGGGCATTTTATCGATAAAATTTATTTACTAAATTTTCACTCATGCAATCAATCACATATTAAACCCTAAAACTTTATCAGAATAAATTTTTCTATGTCAAATTTGTGGCCCCGAAACCACCATTCCGTTTAGGCACTAATTCGGGCTGTTACAGAAAAGTCAAATAGGGCTGGATCACATTACAGAGTATTGGGTCAAAATGCCCGAGAAATACTTGTAATTGAACTTGATATGAGAGAGGCCCGTAACCCCTCATTTAACATGAATGGGTCGACAAACCTAGTGGGAATACTAAGGTGTGTCGTCCACCCCACTCTTACTCTAACTAAGAAATTATTTTTCTATTTGAAATAAATCACTACAACTCAACAAGGGTTTTACCTTTTCTTCCTATGAATAGATGACAGTGATAGAGTTATTAACACAACTTTAAGAGATTGTTACTCTACTGAAAAATAGAGAGAATTTATTATCAACTGTCAAATATATTTTTTCATAATAACAATTCTACCGGTTTCTATTAAGAATAGAGAATCTTCATTTTCACCCCAAATAAAGGAGAAAAAATTTTCTAGTTCTGTGTTTCAATTCAATTGGTTCAAGCTCACACTTGAAGTAGTTCGTGGTACGAGAATAGTGGAGGTCGCTTGGTTGAAAGCTAGGAACAACGAACATCCACTAAGCTAAAAACATAGATATTAATTCAGTTAGTGTTTATTGCTATAAATACCACAAACCAGGTTGGTTTTTAAAATTTTAATTTTTCGCTATGCAAGAAAATAATTTTGAAACCCAGACTTTTTCAGCAGTGAAACCAATGGTGGGGATCGAACAAGACTAAGTTAGATTCGAATGGATGCATCAACAAACAGGTGTTGTAACATCATCAACCTAACCCGATTTGCCTGATCCGAATCTCAGGTGCTATTACCTACACTACTTAATAATAATTCAAACAGTGAAGAAACATTAATTATTAAAAACACTCTTCTTAGTATTTTAAATGAAATACCTACACTATGTTTGGTTTGGGGGAGTAAGAATATATTATAGCCCAATTTGGCGGGCCCACCACCAAACTTATGTTTGGTTGGCTATAATGGCCTATTATGGCTTGCATTGGTTCATGGTTTATTCCAGGAAGAGCCTGCATAGTCATTCTCTTTCCTCGCCACTAAATATTCATTCAACTTAGTGGAATAGGGAATTTTTTCCATTTTTAATTTTTCCCTCACCTTTACCCAGAGGATGAAAATGTAACCGAAACCATCATCGTTCTCCCTTGGTCTCACTGGTAACTTCCTTTCCTTTCCATCTCTACGCTTCTCTTTTTTTTTTTTCTTTTGGTTGTAGAGGAGACATAGGTCAATCGATTGAAGCCTTCATCCTCTGTTCTTTTTTCTTTTTCTTCATATTTTAAGCTAATTAAATCATTTGGTTGTAGAGTTGTAACCCTTTTTTTTCCTTTTTATTCTTTCTTTTCTTCACCTTTGGTTGTAGAGTTGCAAGCGAAAGTGATGACCAAGTGTTTCTTTGATGTTGAAATTGGTGGTAAGGCTATTGATAGAATCATTATGGGCCTTTTTGAGGATGTTGTTCCTAAAACTGTTGAGAATTTTTGTGTCCTTTTTCACAGATAGGCTAGGCTAAGTCTTTTACATTCACTTTTATTTTTGTTTGGTTCTTAATATTTTTCTTAATTAGATCAACCTTTTTTTTTTCTTACAAAAGAGAATGGATATGGTTTCAAAGTATGCTCCTTTCAGCGTATTATTAAATATTTCATGATCCAAGGTGGTGATTTTACTAATGGAAATGTAAGCCCTCTCTTTCATTCCCCTTTTCCTTTGGCTTTCTAAAGAAAGAAATTTTCATTATTAAACAGAAAATTGGTGCATTTGCTAGCTATAGGGAACTAGTGGAATGAGTAGTTATAGATCCAATTCTGAAGATGAGAGATTTTCTTGTGAGTTGTTCTCTAGTAACTAAAACCCTTCAAGTTTCGATATTTAAGAGTTTATATTTAGGGTTGATGGGTTAAGTGGCATCTGTAATGAATTGCTAGCTTTCCTTATATTTTGAAGCTATTATCTACAATAAAGCATGTTGGACCCAGAGTATTAAGCATGGCCAATGTAGGTCCTAATACCAATGGAAGCCAAATTTTTATTTGCACAGTAAAGGTGAGCTAGGCTGCAATTACAACCTTATTTTCTTCTGTAGATTATGTAGCTTTAAGGCTAATTGCATTTTTTAAGCAAAACAAATAAAAAGAGTTCATTGTTTAATTACATAAACTTACAGGTTAATTTCTTAGCGTAAGCTGTTGAGTAGCTGCTAATTGTTCATTTGCCCTTATCTCCATTTCACTTAAAAATTTTCATGTACTGCTAATGTTTCGATCTACTCTTTTGGACCCTTGTTTTAGAGTAACCTAATTTTATTACCATAAACATGCACACTGGTTTGAGTTTTGGCTTTACTTTATCTACGATGAGAACTAAAACATATATGTTTTGAAGCTATTTGTTTCCCTTTAATGGAAATATATTCTTGTTCTTTTTTTGGTCTCTTGTATGTCCTCTCTTATTTTTATGTCTTGAAACATATAGGCTTGGATGAATACTTTATGGTGAATTAATTTCGTTAATCAAACTAAGACCCAAAAATAGCAACTTGGTCCAAAAAAGTTGTATAAGAGAAGCATTAGATCTTTGTATAATTTTTGTTTGAATATTTATTTGTTAGATTATGTTAGTAACAACAATAGGGTTTTTAAGGAGGTTTTTGTCTGAAAATGAGGCAAACATGAAGCTAATAAATGGTAGATGTTTCATACTCTCATTAGCCATGGAAATTAGTTGAGTTCTTGCTAGATTTGTCAATTAGATCTATCAATTTTTTTCTGTAGAATGGGAAGATTGCAGTGGATAGCAATAATGGAGAGGATATTATGGTAATGAAAGGGTGTAAACCTCTTTAGAGGCTTAAAAAGAAAGCCAAGATTATCCAGAGAAGCTTACTTATAAGTAAACATTGTTGTATTTGAAGCATACATGTAGGCTTCATATATATTTTTGTGTAAATTTGATATGTATTGGTGGGTTGTGGAGGCAGCTGATGAGCCTTGGGGCATGGTTGACTAATATGTGCCAAGAAAGATATGAAGTTAAGGAAAAGAAGAGTTCTAAGAAGGTAACATATGATTTGATTTCTTTTCTTTTATATTTCCTACAATGCAATAATTTTTTATGTTGTTGTTCATGTTCTGATGTTGGGTTTTGGCATTATGTAGAGCCCAAGAGGATTATAGGCCATGAGGAGTATAGAAAGTGATTCAGATTGAAAATACATCAATGGCAACCACCCTTTTTTCTAATACTTTTGGGGGAATATTTTTAGAGTTGATGTTAATGGGCTGGGGAAAATATAATAGGGGTCTGCTTGCTGAGATTTGTGGTGTATAGATGTTTGATATTTTTTCATATACATAAAAATGAGACTAATTACTATTTGGATCAATATTTGTAATTTTGGAAACTATGATCCCATGAGATTATGTTGTGGTTTTTATTAATTCATATTTTAATAATAATTATATTAAGAATGTTATTAAATTATATATTTATTTTTATTTAATTATATTTGATTATAATCCTATTAAAATTTAATAATAACAATAATCATCTACTTAAAAAATTCTATTAAGGGTACTCTAGTCATTTAAGCCTTTTTTCTTATGCTATACAACATCTATTCCATTTAACCAAACACAAGAATACTATTATAGCTCTATTACATTCCATTCAACCAAACAATTGAATTACTGATTACAGTTCTATTTTATTACAACCTTATTTCATTCTCCTAACCAAATGTGGTGTTAATATCTAAGGATAAGGGAAAGTATTTAGAATAACTTATTACATCAAACTTGACAACATTATAATATAGAAGTTTACTAAAGGCAGACATATAAGGCGTAACACTAAACTACACCACTTTTCCATTATCTGTATAATAACCCACTTCGCCGCTAATTTGGCATAGTCTTGGCATCGTCCCTCCTAGCACATACTCTGAATGCACACCTGAAACAAAAACAAATAGTGTAAGTTCTGAAGAACTTAGTGAGTTTTATCACAAAAAATACATGGGCAGAAACTTTATATAACTTGAAGAACATTTGTGAACCATCTATCTTTTTGAACCACTTTCTTCTGTATCGAGTGGATACTATTATAGATTCGGCTTCCACTTATACATCAATTATCATTCTCTTAAAATACCAATTCTCTTAAAATACAATTTCTTTCTTATATGACTAACTGTAGATCCTTCCAGGCAATTCATACATCTCCTTATCTCATTGACACTTATAAAAAAAATACCTTCAGAGCCCACTTCATATAGACCATAACTTAACATATACCCTTATCCCAAAACAGTTGCCCACAAAAATTAATCACTAGCGGATACATACACATTTGGCGAATACTTATGCAGACCTGAATACCACCAAACTATTATTTAAATCATACATTGGTTTGACACCTTACCAACTTACAATGATAATGTACTACTCAAATAATGCACATGAATTCCATACCACTTCTTCATAGAACCCCAGAATTTTGAAATAACAATACCTCAAATTCCAAATTGTTTTAGAAGAAATCATTGTAAAACCCAGATATGACAAATTCTAGATAATAATGATTCAAACACTACATATCACAAACGAACTCACATTAGCAATTTCTCATGTCACACATAGCTACATATACGTCCATATTCAATGCTAATAGATTATTATGGTGGATACCCTTCTTAACATATAGACACACATTTCTGTTCAAGAAAAATCGCTTAACCTCAGACATATCATAACCCTATCTCAGCAATACTTCATACAGAACTATCAGAATTTATTTATAACTTACCATAAAGGCGTATAAGAAAATTTTATCAAACAGACTTGGTAGAACACGCCATAAGGGCTAAACAGAATATGCCATAAAAGGCATCATAAAAAATCTCATTTTTACTGTCCTAGCAAACTTCATAGAAGGCGCCATGGGTTTTTACTCATTGAATTATACATAATTTCATGTATCGTGATATGTCATTTCAATTCATACACTACTGAAGGTTACACCATGAATATAAATACAGATATATCATGCCATGGGTTTTAACCACATAGTCTTACATACAGTCATGTATCGTAATCTACAATTTCGATTCATACACTATCAAAGGCTACACCATGAATATAAATATAGAAATATCATGTCATAGGTCTTAATCATATGGTCTTACACACATTTATGTATTGTGATCTTCTATTTCAATTTATACACTATCGAAGGCTATACCATGAATATAAATAGAAACATATCATGCCATGGGTCTTAACCACATGGTCTTACACTTGTTTTCATACCATGATATGCCAATCTGGTTAGCAATATAACTGCCCTACCAGAGGCTTCACAGTTGGACATTTTCATTACTCACTTACCTAGATTTGATCGCATTACTGACTGACTCATACTTTTCATGTCACAAGTTTTAACTGCATACTTACCAATCAACATTCCTCTCAACATAACTTATTACATATCATCATAGCACTTATCTCATCTTTACTATACTCGTACACTTACCAATTATTATAGATAGCATTATATTCCATATATATATTCTTCTACTTGAAAAGTTCACTTAAGAGAGAGAGTCAAGGTAGAGACTTACATGATACTCACCTACTATAGTGGAAAACTCCAGATGCAACCATCCTTCTTGAACAAGCATCAACAAATGCTTACAGAACATAAGATCACCATTACAACTCATTTACACACAAGATATTATCATCTTAATCACTGATAACCCCCATGCAAAACCTTATACTTATAACTTACTGTTCAAATACCACATATAGACTTACTCATTCAGAGCTTAACATGCAGTGTTGTAATACTTACCTGGAGATAGGATAGCCACTAATTAGATCCAGATTCAAAGCTTCCAGCTTAATGAGGAAGAGATACCATTTGATTTAAGAAAAATAATTAGAGAACAACATCCAAGGCAAAAGAATGACCTTTTCTTGAACTCTTCTTACATATATAACACTTATCCTACTCGGTGGAATTTACAAGTGTCGCACATTTCAGGATTTGCCTTCATAGTGGTCTATAATTTTCAAGAGAAATATAAATGGGAATCCTGCATGATAAATATATGACTATTCTATCTAGTTGGTTCCTAACCAGGTTACTTTACAACCTAACTAGCACAGTACTTCACACAAACAAGGTGTACTATACCTTTAACGATAATTCATATCATTCTTACTCCTTTTTGCTTAACACTATCTTTTCCTTTAAATAACAGAATATCCTGAAATAAAATCTGCACTTACATACACAGCAATTACAATACGCCTAGACCTATGCACCAAAAGAAACATATAGGCGGATTACACTTTGCCAAACATATTATTTTGCCACTATTTGCCAAAATATTAAGTCTACCAAACTTGGGGTGTGACAATGGGTAACAGTAGATAGTCCAAGAATGAACTCGTTAGGAAAAATGTGCTTTAAAATGACAACTTTATTGCCATCAGTGAGGAAATGCACCTCCTCTGCATTTCAGCATATAGATATACTACCTAAGACACAATGTGACTTTAATAAGCCTAAATGTATTCAATACGGCAATATTGCACATTCTAGGTGAAAGGGAAATCTCTTTTTTTTTTTTGTTTAAATTTTATTTTCATATGTAGTTATGAGATTTTTTTTGTGTAGCAATTTACCCCTGAAAGAACAAATAATTTTAGTTTAGCTGTCAATTGTTGTTATTTGGTTTTGTTTGGTCAAAAGTTGTAGGACCATTGTAAAATTTGCAAACTTTGCAATTCAATTTAAGTATTTGATTAGTTTAATCCATTCGAGTTCTAACAATCTCATATATGGTTTTTGAAAACAATTCTTTTAGTGGTTTGCTAGGAAAGGAAAGAAAATGAAAATGGAAAAGAAGGAAAATAAAGGAAAATAAAGAAATAAAAAAGAAAATAAATATTTTAATATTAAGAAAAGGAAAAAAAAACATGTGACACATTTAACATGTCACGTCAAATGCACGTTACTAAATAACGATAGCAAAGGGTTGAGTCGTATTTTTGTAATAACGTGAAAATGTTAGTGACATCTTCATAAGTTTTAAAAAGTTGGTGGAAAAAATTATAAATTAACTAAAGTTCAATGGTATCTGATGTAATTTATCCTAAATATTTTACTATTATAAAGTGAATATTCATTAGAATAAGAAATTTGATATACTTTAGCACACTTATGTCCTTTAGGAATAGAAATTTATTTTGTTTATATTTTTATTTATAAATATACAAATCATTGTAAATATTTTGTTTTCTTATTTTCATTATTCATTATTCTTTTATGACATAATTAATCTTATTCTTTATTTTAAATTATTGACATGCAGACACAAAATTTTAAAAAATGTGCACCAACCATTGAATCCTTTGACAAGTAAACTTGGGTAGGTAAATTTTCACATGGATCTAAAATTTTGATAAAAGTCTTATTGCAAATTGACCTTAAACTAAAGGTTTTTTTCTTTTACGTTTATTAAATTTATATACTAATCATAAGTTAAATCAAAACTAAATTGGTGCACTTACGGCCTGTTTTGCGGTGCTTAAAAAAAGCAATTTTGGTTTCAAAAGCACTTTTGAAAGAAAAGATGTGCTAAATAAGCTGTTTTTGGCTGAAATTTTTTGCTTTTCAGAAGTACTTTTCAAAAGCACTTCTGAGGAGGAGAAGTTAAAATTTTTAATTTTTCCTCTTCCAAAAACACTTTTAGTGCTTAATTACGTTTTTACCCCTCCAATAACATAGTATTTTCCCTTTTTTTCTTAGTGCTTAATTACAAATGTGTTAAAATCATTAATTAAAAATAAAAAAAATTAAAATACTAATTACAAATATTTAATAATTATATTTAAATATTTAAAATATAATTTATATATTTTAATTAAATTTTATAAATAATTAACATTTATTGCTTAAAAATGTTTAAAATTTATATTTCATATATTAAAATATTAACAAAAAATTATAATGATTTTTTATATTCTTACTAAAATATAATAATATTAACTAATATAAATATTATTTAAATGCATATTTGTTACTTGAAAATAATAGGTCTAAAATGGATATTTTATTTCTCAAAAGCACTTTTTGACAATAACGCTAAACATTCAAATTTTAAGTCAAACTTTTCCAAAATATTTTCTACAATATTTTTCAAAAGTATTGTCAAATTAACTCTTAATCTTGTACCAAAAAACCAAAAAGGCAATTGTGAAATTTACATCTATTGAATTTATTTAGATACAATAAATGTAATAATAAAATAAAATCGAACACATACTTTCTACCAATTTTATGGTTCTCAAATCGCATTTGTGCACCCTGTTGCAGTGTTCATTGGACACCCACGATCTAACTAGACAGACCTCTTCTATACAGAAAAATTAAATCAAAAGGGAAAATGTAAAACCCAGAAGAAGGAAATTAAAATTAAAATTAAAAAAGTAAAATGAAAACCGTAACACATACGAATACCCTGTCTTGGGAAACTTTCAAGAATTGATCGTCTTGTTTAAGTTATCCGATTCTGATCCTTTATTACGGGACTCCCCTGTTGTCCTGCCCTCTGATTCCGGTATGGATGCCCCAAATGAAATCATGGTGGAGCTACTACCTGAACCACGGGTTGTTTCTTCCAATCTTTTTGAGCTTACATTCGGCCGTAATCTTTGAACCGATGATGGTTCCACCGTAACTTTAGCTGGGAAATTCAGTAAGGCTTTTGAACCACGCATCCTAAAAGCTGCCTTGTCATAAGCCAAAGCAGCGGCTTCAGCTGTTTCGAATGTGCCTAGCCACATCCGTGCCCCTTGTCGAGTGGAGTCACGGATCTCGGCGGCGTATTTGCCCCATGGGCGACGCCTGACTCCCCTGTAATGCTTCTTGGGTGGGTTCCTGGCTGGTTCAAGCGTGGTTTGGTTTGTTGCGGTTACCTGAAACTGAAACTGATGGCAATAGTTATTGAGTGGGAGGGCGTGATGAGCGTTGGCTTCGTCCAAGACTTGGAAGATGAACATGTCTTGTGAATCATTCTCATTAAGTGGGAGATGATGATCCATATTCTGGGACTGGGAGACTTCAACCATGGATTCCTTTCGGACCTTTTCTGCTCTATGGGATGTCATGTTGCTTTGATGAAGCCCTCAAGTTTGTACAAGGTGGCTCTAGTCTACAATTGTATTTAATTTAAAAAACTATAATCGTGATTATGCATAGTATATATTATTATCCTCATTTAAAATATGCTGAGATTTGTTCGAAGATACTATCATTCTTTTTTCTTTCCTTAATATTCTAATATCACATATATATATATATATATATATATATATATATATAACAAAGTTATTAAATTTTTAATATGTTTATACAATAAAATTTTGACAGAAAAAATTTGTAATTAAACCCCATCAGCTTTTTTATATAATTTTTAAAGGTATTCTGCAAGTTATATGTTCATAATAAGTGCTTTCAATTTCTTTATATTTACTAATTCAACTTATAATTTTATATAATATGACACTATAAAATTTAAAACAGTTTAATAATTTTTTTTAAAAATATTATCACTATTTTTGGAAATTAAATACACTATTAAAATTGAATAACGTTTTTTAATATTTGAATATAAAATTTTAACTTTAAAATTCCAAATATATTTTATACAATAATCCCAAGTGATTTTTAGAACATAGTACTTTTTAAAAACTATTTTAAGAATTTCTTTTAGAAAAAAAAATGACATTAAATATTTTGAGACTTATTTATACTGTGGAATACCCTATTTTTGCCCGGCCCGTTGGAAGCCCATACGAAACTCAAACTACAATAAACCAAATTAAAAACAAACAAATAAATAATGATTAAATGTCCAGTTTTTTATACAAATTGCAGGACCAAAATTACATACGTGGCCCAAATGCCTATTACACAAAACCCAAATACCCATTACAGCAGACCCAATTACATCCAAGACCCAAATACCCGTAACCCACCTAAACCCAAAAACTACACGGCCCAAAAGGCCCAAGTCCTAAACTGAATCAGTGAGCCTAGGGTTTCTGAAACCCTAGGCGCTGCAAGTGCTAGCACGGTCCCCTCGTCGCGCCGTAATCAACGAACCCTTGCCACCGGATCTTCACGGTTACCTGCAAATAAAGGAAAGAAAGCAGCTAGAGACATAGCAAGAAATCGAAGATTTATTTTCCAAATTTGTAACGATTTACAGAGGCTATAAAAGCCCTTTTTGTAATCTGTAACGCACACGCATACACTGATATTATGCATAAATAAAAATCAGTTTTAACAAGAGAAAAGGTGATTCTTTGTTTTACTATTATTTTGCTAAGTTTTTTTTTTTTTATTTTTATCTCTTTTCTATTACATTCATGCAAATCGTTTTTTAAAATATCAATAGTACTAAAACAAAAGGAATGAGAGTTACCTGCGGATTTACGGGAAAAGAGGAGTTTTTTAACCCCCGACCACCGTATACGGTGGCTCTGATGGAGGCGAGTGAGGCACGTGGCGGCCAAGTGCGGAGGAGCTCGATGACGGAGCTAGGATGGCCACTGACCAGAGCTCCGAGAGCTTTTAGAGAATTCTTTGAGTTTTTTTTAGAAAATGCTTTTAAAAATGAATTTTCAAATTTTTTTAGCTTTTATAGAGCCACTGTACGACATCGTTTGGGATAAGCTATCATTGCCCAAAACGGCGTCGTTTTTAAGCTTAGATCCGCGCGTTGACCCGTTTACCCGGGGAGGATCCGCGCGTTTTATGAAATTGGGAAATTTTCCCTCCAGGTCCTTCCGTATTTTTATATTTGCGCAATTTAATCCAATTACAACTCTTATTATTTTTAATTTATCCCTAAACATTTGTTCTAGTTTCAATTTAGTCCCAAAGTCATTTTTTAAACCTGAATGTTAGAACGATGTCGCTTTGGGAATAGGGCAATTTGCCCAGTGAGTCCCTCACTTTTAGCACGCGTTCCTATTCGATCCTAAATTCGATTTTATTCGTTTTTATTTTTTCCCACAATTTTATTAAAATTTTAATTTAATCCCTTTTTTAATTTTAATTCAATTTTATTATTATTTATTTATTTCAATACTTTGGTTTTTATTTATCTTAAATTTTTTTGTAAAATTATTTTCTTATACAATATTCTTATATATTATATATATTATATATTATTTTAAACTTTATATATACTATATTGTATTTTAAATTGATTTAATAATGTAAAGTTTTTTTATTTTATTTTAAATGTGTATATTATTTGTTTCTTAAAATTGTTATGTATTATATTTATTCCTTTTTTTTTAAATCCTAAATCTTATATTATTTATTTAAAACACATTAATATATACAATATTTTAAATTAATTTAATAATGCAAACTTTTTGTATATATATATTACCCTTTTTTCTGTATATTAAATTGTTATATATTATAATATTTCTCCTTTTAAAGAATCTTAAATTTTAATAAATTAAAAAAAAAAAACAACTTAATTATTTTGTACATATATATATCCTTTTAAAAATATATTATTTGACATTATTTCTTTTTTTAAATATTCATTTATTGTTTAAAATATTTCATTTATTTTTCTCCTTTTTATGGTTTTAAGTTCATTTCTAAACTTATTTGTATAAATTTCATAGATTATTTTAGTTTAATTAGATCTTGTTTATTTTTACTCTTGCATAATTATTTTGTTACATGTGTGATCTATTATTTCATGTTGTCTTTCTATTTGTCCATATTTGTATGAAATGTTAATATAATATGTAATTTGTATATTGCTTTAATATTTATGCTCTATAATATATGAATGTTGCATTTTGATCAAAGCATCATTTTTAAAACGGATTTAATTATCGTTTTTTGTCTAAAATTTGTTTTTTTAAATTAAGGCAATATTTGACATTCGGGATTTTTGAAAGAATCGTGCCCTAACTTACTAGACTTCGATTTCTTTCGTTAATTCTAAATGGTTAAATATCATTTTCAAAGTAAAACGAACAATTTTCAAATAAAAGCTATCTTGAAAATTTAAGATACCGTGTCCTAACTTACTGGATGTGATTTTTTAATATTTCGAGATAGAGATTTCTAAAAAAATGAAGGATATTTAATGTGTTGGGAAATTTAAAGGATCGTGCTCTAACATACTGAGATTCGACTGTTTTTATCCAAATGATTAAATATCTCTTAAAAAGAATAATAAGTTTTTGGAGCTTAAAAGGATCAAACTAAAAAATCTTTTTTTTTTAATCTTCGATAATAGGACATTTTATAATCAGATTGGTACCAATTTTTAGGCATTACGAGGGTGCTAATCCTTCCTCGTACATAACCGACTCCCGAACCCGTTTCTCGAATTTTCGTAGGCCAAAATCAATATTTTAAAAAGGTGATCCAATCACACCTAAAAAAATTGGTAGCGACTCTGTTTTCATTTTTTAAAAATTGACCCATTTTTTCAAACCCTAAAAAATGATTTTGACATACTGTTACAATATTTATATATATATAATATTCATTTTTTAACTAACATATAAAAATTTATGTTTTAAATTTTATTTATTTCATTTATAATTCTGACATTTGTTCATATTTCCGATCATATTATGTTTTAACTTTTATCTCATTATACAGTTATATTATGTTTTTAAATTTTAATACTTAATTTTTTTATATATTAGTTTAAAAATGAATATTATATATATGAAACAAATATTGTAACACTATAAATAAATTTTAAAATACTTAATGTCATTTTTTAAACTTTTTTTTTTTTCTAAAAAAAATTCTTAAAATAGTTTTTAAAAAGTACTATGTTCTAAAAATTACTTGGAATTTTATAGAAATTTGTATATAGGCACTAGGATGAAGTAAGAAATTTTGTATAAGAAATCAAAATAAAATTAAAAGTATTTGAGAGACTAAAGCTAAAACTTTTTTGTTAAAATAATTTAAATTGAACAAATAATTTTTTAGGGGACTAAAAATATAATTTTTTCTATTTGGCCAATGCTAAAAGAAGTAAAAATAAATTCTTAATTTTTAAGAGAGACAAAAGAATCATAAGTTTATAAAATTAAACTAAGGGCCTCTAGTTCCATCCTTGTATTAATAATTCGTAAAATATGAAATAGTTTTATGTCATTTTTGGTTATTAATATAATAACATAATTAAAAAAATTATTTGATAAATATGTATTACATAGATAGATATACAATAAATAATAGTTTGTACAAATTCATATTTGAATTTAGAAATATTAGTAAAAACTCTTCTAAAAAATTAGACCTCTTTAAAATAAGTAAAAATTGTACTTCCACTTATGCAAAAAATAAATAATGTGAATGACTAAAATTTACCAATTTATATTATATTATTACTAACTCATATACTAGAATATGAAAAAATTAATCGAGTTACGAAATGTAGCATTAATATATTATATAAGCATAAAGAAGGTGAGAGAAACTAGTTATTCTACTTTATTTCTTCATTGGAATTTATAAAAGATGAAACTTTACCCTCATATTTTATAGTTTCTACATGAATTTATTTCATTTTCTTTTGACTATATCACATCATGAAAATAATTATATAATAAATTTATCAAAAATATAAGTTAAATATGTAAGTTGGGAAAGTGAAAATTATGTCTCAAATTCCTACCCTTTTATATGTATGCATATATTTCTTAGATTTTATATTAAAAAATACAAATTTTTTTCCAAAATAATATTTATTACATTGAATAAATAATGTGTTTTTAATAAATTTACAATTAAGTTGAAATCGGTTGATAAATGACACCTACTCAATCAAAATGTTAAATAATAACATAAATTGGATACATTTGTTTAGATAATTATATGACCAATTAAAATAAGTTTGATATATATATATATATATATATTAATATTTGCCATATTCGTTTTTATAATACATGTTTAAAGTTCATGACTGTCTTTCTTAATAATATTATCTTTAAAATTTAAATACACATTCTCCTTTTTAACCATACATCCTACAATTAAATCAAACGCTTGTTGATCCAACAATGACGTGTATCTCTTTAGGCTCCTTGGTACTTTGAAAGATGGTAAAGGATGAGATATTTAGTTTTAAATTATCATAGATTTAAGTTGAAAAAAATATTGAATTTAGTAATATTACGTGGCATAAAGATTATGAATGTACCAAAAACTTGAAGGGACTTCTGAGAGGGTGAGTGACATATGCTCTTGTTTGGGAAAAATAGCATAGGATTGTCTTAAATGAATAATTTTCACCGGAAAAGCAAAGTTAGGTTGGACGTCAATTTTGAACACTTCATTTCGTTGAATGTAGCTTTGATTGAGTAGAAACGTGTGCAAACACATTGAAAAAGCAAATGATTTCCCACGAAAATTCTACAATTTATCACAACCACCTTTATAAAGAAGTTTAAAACCCACAAGTTTTTGTTTTTTTTTTTTTTTTATCAATATCCATTTCATAATTATAATAATTATTTTTTAAAATTCGATAATTAAGTTATTTGAATACAATAAATAGTTGAACCCTTTTTTTAAAGCACTAAAATCGTATCAACATCTAATGACGAAAGAGTTTGGCATGCCATAGGAATGATTGAGGTCACCAAGGTCGTCATGTTCTTACTAGAACACCAAAGTCCTTTTCGAAATAAATAGCCGGAAATCAAGTGGATCTCCGCCTTGACTTTTCAACTTGTACAGAGCAATGAAAACCCTCCCTTCTTAAATTGTAGCCCACTGCTTCTAGAGTATAAAGAATTCCACAAGTCCACGCAAATATAAAATTATTTTAATATTATCAAATGAAAACTTTGAATTGCGTTATCGAGTTTAATGAATAACTTTTAAAATATATAATTTTTTTTATAAATAGTGTATGTATAAAAAACCCTTTTGAATAGATTAAATTATTGTTTTTATTTATTATATTATTGAATTGAGAATGAATGATATGTTACTATTATATTATATGAAATATTACAAGGTGTTTTTCGTGGTAGACAAGAAATTTTCGAATTAATTACAATATATATATATATATATGTTGCAAGCCAAAATTATCATGGTTAAAAATGATAATATTATTGTATCATAATTATTTTTTTCAATTAATTTAAATTAATTAAAAAATAAATAATAAAAATTTATAATGCCACTAATTAAATTAAATTAAATTGATTAAGTAATAATATCAAATTATTATTTTATCTCTATCTAATTAAATTAATTTGAGATAAATAATAAATAAAATAATTTAAATATTTTTATCACTTTAAACAGATGGTTGACATTCTAAAATAACTATCTTCTACTTAAAAAATGCTAGCATTATAAAAGGGAGTCACCCTCAAGTCATTCTACACATTCACAAATTTAGAAATTTAAAAATTCTCTAGAAAGGAATTATTTTGCATACTTAAAATTCCTCTCTAAAATTTCAAAAACTTTTTGAAGAAATCTTCATGAATACTAAATTGGTTCTAAATAAAGTTGTCTTCCTACTTGTCCAACTAAAGAAAGGAGGTCAAAACTTATTTCTAAAGAAATCGTGTTTCGATATTGTTCAATTGAAAAAAAAGAGGTCTAAACCTGTTCCAGTAGTACGTCACGACAACACTTGAAGCTGTTGGAAGATATGTAATTTTTGGAAATTTTAAGGCATATTCTCAATTGGTAAAGGTGGAGAGTTGAATAATAAAATTATGGTTTTGTATTCTACTCCATGAGACCTTTACAATGGTATATCATAAGCTCAAAATGGTCGATTGATGAATGAAAAATTTACGCTCAAAGTAAGCTACTTGTGAATATAAGTTGAGGAAAAGAAAAGTTTAGATCCTACATTGGTTAAATAGCAAGTGTGAGATGTGTATATATATGAGACCCACTTGAAGGGTTATTGAATGACTAAGGTTGAAATCTTGCCTCGCGTGCAGGGCGAGTGCAAATAGGGCACACATGCACGACATGGGCGATGCGAAATGCCCGAGCCCTAGAAGGGCCTGCAAATATTTTAAGCCCAATAACAAATTTATTTTTCCAAGCAAATATTATACAGAATCTGTATTAAAAGAGAAATTATCTCGATTTGATTTTATTCCAATCAGATTGATTTTCAATTTGATTTGACTTTATTCAAATTGATTTAAAGGCTCCTTTATTTATGGAAATTTTCAAAATTCCTCCATATTGAATGTCTATAAAAGCCTAAAGATTTCTGCAGAATCTTTACACTCACATAGAGAAATAACGAATTTTCACTCCCAAAAATTATTTTCCTCTCCAAATTTTAAATGTTTCAGTGATAGAAGAAGGCAATGTTTGTTTGTTGATTACTGCAAAGGTACCACTGTCGCAATCATTTTGTTGTTGTATCATGGGAGACAGTCGACCAACGTTTCTCCAAGTACCATAGGAGCAGCCAAATTTGTAACATATAGTAAAACTTGATTCCCTTTATTCGATCTTTCGTTTTCCAAAATCTTGTTTATTTAATTGTTTTCAAATCTAATGTTTTAAATAAATATAAATATTTATTTATATTTATTTTATTTAAATATGGTGTTTTAACATAAATTAAATATTTGTTTATATAGGTATTTATATTTATATTTGTTTGCTAACATGTTTTGTCCAGCAATCTTAAAACAAATTTATTATTTTACAATTCTCTAATCTGAGTCAAACGAGACACCAAGGAGAAAAAAATGTATTCTGTTTGAGAATAAAATTTAAAATTGAAAATAATCTATTTCGGGATTTATTCCAGCCGTTTAATAAATTTTATTTGATTTTGATTTTGTTTCCCAACGAGAAATAATTGAATAATCTGTTTCGAGATTTATTCCTATTGTTTAACATATTTTATTGGATTTTGATTTTTTTTCCAAATGAAGATTTAATTAAATAATTTTTTTTCGAGATTTATTCTCGTCATTTAATAGATTTTATTTTGGTTTTGTTTCCAAACAAGATTTAATTAAATAATTTTATTTCAGGATTTAATCTTGTCGTTCAACAGAATTGATTTTGATTTTGTTTCAGAATATTAATTCTGCTGTTTAACAAAATCAAATGGTAATATAAATTGAAAATTAAAATTTTTATTTATTGTGGCGTTAATTATGGCTTTAAATTATGAAAACTTAAATTGTAGCTTCAAAATTGTGACATCAAAGAAAAAGAATGTTTTAACGGTGAATTAAAAAGACAATATGAAGTGCATGTCTAGAATTGGTTCTTTGAAAGACTTGGTATTTAAGCGTGCCAAGTGTACGACCTCTCTTTCAGAGTTACCTACCTAGTGCATTTGTAACAGTCCGATTTAGACCCTAATCGGAACGGTGGTTTTGGGACCACGAATCCGAGTCAGAAAAATTTTTAAATATTATTTTTCGTGTTTATTACATGTGAATTTGCATGTGTGAAAATTTCGTATGAAATTTTGATTGTTTGTGCGTTTGATTTGATAAAAGGATTTAATTGCGTAAGTTATAAAAGTTGCTAACTAATTATTAAAGTATCAAATTGCTTTGTTCTTTTAATATGGGGTCTTTATGGTGTAAATAAACCATATGAATTAGTGATGGACGGTTTTAGACTTATATATATTGGTTTCATATTTTATAACAAAGGTTAGTTTTGTAAATTATAAAATAATGTTAATATAATAAAACATAAAAATAAGTAAAAGCCATGCATTCATACTTGGTGATTGCCGAAAATAAAAGAAGAAAGAAAAGGAAAAAGAAACAAGATATTCGGCCATTGTTCATTCAATTTTAAGGTATGTTTTGTTTCGTTTTTGATAATTTTTACGTTTTTGAGATCGTTGCTTCGAATACTCTAAGACCCATGCTAGAATTTTTGAATTGATGATGTATTCATGAATTGTCATTGTTGATAGCTTAGTAGATTTTGTGTTTGATGGAAGAAAATAAAGGATATGAGTAGATTAACAAGTTATGTATTGGAGATTTTTCATGAAATTGAGAAATTTGGGCTAAATTAAAAATATTAAATTTAGGGACTAAATTATGAAATTAATAAAGTATAGGGACTTGTATAAGCTTAGTGAACATTCGGCCCTAGCATAGTATATACAATTTTTGCATATTTTGTGTTTTGTGAAAATTGGATAAATTGTAAAAGTGTAAAATACTAGGGTAAAATGGTAATTTACCCATTATGCGTTTAGGGATTAAATTGAATGAAATCGTATTTAAATGAGCTTAATTTGAAAGGTATAGATCAAGAAACAAAAAGATCGGGCTTGGATCGGGGGAAAGCAAAAATCATTGAATAATCGATAATCCCTGTCCGTCAATATCCGAGGTAAGTTATTAAGCAAATAGTTGTTGTTGAATTGAATAACTATAAGGTGTATGAGCTTATGCCAAATTGAATGATATATGTATATGGTATTGAAGTTGCTGAATGTAAATGGAAATGTGTTGTATTAAGTTGCCGAACTATGGCACTAAGTATGCGAGTATAAATTGTTTTGATTATGATAATTGCACTAAGTGTGCGGAAAATATTGTATAGCACTAAGTGTGCGAATTTGATTAACAAGCACTCAGTTTGCGGTTTTATATATATATATATATATATATATATATCTTCAAATAGCTATTAGCACTAAGTGCGTGACTTTATCGAGTAACTAAGGATGGTTGAGTAAGTAAATATTTTGAGTCTCTTGGAAAATACTATTATATATTTATGTTCGAATTAGTGCAGGGTAAGCCTCGAACCTATGTGGTGGGTATAATTGAATTTAAATATATGAAGTTGATTTGAGTGAAGAGGAAATGATAGATAAATATACGAATTTGATTGAATTAAACCATTGGTTGATCTGCGTATACTATCTTGTTATATGTTATGAAAAATGCCAAGGAAGATTCGGTCAAATGGGTGCATATAAGGGTATGTTTATTACATAGCTTTGTGCTTGATTAAATTGAGTTATATATATATATATATATATATATATATATATTAATCTAATTGAAATTTCGGTCTTTGAGGAATAAAATGCTATATGAGTTAATAAGATGAAATTATATGTTTTAGTATTAGAAATTAGCCAAATAGAATTAAGCTGTTTAATTTGAGTTAGCAAGTTAATTAAATGTCTGAATTGCTTATAACTTACTAAGCTATTGAAGCTTACTTTGTGCGTTTATTGCTTATTCTTTGTGAATTAGATTTTGGAGACCGTTGCGAGCTTAGGGATCGCCAGTGAAGATCATTACGCTATCACCTTTATTTTGGTACTTTTGAAAGTTTAAAGTTGGACTTATGGCATGTATAGTCTAATATCGTTTTGGTTGGTTTTGAGCTGTATATAAACTTAAGCCATGCAAAAATGGTTGTTTATAAAGTTAATTTCGGTTATATGTTTGACTAAATAATGGTTTTGAGCTTGATATTTCGGTTTATGTTTAGATGTATACATGTTATATATATTTGGTATGTTTTGGTTAAAGCTTGATGTTGAATATTGGTTTATAAATGGTTGTATGAGTTAAATATGACATGCTAATATGTTTCATGAATTATGCAAGTTATCTTTGATTCAGTTTTAAATGAATGTTTAGTGAGTAATGTTGGCTAGTGATTTGAAGTATAAATTACTTGGTGTATTGGCTTAAATAGAAAAGCCATATGAAGGGTATATTAAAGTATAGGGTTGATTTGATGCATGGGTTTTATTGATCTTTGAATTCAATGATTTGTTGCCTTATAAAAAGTTGCTACCTTGCAAAGCTTTTAAATTTTGTTATGTATTTATTTGCTAATGTATTGGAAAGTGACCAAATGAACAATGAATCATGTTTTTAAGCAATTATGATGTTTATATGCTAATAAGTAAATGTGGTTCATTATACCTCTAGTTCTTAATGGTTCGGCCTTAGTATATTTTGCTTATAAATATATGAATTTGTAATTCATGCATTTTGATCAATGGATATTTGGCAATTAAGTTAATATGGGGTATGAATTTGATTAGCATGTTTGCGATCGTATGTGAGTTTATATATATATGTTATATGTTATATATGTTTGGTTGCATAAATTACTCATGTTACAATTGCTTGGTTAAAAGACTCGTTCTTATGCATGTGAATTATTTGAATGTTGTAAGTAGGTCTCGTAATGCTTCGTAACTCACTCCGACGATGGATACGGGTTACGGGTGTTACAGAATTATTTTATTATTTTTTATTAGATCATATAAACTTTTGTTTCGGGTTTTATTAAATTCTTGTTGTCTAACGAAAGTTGATAATTTTTCTAATTTTGGTTTTGTTTCTAAAATCTTAACCAAAAATGGAAACTCCCACCAATGTTGTGGAAGATATGGACTTATGTGCTGTGATTTCTAAATTCAACATTGCTACTCAAATCCAAAAGAACAATGGCTTGATATTGGTGCCACACGTCATATCTGCTGTGACAAAAACTCCTTTTTTGAGTTGGAGCCTTATGAAAGTGGGGAGAAGCTCTATATGGGCAATGCTGCAAATTCCAAGATTAAGGGGAGGGTACTGTGGTCTTGAAGATGACTTTGGCAAAGAACTAAAGCTTCAAAATGTGTTGCATGTGCCTAGCATACGCAAGAATCTTGTTTCTAGAACACTCCTTAGTGTACACGGCTTTAAGATGGTGTTTGAATCCCAAAAACTAATTTTGGTTAGGGGGAATATTTGTGGGAAGGGGAAATGTATTAAATGATATGTGAAAACTTAATGCAATCTCTACAAAAGAAAAAACTATGAATAAGAATGTTGCTTCTTCTTCTGTTTATATGCTGAAGTCATTTAATTTATGGCATGGTAGGCTTGGACATGTTAATTATGATACTTTACATTCATTAATTAACTTAGAGCACATTCCTCCGTTTCACATTAATTATAAACATAAATGTAAAACTTGTGTTGAGGCAAAATTAACAAGGTCTTAATTTCAAACTGTTGAAAGAAGCACAGAACCACTTGATCTAATACATAGGGATGTTTGTGACTTAAAGTTTGTTCAAACGAGAGAAGGGAACATATATTTTATTACCTTCATTGATGATAACATAAAATATTGTTACATATATTTGCTTTAAAGCAAAGACGAAGCTATAGAGAAATTTATTCTCTATAAGCAGGAAGTTGAAACCCAACTTAATAAAAAGATTAAGATGGTGAGAAGTGATCATGGTGGTCAATATGTTGAATCATTTTGTGAATACTGTGGTCAACATGGTATTATTCATGAAGTGGCACCACCATACTCGCCTCAAACAAATGGAGTAGCTGAGCAGAAAAATTGGACTCTAAAGGAAATGATGAACGCATTGCTAAAAAGCTTTGGGTTGTTATAGGACATGTGGGGGTAAGCTATTCTATCAGCTTATTACTTTTTAAATAAGGTTTCTCGCAAGAAAAGGGATAAGACACTATATGAGTTATAGAAAGGTAGAAAACCTTTTTATAACTACTTGAAAGTGTGGGGGTGTCTTACAAACGTAATGGCTCTGTTACCAAAGTAAATGAAAATAGGTCCTAAAATGGTGGATTGTATTTTAATTGGCTATGCACATCATAGCAATGCATATAGGTTTCTTGTGTATGAATCAAAGAATCTTGGCATTCATAATAATACTATATTGGAATCAAAGAATGCTTCATTCTTTGAAAATATCTTCCCTTGTAAAGCTAGGGAAGTTGATTCAAGTTCAACAAAACGAACTTTAGAGGCTATAAATGAAAATAGTAAAGACGAGGTTAAAACTGAGATAGAGCCAAGGAAGAGTAAACGAGCAAGGGTGAAAAAATCTTTTGGATCGAATTTTCTTACCTTTATGCTAGAGGCCAAACCTCAAACGTATAATGATGCTATACAATCATTCGAAAGCACCTCATGGAAAGGTGCTATTAAAACTGAATTTGATTCCATTATGCAAAATCATACATGGGAATTAGTGGATCTTCCTCCAA
Organism: Gossypium stocksii; assembly: GCA_020496765.1. Classification (NCBI taxonomy): domain Eukaryota; kingdom Viridiplantae; phylum Streptophyta; class Magnoliopsida; order Malvales; family Malvaceae; genus Gossypium; species Gossypium stocksii. Next base: position 85,004,753 of record CM035629.1, read on the forward strand.
GAATTAAACCATTAAATTCTAAATGGTTTTTCAAACGGAAAATGAAAGCAGATGGAACAATTATTAAGTATAAGGCCAGATTGGTTATAAAAGGTTATAGACAAAAGGAAGGCATTGACTACTTTGATACTTTTTCTCCAATATTCAGAATAACTTCTATAAGGATGATACTTGCAATTGCCACCTTGCGGAATCTAAAAGTACATCAAATGGATGTTAAAACAGTTTTTCTAAATGGAGATATTAATGAAGAAATTTACAAGGAATAACCTGAGGGTTAGTAGTTCCAGGTCAAGAAAGGAAAGTTTGTAAATTGGTGAAGTCATTATATGGACTTAAGCAAGCACCAAAACAATGGCATGAAAAGTTCGATAATGTCATGATGACAAATGGCTTTAAAGTTAATAAGCATAACAAATGTGTGTATGTCAAAACTACCAATATTAGATATATAATCCTATGTTTATTTGTTGATGACATACTTATTGTTGGAAGTAACAATGAAATGGTAAAACATACCAATGACATGTTAAATTCAAGGTTTGATATGAAAGATATGGGACTAGCTGATGTGATTTTGAGCATCCAAATCAAGAGGTCATCTGAAGGTTTCATATTGACTTAGTCACATGATGTGGACAAGATTCTTGGGAAATTTAGCAAGGACAATTCTGGCATAGCCAGAACTTCAATAAATATGAGCCAATATCTATCCGATAACAAAGGTGAAAGTGTTAACCAAGTGGAATATATAAGGGCCATAGGCAATCTAATGCACCTTATGAGCTGTACTAGACCAGATATTGCTTTCACTGCAAGCAATTTAAGTAAATTCACAAGCAATCCAGGGGAAACCCACTAGAAAGAAATTATGAGGATATTGAGATATCTCATATATATTCGGGACTATGGGTTGCATTATTCCAGAGATCTTATTGTTTTAGAAGGATTCTCCAATGCTAGTTGGATATTTGATATTCAAGATACCAAAAGCACAAGTGGATATGTTTTTATATTGGGAGGAGTAACTGTGTCATGGAAATCCTCAAGACAAACGATTATAACTAGATCCATAATGGAATCTGAGTTTATAGCTTTAGACATATTTGGAGAAGAGGCCGAATGGCTTCAAAACTTCGTAGAGAATATTCCTAACTGGCCAAAGTTTGTGCCCACAATATGCATATATTGTGATAACCAAGCAACAATTGGTAGAGCACAAAATGTAATGTAAAATGGTAAGTCAAGACATATGCGTCGTCGACACAATACCATTAGACAACTGATCTCAAACAGAGTTATCTCTATTGATTTTGTAAAATCGAAAGATAACATTGCGGATTCGCTAACTAAAGGCTTCAACTGAGATCAAGTTGATAAAACATCCAAAGGAATGGGACTAAAGCCTATGAAAATAAAAGGTGTTATGTGAATGAAAACCCTACCTAGCTGACTGGAGATCCCACGAATAGGTTCAAAGGGACAACTTACTTATATAGACCTGAGGTCACTGTGGGGTTATTATCCAAGTCCATTCCTATGATGTAAACAGTGACTAAAAATGGAATAGGTTAAGAAATGCTTTTAATGACCGTTGTGTGTTTCGGTGAGCTGAGCAACATAAGTCACCTATGTGAAAGTGAAGTGGGGCCGCTTCAAGAAGACTATTAGGGCATAGTTCTCTCAAACTCTTGCAGAACCAGGAGATGTTCACAATTATATGAACATACCCATGAGAACTAAAACCTTGCTAGAAAGGTAGTTGTGTGAGGTGTATCATTATTTACACAAAAGGTAGAACAGTTCAAGGACATCGTGTCTACTGGTCTACTAGTAAAGTAAATATACTTTCACAAGGAAAGGTTCAAGGGTGGACGCCTACCTATCAATGCAATTATCAATTGTAGATTCTATCACTACATCAAGTCAATGTTTTTCGTTAAAACTATCAAATTTCATTCATATGGGGGATTGTTGGAAAATATGTAATTTTTGAAAACTTTGAGGCATATTCTCGATTGGTAAAGGTGGAGAGTTTGTAACACCCCAAACCTGGCCTAGAGGTTATGGCCAAATCTAGAAATATTATGAATAAGGGTTTTCAAACAAAACTTTCATGTTAAAATTTCTCGTATTAATTGTGACAAAAATAATATACATTTTCGAAAAAACTTATTCTACTCTTCAAATGAAACCGTCATTTATTGTCATTTTAGGTAAAACATAAATTTGTAGCGAAAGTTTGTAAGTCGTTATAATTGAAAATCGAGCTTGTGTTTTTAAGAACATTTGTTTGCATAAAACCATTATTTACCATACATTGCAGTTTAAAAGTCAAAATGCACCCAAACCCAAATTATAAAAAAACAGTCCAGAGAGTCCATAAATTACAAAACTCTCAAAATAATCCAAAATTTAAATAAAACTGTTAATTAAACCAATTTGCAAACTCGTGGTCACTGTTAAAACTTCGCCGCACCGACCCACCTATATCTAAGGATTACCTGAACAGAGCAGACAAGCATATACGAGTTTTCATAAACTCAATGTGTAACTAAACATAGTCATACATACACATAAAATTAGACTTTTCAGTATATCAAAACAAAAGTAGACATAATTCCTTAACAGAATCAAATCATATCAGAATCGGATTATCAGAAACATACAGATATGCAAAGTTCTAGCACCATCCTCTACACACCATCTCCGACCATCCCAACACACCATATGGGGTATAAAACACCCACTCATCCCTACAGACCATATAGTGTCTTTACGAAACTTATCAGAATAGTTTGTAGCCAAGCTGCTAGTATATCGGCAAAATGTCGACTCACAGAGTACTTCCTCCACATATACAAATCCCGCCCTATATATAGATAGAAAATATAGATATACAAATATAACAGAGTTAACATGTCTCGCCTGCTCATATACAGATAACATACATGTTATCATGAACCAGTCAAATCATACATAGCAATTTCTAAATGATCAAATTAGTTTATCAGAATAGTAGATATCATGCATTAAGGTTTGTTTTCCCCTTACCGACCTTACGAAAGGCTCACAGTCGATCGGAACGATATATGTAACCCTAGGGAAAATTTTAAAATTCTGGGCCCACACGCCCAAATTGGCCTTGCCCGTGTGGCCCACACACCTAGCCCACGACTTACATGCCTGTGTGGGCCTACATACCTAAATCAGCCTAGCTCGTGTGACCCACACGGCCTCACACTCGCTGGACACATAGTTGGGTACACGCTCGTGTGGCATCAATAGGCCACTTGTTTGGCTTTCGCTAAACCTCGTTGTCTCGTGTTTTCGTTACACATCTAGTTCTTTTTTGCTGCTACAGCAATCCCGAGACCACCAGAACCTATAATTCAATTAAAAATACTAAGTAAATAACCATAATGATTTATAGAACTAAAATCCTCAATTCAATGAAGTGCTCACCTTTGACGAACAACGCTTCCCAAACTTAATTCGCCACAGAATCGGATGTTTTTAGCCCCTCTCCTAAACAATCAACCAATTCCAATGTTTAAAACCAACTTTCATTAAAATTGCAAACTAATTCCTATAATAGAAAATCTCCAAAACGCAACGTAAAGAGTAAAAATGCTACTTACAAAACATTTTGACAATAGAACAAACAATCTCAAGCACCCATAAGATAAAGCAAAATCAATGGACTAACAAAGCCGCGCTTTGACCAGAAGAAAGAAAGAAAAGGGAAAAAGAAAAAGACAATATGGGAGATGGGAAAAATAGAACGTGAAATTGGGAAGGGAAATTTTGGAAAGAAAAAGTAAAGTTAATTAAAAAAAACAAAATAAAATACAATCCCCAAATTAAGCTATGATGTTTCATTCAAACCAACTCCAACTACCCACTCCCTCATCCACTATCATAGACTTTCAATTCCATCCAACCTCTACTACATAACTGGCACACGTGCTGGCTAAAAGCAAAAAAATAACATCATTCACTCACACAGGGGTTCGAACACGATACCTTAGGGCAAGCTAGCACCTTACCACTTAAACCAAAAGGTTCATTTTGATATGATTTGACTAACAATAAAATAAAAGCCAAACCACCAAGGGATAGGCTAGGATCAAAAATAGCAAAAATTTCCAAATGTAGGACTCGAACCCAAGATCTCAAACACACAAATCCAGAACACTTAACTAGTAAAGCAAATACATATTTATGATAGAATTCACAGAAACAAAATTAAATTAGTCATGGCGTTACAACTCAACCCTCTAAAAGAAATTTCAACATCGAAATTTACTTGGTTCGAACAGATGAGGATACTACTGACACATCGCATCCTCAGGTTCTCATGTGGCTTCCTTAGTGCCATGATTTTGCCACAGAACCTTAACTAACAGGATAGACTTCCTCCTCTGAATCTTTACGTCTCAATCTAAAATCTGAATTGGTTCCTCCTCAAATGTCAAATCCGGTCTAACCTCAATCTCCTCAACCGAAACAACATGAGATAGGTCAGACCAATATTGCTTCAACGTAGAGACGTAAAATACGTCATGGATATGGTCTAACTCTGGAGGTAGCTCTAACTAATAAGTGACCGGTCTCGCACGTTTCAGAATACGATACGGCCCAATAAACCTAGGGCTTAACTTGCACTTACGTTCGAACCACAAAACTTTCTTCCATGGAGATACCTTAGGAAAGACAAAGTCACCCAAAGAGTACTCGATATCCTTCTTTTTTAGATCTGTATAAGACTTCTGTCTATCAAAAGCAGCCTTAAGATGATCCTGAATTAATCTTTGTCCTGAATCTCGGAAACTAACTTAGGACCCAAAACCCGTCGTTTACCTAACTCAGTCCAACATAATGGAGTACAACACTTATGACCATACAGAGCCTCGTAAGGTGCCATCTGGATGCTAGACTGAAAACTATTTTTGTAGATAAACTCAGCCAAAGGAAAAAAATCCTCTAACCTCTCTCGAAAACCAATTACACAACTCCGAAACATATCCTCCAGTGTCTGAATCACCCTTTCAGACTGACCATCAATCTAAGCGTGGAACGCAGTACTGAAGTCAAATCTCAAACCCAGAGCTTCATAAAGTTTCTTCAAAAAATGAGAAGTGAAGTGAGAATCCGTATAAGAAATTATTGAAACCGGAACCCCTTGAAGTCTCATAATCTCAGAAATGTAGAGTTTGTCCAACTTCTGCAGTGAGTGATCTGTCTGAACCAGAATGAAATGGGCGGACTTGGTCAATCGATCCATGATGACCCAAACAGAATACTTCTTAGTAGGTGTTAAAGGCAACCCACTAACGAAGTCCATAGTCACACGTTCTCATTTCCATAATGGAATTTTAACAAGTTGGAGCAAACCCGAAAGCAACTAGTGCTCAACCTTAACTTGCTGGCACATCAGACAACGAGAAACAAAATTTGTTACCTCTCGTTTCAAACCCAGCCACCAGTACAGTTCATAGAGGTCTCGATACATCTTATTTCCACCTGGATACATAGCATAAGGGTTACTATACGCTTTCATCAGAATCTACTGTTTCAAATTGGAATCGTTCGATACACAAACCCGTCCTTAGAAACATAGAACCCCATTATTATTCAGCCCAAAATCAAACATACTGCCACTCTCAAACTGACGGAAATGCAGAACCAGATAATCATCCCTCAACTATTTTTCTCAAATCTAATCAATCCAAGTTGACTTAACTTGCTCCTCGACTAACAAACTCCCATTCTCAAATATACTTAGGTGAGCAAACATCACCCTTAAATCAGACATTGTTTTACGACTAAGAGCTTTGGCCACCACATTCGCCTTACCGGGATGATACTCTATCGTGCAGTCGTAATCCTTAAGCAGCTCAATCCATCTCTGTGTCTAAGGTTCAACTACTTTTGAGTAAGAAGATACTTAAAGCTCTTGTGATCAGTGTAGATGATACACCTCTCACCATATAGATAATGCCTCCAAATCTTTAAGGTAAAAACTACAGCAGTTAACTCGAGATCGTGCGTCAGATAATTTCCCTCATGTGGCTTAAGTTGTCGAGACACATAAGCCATGACCTTACCATTTTCCATTAGTACACATCCTGAACTGATGTGTGACACATCATTATAAACCACAAACTCCTTACCTGATTCAGGCTGTATTAGAACAAGAGCCTGAGTTAGAACAAACTTGAGCTTCTCAAAGCTCGATTGTTGTGCATCAGTCTAGACGAAAAGAGCATTCTTGCGTAAAAGCTTAGTTAGAGGAACTGTAATCAATGAGAACCCTTCAACAAACCTCCAATAATAACCCGCAAGACCTAGAAAACTATGAATCTCAAAAACATTCTTAAGTTGTTTCCAATTAAGTATAGCCTCAATCTTTTTAAGATTAACTCGAATCCTCTCAATAGAAACCACGTGCCCTAGAAACGTTACTTTTCTTGACCAAAATTCACACTTGCTCAACTTCACATAAAGTTGTTTCTCTTGAAGTATCTGAAGAACTAATCAAGATGCTCATTATGTTCATACTTGGTCTTAGAGTATACCAGAATATTGTCGATAAAGAATACGATAAACAAATCCAAATACAGCTGAAAAACTCAATTCATTAGATCCATGAATACAGTTGGAGCATTCGTTAAACCAAAAGACATAACTAGGAACTCGTAGTACCCATAACAAGTCCTAAAAACCATTTTATAAGCATCAACTTCCTTAACCCTAAGTTGATGATACCTAGAGTGGAGATCTATCTTCGAAAATGCTGAAGCCCCATGAAACTAATCAAACAGATTGTCGATCCTCGAAAGAAGGTACTTATTCTTCACAGTTAACTTGTTTAGCTGTCGGTCGTTGATACACATCCTCATAGTACCGTCATTTTTTCTTGACGAACAAAATCGGTGCCCCCTATGGAGACACACTAGCACAGATGAATTCACTATCGAGAAGCTTTTGAAGCTGAGCCTTAAGCTTCGTAAGCTCGTTTGGCGCGATTCGGTAATGAGCAATGGACACCAGAGCTATACCTAGTAGAAGCTCAATGCCGAACTTAACTTTTCGATTCAGAGGTAAACCCGGTAACTCATTTGGAAAAATATCCAGAAATTCCCTTAATGTTCTGATATTCTCAATAGAAGAGTCTCTAGAAACTAAAACACTTACGTAGGCCAAATATGCCTCACACCTTTTCCGAACCAGTTTTTTGGTTGCTAGAGTGAAGATTACGTTGGACAAGTAATCCCAACGCTCGCTGATCACAACAACTTCTACACCATCCTTGGTTCCCAAAAATAACCTCTTAGTTATGCAATCCAAGCTAACTCAGTGATCTACTAACCAATCCATACCTAGAATCAAATCAAACACCTCAAATGGTAGCTCCATCAAATTTGCTGGAAACACAACCCCTTGTACTTCTAACGGTACATTCCTATATAGTCTGTTTACCTTAACCAACTGACCCAGCAAAATCAATACAAAAATCTCACCTGAAGTACTTTCAACAGTAATCCCCAAGTTTCCAGAGATAGAATTAGCTATAACGAGTGTGTTGACCCTATGTTTATCAGTGCAATATACGGAACATCATAAATAAGAAACTTACTCGTAATCACATCAGGGGCATCTCTGTCCTCATGACGTTGTGCAGCATATACTAGCGGAGGCTGCCTTGCCTCAATCTGATTAGCACTTCTGCCCGGTGCTCTCTATCCTCTGCCCAAACCATTACCACCCCTGGCCAAACCAGGGCCCCTAGGAGGCTGTTGTACTGCCCTTTGAGGCTGAACAAAACCCGAAACTGAAGCTTGTATTTATTCTGAACGCTGACTCTCAAATACGATGATCCATCGACCCACAATGCAAACATGCCCTCAATCTCCTCCAAAACTCGCCTGGATGGCACCTACCACAGTCACTACATAGCTGAACCCCAATAGAAGCAACTAGAACTCCCACTCTAGAAGGCCCATCAGGTTTGGCCCATTTCTTAGGCCTCTGAGCAGAATTATAGGGCTCTGAATCCCTCTTATTCTTGCCTCTCTCACGATCCCTATTCTGGCGCTCACACGCTTAACCTCTTCAGTGATCTTCACCTTGTCCACCAAAACGCGAACTCTCGCTTGCTCTAAAGAGCTACCAGAACCTTCAAACTGTCCCTTAAACAATCCTTAAAATGAACACACTTCTCGTACTTAGATGCCATCATCCTTCGATCATAGCAACTCAATCTCAGAAATTCGATCTGATACTTAGCCACAGTCTTATCACCTTGTGTGAGATTCATAAACTCACGCTTACGAGCATTTATATAGCTTGCTCATACATGCTTTCATTGAAAGGCGGTCTTGAAATAGTCCCATTTAAGATGATCCAGTTGAGTACCCTCCTCAACCGATAACCACCACTGGTATGCTTCATCGCGAAGTAAAGAAACTACACCTTTCAATTTCTACTCAGGAGTGTAGTCAATATCATTCATTTTTCTCTTAGTAGCCTCCAACTAGTATTCAGCCATGGTAGGGGCGACTCTAGTGACACCCCTAAACGGTTTAGTTCTATTGGGCCAGAGTCGTTCAGTAACTGACCTACACTTCCTAAATCTAGAATGGGGTCCAGCGACCCTTTCCATAACCCTCAACATGGCTTAGGACAATGCGTCATTCCCAACTGAGTGGCTTTAAGACCCGGTTTCGGTAATATATGTACCTAGAGTCTCGCTCATATCTAAATTTGACATACTGTCCAAAGAGGAAGACTCAACTCAAGTCCCCCTACGGTGCCTGCCACGCGCACAAGTACTACACCATGTGTTTCACAAACGCTCATTGTTTCAAAGTTTTATCTATATTATGAAATTTTATGCATCAGTTTCAGTGTTTATTAGCAAATGTTTTATGCTTCAGACATGTATCAAAAGTTTCAGAAATCTTTTAGAAATCTTTCAAAAGTTTTAGTCTTTAACTAACTCAGTATAGTTTCAGACAATTCTAACTACAGTATTTCTAAGTTCAAAAGTACTTACAGGATTGGCGCTGGAGACTCGGTGTATCACATATTTAACTCAAAAAGAAGCAAACTTTGTTTGAAAACTAGTTCTTTAGAATTATAATTTTGAACCCAAAATTCATAGCCCGAGTTTTACAACCTGGCTCTAATACCACTAAATGTAACACCCCAAACTTGACCTAGATGTTTTGGCCGAATTTGGAAATGTTACGAATAAGGATTTTGAAACAAAACTTTCATATAGTCCATGTTTTCGGAAAAAACTTATTATACTCTTTAAATGAAACCATCATTTATTGCCATTTTAGGTAGATGTAAATTTGCAACTAAAATTTGTAAGTCGTTATAATTGAAAATCGAGCTTGTGTTTTCAAAAACATTTGTTTGCATAAAACTGTTATTTGCCACACATTGTAGTTTAAAAGTCAAAACACACCCAAAACCCAAATTATAAACAAACAGTCCAGAGAGTCCATAAATTACAAAACTCTCACAATAATCCAGAATTTAGATAAAATTGTTAATTAAACCAGTTTGCGAACTCATGGTCACCGTTGAGACTCCGCTATACTGACTCGCTAATGTCTAAAGATTACCAGAATAGACCAGACAAATAGATGTGAGTTTTCATAAACTCAATGTGTAAATAAACAGAGTCATACATACACATGAACTCAGATTTCTCAGTATATCGGAACAGAAGCGGACATAATTCCTTAACAGAATCAGATCATGTTAGAATCGGATTCTCAGAAACATACAGATATTCAAAGTCCTACCCCCATCCTCTACACACCATCTCCAACCATCCCAACACACCATATAGGGTATAAAACACCCACCCATCCCTACACACCACATAGTGTCTTTACGAAACTTATCAGAATAGTTTGTAGCCAAGCTGCTAGTATATCGGTGAAATGTCGCCTCATAGAGTACTTCCTCCATATATACAAATCTCACCCTATATATAGATACATAATATAGATATACAAATATAACAGAGTTAACATGTCCCGTCCCGCCTGCTCATATACAGATAACATACATGTTATTATGAACCAGTCAAATCATACATATCAATTTCTAAATGATCAAATCAGTTTATTAGAATAGTAGATATCATACATTAGGGTTTGTTTTGCCTTTACCGACCCTACGGAAGGCCCACTGTCGATCGAAATGACGTATGTGACCCTAGGGAAAATTTCAAAATTATGAGCCCACATGTCCTGGCCCACTACCCACACGCCCTTATTGTCCACAGCCTACATCAGCCTAGCTCGTGTAACCTACATAGCCATACACTCACCCGTTAAATGGCTATGTCGCATACGACTAGCCACACGGTTGGCACATGCCTGTGTAGCGTCGACAGACCATTTTTTTAGCTTTTTCCAGACTTCATTTTCTCGTGTTTTCGTTACACGCCTGGTTCATTTTTGCTGCTACAATAATCCCGAGACCACCAGAACTTATAATTTGATGAAGGATACTAAGTCAATAACCGAAATGATTTGTAGAACTAAAATCTCCAATTCAACGAAGTGCTCATATTTGATGAACAACGCTTCCCAAACTTAATTACCCGCAAAATCAAATGTTTCCAGCACCTCTCCTAACAATCAACCAATTCTAATGTTTAAAACCAACATTCATTAAAACTACAACTAATTCCCATAACAAAAAATCTCCAAAATGCAGTAAAGAGTAAAAATTGCTACTTACAAAACACTCTGACAATAGAATAAACAATCTCAAGCACCCGTATGATGAAGCAAAATCAATGGATTAATAAAGCCAAGGTTTGACCAAAAGAAAGAGATAGAAGGGAAAAAGAAGAAGACAATATGGTACATGGGGAAAAATAGAACGTGAAATTGGGAATGGAAATTTTGAAAAGAAAAAGTAAAATTAATTATAAAAAATAAAATACAATCCCCCAAATTAAGCCATGATCTCTCATTCAAACCAACTCCAACTACCCAATCTGTAACATCCCGAAATAGGGCCTAAACGAAACAGTGGGTGCGAAACCACGGATCTGAGATAGAAAAATTTATTCCAATTAATTTTTATGATTTACCGAGTGAATAGATGCATGTGTTAGAATATTGATAGAAAATTTCATGAATTGCATGTTTAATTTGCCTATTAGGGCTTAATTGCAAAAGTTGATAAATATGAGTTCTAGATAGGAAAAGATTAAATTGAAGAGCATAATTGAAGTAGAGGTCCTTAAATGGTAATTATACCATTAGGTTTTCATGGAAAAAAATGGACATACATAGGTAGAAATAACCAAAGTTTTAATGAAGGGCATTTTAGTCATTTGGTAATTAAAAGGAATTAAAAGGGAAAAAGATGGAAAAATTGCTATCATATTCTTCAAGTGGCTGAACCTTATGTATCACCATAGCTAGGGTTTGTTTCAAGCTTCCAAGCTCCATAGTAAGTGATTCCAAGCCCCGTTTTTAATGTTCTTTATGTTTTTAGAGTCCCGGTAACTTAATTTAGCTTATTCTAGCAATAATTTAACCTAGGGTTCATATTTGGAAAAATACCCATAGGTGAAATGTGTTTATTTTTATGTTTTATGATATAATATGAGATTTTAAATTATGTTGAACAACTTGTGCTACTCGATTTTAAGTGAAAACGGGTAAAACGACATAATCGATAAAAATACCTAATGTTCATAAGTACATGTTAGAGTGAGAATTTGATGTTGCCATTAAGGGAAAATGATCAGCATGTCGTAAAACATAAGAATTAAGGAAAAATTTTAATTTTCAAGCTTTGGGGAAAAAGTGTAAATATATAAAAGTTTAGGGGAAAAATTATAATTTTACCAAAGTTAGAGTTAAGGACTGTTTTGATAAATGTGAGTATTAAATAAGCTAAATTTGCTAATTATAGATCAAGAAGAATGAAATTTGGGGATAGACCGAGGAAAGAAAAAGGTAGAAGATTAAGTTGTCAAGTTGATCGTATTTTGCTCTGATGTAAGTTTATGGTAAATAAATGCAATATTTCGATATTTTATATTAATATTGTTAATTTCCAGCATATATACATTTATTTTATGAGAATATTCCAAGTTGAATCAAAGATGAGGTAATAGAGAAGAAGTATCAGAAAGCCCGTTTGAACCTTAGGAATGTATGGGATACGGAATGTCATGACATTTCGGGTTGAGGCAGTTGAGGAACATCCCATGTAAGTCCATATCAGACATATGGCATTGGCAGGTTGAGATAGTTCAGGAACATCCATGTAAGTCCATATCAGATATATGGCTTTGGCAGGACAAGGAACATCACATGTAAGACCATGCCTAGAGCATGGCATTGGCAGACTATTATCATGCAGGAAAACCCAAGTATCCTGAGTATTCCAAATGGTTCATTGGGCTAATATACAGGTTATGTTACAAGAAATTTCAAGTAAAGGAATGATAAACAAGAAAGTTAAAGAGTAAGTGGAGAAGTAAAGTAAAAATTTTGTTAGTTGATGGTATAATATGAGTATATTTATACTTGGTGAATGTTGTCATTTATTTACTTGTAAACTTACTAAGCATTGTAGCTTACTTCTTTTCTTTTCTCTCTTTTATAGTGTAGCCAAGCCAATTCGGGGTTCGTAAGGACGTCAGAGTTCGTCTCACACTATCAAAGGCTATTTCGGTATTTTATAATTTGAAATGTTTTGAGTTGTGGCATGTATAGGGACTTGAATATTTTGTGTGTATGTCCTTATGATACGATTAAAGTGTAGTAGCCCAAATTTGACCGGGCTTAAACAAAAGAAAGTAAATGGGAAAATAAATATTAATTTATTAAATGTCCATTAAAAGGTCCAATTATAAGGCCTAAACATTGTGGCCCAACACGGAAACATTACCTGGCAAACCCGAATACACCCGAAGCCCAAGTCTAAACCTATCGGACAAACCCTAACACCTTAACCCAGTAGCAAAGTGGCCCAATCAGGCCCAAAGTGTTACACCGAGGCCCTAGGGTTTCTGCCTTTTCTCTCCTCGCGCCGCAACGGGGATCTAGAAGTTTCTCCACGTCAGCAGAGCCATACCAACTCCCAAAGGTCATCAATGCACTGCCAGCCGTTCCAGTCCTCGAATCAGGGCCTCATTAATGCCATGTCCGGAGACCTTTCAACGCACCGTCTCAGCCACTGATGGTGCCCCCATCGACCAGCAATCGAACCGCCATTAGTGCCCAAATCAGGCGCCAATATGATCATCACCGAGATTTTCAGGGTTACCTGCAAGAAAAGGAAACACACAGCAGATACGGGGAAAAAAGGAAATGAAAGATAGCAGCAGATATGCTATAACGAGAAATAGAAAGAAATATTCGATTTCTTTCCTAAATCTGTAAAGCTCAAAGGTTATAAAGCTCTTCTAAAGCCTTGTAAAAAGGACGGACGATTTCACACACAGAGACACATGAATATTGGAGAGAACCGAAAACCAAAAAACACCAATCACTGTATACTCTCAGAAACAGTTTCAGAAACAGAGAAATAAAAGCAGTTTTTCTGAAGGTAGTCAAATCGTTTTTTTCTTTTTACTTATTTGTTTGTTTTCCGTGATGCATGTGTAGATTTTAAAAAAGAAATAATAAAAAAAGGTAAAGAAGTTACCTAAGAATCAACGAAGGAAAAGAAGGGTTTTTAAGAACCCTAGTCATCGTGCACGGTGACCTTGGAGGCGGCGCATTAGCGCGTGAGAACCACGAGCACCGGAGCCCTAGGACGAGCCAGGACGGCCTTCGGGCCAGAGCTCCGAGGGTCAAAGGGGATTTTAGAGTTTTTTTTTATTTTTTTTTAAAACCGGGGTTTCGGAAATGTTTTGGGGCTTAAGTATGGCTTATATAGCCTAAGCCAAACGGTGCCGTTTTGAGGTGCCAAAGTCCGCGTGTTGACCCAAAAACTCGGGGAGGATCCGCGTGTTTCTGATTAATGGGCCAATTGCCCAATTAATCCCTCCGAATTTTCTGTATTTACAATTTCATTTTATTTTATTCTAATTTGGCCCTAATATTTTATTTTTGCCTTAATTTAATCCTAATAGCCTTATTAAAGTGTATCTCAGGAACGACGTTATTTTGGGGAAGAGGGTTTAATTACCCCGTGAGTCCCTCGTGTTTTGCGCGCGTTTCCCTTGAGTACCTAAATAAATTTATTCCTTCTAATTTTGCCCCTGTAATTTTCAAAATTTTAAAATTAGTCCCATGTGATTATCTATATTTTATATTTTTATAACTGTTTGTTTTAGTTTTTCTTAAACCTTATATTTTTATATTACATATTATTATTACATATTATTTATTATATATTACCCTTTTTTATATATTATTATTTTACGTAATTATTTATATATATTATTATTATTAAATGTTATATTTTTAACTTGTATCATACGCTTATTTTATTAATTATAAATATTATATATATTATTTTATTTTCAACCTATATACTTTTATATTATATATTATCTAATTATTATTTATTATATATATTATTTATTTCATATACTATTATTATTATACATTTTGAAGTTATTGTTAAGTATTATATTTTGCATTATATGTTTTTTGTTTAATTACTTTTTTTTAAATATTATTTTATTCTAAATATTTTATTTGCATATATTAATTCCTTTATAGTTTTTATATTATATCATTTATATATTAAATGCTAATTTAAAATTATTAAGTGTTGTGTTTTTATTAATATATAGTATTATTATTATATTATTATTATTATTTAATGTATTATTATTGTTATTTGTATGTATATTTTTATATTAAATTGTATATCATGTATCATTTTTGTTTATAATTTATTTAAATATATGTTAAATCACTACTTTGCATGTTCATTATTTAAATATTTTATTTACTCATTTTTAATGCATGTTATATATCCTTGTATGTATGTTTTTAGATATTTGAGATTTGCCGTAATTATTATTTCTTCCATGTATGTTAACTAATATTTGACATATATATTATTCTTGTTATATTGCTTATATTTATGTTTTTTAGCATGTTATCTTGTATGTTTTATAATGTTAATATACTCCTTCGTGTATCAATTTTAAAATGATATTCCAAAGTTTCCAAAAATAAAGGCAATGCTTGGTGTTTGAAAATTTCGAGAAAAGTAGTGCCCTAACTTACTGGGTTGCAATTTTTCTCATTGAGTTCGAATAGTCAATCACCCTTCTAAGTTTTTAAGGTTTTCAAAATACAAGTAACTATCTTGAAATTTCAAAGCGTTGCATCATAACTTACTGGATATGATATTTTGTTGTATCAAGATAGGAATTTTCAAAAATGGTTAGCTTAGTCTCAGATGTCTTGAAAATCTTACGTCCTAACTTATTGGATGTATTATTTTGATGCATTCGATACAAAGCGAGCCCTAATTTTCATAAATCAAAATATTTTAAAGAGGATTGCATTTTAAAATTTTCAAATCTCCGACATAAAGACATTTGATAATCAATTATGTACCAATTTTTGGGCGTTACGCGGGTGCTAACCCTTCCTTGTACGTAACTAACTCCCAAACCCATTTTCTGATTTCGTAGACCAAAACTAATGATTTTAAAACAAACTGTTTTAAAGGTGATCCAATCACACCTAAAAAGATTGGTGGCGACTCCCATTTTAGTTTTTAAAGTCGAACCCCGTTTTTCCAAAACCCATAAAAAATGGTTTCGACATAAAGAATGGCATGTGAATACTTGATAATGATTAGCTATTGAAATGGCTAATTAATATCATGTTTTGATGTTATGTATGCCAAAATGATAGTTTATGCAAAGAAATTATGAAAGAGTAAAAGTTGGCCATGAAACAGTTTTGGAACAGCAGCAGTGACGTGAATTTGAAAAATCACTAAAAATTGTACAAATGGAATTAAATGGTTAATGAGATATAGAATTAAATTTTATTGACTCTATTTTCATATGAAAGAAACATAGCAAGCAAAGGAAGTCTATATTTTGAGATATTTAAGTTCTTGTGAGACTGGTTTAGAGGTATTTTGTGATCCCCTTTTATGAGTTTAGAAATTTGCTAACAATTGTACAAAAAGAATTATGAGTCATAATCTATATGTATAGATTCTTTAGTGAGTCTATTTTCATTAGAAATAAGTGGAAACACTAAATGAAACTGTACTATGAGATAATTGATTTTTAGTGAAGAGAGGTTAGGTCTACTAGGCTGCGAAACAGGGGAACATTTAACTAATAAACTGTACTAATTGGCCACACAAAAAATTCTGGAAAAATTATGATAAGAAGATACATGAGTCTAGTTTCAGGAAAAATTCACGGATTTAAATTTCAAGTTTTTTAACTTGAGTTATAATTAATTTAGTGACTGTTACGCAGGTGGACAGTTTTATTATGAACAGTGAAATAAATTGTTTTAATTTGTGTAAGTAATCGTAAAATTTTTAAATGTTCCCAGTTTGGTCCCGAACCATTCCAATTGCATGTTTAGGGCCTCGAGGGCCCAGTTTAGGGATATATTGGATGAATGTGAATGAATTAATTTTTAAAAGCAAATTTTTATGCCCCAAACTAGTAAGGTAAGTCTAGTAACGCCTTGTACTCGACTCTAGCGACGGTCTCAGGTAAGGGGTGTTACGCACTCACTCATCCATTATCACAGACTTTCAATTCCATCCAACCTCTACTACATAATCAGCACACACATAGAAGTAAAAAATAACATCTTCACTCACACGGGGGTTCAAACACGAGACCTTAGGGCAAGCTAACACCTTACCACTTGAACTAACAGGCTCATTCTGATATAATTTGACTAACAATAGAATATAAGCCAAACCGCCAAGGGTTAGGCTAGGATCAAAAATATCAAATATTTCTAAAGGTGGTACTCGAACCCAAGAACTCAAATACATAAATCTAGAACACTTAACCACTAAAGCAAATACATATTTATGATAGAATTCACAAAAAAAAAAATTAAATTAGTTAAGGGCATTATAGAGTTGAATCACAAAAGTGTGATTTTATATTCTACTCCATAAGACCTTTATAATGGTATATCTTATGCTCAAAATGGTCGAGTGATGAATGAGAAATTTTTTCTCAAAGTAAGCTACTTGTGAATATCTGTTAAGGAAAAGAAAAGCTTAGATCCCACATTGGTTAAATACCAAGTGTGAGATATGTATATATATGAGAACCCACTTTAAAGGTTATTGAATGACTAAGCTTGAAACCCTGCCTCACACGCAGAGGGGTGTAGATCCAAACCCATCGGGGTTCGGGTACACCCACATGACATGGGCGACGCAAAATGTTCGGGCCCAAGAAAGGCCTACGATTATTTTAAGCCCAACATAAAATTTATTTTTCTTAGTAAATATTATACAATATCTGTATTAAAAAGGAAAATATCTCGATTTGATTTTATTCCAATCAAATTGATTTTCAATTTGACTCGATTTTATTCAAATTGATTTCAAGGCTCATTTAATGGAAAGGTTTGTGACTTTATTCATGGAAATTTCTAAAATTCCTCTATATTGAATGCCTATAAAAGCCTAAAGAATTCTACGGAATTCTTTACACTCACATAGAGATATAACGAATTTTCACTCCCAAACATTCTTTTCTTTTCTCTTCAAATTTCATACATGTCGGTGATAGAAGAAGGTAAGGTTTGTTCGTTGATCACTGCAAAAGTACTACTACCGTGATCATTTTGTTGTTGTATCCTAGAAGACAGTCGACCAACGTTTCTCCAAGTACCATAGAAGCGGTCGAATCTGTCTTAAAAAAACTGTGAAAATAGGCCTCAACATCTAGTAAAACTCGATTCCCTTTATTCGATCTTTCGTTTTCCAAAATCTTGTTTGTTTAATTGTTTTCAAACCTGATGTTTTAAATAAATATAAATTTTTATTTAATTTGTTTTATTTAAATTTGGTGCTTTAACATAAATATAATATTTGTTTATATAATTATTTATATTTATATTTGTTCGCTAACATATTTTGTCGAACAGAAACAACTTACATTCATCCATGATAAAGTCTAAACGACCCTTGAATCAAAACTTAATGGAAAAGAATAATCAAATTAGTTTTTTTTTGTAACCTAGAAATTCACGTATTGTAACTCCTTTGAAGTTAATAAATAAATTTTGACTCCAAAATTTTCAAAGTTAGTTTATGACTCAAAATTTGTGTTTAAAATTTCTGGCATGCTCAATGGGATAATCACTACCTTTCATCTCTTCTCTTTAAAAGTTAAAGTTCAAAGTTGCAATGGCTTCTAAGAAGATCATCATCAAAAAACCAATTTACAATGTAATAACTCATTTTGCAGTGATGTCAGAAACAGTGATTTCAAGACCACAAATCTGATGAGTGAATTTGTAAATATTATTAATAAATATTTATGAGCCATGTAACAGTTAGATTTTAGTGGTATCGAAAACAATGATCTCGAGACCACAAAACCAATGAGTAAGTCAATAATAATTAGTATTTAAATTGTACGAGTCAATAATTTTATATTGAATTTTGATTTGTTGAATTTTAATTAATTGAATAAATAACTTGTATAAGTGGTTGTCTTGAAAGTCAAGTAATTTTAAAAAACGAGGTATTTAGATCTCCTTTTTATAAATTGAGCTCGTAAATATTTTTCTTTAAACATTTACTGAATTATTATATTGATATGTGAAAGTTTGGTATGAAAATTTTAGCGTTTAGATAATTAATTAATTAATTAAAAAGAATTAAATTGCAAAAGTTGTAAAATCCAATCACTATTGAGTTTTTATTGAATAAATAGTTTAATAACTAGATGTATGGGGACTCATGAAGTAATTAGGCCATGTATCAATATTAGTTGATGGCACTTATTTATAGATTTTTATATATTATTTCATAAGTTAACTAAAAATAAAATGAGTAAAAACATAAAATAAAAATTTGGTATCACCTTCCTTATTATCTTTCCATCATCGAATATAGAAGAAGAAAAACCCCATTAAAGAAACCTTAAGTTTTGCCTAGCAAAAATTTATGCATATTAAGATTTGACGTGTGTGGAGGATAACCGAGGAAAAGAAAAAATTGTGGATTAGTCTATGTCTATAACAACCTTAATCCGTCTCTGTCACCGGATAAAGGTTGCAAAGTGTTAACATATGAATTGTAACAATAAACCACAAAAAGAACATCAATTAAAATTACTTATAAATTTTAATAACTAGATATAATCATAACAACCAAACATAGTTTGAGCCTTAAATCACGTCCACAAAACTTAAAAAAAAAAACATGTTTGAAACAATCTGGGACTAATTTAAAACAAATTAAAAAGTTTGAAAGAAAGTTGATGTGACAGTCAGATTTAGACCCTAATCGGAACAGTGGTTTCGAGACCACGAATCCAAGTCAGTGGAAAGTTTAAATATTATTTTATGTGTTTTGAATGTGTGTACTTATGTGTGCTAAAGTTTCATGATTAAATTTCGAGGTTTGAGTGCTTGATTACCAAGAAGGGATTAAATTGCATCAATTGATCTATATGCAAGCTATCATGAAAATATTAAATTGCCATGTCTTTTTAGTTTTGGGGTTTTAAATGGCAAATATGCCATTAGTAAAATGCATGGACGGTAAGGGATAGAAATTTTAAAGTTTTGTTATGTTATGATTAAGGTCAAATGAGTAAATTAATAAATAAACTATTATAACAAAACAAAGCCATGCAAATGGATCATCCTTGTTGAACTGAATATTGGAGAAAACAAAGAAGAAATATACCTTCAGCATTTCGGCATTGTTACAAGCAAAATCAAGGTAAAATTTCATATTAGTTTTTATAAATTTAGATGAATTTGAAATCCTTGTTTGATTGTTTATAAAACCCATGTGGTAATTTTTGAGATGGTTGAGAAATTAATATTCGGCCATTAATGGAAGTTGATGAATTTTGTGTTAGATGTTAGAAATTAAAATATAAGTGTTAGACGAATATCTTTTATGTTGTGATTTTATATGATTTTGAGCTTACATAGAGCTAATTTGTAAAGATAGTGATTTGAGTGGCTAAATCTCAAAATAAATGATAGGAGGACTTATATGAGAGAGAGGCATATTCGGCCTAAGCATAGCTTGAGTAAATTCATATTGATTTGTATTTTATGAATTTTGGACCAATTTGTTAAAGAGTATTTTGTAAGGGGCGATAGTGTAAATTACATATTTATGTGATTTTTGAGTGAAAATAAGTTGGTTAATTGATTAAATAAATTCAACTTGTTTTTAAATTAGCTCAAGAACAAAAGAGATCGGATTTGGACCCGGAAAAGCAAAGTTATCCGAGTAGTCGATTTTATCACGCGCTAATAACCGAGGTAAGTTCTTAGGTCATCAAATGACATTAATTTTGCTTAGAGATAAAAATGAAAGTAGTAAATTGAAATGTTGAGCTTATATAAACTAATGCCGTATGGAAATGGAAATTCTTGATGTGTTCTAGGATTGGTTTTTAAGTGCTGCCAAACGTGACTTTGGATGGTCGAATTATGGTAGCTATGGTATTAGTGTATTTGCCAAATGTGATATGAAGTGGTGAAATGATTTAATTATTGTATATTGAAGTTGCCGATTGTGAGTTTGATTGGGAAGTAATAAATCAAAGATATTGTTAGTATTTCTGTTATTGATTTATGGTACAATCTAAGTATTTGATTTATACGAGCTAAAAGCCTAGAAGACCTCGTGCCAGTGAGTTAAATTGGGCTTTACGCCTAGCAAGCCTTGAGCCGGCGAACCGTATCAAGCTTTATGCTTAAGGGGCCTAGTGCCTATGTGAATTTAAAGTGTTAAACGAGACTTGAAGGTTTGAGTGAATTGGATTAACAATTACCGAATTCAGGTATGTATATGTTTGAAATATATTGCCATAAGGTGCATCTATGCAAACATAGTATGTAAACGTATTCGTTTATCATTGAAATTTTGGCAAAATGTGGAACATATGTGGCTAATAGGGCATATATAAATTAGGGCATTTGACCATGTGAGTTATGTTTATACGTTTGTGATTTTGTGATAAGAGTTCGGGACTTAAGTATACGAGTGGATATATGGATGATATTCTTGATAAATTGTCTTGAAAGTGAATTACGAGGTTGTAATAAATAAGAGAGCATTCGGTCTATTTGGGGACTGAATGTTAAATGGCATTACTTATGTCCTTGATTGATAATCTTAGATGAATTTGTATCTATGAATTTCATTTGAAAATTTGAGTGGATCTATGATTATAAATTGTATGTAATTGTTTAAGACTTACTAAGCTAGAAATGCTTACTTTGAGTGTTATGTTTCTTTTTTTTTTTAGACTGTTGAATCTAGCTACGAACTCGGGGATCGTCAGCATCTCGTCACACTATCTACTGTCTTGGTATTTTTTTTATGTTTTAAACTTGACTTATGGCATGTATAGGATGGACGATGTTTAAGTGTTATATTTTGTAAATAACTTTAAAGGCCATGAGAAAATGGCTTGTATTGTTGTTAAGTGTGAGATATGCTTTGTGGTAAGAAGAATGAGATTGGAATGTGTTTAATTAGTTTGGTTAATATGTTTATTTATGAATACTTGACTAGCATGATAGATGCAATATGTAATTATATATATGAATAGTATTTGAAATGTGCTTCATGAAATCATTAAGGAGATTCAGCTAATGCTATGAAAATGAACCAAATGAATAGTAACTCTTTATTATGATGGTAATTTTGATTAAGGTATATTGGTTATTCATGCGCGTATGCATATTTTTGTGATGATGTATTATTTTGTTTTAATATAAACTCACATTATAAATGTGCATATTCATATGTATAAGTGGTTAATTGCCGATTATGATAGTTTTATATAATAAATATTTGATTTATTTATTTAATGAAATTTATGTAATGGTTTATTTTGAGAACTTAGTATGCGCATATACTCATAGGAATTTTACGAGTTGGATATTTGTGAAATTGAATTTAATGATTAGTTATACATATTGGTTATATGATTTGATATTATTCGCATGTGATTATTCGACTTCGTGATATTACGATTTAATTTGGTTTAAGGGATGTGAATTAAAGAACTTGTGAAAGTATGAAAGTAGAGGAATTTTCGGTAATGCCTCGTAACCCTTCCAGCGACGGATACGGGTTAGGGGTGTTACAGTTGAAAATTGAGAAACAGAGGTCACACAGCTGTGTGGCCAGGCCATGTGACACAGCCCTAACCGTATGGAACCTACACCTAACGTAATAAATCACACATACCATTTCATTAATAAAACACTCTTAAAATATCCTAAAGCATACCAAAACAAACAACCTAAGACTCCTAACCAATATGCCATTTTAGGCATCTCAAATCATATCCATTCATAATGAACTACATCCACATCAAACATATAAGTGCATATATAGATTAAGTCATTGATTCACAACCAAGAACTGAACTTGTTTTTACAACTATAAAACTTCCATTTATAAACATAAACTAGATGCCATAATATGTACATAAATTAACAAAAAAAAAAAACCTATATACATGTCACAATTATCCACAACAACTACGAAAGTTCTACCGAATAAAAATGATGATAGGTGTGAGCTCCCTTGTTGATCTGATCGACATGTTCTAAGTTCTAAAAATCTACAAAAATAGATAGAAATTAGTCAGTGTATTAGCCCATTTTTGCCCGGGCTATACAAAACTCAAAATAAAAAATTGAAAACCCAAAAATAATAGTTCTTTACAGTCCATTTTACAAATTAACCCAAAGTTGAGCCCAAATTACAAATTAATACCCATGACCCAAATACCTAAGCCCAAATACCCCATTACACCCACCTAGTCTAAGATTTAACCCAACAAACAAACACGGCCCAAAAAGCCCAGCAACCTAAATGCTAGGTCAGAAGACCTAGGGTTTTTGCAACCCTTTGCGCCGCAAGCACACTAACAGAGGCTTCTATCGCACCGTAGTTGACGCGTAAAATCGCACCCTTCACTGCCAGAATCATCACCATGCGCCTGCAAAAGGAAAGAAAAAGAACAGAGAAACAAAAATATAGCAAGAAATCGAAAGATTCCAAATTTTGTATTTTGACAGAGGCTATAAAAGGCCAACTATTGGATGTAAAACGGACACGGATACTACGATTTAGAGAATAATACGAAATTAAAGGGTTATTTTCGAATTTATTAAGCTCTATTTCAATTTTTTTTACATGCAAAATACAGTTCATAAACAAATTCCAAAACCGAATAGAGATAGACCATTCTTTTTGTTTTTTTGTTGATTTTTTTACACTAAATTTCATAAACAAGGAAGAAGAAAGGGGATTACCTGCGGTTCGGCTCGAAAAGAGGTGATTTTGGGCTCACCAGCCGTCATGTACGGCCGCACGTATGGCAGACCATCACCGGAGCCTAGGCCGGAGTCTAGTCTTAGGCCGAAAGGAAGAGAGCCCTTCGGGGCTTCTATTTTTTTTCTTATCAAGGGTGTTTAAACTGAAATTTTGGGGTTAAAATTTTGTTTATATAAGGCATCTGTACGACGCCATTTTGGAGACTTCATTTCAAAGCCAAAATGACGTCGTTTAAAGGCCTTAAGATTCGAGCATTGACCCGTGACCCGGGAAGGATCCGCGCGTTTTTGATAAAAGGAAAATTTATCCTTTTAGTCCCTCTGCATTTCTTATTTTTTTAAATTAAGTTTATTTCGTCTTTTAATTTCGCCCTAAATCTTAAGCGTCATTTCAATTTAGTCCGCACTTAGACGCTGCGTTTTGAATGATGGAATATTTTCGTTCTTAATCCTCCTAGGTCTACGCGCGTTGTATTTTGGTCCTCCATGTTGTTTTAATAGTTTTATTTATTTGTAAATTATCTTTTTGATTTTATTTTTATTTTAATTGAATATTTTTTTATTTCAGTTTTTTTTATCCCTAGAATTTTATTTTATTTTAGCTTTAATTTTTTCCCCTTCATTTTTATTTCTCTTAATTTTGTTTTTATTTTGACTTAGTTTTTTAAAAAATTTATTATTTATTTATTTTTATACTTTATATATATTACTTATTACAAACTTTTTTATTTCCAATTACTTCATTACATATTTTTACTTTCTTTTGATGTATATTATCTTTTATATATATATATATATATAAATAATATATATATATATATATATATTGCATTATCGTATTGTGTATTATTTAAAAACTTTTTGTATATTACTATTATTATATCTTTTTTTTAAATTTGTATATTATATAAT
Organism: Gossypium stocksii; assembly: GCA_020496765.1. NCBI lineage: Eukaryota > Viridiplantae > Streptophyta > Magnoliopsida > Malvales > Malvaceae > Gossypium > Gossypium stocksii. Next base: position 85,029,190 of record CM035629.1, read on the forward strand.
ACTTAAATTGCTTTATTATTAACGTAAATTATTTTCTATTTATTTCCTATTTTAAATATGTATATATGTTATAGATATTAAATTATTATATTATATATATCTATATTTTCCTTTACATACTTTTTTATAAATTCTAGTTATTTATCCTAAATGTATATATTATTCATTTTATCACGTACTTTATATATATATTTTAAATTGCTATAATCTTGTAGATGATACCTTATAATTTTTTCTTTAAATCTTATATTTTTTTTTATATTTTCTTAATTTTTTTCATACGTCTTAAAATTTGTAATTTCTATTTTATATCTTTATTTGATCATTCATATCTTCTAAAATTGAAATTTGTTATCTTTATCAACCATAACATTATTGTTATATTACCTGTATTATTTGATATTTCATTCTTTTTACTTAATCGTTTATATTATTGTTGATTGCTAACATGTTTTGTATTCTTAGTGAATTATTTACTCAAATCATCGTTTTAAAAAATATATTTCATTTAATTGTCATATTTTATCCAAAAAACTTTTCTTAAATGAGGCAATGTTTTGTGTTTAGAAATTCTGGAAATAGTTCCCTAACGTGCTGGGTTTCGATTTTCCGTTTGACTAAATAACCAAATATCCTTTTGATGAATTTTGTAAATCACGAGATGATTTTAGTTACGAGGATTCAAAAAAATCATGTCCTAACGTGCTGGATCTGATGTTTGATATTCTTTCGGAATTAAAGAATCTCAAGTTTTAACTCAAATTATGCAGGTTTTAAAAAGGGTTATAATTTCAAATCTTTTCAAATTTTCAACACTAGGATAGAAAATTAATCAATTGGTACCAATTTTGGGCGTTACGAGGGTGCTAATCCTTCCTCGTGCGTAACCGACTCCCGAACCCATTTTCTCGAATTTTCGTAGGCCAAAATCAATATTTTAAAAAAAGGGTGATCCAATCACACCTAAAAGGATTGGTGGCGACTCCATTTTTGTTTTTAAAGACGACCCCGTTTTTTCAAAACTCTTTAAAATGATTTCGACAGCTTGGCGACTCCACTGGGGACCAATAAGAGAGTCAAGCCGTTACAATTGATTATTTATTGTCCTTTTGTTAAAGTTTGGAAACTTGATTTGAAAAATTAACCAATTCTTTTTACATGTGATTGTTGCATATGTTTGTTATTTTTCTCGCACACATTACATTTGCATGACCGTTGTGGTCACACCCTTAAGTGGGAGTGAGAAACTACGCCTTTGTGAGGTTTTCACCTCTGTGCAGGATAGTGGATCGCTTCCGGGATACATCCGTACCTATGCCTTCGTGAGATTTTCATCTCCGCGCAGCCATAGGGAAATGTATTCCCCTGAACTAAACTCGGTCCGTATGAGCCTGTAATGGGTGAGAATCGAGGAATCTGCTGGTTCAGGTACCTCAACTTTAGAGCTAAACCACATATAGAAGACATAGGTACCCATCCTAGGTAGAACTATACCAAACCTTAGTAATCACCCTGATAGGTGTTTGCTTATTTTATTTGCCTTATGATCTATTTTCTGATACTAACTTGTTGTGTTTTATTTTTGTGCATGTCATCTCATATTCTAAAAGGTATCTGTCGAAACCATTTTTTCTAGGCGTCTTGAAAAATAGGGGATCGACTTTGGATATTTTGCCACCGACCTTTTTCAAGGTGCGATCAGGTCACCTTAATTCATAAAATATTTTGATTTATTAAAATGATTAATTTTGGTCTACGAAATTAGAAAAACGGGCTCGGGAGTTGGTTACGTACGAGGAAGGGTTAGCACCCTCGTAACGCCCAAAATTGGTACCTAATTGATTACTTAATGTCCTATCATCAAACGATTGAAAAGATTTTAAAAATACGATCCTTTGTTTAAAAAGGGCATTTAAATATATCGAAGTAAAAAAAAATCGAGGCTCACTTGTCTCAAAGAAATAAGAATGTCGTATCCAGTAAGTTAGGGTGCAACATGCCGACTTCTTGAAATTAAGCTCGACTTTTTGTTTAAAAGGTTCACATAATTAAATTGAAAAGGGATATTTATTTTGGGTCAAACGAAAAACCAGAACCCAGTAAGTTAGGGCTCGATCTTTCAAAGTCCCACAACATAAAATATCACCTTGATTTTTAATTTCTTATCTCGGGACAATGAATGTCACATTCAGTAAGTTAGAATGCAACACTTCAAGTCTCCGAGAATATGTTTTATTTGAAAGCTCACATGTTTTGATTTTGAAAGCGATACTCGATAGTTCGGGTTTAATGAGAGAAATCGGAACCTAGTAAGTTAAGGCTCGATTTCCTCGAAGTACCCAAACACGAGTTATTCTTTTGAAGGCTTTTGGATGAAATTTTTTTTAACAAAATGGAGTTAGGCACGACTTTCATAAAATACGAACATGGAACTACAAAGCAAAGAACTAATTCATAAACAATACGTATTTCATCGATGAATCATAATAACGAATAAATACCAAATGATACATATAACAACAACAATCATGTAACATGTCATCAAATGCAAATAATAACAATAACATTGAAAGGCTAAAAAAACAAAATTAAAAGAAGTATGAAACGAATTAAAATAAGTGAAATCTAATAAGCTCTCAACAAATAAGGATACATGATTTTTTAAAAAAGGTTTAGAACTATAAAAGGTCAAATGAAAATTTAAACAAATAATATGTTATAATAATAGAAGACAAGGTCTTTAATATAAATAAATTATGTGCATATACATACATAATATTTAAAATATTTACATAGTATATTATAAAAATGTAAAAGAATGGCTAATACATAATATCAAAAATATACATAATATATAAAAAATATTTAAAAATATATATATACATAATACATGAAAATTATTTATACATAATAGTATTAAAGTATATACATGAGGTGGAATAAAAATATACGAATACCATGATATTAAAATATATACATAATATAGAATATAATGTTAAAAATATATACATACGTAGCATATAAAAATATATATACATAATATAACATTAAAATATGTACATAATATATAGACAAATAACAATGGTGTTAAAAAAAAATAAAGCATAGTATTTAAAAAATATAGCGTTAAAATACATGCATAATATGGTTACAATAAAGTATATACATGGAATAATAAATATATGAAAAATACAATATATAAACGAGGTATATATAATAAGTTTAAAATAGTTCGCGTATAAAGTTTTATTATAGCTAATACATATAATTTATAAAAACCGAAAAATAATAATAAGAAGAATTGAAATTAAATACGTTGACATAATCAAAGATTTTTAAAGAATCAATTATTTAAAAAAAAATCAAAACATTAAGCTCAAATTATGGATGAAAATGAAATTAATTCAAAACATTATGGCTGCAATTAGAAAGTAAATAAAATTAAAATAGGGTACGATTATAAAGCGGTACACTATAGAAGGACTAATCTTGCAAATAACCCTTCTCATTTGAATTTCAAGGATCACGAGGGTATTTGACTGCTTTTTGATGCTTTTTGACTCATTAAAAGACACAAAACAGCAGCATTTATTACTTTATTTTGATAAAACCTAAACACTAATCTAAAAGCCATTTTGTTTTATAACCAAGTAAAGAATATGAGCAGACCATTTTCTTCCCACTGCCGATTCCCCTTTCTCGGTCAAACAAAGGCTTGTTCCCCTCAAATCCCCGATGGAAACGAGAAATCACAGTTTCCCAAAGCCGATCCTTGAAGTTTTTTAGCCATCGGCCCTTCTAGCTTCGATTAAAACGAAGAAGAAAAGCCAATTTTCGTTGATTCCGAATCTCAACCCCGAGGCCCACCCTTATTTCGATAGCGACGAAGTAGGTGTGACTCCCATGGCATATTCACTAAGGTAAAATCCTTTTTGCAATTATTTACATTCAAATCTCAACACAATAAAGAAGAACAGAAAGTAAATGCAATCTAAAAAAAATCTACCTTCCAAAAGCAATGAATATTTTGGCTGCTAAAGATTCTTTTATCTTTGATATTTGTGGGGTTTTCAGTATGCGTAATATATTCGAAGCAAAAATGGACTAAAAAAAATTGAATACTACCTCTGTTTTCTTTTTTTTTTTATATTTCAAAAAAATCGTAACCTCCTTACAACCTGTTCTTAGCCTCTTTTTATAGCCGATTTAAACACATAAAATACAACCAAAAAGTCTTATCCGTATTCGCTGCTATTTCCTTCTGTTCTCTGCCTTTGCTTGCTGTTGTGGTTTTCATTCTTGTTTTGGTATGTTTGCAGGTACGGGAGGAGATCAATGGGGCGTTCCTTCCATTTCAGCGCTAAAGGGGCTGCTGTAGCCAAACCTCGGGTGCTGGGAAAGCCACGGAAGCACGTGACCGATCAGAGGGGATGCGGCGCTGGGTCTTTTAGGGTTTCGGCTAACCGAAACCTAGCCTAAGTGTTTGGGCCTTAACGGGCCACCACGGGAAAAGAGTTTAGGCTAGTGTTTTGGGCTAGGGGTTTCGGGTTAACCGAGTTTTGAGGGCTAATTTGGGTCATGCCCGATATGGGCTTGTAAATGGACAGTGGCATTTGGACTTTTAATATTTTTTGGGTTTTAATGTTTATTTGTTTTTGGTTAAAAAGGGGCCCGGGCAAATTTAGGCCCTTACAGTATCGATTCACGGTCAGTTACTAAGTTAGAAAGCTGGTTATGGAGAACGAATTCCTTGATAAAGTGGGAAACAATACGGCTATCTGTAAATGGTCAGAGGAAACACAACTAGCAAAAGGTGATAGCCCAGCTGAAGGATACATATCAGAAGTATGGAACTACACTCGCATTAGTATGACATAAAATAATCTCCAAGAGTTAAAAGAGATATGGGATCAATGGAGTGACGAGGCCAAGAAGTTGTTCTACTACAACTATGAGGACTTGCAGTATTTGCTTGACATGAAGATAGACGAACAATTGTTTCGGGCCATCACTCAATATTGGAATCTCTGCATCTTCTGATCAAAGCAGAATCGGATGCGAAGAAGATTGTTCGACACCCTATGGCAAGGCGTAGTGTTGGAACTAAAGGGCAGAAGGTAACTATACCCATCAATCACTTCAAAGTGAGTGTGGGGAGTACTGATGGACACTTCTACCATTACAACATTTCTCTTTCATATGAAGATGGTTGCTCTGTGGATAGTAAGGGTGTTGGAAGGAAAGTGATTGACAAAATGCATGAGACCTACAAAAATGAGTTGGATGGAAAGAATTTTACCTATGATGGTGAAAAAAGCTTATTTACTATAGGACCGCTACCAAACAAAAAACTTGAGTTTACTGTTGTACTTTTGGATGTTGCACCTATCAGAAACAATGGAAATACAAGCCCTGATGGCCTAGACAACCCAAATGGGCGTGAAATAAAGAGATTAAAGAAGACTGTATCATTCAAAGACCTTTAGAGTGGAGATTAGCTATGTTGCGAAGATACCCATGCAAGCAATTCAAAATGCTCTGCGCGGGTAGGAATCTGAAAACTCTCAAGAAGCACTGAAGGTGTTGAATATCATTTTAAGGCAGCATGCTGCAAAACAGGGATGCCTACTTGTTCATCAATCTTTCTTTCAAGATAATCAAAACAACTTCACAGACATTGGAGGAGGTGTCCTTGGCTGTAGGGATTACCTCATGGGTGAAGCCATAGCTCAAATTCGAGAGGTAGTTGATCATTTACAAACCTTAGCGGTACAGGCTGATACACTAAGCACGAAGTGTGAGCTGCAGTCTGATCGTGGTCAAGAGCTAGCCTTGTTGTTTAGTAAAGTTAAAACTTTGGGGATTAGGGCGAAAGCATATTTGTAGCCTGTTTTGTGTAAAGGATTTTGTTTTCTAATAAAGTTTTCTAAATGAAATTGAATCGGAATCGATGCCTTGTTGCATTCATGCATTTGCATTACATTACATCATATGTATTTAAATCCATAGAAAGACCTTAATTAGTGGAAGTTATTACAGAAAGAGTGAGAGAGAAGAAAAATCTAGAAACTACACACCATTATGATATAAGCGCCAAAACTAAGAATATGGATCAAAGACTTGAACAGCTCCAAAAGGATATGTAAGATCAGATGCAAGAGCAGTTGGCAAAGCTCCAACAAGAGATGAGAGAACAAATGTTGGAAGCTCAACAAAATATGATGGCTCAAATGGCCCAATTGCTGAGTGGAGCAATAGACAAAGGGAAGGGTCCCATGGCCAATACTGGTGAGGATAATGAGGATTATCCTCTAGGTTTTGCCCCTCATCATTCGCAAAAACAGACTGAGGCGCATCCCTGAAGGCCGTCTGTTACAATTAGGCCTCAACAAGGGCAAGCTGATATTGGGGTGCACATGAATTTCCAGGTTGGATCTGGATCTAACCTGGGAGAAAATTCGGCTAATCCTATTCTCCCTGACCTAGACATAACCGAGAGGGAATGAGCGAGAATGGAATCCTCAAGGCAACTAGAGGACCGCTGCAGATGGCTAGAGGAGAAGTTTAGGGCTTTAGAAAGTGCTGATAATCATCATGGGGTTGATGTTAAGGACTTGAGCTTGGTCCCGGGGCATCAAAAAAGTACTTTGGATCTTCTAAATACATGTTAAGCTCAAAACAGTCTTCATGAATCTTGTATATAGAAGCCCAAGCTGTGATATCTAGGGCACCTGGTTTTTGTCCTATTTACTATCTTTGGATTCTTTTTCTTCTCAAAGATAGGTTCCCAGATTAATCTCCTTTGTATTTTTGATAATTTGTTCAAACTCTAATTATTTTCAAAGATCAATTTATTTGTTGCCATTATTCATAAAGCGTGTTGTATTGAAATAATGGTTGATGAACTAATAATATTTTTACAAAAGAAGTTTTTCATATTACTCTGGAAATTTCTAGATAATACAAGAAGCTGAAACAAGACAATTGTTTAAAAGAATTCCCATGTATAAGGGTCAGAGGTTTAAATTAAGATTACCCCTTCTATCCAAATGGTGATTGGACAAAGTAAGCAGTATTGATCCTAAGAGAGGATCATGTCACAAACATCTCCAGTGGTTGGGGAATGGTACAATGGACCAAATTGATGAAAATTCAAAGCATACGAGCAGAGTATGATTGATACGTTGAGAAGAACAAGGTGGAAATCTCGATAAACGAACGAGGGATAACATCCAAAATAGGGATCATTCTCATAACATTTTTGCATCATAATATGATTAATTAGGGAGCATTTGACTCATTTCGATAATGGCATCCTAATTAATAAGCATAAGCATATACCCATTCTACAGGTTATGTCCTCTAGGGGACAATGTAGATCAAAGATATCAGCATGGCGTCCCTGTATTGGCGGGGAGCAGGTTGAAGATTTTAGCATGGCGTCCCTGTATTGGCAGGGAGCAGGTTGAAGAAAGCAGATCTGGCATTCCTAAGTTTGCAGCGAAGCAGATCGAAGATATCAGCATGGCGTCCCTGTATTGGCGGGGAGCAGGTTGAAGATTTCAGCATGGCGTCCCTGTATTGGCGGGGAGCAGGTTGAAGATTTCAGCATGGCGTCCCTGTGTTGGCGGGGAGCAGATCTGGCATTCCTGAGTTTACAATGAAGCAAATCGAAGATATCAGCATGGCGTCCCTGTATTGACGGGGAGCAGGTTGTAGATTTCAGCATGGCGTCCCTGTGTTGGCGGGGAGCAGGTTAAAGAAGGCAGATCTGGCATTCCTGAGTTTACAGCGAAGCAGATCGAAGATATCAACATGGCGTCTCTGTATTGGAGGGGAGCAGGTTGAAGATTTCAGCATGGCGTCCCTGTGTTTGCGGGGAGCAGGTTGAAGAAAGCAGATCTGGCATTCCTGAGTTTACAGCGAAGCAGATTGAAGATATCAGCATGGCGTCCTTGTATTGATGGGGAGCAAGTTGTAGATTTCAGCATGGCGTCCCCGTGTTGGCGGGGAGCAGGTTGAAGAAAGCAGATCTGACATTCTAGAGCTTGCAGTGAAGCAGATCGAAGATATCAGCATGGCGTCCCTGTATTGGCAGGGAGCAGGTTGAAGATTTCAACACGGTGACCCTGTATTGGTAGGGAGCAGATTGAAGAAAGCAAATCTGGCATTCCTGAGTTTGCAGTGAAACAGATCGAAGATATCCGCATGGAGTCCCTGAAGTTGCAGTGGAGCAGGCTGAAGATAGCAGATATTGCTTCCCTGAAGTTACAGTAAAGAAGATTGAAGCTATTAGAACACCTTTGAAGAAGATGAGAATCAGGATCTCAAGACTTGGCCAGACCGGGTAAAATTGGTCCTTATATGGTCTTTGCTCTATTCCCGTTACACGACAATGAGCAAAGAGGGGCAGCTGTATTAGCTCATTTTTGCTCGGGCTATACAAAACTCAAAATAAAAAATTGAAAACCCAAAAATAATAGTTCTTTACAGTCCATTTTACAAATTAACCCAAAGTTGAGCCCAAATTACAAATTAATACCCGTGACCCAAATACCTAAGCCCAAATACCCCATTACACCCACCTTGTCTAAGATTTAACCCAATAAACAAACACGGCCCAAAAAGCCCAGCAATCTAAATGTTAGGTCAGAAGACCTAGGGTTTTTGCAACCCTTCACGCCGCAAGCACACCAACGGAGGCTTCTACCGCGCCGTAATTGACGCACAAAATCGCACCCTTTACTGCCGGAATCATCACCATGCGCCTGTAAAAGGAAAGAAAAAGAACAAAGAAATGAAAATATAGCAAGAAATCGGAAGATTCCAAATTTTGTATTTTGACAGAGGCTATAAAAGGCCAACTATTGGATGTAAAACAGACACGGATACTACGATTTAGAGAATAATACGAAATTAAAAGGTTATTTTCGAATTTATTAAGCTCTATTTCAATTTTTTTTTTCATGTAAAATACAGTTCATAAACAGATTCCAAAACCGAATAGAGATAGACCATTCTTTTTGTTTTTTTGTTGATTTTTTTACACTAAATTTCATAAACAAGGAAGAAGAAAGGGGATTACCTGGGGTTCGGCTCGAAAAGAGGTGATTTTGGGCTCACCGGCCGTCGTGTACAGCCGCGCGTGTGGCGGACCATCACCGGAGCCTAGGCCGGAGTCTGGTCTCAGGCCGAAAGGAAGAGAGCCCTTCGGGGCTTCTATTTTTTTTTCTTTTCAAGGGTGTTTAAACTGAAATTTTGGGGTTAAAATTTTGTTTATATATGGCATCTGTACGACGCCGTTTTGGAGACTGCATTTCAATGCCAAAACGACGTCGTTTACAGGCCTTAAGATCCGCGCGTTGACCCGTGATCTGGGGAGGATCCGCGCGTTTTTTATAAAAGGAAAATTTTTCCTTTTAGTCCCTCCGCATTTCTTATTTTTTTTAAATTAAGTTTATTTCGTCTTTTAATTTCGCCTCAAATCTTAAGCGTCATTTCAATCCAGTCCGCACTTAGACGCTGCGTTTTGAATCATGGAATATTTGCGTTCTTAATCCTCCTTGGTCTACGCGCATTGTATTTTGGTCCTCCATGTTGTTTAATAGTTTAATTTATTTGTAAATTATCTTTTTGATTTTATTTTTATTTCAATTGAATATTTTTTTATTTCAGTTTTTTTATCCTTTTATTTTATTTTAGCTTTAATTTTTTTCCCTTCATTTTTATTTCTCTTAATTTTGTTTTTATTTTGACTTAGTTTTTTAAAAAATTTATTATTTATTTATTTTCATACTTTATATATATATATTACTTATTACAAACTTTTTTATTTACAATTACTTCATTACATATTTTTATTTTCTTTTGATGTATATTATCTTATATATATATATATATATATTGCATTATCGTATTGTGTATTATTTAAAAACATTTTGTATATTATTATTATATCTTTTTTTTTAATTTGTATATTATATAATACTTAAATTGCTTTATTATTAACGTAAATTATTTTCTATTTATTTCCTATTTTAAATATATACAGTATATATGTTATAGATATTAAATTATTATATTATATATATCTATATTTTCCTTTACATACTTTTTTATAAATTCTAGTTATTTATCTTAAATGTATATATTATTCATTTTATCACGTACTTTATATATAGTTTTTAAATTGCTATAATCTTGTAGATGATACCTTATAATTTTTTCTTTAAATCTTATGTTTTTTTTTATATTTTCTTAATTTTTTTTCATACGTCTTAAAATTTGTAATTTCTATTTTATATCTTTATTTGATCATTCATATCTTTTAAAATTGAAATTTGTTATCTTTATCAACCATAACATTATTGTTATATTACCTGTATTATTTGATATTTCATTCTTTTTACTTAATCGTTTATATTATTGTTAATTGCTAACATGTTTTGTATTCTTAGTGAATTATTATTTGGTATTAATGTAGCATTTTACTGAAATCATCGTTTTAAAAAATATATTTCATTTAATTGCCATATTTTATCCAAAAAACTTTTCTTAAATGAGGCAATGTTTTATGTTTAGAAATTCGGGAAATAGTGTCCTAACGTGTTGGGTTGCGATTTTCCGTTTGACTAAATAACTAAATATCCTGTTGATGAATTTTGTAAATCACGAGATGATTTTAGTTACGAAAATTCAAAAACATCGTATCCTAACGTGCTGGATGTGATGTTTGATATTCTTTCAGAATTAAAGAATCTCGAGTTTTAACTCAAATTATTCAGGTTTTAAAAAGGGTCATAATTTCAAATCTTCTCAAACTGACAGAAAATTAATCAATTGGTACCAATTTTGGGCGTTACGAGGATGCTAATCCTTCCTTGTGCGTAACCGACTCCCGAACCTGTTTTCTCGAATTTTCGTAGGCCAAAATCAATATTTTAAAAAAAAGGGTGATCCAATCACACCTAAAAGGATTGATGGCGACTCCATTTTTATTTTTAAAGTCGACCCCGTTTTTTCAAAACTCTTTAAAATGGTTTCGACAGTAAATATAACAAATATTCAAAAATAATTCAAATTGATCCATTAATATAACTAACTCAAATATTTCAGCCACCCCATATTTCATGAGCAAATCTTCCATTCATCAATTGGATGATTATGAATTCAAAGTTCAATTTCATGAGAGAGTTAATTTCAACTTTTGTAAACATATATTTAATATTTAACCACAAGTATTTCCGATGACAGTTCGTAATTCACTCAAATATACAGATATAACAGAAATATTCGGTTTTCCCAAACGAGTCAACCTACACAAATAATTACCTGGCCAGGGCTTATTATTCCGTATTCTCCAGTTTGCAACAAATGTGAGAACTGGAAACCTAAATTCGTATTCACCAATTACAACAAATGCAAGAAATGGGAACCTAAATTCATAATCACTAGTCTGCAACAAATGCAAGAGCTAGGAACCTAAACTCTAGTCACTAATCTGTATATGAGCATTTAGTACTTTCATTGGATTATATAGAGAGGAAATTATATATATATTTAATATCTATATTGAATGATAAAAAGTTATATATAACTAAAAATAAAGAATAAACTTCGGTAAGTAATAATTTACATGTCGACTTCGTAATTGACTGTCTAATAAGGTCACTCGGTAGTTTTTCCCTTTTCGCGTGTTTCTTTCGGTCGTTGAACTTCCTGATCTAAAGCATTTAATTTAATTAAATCTATTTAAATCTCTAATCCAACAAATTTATGCATTTGAACATAATCATGACAGTCATTCTTTTACAATCCATCAAATCATTTGTACTAAAATCTGAAATCTAGACCCTTCTCTAAAATTCAACTTCCTGAATGAAATTTGGAAGTACTGTACTCTTAGATTTTGGCACCAATCGAATACACTACTACCATATGAGATTTTCCACACATAACTATAAGGAACAAAGAAATTATTTTAGTTTTATATGTTCAAAGTCTTAAAATCAACAAGTTTTCATTTTTTAAGAAAAATATGTTTAAAATTATGAAAAAAAGAAACAAATTACACAGAGATCCATTAATAAAGCTATCAACAGGCTAAAAACAAATTTACCTAAAGGTACCTACCAGCCCAATTTTACAAAATTTATACTCAGTCTATTTCAATCTTTTTTTATCATAAAATTTTCATGAAATTTTTACTATTTCACAAATAAATACCTAAACTTAAAACTATTCAAAATCACTTAATAAAATATTTTTGTTCTTAGCTACTAACTCTAATAATCTACTAACTAAATCCAAAACACATCCATTCCATTCATGGTAAGTCTTTAGAGCTTTAACGGTTTTGTAAAATAAGAACCGGGTTAACTAGATTTAACTAGTACGAACTCAAAGGCCTAAAAATTATCAAAAACGGGTAAGAAATAGCTTACATGCAATGCTCAAAACCCCAACTGAAGCTTGAAGCTTTCCCCAACAATGGTATTCGGCCAAAGTAAGAAGAAGAAACCCCCCCCCCACCCCCAAAGATGAAAAAGATGAGATTATTACACCTTTTGTCCATTATCATTCATTATTTAATTACTATATAGCCTTTAAAATAAATTATCAAATTTACACCAAAATCAAGTCATCATTATCCACTATCTATAAACATGGTATTATTATCCATTTAGTCCTTTTATTTAATGTCCCACAAACATTTACTAGTTTTACTATGGAACATCACATTTATAACTATCATGAATTAATCCTTTCTACTTAATTTACCAACTAAATCTTAAAATTTATTAATGAAAAATTAATACGACATTAAGAAATATTATTTATTATTAAATTAATAATTTTTACCAACTTGCTTTTCAGATCATGGTTCAAAACCACTGAAAATCGGGATGTTACATCTCTCCCCCAAAAAAATTTCGTCCTCAAAAACTTACCAGAGAATAAATTCAGGTATTGAAGTCTCAAAGATTATTTTGTTTCCCATGTAGCTTCCTCTACTCCATGCCAACGCCATAAAACTTTAACCAACGGAACCCGTTTATTTTTTAACTCTTTCATTCCTCGAGCTAAAATATTAATAGGTTCATCACTATAAGATAAATTAGGTTTTATCTTGATTTCTTCTAATGACAAAACGTGTGACGGATCTAGTCGATAGCGACAGAGCATCAAAACATGAAAAACATTGTGGATTTTCTCTAACTCAGGTGGCAAAGCTAACCGATACGCTGCAGGTCCGATTCTTTCTAGAATTTCATACGACTCGATAAACCTTGGACTAAGCTTTCCTTTCCTATAAAAACGTAATATCTTCCTCTAAGGTGAGACCTTTAAAAATACTTTATCTCCAACTTTAAATTCAATCTCCTTTCTTTTCAAATCAGCATATGACTTTTGACGATCAGAAGTGACTTTTAAACAATCACGAATAATCTTGACTTTTTCTTCAGTTTTTTGAACTAAACCAGTTCCAATTAACTTTCTTTCACTCAGTTCAAACCAATACAATGGAGGTCTACACTTTCTTCCATTCAACACTTTGTATGGAGTCATTTTGATATATCTTGATAATTGTTGTTCTAAGCAAATTCTGCCAAAGGTAGGAATTTTTCTCAACTACCTTCAAACTCGATAACACAACATCTCAACATATCTTCAAGAATTTGAATTACTTGCTCAGATTGTCCATCTATCTAAGGGTGAAATGTCGTACTAAAATTCAATTTGGTGCCCAAAGCTTCATGTAATTTACTCCAAAATCTAAAAGTAAATCTTGGATCTCAATCGGAGATGATTGACAAAGGAACACCATGCAATCTTACGATCTCAGTGACATACAATTCAACTAATCTTTCCAATGAATAGTCTGTTTTAACCGGAATAAAATGCGCTGATTTAGTTAATCTATCCACAACAACCTAAACAACATCTTTCTTTTTCAGAGTTAGAGACAATTTCGAAACAAAATCCATTGTGACACATTCCCATTTCCATTCTAGAATTGTTATAGGTTGTAATTGTAACAGCCCATTTTTCAGTCTGATCGAAACGAGTGGTTTCGGGACCACTTAACCGAGTTAAAATATTTATTTTATTATTTTTTAAATAGTTTTACGACATGATAGAATTACCGTACAAAAATTTCGTAAAAGAATTTTACCATTTGATTAGTTAATTCGGTAAAAAGGACTAAATCGCGTAAAGTGATAAATATGAGTTCTACTAGTAAAAGTGGCTTAAATGATTATGGCTTTATTAATGGAAGGCCTTAAATTGATCTTAGACCATTAGTAGTCATAGTGGACATTTATGGACACTTTTATAATGATATTTTGTTGTTTAATAAAAGGGTAATTAAGTAATTTAATTATTAAAGCTTTAATAAACAAAACAAATACATGAATTGTGTTCATAATTCACCATTTTTTCCGAAAGTGAAGAAGAAACAAGGGTTTTATACTTTTAAACATTTGGCTAGCTTTAATCTTCAATTAAGGTACGATTTTTACTCGGTTTTTAATGATTTTTATGTTTTTGAGCTCGTTATAGCTCGATATAACTAGCCCGTACCTCAATTTCTGAAATTGGTGATGTTTTTGAAATGTGCCATTGTTGAATACTTGTGTAATTTGAAGTTTTATGATAGATTATTAATGGTTGTTTGTAAATATACAAATTTTATAAAGTGATTTTTGACAAAAATGTCAAAAAGGGGTTAAATTGCAAAATGTTAAAATGTTGTGGTTAGAAATGTGAATAAAATGAAAATATGGGCTGTTATAGGGATATATGAAATTCAGCCATAATGGGTTTTGGCCTAATTGTGCAAAATTACCATTTTGTGCAAAAAGGATTAAATTACAAAATAGTTAAAAGTATAGGGGCAAATGTGAAATTTTCTAAATATACGTGAATTGGATTAAATTGAATTGTATAGTTACTAAAAGTATTAAATTTGTTATATATTTAGATCAAGAGAAATAATTACCAGATTTAGATCGAGGAAAATGAAAAGTACACAAATAGGATATACGAGGTAAGTTCGTATGGTTAAAAATCGAACTATTAGCTACTGTAATTGTTTTAATTGAAGGTATTTGTATACATAATGAATAATTTACTAGAATTATCAACTCTGTGAATATGTTGCTACCATCGAATTATATGTTATAATATGGAAAAGTAATATAAGTTATATAGTATGTGGTTGTAAATGAGATGGTTATGTATTATAAAGTTTATATGTTACAAAAGTTATATGAATTATATAGTACATGAATCTACGTGTTATAAAAGAAAATGCTACATGAGATGTATGATGTGTATATACGAAATGGTACATGGCTTATGTGAATTACATGAGTAATTGGTGATATGATTCATATGAATTTTATAAATGAGACATGGTTTTAAATTGCCTATTAGTTAAATGTTTTGGCTAAATACCAAGTCCTGTTTGAACCGTAGAAAGTCGTAGGATACAAGTGACATGTCACTAAGGCTATAGGTTGGTTGAGCTCCTGCATTCATTGCGGACTCACCACAGCTCATGAGCTTACATGTTCAGCCTTCGAGCTTACATGTTCAGCCTTCGGGCTTACCGTTCAGCCTTCGGGCTTACCGTTACTGGCTCAAGAGGAGCATACAGTACATGGCTCGAAAGAGCATATACGATGAATTAACGAATTTACAGGTTTACATATATACACTGTGTGTGTATCACCCGAGTATCCCTCGATGTTTCCAAAGGTTCAACGGGCATTATACCGATATGAATACATGATACAAAGGATACAAGATGTATATGTGTTATATGATACAAGAAATATATGATACATGGCTAGTGATATATGAACTACATGAATTACATAAATTACATGTTACAAGTATATGATTACATGACATATGTTACATGATTTATATGTTATACGAAATGTATTATTGTATAGATGAAAGGTTACAGTACACATATGAATTATTGAAATGAAAGATGATATGTGATATAGTATACATAAAAGATAGATGAAATGATACGAGTATTGAAACGTTACATGAGATCAATGATTTATATAGATGAATTGATACATGGTTTAAATGAAATATAGTTATGAAATGTGACATGATTTATATAGAAGATATATTTGAAAATGAATTACTGTGGTTACTGACGAATTAATGTTTATACAGGCATAATTCTGCTATTGGTTATATGAATGTATTATAGGTCATACTTATTGAAATAAATTGACACAAATGCTATGTGAATTATATGATATTGAGATTGTATAGGTGATATGAGATATAAATGGTTTAATCACATATATAACACTTATTGTGCAAGATAACAGGTATTTGATGTTGACCTTAATGGTTCAATAAAAAAGATAATGTTACGAGAATAGAAATGATGATATGAATCAGTACGGATATACATGGTACGCTCGGCAAGTAAGTGATATTTGATAAATTATATGAGAAGTAAGTGAAAACTGATGAATTCATACATGAACTATATGATTTTTAAAGTAAGGAATATTGAATTCGATAGAGTTGGTTTATATGTATTCAAACTTATTTTTCAATGGTGAAATTTTTGTTAAACCATAAATAGTACTGTTAATTATACGAGCTTACTAAGCCTAATAGCTTATTCAGTTTATTTTTTGTATTTTACAGTGTTTTGAATACTCGCTCGGGTTGGAAGTCATCGAAGATTTCATCACACTATCCAAGAGATGTCTGGTAATATTAAGCTCTTTTGAAATGTGGTAATATGGAATGTATAGGCTAGTTTATAGGTTGAATTATTTGGTCACTCGTGTATATTAGTGGGATGTGAATTTTGGTATTATGATCAAGATATGTGATATGGCTTGAGTTGAAAAAGGTTGGCTTGATATGGAAGCATTATATGATGTGTTCATCTTATGGTAAATTTGATAATTAGCATTTTGGCTTGAATGATATGTGACTAAGGATATATTGGTATCAATGGTGAAATGTGATTGATATGTAAGTGGTATTTAAATCTATATATATATGATTACATGAAATGGTCACTTTAGTATAAGCTTACTTGTGATTCATGGTAAGTTTTAAGTTTGAATTTGGTAAGTTTATGCTATGTGTTAAATTAATGAGATTGACATATGAAATGTAGACTTTGACTTGAAATGGATACTTGAAAATTCGTACATGCTTGTGTAACTTATACGGCATTGAATTGGTTGGTCAAGAATTGGTATACGAAGTGTTTTGTATTGGCTGAATTGGTTAATTGTACATGACTATAAATGTTGTGTAATTGATGTGAGAAAATGGCTTAAACCAAGCCTATTTCGTTGCACACGATCAGAGCACACGAGCGTGTGACTCGACCGTGTGACCCCTGCATCTTAGTTAAATTGGTCAGGATGCCACACGGGTTAGACACACAGGCGTGTCTTATACCTGTGGGCACAAGTCAATAGCTTCCAAATTTTCACACAGCCTAGACACACGGATGTGTCTTGTAGCCGTGTGCACAAGTCAGTATGTATGCCCTGTTTCCACACGGCCTGGACACATGGGCGTGTCTGGTAGCCGTGTGAGGCACACTGCCTGGGCACATAACCATGTAACCCTAATCCGAAAATTTTCTTAAGTTTTCCTATATCTTTTAATTGTTATTGAATTAGACCCTATGACATGATTTGAGAGTTATAAGTCTATTTATAGTATGATTTGATTTTGAAAAGTTATTGAATTATGATATTATATGCTACATGGTTGATATTACAATGTTCTGATCTATGTTTACAAGTCCAGTAATGCCCCTTACCTATTCCGGCGATGGTTACGGGATAGGGGTGTTACAATAATAAACCCGATGAAACTTGATGCTTAGCTTTCACTTGTTGGCACACTAAACATTTAGCCACAAAGTCAAATATTTCGCGTTTCATCCCTGACCACCAATACATATACTTCAAATCATTATACATTTTTGCACTGCTAGGATGGATCATGAAGTTACTATTGTGAGCTTCATTCAAAATATCACGTTTCTGTGACACATCATTCAAAACATACAAACAAATTTTAAAGTACAAATTATCATCATCGCTAATATTAAACTCCATAGTTTGACCCATTTCCGTTGATTCACGCTTTAAATTCAATTGAGAATCATTTTTCTGTAACTCCGTAATTCACTAAAGAAAAGTCAATTTAACTCTTAATTCAGCCAAAATAGAACCATCACTCCTCAAAGTCAAACGAGTATTCATCATCCTTAAAACAAATAAAGATTTTCAATGTAACAGCCCGAATTAGGGCCTAGTCAGAATAGTGGTTTCGAGACCACAAATCTAAAGTAGAAAATTTTATTCCATGATTGTTTTTGAGCTTATGGTATGTTTGCATGATATTGAGAATTTTCCATAAAGGAAATTTTATGAATTAGGGATCAATTTACCCTTGAGGGCTAAATTGCAAATTATGAAATTTGCAAGTATTAGAGAAAATTTATTTCGTATTATTTTATGTGTTATAATATTTTTATGAAAATGTAGGAAAGTTTTCGTAAGTTAATTTATGCGATTGAAGGCTTAATCGCAAAAAGGGACTAAATCAAATAAAGGGTAAAAGTTGTACATTAATAGTGAAATGAGTTAAATATTTATAGAATTAATTTTTGAGGGTTTTATTGGGCAAATATGCCCCTTCTTGTTAGCTTGGCCAGCCATAGGAAGCAATTGTGGTAGGAAAAGTGAAAAAGTATGAGTATTAGGTGACTTAAGTAATAAAATAGTAACCTACTGCCTAGGCCTTCATCTCCTTCATTCTCCTTCTCCTTATGCACTGAAAATATCAGCTCTTGGGGGTTTTTGAATGCAAAAATTTCAGCCAAGCTATTCCTCTTGATAGTAAGTGATTCCCATGGCTTCTCTTTAAAATTTTTACATATTTGAGATATTCATGGCATAAGCTTCTTATTGAGGGGTGTATTAAGCATTTTGGTTTGAAGTTTAAAGTTTTTCCATGAAAGGATAGGTGTCATTTGTTAGGGTTTTATGAAAGATAATAAATGTATGATGCTTGATAAACAAATTTTGGAAATGGGTGTTCATAGACAATACTTAAATAGGACTTGTTTGAAAGAGAATGAGTTGTTTTGTTAAATGCTTGGGTAATGGTTATTTGAAGTTGTTATATGCATGAAAGGGGTTAGATAGGCATGAGAAATGAGGAAACTTGATAAAAATCAATTTCCAAGCATAAGAGCAAAATGGTCATTATGCCAAAGTTTAAGGGCAAAATGGTCAAATTGTTAAATTGTGTATTTAGGGTCGTTATTAGTAATTTGATGAGTTAATTATTGAATTCTATTCATTATAGATCAAGAAACTAGAAGCCCGAACCAAAACAAGGGAAAGGGTAAAGCGGTAGACTAAACCGAGTACTCATCATATTTTGAAACCAGGTAAGTCATATGAATCAATTTAGCATTAAGTGTTATGTAATGACTATAATGAATTTCTATAAATTCTATATGAATTCTATACAACTTTGACTTATAATTCTCAAGAAATGACTAAGGAATAAAAGAGAAATTCTACGTAAATGTTAATGTATACGAAGGATACTGTTGCCATATCAAAGGATTGTAGGTCCCGTATAAGACCATGTTTGGGACATGGCACCGGCACCGAACTGAGATCCCATGTAAGACCATGTCTAGGACATGGCATTGGCATTGATATATGGTCCCGTATAAGACCATGTCTGGAACATGGCATCGGCACCAAACTGAGACATAGATCCCCTGTAAAACCATGTCTGGGACACGGCATGGGCATCTAAGATGGATCCCGTATAAGACCATGTCTGGGACGTGGCATCGACATCCTATGAGATCCCGTGTAAGACCATATCTGGGATATGACTTTGACATCACTTGGAGATCCCATGTAAGACCATATCTGGGATATGGCTTTGGCATCCTAGCAAGCGAATGGCATTACAGTTATCCTTCGATATTCTAAGTATATTAATAGAGAAAGTATTCAAATTGATTCAATTATTTGATAAAGGCTAAAGTCTATGATGAGTTTTACAGGTTTACTTGAATATAGTTATGAGATAATGATAATGTAAAGTATGAGACTGAGTGACCCATGAGAACAAGTAAGTTACGAGATTAAGTAAGTTTTGGAAAATAGTAAGTCACATTATTGAGTAAGTCTTGGAAATAAGAAATTTATAAAATTGAGTCAGATATTAGATGAAGTATCAAATGCCTTAAAGTTTACTTATGTTTTATTGTTTATAATTGCTACATTTATTTAATGCAACTTACTAAGCAAATTGTGCTTACTCCCTTGATTTCGCTCTCGATGTAGATTTGTCATATTAGCTCGGAATCGTTATTATCAGAGCTCGAAGTCACACTATCAAGTTCTTCATTTTGGTATAGTTATGTTAATCATTTTAGATATGGCATGTATAGGCCTTTTGTCATTTAGTTGCAAAATTCATGTTAGTTAGCCAATTGTGTTGGCCATTTATATTTATACGTTTCATTATGTAAATGACCTTTGGAATTGGCCTATATATATATATATTCAAGTTGCTTAATGAAATGAGATAAATTTGCATGGAATTTGTGCAAAGTTGCTTAGTAGTTATGCTTGTATTTTGGACTTGAATTGGTTGATGTATGAAAACCCATTTAAGGGCATTTAGATGTGTATTGGTGCTATGCTATGATGCATGTGGATTGGGGTTTCATTTGTATGTGTTTCAGGATGGCTAAGGGATTGGTACATAGCCCTATATTGCCCACACGGGTAGGCACATGGGCGTGTATCTAGGCCGTGTGAGACACACAGGTTACACACGGGCGTGTAGCTTGACTGTGTTTCCCCTACACCTTGCATGGATAGCATTAAATGCCATCAGTATTCTCCACAGGCATGAGACACGGTCGTGTGTCTCAACCATGTGAGGGACACAGGCTAGGCACACGGGCGTGTGCCAGGCCGTGTGAAAACCCTTATAGGTTGATGTTAGAAATTAAATCCACATGGACAAGGGGCACGGGCATGTCCCTAGCGTGCCTAGGCTGTGTGGGGTACACAGGACATTAGCACGGCTATGTTTAAAGGTCACACGAGCGTGTTACCCCCTCAAACGGGCGTGTGCCCTATATTTGCTAGTTTTTGAAGAAATTTTCTCAAGTACACAAAATGTTCTCGGGATAATTTCGAACCATGATTTAGGCCTCGTAGGCCCATAAGAAGGTTCGTAGGACTATGATAGGAAATTTTTTTAATTGGGACACATTTTCTCGAGTTTAAGTCAAAGGTTTACATAAGTTTTAGTACGGTAAGATCTCATACCTTATTCCAGCTTCGGATACGAGTATGGGGTGTTACATTCAACTTAAAGCATCCGCAACAACATTTGCTTTACCAGGATGATTGTCGACAATCAAATCATAATCCTTTAATAGCTTAAGCCACCTACATTGACGAAGATTCAATTCCTTCTAGGTCATCAAGTACTTCATGATTTTATGATCTATATAGATATGACATTTTTCCCCATTAAGATAATGTCGCCAAATTTATAGAGCAAACATATTGTAGCAAGTTCCAAATCGTGCATTAGGTAACTCTTTTCCCCATAAAGCTTCAGCACATTTTCGTATCATCTTTTTAGCCCATAAAGTTGATATCAAATTAGATGCACCATTCAATCGTTCCGTCTTTACAATAATTGAATCCTTATTATATCGTTCATAAAATGTTAACCAATCCTTACCCAAAATAACATCAAATTCCTCAAACGGTAACAACATTAGATCAGTAGGAAATTTATAACCCCAAATTTTTAGTGGACAATTTTTACAAACTTTATTAACTATCACACTTTAACCTAATTGATTCAACACTCTAACATCAAATTTAGTCAATTCTACTGGTAATTTCTTTCTTGTAGCTAATGTTGTGCATATATAAGAGTGTGTTGAGCCATGACTAATCAATGCAATAATAGTAACATCAGAAAGAGTAAAAATACTAGCTATGATGTCCGATGCCATAGCTTCTTCCCTAGCTCGAATTGCATAGGCTCTAGTTGGAGCTCGACCTTAAGTTTTAATAGTTGAATCCCTCACTTCACTTCGATAACTTCCGACACTTTTTTAGACCTTGCCTTCCTGCCCCTTTGCGAGACAATCACTGATTTGCCCATTTGCTAAGAACCTGCTTCAACTCTGTTTAGACAATCTTTCAAAAAGTGTTATACTGAACCACATTAAAAACAAGCTCCTCTTTTTGATCTACATGCTCTAAAATGAGTTCTGCCACAATGCTCACAAGAAACTGAGTCTGCATTTTGAGCACTACTAGAACTCACAACTGATGTAGATTGAGTCTTCGACGAAGTTCGGTGAAATGTGCCTTTTCTCACATTACCCATAGTAGGAATAGATTGGCTCCTGAACTCTCTTTATTTATTGGGTGGAGGGCTTGAAAAATTCTAAGACATACTTCTTTTGCTTGAACTTTCAATCTTTACTTTTAATTTCTTCTTTTCATTCCAAATTGCTTCCATTTTCTGTGCACACTCGGATAATACTACAAATTCTTTAATATCCAACACTCTCACCATAGCACGAATATTCTCATTCAGTCCCCAATCAAATCTTGAACACATCTCGGATTCTAAAGTAATTTGCTCCAGAGCATACTTACTCAAATTTACAAAGTTTCTCTCATATTCAATCAACGACATGCTACCTTGTTTTAGATCCATGAACTCACGCTTTTTTCCTTTTAAATATAATTTACTTACATATTTCTTTTTGAACTCTGTTTGAAAGAAATCCCATATTACTCGATCTTCTAGAACCATCATTATTAACGTAATCCACCACTCATAAGCATCATCCTTAAGTAATGAAATAACACACTTCAAACTATCTTCAACAAAGCAATTCAATTCACTAAACACCTGCTAAACATTTTCTAGCCAATGTTCAGCTTTGGTCGGGTCATCATTAAACAATCCTCAAAATTTTTCAGCTCTGCATTTACAGATTTTATCAATGAATGGTCGGTGTATGGTTACTTGATTTAAATTTTGAAGATGAATTGGCATCAGAAGAGGCACTAGAGGTGGCAGTAATAGTGCTTATGGTGCCATAGGATTTGTTTGCATAAATTGTGCAAAACATTCATTCACTAATTTAAAAAAAATTACAATGATTATCACTTCCCAGTAGCAATGATCGAGATATGCTTTGACTTGCTCCTTGATCAGAAACTGGAGCATGACTATCAACCTCATCATTTTTGACACGATTAGATTCGTTTGACATCATAAATCTATAAAAGAAAACATAGTTAGATTGGATTAGAAGCTCCACACAAAAACTATGGTTATTCTAACATGTATTTCTAGACTCAATACACAATTTGTTCCATCCTAGAACTGGTTAAACTATGCTCTGATACCACTAAATGTAACACCCATAATCCATCTCTGTCGTCGGATAAATGTTGCGAAATGTTAACATACGAATCGTAACAGTGAACCACAAAAAGAACATCAATTAAATTACTTATAAATTCTAATAACTAGATATAATCATAACAACCAAACACAATTTGAGCCTTAAATCACGCCTACAAAACTTTAAAAAAAATTAGAAACAATTTGGGACTAATTTAAAACAAATTAGAAAGTTTGAGAAAAAGTTAAAAAATTGAGAAATAGAGGTCACACAGTTGTGTGGCCAGGCCGTGTGACATAACCCAGACTGTGTGGAACCTACACCTAACGTAATAAATCACACATACCATTTCATTAATAGAACACTCTTAAAATATCCTAAATCATACCAAAACAAACAACCTAAGACTCCTAACCAATATGCCGTTTTAGGCACCTCAAATCATACCCATTCATAATGAACGACATGCACACCAAACATATAAATGTATATATTGATTGAGTCATTCATTCACAACCAAGAACTAAACTTGTTTTTACAACTACAGAACTTCCATTTATAAACATAAACTAGATGCCATAATATGTACATAAATTAACAAACAAAATGACCTATATACATGCTACAATTACCCACAACTACAAAAGTTATACCGAATAAAAATGATGATAGGTGTGAGCTTCATTGTTGATTCAATTGACATGTTCTAAGTTCCAAAATCTACAAAAACAAATAGAAAGTAGTAAGTATACCAAATATTCAAAAATAATTCAAATTGATCCATTTCAATAATTGCAATACTCAACAACTACCAAAAGAACTTGATCCATATATAACCCCTAACCATTTAGCAATGTTATTCACATTATTAATATAACTAACTCAAATATTTCATCCACCCCATATTTCATGAGCAAATCTTCCATTCATCAATTGGACGATTATGAATTCAAAGTTCAATTTCATGAGAGATTTAATTTCA
The DNA here is from genome assembly GCA_020496765.1 of Gossypium stocksii. Taxonomy (NCBI): domain Eukaryota; kingdom Viridiplantae; phylum Streptophyta; class Magnoliopsida; order Malvales; family Malvaceae; genus Gossypium; species Gossypium stocksii. Next base: position 85,053,690 of record CM035629.1, read on the forward strand.
ACTTTTATTAACATATCTTCAATATTTAACCCACCAATATTTCTGATGAAAGTTCGTAATTCATTCTAATATACATATATAATAGAAATATTTGGTTTTCCTAAATGGGTCAACCTACACAAATAATTGCCTGGCCAAACGTCAATGTCCTTACTTAGGGGTGTTATACGCAAGCTTGCTCAAGCTAATCTTGTAGTTTGTTCAACTTCATAACCAAATGTTAATGTCATTGCTTATCCCTATGGCACTAGATAAAAGACGAAAACTCTTTTAGAGTCATTCGGTCAGACTTTTTTAATGCTTAGTGACAATCCACTTTATAATATTTCTTCACCAACTCATGACTTAGAAGAGGTTTATGGTTGTGGATCAAATGTATCTCATGGATTATCATTCAAGGAGAAATATAGTTAATCAAGCGATAATTTCATTACAACATCTCCTTCAAAACCAAATTTTGAAGTGATGAGTTTCATGACAACTGACACCATTTAGAAAAACAAGTGGCACCTCTAGTAAAAAGGGTGGAGAGTCTTATTAGAAGTCTAAAAAAAGGATGACTAGATTACTTGTATGAAGGGAAGGGTTCTTGGTCTTACCAAGAAAAAGTTAGGCAATGAAAGTTTTAATTTTCAAATATTTTCATAAAATAAAATAAATTTCAAATTTTCTTAATAAAATATGTAAAATTTATTTCAAAGTGTTACAAACTAAAAAAAAACTATGTTCTTATAAATAATTCACAAAGTTTTTTTAGCATCTCCAAGACATTTCAAAAGAGTTTCTAAACCTTACAAAGCATTTCTCAGTTAAAGTATAGGGACTTAGCCTCCCAAGTATCAATACTTATAAAACAAGTTCTAACAAAGCTTTTGAGAAGGGTACAATATCAAGACTTATGTAACAAGTCTCAAAAATTTGGAGTACAAGTATCTATACTTGTAAAATAGTAAGCACAAGCCTTTTGAGAGTAGTATATACTTGAGACCTACTACCTTATAAAGACTTACCCTTAAGCCTTGAGACTTGTTTGTAGGCCTCAATATTTCTAACAACTATTTTCAACCAAGTCTTGATACCTATCCTCCAAGTATCGAGTGCTAACCTTGCAAATTACATTAAACGCATGAGATTAATTCTTCCAATAGCTCCAAACGTTAAAAAATAAGATACACGGGATAAATACAAGTCAAGAATAATTAAATACTTAAATAGACACATATCCAAGCATCAAATATGAGAGAAAAGGTTCAAATCCTTTATTTTCTGATTTTTCTCTTGTACATAGTTTATATAACAATCCGTTTTTCAATGGTATCAGAAATTATGGTTTTGGAATCCTATTTTTTGATGATCAAGTCAGTAAATATTATTTATTAATAATTACGAGTATATTATAGTGTTATATTGATTTTTTCTCTAGTAATTTTATTAAACGATTAGTAATTAAGGCGTAAGGACTAAATCGTAAAAACTATAAAAGTTAATCGCTATTGATTTTTATTAATTAAAATGATTAAATAGAAATTATTCAAGGTTTCAAATGGAAATTAGGCCATAATATATTAGTATGGACGGTTGGTGCATGATTTTAACACTTTTTTTAAAAAAATTAATGATAAATTAATGAAGTTAAGACATTAGTTAAAAGAAACAAAAGTGGAAAGAAAGAGAATGAGTTTCATCCTCATCTTCTCCACAGAATATCATCATTGAAGTAAGAATTGAGAGCTTTAAGAATTCCCTAGCATTCGGTCTTTGCATGTAAGTGATTTTAAAATTCGTTTTTCGTAAATTTTATATTTTTTATATCGTTGTAGCTTAGTTTAACTAGCCCAAGTATTAATTCATATAACCCTTAAAGTTTATAAAAGTTAACATTGATGAATTTTGAAGCTTTTGGTGTTTAAATGCTAACTTTTAAGCTTAAAAATGAAAAAAAAAATAAATTATAAAGTTTAAATGCTAGTTTTAAGTATAATGGCTAAAATGAAAATAATTTAAAATTAACATGAAATTTATTTAATTATAGATATTAGGGAGTTGTAGAATGATGTGATTGAAATCAAATTGCAAAATGGGGCTTAAATGTGAAAGATATGATTGTTTCGGTTTTAGGGACTAAATCAAATAAGATGTGACACTTTGGAGAAATTGTGAAAAGTGAAATTAATATGTCATATACATGGAATGAGATAGTATAAGTGATTGAAACTAATAAATTGAAATGAATTACTAAATAGATCAAGATTTGAATCAACCGGTAGAAAATCGAGAAAAAGGAAAAATTACAAATTAGTCCTCGACACCTCGTTTGCTATCATTTTTTCCAGGTGATTTCATATGGTAAAGCTATATATGCAAATGTAATGTATGTGTTTGAATTATAAATTTATCTTGTGTGAATGTATTTTGAATTGTTTATGAATTAGGATAAAATGGTGAGAAAATGATTGAATTGTAAAGAAATGAACTAATGTGTTAGTGTGCCCAGATGAACATAAGTAATGATAAGATACAATTGGCATGCTAATAGCATCATTTGCACGAGTGCGAGATATGGTATGTGATGATGCTGATGTACGAAGAATTCACTGTTTATACCAGAATCCAGCATTTGTTGCGAATTACCGAGCTTTGTCTCTACGGAGACCAATGTCTTATGACATATGATGCCTACGAGCTCTTTGGTGCTTAGGTGTGTATTGGAGTTATCGCTCGAACAAACAATCTCGTGTGTTTTGGTGGAGTAGGGTTTAGCAACAAGGGAATTGAATGAATGGTAATATGTAATGTGATAGAAATGAAAATATAAGAATAAATGATTGAAATGATGATATATATTTTAAACTGATATGTTATATAATGATTGAATAATGTAATTAAAGTATATATATATATATATGATGATAAATTATTAATAATGAGTTGTAATAAATTATTATTTTTATATTCTTACTAAAATATCATAATATTAACGAATTTGATTATTATTTAAACATATTTTTTATTATCATGCCTAAAATCAATATTTTATTTATTGATAACGCTTTTCAAAAATAATAAGAAACTGATACTAAATTCAAGTTACGAAATTTAACTACGTCCACTTTTTTTTTAAATTATATTAATCCTTTTTAATTGTCTTTTTAAAAAAAAGAACACTTTTTTATCCAACTTGGAGCATTTCCAGTAATAATACTTAAAATTTATCAGTGGTACTTACAAGTCCAATGAGAATTACTGGTCTCATCGAACTAGCTGATAATTAAAATGGATCACCCATGATTTACTGTCTCAATTGCAGTTCATTATGAGTATCTTTGTATGCAATTTGCGTATTTTCCTATTTTCTCCTGCTATATTCTTATATTTATATCAGTTTTGTTAAACTAAAAATGTATTATATTAATTTTAACATTTTTGTGTATTCATATCATCTTGATTTTTTATGTATAATTTTAAATTTTAATTATTTTATACAATAATCATATTATATAATTGTCTTGTAACAATTTTTAGGAGTCAAGATTAAATTATATATTTTTAAAAGAATTAAAATATAATTTTATTATTAAATTATATATTTATATTTTTAGAATGACTAAATTAAAATTTTATTATTTTTGAAGGATAAATTTTATCGTAGTAATTTATAATTTTATAAATTTTGAAGCGTCGCATATTAGCTCTACAAATGAAAGACTAAGCAATTTGTTTCTTACAAAATTATAATGATCATCATTAGTCACTATGGCCTCTCCCTTCCCCAACACTTAAAACAAAGTAATTAAGAGCGGCACCAAACCTACTTTACTCACCTCTTTGTAGCCATATCCTTGCACTTAAAGACAAGAAACCCCACCCTGCAATCATTCCATTCCATATCCGATAAGCTAATGGTTAAAGTTGGGTGATGGGATTGTAGCAGGTTGTTAAAACCCCCCTCTCTCAGCCTCCATTTTCTTCATTGGAACAAACTCTAAGGTACCAGCACTGAGATAATGACCACCGCTAGGTTCATCAAGTGCGTCACCGTTGGGGATGGAGCTGTGGGAAAGACTTGCATGCTTATCTCCTATACGAGCAATACTTTCCCCACCGTAATATCAACCAACATTGCATGGATGTTATGTGATGTGATGGATTTTCTCATCAAATGTGATAATAATGCAATGCCTTTTCCTTCGTTTTCTGTAGGATTATGTTCCTACAGTTTTTGACAACTTTAGCGCCAATGTGGTGGTCGACGGCGGCACGGTCAACCTTGGTTTATGGGACACTGCCGGTAAGTAACTTAATGAAAATCCCAGATTTCCATCATTTATGTTAAAAGTCACTCATCATTGAAAGCAATGATGTAATTTTGTGAATTGCAGGGCAGGAAGATTACAACAGGCTAAGACCTTTGAGTTACAGAGGAGCTGATGTGTTTTTGCTTGCGTTTTCCCTCATTAGCAAGGCCAGTTATGAAAACGTCTACAAAAAGGTCAATTTTGCTTCCATGCTTCTATTCTTACAGTTTTCTTCATTGTGTTCACTTGACAAAACTACCCAATTGTTGACTAACAGTGGATTCCCGAGCTAAGACATTATGCTCCTAATGTCCCTGTTGTGCTTGTTGGAACCAAACTAGGTAAGTTCCCTGTTGTGCTTGTTGCTACATGTATATTCTTGGGCACTTAACTCTGAATTTCAGGGTATTTGGTTACACATAAACATCTTATTTCATTTTTCCTGGAATGTATGGTGACGATCCATGTTATGTGTTGGATACGGATATGTATCTTTTTCATGTACTTGAAGGATTCTTAGGGGGTCACAACTCCAAATTCATATCCAAATATATGTCAGATACAACTCCATATTACAAGCGTAGATCATTCTTTATATTATTCAATTCTGCCTTTCATTTTCTCTTTTTTGGGTATAATCCTGTTTTACGTTAGACTCCAACTAACTACAGATTTGCGAGATGACAAACAGTTCTTGAGTGATCATCCAGGAGCAACGGCAATAACAACTTCTCAAGTAAGTTAATATCAACTATTGGGGAACTCAAGTGTTCCCGAGCATGAGTACGAGGATACGATCCTCCTATACTTGCACCGAAGTTCAAGTATACATAATTTAATGGAAACTCTATGAGCAGGGGGAGGAACTAAAGAAAATTATAGGAGCATTTAGTTACATTGAATGCAGTTCCAAAACCCAACAGGTACCCCGTTTCTATGTACCCTTTATCCCAAAAAGAAAAAAAAAAAGCTTTCTAATTGCATTTGGTGTTTAATGTTCAGAATGTGAAGGCTGTTTTCGATACTGCAATAAAGGTAGCATTGAGGCCACCAAAGCCAAAGAGAAAGCCTCACAAGAAAAGATCATGTGTTTTCCTTTGAGTCTCAATCAACATTACACTCAATTGCAGAAAATGTATTTTCTGCTATACCTTTTTTTTTTTTTTACTTAAATTCCATATGAATATAAAGGATATCCATTAAAAATGCTGTAATCGATTACTGAAAGAAATAGTTTTTGTTTTTATTTTTGTAATCATCTTTGTGATAAGCTCTATCTTGAAATGACAGGACCTGTTTGTGATTTTCTGAGCAATAATTTAGATTAAAGATCAATGGAGTACTCCAACTGTTTGAACTCTTGTTCCCGGGAATCCTGTTCAATCTTATCAAAACTTTAAGAATGGAAAAGATAAAAATAAAAAAAATTTACTAGATAGTGTATTTTTTTAGTCTTACAGATTTGACATTTATCTTTTTTTTTTAATATCAAATTTTTAAATATTTTACTAGCATATTTATTAACCCTTTAACCTTTTATTTGGAAAAGTTACATCATAGATTCATATGGTAAAATGATGGAAAAGTGTTTGATAAAGACAAGAATATACTTAAATGATTGAGAAAGCATGAACGACAATTGAGAGCCAACGTTTTAATTTAACTGAGTTTCCGATAAATTGTCAAAATTTATCCCTGTGAAGTGAATATATGATCAAAGAAAACAAAAACAGAAAGTGAGATGGACAAGGACAAGGAGAAGAACAAGAACAAGAACAAGAAAGAACATGTAGTTTGATGATGTACGCTTCATTTTTACCTGAGCTAAGAAAAAGTAACCAATCTAGGTAGGCCGTTCATAAAACAAAACGGTTAAAGAATTTGAAATTTTATTAACAGAAATGGATTAATTGATATTCTTAGAGATTATAAGTGATTATGTTAGCTGGTTTGTAAAATTTAAAAAAGTAGACGGAAAAGTCGCAAGGGACAGCTTTTTTGAATGTGTAAATTGTTAGTAACGCTGTTACAAAACTAACCTTTTACCCCCCCAAAATGACGTGAAGGAAAAAAAGGTTAAAATTGGGTAAACCCAGCCACCAGCAGCCGTTGTAATATTAGCCATTTGCCTCAAGCGTTAGCTGTTTCATTCTTTGTTCTTCAGTTCCCAAACCCAGACAGATTCTAAAACAGAAAATGCCAACCGTAACATGCAAGTAATTTACCCAAATAACAAGCAAAACACCAAAACTAAAGCGTGTTTCTCCTTTTCCTTTCGTTTTTATATTCATTTTTAAATACTTTGTTTTCAATTGAAGACAACATCCAAGGACAAAAGAAAACACGAGAAAGAGAAAGAGCAATGGGAGCTTACAGAGCTGATGATGACTATGATTACTTGTTTAAGGTTGTCCTGATCGGTGACTCTGGTGTTGGGAAATCCAACCTTTTGTCTAGATTTACCAAAAACGAGTTTAGCCTTGAATCCAAGTCTACCATTGGGGTTGAGTTTGCCACTCGTAGCATTACTATCGAGGATAAGGTTGTCAAAGCTCAGATTTGGGACACCGCTGGCCAAGAAAGGTTTCTTCTTTCTTTCCACTTCCATTTTTTTTTTTCCTTACAGCAGATCGTGATCTGGGTTTTTTTTTTTTTTTTTGGCTTCTTGCAAAATGGATAATTTCATTTCCTTTCTTTTGGATAAAGATATCGTGCAGTCACCAGTGCATACTACCGTGGGGCTGTTGGTGCTTTACTAGTCTACGATGCCACCCGTCATGTTACCTTTGAGAACATAGAAAGGTGGCTCAAGGAACTTAGAGATCACACCGATGGCAGCATCGTGATTATGCTGCTCGGGAACAAGTCGGACTTGCGTCACTTGCGAGCAGTTTTGACCGAAGATGCCAAAGCTTTCGCCGAAAAAGAGAAAACTTACTTCATGGAAACATCCGCACTGGAGTCTCTCAATGTTGAGAGTGCATTCACTGAAGTGCTGACCCAGATTTATCATGTTGTAAGCAAGAAAGCTCTTGAAGGTGGAAACATCCAAGCAACTTTGCCAAAAGGCCAAATGATCAATGTCGGATCGAAAGATGATGTATCGGCCATAAAGAAAGGTGGATGTTGCTAGACTTAAGTGCGGGCTTCGAAATTGAATGCCCTTTGTTCATACAAGCGTGAACAATATATAAACCAGTTGACATTGTGGTTTGGATCATGTCAAATACAAACTAGTCTATGTTAGCTTGAGCTCCAGGACTTAAATGGTTTTTGTTAATGTCATGCATTGCTAAAACCTAAACCCATCTTAATTTTATATAAAGTTACAGCTTGTTTAGGATTTTGATGGAAACCCAAAATTAATACACGATCAGCGCCTGTAATGCAAGAGTTAAAATCGTAATTTATATACGTAATGAAAATTGAAAACTCCATATGGTACCTTGCTTGGCAGATGTCAGATTGCTAAAACTGTTAAACTTGTATATGAACAAAAGGGTTAAAAAAGACTCCATTTATAATTAATATCCGGAGGGACACTGAAGCAAAAACTGTGATGCCAGTACACGCTACAATCTCGTCCAATTTACGTCTTTTCTTCCTGATCAAACTGCCCTCTTCAACAGTTGTGGTTAAATCAAACATATCCACTGAGTAGAAGGAAACAAGTTGTCAAAAATTAAAGATAAGTTGTTAAAACTTTTTAATTTAAATGTATTGACTTAAATTAAATTAAATACCGTTGAAACAAGTTAAAACTTTTTAGTTTTTTACACTCTCCTTATAATTCTTACTATTTCAATGTGCTTTTTTTAGTTGTTAGATAAGTTTTTCTTTTCAATCCTTTTATCATTTTTTTTTTTTTACTTAGCTTCTTCTCTTTGCGCTTTTTTCTTTTTATTATAGAGGTTAACCCAATATTAACTATTTTAAGCAAAGTATATAGTAAAAAACGAAAAAATTTATTTTTAAGAAAAAAACTACATAGGTTTTGATTGGGGTGAAAAATGAATCGAAAACGATGTTTAAAAACGGAAAAAAAGTTTGTTGGAATTTGAGTTTTGTCATTGAAAATTAGATTTGGATGAGGTTTTTCAACGAATTCTTAAATATTTTGTCAATAGAGTTCTTGGGCCTGAAGAACAAAAGAGATTAATATATTTATAATTTAAAAAAAAATTTATGTAAAAAAAAAAAAACTCTTAAGAGAATGCAAACAAAAAAATCAATTAAACTCCTATATTAAATTTGCAGCCAACTAATTAAATCTCTTTGTTAACAGTTTTCATCATTGACCACATTGATCATTAAAATAAATTGATTAACCAATCAAATGGTGACACATGAATGCTTTTAGTTTAATTTAATATTTTTCCCATAAAAAAATTTAAAATAAGAAAATATTAGAAAAAATTAGAAAAAGTTATAAAAAATTATAAAAAAGTTAAAAATTATTAAATATTTAAAAATATAAAAAAATGAAAACTGATATCAACTTCTAAAAATAATAAAATATTATAAAATATAAAAAATCTAATAAATTATAGAAAATTTATAAAATTAATAAAACATATTTAGAATATTTAAAATTTTATAAAAATATATTAAAATTTTAAAGAAATCGTAAAAACTTAAATTGGACAGAATCAGCCGGTTGGACTGATTAGATTGAAATCGGCAAGGACATTAGGCTGGAGAAAGCCATTATATCGATTGACCTGAGAGTCGGACAATTGGTTCATTTTTTTTATTTTTTTATTCAATTAGGTACTTCAACTTTCAAAATGTATCAAAAAGACCTTCAAACTTTTTCAAAAAAAGCAATTAAGTCACTGTTTCTTCTTCTTCTTCTTGCACTCAATTGGATACTTGAACTACCAAAATGCATAAAAAAGGTCATTTAACTGTTAAATTTAATAGTTGACCGTTAAAGTTAACAACCACTATTTTTTCAGTTAAAGTACCACGTGTCACAACCACGTCGTGACATGTGGCAAAAAATGATAAAAAATTAATTAAATTTATTAAATTTTAATAAAAATATAAAAATTAGAAAAAAATTGTAAAAAATTAAAAAATTTTAAAATTTTATAAAGTCGTAAAAAAATATAAAAATGTAAAGAAATATAAAATTTATAAAAACAATTATAAAAAATATTGTACCAAAAGAAATATTTTATAATTTTCTATAAATTTTTATTTATTTTTTTTTCATTTTTTGCCACATGTCATGCTATGTTGTGACACGTGATGACTTTAATTGAAAAAAGCTAGGGTTGTTAACTTTAACGGTCAACAATTAAAGTTAATGGTTAAAGTGTTTTTTTTATGCATTTTATATTTTTTTATGATTTTTATAAAATTTTACAATTTTTTATATTTTTTTACGATTTTTATAATTTTTTTTTATAATTTTTAAATATTTTTTATTAATATTTAATAATATTTATAACTTTTATTTATTTTTATTTTTTATAATTTTTTTCATATGTCACCCCGTGGTTGGCTTTAACTGAAAAAAATTAGGGACAGTTAATTTTAACAGTTAACTATTAAAGTTAACGGTCAAAGGAAATTTTTGATGCATTTTGATAGTTTAAGTACCCAATTGAGTACAAAAAAAAAAGCAGGATTTTAATTGCTTTTTTTGAAAAAGTTTAAGAGCGTTTTTTGATACATTTTGAAAGTTCAAGTATCCAATTGAGTACAAAAAACAAGAATGGGCTTAATTTCTTTCTTTTTTTGAAAAATTGTTAGGGTTTTTTTACACCTTTAAACAAAAATTGAAATATTAAATAATTTATTAAAATAATAAATTATATTAATAATTTATTATATGATTAAATATAAATAATTAAATATCTATTTTTAGTAACATTAAAAATTATAATATTTTATATTAATATTTTAAATATTTTAAATATTTTTAAAAATAAAAAATAAAATTCATTATCAGTAAAATAATATTAAGCTTGATTTAAGTTAATTTTTATATAAAAATAAAATTACCTGTAGAGGAGCTCTTTTCTGAAAAATGACTTATGCTTTTTAAAATGGTAAGTTATTTTACAGGAAAAATAGTTTATTTTTCGTTGATCTGTAAGTCATTTTCCTTTGACCAAACTCTTATATGTGAAACAAAAACAAGAAAATAGAGAAAACATTTTCTTGAGTCATTTTTCGTGAAACAAATGGACCCTTAATGTTGCTTCACTACAACTTTTAATACTATTTCATTGTTGTTTTTAATCTTGTTTGGATATTTTAGAACTTTTGTTTTATTGTTAATCTCTTGACAATTTCAAACTATATGAATTAGTGTTTGATTCTTTATAAAATATAAAACATGAAATCGTATTTAGACATTGTAATATGTTGGTAAAGAGTTGTAATAGTCTATTGCATTTATTTTAGCAACTGCCATGTTTAGACTTACTTTAGTAGTTGTCTTGTCTGCTAATTTTTGAAATGAATATGATAATGTGAAATTTTATTTAGCTATTGGATGTTCCCATAGTTAATTCTTCATTTGATCATGATCTTCCTTATAGACTTGAAATTATTTTTTGCAATAACTTTGTCCTCTTCTTAGGAGTATAAACTAGGTTCTACTGCATATTGCAAAACTAAAAAGGCTACCTTATCATGCTCAAGTTATTATTTTCATATAACTTTTCCTAGAGAGGCTTGTATTATATCAGCTTGTCTATACATTTGAGTTTTGTGATGCATTCATTTCAAACCATATTAAAAGCTAATGAACTATTGCTCTTGATTCTTCATTTGATCTTTTTCTCTCTTGTAGGTTTATTTAATTCTTATTTATTTTTAACTCAACTCGATTCTCTTCTCTAGGGTTATAAGAACTAAAAATTTAATTTGAGTCGGGCCTAAAATTCTATTATGGCCCAATCTGACCCGATCGATGAACAACTTTGATCCTTTTCATGAGGGTGGTATTTGGGCTATTTTTCCGAAGTTAAAGTGGCTTGTGAAGCTTGTCTTCTTTTGAGCCATTTGGGATTGTTCCACCGAGTCATTGGACTTTCATTTTTTTCTACACTTGATTTTTTAGCTTTTTGCTTATTGAAATTGCATAGGTTACAATGAAAAAAATCATGTCGTCGTCAAACGAAATCAATGCACCAACTCATCGCTTCGATCTAGTGGCTGAGTACCATTAATATGGTTTTGTTTTCTTGATGTTCATGATTTTTTTTCTTGTTGTTACTTTCGTAGCAGGACTTTAAAGAGCAAATCATTCTTTCAAGGTATTATGACAAATTTGGCCACTAACGTTCATATTTTTTGTCAAAATGACGAGGATGTTGTGAAATATTTTTAATGAGATGTAACTTACTATTTAGTTAACCCAATAAGATAATTACATTTGAAAAATAATAAAATATGTTGAGAATCGATCCGATTAAGCAACAAACAAGTAAAAATAGCGAAAGAAATTGAGAATTTGAATACACAAATTTAACGTGGAAAAACCCCTCCAAAGAGGATAAAAAAATTGGCAAAGATAATTTTACTATAATGGCAAAAGAACGAAGAGTACAAAAGATGGAGATAAATACTAAACCCTAAAATCTAAAAATAAAGAACCCTCAAAATGTAAACATAAAAATTCTCCAAAAGTGTTATGAGTTCTAATCCTTAATGGGTGTATTTTCTAATGTTGTAAAAGTACTTATTTATAGGCTAAATTCGTAGGTCAAATAATAATAAAATAATCTAGACTAATCAAAGTTCGACTGAAACAAATAAGCAGAGTTTAACTGGGAGATTATCTCTCAAATTTGATTGAAATATGAGTCATACTCAACAAATCTCCACATTAACTCGTATTTCAACAATGTCATCTCTACCAAAGCCCGCCACGGGCCTATCTTGAACTATGCAGAGAATTAACTAAGTTGAATATGTACTTAGAAGCTAGAAGACTTCTAGCCTTCAACTTGTGCATTGCCAAATCAAAACTAACTCAAGTCTAATTTTCACAAACACAATGCCTTAACTTTTCAAAACATGCATCCAAAAGAGAACCTCTCTTCAACGAAACGGTTATACCTTTTTCCCTCCTATGACCAAGTTGACTTCAACTCTGTAACGGACAAGGGACGTTCAGTTTCATCGGTCACTGTAGAACCTTCCAGAATATAAAGGTCCTTTTACCTTTTAACAAAGCAAAAGCCTCACGAGACACCTTAATGTCGCTCGACTCGATGTTGATTCTGCAACCTTTCGAGTCTAAAATACTCAAGGAGATGGGATTTTTTTCATTAATCAAGTACATACTTGACATCTGAGAGTGTCCTAATTGTCCCACTGTGCATCTTAATTTTAACAGTACGAATATTAATTACCTTACTGGATGAATCATTTTTCATGCACACAACTCCACCTTCAATCGAACTGTATGTGGAGAACCATTTTCTATTAGGACACATATGGAAAGAACATCCCAAATCTAGGATGCACTCGAATGTAAGCTCGGAGCTATCACTCATTGACACTAATAAGAAATCATTACAGCTTTCATCAACCAAATTAACACTAGCTACATCTTCCTCGATGCTCTCAGCAGCCCTTTTATTTCACAATTTATAAAAATCTATTTTGACGTAACCTAACTTTTTTCAATAGTGACACCTTTTTTCTCACTTCTTTGATACTACTAAAACGAAAGCTTGCCTATCTGCCTTCCTATCTGAACCAAACTCATTGTTGAGTTTGTCTTTACTCCACAAATGACCCTTCACATCCTCGAACGAGAGTTTGTCTTTGCCATAAATCAGGGCCTTTCTAAAAGAATTGTATGAAAAGGGTAAAAAGCACAATAATAGCATAGTCTAATCTTCATCATCAATCTTAACCTCAAAAATTCTCTAAACCATTTGAAAGAGTAATAAATTGACTACTATGATCTCTAAGAAGCTCACCTTCATTCATGCCGAAAGTAAATAGACGTTGTTTCAACACTAAACGGTTAGCTAAAGACTTAGTCGCATAAAGAGTTTCTAACATTTTCCACAAGGCGGATGAGGTTTTCTCCATCAATACCTCTTGTAATACCCTAGTCGCGAGGCACAATTGGATTGCAGATAGGGTATTTTCATCAAGCTTTTCTCATTCTATCTAATCTAGATTCTCAGGCCCTTTTCCTATAACGACCTTTTTCAGGTCGATCTAAACTAGAATTGCAATCATCCGAACTTGCCACAGATTGAGGTGTGTGAAACCATCGAACTTCTCAATATCAAACCTTATTGTTACTATCTCTGAATGAGCTGATTTACGAAAATTGAACTAGTTTTGATACCACTTGTTGGGAATTGACCTGATTAAGCAATGAACAAGTAAAAATAGTAGAAGAAATTGAGAATTTGAACACACATATTTAACGTGAAAAAATTCCTTCAAAAAGGATAAAAAACCACAGACAAAGATAATTTTACTATAATAGCAAAAGAACGAATAGTACAAAAGATGGAGATAAATACTAAACCTCAAAACCCAAAAATAAAGAACCCTCAAAACGTAAACACAAAAATTCTCCAAAAGTGTTTTGAGCTCTAATATTTAATGAGTGTATTTTTTAAGGTTTTAAAAAAACCTATTTATAGGCTAAATTCATAGGTCAAATAATAATAAAATAATCTAGATTAATCAAAGTTCCACTGAAACAAATAAATAAAGTTGAACTGGGAGATTATCTCCCAAATTTGATTGAAATATGAGTTATACTCAACAAAATAAATAAATCATACATGAAATTAAAAAAAAAAACTCTTAATTTAAAGAGAATAAATGTAATTATCAAACCGAAAATACTGAATGTATGCATTCATTTTGAAACCTTTTTTTTTATATAATTACGTTTATTTTCTTTAAATTAAGAGATTTTTTTAACTTCATGAATTATTTATTTATTTTATTATTTTCCACGTGTAATTATTTTATTAGGTTATCTAAGTAATAAATTGTATCTCATTAAAAATATTCCACACATGAAATTTCACATTATCTCATTAACTTTTTTATCTGTACTTTCATCAAATCTGTTAAAAAGAGTAATTTGAAAAAAAGAATAAATGTTGATGGCAAAAAAAAAGCTCAAAATTACAATTAGAGCTATTTTGACAAAAAATGTAAATTTTAGTGGCCAAATTTGTCACTAAACCTTTTTTCAATATGGTCTATTTTCGAATAGGCGCTCACATTCCTGAGCGAGTCTAGAAGTTCTTTTAGTGGGAACAAAATCGAACAATATATTTTTCAAAACATCAAAATATAATTTTTTTTTTCTAATGTATTAAATTTTATTTTTAAAATGATTAAACATGATTTTCTTTATTTTTAGAGTAAAAGTGCATTGTAATTTAATCATTTTAAATAGCAGCTTCTCCATTTAGGACCCCATCTGCCTTTGTCATTCGCCTCTACCTACATTGTTCTATATGATATCTTTAGCTTAAGCCTTAGTTCCTATGTATTGGATTCGTTATGACTTCCTGTCTTTGAATGTTAAATCTTTTATGTACTAATGTTTGCTTTCGTGTAATTTTGACGCTTTTTTGATGAAAACAAAATAGATATATAATTGACAAACTAAAATGAAAAAAATGTTGATATTATATATTAGATTTTTTATTTCCGTTTGTATGAATGTTGATACTATATATTCTATTCGAATTAAATTATGATTTAATATTTTAAAAAGTACACAAACATTTACTATCTTTTAACCATTTTAATATTATTTTCATTTACAGTTTGAATGTAGAAAGATTAAATAGTGAAATGACTAGTCATTGTTTGAACTACTATTGATGGTTTTAGAGCAATTAAGAATAGGAAACCAATCTGATTACAAAAACGTCATGATTGATATTAGATTAATTGTCATTGAACACAAGCTAAATGAGCGGAAGAGTCTGTTAATCATTAGCAATTATGAGAAGTTCCAATCAATTACTTTCAACTACATTTATGATACACACAATGTGGGGAAATTTTGGCATATATGCCATTTTTGAAAAAATAACTAAGTATTTAAGTCGTTTTTTTTTTCGAAATTTAGGAGGTAAATCGATACGTGACAAAAGCGCTATACAACATTTATTTTTATTTTTTTTAAAAGTTAATCATTGGATCTCTAACTGTTAGAAAATCTATAAAGTTAATTTTCTAACCTTTGGAACCAACGACTATAATATAAAAAAAAAAATCACCGAACAGCTTTCAACGGGTATAAAAATTTTCCCTAAATATCAGCTACACTTATAATTTTTTTCATTCAATCTTATTTATCTGTTCTCTCAACTCTTTTATTCTTAATTTTCTATCTAATTTCTCAATTTTCTCTCAAATTATTCTTCTCTCAATTTTCTATTCTAACTATTTGTAATTTCTTGAATTTTATTTGATTTTCATCATTTTAAAGATTTCAAGTAAAATAAGGTAATTTATTTTTTAATAGGTTTAATATTTTTTATGTTAAATAAATTGTTAATTTAGTAATAATTTAATAATATTATAATTTTTTAGTTTATTTCTAAGTTGTTAATATTATTTTATATTTTTTATGTTTATATAATTAAGATAAAGATTGGATTATCGAAACATATATACATAATTTAAGTGTGAGAGAACCACATGTTATTGAATAATAGTTGGAAGGGGTGAGATTCTTACATGTGTCTCGTATGCTCAGCGAGACTGAATTGGAGTCCGCATTTATCAATGCTTTGTTGGAAAGATGGAAACCTAAAACTCACACATTCCATCTTTCGTGTAGTGAGTGTACAATTACACACGAGGAGGTGGCATTACAACTTGACCTACCAATTGATGGGCTAGTCGCTACGGAGGTAGTGTGCATTGATGGTTAGAGGCCAATTTGCCACCAACTATTAGGCAAGGTGCCAAACAAGTTTTGTAGTAACTAGATAAATATGAAATGACTAGAAGATAATATTCATATCTCAACAACTTTTCTAATGTGGTTGAAAGACAACAATTCGCTCAAACATTCATACTGAGGTTGATCAAAGGTCTTTTAATGCAAGATAAATCTCAAAATCTAGTACATTTAAGGTGACTCCTACAACTAATCAACTTAAAAAAGGTCATGCGACTTAGTTGGGGATAAATTGTCCTAACTACATTGTATTGAAAGATGTGTTAGGGAACTGGAGCACAAAAAATTAAAATCGATAGTTGTATACTTTTCTTCAGTCATGGGCATGGTATCTCTTACTTTTACGTATCTCGGTAAACTTCCCTTATCAATTCTCACTCGTAATAAGGTAAGATTCGTTTAATAATATAATTATCATCTTATCTTTTCCATTATTATATTTTTAGAATAACGTATTATTTGAACAAGTGGAACAATAACGCGAGTCATGTAGGTATACTAAACGAGCTTGAATAAGTTGAGATTAGTTTTTGAATTTTTCAGTTACATAATAATTACGTAAAGATTTGAAATTTAATATTAGGTACATAATGAAATTTATAATTTCATACTACAATTTGAATGGATGTCATACTTTGATTCGAGAATTCAAGAATGCATCTAGTCCAAATTTGATGAATCGCAATATTATGTCAAAGTGTCATTGATAATTTTTGCAATGGTTGCGATACATGAATCTGATCGAATGATGTGCTAGTTTGGGTTTGTGCAAAATTTTCTGCCCTAACCTTAGAGCCTCGATAAACTTCACAAGATTGACTTACAAGGAAAAACTGATGAAGATTGGCCTAAATTCTATGCCAAGTATATCTACTTGTGGGAACATAAGTACGATTTCATGTCTATGTGTGAACCAATTGTCAAACTGAATTTGACAACATCTTCAAATTAAATGACATGGTTTAAACTTCACAGTAAGTCATATCTAAAGCCAAAAGAGGAAAGAGTAGACAAATTCATCATAAAAGACCAACACGACCCCATATAAGGTTTCAATCAAAAGTACATGCATCGTGTTCATCATCAGCTCCAACCCTTAATTTTATACCAATGGATGCACCTCTTGGTTAGTATAGTTCACACTTTTCTGGTGCATTTTATTGACTCCATGTTTTTCACATAAGCACCAAATTATGCACATCATATCATGCATTAACACCTTCTCCAAGAATTTTTTTTTGCACCATCTCCATTTACAGGAGCATATTACATGCCATTATCGTCAAGAACACCAATGCATCTATCATCAGCTATAATTCCAACATTTTATGTACAACTGGATTGTTTGGCACCATATATTTCTTCGCTAATAATATCGCAAAGACCACTAGAATTATTGTTCTTCAAAAGTGGGTCACCTTCGCAATCACTTGCTAATACAACCAACGTTATACAATGACATTCTAAGATGTAAATGCAATTTAACACGGAAGAACAAGACGAATATAAAGCTTACATTGGAGATGAAGGTAGAGGTGGAAGTGGAGATAGAAATGGCGATGGCGATGATGATGATGAGCCGAAACCCTAACCACAAAAAAGTCCTCCTTGTAATCGACACTCATCAGGTTGTAGCACTCATTTGGTCTCATGATGTAGATGATTTCTATATCTTAAATTTGTCATGTTTATTATTATTTAGTTTGTTAATTTTTAATTTATATATATCTAATGTTTCCATTAGCATTTGTATTGTATTTTTACATCACTAATCTATTATTTACATTTTATCAAAAGAATTGTTTATTTTTTGTATATTTATCAAAAAATTTATAAATATAACTCAATTAATTAATTTTTTGAATTTTATTCTAGCCTCAATGTTGCCCCCAAATGTGGACATGCTTTATTACCATGTCTTGGATTCCTACAAAAAACTAAATAACTTCTGTTGGTCTATCTTATATTGAATATTCATATTGTTGTGTATCTAGCTAGATTTCTATTAACCTTTTGGCTTGTGACGCAACTAAATATTCAACAGTAGTTCGAATGGAGCAATTGCATACTTTATATATTCATTTTAGTTTGTACACTTCATCAAAATACTTCATGCAATCCATATGTGTCAAGACACATGCAGCAATTGCATATGCCTATGAAAAACAAAGTGCTTGAAATCTCTCACAATCACAGGTCCTTTATTTTAGGTATACATGATGCGGTCCTCCAATAATACCTTTATCCGATCTATGGAACCCCATAACTTGGAATATTTTATTTGGATGCGAGTGACACGCTATAGACATAAAGTTCGTCTTATTGCATTTTTCACCATATCTTTCCTCCTTTTCTCACACCAAATGTGTTTGTGCTTTATCCAACATATTTTTTTGCTCACTTTGAGAAGATTGATAAGTGGAAATATGTTTATTTGACCACCAACATTATCAACAAATGATAGGTCTCCTTCAATACAAAATTTGTGTATTCTATTAAGTTCATTGTCATATAGTCTTATCGTAAACCTCTATCATATGATTGTGATTGAGTCCACTATTCATTGTGTATCCCATCGAGGTATTCAACACATTTTTTGTTAATTGCCCGTAAATTGTCAAACATTTCATGAAATCAATGTTGGAAAATAACGAGTATATTCATGAATGCAAACAATATACATGTTAAAAAATGATATAGAAAATAATACTTACTACATACCCATATTAATAACAAGCCATCGCTTCTCATCCTTTTGGAATTAGCCTATGTAATTTGACCCGATATGACATACAATACATATGGTATGCACGATCCCATAATTTTCCACATCGATCGATTGCAACCTATATTTCGAGTTCCCTATCACAAATAATGCATATATCGGGTTGCAACGCAACATACCTTCTCAAATTAGTGAAGAAGTCTCAAGCATCTGTAATTTTTTGTTCAACAATTGCAAAAGCTATTAACGAGATTTTTGGATTACCGTCCTAGGCCTATCTCTCGTACATAGATGTGCCATCAATTTGGACTATTAGCGTACAGTACTAAAATGCTTCAATACATGACTTGAATGTCCAAAAAATACTACGGAAAACTTTTTTGCCTTGGTGTAACTGTAAGAACCTAATTTAGCCCGGGCTATACAAAGTCCAAAAACAGAATAAACAAAAACCAAAAAAATAAAAAAGGTTCTTTCACAGTCCAATACAAACCCAATTACACATTAAAGCCCAAAAGGCCCAAATGCTACTCTAACCCGATTACACCGGTAACCCAACATTACACCTGCAGCCCATACCCTAAACACTACCCAAATAAACTTTAACCAAAACCCAAATAAACCCCATGGCCTAATAGTAGCATCCGGCCCAATGCTCGAATTGTTTCGAGAGACCTAGGGTTTCTAGGAAACCGTCACGTCGCAAGCAACCAGCACGCCCTCGTTGAGCCACCATCAGCGCCCAATCGTCATCGCGATTCGCGCTATCAACCTGCAAAAGGAAAGAAATACACAACAAATATAGCAAGAGATCGGAATATTTTACTTTCTATCTATGTATTTTTTGCTATAAAAACAGAACCAAACAATGTAATCGGGACTACGTTTTTTACACGCATATATACAAACAAAAACAGAAAATCAGAAAAGGTGATTGTCTATCGTTGATTTTGTGACAGCTCTAAATCTGACCCTAGTCGGGAAGTGGTTTCGGGACCACTAAACCGAGTCGTATAAATAATTGAATGTCAAATTTTGCGATTTAAAATATGTGATTATGCATATGTGAAGTGTGATGTTTTAATTTGTGCTACTTGATGCGAAATTATTGAAATTGGACGTGTATGAAAATTATGAAAATGAGCTAGGTAAATTTTAAATGGCCATTTAATGTGTGACTTTAAAATCAAGGATTTGCATGTCAAATTGAAATTTATTTTTTATAATGGCCGGTCACATGGGGTAATCCTTGAAATGTATATATTTTATATATATATTTGTATTATTTTATAATTATAAATTATATGGTTTTTGGTGGTAAAATAAAACTTAATAAAATAATAATAGGAAGGTGAAAAGAACAAAGTGATTTCACTTTGGTCTTCATTGCCGTGAGTTGAGAGAAAGAAAAAAAAAGTTATAAGAAAGGTAGAAGAGAACCCACATTCGGCCATAGTATCATCAAATTAAGCTAAGTTTTTATATTATTTTGATGAATTGATGATGAAATTAAGTAAATAGATAGGCATGAGACATAGCCCATGTATTAAATTTTTGGTTTAATCATGATTGTTCCATTCGGCCATTATTGGAAAAATAGGAGCTTTGAAGTTTTTAAGTCTTAGAGATAGGAATTTCATTATAGAGCTCTTGAGAGATGTTTTAATGTTAATTTTACATGAATTCATGAAAACATGCTCAAATTTTGCAAAGGTTGCTTTGTGTGGTTCTTTAATAATAAAAGGGAGGATTTCGGCTATGTCCTTTTTGCATGAAAGAGCTTTACTTTGAGTTAAGTTTCAATTTAAGAATTTAAAAAGGGAATGAGCTTGAAATCTTGAATTTTGATTTATAATTAGTTTTGAAGTACTTGTTGAGTTAGCCGAATGGAAATTTGATGAAAACTTTGATTCATGACATTTTATTTTGTATATCTTAACTATTAAGGATGATAGATATTTTGTTAAAAATTTTGAATTTGGTAGAACTTTGAGCTCACGGTTTTGAATTTGTTTGTATGAATGGGATATTTTTTTTCACGTTGTTGGAAGTGAATCCTTTGAATTTGGCTATGGAATTTGGTTGTTAAGGCCATGTAGTAGAGAACTCATGGTTACATTTTAAATTAAATTACAAGAGCTTGTAATTCATGCTTAGTTGATTAAAGAAGTCTTGAATGGTTGAAAAATAAGTGTTAAGTAATAGTATGAGCTTTTTATCTTGTTCTTGACCGAGACTCATTTGTGAATTATGATTTAAGGTAGTACATTAGTTTCGGTCATGATAGTAAAATGCAAGCATTAAGAGTTGATGTTTTGTATCTCATGTTATGGTTGATGGAAGCATAATGTCTAATTAATTGTGGCGTACTTGCTTTCAATTTTATGTCTATGTATGTTTAAGTTGAGTGCTGGCGAGAATACTAGTTGAACGTGGCTTGTGATTGTGTAATGATTAAACTTATGCTATGTTCCATTAGTATGCGCCGAGTGAAATCATTTATAGATGAAACGGATCTAGATGAGTTAACAAAAGTTGATAACATGCATAATTATCTCTTGTTGCATTCGGTCAAGAGGAGGAACAATTAAGTTTTGATAAGTTTTCAATTTTTTTAAATTAAGCTCAAGAACCAAGAGGGCCACACTCGGACAAAGGAAAGGCAAAGGTGGTAGAATAGTCGGTTCGTAGATAGTTATCGACCAACGATGTAAGTTTTGAGTGTATCCCCTTTTTATATACCCGAATATGATATGATACATTTAAGTTGTTAGCTTTATAACTAGTTCATTTCACTTTGTTAATGATGTAATTATGGAATATGATGGTATGATTTAGGTAGCCGAATGCATATTGAAATTTTAAGGAAAAATGTGATTAGCTTGTGCATGTGAAATTTTTATAGTAGATTCCATAAGACTGAATTGGGTATGGAATAAAATGTCATAAGTATTTGGCAAATTGATTATGGAAAGATGTTATATGGGGATGTTTTATCTATGTTGAATGTATCTAATGATTTGTAAGGATGATATGTCTGATATGACACATGCGAATATGAACAAATATTACCCGGAAATCCAAATATGATAATTTCAGGCCTTCGTGCCTAGCAGGCCTTGTGCCGGTGATAATTTTAGGCCTTTGTGCCTAGCAGGCATTGTGCCGGTGATAATTTTAGGCCTTCGTGCCTAGCAGGCTTTGTGCCGATGATAATTTCAGGCCTTTGTGCCTAGCAGGCTTTGTGCCAATGATAATTTTAGGCCTTCGTGCCTAGCAGGCTTTGTGCCGGTGATAATTTCAGGCCTTCGTGCCTAGCAGGCTTAGCGCCGGTGAGTTGAGTACATGTGAGACTATGAGAATATTGATGAAATTTTAGTAAAGTACGAACATAGTATTAAAAGGGTCAGGTATGTACCTTGTACCTATGTATAAGATTTAAATTGATATATGCCTTAAGTATTAAATTTGTTGGTTTTACGAATGAGAGCTTTGTCTATGCATAGTATGGTATATACATATTCGATCATGGATGATACATATAGGAGATAAGGAAATTTTGGGACAATGGGTGATAAGGACACATGCTAGAATAAAAGTTGAATTTCCCTCATGTGTGATGATGCATTCGGCCAATTAAATAGACCTTTGGAATTGAGTTTCGTTCTATATTATAATAGGTGATTTAAAGCATGAATTATTTAAGTTATTCAAAACTTACTAAGCTCTTAGAAGCTTACTCTGTTTACATGTTCCCTTCTGTTTTATAGATTGCATTTGAAGCTACGGTTCAAGGGATTCAAGTTCAAGTCACTCTCACTATCGTCAATAGATTTTTTTTTGGTACTCTCGAAGGTTTAAATTTCCTTTTTCAAACAATGGCATGTATAGACTCAAATTCTCTATTTTGAATTTCCAATCCATTTTGATGTGTATATACGAATAGCCATGCGAAAATGGCTTATCAAAATACTTTACGTTTTTATATAAATGATGCTTGTGATGTTTGTGTATGGATGAGTAAGTTAGACTTGTAATCTTGGTTGTAAATGTTTTAAGTGTGATAGCTGGAACCCTTATCTATAATAGTAGACTATGAACAATAGTTAGACAATGTAGACAGTAGTGAGATCCTTAAAAGCATGAAAAATAAATTCACCTCATGACTTAAGTTGGGTAGACTTTAGAAAATCATATAGAAATATGCAAATTCGGCATCATGTTGAAAGAAGGTCTTAGTTAAATTGAATAATTGAGTTTGATGTAGGATTGTTAAATGTTAGTCGAAATGTTAGTCATATGAATGCATATGTATTCGGATAAAGAATGCTCAAAATATTTCGCGATTTCTCTCTATTACCCTTAAGTCATTGTTTCCGTGATGCCTCTTAACCCTCCGTTGACGGGCACGGGTTTGGGGTGTTACATTTTATTGGTATCAGAGCTACAGTTTAGTTGGTTCTCGGACTAACGTAGCGTGTGTGAATATAGCTATACATGCCATTGTGAATAAATACGATAGTGTGGTGACTTCTGACTTTCAAAATTGTGATTTTTGTATAGAAATGAATCCCAATCCTGAATGAGATGTAGCGGATGACGTGGAGAGTGTAGCGCCGACTCCCGCGCAGGGGACTGGGCCTAATGACTCTCAACCGAATGCCAGTCATCAAAATGATGACACTAGACAAGCTTTTTATGCAATGATGAGTGATTGGTTCACTCAGTTTATTCGAACAAATCCGGCTGCTCCACAACCCCCACCCCTAAATACTCCTCCCCCGACTTACGTAGCTCCTCCTGTGACCGATCCCTTGAGATCGAGTAGGCCTCCGGTGGATAAAATTAGAAAATACAGGGCTGAAGAGTTTCGGGCTACAGTCAGTGACGATGCTGAGCGGGCCGAGTTTTGGCTCGATAATACAATCTGAGTTTTTGATGAATTATCGTGTTCACCCGATGGATGCTTGAAGTGTGCTATATCTCTATTACGTGATTCCGCTTACTATTGGTGGAATACATTGGTCTCTGTTGTGCCGAAAGAACGGGTCACGTGGGAGTTCTTCCAAACTGAGTTCCGGAAAAAGTATATTAGTCAGAGATTTATTGATCAAAAACGGAAGGAGTTTCTTGAATTGAAACAGGGCCGAATGTCCGTAACCGAGTATGAGAGAGAGTTCGTACGGCTCAGTCGATATGCTCGTGAGTGCGTATCATCCGAGGCTATCATGTGTAAACGCTTTGAGGATGGTTTAAATGAAGATATCAAGCTGTTGGTCGGCATTTTAGAAATCAAAGAGTTCGTAGTACTTTTTGAGCAGGCTTGTAAAGCCGAAGAGCTCAGTATCGAAAAGAAAAAGACTGAGGATGGAGTCAGAGAATTCCGTAAAAGATCATCAGAAAAATCTTTTCAGCAATCCTTGAAGAAATTTCGAGATGAGTCGAGCAAATCTAAGATTAATTCGAGTTATTCCAGACGAGATCAAGATCGACCTCCAGTAAGTACGCGAGCCACTTCCGTTGCTAGTGTAGGCAATGACCGCAGGGATAGAATAGTTTGCAAGCATTGTGGGAAATGGCATCCAGGGAGTTGCAGATTGCATGACCACTCCTGTTTTAAATACGAGGCTACTGATCACTTTATAAAAGATTGTCCGAGGCAGGTTGAACGCATTACTGATCCTAGTGAAAGGCCAGGTAGCACGGCAGTGCGTGGACGACCACTGAGACAGGCAGGTAATATTAGTGGTAGCCAGAGAGGGACTCGAAACACTGCAGTCAGATCTGAGGCTCGTGCACCTGCTCGAGCTTATACCATCCGTGCCTGTGAGGAGGCTTCTTCCCTTGACGTTATTACTGGTATTTTCACTCTCCTTGATACTGATGTTATAGCTCTGATTGATCCCAGCTCAACCCACTCTTATGTGTGTGAAACTTTAGCATCCAGTAAGACTCTACCTATTGAGTCTACTGGGTTCGCAATTCGAGTGTCAAACCCTCTGGGTTAGTGCGTGTTGGTTAATAAAGTGTGTAAGAGATGTCCCCTAATGTTTCAAGACTCTTGTTTTCCGGCTGATTTGATGCTATTACCGTTTGATGAATTTGATATTATTCTCGGGATGGATTGGTTGTCTGTGCATGATGCAGTAGTAAACTGCAAGCGAAAGATTATTGATTTGCGATGCTCGGATAATAAGATAATCCAGATTGAGTCATCTGAATTGAACGGGTTGCCGGTTGTGATATCTTCGATGCAAGCTCAGAAATTTGTAAAAAGGGGATGTGAGGCATATCTCGCGTACGTGATGGGTAGTAAAGAGTCAGAAAAGAAGCTTGAGTCTGTGCCTGTAGTCTGTGAGTATCCGGATGTGTTTCTCGAGGAATTGCCGGGATTACCACCAGTTCGTAAAGTAGAGTTCGGCATTGAACTTCTACCTGGAACGACTCCATTTTCAATAGCTCCATATCGTATGGCACCAACTGAATTAAAGGAATTGAAAGTTCAGCTGCAAGAATTGACGGATAGAGGTTTCGCTCGACCAAGTTTTTCACCTTGGGGTGCACCTGTATTATTCGTGAAAAAGAAAGACGGATCGATGATGATGTGCATTGACTATCGCCAATTAAATAAAGTGACGATAAAGAACAAATATCCTTTACCGTGCATCGATGATTTGTTTGATCAGTTGAAAGGAGCCTCAGTGTTCTTGAAGATAGATTTGAGATCGGGCTATTATCAGCTACGAGTTCGAGATTCAGATGTGCCAAAAATAGCATTCAGAACGAGATACGGTCATTTTGAGTTCTTAGTGATGCCGTTTGGGCTTACTAATGCTCCTGCGATATTTATGGATTTGATGAATCAAATTTTTAAACAATATTTGGACCGGTTCGTAGTTGTGTTCATTGACGACATATTGATTTATTCGTACGATGAGTCTGAGCATGCTGAGCACCTGAGGTTGGTATTGTAAGTTCTACGAGATAAGCAATTATATGCTAAGTTTAGTAAATGTGAGTTCTGGTTGACAGAAGTTAGCTTCTTGGGACATGTGGTATCCGCATCGGGTATACGGGTTGATCCAAGTAAAGTTTTAGCCATACTTGATTGGAAGCCTCCTAAAAACGTTACTGAAGTACGGAGCTTTCTGGGGCTTGCCGGTTACTACCGACGATTCGTGAAAGGGTTCTCGATGATTGCGGCACCATTGACAAAACTTTTATAGAAAGATGTTAAGTTCGAGTGGTCGGAAAAGTGTCAGAAAAGTTTCGACCAGTTGAAAACTCTTTTGACGGAAGCTCCTGTGTTGGTCTAGCCTGAGTCTGGTAAAGAGTATGTAGTTTTTAGTGATGCCTCTCAAAACGGTTTAGGTTGCATTTTGATGCAAGAGGGCCGAGTGGTCGTGTATGCCTCGAGGCAATTGAAACCTCATGAGAAGAATTATCCGACTCATGATCTTGAGCTTGTTGCTATTGTTTTTGCTTTAAAAATTTGGCGTCACTACTTGTTCGGAGAAAGATGCCATGTCTTTTCCGATCATAAAAGTTTGAAGTATCTAATGACTCAAAAAGATTTGAATTTGAGACAAAGAAGGTGGTTAGAGTTGCTGAAAGACTACGAGCTCGTTACCGATTATACACTTGAGAAGTTGGCAGAATTGTACATCTCTCAGATAGTGAGATTACATGAGGTACCTATTTCTATTATTTCAGATAGAGATCCCAGATTTACTTCGAGATTTTGGAAGAAATTACACGAGGCCTTGGGTACTAAATTACATTTTAGTACTGCTTTCCATCTGCAAACTGACAAGCAATCTGAGCGGGTTATTCAAATACTCGAGGATATGTTGAGATGTTGCATTCTCGAGTTTAACGGCTCGTGGGAAAAATATTTGCCATTGGTTGAATTTGCATACAACAACAGCTTTCAATCGAGTATTCAAATGGCACCCTATGAAGCTCTCTATGGTCGAAAGTGCCGTACACCCTTGTTTTGGACCGAACTTAGCGAGAATAAGTTATACGGGGTTGATTTAGTTAAAGAAGCCGAACAAAAGGTAGAAGTAATTCGTGATAGTCTGAAAGCAGCATCAGATCGTTAGAAATCATACGCAGATTCCAAGCGTAAAGATATAGAATTTCATATCGGGGAGAAAGTCTTTTTGAAGGTATAGAATTTCATATCGGAGAGAAAGTCTTTTTGAAGGTCTCACCTTGGAAAAAAATACTCCGATTTGGCCATAAAGGCAAGTTGAGTCCGAGATTCATCGGACCGTACGAAATTTTGGAACGAATTGGGCCGGTAGCGTATAGATTGATTTTGCCCCCTGAACTTGAAAAGGTTCACGATGTTTTTCATGTTTCGATGCTTCGGCGCTACAGGTCTGACCCTTCTCATGTGATTAGCCCTTCCGATATTGAAATTCAATCTGATTTGAGCTATGAAGAGGAGCCAGTTCGTATTTTAACTCGTGAGACGAAAGAATTGCGAAACAAAAAGATTTCATTAGTAAAAGTATTGTGGCCCAAGCATGGGATCGAAGAAGCAACTTGGGAACTCGAGGACTCAATGAGAGATAGATACCCTAATCTATTTTCCGGTAAGATTTTCGGGGACGAAAATTCTTTAGGGGGAGAGCTGTGACAGCCCTAAATTTGACCCTAGTCGGGAAGTGGTTTCAGGACCACTAAACCGAGTCGTATAAATAATTGAATGTCAAATTTTGCGATTTAAAATATGTGATTATGCATATGTGAAGTGTGATGTTTTAATTTGTGCTACTTGATGCGAAATTATTGAAATTGGACTTGTATGAAAATTATGAATATGAGCTAGGTAAATTTTAAATGGCCATTTAATGTGTGACTTTAAAATTCAAGGATTTGCATGTCAAATTGACATTTATTTTTTATAATGGCCGGTCACATGGGGTAATCCTTGAAATGTATATATTATATATATATTTGTATTATTTTATAATTATAAATTATATGGTTTTTGGTGGTAAAATAAAACTTAATAAAATAATAATAGGAAGGTGAAAAGAACAAAGTGATTTCACTTTGTTCTTCATTGCCGTGAGTTGAGAGAAAGAAAAAAAAAAGTTATAAGGAAGGTAGAAGAGAACCCACATTCGGCCATAGTATTATCAAATTAAGGTAAGTTTTTATATTATTTTGATGAATTGATGATGAAATTAAGTAAATAGATAGGCATGAGACATAGCCCATGTATTGAATTTTTGGTTTAATCATGATTGTTCCATTCGGCCATTATTGGAAAAATAGGAGCTTTGAAGTTTTTAGGTCTTAGAGATAGGAATTTCATTATAGAGCTCTTGAGAGATTTTTTAAGGTTAATTTTACATGAATTCATGAAAACATGCTCAAATTTTGCAAAGGTTGCTTTGTGTGGTTCTTTAATAATAAAAGGGAGGATTTCGGCTGTGTCCTTTTTGCATGAAAGAGCTTGACTTTGAGTTAAGTTTCAATTTAAGAATTTAAAAAGGGAATAAGCTTGAAATCTTGAATTTTGATTTATAATTAGTTTTGAAGTACTTGTTGAGTTCGCCGAATGGAAATTTGATGAAAACTTTGATTCATGACATTTTATTTTGTATATCTTAACTATTAAGGATGATAGATATTTTGTTAAAAATTTTGAATTTGGTAGAACTTTGAGCTCACGGTTTTGAATTTGTTTGTATGAATGGGATATTATTTTTCACGTTGTTGGAAGTGAATCCTTTGAATTTGGCTATGGAATTTGGTTGTTAAGGCCATGTAGTAGAGAACTCATGGTTACATTTTAAATTAAATTACAAGAGCTTGTAATTCATGCTTAGTTGATTAAAGAAGTCTTAAATGGTTGAAAAACAAGTGTTAAGTAATAGTATGAGCTTTTTATCTTGTTCTTGACCGAGACTCATTTGTGAATTATGATTTAAGGTAGTACATTAGTGTCGGTCATGATAGTAAAATGCAAGCATTAAGAGTTGATGTTTTGTATCTCATGTTATGGTTGATGGAAGCATAATGTCTAATTAATTGTGGCGTACTTGCTTTCGATTTTATGTCTATGTATGTTTAAGTTGAGTGCTGGCGAGAATACTAGTTGAACGTGGCTTGTGATTGTGTAATGATTAAACTTATGCTATGTTCCATTAGTATGCGCCGAGTAAAATCATTTATAGATGAAACGGATCTAGATGAGTTAACAAAAGTTGATAACATGCATAATTATCTCTTGTTGCATTCGGTCAAGAGGAGGAACAATTAAGTTTTGATAAGTTTTCAATTTTTTTTAAATTAAGCTCAAGAACCAAGAGGGCCACACTCGGACAAAGGAAAGGCAAAGGTGGTAGAATAGTCGGTTCGTAGATAGTTATCGATCAACGATGTAAGTTTTGAGTGTATCCCATTTTTATATACCCGAATATGATATGATACATTTAAGTTGTTAGCTTTATAACTAGTTCATTTCACTTTGTTAATGATGTAATTATGGAATATGATGGTATGATTTAGGTAGCCAAATGCATATTGAAATTTAAAGGAAAAATGTGATTAGCTTGTGCATGTGAAATTTTTATAGTAGATTCCATAAGACCGAATTGGGTATGGAATAGAATGTCATAAGTATTTGGCAAATTGATTATGGAAAGATGTTATATGGGGATGTTTTATCTATGTTGAATGTATCTAATGATTTGTAAGGATGATATGTCTGATATGACACATGCGAATATGAACAAATATTACCCGAGAATCCAAATATGATAATTTCAGGCCTTCGTGCCTAGCATGCCTTGTGCCGGTGATGATTTCAGGCCTTTGTGCCTAGCAGGCCTTGTGCCGGTGATAATTTCAGGCCTTCGTGCCTAGCAGGCTTTGTGCCGGTGATAATTTCAGGCCTTTGTGCCTAGCAGGCTTTGTACCGGTGATAATTTCAGGCCTTCGTGCCTGGCAGGCTTTGTGCCGGTGATAATTTCAGGCCTTCGTGCCTAGCAGGCTTAGCGCTAGTGATTTGAGTACGTGTGAGACTATGAGAATATTGATGAAATTTTAGTAAAGTACGAACATAGTATTAAAAGGGTCAGGTATGTACCTTGTACCTATGTATAAGATTTAAATTGATATATGCCTTAAGTATTAAATTTGTTGGTTTTACGAATGAGAGCTTTGTCTATGCATAGTATAGTATATACATATTCGATCATGGATGATACATATAGGAGATAAGGAAATTTTTGGACAATGGGTGATAAGGACACATGCTAGAATAAAAGTTGAATTTCCCTCATGTGTGATGATGCATTCGGCCAATTAAATAGACCTTTGGAATTGAGTTTCGTTCTATATTATAATAGGTGATTTAAAGCATGAATTATTTAAGTTATTCAAAACTTACTAAGCTCTTAGAAGCTTACTCTGTTTACATGTTCCCTTCTGTTTTATAGATTGCATTTGAAGCTACGGTTCAAGGGATTCAAGTTCAAGTCACTCTCACTATCGTCAATAGATTTTTTTTTGGTACTCTCGAAGGTTTAAATTTCCTTTTTCAAACAATGGCATGTATAGACTCAAATTCTCTATTTTGAATTTCCAATCCATTTTGATGTGTATATACGAATAGCCATGCGAAAATGGCTTATCAAAATACTTTACGTTTTTATATAAATGATGCTTGTGATGTTTGTGTATGGATGAGTAAGTTAGACTTGTAATCTTGGTTGTAAATGTTTTAAGTGTGATAGCTGGAACCCTTATCTATAATAGTGGACTATGAACAATAGTTAGACAATGTAGACAGTAGTGAGATCCTTAAAAGCATGAAAAATAAATTCACCTCGTGACTTAAGTTGGGTAGACTTTAGAAAATCATATAGAAATATGCAAATTCGGCATCATGTTGAAAGAAGGTCTTGGTTAAATTGAATAATTGAGTTTGATGTAGGATTGTTAAATGTTAGTCGAAATGTTAGTCATATGAATGCATATGTATTCGGATAAAGAATGCTCAAAATATATTGCCATTTCTCTCTAGTACCCTTAATTCATTGTTTCCGTGATGCCTCTTAACCCTCCGTTGACGGGCACGGGCTAGGGGTGTTACAGATTTCGTTTTTTCTTTCTTTTATTTTTCTTGTTTGATATATATACAAAGTGTTTTTTTTTTACAACATATTACTAAAATAAAGTAAAAAAATGTTACCTTCGATTTCGCCTGAAAAAGGAAGGTTTTTGACCTTCCGACCGCCGCGAACAGTGGCGTGTGTGGTGGCACGTGCGGCGGCGCGACCGTCGGAGTTGGGCCGGAAATCGCCTGGCCAGAGAGAAAGGAAGGGAAGGTTTTCAGATTTTTTTTTTTGAGGAGAAATGAAGAATGAACTTTTTTTAAAAAAAAAAAACTCATCTTTTATACCCTCTCGAAACGACGCCGTTTGGGGCTAATTTTAATAGTTCCAAAACGATGCCGTTTAAAGCATGACCCACGCGCGTGTGACCCGACCTAGGGAGGATCCGCGTGTTTCTGTTAAAAGGGCTATTTACCCTCCAAGTCCTTCCGCATTTTCAGTCTTACGCAATTTAGTTCAATTATTTCTTTTTTATTTTTTAAAATTCAGCCTTAAAAATTTGCTCTGGTTTTAATTTAGTCCCTGGACCATTTAAATACACGAACAGGAATGGCGTCGTTTTAGGAATAGGGCATATTTGCCCAGTGAGTCCCTTATCTATAGCGTGCGTTTCAATTAAGTCCCTAACTCAATTTTCTTTTAAATTTTCACTCCTAATTTCATTTTAATTTATATTTAATCCCTTTTTCTATTTCTTTTTCTGACTTAGCTTCTAAAAAATATATTACTTATTTATACTATATATATTATTTACCTTTTTTTTATTACATACTATTTTATATGTATAATAATATTTTAGTATATTATCTAATAAATATTATATATTACTTTGAAAGTTTATATATTGTATAATATTTTGTTTTTTTGATTCATTAGTGAAGGTTTTTTTATTTATCTATTTTTAATATGTATATTACCCTTTCATATAAAATATATATCATTGTTATACATTCACCCCTTTTTTAGAAAAATCTAAATTTTTATATTATTTATTTAAAACATATTAATTATTTTATATATACTAATCATTTTAAAATTTCTTTTTTCATTTATCCTTTTTTATACGGTTTTAATGTCTAATTTTTGTTTTTTTTAAATACCTCATTTATTTTATGATGTTACTTTGTATGTAAAATTTTGTATTTATTTGTTTTCATATATTTTGTGTATTTTTTAAATTTTTTTATAATTTACTTTCGCATCTTTTTTATATTTTGTGTTTGCTTATTATTGTGTTAGCATAGTAATTTCATCACATGAATCATTTGTTATTTTTATGTCATTTTTCTTTTTTAGCTACTTATATTAACATAAAATATGTATATATTATGTAATTTATATTGTTTAGTATTGATATCTTGCAATATATTAATGTTATATTTTGCTTGCATCATTGTTTTTTTTTAAATATATTTCATTTAATCCAAAAGTATTTTTAAAAAAATGAGGCAATGTGTTGTGTTTAGAAATTCGGGAAATAGTGCCCTAACGTACTGGGTTGCGATCTCCCGTTTGCCTAAATAACAAAATATCCTTTTTAATAAATTTTGTAAATCACGAGATAATTTTAGTTACGAGAATTTAAAACCATCGTGTCCTAACATGCTGGATGCGATGTTTGTATTCTTTCGGAATAAAAGAATCTCGAGTTTCAACTTGAATTGTTCAGGTTTTAAAAAGGGGATCATACTTTTAAATCTTTTCGAATCTTCGATATTAGGACAGAAAACTAATCAATTGGTACCAATTTTGGGCGTTACGAGGGTGCTAATCCTTCCTCGTACGTAACCGACTCCCGAACCTGTTTTCTTGAATTTTCGTAGGCCAAAATCAATGTTTTGAAATAAAACATTTTGTAAGGTGATCCAATCACACTTAAAAAGGTTGGTAGCGACTCCATTTTCGTTTTCAAAGTCGACCTCGTTTTTCAAAATTTAAAAATGGTTTCGATAGTAACAACACATTTTTCAGTGATATCAGAAACGATGGTTTCAGAACCCTGTATTTTGATGACCGTGTTAGTAAATATTATTTAATAATATCTACGAGTTTATTATAGTGTTATATTGGATTTTGATCTGATAAATTTGTTAATTGAACAAATAGTTAAAGCACGAGTGGTTTGACCCTAAAGTTAGTGGTTTTGAAAATTGAGGTATCGGGATCTCATTTTCATAAACAGAGACCGTAAATATTTTTATTAAACATTTATAAAATTATTATATTGGTAAATTAAATTTTGGATAAGTAATTCAGTCAAATTAGTAGTTAATTGTGGTACAATGACTAAATCGTAACAACTGCAAAAATTTATCACTATTGAATTCATTAGCTAAAATGCTTAATTAGTAATTGTTTAAGGCTTAAATTGTCAAAAAAAACCCTTTTTTAATGACGATGGACAGTTAGTGGTGCCTTTTTGTCATTTTGGTTGTTAAATTTTTAATTAAATAACTAATAATAAAATGTTAAAACATGAAATAGTGACTATTATAAATTCATTTTGGCTTCTTCCACTGAACCTAAAAATAAAAAGAAACATCAACCATTGTTGAAGCTTGGTTGTTGGGCTAAGCTACTCATATATGAAAGGTGAGCTTTTCAAATCCCATTTTAAGTAAATTTTATATTTTTTGAGATCGTTGCAGCTTAATTTAACTATCCTGGGTATTAAATCGTTAAATTGTTAAATTTTTGAAATGTTGTCATTGATGTTTTTGTTGTTAAATGGCTTGTTTGTAAGCTTAGAATTAATTAAAGGATTAAATTGAAAAGTGAAGATTGTTAATTTTGAGTATAGGGACTAAAATGAAAATATTTTGAAATTGGTATGAAATTTATATAATTATTTATTTTAGATGGTTATGGAAGAATGAAATTGAAATCGGATTGAAAAACAAAGCTTAAAATTTAAAGATATAGCGATTTCAGTTTTAGAGACTAAATTGAATAAAATGAATTTTTTTTGGAAAATTGTGTGAAATGAAATTAAGTTGTCATATGCCTTAAATAAGCTATTATAAGATAGTTGCAATTAATAATTTGAAATGAATTACTATATAGATCAAGATTTGAACCAACCGATAAATAATTGAAGAAAAAAAAATTTTAAAATTGCAAATTAATCCCTAACACTTCAATTGTTGTTGTTTGTATCTGTTAAGTTCATAGGATATGATTTGGTACTTTTATATATTGATTGTGATTGAATTGTGAATCTATATATAATATTAGATTGTAATTTTACAATGTTTATAATTGAGTACTAAAAGTGAGAAATGAATCTATATATGTAAAATTTGGTTGGGTTCCTCTAGCATTGTTTAGACCTTCATTGTCAAAATCACTTATTTCTAGTCAGTAGGAATGGCCTCTGGTTCAAAAAGTAATGTAACTTCTGAACCATTAGACTCGAACTCTTGGATTGGATCATTATCAGTTTCAACTTCCTCTTTGTTCTCATTTTCCTCTTTGTTCTCAACTTCCCCTTAATTATCAACCCTAAAATTGGATGTCCTTACATCAGTGTAGGTTGTAAGGTGAACATTATCCGTTCTCGTCAACCCTACGTTAAAATCAATATTACTTATGAATTGTTTATCCGTGTAACTTGATTGTATGCCCGCATAACTGTGTCTAGCATAAAACATCAATGTTTCAAAGTTAAAATAAAAAAACACTCATAGAATGTCATGTCAAGGTCTCTCGTATGGGTTACCAACTCGCCCCGACTATACACCAAAGTCAAAATCAAGGGTTGATATTGAGGAATGTCTTTCCATTGATGATTCTGGCATTCTTTGATACTAGTTTTGTAATAATGTCTTGAAACCATCAAACAATTGTGTGGCTGAACTTTCTGCTTTCTATTCTCGAAACAAATTAACTTGGACTGTTGTCGAACTTGAACCACCTTCATTACATTAACAAACTGGATATATAACTCTAGTATAACATTTTCAATTAAGCAATGTGTATCAAGCATTAACTCGACATCCATATTGCCTTTGAGCTCAAATATACCATATTTAACAAGGTTCATTGATGTTAAATATCTATATTTCAAGCTCAAAATCCTCCTCCAACTTAGAGTTGAGACTTTTCTTTTAATTCTTGACAAAAGCTAGTTCAATTTGACATCCGATGGAAAACCAATTCTGTAGATTGCACTAATACAAAAACAATCCCAATTTTGATGTAAAAAATTTGACCGTTATTGTAATGGCCTAAATTCAAGGTTATCAGAACAGTGGTTTCGTAACCATAAATCCGATTTAAAGAGAAATTTATTTTAATATTTTTGCATGAATATTGATATGATAGGAAAATCGTATGAAAATATTGATAGAAAAAATTTACCGATTTAGTGGTTAGTTAGAAAAAAGAAATTATTGAAGAAATTGGGTAAAAACAAGGTATCGAGACCTCGATCTTGTAAAACCGAATCAGAAATATTTTTATAAATATTTATGAAATGTTAGTAATATGATATTAAAATTCCGTTAGAAAATTTTATCGTTTGGGTAGTTAATTAAATAAAAAGGACTAAATTGAAAAGGGTGTAAAAGTTACTAGAAGGATTAAATAGCTCAATTGTCAAATGAGGAGGGACTTAAAGAGCAAATAAGCCCAAAGGAGATATTTTAGGCGGCATAAGTTGAGAAAAATCAGGAGAATTGATGAAATAAGGGCAAAATGGAAAAATAACAAAATTTACTAAAATAAAAATGGGACTAAATTGGGATAACTAGAATTCTCTTCATATTTTCTTCATTTTCATCAGCCAAAAATGTCCTAAGGGTTTGTCCTACTATTAAATTCATTAGTTTTTGATTTCATGGATGAAATTGAAAGTCACCATGGTTGAGTGCTGTAAGTATATGATAATTTAGCATGGGATTGAAGCTTTAATCATAATTTAGCATGGGATTGAAGCTTTAATCTTATTACATGATGATTTTATTGAATGAAATGAATAGAAAGTAGATATTTTGGACCTATTTGTAAAAGAGTGTGAAATTGAAGTATAGTGCTGAAATTCTGGTTTCCAAAGGCTATAAAGTAGTTTAAAGTGATAGAATAAAGTGTTAATTAAGAAAAATCAACTCAATTGAGAGGTTAATTGAGCAAGGATGAAATTATCATTTATTAAAAGTTTAGAAGAAAAAATGGTAATAAACCTCTTGTACTAAAACAGTTTTGGACAACCGCAGTAGGCTAAATTTGAAAAATCACCATAAATTGTGGAAATCGAATTAAAGGATGAACAAAATATGGAATTAAATCTTATTGAGTCTAGTTTCTCATAGAAGAAACAATATAAACAATAGAATTGTACACCATGAGATATAATAAATTTTGTGAGATAAGGTCAGAATGATTTTGGGTTCCCCTGTTCTGACTTTGGAAAATCACCGAAAATTGGAGAAAAATAATTAGGGGCTTAAATTTATATGTTTGAAATCTTGAATGAGTTTATTTTCAAGAGAAACAAACTAGAACATCATTTGAATCCTGTACGAAGAGATAATTAATTTTTAGTGAAGAAGGGTCGGAACTGTCATACAGCAGAATAAGGGTGACTTTAAAGAATAAACTATACTTATTGGCTAAACCAAAAATTTGAAAAATTTTATGGTAAGAATATATGTGAGTCTAGTTTCAAGGAAAATTAGCGGATCTTAATTTGGAGCTATGTATCTTAAGATAAAAATAATTTAGTGACTACGAATCAAGTAGACAACTTTGAATGAACTATAAATAATAGTGGAATTGTAGAGAATGGTACATATGAACATGAAATGTTAAATTGATGATTAAATTTATTTATTTAAATCCCGAAGACTTCGGGATGAGTAAATTTTTGTACGAACAAGTATCGAGGTAAGTTCGTGTAACTTGAATTATATTCTTAAATGCTTGAAATGTATGTTATTGATGTGAATATGATTTGAATGTTCATTGTATGAAAATTGATGAAACATTGACATATTTGATAAAAAGGGGAAGAAATCCCGATTGAATGAAAGGAAAATGCGATGGATCTCTGAAAAGGAATTGATGGTAAAAAAGATCTAACCCAGACGGGTGATCCTACCCTAATATAGCCCTCCCGAAGAATATGTAAAATGGATTTAGCCTGGATGGGTAATCCAAATTAGGGTCTGAATTTAGCCTGGACTGGTAATTTAGATCCAAGCTCATTAGAGTAATTGTCGTTGCAGGGGATTTAGCCTGGACTGGTAATCCCGACAATACTCTATGAGTTTATATTATAGGGGATTTAGCTTGGACTGGTAATCTCGCTGTAAGGATGAGGTTCGCTGGAGGTGCTCTTTGAAATGAAAATGTGTGCACATGAATATGAATTGATGGACCCGGATTTGTACACTAAAGTGTACCCCTAAAAATTCATCGAAATTTCGAGAAATTCAACGGGATAAATATGAGAAAATAATAATGGAATGGAAATCATGGTATTAATGAGCTCATCAATCATGGTATATATTATAGATACATTGAAATTATTGCACTAACTTGAATGTTGAGTTTGTGCATGTTAGGGTAATAATGCATTGAATGGATGTATGAATGTTTATTGTATTGTATTGAAAATATTAGGCAAGTATAATTCTTGTTACATGAGCTATCTAAGCACAATGTGCTTACCCTATTTCCTTTTTCCCTGTTTTGTAGTATTAAGAGCTCGGAGGTCGGATTCGGTCGGAGACACATCACACTATCAACCTCAACATTTTGGTATATCAAGAAATTTTATTTTGGAAATCAATGGCATAAATAAGTTAATAAAGTAAATGTTAATGTGAAATGAATGTAAAGTTAGCCATTGGTGTGGCTAACAAATCTTGGTTTTGGTATGTGATGAAGTTATCTTATGGATATGCATGAATCTATCTTGAAAATATGTTAAATTGGATTGATTGATTTGGATTGGTCTTGGTTTAAATTTTGCAAGGAAAGTTAGATTTCTATAAAGGGGTTAGATTGAGTTAAAAAAAGTTCCCTATGGTTTCGATTTAATCCCGATTTGATCCCGATGTATGTTTTGGGTTTCGAAGGCCCATCTAAGGGACGTCATAACATGTTTTGGTAAATAAATAGTATTTAACTCATAATAATTAAAAAATTAATTCAGTAAACTTCGGTAATGCCTCGTACCCTATCCCGCGACGAATACGAGTAGGGGGTGTTACAGTCGTAATAAATAGAGGTTTTAATTTTTCTACTCTTTTTTACAAAAAAAAAAAATCTTATTTACATGTTTAATATAAAATTAAAACGAAATTCACATGTTTAATATAAAATTAAAACGAAAACATTATAAAAACAGAACAAATACTCATTAACCAACTCAAATGGCACCAAATTTACTTACTTCAACTAATTTACTTTATTAAGTTGATTGAAAGTTCAACTTGTAACTATAAAAACTTGACCATATCATTTTTCATTTTATAAGAAACTCTACCACCGAATAAGAAACATATTTCAAAATATTGGAAATAATCGAACATGACAAGTCATAAAAATGCATCTTTTTAAAATGGTTTTTTTGAAAAATTTTAAAATCATATTCTTATTCTGCCACGAAAAAAAATTGACTTAAAATTTTATCTCAGGATTCTCGAGTTTTCAAATACATTTATTCTAAGATTCTTGGCTCTTCAATATTCAATCTAACCGTTAATTTTTTTTATTTTTTTAAATTTAATCGAATGGTGTAGAAAGCATTTGGGTGATGTGGCCGGAAAGAGGGAAAACGCACCCGTAGGCCATGTTATAGGGTGCATTTTCACTGCCACATCACTTGTGCTTCCCCCTTTTTTCTGCTACATCACTTGAAAGCATTTCCTACTAGGAGTGTTTTTGCCACCTATACCAAAATTGACCTATTTCCTTAAATTTCAAATGAAAGAACCTATGTACCTAAAATTTTTTAAAAGTGGCATATGTGCCAAAATTTGCCCACAATACGAGTGAAAAAAATGTAACATACTTATTAAGATCATATGAAAACCAAAATGATTTTCTCTCCCGTCATTTTCTTTACCGATATTCATCATCATAACCATCGATGAGTTATAACGCACTCAATCGTATAGATCAACAATAGTACCCATTGTCGAATGCCTTATTTGCAGTTATTTGCAATCTTGTCAGCATCATTGTTTTTTCAAAATGATTTTTAGTATAATCACAAGGGTTAATACATATGAAAATACTTGAATTTGGCAAATACATATAAAAATACCTGAATTTGGCAACTTATACCTGCTTAATACCTAAACTTTTATTTTTATTTAATTGATACCTAAACTTGAAAACCATAAGCCCACTTATATTTCTTTTAAGTACTGACAAACATTATTGGCGTGGCATTAACGAATAATAACATAAATACACAGTAATCTCACATTTTGACATGTAACAAAAAATATTAAAATTTATAACGTATTTAAAGTACCTAAAAAAATACCAAGTTAGGTTATGATTTTCATATTTAGATACCAATTAGGTTTATTGACAAGTAAAAATTACCAAGTTTAACTACTTATATATTAACCCTAATCACAAGTCCCTTCAATCTACCCTGATGTCTTAGAAACCAATAGCATCATCTGAAAATTAACTGGCGCAAGAAGAATAAAAAATCACCACTGTTGTCTCAATGCCAAGGGAAAGGGAATGACGGTTATGAGATTTAATGAAGAAAGGCTCAACTTTCTATCATGTTCCACTCTGGCCAAACTTTAACTTCGATGTGCCACAAATTTAAGATGCTATGGCCAACTGCAACCCATACTTGCTTTTTCTTGAATCAGCTAAATACAGGCCAAACTTTAACTTCGATGTGCCTCAAATTTAAGCTTTTCGCTAAATTCATTTTATTTTCAAAAAATAAATACATAAATATACACTAGTCACCGGGAACACAAAGATCGATAATAATTTTTATGTTCGATGTCAACCACAATAAATGTTCTAATGGTTCTCAATCCTAATCATAAATCAAAACAAAATCCGAACCCATTTTACTAGTTGATTATGTAAATAACCACAAGTTTTAGCTAATATTTTCTATAGAATTTCTGTTCTCATTTAACAGCATAAATCCTAAAGGAGAAATAAACCCTTAAAAGAATCATAAATCACATTTGTATTGATATGCATATCATTCTCATACATTTGTAAACATGGCTAGAGGCTAGAACATTCTACATATTATAAACGTATATGAATGAGATTGCACCCAATGAAATCTCATTGGAGATGTACCTTTACACGTTTTCCAACTTCAACCAAAACAGTTAATAAAAAAATGGAAGGAAAAGAAAAGGACCTGGATTATTGATGCCATCGACTTTATTACAATTAACTCCTCTTTTTAAAATCAAACCAAGCAATGATCATTGGATTGGCCTAGCCAATGCGAAGCAAGAATCTGGGTTAACTGACATCAACAGCTCAAGTACAACAATCTCATTAGGAAGTTGGATTTTGAGATGAGGTTCAATTAAACCTGCTTGCAACATTCATAACATGAAAATATTAGCACAAGCCAACAAGCAACAGGGTTAAATTGGGAGTAGTAATACATGACAAATGTAAGTTCTTACCAGGGGAAAGTTTTTTCCCACCATATAGCTCTTTTGTTAAGGGGTTCACAGCCCAGTGATTGACACCCACCCGACTTGTAGGTTGGAACCCAACTATTTTTCCTTCAGTTGATAAAACCACCTAGATGATACCAACCAAAGGGAGACGCCACCAAATTAGAAATATAGGCTGCACTGCCATGGCAAGCTTGATTCTTTTAAATTTCTGATCATATTTATATTCTAACAAGTACCAAACCATGTGAAAACAGTTTAACTGAGATTCAAATCCAGGATTGCAACCAATTTTGCTGCTATAGATGCCAGCTAAATCAATTTAAATAGACACCAGATTAAGCGTGTCAAGAAGTAAAATCAACTTAAGTTTGCTCCCACTTCACTTTTCTCCCTCTTTTCTTTCTGACACCTAGAATATAGCTAGAAAGAAGGCTTAGCTAAAATAATATAGCTAAAAAGCAAACAGAACATAAAAGCAAAATCTAAACCAAGGAGTTTACCTGATAACTAGCAATATCCTGGACAGATGATTTTATATCAGCATCCATTTTCTCCACATCAGCAAAACTAGTTGAATTGTCGTCACAATTAGAATTAGCTTGATGAGGTGCTTTTAGACAGCTTGGTATTTCACCAATCCAGGCACCAATATTGGTTTCTGTTGCTATTTCACCAGGCCAGCCAAAAGCATCCTTAATCTTTTGGATTACCAGGACACAAAATGTCTCCAACTACCAATACTCAATCAAGATCAGTTGATACATTAAAAGCAACTTTTTAAATTAATAAAAAATAATAATAAACCAGAAAAGATAAAAGAGAACAGTACTTCAAAAAGAAACTACGATTAAAGGTTTCAAGCATTAGCCGCTATATTGCTAGGGATGTTCACTTGAATGCATTGTGACCATATTATGTACAATCAAGCCACCAGCAAGTTTTAAACTTACTCTTAATCCAAACTTAGTCCATTCTCTTAACTTATTAAACAGGGATGTACTACACAAGTTCAAACATCGCATATTAATGTACAGGCACTGTCCTAGAATGGTTCAGCTGTTCAGGTGCTCCTTGAACAGTATATGGGTCTCTGAAGAAGCTAGCAAGTTCCCTCTTTGCTACAAGAATAAACAGTAAGAAATGGAAGTATAACATTTTTTAGAGAGTTGGAAATAGTTTTCAAGAACATTGTGTTCGTCAAAGAGCTCTAGGTCATGGATGGAATGTGGATTAAATCTTGAGAAATAAAAAATTTCAGGAAATAAGCATTGCTCCTGGCCATCTGAGCTTGGTTAGGCATTGTTGTCACAAAAGTGCAAACTAATCAGCAAGCAGAACAAGAAACAGGATGTGCCCTGATGGCTGTCTTAAAACTTCATCTTTATGGCAGTTACTCTTCCTCCAAGTTTCTCCTCTGACGGTTTAGCTACAAATACTTTTTCTTCTTGTTGCTAATATTTCTTCAACAAGATTCCTCTTCAGTCTACAAATTAAATGGGGCTCTAGAGTTATATATCACATTCCTAAATCACATGAATCTTTTGGCAGCAAAGAAAATACATGCAACACCACAAGGACTCTAATAGCATAGAAAGTTTCTAGGGAAAACTAGTTTGCCTATTCTCATACTAGCATTAACAGAGCATGGATACAATAATAAATACACAGATATTACTGAAACTGAATTAGTACAAAGCTACAAAGAAACCAGTGTATTCCCACCTTTTCAGCGTCTACAGATTGAATTATTGTAGACTCAACAATTGATGATGGAGACCGAGATTTTCCAGGGTACTTCCCTCTGCCTAGATAAGGAAAACTAAATAGACTGATAGTACTGATGGTAATGAGAAGAATTCCACTTGCAATGATGGAAGATATTACTTTCAAGAAATAAGAGCTCCTCTGTAAGAAATTAAAACAATTAGACAAAGACTAAGAACTTGATTCAATTCAAATACCAATACTTTTATCAGCAAGATCCTTCAAGTTCATAAAAGGCTAAACACCTTGAAAATAAAAAGACCACAAAATAAGAGGAGAAAACAAAAAAATTCAAATTAGTCAAATATAGTATAGAGTTCATGAAATTCTAACAATTACTATTGAATATTCTCCAAGAGATAGTTTCAGACATCCTTGATATGTCTATCCAGTACTGGGTTTAACACTTCTCCAAGCATTATCAATAATCTTATACATACTTCCACAATAAAAAGCATTAAAACTTGTTTAATATTTGATTAACTGATTTATTAAATTACAAATTATTTACAGTCACCTCCTATCTTAAAATTTCTGAACATCTAATATGCGGAGATCAGCCAATGGGCAAACAAAAGTATGATAAAACCAAACAACAATAAAGCTTCAAATTTTAACAATCAATATGCATTTTGATACCTTTGCTTTGGTCAAGCTGTTGTAATTGGCAACCATGCCACTGTGTAGTTGTTTCTTGGGCAGTGTGTAAACATCTTCATAGTACATATCTAATATATCAGCCAATCCAACCTACAAATTTTTATAAGCTAGCATCAAAAGAGAAGGATAGTATCTGCGAAATAATGCACAGTAATAAGCTAAATACAATATATAAAGAAAAAGATGAAACACCAAAGGGAAAGAATAAAGTACCATTTGGGAGTGTGTCAAAAGAACTTGCCACCTACTCCCGTTAGATTCTCTCCATCCTTCAAACTTTACATCCTTAAGTGTATTTGTATCTATTTCCAGCCGATAGGCAGGTATATACTCACTTGTCCAAGCACTAAACTCATGACCACCATTCTTTTCCAGCTTAGACTGCAAAGGATGAGTCCACCAATAGTTTTTCCGCCTCAGATACATAGCATTGAAACTCTCTTTGCTGGAATTACAACTTTCAAGAAGATT
Organism: Gossypium stocksii; assembly: GCA_020496765.1. Classification (NCBI taxonomy): domain Eukaryota; kingdom Viridiplantae; phylum Streptophyta; class Magnoliopsida; order Malvales; family Malvaceae; genus Gossypium; species Gossypium stocksii. The sequence continues at coordinate 85,097,312 of CM035629.1, forward strand.
CCTGGCATTTTCAATAATCTCATCTTCAAACACTTTATGTAAAACAACAGAAGAATCTTTTGATACAATCCCTTTTGATTTCCAAAACCACCGAAAGAAGTTTGAGGGAGTTTTTCCCAATAAATTTTCCAGGAAATGTTTTTCAGTGCTTTGCAAAGCTGAGATGCAAACTACTTCACCGAGCACAGAGATAACCCTTTCTTCTGATGACCGGAGAGTGAACGAGGCTGGAACCTGCTGATAGTAAATGCATAACAAGAGAACCGAACCTATCAGTATCAAGTGGAACCTGCAGAAAAAACATTAATTATGGCATTACACGGAAAAATCCGACATACAGATAACAAACTTGAACAGAATCCACAAAAATGAAATACCAGCAGTTATCTAACCTCTCTTGGATTTTCAAGATCTTCCATATCTCTTTCAGTTCCAGGTCGAAACAAAACCAGTTCGAAACTCCAAATCTTTTGCATAACCACTTGCCTAAAAGTCATAGCCAGTATGTTTTTTGATGATGTTCCGGCAAAAATATCTTCAGAAAATGACTTTTTCAGCTTTTGAGCTTTTTCTTTAACTTTCCTAGCCGGCAAAAACTGTTCCCAAAAAAATTAGATAAATATTTAACGGCTAATTTCCTATTTTGATAAAGGACGGGAATGAACGAACCAATCGTGTAGAAACGGTGGCGCTTTTAGCGGTTGGACCTGGGAAAACGGTTTCAATAACCATAGCGGGGATACCGGAGTCGACGTGCTCGGTGGCGGCTTGGCCTCCATCAGCAGCAGCAGCCGTCAAAGCCTGATCGAAGCTAACGGCCCCAACGAGTGTGAGACGAGCGAGGTCGTTTTCGTAGGTTCGAACACAAGGGAGCGTGGTTCCATCGGAGTCCGCTATGAATTTTAGGGCTTCCTGTTCGGTGGATGGAGCCGGCTTAGGAGAAGAACGGGAGAGGATAAGGAAGGGAATCTTGGGGTTGCGGAAGTGTACCTTGGGGAAAGAAGTGAACTTTTGGGGGGAATGAGAGGGGAATTGGATGGAAAATGGACGGCAAAGTGAATGAGTGAAAGCCATTGATGATGAAAGCAGAGGGTTTTAGGGAAGAAGGGTTTTCACTTTTTTTCCCTTTAATTTTTACTTTTGAACGTTGAGGGCAGGCGCATGTTAGCTAGATGGACACGTGGGTAGACACTGGGCTAAATAGGTTGTCAGGGTCTGGGCAACTGTTTTCAAGAATACGGTGTCGTTTCAACCGCCTTGCATTTAACTCTATAAATTAGAAAATCTAAATCTCTCTCTTCATTCTCCTCCTACCCTCTGCTTCGAAACGCATCGAAAAGTTAGGGTTTTCGCTCCTTACGATTATCGAGATCGTCCTCTTGTAAGTTCAATTATTCTACTTGATTCTTTATCGATGAGACTCGAGTTATATTCGTTATCATTTTTTTTCTAAATAAAATTTATTCTTTTTCTTTTTGCTTAGATTAATCTGGTGGATGTTTTGTCGGCCGGATTGATTAGCTTGAAAATTGCCTAATTCTTTTTTTTCCAATGTTGCATCACCTTAAGAAGAAAAGAAAGAACGAATTTAAATGCTTTTTGAGAAATTTGAGGGGAAAAAATATTTGTTTTACTGCTTAAACTAGTTATTTTTTCCCAAAGGAAGAATGTCTCAAATAATTAGTTAGGGTTTGAATTGAAGAATCTGGTATTCTTTGAGAACTTAAAAAAAAAAAAAAAAACTTTGTAATTTCTGAATTTTTATGCTTATTTTACTTGTAATTTGACATGTTGAAGGAATTGAAGTATGGGAAAGAGGAAATCAAGAGCAAAGCCTGCTCCTAAGAAGCGAATGGATAAGCTTGACACTGTGTTCAGCTGCCCCTTTTGTAACCATGGAACCAGTGTTGAGTGCCGCCTGTAAGTACAAACTTCTTATGCTTGTTTTATGAGAAATTGTGCCCATATTGTGAGCTAATAACTGAGATAATTTTGGGACAATGCTTCTATTTCAACTTTCAATGGGTAAACATTGTTATCCATTTTTTTTTTATGAAAGATAAAAGGAAAAAGTTGTATTATGTGAAAATGGCGTTTTATCATAAGAATTTATGAGAAAATATGTTTCGCTTTTCTGTTCCAGTGATATGAAGAACTTGATTGGCGAAGCCTCTTGCAGAATATGCCAGGAAAGCTTTAGCACTGTTATAACAGGTACTTATGATACCAATACCTTGTGGCTGGTAAAGAACTTCAAATATTTTGCAAGTTGTGATGAAAGCTAAGTTGGCTGCCTTTTTATTGACTCATCCATGTTTCTTTGTTTATGTATTTGCAGCTTTGACTGAACCAATAGACATGTAAGTGCATATCAATGTGATTTTTAGTGTTTGCTCCGTCGCCTATCAGTGTGGAGTTTAGTCTTTACCTCACTCTCTTGCATATATTCTTGTGACTTCTCAGATACAGTGAATGGATTGATGAATGTGAACGTGTTAACAACCTTGAAGAAGAGGATGATGGGGATCAGGATGAAGGTTATGTGCCTAGAAAACGGGTTTCAACATCTGAATGGGACTAGCAAGTAGCGATGGATGTTTTAGTACTTACCAAGGCTGTAATTATGTTAGTTTTTCTGTGGGGAGTAGTTGGTGTGCATGTATGCATATCTTACAGCATCTTATGGTATGAATAGCCTAAATGATCCATTGTATGCTAAGCAAGAACTTCGTCAAAGGGCTATCAGATGCTCGTTTCGTGTTGTTATGTTGATTAAATGCAACTACGTGATCCTATTATGAATGATGCTGCACATGGTTTTACGCAAAGCTATCTGGTGTTATCATCCAAGAGCTGAGAGATTAACAGCACGAATGGTTGGCTGTAATAGCCGACCAGTTCCATGTCTATCGTAAGTGCTACAGGACGTTAGTTTGGTTGGCTGTATGTTATTCAGCAGAATAGCTCATTACAGGACTACTATTCCTCAAAGTTCATGAATGGTCATTTTTTACTTTATCCTCTGAATAGCTATTCTAAGCAACTCAAAATAGATATTATTCTTTTATTTCCATTTTTACTCAATAAAAAATCAAAAGGGAAAAAAAAGGGTAACAAAAATCATTTAACACGTCCCCAAAAGAGAAACTTGCATGAAATTGAAGAGAAACTTTGAGTTAATTCACAGTCATTGTGGATGGGTATTCGATTGGTGGTGAATAGGGAATGGAAACGAAGGGCATGATGGTTGACGGCAAAAACAGTAATGAAAGCTATAAATAATTTATGTAGGTCTGAATTTTTGTGATGAATTTTAGGAAAACAAAATTAAGATTGAAAAGAAAAAGAGGAGAATCAGATAATTATTTTGGATTGGTCACAATTAAAGTGGCAGTGGAGACGGCGATGATCGTTGTCGGAATCTGAAATTTGATGATGGTTGTCGGAATCTGAAATTTAATAAAAAGTTTTCTCTAAAGAGCATTTGAGGGAGAGAATAAACTAAAGAAAGAAAAAGTAAAAAAAAAAAAAAAACTTATATATTAATTAAAAATTTCTATATTAATTAAATATTTTTCTATTTTATTGAAGTAATATTAATATACATATTACATATTGAATAATAATTATATTAAAATATAATTAAATTGATTATTATTTTTATTAAATTATATTTAATAATAATTTTATTAAAAATTAATAACAATAATTATCTACCTAAAATAGTTTTTGTTAAGGGTCTTATGATAATTTTGGCTTTTTTTAATGCTATTACATATCTATTTTATTCAATCAAATACAAGAATACAAATATAGTTTTATTCTATTTCATTCAACCAAATAATTGAATTAGTGATTACAGCTCTATTTCATCACAATTCTATATCATTACAGCTCTATTCCATTCAAGTAAACCAAAAGTAGTGTAAAAAGAATTTCATAGTAACAGGTAACATTGACATTAATATTAATTTCATGAATACCGTGACGTTTTTGCCAAATTTAAAATAATTTTTAAGTTTTCAAACGTAGATGAAGTGATAATGACTTTAGATAGTGCGGATTTAGATATTTATTAAAGTAAATTGAATTTTTTAGATTGGAATATTTTAATTATTATATGTAGTTGATTTAGATATTGATTTTAACTAGATAATGAATATTAATTAGGGTACTTAGTATCTTAATTCATTTTATTTTTCTCCAATGAATTTAGACGATGAATATGAATTCAGATCATGGATAGTTAATTTCATTTTATATGTTAAATAATAACTAATTTTGATTTGTACAACTATTTTTAAATTTAATTTAAATAGTAAAGGAATTTAGATTTAAAACAAATATTTGGATTTGAATTTAAAAATTTATTTAATTGGTTGAAATGTGGATGTGGTTTTCAAATTGATTTAAAAGATTATTTAAACAATTATTATTTATTTGTATATAGGTATTAATTTATTTATAATAAAGAAAATGTCTATTTCACGATTTTGCTCTTAAATCATACTTTTTTTTCTCTCATTTTGGTACTAAATTATTTTTTTTCCCAAAAGTGGTACTTAAAGTACACTCATTCTCCAAATTAGTACCTAAAGTATACTTCTGTTATATTTTTAGTCCATTTTTTGATAGAGTTAAAAAAAAAAAAAATCTTATTTGTGTTTAGGGTATTAACTTATTCATAATAAAAAAAAAGACTTAATTCACAATTTGGCCTCTAAAATATACCATTTTCTTCTTTTTAGTACCTAAATTATTTTTTTGTCCAAATTGATACCTAAAGCACACACATCTTTATATTTTTTTAGTCCATTTTTTTATAGATGTTAAAAAAAAAATCTTATAGCCCATCACAAAGTACCACGTGGTGTATTTTATGGTAAAAGCCAAATATTTTCTTTAATTAAATGTATTTACACATTAAAAAGTATAAAAATAGAAATAAATATATAAAAGTTCAAAAATATATATATAATATCTAGAAAACATATAAATTATAAAAAATTGTAAAAATAAAATTTACAAAAAGAATACAATAATGGAAAAGAAATGAGTTGAAATTAATAATATTATTACAAAAATCGAAAAAAATATAAAATAATTATTTTTATTATAAAATTCTAAAATATATAATCTTAAAAAAGGTATTTAAATTTCAAGATTACTTGAAATTTAATTACTTTTACTTTAAAATTTTTATAAAAATTTTCGATTTTTATATATTATTTTGAATTTTTAAAATTTAAAATTATATATTTAAGAATTTTATAAAAAAATATTTTTCAACTTTTTTTAAATATATATTATATATGGCTTGTTTAAAATTTTAATCAATATAATATTAAAAAAGGACACATGGGGTGTTCTAATAGCGTCACATGGTCGGTCACTGCCAGATTAACGATCAGTCAACTCCGGTTAAAGGTTGGTCAACGTCAAGTGTTTTTTAATATTTAAATATTTAATATTATAATCTATATTTAATGTTTTTATTTTAAATAAACCTGATTGCCATGTGGCATTTTTTCATTAGCCAAAACATGCCATGCGGTGCTTTTCTATTGGCCAAAGTCACCTAATAGATTTTATTTAACGTCCGTTACAAAATGAACCAAAAATAGAAGAAATTGATATTTTAGGTACCAAATTGAGTTAAAAAAAAGTACCAAGATGAAAAATGAGTGTCCTTCAAAGGTTAAATCGTGAGTTAAGCTTAAAAAAACGCAATTGTTGGATGTTCTCTTATTCAAAGTAAGTAAATGTTTATATTTTTTTGTTAAAATATTTTAAAATTGTTATGAATATCTTATCAAGTGAATGTCCATCAAGATTCAGATAAATTTTGGTGTAGTTTAAATTATTATAGTCATTAGAAGTAGATCTCTACTTCATTTATACTTCTTATGCCTATAAATAGAGACTTCAGAGAAGCTTTGTAAATATTCCTATTGATCAACAAAATACGCTCTCTCTTTGCTTTCTCATTTTCTTTGTTCTTTACTTTCTGTCCTTTTAATTTATAACACGTTATTAACACCATTCTCTTTTAATTGTTTTTCTCCGTAAGTCACAAAAATATCCCAAAATTTGCTATTGTTGATTGTCACCTAGAGCTTCTGCTATTTCAATTGAGGCTTGTGCACTATGAGTAATCATTAGAGCCTTTAACCACTCAGGTACACATAAATCTCTAAACTTTTTTATGCCCTTTTATGCAAAAAAAAAAAAAAATTTATATAATCCTTACGTGATATGCTTTTCTCCTTTGTTGATTGATTTTTGGTAAAATTATTTTATGAAAAATATTATTACTTTAAGGTTTCATTTAAACTATGATTCTTTTATTAAATTATAATATGCATAATATTTAGATGTTTAAAGATTTGATTATTAAATTCTTGTCATTAAATATTCTTATAATTTGATAAAAATTATGGTGGAAAGTGTTATTAACCTACCATAGTTGATTAAAAGACTTATTAACTTGCTAATGTTGAATGATTGTATTATATTTTTTAAATTGAATGTATAAATATTTGATTAGAAGGTTCATAAGATTTTATAACATATATGTGGTATTGAAATTTGGTACAATGTGTATCAGATAACTTTTAAGCATCGTATGTGAAAATTTTTATTTTGTTTATTAAATGATTTTTTTTTTTTACTCTTAGATCATAAATGTTATTACGAAAACAAAGTTGTTTTACTACTTGTAATAGTACTCGTGATAGTAGTCAGGGTGATAACAATGATGTTAAAGAATCTCATGTATATTTTACTATGATTTATTTATTACATCATGTTTATTATAATTGGAGACTAATCATGGCAACATGAATAGATATATTCTAATTTGAAATCCACGCATGTTTTGCGATGGTGATTATGAAAAAAAGAATCAATGAAGGTGTTTAGAAGTTTGTCCTACTAGATTTGTTACATTCCCTAAAATGAATGCAAATATAAAGAAAATAAAAGATATAATCATAGGCTACTAAAAGTGGGAACATAGTAATAAATAAGAGAACAATGAGAGTTCTCAAGGTAAGTCTTCAAAGGATAAAGATAACTTATGTTATCAATGTAATATGAAAGATTATTGGCCACATATGTGGCGTATGCCCAAATATTTTGTTTCTGTTAATATTATTTGAAGAAAGATATGAGAATGTAGTAATGAATTCTATCATTATAGATAGAAAATATTTATCTTATTCGGTACTGAAACAAACAAATATTATTCCAATATTTGATAGTACAAAATTAGTTGAAAGCTCCAAAAGAGCTAATATATTAATATCTTGTGTTAGTTAATCCATTGGTTTTAAAAGATATTTGTAATGGATCTCATATTAAGATTGTAAATGAGGAAAAAATTATATTTTATATGAATAAAAAGAGGATTGGGTTATTGATTTATATTTGTTACTCTTGTTATAAATTGAATTGATCGTGACTATCTTTCTGATATTCTTTTGTCATCATCCCCGTTAAGGAGTTGAAAACGAAATATTTAACTGTGGAAGATCTACTTATGGGCAATTGTTAAACTAAGCCTTATTGGATAATATGTTTTGATATAACAAATTAAAGTGTTTTTGAATAAAAGTAAAGTTGAGTAATTTGATAAAATCAAGTTGAAATGATTTTAATTGAGTCAAACATTTTCAAATATGTTTTAACCATTTTCAAACAAGTTAGAATTACTCTAGGACAAAAAGTATCGATACTTTTTTTTTATCTAAGTATCGATATTTTACAAGATATCGATACCCCTCTGATAATTGATACCAAATTGACATTTTGTTTCTTTCAAACCCTAGTAGGTATCGATCTGGTATTGATACTTTTCTTAAGGTATCGATATATTTCCTAAGGTATCGATATTCCTATTCCAACGGTCACTGAAATCTGCATTAATTAAAAAAAATATCAATATCCTTTTAGTAGGTATCGATACTCGTTGTTTGTAGGTGTAGTTAATGACATGGTATTTCATCCCCAACGACTATATTTACTTCCACAACAACCACAATGGTTGGAAATCAATTAAAGGGTATAAATACCATCTTCCAAAGGTCTAGCAACAAGAAGAGTAATGTGCAAAGCTTAAAGATGAATCAAAAGAACCTAGAACTTAATTCTTTCATACCTTTTCTTGTAGACACTTGTGAGTTTTCATTGTATTCATTTAGCTCAAGTGTTCTTCTTTGTATTTGTGCTTAATTAGCAAACATCTTGATCTTGTGAGGATTGGCCAAAGTTGTATAGTCGTAAATGTAGAACTCCATTGTATTGGATAGAGCTTAGTGAGAAAAAGATACACGGAGTTAACTTAGCCCGTAAAACTAAAGAAAAGGTGAAGGTGATTTAGGATAGCTTGAAAGTAGCTTCTGATCGATAGATATCCTACGCAGATCTTAAACGAAAAGAAATAGAATTCTAAGTAGGCGATAAAGTATTTTTAAAAGTTTCGGCTTAGAAGAAAGTTCTTCGATTTGGCCATAAAGGCAAGTTGAGTCCGCGATTTATTGGGCCGTATGAGGTTATTGAAAGAATCAGACCTGTTGCATACTGATCGGCATTACCACTAGAACTCGAGAGAATTCATAATGTTTTTCATGTGTCTATGTTACGACGGTATCGGTCAGATCCTTCACATGTTATCTCCCTGACAGAGGTTGAGATTCAGCCTGATATGACCTATAGTGAGGAACCGATCAAAATCCTAGCACGTAAGACGAAAGAGTTAAGAAATAAAAAGGTAGCTTTAGTGAAAATTATTTGGCAATGACACTGAATAGAAGAAGCTACCTGGGAACCGAAGGAAACAATAAGGAAGTAATACCCGAAGCTCTTTACTGGTAAGATTTTCGAGGATAAAAATTCTTAAGGGGGAGAGTTGTAACAGCTCGTTTTCAGTGAAATCAGAATAGTAGTTTCGAGACCACAAATCCGAGTCAGAAAGAAAATTTATTTTAATATTATTGCATGATTTACATTATGATAGGAAAGACGTATGAAAATTTTGTTGTTAAAATTGTATCGATTACATGGTTAATTGTAGAAATGACCAAATTGCATAAAATGCAAAACTTGAATTCTAGTAGCTAGAATGATTAAATAGCTATGGAATTCAAAACTTGAGGTCCTTATATGGTAATTATACCATTAAAGAAAAGCTAGTAGATATTTTTGGTGATTCATCCATGGAAAAAAAAAAGATGAGGACTAAATTGGAAATGAGAATAATTAAAAGATGATAAATTAAATAAATGTTTAATATCATTATTTTATATCATCTTCTTCACCAAAAATACATGGAAACCCTAGGAAAGAGAAAGCAAGCTTTCTTGGCTTAATTGGGTAAGTAATCTTGTCTCGTTTTTGGTAATTTTTATATTTTTTAGATCAGAATAGCTTAATCTATTTATTTTGGGGATTTATTTGTAAAGATATAAAAGTATAGAAATTTTTCCATGGATGAATATTCTGGAATTTGGAAATTTATGGTAGAAAATAAAAAGTTGTTGATAGATAAACAACTTTTACAAAGAGAATTTTGATGAAATTGAGAATTAGGGACTAAGTTGTAAAGATGTAAAATTCATGGAAAATTTCTAATTTTTTTAAAATATAGGGACTGTTATTGTTATATAGAAAATTTGGCTAGGCTTAGAATAAGGATTAAATTGTACGGATTTCATTTTTCGAGCCTAAGGACGAAATTGTCAATTATGAAAAGTATAGGGTCAAAATGGTAATTTTGCCTAGGATGTAAATTGAATGTAAATGAGTATGAAATGGATTAAATTGATGTTAAATTCATTTATATAGATCCGGAAAGATCAAATAGAAAGTTAGATTGAGGAAAAGAAAAGGTGGCAGATTAGTAGACTTTTATATACGAACAAGTGACGAGGTAAGTTCGTCTAACTTAATCATGTATATTTTATATGTTTGAATTAAATGTTGTATATGTGAGAATAGTATAAATGGTTAATATATGAAAATAATAATATGCCCAAAATTTGTCAATAAATAATGAGTTCCGTTTGAATAATGAAATGCGATGGATACAGTATTTTCCCGTACTGATTATAGTCCTGCATATGTTGCGGACATTATAGCTCAGATGAGCATCCTATTAAAAGCCATCTCGAGCATCCTGTTATATAGTTCCTGCAAGCATTCTGATCGGTAGTGATTCCGTATGTGTTGCGCACGACTGCAGCTCTTTTTGAGTGTCTTGTTACATGATTCGATCGATTGTGTTCTAGCATTTATTGTGGATACAAACACAGCTCTTCATGAGCATCTTGATATAGGCTCTTATAAGCTTCCTGAAATGGCTCGCTTGAACTCCCCATTATGCTATACAATGCTCCTTGATAATAACTCTTCGGAGTTACCTGTTAAGCTCTATGAGCTCCTTGATCAAAACTCTTAAGAGTTTCCTGTTTAGCCAGGATAAGCGTCCTGTTACATGGCTCATCTGAACATCCTGATATGTGGCTTGAGAGTGCACTCCTTAATTAAGTGCCCTAATGCGTACCCTTGATTATGAGTTGACAGTTACAACTTTGTCCACTTTATGTGTACTAAGTGAGTATCCATCAATATTTCAATAATTCAACGGATAAAATGTTTGACATGAGAAATTATGAGATTAAATGAATTATGCTTCGAATGCTTTTGAAATACCTGAAAGTTGTAACATGATGAGCTCATCCATTCTCATTTAATGTACATGTGAAATATGTGACTAACTTGCTTAATTGGGTGTATGTGTTTAGGCAAATTTGCCAATTTGTTAGGAAGCATGTTATTATTATGCTTATTTAAGTGAATATGAATGGTAAGTTTGATTCATGTTATACGAACTTACTAAGTATTAAATGCTTATTAGGTTTTCTTTTCTCTGTTTTATAGTGCTCGGAAACTCGTAAAAGTTAGAAATCGATCGGAGCATCATCACACTATTCACCAGCTCGTTTTGGTATAAATAGTAAACTTATCTTGGTATAATGGCATGTATAGGCTAAATAGTTCATAAGTTAAAATATTTTGGTTGTAATTAGCCATTGGAATGGCTAATGTTTAATATACTTTGATGTATTTGTATAAGGGATTAACATGATTGATATGTGTCGGAAATGGTTGATAATGAAAGGTAAGTTTTGGAAATACAGGAATGCATGTGATGATATATCATACTAGATGATAGAGTTGACTTGGTATAGTTATAATGATTGAATTGGTTGGTATATGATTGCAAGTGTTGGTGTAGGTTGTTGGCAAATTTGGGTGAGGAATAAGGATAGGAAATGGCTTTATTTTGTCCACACGGGTAGACACACAGGTGTATGTCTTAACCGTGTGTGACACACAGCTTGGCAAATGGGCATGTGGTTAACCCGTGTGTCCCCTGCATCTTAAACTTTAGAAACAAAATGCTCAGGGTTGGGCATACGAGTAGAGACATGGGCGTGTGTCTCAGGCGTGTGAAACACATGGCCTAGAACACTCTTGGCCGTGTAAATCTTCCACCTAATTTTCAAAAATTAAATAGTCCACACGACCTAGCACACGAGCGTGTTAAATTGCAAGTTAGAGAGTTACATGGGTTAGGGACACGGGTGTGTGCCCTACCTTATATGCCACACAACTTCAGCCATGGGCGTGTCACCTGGCGTGTGAGCCACATGGCCTAACCACACGGGCATGTGACCCCTGTACTTGGGAAAATTTTGAAATTTTGTGAAAAATTCTTTGAGTTTTTGATATAGTCCCGATTTGTTTCTAATGCATGTTATGGGCCTTGAGGGCCCTAATGAGGGACTTTATGATGAATTTCTGACAAGTATGATAAAGTAATATAAAATGTCTGTATTTATTCCGTATGTTCTGGTAATGCTCCGTAGCCCTGTTTCGGTGACAGATACAGGTGAGGGGTGTTACAGTATCAGAGCTAGTCTCTAAAGACGATTTAATAACCAAGAGAAGATCTTTGAAGAAGATCAAATGACCATCGATTCATTCTACAAAATGACGTCCACTTCCAAGCCAAATTTCACCATATTGAGAGAAAGGCATTCCACCATTAGGCCTCTTCTATTTAATGTATTGGAGAACAAGAATGAAACCATCCATCCAAGCTAATGACTATGAAGTTTCGAGGATAGTTACAAATGAGCCATTCATCCCAATGAAGAGGGTCGAAGGTGTTATTGTCCCAAAGTAATAGAGTGAATGAGATAACAATGATATCAAGAATATACAATTAAATACAAAAGCTATGCACCCTTTATTTTGTACTCTTAGTGCAAATGAGTACAATAGAGTCTTCTTGTGCAACAATTGTAAAGAAATATGGGACAAGCTTAAAGTCATCCATGAAGGGACAAGTAAAGTTAAGGAGTCCAAGATAAGTTTTCTCATCCTTGATTATGATTTGTTTAAAGAAAAATCAGAAGAATGAATCAGTAAGATGTTTGATTGCTTCACTACATCATCAATGGTCTCAAAGCCCTTGGGAAGATCTATCCCAACAAAGAGATGGTGAAGGAGATGTTCAATAGTCTCCCAATGTCTTGAAAAGCTAAAGTGACAGCAATAGAGAATAAAAGGATCTCAAATCACTCTTCCTTGATTAGCTTATCGATTCTTTGCTTACACAAGAGATGAGACTTAACAAAGGGAGTGAAGAAGAAAGAATTATGAAGAAGAATGTTGGTAAAGCTCTATAATCCAACACTAATAATGATAATGAATCAAGTGAAGAGGTGGATGAAGATAAAGAGATAGAGACATTTGCTAGAAGATTTAAGAGATTTATGAGGTCCAACAAAGGAAGAGAATTTCAAAAGAAGGAAGGACTCTAGCTTAAATCTACCAAGAAGAAAGATCATATTATTTGTTATGAGTGTAAGAAACCGGGACACATCAAGTAGGATTGTCCTCAACTTAAAAAGGAGGGGTCTAGTAAACAAAAGGCCTATGTTGCTACTTGAAGTGATGAAGATTCATCGGATGATGAAGTAGCCAACTTATGCCTTATGGCCATCAATGATCCTAAGGTAATTTCTAACTCATCTACTTTAAATGATTATTCTTTTGATGAGTTGCAAGATGCCTATGATGAATTGGGTTTGGAAGTTGAAGTTTTGATGTCAAAGCACAAGAAAAATGTTTCAAAATTGAGAAATGAAAATGACTTACTTTCCAAAACCAATCATGAACTTGAAGAGAAATTATTAATGAATTTGAAAAGAAAAATTTAACTTGCATAATTTACTTTCAAAAGTTCATGAGGATCATCAAAAGCAACTTGAGTTGCTTAATAGTGAAAAAGCTCACTTTAACAAAGTTTTTGAAAAAGGAGAAAGTAAAAAATGAAACATTTTTAAAAATAGCTTTAATTACTATAAACATAGAGGTCCCTCAAGATTTTACAAGGGAAAACTTGTTAAGGGTGTATGGGTCCTTAAAGGACTTAGTGCTGCTCAAGATAAGGAAGCTATTTTACAATGGATACCTAAATGGACTAGGATTTTGAAGACTAATGATTATGGACCCAAAAGAAATTGGGTACCAAAAACTTAATTATATGTTTGTAGGTAAGGTGCATTATTTTAAGGTGAACATATGCAAATTCTATGTGATTGCACCTTAATGATATTTGGTATGGTAGTTCATTTATTCTTTATTTTTTAATATTTATCTTTGAACTAACCACATTCTTTTCCTCTTAATTTTTATTTTTTTTATATAACAAAAAGGTGAGAAGAGAAAGGTAAATTTTAATGGCTGATTGATTACTTATTTGCCAAGATTAGTGACCAAATTTTCAAATCAAAATGAATGTCAAATTTGTCCTGATTTCAAATATTTATGCTCCAAATATTTATGTTTTAAATTGAAAATGATTTTTATATATAGGGAGATTAAATTGAAAATGACTTTTATTAAGGGAGAGTAATCTATTCAAAAAAAAAAAAATACAAAATGTTTTGTTATATCAAAAAAAGGGGAGATTGTTGAACTAAGCCTTATTGGATAATATGTTTTGATATAACAAATTAAAGTGTTTTTGAATAAAAGTAAAGTTGAGCAATTTGATAAAATCAAGTTGAAATGGTTTCAATTGAGTTAAACATTTTCAAGTATATTTTAACCATTTTCAAACAAGTTAGAATTGCTCCAGGACAAAAAGTAACGATACTTTTTGTCTAAGTATCGCTATTTTACAAGATATCGAGACCTCTCTGATAATCGATACCAAATTGACATTTTGTTTCTTTCAAACGTATCAATCCGGTATCGATAATTTTCTTAAGGTATCAATATATTTCCTAAGGTATCGATATTCGTACTCTAACGGTCATTGAAATCTACATTAATTACAAAAAATATTGATACCCTTTTAGTAGGTATCGATACTCGTTGCTGCAAGTGCAGTTAATGACATGGTATTTCATCTCCAATGACTATATTTACTTCCACAACAACCAAAATGGTTGGAAATCAATTAGAGGTTATAAATACCATTTTCCAAACGTCTAGCAACAAGAAGAGCAATGTGCAAAGCTTAAAGATAAATGAAAACAACCTAGAGCTTAATTCTTTCATACCTTTTCTTGTAGACACTTGTGAGTTTTCATTGTATTCATTTAGCTCAAGTATTCTTCTTTGTATTTGTGCTCAATTGGAAAACACCCTGGTCTTGTAAGGGTTGTTTCCTTCTGAGCTAACAATGGGTAATAGAATATGGTAAATCTATCTAAAGCTCGATGGTTGGATGCACCTGAAATTGCAAGTTTCTACAGTATTCAGAATAAGTTTTCAATTAAAATTACATGAAAAAATATTACTGATGAGAACCTTGCAAGAGAGAACTTATTCAACTTTTCATGATTCAAATGTGCTCTTATGATAGCAATATCATGAAAAAAAATTTTCTTATGTTTGAACAAAAGTTTTAACCATGAAACCTAACCATTCCTTAAAGAGAATGTAACAATATGTAATAATTTCGAAAGACATTTTCTTTTACATGGATATAGTAAATTGGACTATAATAATAGTCATGAGGAATGGTCGTAATAAAATTTCTCACCACCAGAAGTGGAAAAATGAAGAAAGTAAGAAAAGAACAAGAATTTCCAAAAACTTTTTAAGAAGAGATACAATTTATTTATGAAGAGTCATTGGTTATGTACCTATTGTACACTTGGAAAATAAGATCCACTCTCAAAGTTTGCTATTAATAGATTTTGATTAGATTCAAAGTCTATTACTAAAGTTTAATTTTCTTACTTCTAATCGTCAAGACTCAACATAAAAAAAGGTACGTCTTTAAATATTAAATCAACTTGATGTATGATTTAAATGTTTTGAAATGGTCTTCTTTTTAAGTTTTGATTACATGTGTTACATATTATTTTAAACATCTCATTTGTTCATGAAAATGAATATTAACTTATTTATTTATATCGCTATAGTAGATTTTATAATTAAATAATATATTTTATTAAAACATATCTAGTATGCAAATTTATGTTAACAAACCAATAAATTTTATGGTTATTCAGATTTGATTTAGTTCAAAGAATTGTTAAAGGTAGTAGTTCATATATTTTATATTATTCCATTTGTTAATTATTTAGAGAAATGACATGAGCAATTGTAAATGAAAAGTTCTATGAGCTTGAATGTTTGGTTTTTGAATTAAATTTCATGCATGTTTATGATGATGATTATATATATATATAAAAGGATAGTTTTTCATTATGTCATATTTTTATATATGAGATGTGACATTTATTGATATATTTAGTATAGACTTGTTTCTATACATGACTTAGGAAATTATTCTCAGTAGTTAACTAATTATGCAAAACTCTTGTTAAAAGGGTTTTAAAAGTATTTTGAATTGAACTTAGGACTTTTCGCATCTGAAGCGAGAATCATACCCCTAGACCAAATGCTTTGCATTTCAAGATTTTGTCATATTTCCTAAAGCAAATATTGCATATAATTATTTGGAAACTATATTTATTGACTTAGTGGCATTATAGACTTCACATTTATTTAGACATTTCTAGTAGTAAATATCATGATTGTACTTACATGTAGATACAAAGTAAAATGAACAATAGTAAAATTATCGATTTGTTACAATTTAGTACAATTTAAACGTATGTTAAAGTAAACCAGAAGTTTACTGATACAAATGTATTTACTACTTGGCGTGACCCGTTAGACCATCTTGGATCATATATGGTGCAAAAATTAATTGAGAATTCATATGAACATTCATTAAAGAACCAGAAGATTCTTTAATTTAAAGAATTCTCATTTGTTGCTTGTTCTAAATGAAAATTGATTATTAGAAACTCACTAGCTAAAGTTAAGATTTAATGTCTTACATTTCTGAAATGAATATGGGCCCATTCATCCACCATATGAATGGTTTTCATATTATATGATTTTGGTAGATGCATCTACAAAATAATCACATATGTGTTATCAACTGGCAACCTGTCGTTTGCAAGATTGCTTGTTTAAATAATTAATTTCAAATCATGTAATTAAGACAATTCATCTTGCTAATAATGATGAGTTTATATCTCAGTCTTTTATTGATTGAGTTTGAAATTTTTTTGTAAAGTTTGTTATTTATGCGCATAATGGTTTAGAGAAATTATTGATTGAACGCCTCTAATTAATGTCTAAACCAATACTTATGATAACTAAAATTCCTATTTCAAAATGAGATTATGTTGATTTACATGTTGTACGCATCAAGCCAATAAGTTATAAATACTCCCCATTATAATAGGTTTTTGATTAAAAGTTAAATATTTCTCATCTTTGAATTTTTGTATGTGCATATATGTTCTAACTACTCCACCACAACGCGTAAAGATGAGTGAATCCTCAAAGAAAGTTGAGAATATATATTAATTACAAGTTTCTTTGTATGTATTGGATATTCAATTATGACATGATTTGTGATTACCATTTTGATTCGATAGTTTTTCCAACATTAGGGGGAGAAATAATTATTGGGAAATGTACCCATATTGTAGTAAACATGTAATTATTTTCTATTTATTTGAACAATGATGTAACCCTTTGAATTATTTAACTTTGTTTTTGTAAAATTTGACATAAATATGTTTCTGCTTTAGTGGTTAAGTGCTCTGATTGGGTGTTTGAGGTCTTGGGTTCAAGTCTCACTCTTTGGAAAATTCTGTTATTTTTGGTCCTAACCTTATCCCACTTAGGTGGGCTTATGTTATAATTTCGGTAAACTCATAACAGAATGAGCGTACTGGTTTGAGTGGTAAGGGTTATGTAACGCCCCAAATTTGGGCCTAGAAGTATTGAGCCTTGAGCTTGTGGAGCGTTTGAGAGTCGGCACATGAATATTTGCTGTGCAGGAAGTGATATAAATGAAGGCTTGCTTCAATGGTTAAAGATCCTGAGAAGTGCTGGAGAAGTCCTGGGTTCAAACCTGGGCTTTAGTAAATTTTTTTTGTTTTAAGTGAATAAAACCCTAGGTGCTTGAAAGTAGGCCTTATAATTAATTGAGGATAAAATATGACACAAAAAGCCTATTGGTGCAGTGGTTGTGGCGTTACAAGTGTGGCAAGAGGTCTAAGGTTAAAGACATGGCAAGATAAAGAGGGTATTTATTTTGCTACACTTGCCTTGTAGGAAACAGAGGTTGAGTGAAACTCTGTTGAAGGAAGCTTGAACTGGTCAAGGAGAGATTTGAGGAGTGGATTGTGGAGCAAATCATGGAGGGATTTTAGGAGGGATAAGGGGAGAAAATCAAGGAATTTGAGTTGGGGAAGAGTGTTGTGCCAAATTGAAACTCTAAGGAAGCTTGGGTTTGATTAGCAGGTTTAGGAAGACATCTTCTGGAGTGTGGAATTATCGTGTAGTCTTTTTGCATTTTCGGCTTCCTCTTGTTTTCAGAATTGTTGGATTTTGCACATATTTGTGTTCTCTCGTGACCAATTTTGGTTTTCCTTTCTGCCTTGACCGAATAGGTTTATTCTTTTGGTTTTTTCCCCTTTCTCTAAAAGCTGAGTGTAGTTTTTGAGGTTTCTTCTTATTGTCAATCGATTTTCCTTGCTCTCTTAGAAGCTAATAAGTTTCTCCTCTCCTCTCCCTTCTTTGTGGTTAAATTTTACCTCTCACCTATCCCATACCTTTGGTTTCTCTGTAAAGTTGATTCTTCTCATTCTCCATGCACTCTTCTTTCTTCTCCCTTTTCTGTGCCTAAGCCGAATATTGCCTCTCTCATACCCCATTAATCTTTTCTTTGGTTTCTCTAATTGTCGAATCTCTCCCTCTTCTTCTTTGTTCTCTCAGGCTTATAGTCTTGACTCGGTACTGATTTCGTTCTTTTTGTTTGATCGGTTTCCATTTGGAAGTGGCTTTAATAATCGGTAGGTTGTGTTTATGCCTTATTCTTTTTATTTCTTCTTTTTGTCCAAGTGTTTTGGCTGAATAATCTATTCCTTTTTCCTTATTGTTCGATTTTGACAATTGATTCTTCGATCAATCGGGGATGTGTTTAGGTTCAGTTAATTGTCTCTTTTCCTAATCCAGACTCTACGTTTGGGTAAGTGTCCCCTTCAAGTGTTAACTGTTCTAGTGGTGGATGGTTATTAAGAGACTTCGTTTGTGTTGCAGTTATTCGATAGGGCGCATGTAATCGATTCTAGTTGGGAATCTAAGGCAAACCAATTGAGTATTATTCAATCAAGATGAGTAAGGAATTGACGATTTTGGATCAAGTGATTGTTAATGCTATTGGTTATAAGTCTGAATGTATGTTTTGACTGAATCAGGGTTTGGAGCTTGTAGATCTTGGCGCGGTTTCATAAAATGGTGTATTTTTACCCTGTACTTGATAGTCGGCTGAAAAGCCGAAGGAGTGTGTTCGCACACACTGTCTTTAACTGTAGATCGACAAAAACTGAAAAGTCGAAAAGCCAAAAGATTGGGCTTTGAGGCCACATGGGTGTATGAACACATATGTGATTCACCGAGCCTACGAAATATGGTTGTACGATGATTAAGGCTATAGTGGGCCAAGTTGGGCCGAAATAGGCCGTGTGGGCCCAATGGGCTCGTGGGGCCTACACGGATAAATCTCATGACATGTGGTAAATATTGGACTGGGCTGTGTAAGTTTGCATGACCGTGGTTAATTCTGGGCTAGATGGGCCACACGAGTGTGTGGGCCCACTTGGGCCACATATAGGGCCTTAGGCCCAATTGCACTATTATGACTGTTTCGGGTGCACGAGATGATCGTAGACCTTCTGATGGGTCAGTAGGTGAGTTTAGATCCATTCTGTTAAAAATGACCAAATTACCCCTAGAGGGTAAAATGACCGAGTTACCCCTAGAGGGTAAAATGACTGAATTACCCTCGAAGGGTAAAATGACTGAATTACCCCCGAAGGGTAAAATAATTGTAATACCCTTGTAGGGTAAAATGACCGATTTACCCTTGTAAGGTAAAATGACCGTAATACCCCTATAGGGTAAAACGATTGTAATACCCCTGTAGGGTAGAGTGACTGTTATGCCTTATATGATTGATTGATTGAGTATGTTATGTGATATTTATGTGTTTTGCATACATGCATGACATGCTGCATGGGTTGGGTTATTGTTATGGAGGAAGTACTGATCTGTTAGGGTCGCACGAGATAACTGTCTACCCATTGAAGGCTTAAAGCTGTATATTCGTACTGATCTGTTAAGGTTGCATGGGTCGCACGAGATGACTATGGATCGACCGATGGCTCTGTGCCATTCATAGTATCGATGGCTTAGTGCTGTCCATTTTACCAATGGCTTTGTTCCACGCATATTATCGATGACTTAGTGTTGTCCATTTCACCGAAGGCTTTGTATCACTACCGAAGGCTTTGTGCCGTTATTATAGGCTGTGTGCCGTTACTAAAAGGCTTTGTCCCATATCTGAAGGCCTTGTGCCATTTTTGATAGCTTAAAGCCACTTATTTATCTGGCAGCTTTGCTGCAATTCTGGTTAGTGCTGCAACCGGTGCTAACTCTTGGTGTGTTAGTTGGGTGGGTCGATTTTATCCCCACAGTAAGTGCAGGGTTGGACAGGCAAGTGCAGGGTTTGATGGGGGTACATGCATCATACATTATACATACAGCATTCTGATTCTATTTCTGTGATGGGCTCAGGCCTAGACTGCTTCTGTGTTCTATATATTTGACTGACTGACTATTTTTATATTAAGGGATTACACACTGAGTTTTCATAAACTCACCCCATTTTTAATTGTGTAGGTGATCCCCAGTGTTAGGTGGACCGGTGCTGCGAGGGACTCGAGGGTGGCCACACTACTGCTCCAATTTTATTGGGCTTTTAATTACACTTAAATTTTGTTTTGGGTTTTGATGTAATAAGGCCTCTCTCAAAATTTCTACTTTTAATTTGGGTTTTTATTTATCACAATTTATATATGCTAGAAGTAGGACGCGGGTTTCCAAATTATTAATGGTTTTCAAAACATTATGTTTCTGCAACATAAATTTTTAAGCTTCCGCAACAAACCATGTTTTAAAAGTAATAACGTTTTAAATTGGTTAACAAATGACAAAGACAATTGAGATTTTAATGAAGAGGCTGTCACTTTCTAACGGGTTTTATCAACAAGAACAAATAAGAGCAAGTTTTTGAAAAACATTGCAATGTGACATCACTAGATTCGGCCATAACGTCTAGGCCCGGTTTGGGGTGTTACAGGTTAACTTGCTCTGAGGTCTCGTGTTCGAATCCTTATGTGAGCGGGGATGATAATTTTTGTCTTCACTGTCTGATAGAGTGTGGGTGGAGCTGGAATTCTGAGGTGGTTAGATGTAGATTAAGGTGTCGAATTTGGTGGGATTAAGTTGGTTAGTGGATTAGTGGGGAGTTGGAGGATATTAGGAATATCTTAGTAAAATATATATATTTTTTAATTTCTATTTTATTTTCCCAAAAAGTTTTTCCCTCTTTGACATTTTTCCCTGTTTCCACTACCAACTTCTATTTTTTCCCTTTTCTAGTTTTTGTCGAAATTTTCCTTCAAATCGCGATACTTTAACTTTTTGATTCCATGGTGCTGCTTCGTAGGTAAGGGGTTCCTTGTGATTTTTAGGGAGTTTTGATTAACGTTTTAGTTTCTGTTGGGGTGTGAGATTAATTCAGTATATCATTTTGCTAGGTGTTCTTCAAGAAAATCGATACCTTTCGATTGTGTAACACCCCTAACCCGTATCCGTCGTCGGACTAGGGTTACGAGGTATTACCAATTGAAACTCAATTTTTAACAACCATTTCATGTTCAACACTCAATCAATATCAAATAACATCCATTAACATCCACATTGTCCTTATTAAAAGTTTACGAGACCTTGAACATGCTTTAGAGAAGGTTAGGGACTAAACCGATCACAATCGAAAACTTTGAGAACTTAGAAAACTTTTTCAACCTACAGGGGTCACACGCCTGTGTGAACAGGCCATGTGCCTCACACGACTATAGACACGCCCGTGTCACAGGCTGTGTGAAAATAGGGTATTCATATTGACTTGGCTACATGGCCAGTCACACACCCGTGTGTCTAGCCCGTGTGCCTATTCGAAATGGCCTCACACGCCTATGTCCAGGCCGTGTGCTAGGCCGTGCCAAACCGATAGGGTATACTGACTTAAGCCACATGGCCATGCACACACTCATGTGTGAGGCTGTGTGGTACATACTAACTTTGTTCTAATTGCAATATCAGGGGACACACGACCGTATACTAAGGTCATGTGTCACACACAGTCGGGCCACACGCCCGTGTGCTTAGTCATGTGGATGAAAATAGGGTAGTTACAAGCCACATTTCTCACCTAAATTTTGCACACCTACAATAAGATCAAATGATACCAATTCCATACACAAATATGCATCCAAAACATCCTCAAATTATCACATTATAAGCCATTTTAATATGATGACCACCATACTCAATATTTACCATAATTCATCTATCAAAACATAGCCATTCGTCTAACCAAAAACATACCCAAATTATCAAGATTCATTTGCCATAATTCACATATAATACCCAACCTATGATCAACCCAATTCATCATCTATATTAACCTTACATCATTAACTAGCCAAATCTCATGGCTAATACATTTCAAACATATAGGCATCAATTGCCAAAATTACTTATACACTTCATAAACCAACTAGCCTATACATGCCATATAACCAAATTCTCAAAGTTTTGAAATACTGAAATGATTGCTGGATAGTGTGATGTGATCTCTGATGACTTCCAACTCGAGCGAGCTTCCGATATTTAGACACACAAAGAAATTAAAACCAAGTAAGCGTAAATTCTTAGTAAGTTCGTAATTCAAAGAAATAAAGCTTATAACTTCACTTTATAATCATAATCCTTTTTAGCCAATTCAATATATCTTGGCCTTAGCCTAAACAACAATAGCCTTTCAATTTTAGTTATCACATAAACTAGCAATTCATCTCAAAACATCATAGCATAAGTACCCACTACTTAATGCACTCACATTTTCAAGCATGTGTCTAAGCATATTAGGATCATCTAATATCTCATACTCTTTCCATGCTTTCAATAGCGATTCTAATCGAAGAATTTGCCGATCTTTACCATTTTCCCATATTCGTTGAACCACAATTTAAGTGAGTAAAACAAGGCATGTCACAATTCAAATTGGCCCAAAAGCCTAACACATAATCATCAACCAAGTTTACCAATCAAGTAATATAATATAACATAATATACCACCAAACCATTAAGCACGATATTATTACATATTAATTCCCAAAATGATCATGAACTCACAATCTCATGGTTTCAATACTCAATTAAATTTTCGTACATACCTATACCAATATATGAATATTTCTCACCATTTCTTATCTTCGATACACTGTTTGAACTATGAGGAATATTATTGAATACTTGAAAAACTCACACAATACGTACTAAAAAGCAGAAACTATATCGATCTCGCACACTAAGTGCCGATATGTATAAATATATAGCCAAAACTATCTCAATCACGCACACTAAGTGCCAATATATATATGTAACCGAAGCTATCTCGGTCTCGCACACTTAGTGCCAATATATATATATAGCCGAAGCTATCTCAATCTCGTACACTTAGTGCCGATATATATATATATATATATATATAGCTGAATCATCGTCAAACAGGTCTATAGTCTCGTATTCACATTTTAGACAATAAGAAAGCATTTAAAACATCATTATAACAATGCTTATTACATACGAACTTACCTAACTAAGTTGTAGAATTTCTAAGGTTTAGGGGCATTTTGGTAATTTCCATTTTCCTCGATTTCCTCCTGATCTAGATCTAATTGAAAAAATTTAGCCATTTCAATACACTTTCTATTCAATTTAACCCAAATTTCATATTTTGGTAAAATTACTATTTTACCCTTACACTTTTGACCTTTTTACAATTTAGTCCCTAGGCTCGTAAAATGAAATTTATTCAATTTTATCCCTACCCAAGCCTATCCGAATAGTAAACATACTTATAGTAGCCCATAATTTCACACATTCACACTTTTACCATACAATTTATCACATTTCTCAATTTTGTCCTTAATTGACATTTTTATCAAACATCACTTTACAAAACTTGTAAATCTAACAACAATGATTTATTTTCCATCATCAACTGTCAAGATACTCATACTTTCAACAATGGCAAGATTCAAATACTTTAACAGTTTTGAAATCGGATATACGAGCTAGCTAGATTAAGCTGCAACGATCTCAAAAACGTAGAAATCATTACAAACAGATAAAAAATGCATACCTAATAGGCAAGAATGAGATTACCGAAAATTCAAGCTCATCCATGGCTTCCAAAAGCCTTAATTTCGGTTGATGAAAGCTAAAAGATGACAACTTGGCTTTTATTTTAATTAATTTTGTCTTTATTAACCAATTTACATAATTATCCATTAAAACATTAAAAAATTACACAAAATGCCAAGCCATCATATTCCACTATCTTATTTATGGTCTAATTACCACATAAGGACCTTAAATTTTAAGTTCTATAGCTATTAAACACTTTTAGCTTATAGAACACAACTTTCACACTTAACGCGATTTAGTCCTTTTTATCGAATTAAACATCCAAATGATAAAATTTCTTCACAAAATTTTTACACAATCATACTATCATACTGTAGACATGAAAATATTAATAAAAATAAATTTTTGATGTCAGATTCGTGGTCCCAAAATCACTGCTCTGATTTAGCTAAAAACGGTTTGTTACAAATTATATAGTAAAGCGTAGAGGCTGCTGTAAACGAGGGTAAGCTTTTGAAACGTCTTAGTGTAGTTTGTTTTGTTGAAAGTTTGCATTTGGTTACGTTGTATTTGAGTGGTGATTTGTTTAGAATTGAGGAACTGAATTTAATTGTGGATGTTTTATTATTGATTATAGGTACTGTTCACTTCAGGGGTGCTTTTGCTTTAAAAACGAACCAGGTGTGTAACAAAAACACGAAAAATCAAAGTTTAGCAAAAGCCAAAAATATGGCCTGTCGACGCCATACGGGTGTCTGCTCGGTCGTGTGTTGTGTGACGGGTGAGTGTGTTGCTGTGTGGGTCACACGGACTAGGCCGATTTAGTTGTGTGGGCCACACGAGAAAGGCCAGTTTGGGCATGTGGGGCATATGGGCATGTGGACCAAAATTTTGAAATTTTCCCTAGGATCGTACGTGTCGTTTCGATCGACTGTAGGCCTTGCGTAGGGTCAATAAGGGCAAAATAAAACCTAATGCTTGAGATCTGCTATTCTGGTAGACTAATATGAGTTTAGGAAAACTGATATGTATGTCTGATTGTGTTTTATAAGCATCTATGATATCTATAAACGAGCATGCTGGTCATGTTAAATCTGTTATTCTGTATATCTGTATTTTGTATCTGTATATAGGGTGGGTTCTGTTTGTTGGAGGAAGTGTTCTGTGAGGCAATAATTCACCATTATTCTGGCAGCATAGTTGCAAATTGTTCAGATAAGTGTCGTACAGACACTATGTGGTGTGTAGGGTTGGCTGGGTGTTTTATACCCCACGTGGTGTGTTGGGATGGTCAGAGATGGTGTGTAGAGGATGGGGGTAAGACTTTGCATATCTGTGTGTTTCTGATAATTTGATTCTAATAAGGACTTATGTCTGCTTCTGTTCTGATATACTAAAATTCTAAATTTGATTTATGTATGTTTCTGTTGAGTTATACACTGAGTTTATGTAAACTCACATCTGTTGTCTATTCTGTTTAGGTAATTCTCAGACATAGGTGGGTCAGTGCGACGGAGTCTCAGTGGTGACCACTAGTTCGCGAACTATTTTGATTAACTGTTTTTATTTAAAATCTGGATTATTTTTGAGAGTTTTGTAATTTTGGGACTCTTTCGACTGTTTGTTATAATTTTGGTTTTGGATGTGTTTTTGACTTTTATATTGCGATGTTTGAAAAAAACCACGATTTTACGCAAACAAATATTTTTCTGAAAACAAAAACTCAGTTTTCAACTTTAACAATATCAAACTTCCACTGCAAAATAAGTTTTTTGAAGGAGCAAATTAACAATGTTTTTCTTAACGAAAATAATAATATGTTTGATAAAAATATGGATTCTTTTCAGTAACAATTAAATGCGAGAAATTTAACATAATAAGATTGATTTCAAAACCCTTACTCGTAACACTCCCAGATTCGACCATAACGTCTAGGCCAGGTTTAGGGTGTTACAAATGAATAAATAAATAAAGTTAATTTCACATTTTACTATTATGTCTTTTGTATTTTCTGTCTTTTCTATTTTGCATGCATAACGAAATTGTGACAAGCAAGTATTAGCTAATTGATTATCTAAAGTTCAAATTGAAAATAAGTGACATTATAAAAAATGTTTACATTACGAGAAATACAACTTACTTCAATAGATAATCTAAATGAGTTCATAATCCTGTAAAGGAATCAAAATGAGCATTTGATTCAATTAGTAAGAATGATTATTATGTCGTTTACAATTCCAATTAGGGGGATGGTCAGTCTTGGCTATCGGAGTAGTTGACTCCACGAGTAAAGACATAGATGTATTGATTGGTAGAATGATACATTGGACTGGACCCAAGATGAATCAATTTTGAATTTGTTTGTGTAACACCCCTAACCCGTATCCATCACCGGAAAGGGGTTACGAGGTATTACCGGACAAGACACATCTTTCATACATTTACATAACCACCCAGGTCACATTCGAATATATATATATATATATATATATATTTATATATAACACATTGCTATTAAAATATTAAACTTAAAATAAAAATAATATTTTGTCTCACAGCATTTACGAATCATAACTCAAAGCCAAACAAACAAATCAAGTTACATGACTGAAGACCAATAACTAACACGGCATTTTAACAAATATCAAATTGAATGAAATATGCATCAATATACATAAATCTGAATATGTATATAACCACAATCAAATTTGAACTTTTAACTCATATAATATGTGCACCTATAAAACCAAATTCATATGTGATATTACCAATATATTATCATGACCGAACATGCTATGCACATTAATTTAGATCACAAAATAATGCACCATTTAATATACCTAAATTTACCACACTCCAAATATCAATACCTAACCACATGCTATTCAGCTTTAAGCACAAGACATATTCATTACTATGAATTTACTATGTACTTACACAACCAACATCTTAACTAATATTTCACATCCATTTACAACTATTTCAAGCACCACATTTGGCCATACATCACATCACCTATTTGGCAAATAAATTAACCATTAGCAACCATGAAACATGTATGCATATAAACTCACATTAAAATTACCTATTTATAACCGAATACACAAAAACATATATGTATAATAATTTAATCTTACAAGCCAAAACAATCCACTTTCAAATCACAACTACATGTCTCCCCAATTATCTAACATTAACCGAATGTTAAATCACCTTGTTTGTCGAATCAAAACATGGTCATTTCACTAACTATTTATTATGCCCAAAGTCTCATTTACAACCAATGATCAAAAATTATAATTATTAACCATATCTACTTCATCACATAATCGGTTACCAATACTTCAAACCATAGCCATTTACAAATACATCCCAATTGTATATCATGCATATCACTCAACAGGAATATCCAACCACAAATTTCACATCATACCAAATATACCATGCACATATACTTTGACATAACTTCATCACCATTAGCAAATATATCAAACATGATTCACATATAAATATATAATGGCCGAAACATCAAAACCAAGCTTAACAAAATAAATCAGCCATTTTCGCATGGCTCATATTTACAAAATCAAACATAAACACAAGCTAGCCTATACATGCCAAATGTTTAAGTTCAACTTTATAAAAATACCGAAATAGTCGATAGTATGATAGGCTTTTCTGACGATCCCCGAGCCCGTAACTAGCTTCCAAAATGTATAAAACAGAGAACAAACATACACACAGAGTAAGCTATCACAGCTTAGTAAGTCTTAAGCAAATAAAACATTCAATGACATTAATAACTCAATGTGACTAAACCAATTCATGTTATCATAATCACATTTAATTTCAAACTTGTAAATTCGTATACAACATATAAATCTATGTATCAACTTTAACTTGGCTGAAATATACATATACTCCTTATCAAAATTATCATTTAATTTCAAGGTCACAATATCATCATATGGTCGAATATAGATTTGCATTCAATATACATATAATCAACATTATAACATGTATAATTCATATCATTACTTCAAATACCAAAACTTACCTTATTTTCAATACATTAGCTAAATACATACCTAAACCTTTTTAATTCGATTTCACATTCGGTCTTTACTTAACATTGCCTGATGAACCATTTCGAATCAAAAAGGATACGTGGATAATCGAAAAGCTCGTAGAATGCCAACGTCCTAGACGTGGTCTTACATGTAATCACATATATCGATGCCACTATCCCAGATAGGGTCTTACTCGCACACATATATCGGAAGCACATATTTCGATGCCAATGTCATAAACGTGGTACACACATATCAGAATCCTATGTCATGACATATGTATCTTATCTATTCCTAAGGCTCATACGGGGCTTTCGGACGTCGAATCTCGATTGATTTAGGCTCGTAATTATTTCTTCCACAATTATATAAATTCGGCTATATACACATATGCATGTAAATATTCATTCAACACAATTAAATATGTTCAATTAAATTTTATTACATCTATTTGCTTATAGACTTACCTCGGATATCGACGAACGGAATAGAACGATTATTCAATTACTTTTGTTTTCCCCTGATCCAATTCTGATTTCTTTGGTTCTTACCTAAAAATATTCAAATAAAACTTATTCAAACACAATTTCATTCAATTTAGTCCAAAAACTCATAAATGGGCAAATTACCATTTTACCCCTTACATTTCACAATTTTTACAAATTAATCCCTATTGCACAAAACACAAAATATGAAAAATTTCAATATACCATGCTTAGGCCGAATATTCGTCTTCCTTATACAAGTCCTTACATTTCATTTATTCACATTTTAGTCCCTCAATTTATTATTTTTACAAATTAGCCCTAATAACTCAAATTCATCAAAAATTCAAATACAAAACATGTTAATCTATCACATATCTTTTATTTTCTAGCATCAAACAACAAAAATCATAAGCTTTCAACAATGGAAAAATACAAAACCATCATCAAATTCAAAAATTAAAACATGGGCTTTGTAGATTTCATAGAAACGATCTAAAAAACATAAAAATTATAAAAAAACCGAGTTAAAACTCACATTGAATCAAACTTCACCAAGGTCGAATGTAGTTTTCTTTTCCTTTTTCTATTTCTTAGGTAAATTCGGCACTAAAAGATGAACTATGCATGGTTTCTTTATTTTATGATTTATTATAACTTAATAAATTGTTTATTTACTAAACTAACCTTAGTTAATTTAATTAATAAACCTTATACATACAACTAAAACCGTCCATGCATATTTACATAGGTAAAATTACAACATAAAGTCTCCACATTAAAAGAACATAACAATTATGTAACACCCCGAATATTTTTACAGTAAGATATTATCCTTGATATAGTTAAGTAAGGAAATAAAGTGATAAAAAGAGAAATTTTGAGCTATGTCAACAAAATCTATATAGGAAGTATATTATGATGTATTAATCCAAGAAAGGACTAAATCGTAAAAGTGAGAAAAAGTCTTGTGGCCCAAGAGTAAATACTCAAAATTTAAGGGGTTAAAGTGTAAATATGGAAAATTTGAAGGACCAATAGTGCAAATATTTTAAGGATGGAATGATCTAGAAACTAAGGAAAATGGATGAATTAGGACCAAATTGAATAGGAGAATAATTATGAAGGACTAAATCGTAATTTGACCAAATTAAGTGATGACTCAAGGATGGAATTTTAAAAGATCATGAAGGGCAAAATAGTCAATTAGAAGGAGACAGAAATCTAGAAGGTAATGATGATGTGATGATATTTTATAATTATTTAATAAGATAAATATTACTTTATTAATATTTTAATAAGATATTTTATTGTTTTATTTAATATATATATGTGTGTGGAAAGTAAGAAAGGGAGGGAAAAAAAAAAAAACACATCAACCCACCATTTTTCATGCACCAACGTGAGAGGAAGAGAGAAAGAGACAAAGTTTTACTTTCTTTACAATTTGGTCCTTCCACCAAAAATTCACCAATTTTACCTAGAAATCAAGAGAATTTCCATAGCTACCAAAGAGAAAAATGTTAAGGAGACTATGGGGAGTTAGAATATCAAGTTGGATTCAAGAAATAGAAGCTGGAAGAGAGAGAAAAATCAAGTTAAAGATTGAAATCAATGAGACAAGGTAAGTATATCAAGATTTCAATATATTTTTAAGTTTGATATTATTGAAAAAGCATGGAAATGATGTTAAAGTAGAGTTTTCTTATTTATAGTTCTATGTTTTTGATATATTAATGAAGAGAAATAAGAGAAAGTGATGGGAAATATTGTAGAGAAAGGAAATAAGAGTGTTATAAACTTAGTAATTAATATCTTGCATTAAAACAGTTTTGGACAGCAGCAGTAAGCTAACTTTGAAAAATCACCAAAAATGGTAGAAACTGAATTAGAAGTTGAATAAGATATGGAATTAAATCTTGTTGAGTATATTTTCATTTAAAAGAAATAGAACAAGTAAATGAATTCTGTATTCTGAGATATTTATATTTTTGTGAGACTGATTCAGAATGATTTCGGGATCCTCTGTTCTGACTTGGAAAAATCATTAAAAATTGTATAAAAATGATTATGGGACATAATTTATATGGTTAGGTTCTTTAATGAGTCTATTTTTGTAAGAAATAAACGATAACATCATTTGAATTCTGTACAAAGAGATAATTAAATTTTACCGAAGAGTGGTCAGAACTGTCAAACAGTAAAATAGGGGAGAATTTAATAAATAAACTGTACTAAATGGCTAAACCAAAAATTCTGAAAATTTTATGGTAAGAAGATATGTGAGTCTAGTTTTAGGGAAAATTAGTGGATCTTAATTTGGAGTTCTGTACCTCAAGATATAAATAATTTAGTGACTATAACTCAAATGGACAGCTTTGAAAATACATATAAGTAAATAGTGAAAGTTTTGATAATGTTACTCATAAGCATGTTATATAAATTAAGGATGTGGAATGGAGTGGAGGAGGAGGAAAATATGTATGAATATTTAGTTGGCATGGTTAATTTGCGAGTTGTAGACTCAAGGACTAAATTGAATAAAGGTAAAACTTTATGGGCAATTTTGTAAAAATGTCAAAAATGATGAAATCGCATGAAATGGATTATTTTATTATTTAAATTATGAAACTGTATGAAATTATTAATATAGTTCAAGACCGGGGAAAAACATGTTTTAGGGATTAAATTGAAAAGTGTTGAAATTATGGAAAAATTCTGATATTTTATAGAATTTATGGGCTATTATCAATATGTATGATGATAACGGTTGGAAATAAGGATTAAATTGCAAGAATTTATTTTTCTGGGCCTAAGGGTAAAATCGTTATTAATTAAAGATTTAGGGGCAAAATGGTAATTTTTCCTAGATCATTAATTGAATGTATTAGAATATAGAATAAATGAAAACGATGACCAAATTTATTATAAAAAATCCGGATGACTCAAATACGAGACTAGAATATGGAAAGAAAAATGACATTTATCATGACATGTACATATGTGATTACCTTTGAGACGTTGATACAAGGAAATTAAGTATGTTGAGACGAATAATATATCCAAATAAAATACGTCGAGAAAAAAAATATGTTTGGGGAAAAATATGTCTAATTTTAAGTGGTTCGAAATATATAAATGTTAGATTGTTAAATAAAATATTTGATAAATAAATCAGTAACTCTAGTAATGCTCCGTAACTCTAATACGGTGTTGGATTCGGGTTAGGGGCGTTACAGTATGTGTATATAGAATTTGATTTATATTAAGTTTGATATGAATTATTATCGAAATAAATATAAGTGAAATATATAGAAATTACGGTACATGAAATTATAATATAATGAAATAAATGATTTTAAACGGTAAGAGAATGTTACTTATAAGCATATTATATAAAATATGCGTAAGTATACTAACAATGTTGATTGATGCTAAGACAAGTGCCAAGCTATTGATTGAATGATAATATAATTATCTATATGATGCATTGAATCGATAAGTATTTAACGGAAATTTTTGCTAAATGATATATAAATCCGAGTAATGCTCCGAAACCTTATTCCGACGACGGATATGGGTTGGGGTGTTACAAATTAGGCATTTTAATAAATAACATGCTTAGTTTTCATTTAATGCGATTAAGTCCTTTTTATTAATTGGACACTCAAACGATAAAATTAAAACACGAAAATTTCACACACATAAATTAACACATCATAAACAAAGAAAATAATATTTAAATATTTTTCTAACTTAGATTTGTGGTCCCGAAACCACTGTTCTGAATAGGGTCTAAATCGGGCTGTTATAGTTTGTGAATTAATTCACTTGTGACGTTCACGGTGTGATTTACCTAATTCCTAAGTTAGTCACTGATCGTACGTATACAACTCATGTGCTTTGATATAAGTGGAGGCTTATGCTCTAAAGATGATCGAGCCCATAGCTGGTATGTTGGGTACATGACTTGTGTATGGCACAACTTTACTAGCAATAGTGGATTTCATAGCTCAATTAAAAAGTTAATGATATCCTCTTATTGGCATTGTGTGGATTGATAAATATGGAACGTGGTCACGGGTTTCTTGTTCTGGAACGAGAAATTTATCAGTCATTTGTTGATAGTGATCATATTAATCATTAAGAAGACACAATGATCACAATGAGATAAAATAGGATTGTATTGAGTGAACAAATTTAACTTAAAGGAATCGAGGATATCACATGAGGGTAACACACACATGACGAGGTCCTTGGACAAATAGTTGGATGAATTACTTTCATAAAGAGTATACAATAAAGAGTTTTCAATCATGGTACTTCTTGTGGATTGACTCCATGATTAGGTAATTGTGAATTATCGGAATATGCTTCTAGATATAATTGCAATCACTAGAGCCTAATTGTATATATCTGATTGATCCCTTCGCTAGCTCAACAAAAGCTCGATCGAACTACATTTGAATCAGAAGAAAATTCTATGACTTTGGAAATAATTTAATTAAGTTAATTTATTCGATGTGGAATTAAATTAGGTGGTGGTGAGAATTGTTCAACTAGAGAGTTTGATTAAGAATTTTATTGAAAAATTAATTTGGAAAATCTAAGTTATTTTTGGAAAAATTAATTTTGATCAAGTAAAATTAAATTTATCAAATCAATTAAAATTAATATAATATTTTTTAAAGTTAATTTTAAGTTAGAAATTGGCCTAATGGGTAATTGTACTTGAAAATTAGACAAGAGATTGTAAATTGGGCTCGAGAGCCCAAAACCGAGATCAAGACCCAAAACTAGTCAAAATAGATTCAGAATATAAAACTGGGACGACGGGCCAACGGGTGGCTAGATTGGACCGGTCAGGTCGTCATTGACCCGAATCAAACCGGCTTGGGTGTCGTCAGGGTGTTGCACCTGCATCACTAGACACGGTGGTGTTGATGGCTAGGATGGTGACATCTCGGTGGTCGGTGGTAGTTGGTTGTCGGTGGTTGAGCAGTGGAAGAGTTACACTCCTACTAGGACTTTAACAGAGAATTTGATTTTAGATTAACAATTCCAAAAATAATAATAGTCTAATAGTTTAATATTAAACTTAATTTAATACTTATTTTAATAGTATTTTATTAATTTAATATTTAAGTCATTAAATTTAATTATAGTTGAACTATCAAAACTCTCTGTAACGCCCCAAAATTTAGGGTTTGTAATTTTTGCATGAGTTGGCAATTGCATGTTTGGTGTGATGGCTAAGTGATTTGGGTGTGTTTGGGGGTTTTTAGGAAGATTGGGTTCAAGTCTGGTCTCCTGTAAAATTTTAATTTTTGGGCTCAAGTGAACCTAGATGTTAGCTTATAGGACTTATAAGTAATTGTGTCTGTTTTATGTCATAAAGGAGCATGGTGGCTTGGTGGCATGTAGCGTGTGGGGCATCTGAGAGGGCATGGGTTCGAATCCCAGATAATGCAAAAGGGAATTTTATTTTATGACTCTGTGGCGTGAGAGGTGGAGTTTGAGGCAAATTCTAAAGAGGTGGTTGGAGACTTGGGCAAAAGAGATTTGGATGAAGGTTGGTAGGGATTTGAAGGAGAAAATCGTGGGGAAAAGGTAGAGAGAACCAAGGAATTGGGGAGCTTGGAGGTGTTGGCTGAATTTGAAACTCCTTGGGGGGTGCATATTCGGTCATTTGTGCCGAATTGGTATAGGGACTTGGGGTGTTTTTTTCATTTGGTTTCGGTAGTTTCTCCCTTGAAGCCGAATTGGTATAGTGCCTTGTAGGATTTTCTTTCATTTTTCTTTGGTAATTTATTTCTTATCTACTTTTGGTTCTCTTTTTCTCTCTTCAGTTTCGTACATCTTTGGTAGCAAATATCCATCCTGACCATTTGGGTTTCCTCTTTTCTCTTTTGACAATATTCTTTGGGCGTGGTTGTGGTTCACTTTGCCAAAACTCCTAGGCATCTATTGCCGAATTTAGGTTATTTCTCTCCAAAGCCTTTCTTGTTTCATCACCATAGTTTCCTCTGCCGAATACCTTGTCTCTTTTCTCTTAACCAAATTCTCCTTCCCTTCGTCTTGTTCTTTATTAAACATTCTTTCTTGGCATTTGGCCGAACCCTCTCTTTATCATTATATTCCATCTCCTTTTCGATTTTACTTTTGTTACACTCATATTATGGGTAGGCTGAATACTTTTCATCTTTGGGGGGGCCAACTATTTGCGACTACTCTGCCATTTGGTGATTGGCCAAATATTCTTCTATTCTTCTTCTTTTCCAGCTTTTATATTCCTATCAAGCGGTAAGGGGTAAGTTTTGCTCCTTACACTCATTTAGGCTGAATGTTTCTCTGTTGCTCTTCGGGTATCAATGTATGTTTTTCCTTATTGTTAGGGTAGCAGTGGTGAACGAGTAGTTTTGAAGCAACCAAGTCTTCTTCCTCAACCATCTAAATTAAGGTAATATGCTACCCCATTTTTCTAGGGTAAGTCAAATATTACATTTGTGTTTAAGGATTATTAGTTGATTCTATCTAACAAGTGTTGATTGTAATTTAGATTGTCATCATTACATATATTCGAGTGTGGGTTAGCGATCTTAGAGGTTTAAGCCACCTTCACTCAATCAAGGTTCGGTGTCATGGATTAGTTGCACTTTCCATAAATCAAGTGTGTAATCACACCCCTTCGCTTAATTGTAAATTAGAAAAAGTCGAAAAGCTGAAATGCCGAGAGGTCAACATTCGAGGCCTCATGGCGTGCAAACACACGTGGGGCAATCCAAGCCCACGAATCATGGGCGACAGACTGTAGAGGCTACCATGTGTGTTTCTGTGGAAATGGGCTTCGATGGGCCGTGTGGGCCAATGGGCTTATGAGACCCGCACGGGTAAAATCCTCAGTAAGTGGTAATTAATAGATTGGACTATGAGGCTTGTGGTTTCGTGTCTAAATTTTGGTAAAAGGGGCCACACGAGCGTGTGGGCCCACTTAGGCCCAATAGCGAGTTTTGGGCCCATATACACTATTCTGCCATGTAGGTTATTTGAGTCGCTCGAGGCGATGGTAGACCCTCAAGAAGTCGTAACATGTATTGAGACACCAAAAATTAGTTAAATGACCAAAAGACCCTTGAGGTAAAATTACCATTTTACCCTTAATTATCAAAATGACCATTATACCCCTAGAGGTAGGTTGACTAATGAGTATTTAGTATACGTATGATTGTGTCTGAGTATGATCATTTGTATGCACGATATATGTATGACATGACATTCTGCATGGGGTTGGGGTTTGATATGGAGGAAGTTCCCTGATAGTGGCTTTGCCACGTATTTCTTTTATTAGTGGCTTTGCCACGTATTCTAATTTTGGTCGCTTACGCCACGTTTTCTATTATTAGCAACCTTGCTGCGTTATTGGTGTGTTGGCTGGGTGGGTCGATTTAATCCCCACATGGTGTATTGGTTGGTACGGGTGGTGTGTTGGTTGGATTGGGCTGGGTGACATATCTGCTCTGTTCTGATTTTGTTTTGGGCTTGGGCCACACAATTTCTGTATATGGCTAAAAGCCCAGACTGCTCTGTTACTGTATAGGGCTACGGCCTAGACTGTTTTACATGATTTGGTTTCTGTTGTCTGATAAGGGGATTACACACTAAGTTTTCGCCAACTCACCATTTCTTTTAATTTTATAGGTAATCCTTAGTTTTAGTCGATTTGGAGCAGCAAGGGATTCGGAGGTGGCCATACGATCACTGCTAGCTTGCTTTTGTTTTACTCACTTAAATTATTTATTGGGTTCATAATGATGTAATAATGACATTTGGGGAGTTTTAATTTTTATTTGGTCATTTAATTTCGTATTTTAAACTGCTAGTATAGGAAAATTGTGTTTTCAAAATGATAACTGGTTTCAAAGAAAATACACATTTTTTTTAACCTTAAGATTTTTAATTGGAAAAGTTTCCGCAGTTTTATTCAGAATAAGAAACCAACAATAATAAATTTGGCAACTACTTTGTTTTATCAAATGATTTTAAAGTGTGATAATGAATTTTCTTCAAACTTTTCTTATAATTACAATTAAATGGATGTCTTAATCATGGGTTTTTATTAACAAGATAGATTTTTGGAAAGCTTTCGATGAGATTATTTTTCAAAAATTAAACCTTTGGGTTTTAAACCTAGATATCAACTTTTATCGACCAATCTAGTTTCTAAACGACTGTTGATGTAGCACACCGGATTCGGCCATAACGTTTAGGCCGGGGTTGGGGTGTTACATTTAGTGGTATCAGAGCTAGGTTGTAAAACTCAGCTGTGGAATCCGTTTTAAAGTTGTTTTAGAAATCTAATTTCGAAAAAGATGATTTTAAAAGTGTTGTCTTAAAATATTATTTTTTAAATATGGCAGATCGAGTCTCCAGCGCCAAATCTGTAAGTTCTCTAACATTGCTTATTGTTATAGACTGAAATATATATCTAAGAAACTACTTTGGATTGTTAGACTGTACTGTGAAACTCTAGATAGAGTAAACTGAGACTTTAGGAAATTAAAACTATAGGAAACTGAAAACCGTAGTTAGATTCCAATCTGCGAAAACAAAATTTTAACCACTGCCTTTTGCATAAAACATTTGTTAATAATCCCAAGAATTATGAACTAATTCATAAAACTTTTAAATCAGGTTAAGCGTATATCGATATGAGCATAAGGGGTACTCGTGGAAGGGGTACACGAGGCTGCGGTAGAGGCCGAGGAAGTGCTAGAGTTGGCTCTTCAGCATTGGGTCCTGCTAGGGAGGCATCAACTTCGCCAGTGACTGAAACGGGGTCATTTGATCTAGTAGCTGGGGATGATGCTCAGTCCCAAGCAATGCTTCGTGTTCTAGAAAGGGTTGCTAGAGCGAGTATTGGGTCAGTAGGCCGGGGGTCAATTTTTGAGCAACTCCGGGCCAATAGAGCAGAAATCTTTAGGGGTTTTTCTGGTATAGCCCCAAATGTGGCGAAGTATTGGTTAAAGGCTACTGAGCGGATAATGGATGACCTTGACTACACTGTGGAGCAGAAATTAAAAGGAGCAGTGTCTTTACTACGAGATGAGGCCTACCAATGGTGGCTCACTGTAAGGGATGGTACATAGGCTGATCGTGTGACCTGGGACTTCTTCAAGGCGGCTTTTCAGGGGAAATATGCTGGGGCGAGTTTTGTGGATGCCTGAAGGAAGGAATTTCTGAGTCTAACCGAAGGAAATAAGTTTGTGGTAGAGTATGAGTTAGAGTTTCTATGGCTAAGTTGATATGCCCGGAGGATAGTGGCCACTGAGTATGTACATTTCGAGGATGGTCTCTGAGATGAATTGCGAGTGTTGATAGCTCCACAGAGGGAGTGGGACTTTGCTGTCCTGGTTGAGAAAGAAAAGATTGCTGATCTCTGAGCGCTAGAATTGTGAAAAGGATAGGGGCAGATTTAAGAGGGATTCAAGGCCTTTGAGTTCTTCTGGAAGGCTTGTAAAGAAGGCCAGATTTGACGGGCCAGTTCGAGCAATCCATGTTACTATTGTTAGATTGCAACCTTGCATAGATTGTGGGAGATTGCACCTAGGTGAGTGCTGGAAAAAGACTGAGGAATGCTTCAGATGTGGGTTTAAAGGTCATCAGGTCAGGGATTACCCTTAGAGAACGGGTCAGATGCAAGCTACAGAGCAGAGGTTTGTTCAGCCTGTAAGAGTGGGCAGTAGCCACCGAAAGGCAATGCGCAGGCCAGAGGTGGAAACGGTATGAGACGAGGTCGTGGAGCACCGGACGGAGGTGCTGGTAACACTCAGGTGAGACAGCCAGCCTTGGTCTATGCTGCTCGTCGCCGTGAGGATGGCAATAGTCCAGACGTCATAACTGGTACGTTCCTAATTTGCAATGTACCTTACACTACTTTAATTGATATTTGGTCTACGCACTCGTATGTTGCATGCACTGTGTCTGGGACGTTGAGCATTTTGTTCGAAAATGCTGCTAGTGAAATGACTGTGATAAGTCCATTGAGACAGTCAGTTAGGGTGAAGAAATTATTCAAAAATGTGCCTTAGAGGTTCAAGGAGTTGTCTTTTTGGCGGATTTGATGGAACTACCGTTTGGTGACTTTGACCTTATACGGGATATGGATTGGTTGGTGAAACACTGTGTGAGTCTGGACTGCACTGCTAAGCGTATGGTGTTAAAGACTATCGAGAATGAGGAGGTGGCTGTGATAAGGGAGCGAAGAGACTATCTGGCTAACGTGATTTCAACATTAAGGGCTGGAAAGCTAGTTCACAAAGATTGTGAGACGTTTCTAGCCTATATTAGTACTTTTGACTCTGTAGGTCCTTCTGTTGTAGATGTCTGGATTGTTAAGGAGTTTTCTGACATATTTCCTGATGAGCTCCCTAGGTTGCCTTCAAACTGTGAAGTCGAATTCGGTATTGAGCTTATGCCGGGAACAACTTTAGTGTCCATCGCCCCTTATCAGATGGCATTAAAGGAGCTAGTGGAACTGAAAGCTCAAATTCAAGAACTGTTGGATCAAGGATTCATTCGACTGAGTGTGTTTCTATGGGGAGCATCGGTGTTGTTCGTCAAGGAGAAAGATGGGTCTATACGCATTTGTATCGATTACCGGTAGTTAAATAAACTGACTGTCAAGAATAAGTATCCCCTACCAAGGATTGACGACCTTTTTGATCAACTAAGAGGAGCTTCAGTTTTCTCCAAGATCGACCTCCATTCTGGGTACCATCAGCTAAGGGTTAAGGAGGCTGATATGTATAAGACAACATTTAGGACTCGGTATAGACACTACGAGTTCCTAGTAATGTCGTTTGGGCTTACGAATGCACCAAGAGCCTTTATGGACCTTATGAATCGGGTGTTCCAACCCTACCTGGATCGGATTGTGGTGGTATTTATAGACGATAAACTGGTGTATTCGAGAACTGAAGAGCATAATGATGCACATCTTCGAACTGTTTTGCAAATTCTGAGGGAAAAGCAGCTATATGCGAAATTCAACAAGTGTAAGTTTTGGCTGCAAGAAGTGATGTTTCTGGGTCACGTGGTGTCCTCCGAGGGGATTAGAGTTGATCCTCAAAAAATTGAAGCCACCTGGATTGGAAACCACCTAGGACCGTATTTGAGATTCGAAGTTTTCTGGGTTTGGTTGGGTATTACAGATGTTTTGTTGAGGGGTTTTCTGTGATTGCTGCACCTCTGACCAAGTTACTACGTAAAGGGGTATCGTTTAATTGGACTGATAAGTAGCAAGAGAGTTTTGAGAAACTAAAGAAGGTTCTGACCGAGGCCCCTGTCTTAATATAGCTAGAATTTGGGAAGGAATTCACTGTTTATAGTGATGCGTCGTACATCGAATTGGGTTGTATGTTGATGCAAGAGGGAAAGGTGGTTGCTTACGCATCTCGACAGCTTAAGCCTCACAAGGTGAATTACCCTACTCAGGACTTGGAGTTAGTTGCGATGGTATTCGGATTAAAAATTTGGAGGCACTACCTATACAGGGAGAAGTGTATTATTTACACAGATCATAAAAGCCTCAAATACCTCCTTACTCAAAAGAAGCTGAATCTTAGGCAACGAAGATGGATAGAGCTGCTTAAGGACTATGATTGCATGATTGAGTATCACCCTGGTAAGGCTAACGTGGTAGTCGACGCACTAAGCCGTAGGGCTATATCTGATTTGAGAGCAATGTTTGCTCGTCTCAGCCTCTTTGATGATGGTAGTTTATTGGCTGAGCTTCAAGTGCGACCGACGTAGACTGAGCAAATTAAGAAAAAGCAGTTATTGGATGAATCATTGGTTCCTGGATTTCGACAGGTTGAGAATGGAGAGACTTTTAATTTTCAGCTAAACAACGAAGGAGTTTTGTGTTTTCGTGGGAGAGTTTGTGTTCCAAAGGATTCTGATTTGATGCAGTCGATACTGTATGAGGCACATAGCAGTCCATATGCTATGCATCCTGGTGGAACAAATTGTATCGAGATCTACGTGAACTGTACTGGTGGCCAAGACTGAAGCGTGAGGTGTCATAGTTTGTAGGTAAGTGTCTGACATGCCAGCAAGTTAAGGCTGAGCATCAACTGCCTTCTGGGCTACTTCAGCCAGTTAAGATTCCACTCTGGAAGTAAGAGAGGGTAACCATGGATTTTGTGAGGGGGCTACCCTTGACACCTACTAAGAAGGACTTGGTATTGGTAATTGTAGACCGACTGACTAAAACTGCTCATTTTATATTGGTCCGCACTGATTATTAGTTACAGAAGCTAGCTAAGTGGTATGTGGCTGAGATTGTGAGACTGCATGGGGTACCAATTTCTATCATATCGGATAGAGATCCTTGATTCACATTTTGATTTTGGAAAAAGTTACACGAGGCACTGGGTACAAGATTGGATTTCAGTATTGCCTTCTACCCTCAGATAGATGGACAGTCAAAGAGGGTGATTAAGATATTGGAAGACATGTTAAGAAGTTATGTAATAGATTTCTGAGGTAGTTGGGAAGATTATTTACCTTTAGCGGAGTTTGCGTATAACAACAGCTACCAATCTAGTACTCAGATGGCACCGTACGAGGCTTTGTATGGTCGTAGGGGTCATACTCCTACCTATTGGACTGAATTGGGTGAGCAGCGAGTACTGGGGCCAGAGTTGGTTTCTGTTACCGAAGATAAAGTAAAGTTGATTTGATATCGGTTGAAGGAAACATCTGATAGGCAAAAGTTATATGCAGACTTAAAGCGTAAAGAGATCGAGTAATTTGTGGGGACTACGTCTTTCTAAAGGTCTCACCATGGAAGAAAATTCTGAGATTTGGATAAAAAGGCAAGCTAAGACCTAGATTTATTAGACCTTACTGAGTTCTGAAATGTGTGGGGCCAGTTGCTTATCAGCTTGAGTTGCCTCCAGAATTAGACATGATTCACAATGTGTT
Organism: Gossypium stocksii; assembly: GCA_020496765.1. Classification (NCBI taxonomy): domain Eukaryota; kingdom Viridiplantae; phylum Streptophyta; class Magnoliopsida; order Malvales; family Malvaceae; genus Gossypium; species Gossypium stocksii. Next base: position 85,138,809 of record CM035629.1, read on the forward strand.
CCACGTCTCCATCCTAAGGCGTTATACTCTGATCCTTCTCACATAGTGCCGGTTGAGGAGATCAAGGTTAAGCCTGATTTGACCTTTGAGGAAGAACCGGTGTAGATATTGGATCGTGACGTTAAGGTGCTGAGAAAGAAATTTGTCCCTCTGGTCAATGTGCTTTGTCGTAATCATGATTTAGAAACTGATGACATGTTTGACCAGTTCTGAGGATCGACGACATGTTTGACCAGTTCTAAGGAGCTTCTGTATTTTTTAAGATTGATCTTTGATCTGGATATTATTAGTTGAGGGTTAAATAAACTGATGTGCATAAGATTGCATTTAAGACTCGTTATGGACATTATGAGTTCCTAGTTATGCTATTTGGTCTGACGAATGCTCCAGCTGTATTCATGGATTTGATAAACCGAGTGTTTCAGCCCTATCTAGACTAATTCGTCGTGGTCTTTATCGACTATATTCTGGTGTACTCTATGACTGAGGATGATCATGACGAGCATCTTAGAGTATAACTTCAGACATTGCATGAAAAATAACTCTATGCTAAATTCAGCCAGTGTGAGTTTTGGCTACATGAAGTGACCTTTTTAGGGCATGTAGTTTCTACTGAAGGGATCTGAGTCGATACTAGAAAGATTAAGGTTGTGTTGGATTGGAAACAACCCAATAATCTGAAATCCACAGTTTTCTGGGTTTAGTGGGTTATTATTGACGTTTATTTGAGGGCTTCTTATTGATTGCAGCACCCTTAAGTAAGCTTCTACGTAAGGGTGTTCTATTTTTTTAGACTGATGCGTAGCAATCGAGCTTCGAAAAGCTCAAGTCTGTTCTGACTCAGGCTCTTATTCTGATACAGCCTAAATTCGGGAAGGAGTTTGTGGTATATAATGACCTGTCGCATGTGGGATTGGGTTGTGTTCTGATGTAAGATGGTAAATTCATGGATTATTTGTCCTGTTAGCTTAAGACACATGAGGGAAACTGCCAACCCATGAGTTGGAGTTGGCTGTAATAGTTTTTGCACTAAAAATTTAGAGGTATTATCTATATGGGGAGAGGTGTATTATCTACATTGATCACAAGAGCCTCGAGTATCTCATTACTCAGAAAGAGTTAAATCTTAGGCAGCGTAGATGGATTGAGCTGCTTAAGGACTATGACTATACCATTGAGTACCATCCTGGTAAGGCCAATGTTGTGGTTGATGCATTGAGCCGTAGGGTGATGACTGATCTGAGGGCGATGTTTGCTCGCCTTAGTCTATTTGATGATGGTAGTTTGTTAGCCGAGCTTTAAGTTAGACTGACTTGGATCCATCAGAATCGAGATAAGCAGTTACGGGATGAGTCTCTTGGTTTATGGTTCCATCAGGTTAAGAGTGGTAGCACTGCAGGTTTTGGGTTGAATAATGACGGTGTTTTCTGTTTCTGAGATCAGATTTGTGTGCCGAATGATACAGATCTGAGACAGTCTATCTTGAGGGAGGCACATAGTAGCTGTTACGCTATACATCCCAGAGGAAATAAGATGTATCGTGATCTTCATAACTTGTACTGGTGGCCGGGGTTGAAGCGAGAGGTTACGGATTTCGTTGCTCGTTGTTTGACATGTTAGCAGGTTAAGACTGAGTATTAGTTACCTTCGAGTTTGCTACAGCTGGTTAAGATTCCTTTATAGAAATGGGAATAAGTAACGATGGACTTCGTTAGTGGGTTGCCCTTGACACCCACTAAGAAGGATTCTGTTTGGGTCATTGTGGAACGATTGGCCAAGTATGCTCACTTTATTTTGGTTTAAACTGATTATTCTCTATAGAAGCTGGCAAAGTTGTATGTCTATGAGATCGTAAGACTGCATGAGATCGTAAGACTGAGTTGGGTGAATGACAGGTTTTGGGTCCTAAGTTAGTTTCTAAGACCGAGGATAAGGTCAGATTGATTCAGGATTGTTTGAAAGTAGCTTCTGATAGGCAGAAATCATATGCAGATCTGAAGAGGCACGAGATTGAGTATTCCATAGGGGACTTCGTATTTCTTAAGGTTTTTCACCGTATAAAAAGGTTCTGAGGTTCGGTCATAAGGGCAAGCTGAGCCCTAAGTTCATTAGACCATATAGGATTTTGAAGTTAGTGGGGTCTGGTTACTTATCCGTTGGAGCTACCTCTGGAGTTAGACCGTATTCATGACGTGTTCCACGTCTCCATGTTGAGGCGCTATCGGTCTGATCCGTCTCATGTGGTATCTGTTGAGGAGATAGAGGTTAGTCCAGACTTGACTTTTGAAGATGAGTCGGTTCAGATTCTGGATCAGGATGTTAAAACTCTGCGGAGGAAGTCCATACCACTAGTGAAAATATTGTGATGAAATCATAGCACTAAGGAAGCCACATAGGAACCTGAGGACTCGATGCGTCAAAAGTATCCTCACTTGTTCTGATCAAGTAAATTTCGATGTCAAAATTTATTTTAGGGGGTAGAGTTGTAATGCCCCAAATTTTCTTATTTCAGCTTTTGTGAAATTTGATACAAATATCTGTCTGCTTCAGTGGTTATATGTTCTGGGTGGTGTGAGAGGTCCCAAGTTCAAGCCTTACCTTTAACAATTTTTTTTATTTTTCTTATTAAAGCCTTATCCTTGTTCAAAAGGCTTAAGTTTAATTCTTTGTTAAACCACATCAGAATGGATCTAGTGGTCTGATGGTTAGGTGGAGATTTAATTTACTGGAGGTTCTGAGTTCAAATCTTTGCACAAGTGTGAATGCTATTATTTTTGCTCGGTCGATTGAGAGAGAGTTTGAGTTGTAGTGGAAATCTGAGTAGTGGGTTAGTGGGGAGTGAATTTAAGGATTTAGGGAGTTATCAGAATTATTTTATTATTTTGTTTTTTATTTTATTTCAAATTTTCGGCTCCCTCTTCTCTCCCCAATTTTTTTGATGCCAATTTCATTGTCTTTCCCCCTAATTTTGCCATTGCTCCCTTTTTATTTCACCTATTTTTTCTCTTTTTCCTGCTTCTTGATTTTTCATATCGGGTTAATCTCTGTTTCCATCTTTCATGAGATTAGGTAAGTATTTCATTTCATCCTCGGTTTGAGGCATGACATTGGTCGTAGGGAGGTTAATTTCTATGGTTTATGGTTTAGGAGAAAGTTGCGAGCAATGAATCTCACCCCTCTCGTTTTAGCGGTGTTAACAGAGGTGCATCGTCAGCGGTAAGTCAAGTTTTTGTTAGTTTATAGTTGTCGAGTTCGCTTCTTAAATTTGCAAAATTGGTGTTGGGTACTTTGGTTTTAGGTTTCAGAAGGCTTGGGAGTGTTTTCCCTACAAAACAATACCAGCTGTGTACCCAAAAGCATAAAAAATGAGGTTTCAACAAAAGCCAAAAACCATTCTGTCGATACTACACGGGCATGTGGTAGCCTGTGTAGAAGGCTGTGTGCGATGACACAGTTGTGTGTGCAACGAAGGCAAGGCCGTGTCTTGATGGCTGGGTGTGGCCGTGTGGGCTCAAGGGCGTGTGGGCCCAGACGGGCAGTCCACACGGGCATGTGGGTTTTTGGGACAGGCCATGTGATCCATATGGGCAAGGCCAATTTGGGCGTGTGGGCCACACGGGCGTATGGGGCCACACGGGTGTGTGGGCCAATTTATCTGAATTTTTTCCTAGGCTTACACGGGTCATCCTAAACGATTGTGGGCCTACTGTAGGGTTGGTAAGGGCTAACTAGACCCCAATTTGTATAATCTGAATGACTGGTATTATGTTCTGAGCATGTTATTATCATGCATGTCTGACCTATCTGATACATATAGCTGTACTGGCATTGTATATATGTAATTGCGCATGATTAATTTTTATGACTGATACTGCATTTACTCTATCTGTCATTGGGGTGGGATGATGTATATTGGAGGAAGTGATCTGAAAGGCAAGTTATGCCTATTATCTGGTAGCATGGCTGCAATATATCTTATATGTGTCGCATTCGGTACAACATGGAGTGTAGGGCTGGGTGGGTGTTTGAAACCCCATATGGTGTGTAGGGATGGTCGGATATGGTGTGTAGAGGATGGGGTAGGATTTCCATTTCTGATTTGCATATCTATATCTGTATCTGAGATGGGATTAAGGCCGAATCTATATCTATCTAATTCTGATTTTCTAACTATGTGCATGCTTAATTTTGTGGGGTTACACACTGAGTTTATGTAAACTCACTACTTTCTATTTGTTCTATTCAAGTAACCACAGTCTTAGGTGAACCGGTGTAGCAAAGGACTTGACGATGACCATTTGACTGTATTGTTTTGTTTTAGTCACTTAAAATTTATTAAGGTTTTGGAATATCTTTTGAAGGTTGTATTAATTGAGACTTTTCAAACTGTTTGCTGAATTTGGGTTTAACTAAAATTTCATGATTTTATAATTGCAAAACTCGATCAAAGCTCAGATTTTATAATTGCAAAACTCGATCAAAGCTCAGATTTTACTAAAAGCAATGGTTTTCTAAAATTACATGTAACACCCCTTACCCGTGTCCGATGCTGTGACAGGGTACGAGGTATTACCAGACTTAAACATAAACAATCATACAAAACCGAGTCATAAAATTTCATCCAAATTAAAACTTTTCATGTTTCATCATAAAGTCCCTAATATGGGCTTACGAGGCCCAATACATACTTTGAAAGTGGTTTGGGACCAAACCGAAAACTTTTGAAAACTTTAAAAAATTTCTTGAAAAACAAGGGCACATGATAAGCGATAAATTATACATATTTTTACCCCATGCTTAGCCCAATTTCTGGATGAATTAACCCTTGATTTGTGTAAATTGATGCTCTTAAACCTTTAATTTCATGATTTATACTTAGGTAAGCTGAGGGAAGAGAAAAGAGCAAGGAACGGGCCAAAAAGGGGCAAATTAGGCCCAATTCAATAATCAACACGACTTGGGAGTTTGCTACATGGTCGTGTCATACGGCTGTGCCATATTGAGCTCTAACACGGCCCAACCCCGACTCGCACGGCCAGGCCACACGGCCGTGCCACTTTAACAGGCTCAAACATGGCCTGGGCCTTGATCCACACGGGCGTGGCACACGGGGGTCTCCCTATCGTGAGGAAGTTCAATTTCACTCGGAAAATGCTACTTAGGGGTTAAGAAAGGCATTCCAAAACTCTATAAAAAGACTCTAGGAGGCAACTTCAAGGGTGAGCTTAATTCCTGCTAAGGGTGCTTTATTCCTACTAAAACGGGGAGTTAAAGGAGGGAATTATTCGAAGGAAAGCCGATTAATCCATCTTAAAAGCCAGGCTACATCAAGACGGAGGACTTCCCTTCAATCCTTTTAGGAGTTTTGGGTTTTCTTATGTTTTGTTATTTTATTTCTTCTGAGATGTTTTCTTTTATAAACATGAACTAAATCCCTAAATACCTAGGGGGATGAAACCTAAGACAGATCTTGTTATTGTTATCTGAGCTGTATGATAAATATTTGATTTGTTCTTAATTGTGTTTTTAACTCTTAAATTGATATTTCTAGGATATTGATTTAAGTCAAATGTGCTTATGTAAAGGAGCAAAAGTCCCTGCATAGGAGTAGATCCAACACAATTAAGCGGAGTTGATCGCAATCCTAGAGATAGGACGACGAAAATCTGCCGAATTAGAGTCAAATCTAATATAGGGAACCATAGATCGAGTTAATGCAAGACTAGGGGTTTTAACTAGAAAGAGATTTCGGTTAATCAACCTAGGATTAGTTGTTCTTATCCTCGATGGAGGTATTAACAGAATTTAGGGATCTCTACGGATCAAATCAAATGAAGAAATCACCTGGTTCAGAGTTAGATAACAAGTGAAGTCTAGGTGGATTCTTCCTTAGATATTGCCTTAATCAATCAGTCTTTCCCAAAAGCAATCTCCCACTTTACTCTTTATCGTTTCTTTAGTTAGTTTAGTTTAGTTTACAACCAAACCTTCTTTATTTTTAGGCTAGATAATAGAAAGAAAGTCATTACTAGTACTCATAGTTCCTTAGATTCGATATTCCGGTCTTGCCACTAACTATACTACTGTTCGATAGGTGCACTTGCCTTTTATCGTGATATTAGTTAGTTTACAGGTACGATCAGATTTTATAAATTTTATTACTTCATCACAATCACGAGACCAAGTTTTTGGCACCGTTGTTGGGGAACTAAGATATTAGGAACACTTGATTTCTATTACTTTAGCCATTACTATTTTTATTTATTTTCAGCCTTTATCTTTTATTTATTTATTTATTAAAATTTTCTTTGCCTTTTCCCTTCTAGCTATCTCTAGTTTATGACTAGAAGAAACCCGGGAGGACCACTACTTTTTGACGATGATTTAGAAGCGACAGTCTGTCGAACCCGCCGAGAGATAAGAAGAAGCTTGCAATATCCAGAAGAAGGGCAAGAAGAAGAACCTGAACCTACTAAAGAGATGGAAGCAAATTAGGATAATCAACTACCCCCTGTAGTAGCCGCAAATCCTGTTGAGCAAATTATGCTAGACCTAATTTAGCAGGCACTAAATCTAGCATTGTTAGGCCTACTATTGCTGCAAATAGTTTTGAACTAAAACCTAACACTATTGAAATGATACAACAATTTGTTCAGTTTGATGGTTTACATGATGAGGACCCTAACTCGTATCTGGCCAACTTTTTGGAATTATGTGATACATTCAAAATAAATGGCGTTTCTAATGATGCCATTCATCTTAGGCTATTCCTGTTCTCCTTGAGAAACAAAGCTAAACAGTGGTTAAATTCCCTACCACGAGGGTCTATCACTACATGGGAACAAATGATAGAGAAGTTTTTACTTAAGTATTTCCTCCTGCTAAAACAGCTAAATTAAGGAATGATATTTCTTCTTTTGTGTAGATGGATTTAGAAACACTGTACGATGCTTGGGAGAGATACAAAGATCTCTTGAGAAGGTGCCCTCACCATGGCCTACCTTTGTGGTTACAAGTTCAAACCTTTCACAACGGTTTGAATCCTTCAACAAGACAAATGATCGATGTAGCTGCCGGAGGAACAATCAACAACAAAACACCCGAAGCATCTTACGAGTTTATAGAAGAAATGTCACTGAATAACTATCAGTGGCAAGTCATAAGGACAAAGCCGACAAAAGCATCAGGAGTTTTTAATATTGATACAGTCACAATGCTTTCCACTTAGGTAGAACTTTTAAATAAAAAGATTGATGGTTTTATTAGTTCTACTTAGGTACATCTAGTCATGCAGTGTGACTCAAACCTAGGAGGAGTGAGCAACCAAGAGTACCATCCCTATGGACATAGCATAGAAAACGAACAAATGAATTATATGGGTAATAATTCTCGACCTCAAAATAATCCTTACAGCAATACTTACAATGTAGGTTAGAGGAATCACCCTAATTTCTCATGGGGCAATCAAGGAAATCAAAGATCACCACCACCCCTTTCGGGATTTCAACAACCACCGTATCCATAAGAAAAGAAACCAAACCTTGAAGAAATGTTGGAAAAGTTCATATTGGTTTTTGAAACTCATTTTCAAAACACCGAAACAACAGTTAAGAACCACCAAGCTTCTATTCAAGGGCTTGAAACTCAAATAGGTCAACTCGCAAAGATGATATCTGATAGACCACAAGGTAGTTGCTGAGCAATACTGAACCTAATCTTAAACAACATGTGAAAGCAATTACCTTAAGGAATGGAAAAGTACTCATTGAACCTGAAAAGAAGGTTGTTCAAGTATCTGAAAAGAAAAAGGTAGAGGAAGCAAAACCTAAAGAAAGTGCTCCACCAGCATTTAAAGAGTATAAATCGCCCGTACCATATCCAGCAAAGTTAAAGAAAGACCGCATGGATGCTCAATATGGTAAATTTCTCGAACTTTTTAAACAGTTACATATTAACTTACCTTTTGTTGAAGCAATTTCGCAGATGCCGAAGTATGCAAAATTTTTAAAGGAACTTCTCACAAACAAAAGGAAGCTGGAAGAACTGTCTACAGTGGAACTCAACGAAGAGTGTTCAGCTATCCTCCAAAATAAACTGCCTACCAAACTGAAAGATCCAGGAAGTTTTACTATTCATTCTTAATTGGCAGTTTAAACATTGAAAAAGCCTTAGCTAATTTAGGCACCAGTATTAACCTAATGCCTTATAAAATGTTCAAGCAACTAGGTCTAGGGGAACCAAAACCCACTAGGATGAGCATACAATTACCTGATAGATCTGTTAAATATCCTAGGGGAATCATTGAAGATGTATTAGTAAAAGTTGATAAATTTATATTCCCTATTGATTTTGTTGTGTTTGACATGGATGAGGATGTTGAGGTGCCTTTAATTTTAGGACGCCCATTCTTAGCTACTGCTAGAGCTGTTATTAACATAGGGGATGGTAAGCTAGTACTTAGGGTTGGTGATGAAGAAATTGTTTTTAAAATTTATGATGCTATGCAATTCTCTAAAGAACAAGATGATTCCTGTTATTTTATTAATTCCATTGATTATTCTGTTCAAGACTCTTTTCAGGAAATCGCTCTTGAAGACACGTTGGAACTGTGTCTTGTCCAAGGTAGGGAGGAAGATGAAGCCACCACTGAAGTAAAGAAAGTGATAAAGGATTTAAACTCTAACGAACCTGTTCTAAGACATATAAGTTATGAGGGTATTAAGATAAATGACGAACTGAGACAAAAACCCTCTATTGATGAACCTTCTAAATTGGAACTTAAACAATTGCCTGAGCACTTGGAATATTCAGTTTTGGGAGATGATTCTATATTACCAGTAATTATCACATAAGATTTGAGAGCCAAAGAGAAAGAGGAATTACTCCGAGTATTAAGAGAACACAAAAAGGCTATAGCTTGGAAGATTTCTGACATTAAAGGAATTAACCCTTCTTTTTGCACCCACAAAATTTTAATGAAGATGAATACAAGCCATGTGTATAAGCTCAGAGACGACTGAACCCTAACATGAAGTAAGTCGTAAAAGCTGAGGTAATTAAACTTCTAGATGCTGGAGTTATCTATCCTATTTCTGACAGTCTTGGGGTAAGTCCTGTGCAGGTCGTTCCTAAAAAGGGAGGCATAACTGTGGTGTCTAACGAAAAAAAAAGAATTAATTCCTACAAGAACAGTCACAGGATAGAGAGTTTGTATTGATTATAGAAAGTTGAATGATGCAACCAGAAAAGACCATTTTCCCTTACCTTTTATTGATCAGATGCTGGAAAGACTATCAGGACATATGTATTACTGCTTCTTGGATGGCCTTTTTGGATACTTCCAAATCCCGATAGCTCCAGAAGATCAAGAAAAGACAACGTTCATATGCCCATACGATACGTTTGCTTATCGTAGAATGCCTTTTGGATTATGTAATACCCCTGCTACTTTTCAGTGATGCATGTTAGCTATCTTTGACAAACTCATGGAGGACATCATGGAGGTATTTATGGATGACTTTTCGGTTTTCAGTAACTCCTTCCAACTTTGCCTTAATAATTTAAAACGTGTTCTAATAAGATGTGAGGAGATGAATCTTGTGCTTAATTGAGAAAAATGTCACTTTATGGTTCAAGAAGATATTGTATTAGGACATAAAGTTTCTAGTAAAGGGATAGAGGTTGATAAAGCAAAAATTGAAACTATTGAAAAATTACCTCCCCTAATTCGGTTAAGGTTATAAGAAGCTTTTTAGGATATGTTGGTTTTTATAGAAGATTCATTAAATACTTTTCTAAAATAGCTAAACCATTAACAAAATTACTAGAAAAAGACGTACCTTTTGATTTTGATTAGGAATGTTTAGAGGCTTTTAACACTCTCAAACAAAAATTAGTTAATGCCCCAATCATAATTGCACCTGATTGGAATTTACCTTTTGAACTAATGTCTGATGTGAGTGATTTTGCAGTAGGCGCAGTTCTAAGACAGCAAAAAGACAAGCACTTTTAGCCTATTTATTATGCTAACAAAACTTTGACGGTCGCGCAAGAGAACTATACTACCACGGAAAAAGAATTGCTAGCTGTGATTTTTGCATTTGACAAATTTAGATCATATCTGATATTGTCTGAAGTCATCGTTTATACTGACCATTCTACTCTTAGTTATCTTTTAACTAAAACTGATGCAAAACCTCGATTAATAAGATGGATTCTATTGTTACAAGAATTCGATTTAGAGATACAAGACAAGAGAGGAGCTGAAAATTTGGCAGCATATCACCTTTCAAGATTGGAAAATCCACACCTCAAGGACCTTGACAAGGCCGAAATAAATGACTCGTTTCTTGAAGAAAAACTCCTAGTCATAGCAGAAGTTGAAGTTCCTTGGTTTGCCGATTTTGTAAATTATTTAGTAGCTAACATAACCCCAAAAGGTTTGACCCATCAGTAAAAGAAGCGATTCTTCGCTGATGTGAAAAAAATACATTTGGGAAGATCCTTTCCTTTTTCGTATTTGCGTAGATCAAGTCATTTGAAGATGCGTTACTAAGATGAAAGCATATAAAATTCTGGATCACTGCCATTCTGGACCAATAGGAGGACACCATAGTGGAACTAGAACTGCTCACAAAGCACTCAAATTAGGTTTTTACTGGCCCACCCTTTTCAAAGATGCCAACAGGTATGTGACCTCTTGTGATAAATGCCAGAGGATAGGTATTATCTCTCAGCATAATGAAATGCCTCAAACATATATACTCTCATGTGAAATATTTGATGTATGGGGTATTGATTTCATGGGTCCCTTCCCTACTTCGTTTGGGAATAAATACAAATTAGTAGCAGTAGATTACATGTCAAAATGGGTGGAAGCCCAAGCTTTACCTATTAATGATGCTAGACTGGTGGTACATTTTCTAAAAAAACTTTTCTCTTGATTTGGAATACCTAGGATAATTATTAGTGATAAGGGTACTCATTTTTGCAATGCTCAATTTGATAAAGTGTTAAAAAGATATGGAGTGCACCATAGAACAGCTACCCCTTATCATCCACAAACCAGTGGACAAGTTGAAGTAACAAATAAAGAATTAAAACGCATACTAGAGAAAACAGTAGAAAAAAATAAGAAAGATTGGTCAAGAAAAGTAGATGACGCTTTATAGGCTTATAAAACTGCATTCAAAACTCCCATAGGAACATCTCCTTACAGACTTGTTTACGAAAAAAGTTGTCATCTACCATTTGAACTTGAACATAAAGCATTTTGGGCTATCAAATTCCTAAATCTTGATTTTAAACTTGCAGGTGAGAAATGTCTAATGCAATTAAATGAGTTGGATGAATGGCGCTGCAATGCATATGAAAATTCACGATTATACAAGGAAGCCACAAAGATATGCCATGACAATCGTTTAAGACAACCTAAGCAGTTTAAAACTGGCGATCTTGTCTTGCTATACAACTCAAGGCTCAAACTATTCCCTGGAAAACTTAAATCAAGATGGTCAGGCCCATTCACCGTTCAAACTATTTTCTCATACGGCACAGTCGAGGTAACTCACCCAAACCATGGCACTTTCAAGGTAAACGGTCATCGGCTTAAATATTATAAAGGTAATGTTTTAAGAATAATAGGGAGGAGCTTCAGCTCCACGAACCCTCGTAATGACACACACAAGCAGAGTTGAGCTTAGACTCTAAATAAGCACTTCTTGAGAGGCAACCGAGCACTAACTTAGTAAATTCTTTTGTTTTAGACTCTCTAATACATCAACTAACCCTTTTAAATATAGGTTTTTCGAGCCACACGGTCATGCCCACAGGCGTGCCATAGACCGTGTGACATTATGAACAGAGACACGGGCTACGACACCACACCACGGCCGTGCAATGCAGTCGTGGTCAAGCTTGACAAATCGACACGGGCATGCGACACGCCCGTGTCCTCTAACTGTGGCCAATCCTGTAAAATCAACACGGGCGTGTAACACTCTGGTGCCTAAAGGCCGTGGTCGAACCTACCATTTTAGACATGGGCGTGTGACCATCGACACGGCTGTGGGAGAAGCGAACATCGAAGGACACGGCCGTGCGACACGGTCGTGTGCCCCAACATGCCCTACCAACACCGACGTGTGACTCGAACCAGGAGTGCGAAAGTCCCCAAATTGTGAACAACACAGGCTAACCCCGAGTCACACGGGCGTGCTCCACCCCAAAACCACCCCCTCACCACCCAGTTCATGTGGCAGCTTCATATGCTAGCATATCTGAGCGCCTCACACAATTTGAGCAGCAGTGTTTTCAACGCTTCGATCATATCGATGCTACTCTTCAGCAGATATGCCAGCATCTACACATCGCACCACCACCCCTACCTCGCGAACCATCTGAGGACTAGGACTTTCGAGTCCTATTTTCTTCTCTTTTATTTTCATTTTTATTTTCCCTTTTTCTTTTATCTTATCTTTTTCATTATTTGAATTTTAGTGTTTTCAGAACATAGTTTATTTACTTTAATTATTTCATATCGGTTGTTTCCTAACAAACACATTTTGTTAATCCAAATTCCCCAAAACTGATAAATGCTTTCGCAGTTTCAAAGGAGCTCTACAGCTCAAAACCAAAATCTAATGGAAACCTCCGCCACCTAATACCGACAAACATACCCTCTCGGCATAGCAGCAGTGGACAAACAATCGTTACCACCATCGGAGTATTCACCTCCACCCTTTCTTTGTCCCAGACGCTCTATAGCCACCTCCACCTCAAGGAATTCATCCAATTCAGGGAGTTTCACTTCTCTCCCTATCTTATGATTTTATGCTTCTATTGCTACTAATGTATCTTTGTACATTAAGGGCAATATACATCTTAAGTGTGGGGCGGGAACTTACTTTTAGTCATTGCATTCTCTTCGAACCCTTGAAAATTAGGCCCAACTAACATTTTGCATTGTTCTCAAACTTTCGAATTCTCACTTTCACTCTCGACATTAGTCTCAATCTCCTATTAGGAGTTAATTCTGATTGATTTATGATTTTTATTGATACGTTGAGAATTAAGACATAGGTACTTATGCTTTGATTATTCAAACTTTAAAACATTAGGGAATCAAGCATAATAAGTTGAAATTTTCGAGAATTTAAATTTTTTCTAAGTTATTTTCCCTAATTTTAAGTATTATCTTGAGATTTGAAATTCGCAGGATTGACATCAAAAGCCATAATTCTGGTGAGATTTTTGAGCCTTTTGAGCATACATCCTTTCGTGCTCACTTTTATTATTACTTTGAGTGAGTCAATACTGATTTGTTATTCTAGAACTTGCTTCGATTATACATGTCAAGACTACATAATTGATTTGATATACTGAAATGATAAAGGCACCTAGGTTTAACCCACTTACTCCATAAAAGCCTACCTCCATAAATTAACCCCTAGTGAACCCCATTGAGCCTAACAGCCCATTCTTTGACTTACCTCTAATATTAACCTATAACCCATTTTTTGTGGAATTCCATTCAATTATTTTGATCCCTATTTTTGTCGAGATTTGAGTTGAATTATTATCTAGCTTTGTTCTCTTTTTCAGTTTGTAAAGTTTCAATTTATTGTATTTGATTTGTTCATAAAAAAACGTATGTATACTTTAGTTGTAATTCAATATTTTTGCATATTTCCATGTAATTTTTGAGCTGCTATTCTTAGACAACATTATCCAAAAGAGAGGCTTTACACTAGAAATATGTTCAAGTGATAGATATTTTTCTAGCTAGACAATTTTTCAATTCAATCTCGATTCTAACCCTCTTTTTCAACTTGTGACAACACCCCTAACCAAAGCCCCATTACAACCATTGAAAGACCTTTTGATCGATGTGTCATATCAATCTATAGTGGTGGAGATTTGATTTTCTTGTAAGCCTATGGTAATAACTTTTCAGGTTGACTAAAGAGTGCTTAATTCTTGAACCCTAAACACTTTAAGTGGATAGAGTGAATCTTTAGTGAGGATGTCAAATCTTGTTCAGTTTGATTGAAGGGTAATTACTTAGGAGAAGGGAGAAAACCTATATTTCTGTGATAAAATTCTCAACTTAGAGTGTTTGAAACTTTAATGTTCTTCTGGTTGATTTTTCATTGTATCATTACTTGTGAATTAGTTTGAAACATTATTGATAAGGATTATAAGTTGAGAAGAATGATTCTTAACTGTGAGTTGAGATTTTGCTTGAGGACAAGCAAAGGTTTAAGTGTGGGGGCATTTGATACGCGATAAATTATACATATTTTTACCCCATGCTTAGCCTAATTTCTGGATAAATTAACCCTTGATTTGTGTAAATTGATGCTCTTAAACCTTTAATTTCATGATTTATACTCAGGTAAGCTTAGGAAAGAGAAAATAGCAAGGAACGGGCAAAAAAAGGGCAAATTAGGCCCAGTTCAATAATCAACACGGCCTAGGAGTTTGCCACACGGGCGTGTCACACGGCCGTGCCACCTTGAGCTCAAACACGGCCTGGGCCTTGATCCACACGGGTGTGGTACACGGGCGTGTCTCGGTCGTGAGGAAGTTTAATTTCACTCGAAAAAGGCTACTTAGGGGCTAAGAAAGGCATTCCAAAACTCTATATAAAGACCCTAGGAGGCAACTTCAAGGGTGAGCTTAATTCCTACTAAGGGTGCTTTATTCTTGCTAAAACGGGGAGTTAAAGGAGGGAATTATTCGAAGGAAAGCCGATTGATCCATCTCTGAAGCTAGGCTACATCAAGACGGAGGACTTCCATTCAATCCTTTCAAGAGTTTTGGGTTTTCTTATGTTTTGTTATTTTATTTCTTCTAAGATGTTTTCTTTTATAAACATGAACTAAATCCCTAAATACCTAAGAGGATGAAACCTCAGATAGATCTTATTATTGTTATATGAGCTGTGTGATAAATATTTGATTTATTCTTAATTGTGTTTTTAACTCTTAAATTGATATTTTCGGGATATTGATTTAAGTTGAATGTGCTTATGTAGAGGAGCAAAAGTCCCTGCATAGGAGTAGATCCAACACAATTAAGCGGAGTTGATCGCAATCCTAGAGATAGGATAATGAAAATTTTTTAGATTCGAGTCAAATCTAATATAGGGAACCATAGATCGAGTTAATGCGAGACTAGGGGTTTTAACTAGAAAGAGATTTCAGTTAATCAACCTAGGATTAGTTGTTCTTATCCTCAACGAAGGTATTAACATAATTTATAGATCTCTACGGATCAAATCAAATGAAGAAATCATCTGGTTTAGAGTTAGATAACAAGTGAAGTCTAGGTGGATTCTTCTTTAGGTATTGCCTTAATCAATCAGTCTTTCCTAAAAGCAATCTCCCACTTTACTCGTTGTCGTTTCTTTAGTTAGTTTAGTTTAGTTTACAACCAAACCTTTTTTATTTTTAGGCTAGATAATAGAAAGAAGGTCATTACTAGTACTCATAGTTCCTTGGATTCGATATTCCGGTCTTGCCACTAACTATACTACTGTTCGATAGGTGCACTTGCCTTTTATCGTGATATTAGTTAGTTTACAGGTACGATCAGGTTTTATAAATTTTATTACTTCATCAGAATCACGAGACCAGCACACGCCCTGAGCACATGGCCGTGTGGCCAACCGTGTGGATGAAAGTTAGGCTATTTACTAAGCCTTTTTCCTTCCAAAACATTTACACACTTATACCAAATTTATCAACACACAACATGGCATTATCATAAACATACAACTTGACCAATAATAGCCAACATCAGTGGCCTTATACAAAATGAACTATCAAATAACATAGGCCAACATTTGAGGCCAAATCAATTATGGCACATAACAAAATAACCAAGTCCTCTATACATGCCATAATTCAAAATATTGCTTTCAAAATACCAAAAGAGTGTTGATAGTGTGATGGATCTCCGACGATCTCCGTACCCCGAGCTAGCTTGGTGACACTATAAGACAAGAGAAAGAAAATGGAGTAAGTATATAGCTTAGTAAGCTCGAATGTAAATAATAAACAATTTATTAACATGCTTTTACCAATCCTCATAATATGTTCTTAAGATAATACAATCATATTTGCACATAGTTTCACTATTCACTCATGTTCATATCAAGCTGTCTACACGAGTCATAATCATTAAATTATTTATATCTTGAGATACGGAACTCCGAATTAAGATCTGCTAAATTTCTCTAAAACTAGACTTATATATCTTCTTACCATAAAATTTCAAAATTTATGGTTTAGCCAATAAGTACAGTTTATTCTTTAAAGTCATCCCTGTTCTGCTGTGTAACAGCCGATTTAGGGCCTAAACGGAACGATGGGTTCGAAAACCATGAATCTAAGGTTGAAAATTTTATTCCAATTAAGTTATGGGATTTATTTATTGAATGAACGATTGTGTGAAAATATCGTTAAGAAATTATAACGATAGAGTGTCCAATTTAATAATTAGGACTAAATTGTAAAAATTGCAAAATGTGTGTTCTAGATGCTAAAGGGATTTAATTGAAATGAGTTCTTAAAGTGGAGGTCCTTATTTAGTAATTAAACCAATATATTTAGGTTGGGACAAAAATGGGCATGAATAGGACAGATTTGAAAGGATGGCCTTTAAGGGCATTTTAGTCATTTAGTAACTAAAAGAATTAAAAAGGAAAAATGAAGCAAAAATTTGCTCATCTTCTTCAAGCTAGGGCCGAATATGAAGCGTCACCATGGCTAGGGTTTTGTTCAAGCTTTCAAAGCTTCATAGTAAGTTCGTCCTAGCCTCGTTTTTAATGTTCTTTACATTTTTGAAATCCTCGTCACCTAATCTAGCCATTTCTACCATTTATTTGAGCTAAGTGATTTTCGGTGAAAACCATAAAAAGGACTTAAATGCAAAGTTATAAAATTTGTATATAAAAGTGTAATTTAGTGTGAATTGAGGATTGCCATAGTTATGAAAATGATTTAGCTAAGTCTAAAATACAAGAAAATTGAATAAAAATTTATTTCCGAGCCTAGGGGCAAAAGTGTAATTTTGATAAACTTTAGGGGTAAAAACATAAAATTTTCAAAAAGTGATTTTTAGACTAATTTGAACAATGTGAGTGTTAAATGAATGTTATTTGATATGTTAGATCAAGAAAACACTAAATTTGGACTTAGAACGGGGAAGAACGAGATTATGGACTAAGTTAAAAATAGTAGTCATTTTTGCATTTGAGGTAAATTGGTGTTAATAATAATGCAATATTATTGTTGTTTATGCTTGAAACCCAAATTAGTATGCTGATTCCAATATGTTGAATTAATGGTTTATGTGCTATAAACATTAAATGATATGAAGTTATGTTTATGATGTAATGTAAGTGAATTGAAATCTTGTGTTCAAGTGCTTGTTATGAATACAATTATTATGTGAAATTGTGAGATTGGTTATCATCATGAGATATATGTTTACACATATATTCACTAAGCTTTAATAAGTGTGAAAAGGTCCCAATTGAACCTTAGGAATTGACTAAGATACGAGTGACATGTCACTAGGATACCCAGTGTATAAGTGTTTAAGTGATTTCGGGTGCTAGTCTAGTTCAACTTCCAGTGGCTAGGTAATCCTGCATTTGTTGTGGATACCTATCAGCTTCTGTGAGCAGCACTGAGTAGCTTCGACTATACCGTCAGCTTGTGTGAGCAGGCCTGTGAATAGCTTATTATTGAGCCCTTATGTGATATGTGATAAGTGGTAGCTTCGGCTACAAACCATTGGTAGCTTCAGCTACATACTAGTGGTAGCTTCAACATTCCGAATATAAAAAGATTGACCATGTGTTGTAATGAATTAACGTATAATGTGTTCTTTGCTATGACACATTTATATGTGTAAGTGTGAATATGAAATCTTATGAATAAGTGCATGTATGTGTAAATTATGAGCAATATACTCGTTATACAATTAAAGCTATTATAAAGAAAGCATGAGAAAGTGAAAATTATAAGTAAAACAGTTTTGGATAGCAATAGTTGTGTGCTTTTGAAAAATCACCAAAAATGGTGGAAATTGAATTAGAAGTTGAAATAGATATGAAATTAAACCCCATTAAATCCATTTTCACATAAAAGAAGTGGAGTAAGCAAATTATTTTCAATTTGTGAGATATTTGTATTGTTGTGAGATAGGGTCAAATGGATTTCGGGATCCTCTATTTTGACTTTTGAAAATCACTAAAAATTGTATAAAAATGATTATAGTGTTTAATTTATATGCTTAAAACCCTTGATGAGTATATTTTCAAGATAAATAAACAGGAACTTTATCCTAATTCTGATTAATGAGATAATTAATTTTTAGTGAAAAGAGGTCAAATCTGCCAGATAGCGAAATAGGGGAAGCTTTAATGAATAATTGTATTAATTAGCTAAACCAAAAATTATGAAAATTTTATGGAAATTTACAGAACTTAATTTCATGTTCTGTAGCTTAAGATATAATTAATTTAGAAACTGTGACTCAGGAAAACAGCCTAAGCTGAACAAGAGTAAAAACTGAAATTATGTGATTAATGTTCTATTTTCTTATGAATACCTATTGAGGAATGGAAATAATTTGTTAATTAAATTTCTTCTTATTATATACCAAATTAATAAGCTTTAAAGCTTACGCCACCTTTCCATTTCTCTTAGTGTTGTCAGGTTGGCTCGGGGTTGGAGAACGTAGGAGGCAGCATCACACTATCAATTTGTCAAGTTGGAGTAAAGACAATTCTCATTTGTATACCAGTGAGTGGCATGAATAGAGATTAGTTATTAGTAGTATATATTATTGATAATTAGTCAAATGTAATGGCCTATGTCACTTCATTGTATATGGCCACGGGAGGTGGCCCATAATGGTTAAGGATATGTATGCCTATTTTATGCATGTACGTGAAATGATTTGATATAGATAGGTATATGGCATGTATTTGATAGATAATTTAGGATTAATTAAGGGTATAATATACGTCTATGCAATGTATGTGAGTGTGATAAGTTAAGAGCTCACGAAAGGCTTGGAAAATAGGCTAAGTGTTGGCCACACGAGCAAAGACACGGCTGTGTGTCTCAGCCGTGTGGATAACACGACCTAGCACACTGGCGTGTGACTTGGCCGTGTGCCCCTAAATGTTTGCTGACGTCAGAAACATAATGCTAGATGTTTTTAACACGAGCTGGGACACGGGTGTGTGTGACCCCACGGCCTGCCCACATGGGCATGTCCCGAGTCACACGGGCGTGTGACACTATTTTGAGTTAAATTTTTATAAGTGTTCGAAAGCTTTCGGTTTAGTCACGGATCATACCCAATGTATCGTTTGGGCCTCGTAGGCCCATAATGTAGATGTTATGTGCATGAATGTAAAAGTTTTAAATTTTTACACAAAATTTATGTGTCGAAATCAAATGATGGTGCGAGTGTTTGTGTGGTAATGCCTCGTACCCGTGTCCGGCGAAGATTACGGGTGAGGGGCCTTACATGCTATTTGATAGTTTTGACCTTTCTTCACTAAAAATTAGTTATCTTCTCGTACGAGATTTTGATGATGTTCCTATTTGTTTCTATTGAAAATAGACTCAATTTGAATTTAAACATATAAATTCTAGCCGTAATTATTTTTATACAATGTTTAATGATTTTCCAAAGTCAGAACAAGAGATTCAGAAATCACTCTGACCCTGTCCAACAAAAATTCAAATATCTCACAATATGAAATTCTTTTGCTTACACTGTTTCTTTTATGTGAAACTAGACTAAATAAGATTTAATTTAATATCTCATTCAACCTCTAATTCAATTTTCATAATTTTTGGTGATTTTTTAGAGTTTTACAACGGTTGCTATCCAAAACTATTTTATTACTAATTTTACTATTTCATGTTTTCTTTGTATTAACTTTCATTTACACACACATAACACCAAACATATCCATAGCTAGCCATTCCAATAGCTAGTCATTATCAAATATTTACAAGTCTTCATAGTCATACTTACTCTACATCAACCTTACCAAAGTTCGATCACATATCGAGCACATTGCTCATGAATATATATATATACACATGTACCTGCACTCATTCATCACATAATCACAATCATTTACACTTAGTCATTTCCCGTTGAACACATTGGAATATTAACGGATACATCGGAATATTGCACATAGTACCACACTTGTAGCCAAAGCTACTTCACATCACTTATCACACATAGGCTCATTCTCGAGCTATTCACATTCGCGGGTCTGCTCACACAAGCTGTCGATCATTCGTAACTACTCAGTGCTGCTCACACAAGCTGTCAGGTATCCACAACACATGCCGAATTACCCAGTCACTAGTAGAACTTAGAAGACCAGCACCCAGATTCACTTAGTCACAATTTCACATAGTTTTCACATAGGTCCCTAGTGACATGTCACTTGTATCCTATTCTATTCCTAAGGTTCAATCGGGAAAGTTCTCACTTGTCGATATCTTGTCAAATACATCAAGTATTCAGCCACATTTCACAGAATATATCAAAATATGAAAGCGTAAGTAAAAACGATACATTATTTACATACAATCTTACCTCGGTCCAAAATATCAAATGTTTGCGTTTTAGTCCACAACCTTGTCTTTTCCTCGATCAAGGTCAATTTCTCGCCTTTCTTGATCTATAATAACACATTTAACTCATTTAATACACACATTTTCAATTCAGCCCCCCAAAACACCTTATGGCAAAAATTACATTTTTGCCCTTCGCTTTTCACATATTTACAGGTTTGCCCTTAGGCTCGTAAAATGAAAATTACTCATTTTTCTCATTACCCAAGCCTAGCCGATTCATATTCCCTCTTATAGCAGCCCAAAATTTTCACTAAATCACATTTTTTACACATATTTTTCAACTTTTACAAATAGGACCTTTTATGCAATTTCACTAAAAATCACTTAGTAAAAGTTGTTTATTACACTTCAAACTTTCTTATTCTACCATAAAGCATCAAAACACATGCATTTCATCCATGGGTAAATTTTTAAACACAAACCTTAGCTTAAAATAATGGTAGAAATAGTAAACTGAGTTACGAGGATCTCAAAAATGTAAAGAACATTAAAAACGGGACTAAAATAGACTTACAATCGATCTTGGAAGCTTGAAAAACCCTAGCTATGTCTTCCTCATGTGAAATTCGGCCAAGGGGTTGAAGATGAGCAAAAATTGGCTTTTATTTTTGCTTTTTAATTCATTTAATCACGAAATTACTAAAATTCCTTTAACTTAAAAATATTCTATTTCACCTATTTCATGTCCATTTTTGTCCAAAAAATTAACCAATGGTCTAATTACCTTTTAAGTACCGCCAATTTAAAATTTCATAGCAATTAGACACCTCTTGCTTCTAGAACTCAAGTTTTGCACTTTTTACAATTTAGTCCATCTGACTAAATTGAGTGCCCAAACGTCAAAAATTTTGAAACGAAATTTTCACAAAATCACTCTGTAAAACTGTAGTTCATAAAAATATAAGAATATTAATTTTTTTTCTTGTCAGATTTGTGGCCCCAAAACCACTGTTCCGACTAGGCCCAAAATCGGGCTGCTACAGCTCTCCCCCTTTAGGGAATTTCGTCCCCGAAAATCTTATCAGAAAAGAGGTTTGGGTACTGTTTTCTCATGGCTTCCTCTGGTTCTCACGTAGCCTCTTCTACTCCATGTCTTTGCCACAACACTTTCACTAAGGCTATACTTTTATTTCTCAACTGTTTAACTTCTTGAGCTAAAATATTTATCGGTTCCTCATCATAGGTCATATCCGGCCGAATCTCAATCTCTGTTAGAGAAATCACATGTGAAGGATCAAAACGATACCTTCGTAATATCGATACATGAAACACATTATGAATTCTTTCTAACTCTGCCGGTAAAGCTAATTGATACGCCACTGATCTAATCCTTTCAATAACCTCATACGGCCCAATGAAATGCGGACTCAACTTGCCCTTTCGGCTAAATCTTAGAATTTTCTTCCACGGAGATACTTTTAGAAACACTTTATCACCCACTTGAAACTCAATCTCTTTTCTTTTCAAATTCACGTATGACTTTTGCCTATCTGAAGCAGCTTTCGGACAATCACGAATTACTTTCACTTTCTCTTTAGTTTCTCTAACCAACTCAACCCCATGAATCTATTTCTCACTGAGCTCGGTCCAATACAAAGGAGTTCGACATTTGCGACCATACAATTCTTCGTACGGTGCCATTTGTATACTCGATTGAAAACTATTGTTGTAGGCAAACTCGACCAAAGATAGATATTTCTCCCAACTACCTTCGAATTCTAAAACACAACATCAGAGCATGTCTTCAAGAACTTGAATTACTCTTTCAGATTGACTGTTGGTTTGCAGATGAAACGCGGTACTAAAATTCAATTTCGTACCCATTGTTTCTTGCAACTTTTTCCAAAACCACGAAGTGAACCTCAGATCTCTATCCAAAATAATAGACATAGGCACTCTGTGCAATCTCACAATTTTAGCAATATACAACTCACCCAACTTACCAAGTGAGTAGTCGGTACGTACTGGTATAAAGTGAGCTGATTTCGTCAATCTATCAACCACAACCCAAATGGCATCTTTCTTTTTCGGAGTCAGAGGCAAACCTATCACAAAATCCATCGAGATTCCGTCCTATTTCCACTCGAGAACCATCACTGGCTGAAGTAAAGCCGAAGGTACCTGATGCTCGACTTTCACTTGTTGGCAAATCAAACACTTTGATACAAATTCAGAAATATCTCTTTTCATTCCTGACAACCCATACAATTTCTTCAAATCATTATACATTTTCTTACTACTTGGATGAACTGATAAACAACCACTATGTGCCTTATGTAAAATTTTATAAATCAACTCATCATCTTTTGGTACACATACCCTATCACGGAACATCAACCAGTCATCTAATCTGATTCAAAAATCTGAATCACAACCCAATTCACACTAAGCTCTCTTGGCTTGCAATTCACTGTCATTCTTCTAAGTTTTACAAATTTGCTGAAGAAATAATGGCCTAGCCCTCAACTCGGCCAAAATCGAACCATCATCAGACAAAGCCAAACTCATACTCATAGCTCTCAAAGCAAACAAGGATTTCCTGCTCAAGGCATCATCGACTACATTCACTTTTCCTAGGTGGTAATCAATCACTTGCTCATAATCTTTTATTAATTTGAGCCATCTCCGTTATCGCAAATTCAAATCCTTTTGATTCATCAGATACTCCAAACTCTTGTGATCGATAATGATTCGGCATTTCTCACCATACAAATAATAACGCCAAATTTTCAAAGCAAAGGCGATGGCAGCTAATTCCAGGTCATGCATCGGATAATTCTTCTCGTGCGGTTTCAACTGTCTCGAGGCATAAGCTACCACTTTGCCTTCTTGTATCAACACACAACCAAGACTATCCAATGATGCATCACTATAAATCACGAACTCTTTCCCTGTCTTAGGTTGCACCAAAACCGATGCCTCAGTCAATAATGCTTTCAATTTCTCAAAACTTTGTTAACATTTATCGGTCCATTCAAACTTAACATTCTTTTACTGCAACTTAGTCATAGGAGAGGCAATCATCAAGAATCCCTCAACAAAATGTCTACAATACCCGGCTAAGTCCAAAAAGCTTCTAACCTCGGATACATTCTTTAGCGATTTCCAATCAACAATTGCCGAAGTTTTACTCGAATCAACCGGAATACCATCACCTAAAACTATGTGTCCTAAAAATTTGACTTCACGAAGCCAAAACTCAGTTTTACTGAACCTAGCAAACAATTTCTTTTCTTTCAAAATCTGCAACACAGTTCTTAAGTGTTCGACATGCTCGAACTCATCTCGGGAGTAAATCAGGATCTCATCTATAAACACAACTACAAACTTATCCAAATACGGTTTAAAAATTCAGTTCATCAAGTCCATAAAAATAGCCAGAGCATTAGTTAAACCAAATGGCATCATAAGAAATTCATAGTGTCTATACCTCGTTCTGAAAGCGGTTTTTGGTACATCTAACTCTTTAACTCTCAACTGATAGTAACCGAATCTAAAATCAATCTTTGAAAACATTGTCGCCCCTTTCAACTGGTCTAACAAATCATCAATCCTCGGTAACAGATGCTTGTTTTTTATAGTCATTTTGTTGTGTTGACGATAGTCAATACAAAGCCTTTTAGATCCATCTTTCTTCTTTACAAACAGTACGAGAGCACCCCAAGGAGAAAAACTCGGTCTCACAAATCCCTTATCTATCAATTCTTGCAACTGAGCTTTTAATTCTTTCAATTAAGTCGGAGCCATTTTGTACGGAGTAATCGAAATTGGTGCAGTCCTAGGTAATAAATCAATAGCAAATTCAATCTCTCTAATTGGAGGTAACCCGGGCAATTTTTTCGGGAACACATCTGAAAATTCATAAACTACCGGCACTGATTCAAGTTTCGACTCAGACATCTCAGTATTCAACACGTATGCAAGATAAGCTTCACACCCTTTTCTCATGTATTTCTGAGCAAACATATGCGAAATCACCATAAGTAATTTATTTGATTCATCTGTTTCAACCCAAAGAATCTCACCATTTTCACATTTCAACTCAAGGGTTTTCTATCTACAATTTACCTTGGCATCATGCAATGTCAACCAATCCATACCCAGAATAACATCAAACTCATCAAATGGCAACAACATCAAATTAGCCGAAAAATAGTGACCTTGAATCATCAAAGGACAATTCTTGCAAACCTTATCAACTAACACATATTTGCCTAAAGGGTTTGACACTTTAATCATAAATTCAGTAAGTTCAATAGGCAAACTCTTACTAGATACTAAATTAACACAAACATACGAATGATTGGACTTGGGATCAATCAATGTAATAACATTAATATCATAGAGAGAAAATGTACCAGTAATCACATTTGGAGATGACGCATCCTCAAGAGCACATATGGCATAAGCTCTAGTGGGTGCTCAAGCGGGTGCTCTAGCTTCTGGCCTCACAGCTGAATCTTTCACTAAACTTTTACTGCTAGCTCTTCTTCCAGCATTTCTCAGTGATCTACCTCTGCTGGCAGTATTACCTGGTCTAACACTCTAAAATTTTTCTTCCTTAGCTCTCTCAGGACAATATTTAATATAATACTTTCGAGAACCACACTTAAAACAAGCACGGCTAACCATATAACACTCGCTAGGGTACCATCTATCATAATGTTGACTTCAAGTCTATTGGATCTAACATTACGCACACTTTCCATTGAAGTAGCTTGAGTTTTAGAACTCGAATATGATCTCCCAAGGTCTCGGTGCGAATACCCAGTTGAAACAATCAATCAAGGATTCATCTCTTTAAACTTCTTTGACTAAGATTGGAATGACTTACTCATTGGCCTTTTTCTTGCATCTCAGGCCTCAATCATAGCTTTTCTATTTTCTTTGTTCAGTCTTTGGCTTTGCAAGCTCGATCAACCAGTACCACAAATTCTTTTAGCTCTAAGATCCCAACTACCAGTCGAATATCCTCATTTAACCCATCTTCAAATCTCTTACACATAATAGCCTTGATAGACACACATTCTTGGGCATATTTATTGAGCCTAACAAACTCTTTTTCATATTCTGCCACAGACATTCGAGCTTGCTTTAACTCGGGAAACTCTTTGCATTTTTTATCAATGAACCGTTGGCTTATGTACTTCTTTCTGAATTCCTCCTGGAAAAAACCCCATGTAACCCTTTCTTTCAGAACCACGGATACCAATGTCTTCCACTAGCGATATGCTGAGTCCCTTAATAAAGATATAACACACTTTAAACAGTATTCGGGAGTACAAGAAAGTTCATCAAATACCCGAATAGAATTCTCAAGCCAAAACATTGCTTTCTCAAGACCATTATCTATATTAGCCCTGAACTCTTCATCCCCTTGCTTCCAGATATTATCAATTGGAGGCTTAGTCAGTCTTACCATTTCTGTACCTTGAGGAGCTACGGGAATCGGTTGGGGAATAGGAGGGGGTGGAGGAGGTTGGGCGTTCAGATTCGCTCGAATAAATTCTGTGTACCAATTATTCATCAAATGGAGGAAGGTTTCCCAAGCCCCATCTCCCTGACTATGTGTTTTAGATCTACTTTCAACTGGTGCAGTCCCTTGCATGGAAGCCAATGTATTACTCTCTACGTCATCAGCTACAGCTCGGTCTAGATCCATTTACATTATGAAAACACAAATTAAATTGTCAAGAGCCATCACACTATCACAATATATTTATGGCATGTATAGCTAGACTCATACACACGCTATGTTAGTCTGAGAACCAACTAAACCATAGCTTTGATACTATTAAATGTAACACCCCTTACCCGAGTCTGATACCGGGACAGGGTACCAGGCATTATCAGACTTAAACATAACCAATCATACAAAATCGAGTCATAAAATTTCGTCCAAATTAAAACATTTCATGTTTCATCATAAAGTCCCTAATATGGGCTTACGATGCCCAATATATGCTTTGAAAATGGTTTGGGAGCAAACCGAGAACTTTTGAAAACTTTGAAAAATTTCTTGAAAAATAGTGGCACACGCCTTGAGCACATGGCCGTGTGGCTAGCCGTGCGGATGAAAGTTAGGCTATTTACCAAGCCTTTTTCCATCCAAAACATTTAGACACTTATACCAAATTTATCAACACACAACATGTCATTATCATAAACATACAACTTAACCAATAATAGCCAACATCAATGGCCTTATACAAAATGAACTATCAAATAATATAGGCCAACATTTTAGGTCAAATCAATTATGACACATAACAAAAAACCAAGTCCTCTATACATGCCATAATTCAAAATATTGCTTTCAAAATACCAAAAGAGTGTTGATAGTGTGGATGGATCTCTAACGATCTCTGTACCCTGAGCTACCTTGGTGACACTATAAGACAAGGGAAAGAAAAGGGAGTAAGCATATGGCTTAGTAAGTTGGTATGTAAATAATAAAAAATTTATTAACATGCTTTTACCAATCCTCATAATATGTTCTCAAGATAATACAATCATATTTGCACATAGTTTCACTATTCACTCATGTTCATATCAAGCTATCTATGCAAGTCATAGTTATTAAATTATTTATATCTTGAGCTACGGAACTTCGAATTAAGATCCAATAAATTTATATGAAACTAGACTCACATATCTTCTTACCATAAAATTTTTAGAATTTATTGTTTAGCCAATAAGTACATTTTATTCTTTAAATTCAACCCTATTCTGCTATCTGATAGTTTTGACCCTACTTCACTAAAAATTGATTATCTTCTTGTACGGGATTCGGATAATGTTCTTGTTTGTTTCTATTGAAAATAGACTCATTAATAATTTTAAAAATATAAATTATAACCCATAATTATTTTTATATAATTTTTATTGATTTCCAAAAGTCAGAATAGGAGATTTAAAAATCACTCTGACCCTATCTCACAAAAATTCAAATATCTCATAATATGAAACTCTGTTGCTTAACTTTTTCTTTTATGTGAAACTAGACTCAATAAGATTTAATTTCATATCTTATTCAACCTCCAATTCGAATTTCACAATTTTTGGTGATTTTTCAAAATTATACAACAGCCTTTTGTCTAAAACTGTTTTATTACTAATTTTACTTTTTCATGTTTTCTTTGTATTAACTTTTATTTACACAAACATAACACCAAACATGTCCATAGCTAGCCATTCCAATAGCTAGTCATTATCAAATAATTACATGTCTTCATAGTCATACTTACTTCACATCAACCTTACCAAGTTCGATTACATATCGAGCACATTGTTCATGAATATATATATACACATGTACTTGCACTCATTCATCACATAATCACAATCATTTACACTTAGTCATTTCCCGTTAAACATATCAGAATATTAACAGATACATCGAAATGTTGCACATAGTACCACACTTTTAGCCAAAGCCACTTCACATCACTTATCACACATAGGCTCGTTCTCGAGCTATTCACATTCGCGAGTTTGCTCATACAAGTTGTCTATCATTCGTAACTACTCAGTGCTGCTCACATAAGCTATCAGGTATTCGCAACACATGTTGGATTACCCAGCCACTGGTAGAACTTATAAGACCTGTAACAGACCAAACCTGGCCCAGATGTTATGGCCAAGTCCGGTGTGTCACATCACCTACAACTAGCCATATTACCTAGTTACTAAGATTAGAGTGAGCTTTGCAAAACTGATATTTAAGTCTTAAGAGAAATTCCTGGTTTATTGATGAACATCCTATTCAATACTAGCTATTAAGAGATTTATGATAAAACTTAACTTTGTTACTCGTTTGAAACGTGTGATAAGATTTTGAAAACACTTAATTAATTTTAAGAAAAACTTGCACAGCTATATTCAAAAGAATTAAAGTAGTGCATGATTAAGCAATTTAAAAACCCAAAATAAAAATAATTAGAGCGGCCTTATTACAAACCCAAAACCATAATACACATAATTTAAAAATAAATACAGAAATAAAATAAGTTAAAATAGAACTTAAATAAATAACTGCAGTCCATGTGGCCACACTGAATCCCTCCCAGCTCCAAGTCCACCGATCTAGGGCTCACCTGCATAGATGGGAAGAAAGGGGTGAGTTTGCAAACTCAGTGTGCAAGGAAAGCCCCTCTAGAGCCCAAATCAGCTCAAGCCCACTGGGCCTAAGCCCTATCCAGTCTCAGTAATTACTGCGCCGAAGCCCTATCCAGATACAGTAAACTGGGCCTTAGCTCTTTTCAGATAACAGTACGGCCCAAAGGCCCATTTTAGTAGCAGAACAGATATTAATTATGAATGCAAGCCTATTACATGTGGGGAGACTACTCAACCCACCCAACCGCTACACTCCACCCGTACTAGCCCTACACTCCATGTGGGGAATAACTCAACCCACCCAGTCCTACACTCCACAGTTGCAGCATAGCTGCTCAGATAACAGAAAGATGAGGCAAAGCCTCTAGTACGTGGTCAAGCCACTTTCAGAACTTCCTCCATCAATAACCCAGCCCCATGCAACAGATATTCATGATATGGCATACAGTAAACAGAAACAATAAATCATGCATTTCAGTCAAATTTAGCCCTAGGGGTATAACGGTCATTTAGCACCTAGGGGTAAAATAGTCATTTCGCACTTACAAGGATATTTCCGTAATTATACCAGTTTTTAGGGTTTTCATGCACATTTTAATCAGTAATAGACTAAATTTTACCTCGGTAGCTTATTTAGCCCATTTTAACAGATTATAGTCATTGGGCCCTAAAACCCCTAATAGGCCCTACAGTGCCAATTAGCTAATTTAGCCCATCTAGTCCAAATTTTTCAATTGATTTACCCATTTTAGCAGTTTTAGACCTATAATCTACCAGTACGTATTTATTGCCTATTTTTACCCATATGGCCCCCTAAGCCAGTTGGGCCCAGTTTCAGCCCATCAAGGCCCAATTTACCGAAGTGCACAAAATTGCATATTCAACTAACTTACCACTCGCGATTACGGATCCAACGATTCCCAAACGACTTATGAGCGTTCGCACGCTCACAAGCCCATGAAATGCTGAAATTTTGACATTTCGGCTTTTACCGAATTGAACTACAAGAGGGTGTTCAATACACACCTGATTTGCGACGACTGCTAACGAGAACTCCCACGATATCCTACAATCAATTACTAGACACATCAGATCCAAAATACAATGACAATCTCCATAATTCTACTTACCATAATCGGCCATCACCACCTAAGGCCCTTGTGATCTTATCTTTGCCAAAACTGGTGACTAGATCTAGATCTAGTCATTCCAAAGGTCCAAGCCTCTTATGCTCCTCGCTAGATCGCCCCTTCCACAACAAGTACACATAAAACCAATTAAAAGAACTGTCTTTACCTATCATCACATTCGATAGCCTCCCTAAAGAGTTTAGGGATTTCGGCTTTTCTTAAATTCAAAGGTAACGAGTAGATCTGAGATGTCGAGTACTTACCACAGGTTTTCCTTAATCAAGGCGATTCCTCTACTCAGATCTGATGTAGATCTAGCCCCTAAAAACTAGCAGAATTCGAATATTAGAGATCTAAGGATTCAGCTATATATCCCTAAAAACTATGGTGTTTTCGGCTTTTTAAGTGGTGAAAGAAGATATGATTTGAGGCTATGGTTGGAGGGGTGTTTGTCGACAGAGCCTAAGGGTTTGGAGAGTATGAAATTTGGCTACAAGTGAGGAAAAACAAAGGGGGTTCAGCTATAGGCAAATCGGCACAGGAAGCAACATTTCGGGATTTCGGCTTTTAGTAGTTGATGAGTTTGAGAAGAAAAGAGTGACAATTTCAGTTTCTAAAGGGAAGAAAATGAAAGATGAGGAAGGAGGAGAGGTGATTTTGGCTAGAGAGGAAAAGAAAAAGAAAGAATGAAAGAGAGGAGAAGAGAAGGAAGAATTCAGCACTTAGAAGATCTAACTTTGCGTTTCTGACTTTTTGCAACACTGAGAAGAGAATAGAATGAAAGTGAAGGCTCTAGGTGGCTAACCCTAATTCGGCAAGACAAAAAGAAAATAAAGCTTGCCCTAATAGCCATTCAAACCAACGGCCCAATCCCCCTAAGGCCCTAGTCGAATGCTACTTAAGCTCTATGACATGCCCGGCACATGCACAAAAATAAAAGTACCATCTACTTACCTTGCGACTTGAACTCTGGCCCTTAAACTCAGTCCATACGCCACTTTTTTAGGAACTTAGTGGCGCCACCTTGCCACTTTACCAAGGCCCTCTTTTTGTCTCAACTTACTAACTTTTTCTTAAAGGCCCATTTAACCAAGTCCCTTTCACTTAAAAGCCAAAATTGATATTTCTGCCAGGTTTTAACTTAGGATTGGGCCTCCTAAAGACCCACTAACACATTTAAACACAATTTCACTATCAAAAACACCAAAATTTCAAAATTCACCAAAAATCTCGAAAACCCAAAAAAAATCCCGAAAATCAGGGCGTTACAACTCTACCCCCTTAAAGAAATTTTAGCCTCAAAATTTACCTGATCCAAATAGTTAAGGGTATTGTTGACGCATCGTCTCTTCTGGCTCCCAAGTAGCCTTTTCTCTGCCATGGTTGCACCAAAGTACTTTCACCAACGGAACTAACTTCTTCCTCAATACTTTGACTTCTCGATCTAAAATTTGCACAAGCTCCTCTTCAAAAGTTAAATCGGTCTTTACTTCAATCTCCTCCACTGGTACCACATGTGAAGGATCCGATCGATACCATCTTAACATGGATACATGGAAGACGTCGTGAATACAGTCCAACTCCGATGGCAACTCCAACTGATACGCCATTGGCCCTATCTGTTTAAGAACCCGATAAGGCCCAGTAAACTGCGGAATCAACTTGCCTTTCTTGCCAAACCTCAAGATCTTCTTCCAAGGCAAAACCTTCAAGAATACCATATCCCCAACGGCGAACTCGATTTCCTTATATTTTAGATCCGTATATGACTTCTGCCTATCAGAGGCCTCCTTTAACCGATCTCTGATCAACTTAACCTTACTCTTAGTATCTGCCACTAATTCCGATCCAAGAATTGTCGCTCTCCCAACTCCGTCCAACACGCAGGCGTACGACCCCTTCGCCCATAGAGTGCTTCATATGGAGCCATCCGAATGCTCGCTTGATAACTGTTGTTGTACGTAAATTCCGCCAATGGCAAATAGTCCTCCCACCTTCCACGAAAGTCGATAGCACAACCTCTTAACATATCCTCCAGAACCTGAATTACCCTTTCCGACTGTCCATCTGTCTGAGGGTAAAAAGCAGTGCTGAAGTCTACCCGCGTACCTAACGCCTCATGCAAGTTTTGCCAGAATCGAGATGTAAACCTAGGGTCTCGATCAGAAATAATCAAAATTGACACCCCACGCAGTCGCACTACCTCTGCCGCATACAGCTTAGCCAACTTTTGCAGTGAGTAATCAATTCGGATAGGTATGAAATGGGAAGATTTCGTTAACCTATCCACAATTACCCACATAGAGTCCTTTTTGGAGGGTGTCAAAGGTAGCCTACTTATGAAATCCATAGTAACTCTCTCCCACTTCCAGAGTGGAATTTTCACTGGTTGTAATAGTCCAGAAGGCAGTTGGTGCTCAACCTTAACTTGCTGACATGTCAGACATTTCCCCACAAATTCAGTCACCTCACGCTTAAGTCCAGGCCACCAGTACACCTCTCGCAAGTCTCGATACAACTTATTCCCTCCAGGATGCATGGCACAAGGTCCACTATGAGCCTCTTTCAAAATCGACTGCCTCAATTCAGAGTCCTTTGGAATACAAACTCTTCCACGAAAGCAAAGAACTCTATCAACATTCAGTCCAAAATCTGAATTCTCCTCATTCTCAGCTTGCTGAAATCGAGGAACCAACGATTCATCCTTTAACTGCTTCTCTTTAATCTATTCAATCCAAGTTGGTCTCACTTGCAACTCTGCCAACAGACTTCCATCATCATAGAGACTTAACCGAGCAAACATCGCTCTCAACTCAGCTACAGCCCTTCAGCTTAGCGCACCAGCCACCACATTCGCCTTACGTGGGTGGTACTCAATTGAACAATCATAGTCCTTAAACAACTCTATCCATCTTCATTGCCTAAGGTTCAACTCCTTCTGAGTCAACAGATACTTGAGACTTTTTTGGTCTGTGTATATAATACACCTCTCTCCATACAAATAGTGTCTCCAAATTTTTAAAGCGAAGATCACTGCGGCCAACTCTAGATCATGCATAGGGTAATTTGCTTCGTGAGGCTTAAGATGTCACGAAGCATAAGCGACTACTTTACCCTCTTACATCAGTACACATCCTAATCCCACATGCAACGCATCGCTGTACACAGTGAAGGCCTTCCCAGACTCTGGTTGAATCAACACTGGCGCCTCAGTCAAAACCTTTTTTAGCTTATCGAAAGCCTCTTGTTGTTTCTCAGTCCAAACAAACGCTACTCCTTTCCTCAACAGTTTTGTTAGCGGTGCGGCAATTAGAGAAAATCTCTCTACAAACCTTCTGTAGTAACCTACCAGACCTAGAAAACTCCAAATTTCTGATACTGACTTTGGTGGCTTCCATTCCAGAACTGCCTCAATTTTCTGAGGGTCTACCCTAATCTCCTCAGCGGAAACAACGTGACCCAGAAAAGTTACCTCTCGCAACCAAAATTCACACTTACTGAACTTTGCATAGAGTTGCTTCTCTCTCAACACTTGTAGCACAATACAGAGATGCTCATCATGCTTCTCCTCAGTTTCTGAATATACCAGAATATCGTCGATAAAGACGACTACGAATCAGCCCAAGTAAGGTTGGAACACTAGATTCATCAGATCCATGAAAGCTGCAAGTGCATTCGTTAGTCCAAACGGCATAACCAGAAACTCGTAATGACCATATCGAGTTTTGAAAGCTGTCTTGTGAATATCCACCTCCTTTACCCTTAACTGATGGTATCCAGATCTAAGATCGATCTTGGAAAACACTGAAGCTCCTCTAAGCTGGTCAAACAGATCATCGATTCTTGGCAGAGGATACTTGTTCTTTATCGTCAATTTGTTCAACTGGCGATAATCGATGCACATATGCATCGTCCTATCCTTCTTTTTCACAAACAGCACTGGTGCTCCCTATGGAGACACACTTGTTTTAATGAAGCCCCTATCCAACAACTCTTGAATTTGTGCCTTCAGTTTCACTAACTCCTTTGGTGCCATCCTATATGGCGCGATGGACACTGGAGCTGTTCCAGGCAGCAAGTCGATTCCAAACTTGACTTCTCGATTCGGAGGTAATCCAAGAAGTTCCTCAGGGAATACATCTTGGAACTCCTTAACAGTTCTGACTGTCTCCACAGTCACAATCTCAGTTTCAGTTTGGCTTACAAAAGCCAAGTACGCCTCGCATCCCTTACGAATCAGTTCCTCAGCCCTTAAGGCCGAAACAACATTGGACAAGTAGTCCCTTCGCTCTCCAATAACCATTACCTCCTCATTCTCGGTAGTCCTTAACACCATTCTCTTAGCCACACCATACAAAGTTGCCTTATGCTTGGTCAACCAATCCATTCCTAAGATCAGATCGAACTCTTCGAATGGTAACTCCATCAAGTCTCCACAGAAAATCCTACATTGAGTCTCTAAAGGCACCTTCTTAAAGAGTTTATCTACCCTAACCGAGTGACTTAGAGGACTTATCACAATTACCCCACTCACAATTTCCTTAGAGTGCACACTCAACGACCCAGAAATGTCACATGCAACATACGGATGGGTTGATCCCACATCTATCAGAGCAGTATAGGGCATGCTAGAGATCAAAAACGTACCAGTTATGACGTCAGGTGCATCACCCTCCTCTCGACGACGAGCAGCATAAAACAAAGCTGGCTGACGAGCCTCAACATTACCAGCACCCCTACCAGGTGCTCCACGACCACGGCCATTTCCATTGCCACCTCTACCTTGTCCACGACCTCTCGGCGGTAGCGGTCCACCTCGCGCTGGTTGAACAGCCCCTTGTTCAGCAACTTGAGTCTGAGCCGGTCTCCTAGGACAGTCTGTGATCCTATGTTCCTTGGATCCACATCGGAGACATGTTCCAGTGCGTTTCCAGCATTCTCCAAGATGCACTCTCCCACAATCCCCTCAAGGCTGCGGTCTAACTGTATTCATCGGAACTGCTCAGACTGGTTCCTCCACTTTAGCTCTCTTGGCATTTCGATTTGCAGCTTCAGATGGTCCAGTATCCCTCCTAAAGTGGTTCCGATCCCTATCACGGTTCAGCCGTTCAGCTCGCTTTACCTCTTCGGCTATCTTAGCCTTCTCCACTAGTGCAGAAAAATCGCACTCCCTCTGCGGAGCTATCAGCACCCTTAGTTCGTCTCTGAGGCCATCCTCAAAGCGAATACTACACTCATACTCAGTGGCAACTATACTGCTGGCATAACGACTCAACCTCAGAAACTCTGCCTCATACACATCAACGATCTTATTGCCCTAGGTCAGGTTCAGAAATTCTTTCCTACGTGTATCCACATAACTTGCTCCGACGTACTTCCCCTCGAAGGACGTCTTAAACAGTTCCCAAGTCACCCACTCAGCTGGGGTACTTTCCCTCACAGTGATCCACCATTGATATGCTTCGTCTCGCAGTAGAGACACCGCTCCCTTTAGCTTTTACTCCACCGAACAATTTAGGTCATCCATAATCTGTTCTGTAGCTTCCAGCCAATACTCAGCTACATTTGGGGCCACTCCAGATATGCCCCTAAAGACTTCTGCTCCGTTAGCCCGGAGTCGCTCAGAAATAGATCCCCTATTTACTGGCCCAACATTAGCTCCAAGAACCCTTTCCAGAACCCTCAACATGGCCTGGGACAGAGCGTCGTCCCCCGCGGCTCGATCATATGGCCCATTTTCAGCTATCGGCAGCGGTCGTACCCCACCAGTTGGCATGTGTTCTGAAGATGAAGACCTAGCTTGAACACTGTCTCGGCCCCGTCCACGGCCTCGCCCACGAGCAGCTCTCGTACTCATATCAACTTATCTGATTACGAATTTTATGACATTAGTTTATTATTTTAGTTGTTTATTATAGAATGTCTTATGTAGAGATAGAGTTTCAGAGTTTGTTTTTCGCGAAATCATTGCCTAACTACAGTCTCAGTTTTCCTAGGGTTTCGTTTCCCTACAGTCTCAGTATCTACAGTTTTCAGTACTACCCTATCTACAGTATCATAGTAGGGTCTTAGTTCTATCTACAGTGATATTTCAATATTATACAGTATAAGCGACAGAAATACTTACAGACTTGGTGCCGGGGATTCAGTGTGCCACTTTTTTAGATACCAGATTTCAGAAAACTCGGAAAGATTTAAGCTTTTCAAAATCAAACCTTTGAAACATGTATATTGCGAAGAAAACAAGTTTGAAAAAAGTTTTTCTAAATTTTTCAGGGACCGATTTCCAAAATACCCTTCTTGGGCCTAAATTTTAAGAATTTTTGAAAAAATTTTTTAGACCCGATCCACAGCTGAGTTCTTGCAACCGGGCACTGATACCATTACATGTAACACCCCAAACCCGGCCTAGACGTTACGGCCAAGTCCGGTGTGTCACATCACCTACAACTAACCATATTACCTAGTTACCAAGATTAGAGTGAGCTTTGCAAAACTGATATTTAAGTCTTAAGAGAAATTATCGGTTTATTGATGAACGTCCAATTCAATACTAGTTATTAAGAGATTTATAATAAAACTTAACTTTGTTACTCGTTTGAAATGTGTGATGAGATTTTGAAAACACTCAATTAATTTTAAGAAAAAATT
The DNA here is from genome assembly GCA_020496765.1 of Gossypium stocksii. NCBI lineage: Eukaryota > Viridiplantae > Streptophyta > Magnoliopsida > Malvales > Malvaceae > Gossypium > Gossypium stocksii. The sequence continues at coordinate 85,175,398 of CM035629.1, forward strand.
GCGTAGCTATATTCAAAAGAATTAAAGTAGTGTATGATTAAGTAATTTAAAAACCCAAAATAAAAATAATTAGAGCGGCCTTATTACAAACCCAAAACCATAATACACATAATTTAAAAATAAATACAGAAATAAAATAAGTTAAAATAGAACTTAATTAAATAACTGCAGTCCATGTGGCCACTCTGAATCCCTCCCAGCTCCAAGTCCACCGATCTAGGGCTCACCTGCATAGATGGGAAGAAAGGGGTGAGTTTGCAAACTCAGTGTGTAAGGAAAGCCCATCCAGAGCCCAAATCAGCTCAAGCCCACTGGGCCTAAGCCCTATCCAGTCTCAGTAATTACTGGGCCGAAGCCCTATCCAGATACAGTAAACTGGGCCTTAGCCCTTTTCAGATAACAGTACGGCCCATAGGCCCGTTTTAGTAGCAGAACATATATTAATTATGAATGTAAGCCCATTACATGTGGGGAGGCTACTCAACCCACCCAACCGCTACACTCCACCCATACTAGCCCTACACTCCATGTGGGGAATAACTCAACCCACCCAGCCCTACACTCCACAGTTGCAGCTTAGCTGCTCAGATAACAGAAAGATGAGGCAAAACCTCTAGTACGTGGTCAAACCACTTTCAGAACTTCCTCCATCAATAACCCAACCCCATGCAATAGATATTCATGATATGGCATACGGTAAACAGAAACAGTAAATCATGCATTTCAGTCAAATTTAGCCCTAGGGGTATAACGGTCACTAAGCACCTAGGGGTAAAATAGTCATTTCGCACTTACAAGGATATTTCCGTAATTATACCCATTTTTAAGGTTTTCATGCACATTTTAATAAGTAATAGACTAACTTTTACCTCGGTAGCTTATTTAGCCCATTTTAGCAGATTACAGTCATTGGGCCCTAAAACCCCTAATGGGCCCTACAGTGTCAATTAGCTAATTTAGCCCACCTAGTCTAAATTTTTCGATTGATTTACCCGTTTTAGCAGTTTTAGACCTACAACCTACCAGTACGCATTTATTGCCTATTTTTACCCATATGGCCCCGTAAGCCTGTTGGGCCCAGTTTCAGCCCATCAAGGCCCAATTTACCGAAGTGCACAAAATTGCACATTCAACTAGCTTACCACTCGCAATTACGGATCCAACGATTCCCAAACGACTAATGAGCGTTATTCATTTAATTCATTTAATTCATTTTTTGATCTATAATAACAAATTTAATTCATTTAATACACACATTTTCAACTCAGCCCCCAAAACACCTTATGGAAAAATTACATTTTTATCCCTAACTTTCACCAATTTACAATTTTGCCCCTGGGCTCGTAAAATGAAAAGTACACATTTTTCTCATTACCCAAGCCTAGCCGATTCATATTCCCTCTTATAGCATCCCACAATTTTCACTAAATTACATTTTTTTCACATATTTTACAACTTTTACAAATAGGTCCTTTTATGCAATTTCACTAAAAATCACTTAGTAAAAGTTGTTTATTACACTTAAAACTTTCATATTCTACCATAAAACATCAAAACACATGCATGTCATCCATGGGTAATTTTTTAAACACAAACCCTAGCTCAAAATAATGGTAGAAATAGCTAAACCGAGCTACGAAGATCTCAAAAATGTAAAGAACATTAAAAACGAGGCTAAAACAGACTTACAATCAAGCTTGAAAGCTTGAAAAACCCTAGCTATGTCTTCCTCATGTGAAATTTGGCCAAGGGATTGAAGATGAGCAAAATTGGCTTTTAATTTGGCTTTTTAATTCATTTAATCACTAAATTACTAAAGTGCCCTTAACTTAAAAATATTCTATTTCACCTATTTCATGTCCATTTTTGTCCAAAAAATTAACCAATGGTCTAATTACCTTTTAAAGACCTCCAATTTAAAATTTCATAGCAATTAGTGTAACGCACTTCACCCGTAACTGTCGCCGGACACAGGTACGAGGCATTACCAAACATACATTCGCACGATCATTTGATTTTGACACATAAACTTCATGTAAAATTTAAAACTATTTCATTCATACGTATAACATCCACATTATGGGCCTACGAGGCCCAAATGATATATTGGGTATAATCCGGGACCAAATCAGAACTTTTCGAACACTTATGAAAATTTGACTCAAAACAGGGCACACGCCCATGTGGGCAGGCCATTTGGTCACACACGCCCATGTCCTTAGCTCGTGCAAAATCATTTTTCATTTCAATCTTATAGGGGGTTTCAAATAGCCGAGCACATGCTTGTGTCTCTGGCCTGTGTCCTTCACACGGCCTCAACACGCCCGTGTCCTCACCCCGTGTGAAAAACTAGGGTATTTTGTTTATGACGTCATCGCGAAGTTTTCGTCACACGATCAAGCCACAAGCCCGTGGGCTAGGCCGTGTCTATCACACTGTCGAGACACACGACCATGTCTCCACTAGTGTGTTTACTACAAAACATTTAATTTTCATAATTTCAGGTGCAGGGGACACACGGCCTATCAACACGCCCATGGGGCTGGCCGTGTGTGACACGCCCGTGTGTCTACCCGTGTGGACAATTATAGGCTATTTTCCAAGCCAATTGCCACCCTGAAACACAAACAAATATCAACCAACTTTGCCACTTCATATTACAACATTGAAACTCATCAAAACATACATGTTAAGCCATCTACACACTAACTTTATCTATCATCATCAAGCATGCACATTCACACAATTCATATTTGCTATGCAAGCTTGCACATAATGAATTGCATCACTTTGGCATAATTATGGCTTATTTCAAATGGCCAAAGTAACAAAATACTACTACCAACAAATGGATCCAAAAAGGACTATGACATATAACCAAAACATTAAAACACCTATACATGCCATAACTTTCAAGTTTATAATCAAAATACCAAAAGTGATTGTTGATAGTGTTGATGGAATCCCGTTGATCACCGAACCTCAGATTAGCTTGATGAACCTATAAGGGAAGAGAAAAGAGAAGGGGTAAGCTATTAAGCTTAGTAACTCTATATGCAAAATTAATGAGCATTTAAACGAAATGACAATAGCAAATGGAAAATAAGTTTTCCTATCATATGATTAAGTTTGGGAATTATCACTTACTCATGTGATCTTACCACATGATTCAATACATACATTAAGCACTTAGCACACATGAGTGTTTTCATATAACCTGCACATACACATTCTTAAACATATGGTCAAATCTCTTACATACAATCACATTTTATCAAATCGATTCGAATAATCCGATGAACAACATGGAATACTAAAGGATACACGGAATAAGGCACAAGTGCCACACATGATGTAGCCGAAGCTAACACTAATACATAGTCGAAGCTATCACTTATCACATAAGGGCTCAATAATGAGCTATTCTTGGGTCTGCTCACACAAGCTGACGGAGTAGTCGACACTACTCAGTGCTGCTCACACAAGCTAACAGGTATCCTCAATAAATGCAAGATTACCTAGCCACTAGTAGTCGAACTAGACTAGCACCCGAAATCACATAAACAATCGATAGCAGTCAATGGTTTCCTAGTGACATGTCACTCGTCTCCTAATGATTCCTAAGGTTCAACCAGGACTTTTCTTTACTTATCGATTTCGTCACATCACTTACTTAAGATTTTGATATAAAATTTTAGGATTTCAAAATAATTATAATAATTAAACATAATGACTAAAATAACTCATTATTTGCATATAAGACTTACCTCGGTGCAAAAATGCAAATCTTTTTTATTTAGTCCGATACCTTGCCATTTTTCATGGTCAAGGTCAATTTTGCGCCGTTCTTGATCTATAACATCAAATTTAACTCATTCAATACATACATTACTCAATTGGACACAAAGTCATCCTATGGTAATTTTTACCATTTTACCCCTAACTTTGTCAATTTTTACACTCTAGTCCCTAGGCTCGTAAAATAAAATGTATCTATTTTTCTACATTCCCAAGCCTAGCCGACCCTATTTCTCTCTTATAGCAGCCCACAATTTTCAATTTTTTTTCATTTTAGTCCCTAAATGTATTTTCATGAAAAATCACTTAGGAAAAGTTGTTTACTACACATTAAACTTCCATTTTATACCAATAGACATCAAAATACTTTCATGTCACACATGGGTCAATTTTTAAACATGAACCCTAATTCAAATTAATGGTAGAAATAGGTAGTCCAAGCTTAAAGGACTTCAAAAAATACAAAGAAAATTAAAAATGGGACTAAATTGCACTTACTTAGAGCTTGAAAAAGAAAGAAACCCTAGCTATGGAGTCTTTGCAATATTCGGCAAAGGGTAGGAGAAGATAGACACATTTTCGACCTTATTTTCCCTTTTCATTTCTTTTAATATCCAAATGACCAAAATGCCCTTAATGGCATTCTTTGCAAAATTTTCCTTTCATGGGCATTTTTGTCCATGTTGCCATAAAATGGACTAATTGCTAAATAAGGACTCCTAATTTATGAATCCAATTCAATTACACACTAAATGCTTCTATAACTCACATTTTGAAATTTTTTTAATTTTATCCTATTACTCAATCGAGCACTTTATCGGTAAAATTTATTTACTAAATTTTCACTTATGCAATCAATCACACAATAGGCCATTAAAACTTTATCAGAATAAATTTTTCTATATCGGATTCGTGGCCCTGAAACCATCGTTCCATTTAGGTCCTAATTCAAGCTATTACAACTCTCCTCTTAAAGGATTTTCTTCCCCGAAAATCTTACCAGTAAAGAGATGTGGGTACTATTTCCTTATGGTGTCCTCTGACTTCCACATAGCCTCTTCTACTCCATGCTTTTGCCATAATACTTTTACTAAGGCTACACTTTTGTTCCTTAACTGTTTCATTTCTTGAGCTAAGATCTTGATTTGTTCTTCACTGTAGGACATATCCGGCTGAATTTCCACTTCGGTCGGTGAGATCACATGTGATGGATCAGAAAGATAGTGACGTAGCATCGATACATGAAATACATCGTGAATCTTTTCTAACTCTATCGGTAGAGCCAATCGATATGCCACCGGTCCTATTCTCTCCACAATTTCATACGGTCCGATAAAGCGTGGACTCAATTTGCCTTTCCAACCAAAGCTCAAGATCTTTTCCATGCAGACACTTTCAAAAACACTTTACTCACCCACTTGAAACTCGATCTCTTTTCTCTTCAAATCTGCATAAGATTTCTATCGATCTGATGTAGCTTTGAAACAATCACGAATTATCTTCACTTTCTCTTCAGTCTCCTTAATCAAGTCAACCCCATGAATTTGCTTTTCACTTAGCTCCATCCAATACAGTGGAGTCCGACATTTGCGACCATACAATGCCTCATAAGGTGCCATTTTGATGCTTAACTGAAAACTATTATTGTAAGCAAATTCAACCAATGGTAGATATTTTTCCCAACTACCCTCGAATTCAAGAACACAACATCGAAGCATATCTTCAAAGATCTAAATTACTCGTTCGGATTGATCGTCTATTTGTGGGTGAAAGGTGGTACTTAAATTCAACTTGGTACCCAAGGCTTTTTGCAACTTTTTCCAAAACATCGAGGTAAATATCGGATCTCTGTCCCAAATGATAGAAGTTGGTACTCTGTGCAATCTTACAATTTCGGCAATGTAACACCCCTTACCCGTATCCAACATCGGGATAGGGTACGAGGCATTACCAGACGATAACACAACCAATAGTACATTATCGAGCCATAAACTTCGCTCTAATTTAACACCTTTCAACTTCCACTTTAAAGTCCCTTATAGGGGCCTACGAGGCCCAAAACATACACTGATAATGATTCGGGACTAAACTGGGAACTTTTGAAATTATCGAGTCACTATTGAAGTTTTTCATATTTTGGAGCGTCACACGCTCATGTGGGCAGGCGTGTGGTCTCATACGCCCGTGTCCTCCACCCATGTAACTCTCTGTTTACGACGTCATCAAATATTTAGGGACACATGGCCAAGTCACACGCCTGTGTGCTAGTCTATGTCCTCCACACGGCTGAGACACACGGCCGTGCCTCTGCCCGTGTGGCCAACACCTAGGCTATTTTCCAAGCCCTTTTTGTGCTCTCAACTCTTTACACTCACTTACATTTTATAGAACCAATTCATAGTATATTTAAGCAACCAAACATCCAAAATAAAGACATACACCCTTCATGCACATGCTACACTTGTCATACATAAACTCCACATACTCATCAACTAAATTCATGAAATTGCCATTTCCATGCAATGCACCACCATATGATTATATATAACTAACAATGGCCAATTCACAATGGGCTTATACAAAGTGAATATCACATCATTATAAGCCAACATTTTTGGCCAAATTATCTATGACTCAACTTTTGCTCATGTTCAGCTTATGCTGTCTTCCTGAGTCACCGTCACTAAATTAATTATATCTGAAGTTACAGAACTCAAATTTTAGATTTGATAATTTTATTGAAACTAGACTCACATACCTTCTTACCATAAAATTTCCAGAATTTTTGGCCTAGCCAATCAATACAGTTTATTCATTAAAGATTCCCTTATTTCACTATTCGACATCTCTAACTCCTCCTTACTAAAAATCAAATTTCTCATTATATAGAGTTCGGATAACCTTCCCGTTTATTTCTCTTGAAAATAAACTCATCAAGGATTCTAAGAATATAAATTACACACAATAATCATTTTTATAAAATTTTTAGTGATTTTCCCAAGTTGGAACAGGGGATTTCCAAAAACATTCAGACCCTGTCTCACCAAAATTTAAATATCTCATAAATAAAAATCATTTTCTCACACCATTTCTTCTATGTGAAAATAGAATCAATGAACTTTAATTTCATAACTCATTTAGACTCTAATTCAATTGTCATCATTTTTGGTGATTTTTCAAAATCACATAACTGATGTTGTTTCAAACAGTTTTATTGAAACTTTTACTCTTCCACGTTTTCCTCATATTATTTTCATTTATGAACAAATAACATCAATCATGATCAATATTAGCCATTCCAATGGATAATCATCATCAATATTTCTAAGTATTCACGTTAGCACTTACACCATATCAACCTTACCACAAGTTCAATCACATTTTGAGCACTCTGCTCATATGTATACACCTGCAGTTACACATCACATAACCACACAAGTCCCTTTTAGTAAGCTTTTCCCATTGAACCCTTGGAATAACATCCAATACTTGATGGTTGCAGCACATAGCTCCACCAACACATGATCCGGCTCTTATGTACACATGGTGAACTCTCAATATCACCCATGTGACCTAGCCATCAAATCTTGTAGCTCTCATGTCTACATGGTGTCCAACACTCGGAACCACACATGCGACCTAGCTACTTAGACCCGTAGCTCTCGTGTCTACATGGTGTCCAACACTCGGAACCACACATGCGACCTAGCTATATATAACATAGCTCTCGTGTCTACATGATGTACCCTCGGTACCATGCATGTGACCGAGCAATCTTTAATTCGTTGCTCTCGTGTACACATGGTATACATTCAGTATTACACATGTGACCTAGCTACATATGAAATTATCACCTCATAGCTCTCTTGTACACATGGTATACACACAGTATTACACATGTGACCTAGCTACATATGAAATTATCACCTCATAACTCTCTTGTACACATGGTGTCCTACTCTCGAAACCACACATGTGACCTAGCTACACATTATTCATATCTTTCGTTTTTCGAAGGTTCAATCGGGAACTCCACTTTTCATAAATTTCCAACTCATAAATGTCACCAATAATGCTTCATAATAGGCATTTAAAATATTATGACACAAATGAAAACAACGAATTTTTTTACATACAAACTTACCATTTCACATAATCACCATAGTCATAGAAAGCACTTTTGAATACAACATTTCAATTCATTTTCATGTCACCTATGTCACCTTGTGTCATATACATAATTTAAATCAATTCAACAACATAATATACTAAACATGTAATTCAACATAATCAATTTAATACCCCAATTTATGTTTCAAACATACATTACAACATTCTTGCATTATTATTATCACACTAACTTACCTCGGACGCAAAAGTGACTACTTTTCCAAATTTGGTCCACAACCTTGATCCAAGCCCGAATCTCCTTTTCCGTGATCTATAATATCATAATTAGCTCATTTATTAGTCACATTATTCAATGTGACCCAAAAATCACATTATGGAAAATTTACATTTTTACCCTTAAACTTTCACATATTTACACTTTTGCCCCTAGGCTTGTAAAATAATTTTATTTAATTTCCTTGTATATTGGACTTAGCCGAACATTTTCTCTTCTATAGCAACCCTGAATTTCTACTAAATCACACACACTTATGCACAAATTTACAACTTTCGCATTTAAGTCCTTTTTATGATTTTCACCTAAAATCACCTAGCAAAAGACGTTCACCACACCTCAAGCATTCATTTTCTACCATTAGACATCAAAATATATGCACATGATTCATGGGTAATTTTTTAAACTCAAACCCTAGCTCGAAATATGGCTGGAAATAGGTAGATTAGGTAATGAGGATCTCAACAATACGAAGAATGTTAAAAACGGGGCTAGAACAGACTTACCACCAAGCTTGGAAGCTTGAAAAACCCTAGCCATGGTGTCTTCTTGTTACATTCGGCCATAGGTAGAAGATGGTCACTAATTTGGCTTGATTTTCCCTTTTTAATTCTTTTAATTACTAAATGACTAAAATACCCTTAAAGGCTTTTCTTTCAAATTTGTCTTATTCATGCCCATTTTTGTCCAAACTAAAATATAATGGTCTAATTGCCATTTAAGGACCCCCACTTTAAAACCCCACAAGAACACACATTTTTAATATTTTACAATTTAGTCCTAAACACCAAATTGAACACTCAATCGATAAAATTTCTTAACGAAAATTTCACACAATCATTCTATCACATTATAAACTTTAAGACATAATAGCAATAAATTTTGTCTACTTCGGATTCATGGCTTTCGAAACCACTATTCCGTTTAGGCCCTAATTAAGGCTGTTACAATTCTCCCCCCTTTAGGAATTTTCGTCCTCGAAAATCTCACCAGAAGGAGTTGCTTTCAACCTCAATGAAACACTTTCACTAATTTTCTAGAATCACTAATCAATTAAACCGCACATATCTCTTTCCAATAACTTTTAAACCTTAATGTACAATGCCGAAACACCTTATCAGAACCTGAATTACTCACCCCAGAATATATATACTCAATAATCTATCAAATAAAAACTCTGCACATACCAAAATGATCATATGGATCCTTGCTAAACAATCAACCACAATTCAGATCTCCCTTTTCAGAGATTATGACAATTTCAATTTTGAAACTTATAATAACTCAATCTAATCATCATTCCCATTCTATCACTGACTATATTAGTCCTACACACACTTGATTTCGGCTTACTTGCTAGAATTTGGTCATCTGAACATAACCTCACAATATCATTATATATACTCAATCACCAGAGTATCTACTCATATAATTGTACATTTTATTATACATGGATGAACAAAGGTGTTACTATTGAGCTTTGCACCAAAACTTCAGCAGAAGCTCCGGATTCATCAATATGCGAGGTCTCTCTCAACATATCTATCACAACAGGGATCATGTCCGATCCGGAATTTAACATCAGAAATAAACTCACTCTAAACTCATTTAGATTATCTTTCGCTATCACATTTCTGAGTTTCTCAATTTTGCAAGGAAAATCCCGCTTTAACATTTAACACTGCTAGAATTAGACCATCATCAAGTAAAATCAATCAAGTAACCAGTACTCACAATTATGAATAAAGAATTTTCGTCCAAGTATCTATGAATATAACTATTTTCTCAAAGATGATCAAAAATCTTCTCGAAATCTTTCATTATTTCTAATCCATTGATAAAGTCTTAAACTTTAGTTTTTTTCTGTAGCATTAAACACTTTCACCCATTAGAATAAAAAAGAATATGACATCTTTCCGTCGAACATACAAACCATCATCTTACGTTTTGTAGTAAACACATTCCAATCTGTTCCATAATACATAACTGACAAAAATCGCAAATTCTTTACTCAATTTTTAAACTAAGCTTAGAACTAGAGTTTCAGTTAATAGTACTCTTATATATTTAGATCTTTGTAACCATGCATAGATCAGTTAGATTCCCATAGTGCGATGACTTTATAAATCAGTACACCTCTAATTCACAATAATATCATTCAATTTAAAACAATCCAGTGGGCATACATCTGAATTTAAATTTCCAATTTAATCTCATCATTTAGGCTATCCATCAATTATCTATATATACTCATGAGTGTATAGAATTCATTTTCTTAGCTGAGGACATGCCTAAATACATATAACTGTAACCACATCTCAATAAACTAGCTTACTTTCATGAGGACAACTGGGTTGATTTCAACCATCGAATGGTAAAATATCAAAACACTATTTTCTTCATACTACTACCACAACCAAAATACATACATTCATTCACAATTCACCTAGCATGTAAATCAAAGGTCTTACAACCATACTAGCCATACTAGCTCAAAGAATCAAATATCTGGTTGAATTCATCGATTTTAATCAAGCTTACAATAGAAAAAGATCCATCATATAATTTTGAGCTTATGCTCTCATCATTTATACTTTACTGTTATCAAATTCTTTCAGGAAAGTTACAGAAATTCAGATACCATAATCACCACATTCTTATTATCGAGTCTAGAACTACATTACATCTAGACTTCTTTTGTATTGGAGAGTATACACTCTCCAAACTATCTTCATCTCTATATACATTATTATTTATTTCACCATCGAGCTCATTAGCTCACATTATTGAACTTATTCAACATGATTTTTGCAAAATTTTGTCATAAGACAACACCGATAAGGGCGAGGTCATAAAGCCGCTAACTTGACTCTCTTGAGCACACACATACGACTTATCTTTCATCACTAACGTGATATCACCAAAATCATATAGTTCATTCCAAGCAAATTTACACATTTATTTATCATACAAATTTTTTTGTCACCCACAATTTCAAGCAATGGACTTACTCAAATTCAATATTAATATCTAATTAAACTTCCAACACTTAGCCTTAATTTTCTTACCACGTTTGTCAAATTAGAGATCGTCTTTTGGATTTGAGTACGTTGTTCACTTGACGCCATAGTCCAACTATGGTTTTTCTCATATCACAATGCCATAGCCCAAGCCATGGTCTTACATGTCATCACAATGCCATAGCCCACCAGCTATGGTCTTACATGAAGTCTCATATCGATGCCATGTCCCAGACATGGTCTTACATAGAATCATATATATATTGCCATGGTCCAACCATGGTCTTACCCATCAATTCCTCATTGAACAATCATACTCATTTCCTATAACAGCTCGAATTAGGGGCTAAACGAAAAAGTGATTTCGAAACCATGAATCTGAGGTTTAAAATATTGTTTCGATTTAGTTTTGATGTTTATGGGTGTTTGGGTAAATATGTGAAATTTTGGTGTGTGTGAATTTTATTGGTTACATGGCCAATTTGGTATGTTGGACTAAATTGCAATAGGTGAAAAGTATGGGTTTTATTTCATAAAGTACTTGATTGAATTAGGTTTTGAAATTAGAGGTCCTTATATGGTAATTAAACCATTTTAACTTGGTTTGGACAAAAATGCCCAAGGAAGGGTGGAATACTAAAGGTTTCTAATGAAGGGCATTTTGGTCATCTGGTTAAAAAAAGAAATAGAGAGGGAAAAATAAGGCCAAATGTGTCCATAATCTCTTCTTCTTGGCCGAACGTGGTGGGAAACCATAGCTAGGGTTTTAACAACTTCTCAAGCTCATAGTAAGTGCAATTGAGCCCCGTTTTTAATTTTCTTCATATTTTTGAAATCTCCGTAGCTTGCTCTAGCCAATTTTACCATTATTTTAAGCTAGGGTGGATGTTTTAAAATTTTACCCATGTATGACATGTAAGTATTTTGATGTCTAATGGTGGAATATGAAGGTTTAAGGTGCGGTAAACTATGTTTTGGACTTCGTAGGCTCACCTTAAGGGTTGTATGGTATTTTATGAATAAGTTTTAAATTGGATTGAGAATTTGGGGTTTGATTGTGTATGAATGATGGTGATATTGTCCGGTAATGTCTCGTGCTCGGGTAAGGTGATAAATTCGGGTAAGTGGTGTTACATTTCCTGCGTTCTACTCAATTTGACCTTACAATTCAATTTTCATACTTTCATAATACTCATGGCTCAATGACAAAAACATAAAACAAAGCATCGTATTATCTCTAGTTTAGCAGTTAAACATAAGATTCCACCATATGAACATACTATTCACACACATTCATATATGTCAAGTACATAATATCATATGCATGCCAAGTAAACACGGAAAGACTTATCACCATATAAACTTTCACCTTATTTTGCCTTTCCACCTTTCTCAACTTATGGTTATCTCACCTCATACATTAACACACACATATTATGAACTTCTATTCATACCTTTCTAAGTTTCATCTCATCATAACTGTACTTTGCTCAGATGCTTTAATATCACTATCAGCATAATCGAATGTAGCTCGAGTGGAGAGTACCTCTATCTAAACAAGATAGTTTTCTTTGGTTTCGGGAGGCATCACACTATCACCAACTCGTGGCATGTATAGCTAAAACTTTCAAAAACGCTAGGTTAGCCTGAGAACCGACTAAACCATAGCTCTAATACCACTAAATGTAACACCCCTTACCCGTATCCAATGCTAGGATAGGATATGAGACGTTACCAGACGATAACACAACCAACCGTACATTATCGAGCCATAAACTTGGCTCTAATTAAAAACCTTTCAACTTCCACTTTAAAGTCCCTTATAGGGGCCTACGAGGCCCAAAACATACACTGATAATGATTCGAGACTGAACTGGGAACTTTTGAAATTATCAAGTCACTATTAAAATTTTTCACATTTTGGAGAGCCACACGCCCGTGTGGGCAGGCCGTGTGGTCTCACACGCCCGTATGGCTCGGGACACGCCCGTGTCTTCCACCTGTGTAACTCTCTGTTTATGACGTCATCAAACATTTAGGGACACACGACCAAGTCACACGCCCTTGTGCTAGGCTGTGCCCTCCATACAGCTAAGACACACGACCGTGCCTCTGCCCATCTGGCCAACACCTAGACTATTTTCCAAGCCCTTTTTGTGCTCTCAACTCTTCACACTCATTTACATTTCATAGACACAATTCATAGTATATTTAAGCAACCAAACAACCAAAATCAAGACATTCACCCTTCATGCACATGCTACACTTCTCATACGTAAACTTCACATACTCATCAACTCAATTCATGCAATTGTCATTTCCATGCAATGCATCACCATATGATTATATATAACTAACATTGGCCAATTCTCAATAGGCTTATACAAAGTGAATATCACATCATTATAAGCCAACATTTTTGGCCAAATTATCTATGACTCAAAATTAAAATACCAACTCTCTATACATGCCACACTTTCAAAAATACTAAAATCATCTAGACCAAAATAATGCCATGATAGTGTGATGCTGCTTCTGACAATCTCCAACCGCAACTAACCTGAAAACACTAAGAGAAAAAGGAAAGGAGGGTGTAAGCTTTATAGCTTAGTAAGTTGGCATATAATAATAAGCAATTCAATTAACAAGATATTTCACATGATTTCAACTTTTGCTCATGTTTAGCTTATGTTGTCTTCTTGAGTCAATGTCACTAAATTAATTATATCTGGAGCTACAGAACTCAAATTTTATATCCGCTAATTTTCCATAAAACTAGACTCACATAAATTCTTACCATAAAATTTCCAGAATTTTTGGTTTAGCCAATCAATATAGTTTATTCATTAAAGATTCCCCTGTTTCGCTATTTGACAGCTCTGACTCCTCCTTACTTAAAATCAAATTACTCATTATATAGAGTTTGGATAACCTTTTCGTTTGTTTCTCTTGACAATAAACTAATCAAGGATTCTAATAATATAAATTACACACCATAACTATTTTTATAAAATTTTTAGTGAATTTCCCAAGTTGGAATAGGGAATTTTCAAAACCATTTAGACCCTGTCTCATGAAAATTTAAATATCTCATAATATAAAAATCATTTGCTCACACCATTTCTTTTATGTGAAAATAGAATCAATGAGCTTTAATTTCATACTCACTAATACTCGAATTCAATTTCCACCATTTTTGGTGATTTTTCAAAATCACGTAACTGCTGTTGTTTCAAACAGTTTTATTGAAAATTTTACTCTTCCATGTTTTCCTCATATTATTTTCATTTATGAACACATAACACCAATCATGCTCAATATTAGCCATTCCAATGGATAATCATCATCAATACTTCCAAGTGTTCATGTTAACCCTTACACCATATCAACCTTACCACAAGTTCAATCACATTTCGAGCACTTTGCTCATATGTATACACTTGCACTTACACACCACATAACCACACAAGTCCCTTTTAGTAAGCTTTTCCCATTGAACCCTTTGAACTAACATCTGATACTTGGTGGTTTCAGCACACAGCTCCACCAACACATGATCTAGCTCTCGTGTACACATGGTGAACTCTCCATATCACCTATGTGACCTAGCCACCAAATCCTGTAGCTCTCGTGTCTACATAGTGTCCAACACTCAAAACCACACATGCGACCTAGCTACTTAGTCCTATAGCTCTCGTGTCCACATGGTGTCCAACACTCGAAACCACACATGCGACCTAGCTACATATAACACGTGTCTACATGATGTACCCTTGGTACCATGCATGTGACCTAGCTATCTTTAATTCGTTGCTCTCGTGTACACATGGTATACACCCAGTATTACACATGTGACCTAGCTACATATGAAATTATCACCTCATAACTCTCTTGTACACATGGTGTCCTACTCTCGAAACCACACATGTCACCTAGCTACACATTATTGGTATCTTTCATTTTCTGAAGGTTCAATCGGGAACTCCACTTTCCATAAATTTCCAACTCATAAATGTCACAAATAATGCTTCATAATATGCATTTAAAATATTATGACACAAATGAAAACAATGAATTTTTTTTACATACAAACTTACCATTTCACATAATCACCATAGTCATAGAAAGCACTTTTGAATACAACATTTCAATTCATTTTCATGTCACCTATGTCACCTTGTGTCATAGACATATTTTAAATCAATTCAACAACATAATATACTAAACATGTAATTCAACATAATCAATTTAATACCCCAATTTATGTTTCAAACATACATTACAACATTCTTGCATTATTATTATCACACCAACTTACCTCGGACGCAAAAGTGACTACTTTTCCAAATTTGGTCCACAACCTCGATCCAAGCTCGAATCTCCTTTTCCGTGATCTATAATATCATAATTAGCTCATTTATTAGTCACATTATTCAATGTGACCCAAAAATCACATTATGGAAAATTTACGTTTTTGCCCTTAAACTTTCACATATTTACACTTTTGCCCCTAGGCTCGTAAAATAATTTTATTCAATTTCCTTGGATATTGGACTTATCCGAACCATTTTATCTTCTATGTCATCTGCTAATTTCTACTAAATCACACACTTATGCACAAATTTGCAACTTTAGCCTTTAAGTCCTTTTTACGGTTTTCACTGAAAATCACCTAGCAAAAGACGTTCACCACACCTCAAGCATTCATTTTCTACCATTAGACATCAAAATACATGTATATGATTCATGGGTAAATTTTTAAACTCAAAGCCTAGCTCGAAATATGGCTAGAAATAGGTAGATTAGGTGACGAGGATCTCAACAATGCGAAGAACGTTAAAAACGAGGCGAGAACGGACTTACCACCAAGCTTGGAAGCTTGAGAAACCCTAGCCATGGTTTCTTCTATTACATTCGGCCATAGGTAGAAGCTGGAAACTAATTTGGCTTGATTTTCCTTTTTTAATTCTTTTAATTACTAAATGACCAAAATGCCCTTAAAGGCTTTTCTTTCAAATTTGTCCTATTCATGCCCATTTTTGTCCAAACTAGATATATTGGTCTAATTTCCATTTAAGGACCCCCACTTTAAAACCCAACTTCAATCAAGTACCTTTATGAACAAGAACACACATTTTTCACATTTTACAGTTTAGTCCTAAACACCAAATTGAACACCCAATCGATAAAATTTCTTAACGAAAATTTCACACAATCATTCTATCATTTTATAAGCTTTAAAAATTGATTGCAATAGATTTTTCTACTTCGGATTCATGGTTTTCAAAACTACTATTCTGTTTAGGCCCTAATTCGGGCTGTTACAAGCAATGTATAGTTCAGCTAGCTTATCAAGTGAAAAATCCATACGTACTAGAATGAAATGAGCTAATTTTATCAACCAATCAACAACGGCCCAAACTGCTTCTTTCTTTTTTGGGGTTAAAGGCAAACCTATAACAAAGTCCATAGTGAGTCGGTCCAATTTCCATTCGGAAATCATTATTGTTTGTAGTAATCCGGAAGGCAACTGATGTTCAACTTTCACTTGTTGACAAACTAAGCACTTTGACACAAACTCAGAGACATCTCTTTTCATACCAGGCCACCACTATAATCTCTTCAAATAGTTATACATCTTTGCACTACCAGGATGGATAAATAAACAACCATTATGGGCTTCATATAGAATACTCTGAATCAACTCAGTATTTTTCAGTACACATATCCTGTCTTGAAACATCAAACAATCACTCGAACCAATGCGAAAATCTGTCTCACCATTCTTTTGACATTGAGCCCTTTTTACTTGCAACTCTCTATCATCCTTTTGAGCTTCATAAATTTGTTGGATAAACAATGGCCTAACTCTCAGCTTACCCAGAATCGAGCCATCATAGGATAAGGTAAATCTTGTATTCAACGCTCTCAAGGCAAATAGAGATTTTCTACTCAAAGCATCGGCAACCACAGTCGCCTTTCCTAGATGGTAGTCAATCACTAACTTGTAGTCTTTCAACAACTCGAGCCATCTTCATTGCCACAAGTTCAAATCTTTTTGTGACATTAAGTACTTCAAACTTTTATGTTTAGTAAAGATACAACACTTCTCACCATACAAATAATGTCGCCAAATCTTCAAAACAAAGACAATGGCAGCTAACTCCAAGTCATGAGTCGGATAGTTTCTTTCGTACGGCTTCAGTTGTCTCGAAGCATACGCCACGACTTTATCTTCTTGCATTAACACACATCCGAGATGCATCACTGTAAATCACAAATTCCTTACCGGACTCAGATTGCACTAGCACTGGCACCTCTGTCAACACTGCCTTTAACTTCTCAAAACTTTGTTGACACTTTCTCATCCACTCAAACATAACATCTTTTTGCAGCAACTTGGTCATCAGAGAAGCAATCATTGAAAATCCTTTTACGAAGTGCTGGTAGTAACCAGCTAAACCCAAAAAACTTCGAACTTCCGATACATTTTTCGGCGGCCTCCAACCCATTATTGTCGAGATCTTACTCGGATCCACTCGAGTGCCATCTCTTGAAACAATGTGACCCAAAAACCCAACTTCACTGATCAAAAACTCACTTTTACTAAATTTTACATACAACTGTTTATCTTGCAAAATTTGCAAAACTATCCTTAAATGTTTAGCATGCTCGTTTTCATCATGAGAATAAATTAAGATGTCATTAATGAAGACCACTACAAACTTATCCAAGTACGGTTTAAAAATTCGGTTCATTAAATCCATAAACACAGCTGGGCATTAGTCAGACCGAAAGGCATTATGAGAAACTCATAGTGTCCATACCTTGTTCTAAAAGCAGTCTTCAGCATATCAGACTCTTTTACCCTTAGTTGGTAGTATCCGGACCTCAAGTCAATCTTTGGAAACACCATTTCCCCTTTTAATTGATCAAATAAATCATCAATTCTTGGTAAGGGGTACTTGTTCTTTATTGCCACCTTGTTAAGTTGTCTATAATCGATACAAAGTCTCATTGATCTATCCTTTTTCTTCACAAACAATACCAGAGCACCCCATGGAGAAAAATTTGGCCTTGCAAACCCTTTATCTATAAACTCTTATAGCTACACTTTCAACTCTTTTAGCTCAGTCGAATCCATTCTATAAGGAGCTATAGATATCAGGGAAATCCCTGGGATTAAGTCATGGCAAACTTAATTTCTCTAACAGGAGGTATACTGGACAATTCCTCAAGAAATACGTCCGGGACCTCACAAACCACTGGCACCAATTCCACTTTCAATTCAGACTTCTTCATATTCAATACATAAGCCAAATATGCTTCACAACCCTTTCTCAAACACTTTTGAGCAGTCATTGACGAAATCAAAGTAGGCAATTCACTAAACTCATCTGTTTCAACCCGGAGGATTTTACCATTTTCACACTTTAACTCAATAACCTTCTGTCTACAATTCACTTTAGCATCATGCATTGATAGCCAATCCATGCCCAAAATGGTATCAAACTCATCAAATGGCAATAGCATTAGATCGGCTAGGAAACAATGACCTCAGATCACTATGGGACAATTCTTGCAAATCTTATCAATCAACACACATTTGCCTAGGGGGCTTGACACCTTAATCATAAACTTGGTCGACTCTACGGGCAATTTCATATCATTCACTAATTTCATGAAAATGTGAGAGTGTGTGGACCCAGGATCAATCAGTACAACTATATTAACATCATAAAAAGAGAATGTACCAGTGATCACATCAGGGGATGACTCCCCTTCCCGGGCACGAATAGTATAGGTTCTTGCAGACACTCTGACCACTGATCTTGTAGCTGAATCTCTAACGATGCCTCTGCTACTAGCTCCCTCTTTCATATTTCTGGTAGGCCTCCCTCTAGTGGGTACATTGCTCAATTTAGTGCTCTCAGTAGTTTCTTTCAGTACCATCTTCGAACAGTCTTTGATGAAGTGGTCTTGGGAGCCACATTTAAAGTAAGCCTCGGTGACCATCCAACACTCACCGGGATGTCTCCTACCACAGTGTTGACATTTAGGGTTAATTGGCTTAACATTGCCAACACTAGCTACAGAAGTAATTTGAGCCTTAGAACCCGTATTTTGTCTCCCACAAGTTCTACCCGGATTTTCAGTTGAAACGGTCAAACGATTTGGCACATTTCTCACTTTCTTTGATGATGGTTAGAGGACTTACTCATTGATCTCTTCTTCACATCCCTAGCCTCCGATTTGGCTTTCCTCTTTTTCTTGCATAATTCCTTAGCTTTGCATGCCCAGTCAACTAACACAACAAATTCCTTCAATTCCAAAATCCCCACATATATCTTAATGGTTTCATTTAGGCCGTCCTCAAACCTCTTACACATAATTCCTTCTGTAGAAATGTATTCCAGAGCGTACTTGCTAAGTTGGATGAATTCTCGCTTATATTCGAACACAGTCATGCGGCCTTGTTTTAGCTCTAAAAACTCCTTCCACTTCTGATCAATGAAGTGTTGACTTATATACTTCTTCCAAAACTCCACTTGAAAGAAGTCCCAAGTAAATCTTTCGGTAGGCACTACCGAGACTAGTATTTTCCACCACTAATGCGCTGAGTCTCTCGGAAGTGACACGACACACTTTAAACACGCCTCAGGTGTACACTTCGAACCTGGCCTAGACGTTATGGCCCAATCTAGCGGCGTCACATTAGAGTGTTTTATGAAAATGTCGTGACAAACTAAAACTTGTTCCAGTTATTATCTTCGCTTAAGTCAGAAAATCGTGAATTAACCTACTTGTTTAAAACTCATTTCTTTTACGCGAAAGCTCTTAGTTAATTTTAGAAAAACAAAACTTTTGTGGTGTTTTTAGTTTAAAAATCCATTAATAACAATTTAGAACCCAAGAAAAAATAAAAAATAACAGTCTAAGTCCAAAATTACATCAAAACTCCCAAAATAATTAAAAATGGTAAAATAGTACCGTAAAACTCCAATAAGTATCTAGCAGTGGTCACCCTCGAGCCCTCCGCTACACCGATCCACCTACTGTTGGGGATTACCTGATAGTTAAAATAATAAAGGGGTGAGTTTTTGCAAACTCAGTATGCACATCCCCACAGTATAGCATGCAATCAGACAGATAATAGATAATAGTCACAGTTTGGGCCGAAGCACTTTACAGAATTGATATGGGCCTTAGCCTACTCAGAACAGAATCAGATATATAATAGGGCTCTCAAGCCCAAACAGATACAAAATCAGACATAATTGGGCCTTAGGATATACAGCTATCAAATGTAGAGTAGATTAGAAATCATGCCCACCAACCCTACACACTATCTCTATCCAACCCTACACACCATGTGGGATAAAATCGACCTACCAGCCTTACACACCAAGTATGGGGATAAAATCAACCCATCCAACCCTACACACCATAAAGTACTGTGAACGACACATATCATATAAATGCAGCTTAGCTGCCAGATAACAGGCTAGTAGCCTTTCAGACTTCCTTTACTTCAGCAACAATCCCACCCCAATGCAATGCAACATACAGATATGGCATGCTATTATGCAGACACACAGATCATACTCAGATAATCAGAACATATCAGATCAAATATACATGCTATAAACAACATGCTAACACATACATTAATATCAGTTAACAGAATCGGGGTCTAAGATATCCTTACCAACCCTACGATAGGTCACAATCGACTAGGGTGACCCGTGCAATCTTACAGTTCAAATCACAAAAATGGGCTCACATGCCCATGTGGCCTACCCGTGTAGGCCCACACGCCCGTGTGGCCCTCACGGCCCAAATTGGCCTTGCCTGTGTGCAACACACGGCCTGGCCTAAAAACCCACAGACTCGTGTGTTTCACCCGTGTGGCCCACACGCCCGTGTGGCCTACACGGCCCAATTGGCTTAGCCCGTGCCTCGCACATGGCCTAGCCAGCCTCACACGCCCATGTGTGTCGAGCGCACATAGCCTAGCTCGTTGATTACACGTCCGTGTCTCGCCACACAACCTCTACACGGGCAGTCCACACGCCCGTGTGGCATCGACAGTTTCATTTTTGGCTTTCGCTAAAACGCGATTTTAGTGCAATCGGAGTACACACCTGGTTCAAAATTGATGTACTATCACTCTCGAGCACTCCAAAACCTATATTCTACAATTCCATGCTTAAAATTAGTCACCTAAGTAGTAGTCGATCAAAAGATTTGTCGAGATATTCAAAACTAGCATCGTTGAATCCCTTACCCTGATGAGTAACGATACTTCCTCACTGTCCAAAACCTGAGAGGTAGTCCACAGTACCTTATTCGACCCCTAATCAATAACAACATCCTTTTTTAATAACCACACACGGAAAATAGATAAGACTAAACGAGAGTAACTTACCGAACACATACTAGTGTCGAACGAAAAAAAAGGTAAGAGCACAGAATTGAAATAAAATAGATGAAATGACAATATTTCGGCAGCAAGTAAGAGAAGAAATCGACAGCAAGAAAGGAAATTTTGGGAAAAATGGTAGAGAGAGTTTTTAGGAAAAAGAGAGAACTGAATTTTGCAAAATAAATTATCAGATAGCTGTTAATCCCCCAAATCACTCCATCAAACCTAACCAACTCAATCACTAAGTGTTTCACTCTAATTCAAAGTCCCATACGGCACTAGCACAAAAATAATGCCCATACTGTGCTTTGAATACAAGACCACATGCACAAACCCTCTCTTTTTATCCACCAAACCAGCAGGCCATTCTGATATGCTTTTACAACTAAATTCTTTTAAGCCTATTAACCAATGTCAAGGCTTTATTCATTAAAAAGCCAAAAATTGGCTCAAGTCCTAGCTTGAACTTGGGACTTCCCTAACACACCTAGAGCACATATCCACTTAAGCAAATCATTAATTGTGTCAAATTAATGTAGAAACACATTCAGACAATTTTCATGCCACAAATACACGAAAGCCAGAAAACAAAAATTTGGGGCATTACATCGAGTGTGTAGGAGAGTTCATCAAATACTCGAATTATGTTCTCTAACCAAAATTCTACCCTCTCGGGGTCATCCTCAACACTAGCTCTAACTTTTTAGCCTCATACTTACAAATCTTGTCAATAAAGGGCTTACTTAGTCTTGTCATTTTCGCACTTTGTGGGGCTACCGAAATCGGTTGAGGGATAGGAAAAGGTGGGGGAGGTTGAGCATTCGGGTTCACCCGAATGAACTCCGTGTACCATTAACTTATTCTGTGGAGAAAGGCCTCCTAAGCCTCTTCTTCCCAGCTAGATTCAACATTCCTACTCTCGAGTGGTGCGGTCCCCTGAGCGGCAGCCGGCGCGTTACTTTTAGCATCGTTAGCTACTGCTGGGTCGGGATCCATTTACTATATGAAAACATAATTTAAGAATTAGAAACCATCACACTATCAATATTCACAATTATGGCATGTATAGCTAGACTCTCATACTTGCAATGTTAGTTAGAAGACCGACTAAACCATAGCTGTAACACCCTTCACCCGTATCCAACGCTGGGATAGGGTTCAAGGTGTTCCCGAATTTAAGCCAACACTTTCATACTAAACCGACCATGAAATTTTGTTCAAATTTAAAACTTTTCATTTCACATGCATACTGTCCCTTAGATGGGCTTATGAAGCCCAAAACATACATTCGGGGTGGTTCGGAACCAAACCGAGAACTTCAAAAAAACATTGGAAAATTCTTGCTTTAGGGCTCTACACGCCCGTGTGAGCTACTAACACGCCCGTGTCCACAGCCCGTGTTAAATCAAGTCTATAATTCGAGCTACTGAGATTTTAGCACGACTTTAGTACACGCCCATGTCTATGACCCATGTTCCATCACACGGCCTAGACACGCCCTGTAACAGCCTTAACTTGACCCAAATCGGGAAGTGGTTTCGTAACCATTAAACCAAGTTAAATAAATTTATTTTTATTATATCCTATTTTGTTTTTAATTATAATGTTCTATGTCTTAAATAGGTAAATGTTACATGCGTGAAATTGTGTGCTATTATCTTTTGTCAAATATCATGTGTTTTTAATGTTAAGGACCTAGATGGGAAATTCAACTTTGTGTGTGGCCGAATTGAAAAGAGACGAATTTCATAGTGTTGTTAAATATATGGATTTGCATGTCAATTATTCCTATTTGAAGTGAGTGGCCGGCCATGATGTGATATGGTGCACTAAACATGAATTTCTTTAATTATTTTTATGTATAT
The DNA here is from genome assembly GCA_020496765.1 of Gossypium stocksii. Taxonomy (NCBI): domain Eukaryota; kingdom Viridiplantae; phylum Streptophyta; class Magnoliopsida; order Malvales; family Malvaceae; genus Gossypium; species Gossypium stocksii. The sequence goes on from CM035629.1 coordinate 85,198,912, forward strand.
TGAAATTTAAGGTAATTAATAATATGAAAAACAAAATAGAGAAAAGAAATTTTGTTCACCCTTTCTTCTTCTGGCCGAAAATTGGTGAAGGAATAGGGAAGAACATCCCTAAAACATTCGGCATCTTCTTTGATTTTTCTTAGGTATGTTTTAAATGTTATTTTGAGTAAAAGTTATGATAATAGACTCATTTTTGTGTCCTTACTATTACCCATATGAAAAATTTGAGTTTGATAGTAGTATATACATTCGGCCATGTGAATGAATTTTTGAATTTTGGGTTGTCCTCATGCTTTGAGTGTAATGGGTATTATTGAAGTTTACATAGATGAATTGTGCTTATAAGGATGTTATTTGGTATTGGGAAATTTGGTCAATATGAGTTCGGTTGATGAGTTGAATTTTGAGCTAGACGATGCATTAGACATTCGGCCATGGGGTTTTTAATCTAGATGTTTTCCATGTATTTGCAAGGTAGGGAGTTTAGATGATACTTGAGCTAAATCATATATGTGCTTCCATGTGATTTTAATGTTAGTTTAGAAATAGTTAATTTGTGAAAAATTTTACTCATGAATAGCCGATTTTGAATTGAGAAATGTATTGAGAAAATTGCTATGTTCTTAGTAAATTTTGTTTGATGAATTCACATAGGGAAATGAGTTGATAAATTGTTAAGTATATAACTTACTAAGTCAGTAAAACACCCTGTCATATTTAGTGACATAATCGAATTCGGTTTGGACATTTAGTTAGAATCTTAGTACAAATTAAATAAGGACACTTGAGGTGAAATTAGAAGGACCATGAATGTTGAGTGACCGAATGAACTATGAGTCATACTTAAATAATTAAATACGTGTGAGTGTATGTGGTTAATGAGGGAGTACATTCGATATTATGGAATTAAGGTCTTAAAATAGGTGCTTGTTGAGCTTAGTTGCTATATGACCATAAACGGTTTTACATGGATTTTTGATAAATTAAATTTTGTTCTTTCTTAGCTCAAGAGCACATAAGGACAGCTTCGGACAAAGGAAAGGCGAAGGTGGTAGACTAGTAATTTGTAAACAATTATCGACCACTGAAGTAAGTTTTAAGGGACATAGCTTACCACACAATTCGATTCTTTTTACATTTCTTTATGAATTTTATGGTAATGGTGAAATGGGCATATAGCCGAATGATTACAAATCCTAGGAAGGTCTTAGAAATCAATTTGAGATATGGATTTCTCATATGATTCTTGACGATTAGATAGTGAAATAATGTCATGCTATGTGTGAATTTGTGAATGAGGCAAATGAACATTATTTTGAAATAAATTACGCGGAAGGTATACATGATGAATCCGAAGAGCTTTCGAGCCATTGTTGTATCCGGGTTAATCCCGAAGGGCTTTCAAGCCATTGTTGTATCCGGGTTAATCCCAAAGGGCTTTCGAGCTATTGTTGTATCTGGGTTAATCCCAAAGGGCTTTCAAGCCATTGTTGTATCCGGATTAATCCCGAAGGGCTTTCGAGCCATTGTTGTATCCGGGTTAATCCCGAAGGGCTTTCGAGCCAATGTTGCTTCCGGGAATAATCCCGATGAGCCTTAGGGCTATAGATAAAATTTTGGGTTAAGCTCAAAGGTACTTGTGATGGAATTATACAAATATTTTTTCTTTTAACTTAGATGTTAGAAATAAATGAGCTCATTATGGTAAGATGATCAGGTATGTGTCGTATCCTAATGATGAATGAATTTTTGTTGGGTTATGATTTATCGACTATGCATTGTTGTCTCGAATAAAGGTTTAAGGATGTATAAAGACATATGACTTTACATTATATGAAACTATTTGGTTCTTATAGAAATGGACTAAGTTTTTGTTGGGTATGAAAACAAGTTCTAGTAGGCGTGCGTAAGAGTATGTGGGTTTACTCAAGTCAACTATTTAGCTCGTTATAGAGTCGGGGTTACCTTCGGCTAAAGAATATTTAAATCAAGTGTCGAAAGTTACTTTTTTCTAGTCTTTTAATCATACTTTGTCGCTTAAAACTTACTATGCATTTTAAATGCTTACTTTATTGCTTTCCTCTTCTGTTTTTCTTTAGATCTCGTTCGCTAGCTACGGTCTCAGGATTCTTGCGCTTAAAGTCATCTCTACTATCGAAACACTCTCTTCGGTACTTAAATAGCTAAACTTGTGAATGGCATGTATAGTTTTTGTTTTATGGTCGTTAAGCGAGAAACTCTCATTTTGAAGTTGTAATTAAGTATAACCATGCGAAAATGGTTACTTAAATTGCTTTTTGTCTATATGTAGTCTTAAGGTTGACGATAGTTGCAAATGTTTGGATTGATATGCATTTTGTGAAAGTTTGCTTTGGGGTATATGCATTGTAAATAATTAACATGGACCTAAAAGTGTGTTTCGAATTTGCCTAAATTTTGTTATGCATGCATAAATTTTATCCTTGAAGCTAGATGCTTATTTTACTATAACAAATGCCTACTTACATGTTGTATTATTTTTATATATATAATCGTTTGGCCGAAGCACATTTCTAATTATATGTACATCATATTGAATGATAATCACTGGTGAATGAATTAGTTGCGATAGGGAAAGCTTATATGACATGTTCATGCGCATGAAATCATTCTATAGACTAGTTGCTTGTATTAACTAAGTACCCATATTTCGTCTTATAAGTAGTACCTATGTTTCATAAGTGAAAATGGTAGTTTTCCGTTGGTTTGAGTAAAGTCTTGTTAGCTAAGATTGTCGGGTAATACTTCTTGACCCTCCAGCGATGGGTACGGGTCTTAGGGGTGTTACACGCCCGTACCTTCATCTCGTAGCGTATCCTGTCAAAATCACACGGCCAAGGCACACGCCTATGTGCTCAGCTGTGTAGACAATATCGGGCTATTTACCAAGCCCTTTTTATCACCCTCACATCATACGCACACATACTTATACAATAGCATACAACAACGCATACATGGGCACTTAAACATCCATAAACTTGTTATGATCATGTCAATTTCTAATGCAATAGATATCATAGATTTTACTCACATTCATGCCATAATCATTATAAACTCATCACATAAAACCCTAGCACATGCATGCATATATAAATAGATTTACAACCTCAATAGCTAATATAAGCCAATACATTTGGCTAAAACAAATGTCACACACTTAAGAATTTAAGCTCCTATACATGCCATAGACTCATAGTACTTAAAATCACTTACACCAATGGCGATAGCTTGACAATGTGATAATATCCCCGACAACTCCAACCCAAGCTAACTTGCCAACACTAGATAACATGGGAAAGGAAGAGGGTAAGCTTTATGCTTAGTAAGTTCATATGAAAACAATAAGCAACTCATTAACATGTTTTAATCAATGTTCCCAACATATTCTCAAGTTCATGATAAGCTATCTTCTTGTGCAACAGTCAATAAAATATTTATATCTAGAGCTACGAAACTCCAAATTAAGTTCTGTTAATTTTCCTTAAAACTAGACTCATGTTCTTTTCTACATAAAATTTCTATAATTTTTTATTTAGCCAAAAAGTACAGTTTATTCCTCAAAATTACCCCTGATTCACTATTAGATAGTCCAGACCCTTCTGCACTAAAGTTTACTTATCTCATAGCACAGGACTCAAATAATGTTCTCGTCTATTTCCCTTGAAAATAGACTCATTAAGGATTCTAAGCATATAAATTATAGCTCATAACTATTTTTATACAATTTATAATGATTTTCTCAAATCGGAACAAGGGATTTCAAAGTCATTCAGACCCTGCCTCACAACAATTTAAATATTTCATACTACGAAACTCTTTTGCTTCCAGCATTTCTTCTGTGTGAAACTAGATTCATTAAGCTTTAATTTCATATTTTATTCAGTCTACAACTCATCTCTCACTATTTTTAGTGTATTTTCAAAGTTACACCACCGCAGTAGCCCAAAACTATTTTAATGAAAAATCATGATAACTTTTATATGATGACATAATAAACATAAACATGAGCTCATTCATCATTCAAAATCCTTGACATACTTGTCCTCATATACCTCTTCATCACGAGCCATCATATATCATGGTATTACTCGTGAGTTTAGTGTAATACCTATACCAACTCGTACTAAAGTATATAATCAAACCTTCTTTAACATGCTCTCCTTAGGGCTTTTATCACATCATCCCTGTCATTACCCATTGAGCACTCGGGATGCTAAAGGATGTTCGGAATTATCATACACCACATAAAATACCAAAATCATGCCTCATACATGGTCTTACATGGATCCACATATCGTTGCCATATCCCTGATATGGTCTTATACAAACACACATATCATCACCGATGCCATGTCCTCAACATGGTCTTACATTGGTGCACAATTAATGTGGTGTCCTGATACCCGAAATCCTAAGCATTCCTCAGAGTCACCCAGGATATAAGCTATCATCACATTTTCATTAAATCATCACAAGTAAATCCCAATAAGGCATATGTCCACATTTGTACAATATCAAGTATTAAACACATGATAATGAAGTTGATAAATTACTTCCATACAATTTTACTCGTTTCAAAGAACATCCTATTCCATCAAACTTCAAATATATTAAATCATATAATATGTGCAATATTAATAAGGAATGCAATGCAAACATAAATTTGCCTTATTATTATCACATGAACTTACGTCGACACCAAATTGGTAAAAAAAGCCTAAACATCAATCTCTCGTTTTTCCTCGTTCTAAGCTTGAATCTTGTTTTTCATCATCTATAACATCACATTAACTTATTAAAACAATATACTAATCCAATTTGTCCAATGACACATTTTGGCAAAATTTACAATTTTGGCCCTTTACTTTGCCATAATTACCAAATTGCCTCTAGGCTCGTAAAATGATTTTTATTCAATTTATTTACTCTTTAGGCCTAGATGATCATTTCATGACTATAGAAACTCATAATTTCAACTATTTCACACATTTACAACTTGTTTTACAACTTTTGCAAAATACCCCATTTTAGGTGTCTTCATGCAATTTCTTTCATAAAGGTTGTCTATAACACTATATTCTTCCATAAAAAACATAGCAAACAACACATATGTTTTCATGGCAAAACCCTAGACTCTTAATCATTTTGCAAAATAGTCCCCTCTTTTGAAAGTTCATGCTTTAGGGGTTCCAAAAAACACAAAAATCATCAAGAAAAAGCATTAAAATCACTTACTATCAAGGGAGTTTCTTTGCTGAAATTTTCTAGCTTCAAAACCCTTTCTTTGCTGACATTTTCAGTGAAAGAGAAAGAAGGAAATGAAAGAAAATGACAACCTTTTGTTTATTTTATTTTATTACCCAATTTAGTCACCTACCCATCACTTTTGACTTTTCAACTCAAATTTTGTCCCCTTACACTAGGCATGGCCGGCCAACTATCTTGGGAGGGTTAATTGCCCTTTCAAACCTCCCAAATTTGGTGCTTTAGCTATTTAATGACTTTTGCTAATAAACCACAACTTTTACCTTTTACACGATTTAGCTTTTTTTTCGACATTAAGCAAGAAATCACTAAAATAAAATTACCAAAATTTTTATGCACCTTTATAAACATGCTATATCATATAAAATAATATCAAAATAATTTACTCCGGCCTTGGAATAGTCGTTTCGAAACCACTGTTCCGACTAGGCCCAAAATTGGGCTGTTACAATAGCTTTGATACCACTAAATGTAACACCCCTCACCTGTAACCATCGCCGAACATGGGTAAGAGGCATTACCAAACATACACTCGCACGACCATTTGATTTCGACACATAAATTTCACGTAAAATTTAAAACTATTTCATTCATATGTATAACATCCACATTATGGGCCTACGAAGCCCAAACGATACATTGGGTATAATCCGGGACCAAATCAAAACTTTTCAAACACTTATGAAAATTTGACTCAAAATAGGGCACACACCCATATGGGACAGGGACATGCCTGTGTGGGCAGGCCGTGTGGTCGCACATGCCCATGTCCCTAGCCCCTGCGGAATCATTTTTCATTTTGAACCTGTAGGGGTTTTCACATGGCCGAGCACACACCCGTGTCTCTGGCCTATGTCCTTCACACGGCCTCAACACGTCTGTGTCATCACCTTGTGTGAAAACTACGGTATTCTATTTATGACGTCATCGCGAAGTTTTCGTCGCACAGCCAAGCCACATGCCCGTGGGCTAAGCTATGTCTATCACACGGTCGAGACACACGGCCGTGTCTCCACTCGTATGTTTACTACAAAACATTTAATTTTCATAATTTCAGGTGCAGGGGACACACGGCCTAGACACACGCCCGTGTGTCTACCCGTGTGGACAATTATAGGATATTTTCCAAGCCAATTGCCACCCTGAAACACAAACAAATATCAATCAACTTTGCCACTTCATATTACAACATCGAAACTCATCAAAACATACATGTTAAGCCATCCACACACTAACTTTATCTATCATCATCAAGCATGCACATTCACACACAATTCATATTTGCTATGCAAGCTTGCACATAATAAATTGCATCACTTTGGCATAATTATGGCTTATTTCGAATGGCCAAAGTAACAAAATACTACTACCAACACATGGACCCAAAAAGGACTATGACATATAACCAAAACATTAAACCACCTATACATGGCATAACTTTCAAGTTTATAATCAAAATACCAAAAGTGATTGTTGATAGTGTTGATGGTATCCCATTGATCATTAAACCTCGGACTAGCTTGATGAACCTATAAGGGAAAGGAAAAGAGAAGGGGTAATCTATTAAGCTTAGTAACTCTATATGCAAAATTAATGAGCATTTAAACTAAATGGACATAGCAAATGGAAAATAAGTTTTCCTATCATATGATTAAGTTTGGGAATTATCACTTACTCATGTGATCTTATCACATGATTCAATACATACATTAAGCACTTAGCACACATGATAGTTTTTATTAACCAGCACATACACATTCTTAAACATACAATCAAATCTCTTACATACAATCACATTTTATCAAATCGATTCGAATAACCGATGAACCACATGGAATACTAAAGGACACACGGAATAAGGCACAAGTGCCACACATGATGTAGCCGAAGCTACCACTAATACGTAGCCGAAGCTACCACTTATAACATAAGGGCTCAATAATGAGCTATTCTCGAGTCTGCTCAAACAAGCTAATAGTGTAGTCGACACTACTTAGTGCTTCTTACACAAGCTGACAGGTATCCGCAACAAATGCAGGATTACCTAGCCACTGGAACTAGACCAGCACCCGGAATCACATAAACAATCGATAGCAGTCAATGGTTTTCTAGTGACATGTTACTCGTATCCTAATAATTCCTAAGGTTCAACTGGGACTTTTCTTTACTTATCGGTTTCATCACATCACTTACTTAATATTTCGATATAAAATTTTAGGATTTTAAAATAATTATAATAATTAAACATAATGACTAAAATAACTCATTATTTGCATATAAGACTTACCTCGGTGCAAAAATGCAAATCTTTTTTATTTAGTCTGATACCTTGCCTTTCCACGCTCAAGGTTAATTTCACGTCGTTTTTGATCTATAACATCAAATTTAACTCATTCAATCATACATTACTTAGTTGGACACAAAATCATCCTATGGTAATTTTTACCATTTTACCCCTAACTTTATCAATTTTTACACTTTAGTCCCTAGGCTCGTAAAATGAAATGTATCTATATTTCTACATTCCCAAGCCTAGCCGACCCTATTTCTCTCTTATAGCAGCCCACAATTTTCAATATTTCACAATTTATGCACATATTTTACAAATTTTGCATTTTAGTCCCTAAATGTATTTTCATGAAAAATCACTTAGCAAAAGTTGTTTACTACACATTAAACTTCTATTTTCTACCAATAGACATCAAAATGCTTTCATGTCACACATGGGTCAATTTTTAAACATGAACCCTAATTCAAATTAATGGTAGAAATAGGTAGTCCAAGCTTCAAGGACTTCAAAAATACAAAGAAAATTAAAAACGAGACTAAATTGCACTTACTTGGAGCTTGAAAAAGAAAGAAACCCTAGCTATGGAGTCTTTGCAATATTCGACCAAGGGTAGAAGAAGATGGACACATTTTCGGCCTTATTTTCCCTTTTTATTTCTTTTATATCTAAATGACCAAAATGCCCTTAATGGCCTTCTTCGCAAATTTTTCCTTTCGTCGGCATTTTTGTCCATGTTGCATAAAATGGTCTAATTGCTAAATAGGACTCCTAATTTATGAATCCAATTCAATTACACACTAAATGCTTCTAGAACTCACATTTTGAAATTTTTGCAATTTAGTCCTATAACTCAATCGGACACTTTATCGGTAAAATTTATTTACTAAATTTTCACTTATGTAATCAATCACACAATAGGCCATTAAAACTTTATCAGAATAAAATTTTCTATATCAGATTAGTGGTCCTGAAACCACCATTCCGTTTAGGTCCTAATTCGGGATGTTACAACTAGACACCTCTAGCTTCTAGAACTCAAGTTTTGCACTTTTTCCAATTTAGTCCTTTTGACTCAATTGAGTGCCCAAACGTCAAAATTTTCAAACAAAATTTTCAAGAAATCATTTTGTAAAACTGTAGATCATAAAAATATAAGAATATTAAAATTTTCCTCGCCAGATTTGTGGCCTCGAAACTACTGTTCCGACTAAGCCCAAAATTGGGTTGTTACATTCCAAACGATTTTACTTAAACATAACGGTTTCTTAAGCTCCCGCAATAAATACTATTTTGACAATCAATTAATTTACAAACGTTTCTGAATTCAAATGGTAAGTAATGAAAGTTTTGATTTAAATAATAGTTTAATGCTTAATCCGACTACGCGGTTTTCCAAATCCCTATCATGTAACATCGTCAAATTCAGCCATAACGTCTAGGCTAGGTTCAGAGTGTTACATACCCCATTGGTAATTGTTGTGAAAAATTTTCTGATTCAAAGCGAGCCCACACTCGGTAGACTCGGTAGACGTCAGCTTGAGGATAGCGGAGAAGACTACTTGGTTGAAGGCTCATCCTAAACGAATCGAAAAGATATAATTTTGATTAAGTGTTTCTTACTTTAGATATCAAAATCAAGATCTTGTTTTGGAAAATTTTTTTAAAACTCTAGTTTTTGCCTAAATTTATTTTCTACTACATTTTCCAAACCCGTTTTTCTAACAATAATAACTTGTAATGAGTTCGGGGGAGAGTATTTTTAACCAAAAGTTCAACAAGGATAACTCATTACAAATTAACTGTTAGAAGTATTTACAACTTGATGAGAATAACCAAATGTTATATACCATCTAATATTTCAATTGAAATCAAAGTCCCAGTAGGACAATCGGTTAGAAAAAATAATAGATTGATTGGTTCCAAAGATAAAAATTCTTCTAAATGGTCATATAGTGGAGGCGGGTGCTCCAAAAGAGACCCAATACATAACTAATAAGTAAAACTCTAGAAGAGATTCAGATACATGAATTTGAAGATTAAAATAATAAGAGATCTTGATAAGTTATGTCAATTCAAAAAAATGTGGAACCGAATAATAAAAGTGGCCAACAATGATTTTGCATGCAATATTATTATTGAAATAATGAAATAAAAGGAGGATCTTGAATAAATCTATTGAAAGATATAGATATAAAATAAATTGATCAAAATAGAAAGACGTAACTCAAGTACAATTAAATTCGTAGAGTTTGTAGACCAGTAGTCCAAATATCTAAAGGTATAAAGCCAGTGAGGGTGCAAATGAAGTAGTTTTGCAAAAGCAGAATAAAAATATGAAGTAGTTTTGTAAAAGCGGAATAAAAATATGAAGTTTTTCACTAAGTTCTAGTATTGATTATGAAAAAATATAATATTCTTTTGTGGTGGAAGCAATAACCTTTAGATATATTATTTTGACAATTCATAAAAGATTTAACTTGCGTCTAATGGTTGTTGTTACAACCTTTTTATGAACCATTATATAGTAAAGTTTATATTAAAATCATTGAAGGATTTAGGATGCTAGAAGCATATTAAAATTCTTAGGAAATTGTTCATTTATATGAATTGAAATAATTTGAACATATGTGGTAAATTTGACTTAGTGAATAGTAGTTGAAGGAGGATTATAAAATGATCCAAAATACCTATTTGTGTTTTTATTGAAGAATCATGATTAAAATTTGTTATAATTATTTTTAAAACTCCTAAAGAGACCAAAATATATTTCTTCCAAAATTTCCCTAACTCATTACTTTCAAAAGAATGGTGATATAAATGCTTAACAAATACATTCAAATAGTCATTTGAAAAACTAGTATTCAAAATTGAGTACATAGAATATGAGAAAGTATGTTATGTTTTCATGAGGGGGAGTAAATAGGCACTATACTCTTTTTCCCTTAACTAAAGTTTTGTTTCATTGGATTTTCCTGGTAAGGTTTTTAATGATGCAGCATAATATGTATTATAGATACATGTACTCTTTTTCCTTCACTATGATTTTTTTTTTCCCACAAGGTTTTTATATTGGTAAGTTTTTAACGATGCACATTATCTACCAATGGACATCTAAGGGGAAGTGTTATGAATATCTTATTAAATGGATGTTCATCAAGATTAAGATAAGTTTTGATGTACTTTCAATTCTTATAGTTATTAGAAGTAGATCTCTACTTCATTTATAGCTTTTATGCCTATAAATAGACTTTGGAGAAGCTTTGTAAATATTCCGATTGATCAATAAAATATACTCTCTCTTTGCTTTCTCACTCTCTTTGTTCTTTACTTTCTGTCCTTTTATTTTATAACAAAAATATATTTTTCATGAGTAAATTTTTAAATAGGTTAGTATTTGGTACACTAACAATGTACTTTTTTTTTTTTAATTTCACAAGCATCCTTAAAAAAATTGTTATGTTTCCTTTTTTTTAATATTTTTTAACATTTTATTATACCTTCTATAGGACACTTGTTTACCCTCTAACCTTACTTGTAGAGTCTAAAAACTTCACTGGCATTGTACCGAAAATTATTCCTTTGTAAATTATACATCTTCATAATATTGAGTGAATATACAAATTGTTTTTCAAATGTATTCATGTAACAAATTCAATTAGAACATAAAAGATTATACATTATGGGTTGATTCAAATATTTGCTAATAATAAAGATTATTGAAAAATATTATTATTAAATATTTAATTCAAATATTTGTTAATAATAATTTTATAAGGTAACATTCTATTATTAAAAAAATGATGGTTGTACTAAATTAATTATATTAATTTTATTATAAAGTAACTTTTTTTAGTAATAACATACCTATTAATCACATTAAAAAAACTTACATTCAATTGAAATTATAACATATGAAAGAATCAAAATATATTTTATTGTAACTCAGGTACGGAAAAAAAAAAATCTTTCATGAGAAACTGAAAGATTTAGCATTCAATATCAAAGGTCTAGAAAAGAAAATTAGCTTCCATTGGTTACTTTGACTCAATAGGTATAGTAATGCACTGATGTAAAAGCACTCATTTCTGTTGCTAGTAACCTTCTTCCAAAGGTTGGATTGTCTAATATGGCATGTGAGAGATGATCTACGGACTGCTTGTTTTGAAGTGCAAATTATCTGTACAAATTTATGGTCACCAAAAATTAGTGCTTGATCTGGTTTTCTGATAATCAACCAGAAAAAGAGACTACTAAAAAATGCATAATCTCCACCCCTTCTATGACTGTAAATGCTTCAGCAGACGTATACAAATCCGCATTCCTTATATTATGTTACATAATAGCTGCCAACATGGTCATACTGCACACTCGGGCCGTACTCGAACTTCTCACTTGTTGGTACCACTGCATTTGGAGTGGAAAAAAAATTCCCAACACCAATCTTAGCATTAACCTTTGTCCTTCCTTTGACACAGCATTTATTTTCAGAAGGGAACCCGTCAGGGAGCCTTCCCATATGTTTATGCGAATAGGAAACTGTATCATTCACTGGTTTTCCTTTTGCACTTTTCTTTCCATCAACAAGCTTCAATTCCAACCGATACAAGGCACAAGCATCACATTTATTGATCTCGTATTCGTAAAGGTGCCACTCAAAATGGTTTAGTGGCTGTGGATCCATGTAGTATGATCTCTTCAGTCCTCCGAATTCATTCATGACTTGCTTTCTTGACTCGTGCCAGCCACGCCCATTGTAATCCGGCAAAGACCTCTGCTTTCTGTTCCCACTTTCAAATGCTCTTCGAGGCTTATCGAAAAAGAGCCACTCCCTAATTGATTCACCATCAAGAACCAAAAGGTCAAAGAGCTCTACAATCACAGCAGAAAATTAATTAATTTAACCAAAGTCATAAAGAACATAGTGTATGCTTAGAGAATATATTCTCTTGCCACTCATACAAGTTGTCGATAGAACCGAGTAAAGCATTGCTGATAAGACATACCAGGAGCATTCCATGGAGACTTTGCAGTAGCAGCTCCCTGACATTCTGGTATACCCACATCTTTCCCTTGTGTCTTAGCACTGAGAGCAGCAAAGAGCAGACCATCCTTGAGACCAATGCCACCAGGTCGCAGAACTGGGCCCATTCCAGGGGGCCCTTCATTCATTGCTAAAGCAGCATGAAAGCTACTACAGTAGTCCAGACACCCATCCAACCCTTGAGCAGGTCTTGGACAATCCCAAAGTGCACACTTTGGACCTAAGAATGCAGATGGCGATGGGCATATACTTGGCAGATAGCTATAAGTATGAGGCACGGCATCATCCTCCCTAGAGAACTCTGTACCGTTATAACCAGTGTCGAAATGCTCAAAATCCTGATCCAAATCAAACTGATGGTACTCCAATTGAGTAGCCCCTTCCAAGCTGTTAATTGGCATGGTACACACTTGTGAAGGTGACTCTTTGCATTGATCAACTAATGGAAATCCACACTCATGTTGCCCCTGACTCACAGCATAACGCTGTAAAAATATATTGATTATAAATCTTGCAAGTGAATGCCTTTCTCAACATGATAACATGCCAAAGAAAAATGGGAACTCATACATTAAATATAATTAATAAAAAATCAAAGGAGATAAACTTCTGATCTAGAAAAGATAACATTTTAATGCAAAAGTACAAACAAGACAAGGTAGATTAAAGCCCCAGTAAGTTCAAATCAAGATCTAGTTTTTAAAGTACGAATAAAGCTTAACATGAGGAAAGTATACAAATAAAATTAGGGAAAATTTTCATCGACTTCTCAAGCTTGCCAACTCTACCTGAAAAAGCAGCCCTGAAGCACATTCTAGGTCACTCCACTCAGGCCCTATAGGCAGAAGCTTGGTCCCCCTTATCTGCACATATGATAATTCCAAACTGCACACCCCCACTCCATGTGACTAATAAGCCAGCTCAGTCTTATCATTTAATCCCCATAAAGTAAGATGGCAGTAAAGCAATCCACTTGATAGGCATCTATAAAGTAACCAACTATACTATCAACACCTAAATTGGCTCAATTAGATCAGTGGCAATTCTAAAGGAAAAATAATTTACCTCAATTACATTGATATAAATTAAAAACTAAATATTAACAAGAAGATTACAGGGTAGAAATGTTCATTAGAATATGTGAAGATAACTTAGAATGAAATCCAATCGCTATACCTGTGTTCCTATTCATCGAGTGTGCAATCAATGAAACATATTTAATACTCTAATAAAATATCATGTATCCTGCTGGTTAAAAATATTAGTACAAATCTCCAGTGAGGAAAATCTGAAACACACGAACGGAACTCGAAAAAATGAAGAAATAGGATAAGCCTCCAAGGCGTGTATCAAGCCACTATCTTTAAAGTTATATTCATCCCCATATATTCGGTGTGCAAAAGAGTTTCAAGCAAATTAAACTTGAGGATACAATAAAGCCAATAACTATTTGCGTTTTGCACTAACGAGAATAGTCCACTAAGCACTGATCAATTTATAATAAGAAACTCAATTTCTACAAAGAATTTCTGCAGTAATTCTTTATGAAATAATCTAATAATATTAAAAAAATGGAGGAAGGATAGAAAGAATATTAGAACTTGTTAGTGTGATTTTCAAATGAAATCTCATTCCTATTAACAGGAATTTTTATATCTCTTCATAGAGACATCTTTTAATAGTTGTCTTTTCTGAATAATAATGTCTTTAAAAAGACACATAACTATTTAACTTTTAATTAATTACACCATTTCATTTATAGTTATTGGAACACTATAAATATTTGAAAATGTTCCAACAAAAAATCTATATATCATACATCCTCCTCAACTTTTCACAGCAACACCTAGCTATTATTAAGGAAACCAATGACATTATTTATGACAACCCTATTAAAGTTCAACCAGAAGAGGACAGCAAGCGTATTTTAGTAGCCTACTCTATTCTGCAAAATCATTCTAAGGAGAAAAACAAATTAGAGACGATCATTGAACAATATAAAATTTCATTGTTTCTCTCATTTGCCATGTTCAAGAAACTCAAAATGAATTTTGAACATATGATATAAAACCATACAGCGCCAAATCCTTCGTCTACAGAAGAGGTAACCAAATGCCTTCCAACAATAAAGAAATTTCAGCCCTTGGCAACTTAACTTGAAGCTCATGTAGATCTAAGCATACTAAATAACCTTGTTTTCAGTCAACCATCATGCAAATTCCCCAAAGGGGAGAGAGGGGGGGGGGGCAAAGAATCCAATGAAAAAGAGAAATCACCTCTTGGGAGGCAGCAGTATCTCCTACTTGCAGGCTTTGATCATTAGGCTCAGGCTTTGGCACAGCTAATATGCTAGTTGCATCATCTTCCTCCTCGCAAAGCTGCAACAGGCGACAAATGTCCGACGAAAATGAACCAAGACTCCCACCCTGGAAATCATCAGAGGATCACCAATTCAGGACCACGCATTTCGGACAGTATTTTCACCCCTTGAGATCATAACTCAAAGAATTGATCTTAGTTACCTTTTCTAAGAGCCAAACCAAATCCTTCTAACAATATACAAATCAGAATTCACACAAATTCACACTGACATAAATTTATACATGTAATTCAATTAAACCAATGAATGCAGTCCTAACTTGTTGCAATGAAGAAGCTGGAGAAGGTTCATTGAGCTCAGCTTTCCATTCACGGAGCATCTGATGGAGTTGCTCCTCAAGGACTGCAACATCAATGCCACGGTTCTCCTTCCTCGCAAACTGCAGATCCAAGAACATCCCCTGAAGATCATCCACCCGGTTCTTTGCCTTGTCCTTGAAGAGCTTGTGGGATGCTGACTTGCAGTTGTTTTTTGAACCTTTCCCCATTAGAATAAACAACCCTTAACAGCTCCCACCAAAACCCTGCAATAAAAAAAGCAATAAAAGACAATTTAAGATCCAATCCAGACTGAAATCGAATCCAACAATCACTATTCTTATTTCATAAAATTTATAACTAGATATCAGTTTCCAGTAATCACAAGGCCCACAAAAAAAGGAGAAGTTAGATTCCTCCCTTTGGAATCAAATAAGCTGTGATTGCCACAGATAACTCCCATTAAAAGGAAACCAAACTATAAAATATTATTAAAGCCATGGTTAAATTTACATCAAACGATATAAACTAAAGTCCCATAAGCATGGAAAGTTAGAAAATGATTATATAAAAAAAAAAAAAAAAACCCATAAAATCTGAGCCATAAGTAAAAAGAAAAGCAACCCAGTTTCTAAAATACACAGAAACTGAGATTAAAATAAGACAGCATGCGATCAAAGACAAATTGTAGAATAAAATTAGATGGAAAGAGTTACCTTAGAAAGCTAACCGTGAAGGGATCAAATGCTCAGGGGCTTCTCAACTTTGTATGGAGACAAAAGTAGATTGAGAGAAATGAAGAAAAAGGAAGTGCTGGGAAATTGCAATAAAGAGGGAACAATAAATATTCGATGAAACAAAACAGTTCAGTATTCATTCAGCCTAAGAAAATTACTAAAACAGAAAGATGCTTCTTGCCTCTATGCTTTTCTTTTTCTTTTCTTATTTGGTTTTTTTTTTTTTTAATTTATTTCCAAATCCTCAACAGGAAGGTTCTTTTTAATTCATTTTTATCAAATGGGGATAGAATCGAAAGCATTTGTCTAGAATTTTTTTTTTAAAAAAAGAGCACTGCATACGTACGCCGTAACGCGGGAAAGGTTAATTAGCAGAGGATTAGAACATGATTGGCTTTCTATTAAATGAAAAAATTTACCATCATGGATATTTGTGAAAGATTGATCTATCTCTTCAAATTAGCAGTTGAAATAAAGAAATAAACTATACCCATCGTTACTTAAAATTTGGGTATTTACCTATTTAAAATTGAATTAAAATTGGGTTGTATATTTTTTCAAATCAAATCTTTGTTTCAACTGCTAATTTTCTGATTTTTTTTTTCAATTTACATTATTGTAGTTTTTATTCACACTATCATATTTTTTTATTTTGTTTGCCCCCTTTTTTTAAAAGCAGTAATGAAGTCATGTTATGACAAATAAATGAAATTTATTAAAGTAACATTGTTGTCTAATTTATTAGAAATCATTCCCGAAAAATTTTATTATGATAGAGCATAATGAATTATATAAAATCAGTTTATTATAAGTAAATATAAATCTTAAAACCTCATTAGAGATAAATAAAGGTTATTAAACTAGGCATATATAGCATATATATTTTAATTTTGTTTCTTGTAATACTTGTGAACATCACAAGCTTTTGATTTAATTGGCCAAATAGTGGTTTTGGCATTCTAACATTATGCATTCCTTCTTCAAAGATATTCTTCTAAATCTAGGTGAGTTCTCAAACGTATTTAACATGACAGTAATAATAACAATGTTGTAAAACTGTAAAGATATGGCATAAATTGGATTATCCATCAAGCAAAACAGAAAAATTGTGATCCAATCATGTTTATCATCTTTAACTTACTTTCAAAATGAGTACCATCAACAACAACAAAAAAGAGCAAAAAAAACAAACAAATAAACTTGGATCTACTTTGTTCATCATCAAATGAAACGAAAGAAATGACTATATAGTGAAAAGTCATGCAACCGACCAATGTAATTTCAAGCATTTAAAAAAAAAACCTTATAGAATTTGATGAATTTTTATTATAATATTTTTTTTTTGCATAATTGTAAGATTTTAAAAATACTTCTATAGTTAAAAAAAAAAACTAAATTATGAACTTTCAGCCTTTTCTTATAGAATTTTCTAGTAATTTTAATTTTTTTTGGATTTACTATTAAAAAATCTAAAAGTACCAATTTAATATTTTAGTTATAGTTTAGGGACCAATTTAGCTATAAAGCTTATGAGTTAATTTGCCATGTCTTTGGCGCATTAGTAATCATTTTGTAAATTTTTGTCATTGAGTGACCAAAACAAAAATTTACTAAAAATTGGATGACTAATGGTGTACCTTATCAAAATATATTTGGAATCATGACTTAATGGCATGTATTGAAGTCTATTAGCAAGTTAATAGAGGGTTGACTTAAATGATCAATTTCAAATAGTTGTGTAACACCTCTCACCCAAACTGATTGCCGAGACTAAGCTATAGAGTGCTACAATACAAAACAGAACAACTACAGATATTTAATGGATAACTTGAGACAAAAGTTTGAGAATTCAATCATATCGATCATTCAATATAAGTTAAAATTTTTCTCTAGTCTTCTATGGGCTTAATAAGCTTTAAAGTTGACTCGGGATCGAGCAAGGACCAAATTATAAAGAATTCAAATTTTAGAATGACATCGTGATATGACTTCCTCCATGTTGAGATGTCACCAAATGGTCTGTCACATCATGATGTCAGACCACTTGATGCCTGGAAGACACAAATTGTTGGCCAACGTTGCAACGAGGGGAGATCGATGTCCGAACAAGGAAATTATTTAGTGCAAAAATAGGCCATTTGGTGTTTGTTTTGAAACCAACTCGTTATGGTAGTCAAAAGAGTGCAATTAGCAACATTTAAACCTATTCAAAACATCCCAAACCATGCCAAAACATATCATACATCATCCTCCTAAACATATAACCAATATGCCACATTAGCACCAATACTTGTACATATGAATCATTACAAGCCATTCAAGCTACTTATACCATTCATACCCTACTCACTTTGATTTCCAATCCATATAAGTATACTATATAACATCCAGCCCATGAATATATGCAAATTGTCATTACCATAAGAGTTCATATTCAACTATGTCTCAAAACATGCTTAATATTATAAATAACTTGGCACTCCTAAGTACATGCCACACATAATTGAGTTCAAGAGAACAAAAGTCTACTAAATCAGGAGATGGATAGTGTAAGCTCCTTGAGGATTTGATCGACACGTTTCACAAATCAAAATCTACAGAAAAAGGAAAATAATAGGGTAAGCATTACGTATGCTTAGTAAGTTCATATGTATTTAAACAATAAACTTACCTCAATCAACCATTATACATATTAAACTATTACAGATGACCAAGTTTGCCTAACATATCACAACACAACAATAACAACAAGGTGAGCTTTGATATATCATCAATCTTGTAATGTACTAAATGATAACATATCATTACATGACAATTAAGTAACTACCTCAATATCATTTTAGCTCTAAAATAAGTAACCATACTTATATACCAAGTCTATATTTAGTGTAACACCCTCAACCCATCCTGATTCACTAGGTCCGGATCTCGAGTGTTACAACATACAATACTTAACAAAATAACAAGCAATTGACAGACATCCCTTACTTAAAACAATTTTGTTATTATTTCATTTAAATACTCAATATTAGAGAAATACATGATAATTTAGGAATAAAATATTACATCAGACTTAATACAATTCATTAAAATACAAACATTTACTCAAGACTGACTCTTAGGGCAAAATACTATAGTACGCTAGTTTTCCAATTTATTCATAATAACCCTCTTCGCCCTACTTAGGCGTACTCCTAGCGTCATCCCTCCTAGTGCATTCTCTTACTAAACATCTATAACAACAACATTGTAAGTTCAAGAGAACTTAGAGAGCTTTATTACAAAATGCTTTGGCAGATACTTTATAATATTAGAAAAACATTTGTGCACCAGCTATACTTCTAAACCACTTACTTCTGTATTGGGTGGAAATTATTTTGATTTTGGCTTACACTTACACACTACCTACCATACTCTTAACAGACCAATTCTTTCCTAACTGACTAACTGAAGATCCTTCTAGACATTTCATAAATCTCTTTATCACATAGATACTTCTCAAAAGAATATATTGCTAGATCTCACTTCATACATACCATCTCTTAACACATACACTTATTCCATAACTGTTGTTAACAAATACTAATCACTAGAGAATACATATACATTTGGCGAATACTTATGCAGATTAAAATACCATCAAATTACTAATCAAATCATACCCTGGTTCAATACTATACAAACTCACACTAATAATATACTACACAAATCAATTGAATGAATTCCACACCACTTTATTTTGGGACCCCAAATACTTAGGATAACAATAGCTCAGATTCTAAATGATTTCAAAAGAAGACATAATATAACTCATATATGGCTGATTCCAGATAACTCAGAGTCAACCATTACATAACACAAACGAACTCACGTTAACATTTTCTTATGTGTCTCATCACTATGAATACGTCTATTTTCAACACTAATAGATTATCATGGCAGATACCCTTCTTAGCATACAAATAAACACTTCTCTGCAAGAAATTTCTTAAAATTTTATTCTATTACTTCATAGATCTAATTCAACTAAATTCACTTGCACATATCATAACCTTATCATAGCAATACTTATTACAAAATAATTTTAATTTATCCAGATCTTACCATAAAGGAAGATAATCACAATTTACTAGGCACAATTAGCAGATTACGCCACAAGAGCCTAACAAAATACACCATAAAGACATCATAAAGAGTCACGTGTTTACTATCCCAAGGGACTTTCATAGAAGGTTCCATGGTTTCTCCCTTATGGACTTATACATAAATTTCATGTATTGTTATTTGCCAATTCAATCTACACATTGTCGAAGGTTACACCATGAACATACATACAAACATATCTTGCTATGGGTCTCAACCACATGGGCTTACACACTATCATATATCGTTATCTACCATTCTAGGTTTTATCTTACTAGAGGCTACACCATGGGTGTTTTTATATCATACAATGCCATGGGTCTTAACCTCATAGTCTTACACTAGCTTTTCATACTGTGATCTGCCAATCTGGTTAGTAATATAATTGTCGTACCAGAGGCTTCACAAAGGAATGTTTGCTCAGCATTCACTTACCAAGATTTGTTCACATTTTGACTAGTTCATACATCTCGTATAACAGACCTTACCTACATGTTTACCAAAATCATCTCTTTTTAGCAAAACTTTATACATATCATCATAGCCCATATCTCATCCTTACTATACTCATGCTCTTACCAATTATTGTAGATATCATCATCCCATATATATATTTATGCTTCTACCTGAGCAATTCACATAAATGAGTCAGGATAGAGACTCACCTAATACTCACTTATAGTAGTTCAAAGCTCTAAACTCAAATATCCTTCTCGAACCACCAGCAACAACTGTTTACAGAACATAAGATTACCAAATTAAAACTCATTTTCATACAAATTACTATCATCTCAATCACTAATAACCCCCATGCAAAACCTTGTACTTACAACTTACTGCTCATATACCTCTTATAGACTTAAACCTTTTAAAACTTAACTTGTAAAGTTGTAGTACTTATTCAGAGATGAAATAACACTCATTAACTAAGAAACATAACTTCCAAATTAATGAGGAAGAGATGCAATTAGATTTAAGAAAAGAATCAGAGAATAATATTGAAGGAAGAAGAACCACCTCTTTCAAAACCTTTTGACACTTATAAATATGACCCATATTTAAAAAGTGTCACAAACATCATAATTTGTCTTTCTTAATGGCCTTACAGTTTTCAAGAGAAACATAAATAAGAATCCTACATTATAGATATCAAATTAGCCTATCCAGTTGGTTCCTATCCAAGTTACTTTACAACTTAACTAGCATAATACTTCAGATAAACAAGGGTACTATACCTTTGGCATTAACTCATCCCACAATTAGCTTTTTATTTAACCAAATATTTCTCTTTAAATAGCAGAATAATTTAAAATAAAATCTTCACTTACTCACACGACAGTTACTATAGCGTACACCTATGCACCAAAAGAAAAATATGGCGGATTACACTTCGTCAAACATATTATATACTAGAATAAGCATAAATCTTGGACCCACCATACTTGGGATGTGACAACTCTCCTCCTCTTAATGAAATTTTTTCCTTGAAACTTTTCTAACTTTATAAAATTCCACTACATAACTGAAAACTAACTGTTCGCGCCAAGCGCATACCATAAATTGGCAAATTTAGAATTTGGTGTTTACTTGATTTGTTGTAATTCAGTGTAGTAGATTAAACTATTTTTCACACTTTAGGAGCTTGAAGACAAGCATTTTCTTTAAGTTTAATTATGTTTTCTTAAGTTTCCTTTAAGTTAATAAAATATGCAAATTGAGTCTTTTATTGACCTTAGGTGCCAAATAAGGCCTAAGGGTGAGCTAATGAACTTTGTAAGTGTACAGGAAACCATTAGAAGCAATACTAAATCAATATTGATCACAATGTCGCAACTAGTAATGATCGATGTCATAAAATAAGAAGCAGGATGGAGAAGTCACGAGACTACCGTTTATGTCGCGACACAACTTAAGGGTGTCGTGACATACCTCTAAAGATACCCCAAGAGGAGTATACTAACTCCTATCTCCTATGTCGTGACACAGGTCTTGATGTGTCACGACATTGATTTTGGACGATAATTAAACACAAGCCAGGAAACGTTTTGGTTTGTACAATCAAATTAATGCTTGAGAACGTCAGCTAACCTAGGCTTAAGTACGACGACCACTTGATATCTATAAATAGGCTTCTTTGTCACATGTAAAAGGGAGCATTCACTTAGTTTAGAAATTTGACTTTAAATTTAGTTTAGCTTTCTTTATTCTTATGTTTTAGGTTTATTTTTTAATTATTCTTGTTTATTTCAAGAGATCTAATTTACGAAAATGTTCAAACTTATGGATTCACTTTGTTCTCAATACAAATTAAACATTTTTTTAAACTCTACACTTCAATTCATTCATCATGTTTTCTCTTTACATCAATCCCATATTGTTTATGAAAACCATAAGGAACTAATCTCTCTATAGGGGATTAACGAGTGGAGGTATGATCTATTAACTGTTTTATAAGGTTACCTAATGGATCAGCTTTTTAGGAAAGGAAGAACCTAAACCTTAGGCCTGAGAATCCTAGGAAGTCATCAAGGTGAGAATTAACCCAAAATTGGTATGACCTATCCGTGGACACCTTCATTGCAAACCTGTCTGGACTGTGAGGTTGGAAGATAAGTAACCTTTGCTAACTCGTTATTTGAGTGGAAGATTGGAAGATCCTACTGGGATAGAGACTAGTTGATTGACGAGGAACTCGGAGCGACATTTAATGGGGATTACCGAAGCAAGCTAATCACCCATAATCAGATTTAATTTATTCTATTATTTGATCTCTTGAATTTTATTTCTTCATGTTATTTAATTTTATTATTATAGAAATTTTAAAAACTTTATTTTATTTTACTTTCGTATTATAACTGAATTAAAGTACTAATTATATCTTTTTAGTATTCAAGTTAAAATCGATCTAGCACTAGCCTCCCTTGGGTACGATCCTCGGAGTACTCACTTACTCTGTTGTGACTATATTACAACTGGACCTGCATACTTTCGGATACCACCTCATATATCTATATCTTTTACTACAGTATTCATACTCTGGATGTTAGTATGTTTAGAGGCAGTCATTACTCACCTAAATTCAAACGTTATACAACTTACCTTTTTGATAGATGCCAAATTTGTATTAGATAACCTAAATTGTTTCCACGAAATAAACTTCTTACATAAGTTTGTCTTTATAAAACAGATACTCAAACACACATTCAAACACTTTTGCTAAATCATTTCAAACCCTAACTTCTTTTCAGCTTAATCTTTCTTCCTTCTTCATCTTCATTTTGAACTTTCTCCAAGGTAATAATTTCTTTTCTTCATTTCCTTTCCCTTCTTTTTTGCATACGAAAATGGTTAAATCAACTACCAAAGGGAGGGGCGAAGACCAAGATGATCGAAACATCAATCCCAAAAATCCCTTCTCTTTTAGACCTTAAGCTCCTAATGATATTCCATCGTTTGTGGAAACTTCTTCGCACAAATGTAGTACCACCCAAGATGAAATACATAGGTATTTAAGAACTCAGGGTATTCTCCACCCAAATTTTGCCTACAAATTCAGACGGCCACAAAGGTGTCTCTCTTGAATGACAACACCCTAGGTTTTATTCTTGCCTTAGTTCTATTAGAGGTTGGCTTTCATCTACCACTACATCTATTCTTTTGCTCGGTACTGACTGAGTATGGAATTGCACTTGGACAACTGTCAGCCTTGTCCTAGTGGACTTTGATAGCCTACTTCATTGGCTGTTGCATACGTAATGAATCACCACTTCTAAGAATATTTCAAAAATTTTATCAGTTGAAGATAAAAAGACAAGGAATTGATACTGGAAATGCTTATTTCAGCATACATCAAGGTTGTGAGCCAATAATTCAAAATAATATTTCAAGCCTGTACATAAGGAATGACAAATTCATAAGAGTCATCTGTAGACTTGAAAATGGCTTTCGCTTTCCTACACGTTGGTCCCTTCCTTGGGAATCTGTTTGTGCACATTGTAAGTCAGTTGATTCAGAAGTGGCCTTAAAGTAGTAGAAAAGACTGAAAATAGGGCGTACACTTAAGCTGGAGGAGTTGTTACAGTTAAGAATGTCTTCCAATATTGCTTATAGAACTAAAGCCCAAATGGTCGTCAGGTGATTGACCCTATCAATTGGTTAGATGATTACAATGTGTCTTTAGCTTATGAGGCCTATCCTTTTAATGCTACGGTAACAGCCCGATTTAGACCCTAGTCGGAATAGTGGTTTTAGAACCACAAATCCCAGGTCGTAAAATTATTTTAATATTATTTTTGATGTTTACAGCATGTTATTTGATATGTGTAAAAATTTCGTGATTTAATTTTTACTGATTGGGTTATTAATTTAATAAAATGGCTTAATCGCGTAAAATGAAAATTTGATGGTTAAATGTGAAAGGGCCAAATTGTTGTTGTCTTTTTAATTTGAAGTATTTATGTAATTTGCCCATAAATTAAAGTAGTGGACGGTATTAGGATTATTTTATAAGGTTTTCATATTATTTTTTTATGGTTAAAAAGGTAAATGGCTTTTTAATATATTAACTAAAATAAAGCAAATTGATAAGTTAGTAGGTGTTCATATTGTTGGCCAAATTTAAGAAAGAAAAAGAAGCTATTTTATTTGTTTAAGGTTCGACACATTGGAGATCAAATTAAGGTATGATAATTGTTTAGTTTTTGATAATTTTTACGTTTTTGAGATCGTTGCTTCGAGTACTAGCTAGCCCATGCTTGAATTTGTGAATTTGATGATGTATTCATGAAATGCCATTGTTCATAGCTTGTTGAATTTTATGTTTGATGATGGAAAATAAATATTTGTTGATAGATTATCATGTTTAATAAAGTGATTTTTGATAAAAATCCAAATTAGGGATTTATTTGTGACCTTTGTAAAATGAGGGGTCAAAATATGAAATAAATAAAATTAATGGGCTACTAGAGAATAACGGAAGATTCGGCCATGCTTGGGTTTGTTGAAATTTTGAGTAATTTATGTTATTTTGAAATAGGGACTAAATTGTGAAAATGTGAAATGTCAAGGCAAAAGTGTAATTAGCCCATTTATGTGTTTTTGGATGAATTTGATTGAATATTTGATTAAATAAGTCAAATTTATATTGAATTAGATCAAGAAAAGAAGAAATCGGATTTGGGATTGGAGAAAGTCGAAAATTTTCGAATAGTCGTTCGGTCTGTTCGTGTCCCTACGAGGTTAGTTTTAAGTAAATAAATGTTGTTAAATTGAAAAGTATACGTATTATATATGCTGAATTGAGTTGGGAATAAATATATATTTTATATATGCATGTGCCGATTTGAATTAAGATTTAGAAAATTTGTTCCTAGATTGCTTTGATTGAATTTGTGAATTCGATAAAGTTCGTGTATAACGAACTCTATTAAAGTTGTATGCATATGCCATAATATTGTATAAACTGTAAATATTAGATTATGGAAGTGTTCAACTATGATTTAATAATAATTCGATGGTAGTTCGAAATGATTCAATTAAGATTATATCTTGATTTTGGCTTCGGGCCATGATATTGGCATTTCGGGTGCGATTTATACCTTGATTTGGCTTCAGGCCATGGTATAGGCACTTCGTAGGAGTTACGTTGATTTGGCTTCAGGCTATGGTATAGGCACTTCGTAGGAGTTACGTTGATTTGGCTACTGGCCATGGTATAGGTACTCCGGAGATAAGTTACCTTAATTTAGTCTCAGACCATGGTATAAGTACTTATCTTATGAGATCTTTGTGCAATCAAATTCTATTCCGTATGGTTTAACGGGTAAATGAAAGAAGAAATGTGTATGATATGTGTACGGTATGATACAGAAATGTGTATGATATGTGTACGAGATAGTACAGCATGTGTATGATATGTGTATGAGATAGTACAGAGTGTGTATGATATGTGTACGAGATAATATAGAAATGTGTATGATATGTGTACGAGATGGTACAGAAAGGTGTATGAGATGTGTACGAGATGGTACAGAAAGGTGTATGAGATTCGTACGAGATGGGTACATAAATGTGTATATTTAAGGTACATCATATTCAAGTATGTACGATGTATTTATGATATTCAAGAATGAAAAGTAAATATATTATCAATGATGAGATGTGCAATACATGAAAATGAAATGAAACATAAGTATAAAAGGTGACTATGAATGAAATTGTTGATATGTATGCTAGATGAACATGAGATGTGATTTACTAAATGTGAATTATACGATTTGAATTATATATTCATGATATGAATTATTTGCTAATGGCTTACTAAGCTTTCAAAACTTATTCGGTGTGTTTTTCTTATGTTTATAGATTTTCAAAAACTTGCTCGGGTTAGAAGTCGATAGAAGCCTTATCACACTATCCAGTATTCATATCAGTAATTAAATGCTTTATGATTTGGTTATGTGGCATGTATAGGCTAGTTTGGATATGTTTGGTTTTGAAATGGTGTATATTTAGCCATGCGAAAATGGCTATGATTGATGTCCAAGCTTAAGTGTTTTGTTCATCTTATATTTATATGAAGAGCTTGATATGTTTGCTTATGTTTTGATGATTCAGTCATGATATATATATATATATGGTATGTGGTTGGTATTTTTTTATAACCATTGAGTGGGATGATTTATGATTTGGCTTGATTATTATGTTTAAGCTTAGTTTATTAAGTGTTCTTGATTAAATGTTGGAGTTGTTGGGTTTCGATGAGTTGGTCTTCGCATGTGTATATATATTTGGTTATATAAATTTGGTATTGTGTAATGATATGCATAAGTTGATAAGATAATATGTGTATTGAATTGAATATCTCATGCCATGTGATATGGCTAGCTTATGGTTAACATTATGAATTGGTTTTGGTATTGAAAATGTGATTAGAAATGGCTTATATTGGTGCTCATGAAATACCAAATGGAAATGGTCATTTTGGTATGAACCGATGGTGGATTTTTGGTAAGTTAAGATCATGAATTGAAATGGTACATGAATGAATTATGAAGCAAATGTTTGGCTATGTTTATGTCTTGTAAATTGGTATGTTTTGAGATGGATTTTGTATTTGAAATGGTTGTTAATGATTTGGTCATATTGATGAATATTTTGGAGCATGAATTTGGCTGGAATTGGGTTGTAAATGTTGCATATTATTTCTTGTAGGTACATGATAAATTAGGGTAACAAAATAGCTTAAACCAAGCCTATTTTGTACCACACGGCCAGAGCACACAAGTGTTTGACTCAACCGTATAAACCCTATTTTGTAGTTTTTAAGTCAGTATTGTACACGAGTTAGTCAGATAGGGGTGCCAGGTGACCCTGTGACCCAGTCAGTGTTGCACACAGGCTAAGGTTGATTTAGGGCACGGCCGTGTAAGGCACATGGCCTAGTCACACGGGCGTGTGCCCTGTTTAAAAAGGAAAATTTTCCTAAGTTTTGCAAAAGTTTCGAATGTTACCAGTTGAGTCCCAACCTATTTTTCAATGCATGTTTTAGGTCTCGTAGACCTTCTTAAGGGATTATATGATTGTGAAAGACTTTGATGTGATGATGATTGATATCTGTATGTGATATGATTGTATGGTGATGTATTTTGATCGGTAATACCTCGTAACCCTAGTTCGGTGACGGATACAGGTTAGGGGTGTTACAACTACAAGTAACATAGCACAAATCTTGATTGGGTGTATAGGTTCTTCTTCTTCTTCTTCTTCATCGTGTCAGGTTAATTCTCCTATTGATGGTTTAGGATCTTTTTCAAACTCTCACACTACATCCAATCAAGCACCTGATATGAATATCACAATTTTTTTGGGAAAAGGATCGTGCAAAGGAGCATTCGGAGAAATCCACAAGAAAGAAAAATAAAAGAAGCCCAGAGTAGAAGAGAGTACCTAGGAAACTGAAGAGACTGAACACTCACAACTAAAATGGCGTAAACAAAGGAAGGGTTCCCAACACCACAAGTTCCTTCTTCTCTAGTTCCACCACTTCTTGCAGTCATTGTAGTCATAATGGAGTCTATCCATTCTATAGATTCCCTAGTTCAAAATGCTTATCCTCTATTGGCTAAGGTCATAACAAAAAATTACCCTTAAAATAGCTAGTGGTTCCCACCAATTCTCAATCCCAACGGGCCTCTTCTGTAGAAACAAATGAATTCTTCCCATGGTGTGACATATACATTAAGGCCATCTTTTGTTTCTCTGAGTTCTATATATTAGAGTTAGAATAATATGATACCATTTCAGATGAAAGAATCTCTCCATCCCTATCTCTTTTCCAATCCAGGATTGTCCTCTTTCATTAATGGCAAAGTCCTCACAAGCCCTCTCTATAGAATATGGGCTTTGGAGTAGTCTCCTTAACAACACAGGAAATGTATTTTGGAACATGTTATTTGCCATGATGACTCAACTATTTGACCAATTCATGGGAAATGAGTAAGAGAAACAATCACAAAACTACAACACCCTTCTTTGTAACACCCCTCACCCATGTTCGACGCCGAAATAGGATACGAGGCATTATCAGACTTAAATATAAGAAATTATACAAAATCGGGTCATAAATTTGCGTCCGAATTAAAACCATTTGAAATTAATCATAACGTCTCTAAACGAGCCTACGAGGCCCAAAAACATACATTAGAAGCGATTCGGGACAAACCAGAACTTTCAAAAATTTTACAAAACTTAGAAAATTTCCACTATACAGGGGTCACACGCCCATGTGGGCAGGCCGTGTAGTTTTACAAGCCCGTGTCACAACCCCGTGTAACTCCCTATTTATGACGTCATCAACATTTGAGGGTCACATGCCCGTGTACTTAGGGCGTGTAGTCAATTTAATCTTCATAATTTTTCATAAAATAGGTGCAGACTTTACACGCCCTGGACACACGCCCGTGTTCAAGGCCATACCATCCACACAGCTGAGAAACACGCCCGTGTGCTCAATTCTAAGCATTCTGTCTCTCAAAAATAAGATGCAGGGGACACACGACCTATCCACATACCCATGAGGCTAACCGTGTGTCACACACGGCCTAGACACACGCCCGTGTGTCTACGTGTGGACAATATATAGGCTATTTACCAAGCCCTTTTCCACCTTGAAACACATACACACTGTAACATCCCTCACCTAAGTCTGATGTCGGGACTGGGTACGAGGCATTACCAGACTTACGAACACACGATTACTCAATCCCGACTCACAATTTTCGCTAAGATTTAAAAACTTTTTCAATCATATTCAAAACCCTCTTATTATGGGCTTACGAGGCCCAAGAGACTCATTGAGTATGATCTAGAACCAAACTGAACTTTTCAATCACTTAAAAAACTTCTACTTAAAACAGGGCATACGCCCGTGTGGGACAGGCACACGTTCGTGTAGGCAAGCCATGTGGTCATACACACCCATGTCCTTAACCTGTGTAGAATTAATTTTCATTTTGAACCTACAGGGGTTTTCACATGGCCAAGCACACGCCCGTGTCTCTAGCCCGTGTCCTTCACACGGCTCTAACATGCTCGTGTCCTCACCCCGTGTGAAAGACTGGCTCATTCTATTTAGCCCATGTGTCTACTCGTGTGGACAATTATAAGTTATTTTTCAAGCCAATTGCCACCCTGAAACACAATCCAACACAAACCAATTTTGCCAATACACAATATAACACGAAAGCACGTCTAAACAACCACATTTCAGTATCTGCACACTTCATTTTACCAACCACAGATAAGCATACTCATCCATGGACATTATACACCTAAAATGTAATTTATAACGTAAGATATTACAACACTTTAATAAAACATAACCTAACCATTATGGCTCATCTTAAATGGCCAAAGTAGAAAAATAACTCTACCAACAAATGGTCAAATTTTGTAAAGGGAAACCATGGCTAGGGTTTGTCAAGCTTCCAAGCTCGATTATAAAGAAAAACGAGAATTGGATCCAAAAAGGGGGAAAACACAGTTTCAAACTAATCGACCTACTTCGTCGATACGGCAAACGAGGTAAGTTCGTATGTTAGTAAACACTATTGAATTGTATTAATTATGCATTGTTATCATATATTTGATTAAATTGTGGAATCCAAATTAAATGTTCAAAAAGAGTAAATATGCAAGATCGAACACAATTATTTTACAGCGAAAAATGAATTGACAGAAAAGACCATGGTTGGACCATGGCAGTATATGATTTCATATAAGACCATAGCTAGGCTATGGCATCGATATGTGTGATTACATGTAAGACAATATTTGGAACATGACATTGTACTATGCATATGTGATCTAGGTGCTGGTTATGTATGTCCTACCAGTGGCTAGGTACTTCGACATGTATTGCAGATACCTGATAGCTTGTGTGGGCAGCACTGGGTAGCTACGTCTTGACTGTTAGCTTGTGTGAATAGACCCGTGAATAGTGTGATTACATGTAAGACCATATCTAGGATATGGCATTGTACCATGCATATATGATCCGGGTGCTGGTCTTGTACGTTCTACCCTTGGCTGGGTACTCTGGCATGTGTTGCGGATGCCCGTCAACTTGTGTGAGTAGCACTGGGTTGTTACATCTGGACCATTAGCTTTTGTGAGCAGGCCCATGGATAGCTCGAGGGCGAGCCTATATGTGTTATGAGATATGAGGTAGCTTTGGCTACATATGTGGCACTTATGTGAAAGATTTCTGAATATCTAATAATATTCCAAGTGTTCAATAGGCAAAGTTAAGAGGAGAAGGTAAGTGAGGCTGAATTAAGTAAACTAGGTATGTATCAAATCTATGTGAAAATCGAATGAAGGTAAAATAGTGAGCTTATAGTGTATCATGTACATGAAACAAGAAAAAAGATTTGTGAATGAGTGTTTTTCATGCCATAATGTGTATATTTGGTTATATTGAAATATGAATTGAAGAATATATGAGATATGAGTTATAGTTGTTTTTAATTATATGTAAGTATGGCACATAGTGTGTGAAGTATCGTTATATGATGATATTTTACATGATTTATCTTGGCTAAAGTAATTGTGATGGATACTTGATTGAATGAAATTATATTGATATTCAATTATGCACGTGTAAATGTGAACAAATTGATACACAGGTATTTGATCCATACGAACATAGAAACGAATGAACTTATGAAACTTTGGTTAATTACATGATTGGAATTATGGTATAAATCTGAAATTAAATTAGTTTACACCTTAGTAATGAAATTGCTTAATCAGTGTTTATTTGATAAGTTGTGTGCAACATCCCTAACCTGTACCCATCGCCGGATTAGAATTACGAGGCATTACTAAACAAAAGCACATTTCTGAATAATCACTTATTACAATTCATGTATAAAATCATATGAACTTCTTTATTATAGTTCTCATAGTCATATATCACTTTTCATGCATGAAATTATAATTATACATTTTTTTTTATCTTTTTAAAGTTCAAACCATATGACCATCACATTTATGACATTTGCATATTTAAAATATAATCAAGCATAAATCCTTACTTGTCATATATCGAATATAAATATAAGTTAACACATGTGTTTGCATACATTTATTTCATTAGCTAAATATTTAATCATAACATTTCATAAATTATGTACATTCATATATTAAATCGAACAAACAATATTATACAACTTATTAGGTATCCAAATATGAGTCTTTAATAAATATCACTAAATAAACAAGTATAGCTTCTGAACATCATAATTTCAAGCACATTTTACCATAACATCAATAGTTAATTATAATCTCAATTGCTAAGCCGAACCTATCAAATTCATATACTGTACAACATGTCAAAATTTATATATACACAAATAACTCATCTCCCATCTATACAACTAGCAAATTAGCCTATAAAATTTATACCCATTTCATCGAAATAAAAATTACCATTTTGAGCACAAATGACAATCCAAACATACCTATTTCGCATACAAGACTTTCATATTTAAAACTCATATGTCCAATGTAACACCCCTCACCCGGCCCAAACATTATGGCCGAATCTGGCGATGTCACATTGAAGGGTAAGTCGTTCAAATCGATGTTGTCGGTGTACTTTAGTTTGAAACGGAAACCTTTGAAACCTTGTTTGATTGTAAGTTTGAAATAAATCTTTGTTATTTGAAAACCCCAATTTATATTTCCATTATTAGATTCCCAAGTCTTAGTTAAAAGCGGAAGCTTATTCTATGAAAATCGTCAGGTTTTTATGCATGATTTGAAAATTATCATTTTAAGTTTCTTGTGGAAAACAAGTTTTAAATTTAGAAAATGCAGCAACTAACAAAAATATAATCCAAAACCAAAACAAAACCGGATAATGGCCTTATTACAACAAAACCCGTTAAGAATTAATTAAAAATAATGTAAAATTTAAATACTAAACTTTAAAGCTGCTCGTGGTGTGGCCACCTCCGAGTCCTCCCATACGTCGAACCGCCTACTGAAGATCACCTTAAAAATTAAAAAGAGAGGGTGAGTTTGCGAAAACTCAATGTATACAACCCTCATCAATCGCATAATATGCTTTAATCAATTTGGGCCTAAGCCTATTACAGTAACAATGGTATTTGGGCCTTAGCCCATAATAGCCTCAGTTGGGCCAGAGCCCATATCACAATCATAATTAATGTATGCAATGCACATATATCCAATCCAACCCTGCACTTTGTGTCCCTTCCAACCCTACACTTCTGTGGGGATTTAATCAACCCACCTATCCCTGCACTCCCAATGTAGCACCAGTTGCGGCACTAACAATATCGCAGCAAAGCTACCAATCACATAATCGGCTTAAACCCTCGGTGGGAACACACTCGTCTTGGGTGACCCATACGACCTCACCCGAATAGATCCACAGTCATCTTGGACGACCCGTGCGATCAGGTCCACAGTTGTCTCGGGTGACCCGTGCGACCATAGCAAAGCAACCACTTCTTCCAACAATATTCCCATCCTCATCCACCATAAAATCACATGAATGCAAACATATCATAACATGGCATACAGAATTAGTCATATACCATATAGGGGTATTTAAGTCATTTTGCCCTTCAGGGGCACAATGGTCATTTATCAATATGGGCCTAAGTACACAATTCTGCCCGTTACTAAGTCCATAATCATTCTGCACGACCTATGTCACTTTTAGTAATCAATTTTACACTAGGGCCCAAAAGCCCAATATGTGGCCCAAGTGGGGCCCACCCTCTCCTGTGGCCCACTTAGCCCAAATCTGCCTTTGGTCATGTGGACATCATGACCGGCTCGCTAAATCCTATCCGTCCATTATTTCTACTCAAGTTGGGCCCACGGCCCGTCGGGCCCATATGGCCTATTCCGACCCAGTTAGCCAAAAAGCGGCCGTGTAACACCCCTAACCCGTATCTGTCGCCGGAACAGGGTTACGATGCATTACCACACAAAGCGAGCGATTAATTCCCAATTCCACACATTCATATGATAACCAAATTCCATCAGTCAAAATAGCCATTACCAATTAAGTTGTAACATATAATTAATCAATCAATAATCATATAGCTATAAACACGATATTCGAAATCCTTTACTTCACAACTTATAGAAACAACTACAAAATTCTCATCCTTCTTATTTGAACATATAACAAATATCAAATAATGACCTAATTAATATTACTACTAGCCGATTTTACTAACTTAGTAACACAAATCATTCAACGTACACATAACTCACTATTTTACCATATGAGCACTTAACAAATTTCTAAAGTGACTACTTGTCAATGGGCATAATCGAACCTCTTAGTATCAAAGCAAACCACAAACAAGTCATATTATACAATTATCACCATTGGAAACTTATAACTACTTCATTTAACCATACATTCATACTTAGCAATTAGGCAAGCCATTTTTGCATGGCTAGAATATATACAAATTCAAAATATAACTTGTATCAAAAGAGAGTTAAGCCTATACATGCCATCTTTCAAAATATAGACTTTTAAAAGTACCAAAATAGTGACGATAGTGTGGATGACTTCAGAATAGATCCCCTAACTCGTAGCTTTCAACCACGATCTATAACATAAAACATAACACGAAAATTCACAGTAAGCAATTAAGCTTAGTAAGTCCTAAGTAATTTAAACAATTAAACTCGTTTGAGAACTTTATTTACTTATGTACTCACTTCATAAAACAATTTCCAATTAATAAACGAATATCCAAAATCACATAGAGCATCATTTAAGCATACCACATTTGACCGATTATGCATAGCCACATTGTACCCATTTTTATTGACATATCATTTCTTTAAAAAAAATGGAAGAATCACATAACCACATCATCTAAATGCCTCAATGTCATTCTTTGATTCGACTTAATAGGGTTAATTCAAGGCACCATATCCATATATAATTTCAATTATTGTAATCACATATATAACCTACACTTGAAAGTATTTAATTCCACAATGACCGAATGTAAATATACACAATCACATTTCATATACTTCTCATTTCACCTTCGTAATTAAACCCACTTTATCTTCATATGCATGAATAATTTATACGTACCTTGACGATTTAAATCTATTGAATGAATTCAGATGCTGTATAGCACAAGTCTCAGAGTCTTAGACTTTTATTATTTCACTGGCATTTAGCCTGCTGGGTATAAACCCGAACTTGTCATCGGCACAAGGCCTGCTGGACATTGAATTCGGAACTCATTCACCGGCATTACGCCTGCTAGGCTCGTGGCCCAAAACAAATTCACTAGCTAAAAGCTTGCTGAGCCAAAGGCCCGAATAATAATTTGACAATAATTTCGCAAAAATCATAACCATATTCACATCATACACTTATGCATTTCGCACAAGGCAACCACATTAATCGACTTTGACTTCATTCGAATAA
This sequence comes from Gossypium stocksii, assembly GCA_020496765.1. Classification (NCBI taxonomy): domain Eukaryota; kingdom Viridiplantae; phylum Streptophyta; class Magnoliopsida; order Malvales; family Malvaceae; genus Gossypium; species Gossypium stocksii. Next base: position 85,234,071 of record CM035629.1, read on the forward strand.
TAACACATAATATCTATCACATTATTGTTTCTTAACTTACCATTCGATATTATAACATAATGCCCACCATATTTCAAATTCATGTATACCATTCGGCTACATTTCTATATCCACTACATATCCTCCATTTCATGAATATAGTTTTCGGTAATGTAATCATAAAAATTACCTTATTTCACTTTCATGTATACAATTCAGAAATATGCATGTATATATGTACATTAAAAAGAATGCCAAATTTTCATGACACATCATGATTTATTCGTAATTAACTTATGTTTAAATACTTAAAACTTACCTCAATTGTTGTCAAGCTATTACGAATCGATTATTCAACTAATCTCGCTTTCCCCTTATCCGAACTTGGCTCTCTTTGATCTTGAGCTTTAATTAAACAAGTAAACTAGTTTAATCACCTTATCAATTCATCATAATCCAAATACTAATAATTCCATACACATGAAGCATACGGCACTTTCATTTTTTACTATCTAAACACAAATCAATTAAACATTTTCTATTATTACATACATTTGGTACTTTTAACATCTAACAACAGTATTGCCTTATCCTTTAACATCTCAACATAGGTTTCATGACTAAACCACAAAGGCCGAATATCATTTAACCCTTAAAACCACATTTATCAAGCTTTGACAGGCTCATTTTTAACATTGACATTCTCGCCTCAAACAAGGACAATTTCTCTATCAAATACACATATTCGGCAATTCTCACCCTCCATCAACTCAATAAACAACAATTTACATGAGTCATTAATTAAAATCACATTCGGTAATATGCTTAATCCAATTTATCATCTAACAACACCTTATAACATTTAGCTTAAGGTGTCTCAAGTTACAACCTAGCCAAATATCATTTGTTCCTTATAATCACATACATATATCAAATTTAATAAGCTCAAAACTCATCTTACATCTAATTCCACTTCACAACATTAAAACACCATTAAGTTTGTACATATATACCATGACCGAATGCACATAGCTCTTAAATTCACCTTTAACTAAATTATTAAGCCTCAACTCAAATTCTAACCATTTTTCAATTAAAGCCATCCAACATCGATTCTTTATACATAAAGGCCATAGCCGAATGCTCCTTTATACAATTAAGCCACACAAAGCGTAATTTTCACAATTTAACTTACAAGCTTATAACCTTATAGATTTTAACATCAAAATGTCTATCTAACACTCATTCATCAACTTAACATCAAATTCGAAATTCATAGCTTTTCTACCATGACCGAATTTCATACTTTGCCACAATTCAAAAATTCATACACTCACAACTTAATCCCTTCATTTATCACTTAATTCCATTAATTCAAGGCTCAATTTAACATTTAAGCATGAACTACTAATATTTAACATTATTTCAAAATTTTTAACAAGTTGCCGTATGCAACTATACCCATCAATTCATGGATTTAAACCTTGGGTTAACTAAACAATGCACTTATCAACTAATTTCATAAACAATTTGCAAAAAAAAAAAAAATCACACAAACATACCTTTGATTTATGCAATGACCATGGCCGAATACCTTAGCTTCTTTTTCTTTTCTTTTCTTTATGGTTTCGGCAAAAACAAGAGTGAATGAGCATGGTTTTCTATTTTACTATTACATGCATGAATATTAATTATTAAATTACCAACTTAGCCCTTTTATTATCATTGCTTCTCCACTATCACATGGCCGATTATGTCCATGCAATTTATGCATGGTCTAATTGCATCTTAAGTCCTTTATATTAAAAGAACATATACAATTCGGCACTTGCACATTGTCCCACTAATTTTTCTTTTATGTAACTGAGTCATTAATTAATAATCTGACATCCTAATGATAAAATTGAAATACGAAACTTTCACATATGACAATTCACATAATAAAAACACTGAAAGTAATATTTTAAAAATTTTTTGACTCAGTTTAGTGGTCCCGAAACCACTTTTTCGATTAAGGCCAAAATAGGGCTATCACAACTCTCCCCCTTAGGGATTTTCGTCCCCGAAAATCTTACCGGCAAATAGGTTAGGGTAACATTCTTTCATTGAATCCTCAAGCTCCCAAGTTGCCTATTCAACCCCGTGTTTAAGCCATAATACTTTAATGAGATTTTCTTATTTAGCAGTTCTTTTACTTCGTGGGCTAAAATGCGAACCGGTTCTTCCTCATAACTTAAATCAGGCTGAATTTCAATATCTGACGGATTAATCATATGGGCAGGATCGGATCTATACCGTCTAAGCATCGAAACATGAAAAACATTGTGAATCTTTTCAAGTTCAGGTGGCAAATTTAATCTATACGCAACCGGCCCAATTCGTTCTGAAATCTCATACGGTCCGATAAATCTCGGCCTCAATTTGCCTTTACGGCCGAATCTGAGCACCATTTTCCACGGTGAAACTTTTAAAAGCACTTTATCCCTAATTTGATACTCTATTTCTTTACGTTTCAAGTTTGCATACAATTTCTGACGATCTGAGGCTACTTTCAGACTTTCACGAATCACTTTTACTTTCTATTCGGCCTCTTTAATCAAATCAACTCCGTAAATCTTATTTTCACTGAGCTCAGTCTAAAACAACGGTGTATGACTTTTATGACCGTACAAAGCCTCGTAGGGTGCCATCTTAATACTCGATTGAAAACTATTATTGTATGCGAATTCAACCAAAGGCAAGTATCATTCCCATGAGCCACTAAACTCAAGAATGCAACATCTGAACATATCCTCGAGTATCTAAATAACTCGCTCAGATTGACCATCTGTCTGTGGATGGAAAGCGGTGCTAAAATGCAACTTGGTACCCAACGCATCTTGCAATTTCTTCCAAAATCACGAGGTGAGTCTCGGATCTCTATCTGACACAATAGAAGTAGGTACCCTGTGTAATCTTACAATCTGAGAAACATACAATTCGGCTAACTTATCAAGTGAATAATCCATACGAATGAGAATAAAATGAGCCGACTTTGTCAATCTATCAACAACAACCCAGATCGCATCTTTTTTGCTCGGCGACAATGGCAATCCAGATACAAAATCCATCGTGACACGATCCCATTTCCACTCAGGTATCATAATCAGCTGAAGCAATCGTGAAGGCACTTGATGTTCCGCTTTCACTTGTTGACATATTAAACATTTCGAAAGAAAGTCATAAATGTCTCGTTTCATACCGTGCCACCAATGTTGTCGTTTCAGATTGTTGTACATTTCCGTGCTACCCGGATGAACTGACATTCGGCTACTATGAGATTCATTCAAAATCATCGCAATAATCTCTAAATTTCTCGGAACACACAATTGGCTTCTGTATCTTAAACAATCATTAACGTCTATCCGAAACTCTGAATCCTCTTTCGAATCACATTAAGCCCGATTAGCAATCAAATCATCATCAACATTCTGAGCTTCACGGATTTGTTGCATCAACATCGATTTTGCTTTTAATTTCACCATTAACACATCATCAGCGGACATAGACAGATGTACATTCATTGCTCGAAGAGCAAACAGTGATTTTCGACTTAGCGCATCAGCAACCACATTAGCCTTTCTCGGATGATAATCAATGACAAGCTCGTAATTTTTCAATAATTCTAGCCACGTCGTTGTCTCAAATTCAAGTCTTTCTGACTCATCAAGTATTTGAGGCTTTTATGATCGGAATAGACATGACATTTCTCTCTGAACAAGTAGTGACGCCAAATTTTTAGAGCGAACACAATAGTAGCTAATTCGAGATCATGAGTCGGATAGTTTCGCTCGTGAGGTTTTAATTGTCTTGAAGCATATGCAACAACTCTACCTTCTTGCATCAAAACACAACCCAAACCGTTCAAAGAGGCATCACTATAGATCACAAATTCTTTACCATATTCTGGCTGAACTAACACTGAAGCTTCGGTCAAAAGAGCTTTCAACTAATCAAAACTTTTCTGACACTTTTCTAACCACTCAAATTTGACATCTTTCTGAAGCAACTTTATTAACGGTGTTGCTATCATCGAGAAGCCTTTCACAAACCATCTATAATACCTGGTAAGTCCCAAAAAGCTCTGAACTTCCGAAATATTTCTCGGAGGTTTCCAATCAAGTATAGCTGAAATTTTGCTCGGATCAACCCTGATACCTGATGCGGATACAACATGTCCCAGAAAACTAACCTCTCTCAACCAGAATTCACATTTACTGAACTTCGCGTAAAGCTGTTTGTCTCGCAAAATCTGTAACACTAATCTCAAGTGTTAGGCATGCTCAGTTTCATCGCGTGAATAGATTAAAATGTTATCTATAAACACGACTACAAACCGATCCAAATATTGTCTAAAAACCAGATTCATTAAATCCATGAAAACTGCAGGGGCATTGGTGAGCCCAAACGGCATCACAAGAACTCGTAGTGCCCGTACCTAGTTCTGAAAGCATTTTTAGGCACATCGGAGTCTCTAACTCGTAACTGATAATAGCCCGATCTCAAGTCTATCTTCGAAAATACTGAAGCTCCCTTTAGCTGGTTAAATAAATCATCAATTCGCGGTAACGGGTATTTATTCTTTATCATTACTTTATTAAGTTGACAATAATCGATGCACATTCTCATAGTTCCGTCTTTCTTTTTCACAAATAGCACTGGTGCACCCCAGGGACAGAAACTCGGTGGAGCAAAACCTCTATCTGTCAATTCTTGCAACTGAGATTTCAATTCTTTTAATTTAGTAAGTGCTATACCATACGGAGCTATCGAATCGGAGTTGTTCCAGGTGCCAATTCTATGCCAAACTCTACTTTTCGAACAGGTGGCAATCCCGGTAATTTTTCGGGAAACACATCCGGATATTCACAAACCACAGGTACGGTTGCAAGCTTTCTTTCTGATACTTTACTATCCAGTACATACGCAAGATTAGCTTCACATCCCTTTTTCATATACTTCTAAGCCAACATCGAAGATATCACTACCGGTAACCCGTTCAAATCAGTAGACTCAACTCGAATTATTTCACCATTCGAACATCACAAGTCAATTGCTTTTCTTTTGCAATTCACCACAGCATCATGCATAGTTAACCAATCCATACCGAGGATGATATCAAACTTGTCAAATGGCAATAGCATCAAATTGGCCTGAAAACAAAAATCTCGAATCATTAGAGGACAATTCTTGCATACTTTGTTTACTAACACACACCGGCCCAATGGGTTTGACACTCGAATCACAAATTCAGTAGACTCAACAGGTAAAGTCTTACTGGATGCCAAAGTTTCACACACATAGGAATGAGTTAAATTGGGGTCGATCAAAGCAATAACATCAGTATCAAAAAGGGTGAAAGTACCAGTAATAACATCTGGAGAAAAAGCCTCCTCGTGCGCGCGTATGGCATAAGCTCTGGCTGGTGCACGAGCCTCAGATCGAACAGCAGTATCTTTGGTCCCTCTCTGACTGCCACTAGCATTACCCGCATGTCTAGGTGGTCTACCTCGTGCTGCAGTGTTACTAGGTCTCCCACTTGGATCAGTATTCTGCTCAGCTAATTTCGGACAGTCCTGGATAAAATGATCAGCTGACCCACACTTGAAACAGGAGCGATCATGCAATCTGTAGCTCCCTAAATGCCATTTACCATAATGCCTGCACTCAGATCTATTCTGATGATCATTGCCAACACTAGCAACGGAGGTAGCTCGTGTACTCATAGGAGGTTGATCACGATCTCGTCTGGAAAAGCTCGAAGTATTCTTGGATCAGCCCGAGTCATCTCAAAATTTCTTTGATGACTGCTGAGATGTTTTTCCTAAAGATCTTTTACGAAACTCTCTAGCTTTAGCTTCAACTTTTCTTTTCTCAATTCCGAGCTCTTTGGCTTTACAAGCTCGCTTAACAAGTACTACGAACTCTTTAATTTCTAGAATGCCTACTAACAGTTTGATATCTTCATTCAATCCATCCTCGAAGCGTTTACACATGATGGCTTTGGACGAGATACACTCACGGGCATATCTGCTGAGTCTTACAAATTCTCATTCATATTCGGTAACTGTCATTCGGCCCTGTTTAAGCTCAAGAAACTCTTTGCGCTTTTGATCGATAAATCTCTGGCTGATATACTTTTTACGGAATTTTGTCAGAAAGAATTCCCAAGTAACTCGTTCTCTACGCACAATTGAAATCAGAGTATTCCACCAATGATAGATAGCATCACGTAATAGAGACACGGCACATTTCAAACATTCATCGGGTGTACACAATAATTCATCGAAGACACGTATAGTATTATCAAGCCAAAATTCCGCTATCTCAGCATCATCAGTAACTGTGGCTCTAAACTCTTCAACCCCGTATTTTCTAGTTTTATCAATTGGGCTGTCACAGGCCCAAGTTCACGAGACCGCCTATAGGGCCTCAGACGTCACATCGATCCCTCCACACGAGCGTTCGCACACTCGTGTAGTTTCTGTTGCCAAACTTTCGGCATTCTGGCATTTCGACTTTTGCCGATTTACGTTAAAATGGTATGGGTACACACCTTGTTAACGAGTCGCAACACGAACCCCTAGCACCAAAACCTTAATGATGGAGCCTTGCTAACCCTTTCTATTAGATCACGAGGATTATACCCCTTGATAAATCTCAAATCTAGAAGCAGGATAACAATTGCTTCACGTCACTTACTCTCTTATCAATTCTCGAACCTATGTACCAACAACATCAGTCTAAGCGAAGAGAGGGGAGATCCGGTAGATAGAAAAGAAATATCATCAGCCACCAAACCAAATAAAAGAATCACCAATACTTACACCCGATTTCGGCCAAAGAAAGATGAAACTGAAACTTTATGACAGGAGCAGGAAGTGACAACAGGTTCGTCACTAGTTGATAACGAGGGAGTAAAGAGAGAGAGAGAGCAGAACAAAGATTCGACCACAGGTGTTTTGAAATTAAAGAGGAGAAAAGAGCTATTCCGTTTAAGACTTAAAAGAATTCATCTTAAGAGTGATTAGGGAAAGGGAGTACAAAAGATGAGCAGCACCTCGGTTACACAAAGAAAAGGGAGAGAAGATGATAAAGGAATCAGCTTGGTCAAGTCGGTATATTTGGCCAAAGAAGATCAGTGAAGATAAATAAAGGAGAAGAATTCAGAGGAGAGAAGGAAGAAGAAATTCGACTCCAACGATAGACCGAAAAGAGAAAGAACAAACAAAAGAAAGAAATGCCCGAATAGAAACCCCCAATTAACTAATGTAAAACTGAGAACTAAAATAGAGAAAGGCTTAGAAACAAGGCAAATCGAAAGTAAAAGAATTCCCCCCCAAAACACTTACAAGTTCGGCTATCAAAGAAAGATAAAAATAAAAATGCCAAAATGAGCAAAAAATGCCACAAAGAAATTCGGCACTATACCTATTACCCCCACAAAAACTGTGACAGCCCAAATTTGACCCTAGTCAGAATGTGGTTTCGAGACCACAAAATCGAGTCATAAAATTTATTAAATGTTAAAATTCTTATCTACTATATGTGATAGTGCATATGTAAAAATTTGGTATTTTAGTTTAGTCATATGAATGTGAATTTCACTTGAAAGGGCTTAGTTGTGAAACTTAGAAAATATGTTAGGTAATGTGTGAGGACCAAATAATGGTAAAGTATAAAAGCATGGATTTCAAAATGCCCTATTTTATTAAAGTGGCCGGCCATGTTTATGCATAAACTGTGTGTATATGTATTTTATATTGATAAAATAATAACTTAGTGGAATTTTTACCTTATTAAAGAAAATAAAATAATAAAAGAAAGGTGAAAAAGAACAAGGTTGTTTATTTTATGTTCTTCATTGCCCAAAAAAAAGTGAGGAGAGAACAAGCATTCGGTCATTTAGCATCCAATTTAAGGTATGGATTCATGATATCCTCTTGAAATTTTGGTGAATTTTAGTTGATAGTTATGCTTATGCATGAACCCATGACTTAATTTTTAGTTTGGTGGCAAATTCTTCATTCGGTCATTGTTGTAAGAATGAGGGTTTTGAGTATTGATGCTAGAATTATATTATGGAGTGTTTGAAGGATGTATTGAGGTCAAATTCATAAGATTATATGTTAATATGCTTGAATAATGCAAATGGTGCTTTGTATGACTCATTTAGCTAAATGGAACGTTCGACTATGTCAATTAGAATAAATTAATTTGGGTTAGATGTTTAGTTGATTATATAAAATGCAAATTGAATTGTAAGTTGGCTAATTGAACTTTTATGAGGATTTTGTGATAAGTAGGAAATCAGCTTGTGTGTTTTAGTTGGAAATTGTATAGTTGCCGAATGTGGTCTTGGCAAATAGTAGTATAAATTGTTAATTTAAGCTTAAAAGTGATACAAGGTCTAAATTACTAATAATTTGAGAGGAATTGAATGGATTGACCATTTGTGGATTTCTATTAGGAGATTATCTTTGCTTGGTATGAAAAGAATTTTTATGTTTTATTATTTAGATGGTTAGAAGGTGACGAATGTGAGCTTAAGCTATGAAACTAAATTGAAGCTTGATCATTAATGAAAGGTGTCATCCAATAGCCCTCTTGATATTCGGCCTTGGGTATTTTGTAATGGGTCTTGAAATATTTTGATGACTTAATTTAGAAATGGTTGTTTAATGAGGAATGTGTATTCGGCCATGACTTTCTTTGTGAAATTTAGAATTTGATGTTTTGAAAGTTTTGTAAGAATAGAATTTTAGCTAGGTAAATATTTAATTCCTATAATCAATGATGGCCGAATGACCCCTTTTCTTTTAAATGATGAGTTGTTTGTGTGTCTGCAAAATTGAGATATTTGGGGTTGACATTGTCGAATATATGTCAAATTCTGATATGTATATATATATGATTTTTGAATGTGGTCTGTGATAGTGAATGAAGAATTGTCCTTACTTTAATTCAAGAACCTTATTATTGATATGAGCTATGAATTTGGTAAAATTCTGTGAATGAAAGTAGAGTTGATTAAGTTGTAATAAGATCAAATCTATTTTATTTTAAGCTCAAGAGCATCGAGGACAAAGGTTGGATAAGGGAACAAAAAAAAATTATCGAATAGCCGATTCGCAACTGTTCAGAGACATTTGAGGTAAGTTTTAAGTAATCAATGTAAATAACATATTAATATAACTTGATAAGTTATGTGAATTAGCTATTCTTGAAACCTAGTGTATTAGCCGAATAGGCAAAGACAAAACGCATATATGCTCATGTGTATGAGGTGTGATCGAATAGACAAAGGTAAAATGAATTTGTAATTAGATATATGTGGCATGTACTATTATACATGTGATAAGACCAAAGTTGATTAATGTGAAAGTTGTTTGGGTTTTTACGAATATGACAAGGCTGAATGGTTTCATCGAATGAGTTGAACCATGTCATGTACAAGCATGATCGAATGTGTGCCACTCTTTATGTATGTGTTGTTTTCCATGTGAGTAATAAAAGTGAAAGAATATGATACGTGATAAATTTGTGAAATAAATTGTTGTACGACGTTATTTGGGTCTTAGACCTAGCAAGCTGTAAAGCTGGTGATGAGTTTCGGACATTAAAGTCCAACAGGCTGTGAGTTGGTGAAAAGTTCAGGTGGAACCCAGTAGGCTATTGCCAGTGAATTAACAGAAGTTCCAAATTGAGAAATAAGCACAACGGACAATGATAGTAGTATAAAACATTAAATTGTTCAGGTACGTACAAATTATTTAGTTTTTGAGAGCTAATCTTCGTTGGTTCCTGGAGTAAGCATTGAATAATGATCATTAAAGTGTGCTTGTGGATACGTATATACATTCGGTTCTTGTGAAATTATGCATTGCAAATTTCATTTAATAATTGTGAATTTTGACCATTAAAAGGTATATGCTTAAATTGCCTAGGGATTTTTCCCCTTAAGTTGGATCCATGAATTACTTTAGAGATGAATGTTATAATTGTGGAACTGGTTATTAAACCGAAGAAATGTTAATGTAAATATATTTGGATATATGTATTAGGCATTCGGCATACTGATGTATCATTATGATTAAGTACATGTGAATTAAGCATTATTGAAGTTAGATTGTTTTGTTTACTTATGAGAACCAAAATATAAATATGTTTGTGCATATAGCGGATTGTAATTAAATGATATATATATATATATAAATATGTGTTGTGTTGTTTGATTCAGTGAGCTTTGCGAAGGTCGCATGTGAAGTAATGATGAATAACTATTGTGAAATGTGTGCTATCTTTATTTTTATAGTGAGGCCGAATGGTTACTCAGAAATATAATATGGTCGAGTGATTACTTAAATGAAAGCAAAGTATGTGATATATTAGCAAGTGATGATAAAAGCATTATCTTCTATATATGCTTGTATATGTGGTGTGGCCGAATGGGCAAAAGTGAAATGTGCATAAGCTTATGTGTATATAATGTGGCCGAATGACAAATTGTGAAACGTTTGTATTATTAGACATTTGATGAGGTCAATTATGAAATGGTTATATGTTATGTTAAATGAGTATTGAATCTATGAAATTGTTCATGAAAGATTATGACATGAATATGAGATATTATAATATAGAAATCGAATGTAATTATAGTGTTATGTTTTAGTTCGATTGATTGAATTAGAAGTAGCAATGAAGCTTTTAGATGCGAAAGAGTATATGATCTCAAGTTTGGATGAAATAGATAAATTATATGTGCATACATGGGGTTTGAATTATTTGACCAAATGGTGATATCTCTTGACACTGTTAAATGTGATTTGTGCAAGGTTTAAGACTATGTGACTTAGTAGTAAAACAACAATTAAAGATGTTCAGTACATTAAGTTGACCAGGTATGTATCATGTACTTGTGTGTGATTTTTAATTTGGATTGAATTGAAAGTATGTAAAGTGATGCATATGTGAAAAAAATGTACGAATGTAAGTGTGACCACAGTTCATGTGACTATGATATGTTTGGCCAATGCGTAATGTCATAAGAACGTATTTGATTAAACTATAATAGAGGAATTTGGATTCAAGTGAAATTATATGCTAAGTGTGCCTTGGGTGCTTGTGAGTATTTGACCATCTTGGTCATTATCATGGTAATATGTGGTAGCTAGATGATGTGATTATTGAAATTATAGTTCGTTATGGAACCTTAGATTGACTTCATTGAACAAAAGAAATGAATGGTAAATGATATTGGATGAAAACATTTTGTGACAATAAGCTCAAGGTCAAGGAAATATTAATTAGACTATGTGCAAATTTTGTGTAGGCTTATTCAGCCAAATGAGACTTCACTTGGACCTTGTGTATGAGATAAATGTGTTTATTTCAGCAAAGTTATTTGTTTTACTTATGACTTACTAAGCCTATGAAAGCTTACTCCGTTGTTACATTTCTCTATTTTATAGATTGTTGATTCTGGCCATTTGCTCGGGGATCGTCAACAACTCGGCACACTATCACTACCTATCGTGTTGGTACTGTTATGTTTTGGAGCTTGTATGGCATGTATAGAATAGACTAAAGTGACTGATAATTCCAAATTGTAACTGTTATCGCCATGTGAATAAAGCACCTTTAGGGAGTTCACTTTTATAAGTTTTAAATTTGGTCTTTGTTTGTGTTTAGCAATTGTGCATATAAATGAACTTTTATTCAAGAAAATGTTTAAAAAAAAATTTTACTGTTTTGATCTGTTTTCTAAATTTCGGTAATGCCTCTTCCTATTCCGGTGACGATTAAGGGATAGGGGTGTTACAAAAACTGAAATCACACCTACACAAAGACCCCATTCGGCTCAAATTCCCAAACACCCAAAATTCCTTGATTTTCTCCTTAACTTCCTCCATGATCCCTTCCTTAAAACTCTCATTTGGATCTTTCAAATTCTCCGATCACAGAGTTCAATTCCAACACCAACTCTTGCCTTCTCATGAGTAAAATAAATAACCCCATTTGCATGTTGTGAGACTTGAACCCTGGACCTCCTTGTCATGCCTGTGACATCATTTCCTTACCTCCCATGTGGCGCCATTTGCCACCAGACTCACTAGGCTCTTTGTGTTATTTCTTTCCCACAATTATTTAAAAGACATACCACTTAAAGTCAAAGCTCCCTTAAGACTAAAAACCAAAATTTTTCCTATACCAAAGCTTGAACCCGGGACTTCATAGGAGCCCCCTAACATTCAAAATTCACTAACCCAACCATTCTAACATGCAATTTGTATCATTGTCTTACTCTCGATAATTTTAAACACATCCACGCTTGAGGCCCAATTCTTCTAGGCCCAAAATTCGGGGTATTATATCCAACCATTCAAATAAATATCTATTCGGTCATCAATTTTAATCTTAAAAAATCATAACATTATAATCTGTTCTTAACCCAATTGTCTAGTCATACCATACCTAATTCGTAAACTCAATAACATATTTATTCATGTCGTATACAACCACACACATGGGCCACAGACCAAAGCTGAATTTATTGCCGCATATATATTACACATTTTGTAATCAAATATTATATAAGCAATTTGACCATTACTTGCCGAATTACCAAAATTCGTGACATAAGCATAGATTTTATTTACCTATCATCAGCCGAATATAATAGATCATCAATTGCCATTTCCAAACTAATACATAAACAAATTTTGCATGAATATATAGATTAATAATAAACCACACCAATTACCCAAATTCACATAGCTTAGCATAGTCATTACATAGCAAATATAAACACATACCAACATTATCATATAACCGAATCATTAATCACATTACCATCACTCAATCTTTAAAGCTAAATATTTTATCTCATAACTTAACATCAAAACAATATGGCAATTATAGTTATTCAAGTGATCATAAAACATACCCAGAATATAATCGTTATTTTACCATATTACCAAGCCAAATTATACCACTTTTCATACTTCCAAAATGAACTACTTTCATGGCCGATTATTCATCACCATTAACATTTCTTATTGCCGAACCATATAACCAAATACCACACATTTATACACCATAAAACATACTTCTATAATAACTTTAAGACATGACCAAACACACATTATTAACATCATAATCAAGCCATTTTTGCATGGCTATAAATACACAACTTTAAAACCAAACATATCAAAACTAGCCTATACATGCCACATAACCAAAACTCAAAGCATTTATTTACTGAAGCGAAATTTGGATAGTGTGATGAGGTCTCCCACGACTTCCAATCTAAGCAAGTCTCCGAAACTCTATAAACATAGGCAAAACACACGGAGTAAGCTTTGAAAGCTTTGTAAGCCATAAGCAAATAAATCATTTCAATAATATTTTGAATCAATATCACTAAGTTGAATTTAACAAATCTCAAACACATATACATTCATTGCACTCGTAAATTCATATACCATATTAAATAACTTCTCTTATTTTATTTATCAATGAATATATAAACCATGCTTTCAAATTCGAATAACAACCGTTAACTCAATCATATAAATCAAGTTTGCACATAATCATTACTTAACCAACCAAAACATGTAATGGTTCACTAACCACTTCACATATATGCAATCCATGCATCATAACACCACGAGCTCAATATCAATTATCTATTTCAAATTTTCAAACCAAACCAGAAGTTATTTTATTTATCAATGAATATATAAACCATGCTTTCAAATTCGAATAACAACCGTTAACTCAATCATATAAATCAAGTTTGCACATAATCATTACTTAACCAACCAAAACATGTAATGGTTCACTAACCACTTCACATATATGCGATCCATGCATCATAACACCACGAGCTCAATATCAATTATCTATTTCAAATTTTCAAACCAAACCAACATACCTTAAACCATGTTTCATGTTTCATAATTCTTATGTTTGAATCATAGAACCACAATTTCATATAAGGAGCACATATAACTTAATATTCATTCGTATACATTCATTTCATTTATTGTCATATATTTCTCATATTGTCATTTGAAACATACTCACCTTTCATCTCTGAATTTCATATACAATTCACATGTACCTGAATCGGATACACTTTCACGTAATCATTCATTTCTCGATATTTCCGGTTGAACCATTCGGAATTAATAAGGATACTTGGATAGTCGAAAAGCTCGTACAATGCCAACATCCCAGACGTGGCCTTACATGTAATCACATATCGATGCCCTGTCTCAAACAGGGTCTTACACGAATTAAATACGATGTCGATGTCCCAGACATGGTCTTACACGTAAATCACAAGTCGATACCAACGTCCCAGACGTGGTCTTACATGAAAACACATATCGAAATCCTATGTCATGACATATGTATCCTAATTATTCCTAAGGTTCGTATGGGGCTTTCGGGCATTGTAACTCGATCAATTCAGGCTCGTAAATACTTCTCATGTACTTATACAAATTTAGCTTGAACATATATATACAAGTAATAATTCAATTTGGCACAAATAAAATATATACAATCGAATTTAATTACATTTATTTACTTATGAACTTACCTCGGACGAAGACGAATGAACCGGGAAGACAATTCGACAACTTTAGATTTCCCCCGATCCAATTTTGATTTCCTCTTTTCTTGATCTAATTAATATAAATTAAACTTATTTAATCAAACATGTACTCAAATTCACCCAAAACACATAAAAGGGCAATTTGCACTTTAGCCCCTAACATTTCACATTTTTCACAATTTAGTCCCTATTTCACAAACACAAAATACACATAATTTCATTAAACTCTAATATAGTCGAATTTTACTAAGGTTCATAGTAGCCCATTTCTTTCATTTATTTTCCATTTTGACTACTCAATTTACAAAATTCACAATTTAATCCCAAATAGGCATTTTTACTAAAAATCACTTAATTAAACATGAAAATCTATTAACACATATTTATTTTTCATCATCAAACACAAAAATCATCAAGCTTTTAATAATGGAAAATCACAAAATCATCAGCGAATTCAAAAATCAAGGCATGGGCTAGCTAAAACACAAAGCAACGATCTCAAAAACGTAAAAATTATAAAAAATCGAACAAAAAAGAACCTTTAATCCAGCTTGAACCAAAGCCGAATGCATGGAAGCTTAAAACCTTTATTTTTTTCTTTTGATAATCGGTGATGGTTGTATGAAAAAGATGAACCATTTGTTTTATTTTAACTAATATTAACATTATTTCACCTTTTACCGATTTGCCCTTAATGAAATAATATGATAACTTTATAATGGTTGTCCATATTTTTCCACTCAAATATTTAATGGTCAATTTACAACAT
Source organism: Gossypium stocksii (assembly GCA_020496765.1). Taxonomy (NCBI): domain Eukaryota; kingdom Viridiplantae; phylum Streptophyta; class Magnoliopsida; order Malvales; family Malvaceae; genus Gossypium; species Gossypium stocksii. The sequence goes on from CM035629.1 coordinate 85,249,481, forward strand.
AAGGACTCCATATTAAAAAGAACATAGCAATATGGCACTTTAACAAATAGCAAGTCACTTTTACAATTTAAGCGATTAAGTCCTTTTATTAAATCAAACACTCAAACGATAAAATGAAATCACGGAAATTTCACATATATAAATTGACATGCTGTAGACACGAAAAATAATATTAAAATATTTTTCTGACTCGGATTTGTGATCCCGAAACCATTATTTCGACTAGGCTCTAAATCGAGCTGTTACATTGTGTTTATTTTTCCCATGTTTATAGGACTTCGAAGACTTGCTCGAGTTGGAAGCTACCGGAGATTTCATCACAATATTCAGGTACCGTAACGGTACTGAAAAGTTTGCAAATTTGGTTATATGGCATGTATAGGCTAGTTGAGTATAAAGCGTATAAGTCATTTGGTTTACTTATTAAGGTGTTTGACTTTAAGTTGGATCATTTCAAGATCGTGGTTTATGCATGTGAAGTATATATTATGCCTTGTGATTTGAGTATGTTTGATAAGTGAAATATGGGAAATTTTGAGTATAGTAGTGTCATATTGAAATAGTCTATAATGTGATAACGTGTAGATGTTTTGGCTTCTTGAGTATATTGTATTTGGTGACTTTGAAATGGTGTAAGTGTATGTGTAAACAAGGATGGCAAAGGGCTTGGCAAATAGCCTTTATCTTGTCTACACAAGTAAACACACGGGCATGTGTCTAGGCTGTGTGTGACACACGATCAGCCCCATGGGCGTGTGGATAGGCTATGTGTCCCCTGTATCTTGAATTTTTGCTTTGAATTGGCCACACAGGTAGAGACACAACTGTGTGTCTCAGCTGTGTGAAGGACACGGCCCTGAGACATGGGCGTGTGTTCAGGACATGTGAAGTTTACACTTATTTTATGAAAATTAAATTTGCCACACGGCCTAGCATACAGGGTTGTCACTTGGCCGTGTGACTTCTTTTGGTGCATGACGTCATAAACAGAGAGTTACACGGGTTGAAGACAAGGGCGTGTGTGACCACACAGCCTACCCACACGAGCGTGTCCCAAGCCATACTAGCGTGTGACCCTTGTTTTAGGCAAAAATTTTCTAAGTATTGACAAACTTTCCAAAGTTCTCAGTTTAGTCCCGAACCACTCACAAAGTATGTTTTGGGCCGTTATGAGTATGTATGAAAAGTTTTAAATTTGGATGTAAATTGGACTTGGTTTTGTATGTTTACATTTAATTAAGTCTGGTAATGCCTCGTACCCTATTCCGGTAATGGTTATGGGTAAGGGGTGTTACATAACAATGTATGGAAATACTTCTATGGCAACTCGATCTTTCATGAGTTTGGAAACCAAATTAAGTCCTTTCAGAGTCTTTTACTTAGTTAAATATGCATTTTACTGATCATATTAACTAATGGTTTCTTAGCACTTATGTTGTAACACACCTTACCTGTATTCATGTCGGAACAGGGTAAGAGGCATTACCGGACTTAAACACAAACACTCATATAATTTCGAGCCATAAGTTTCCACTCAAATTTTAAAACTTTTCACATTCTTTCATATCGTCCTAAAAATGAGCCTACAAGGCCCAAAACATACTTTGGAAGCAATTCAAGACTTAACCGAGAGCTTTGGAACACTTAGAAAAATTTTCATCAAAACAGTGTCACACGCCCGTGTGACTTGGGACACACCCGTGTGGGCAAGCAGTGTGGTCACACACGCCCGTGTCCCAACCTGTGTGAAAAGCATTCAGCATTCTGTTTATGACATTATCAACAATTTAGGGTCACACGGCCAAGTCACACGCCCGTGTGCTAGGCCGTGTGGCAAATTTAATTTTCGCATTTAATGTGCAGACTTCACATGGCCTGGGCACACACCCATGTCCTAAGGTCGTGACCTTCACACAGCTGAGACACACAGTCGTGTCTCTGCCTGTGTGTTTACTACTGGACATTTTGTTTTGCAAAAATTAGGGCACAGGGGACACACAACCTATTCACACGCCCATGAGGCTGATTGTGTGTCACACATGGCCTAGACACACGCCCGTATGTCTACCCATGTAGAAAAAAATAAGGCTATTTACCAAGCCATTTGCCACCCTGAAACGTAAACACATTCATACCAATTTCAACAACATATAGTAGGGCATAATTATACAACCAAATATTCATAAATTAAGACATCCACACATCGAATACATATCACATTCATCACACATACATATCGTACATTACTCAACTTAATCATGCAAGCTTGCATCTTCATAACCACATTAACATGTGAAGTTTAGATATAACTAATATTGGCCAATTCCAAATGGCCTTTTACAAAATGAACCGTCAACATTAGTAGGCCAACATTTTTGGCTAAAACAGTTATGACACATAACAAAATGAATAAGTCACCTATACATGCCATAATCTAAAATGTTGAAATCAAAATACCAAATCAATTGTTGATAGTGTGTATGGAACCCCATTGATCTCCAAACCTTGAGCTAGCTTGACAACTCTATAGGGAAAAGAGAAAAGAAAGGGAGTAAGCTACATAGCTTAGTAAGTCTATATGCAAATAATGGACATTTTAAACATAAAAAGCATACAAATACTATGAAAGAATTTGCATAAATCACACTAAGGATTTGTATTCACAACTTACTCATTTTCACCTTACCAAAGGTCCAATATACACATCGATCACATTGCTTACAAATTTCACACTCATACCTGCATCAGCTCATAACACAACCATTTCCACTTGCTTTCACACTATGTCATATCATTTAACTACCCGTTGAACCACTTGGAATACTAAAGGATACTCAGAATTTTTGCACATAAGTGTCACACTTATTTGTAGCCAAAGGTACCACTTATCGCTTATCACTTAAAAGCTCACTCTCGAGCTAATCACGGGCCTGCTCACACAAGCTGACGGTCGTGACGTAGCTACACAGTGCTGCTCACACAAGCTGACAAGTATCCACAACACATGCTGGATTACCTAGCCACTGGTAGGATGTACTAGACCAGCACCCAGAATACTTAATCACTTAAACACTTGGTTTCCTAGTGACATGTCACTCGTATCCTATTTGATTCCTAAAGTTCAATCGAGATTTTCTCACTTATCGCTACTTGGTCGATATACACATTTAGAAAGTTATCCACAATGCAAAAATTATTAAAGCATTCAAAACACAAATATAAAAACGCATTATTTACATACAAACTTACCTTGGTACAAAAAAAGCAAATTTTGCGATTTAGTCCACAACTTTACCCTTTCCCCGATCTAAGTCAATTCCTTGTCTTTCTTGATCTATAATGACACACTTAGCTCGTTTATTACTCAAATTATTCAATTCAACCCAAAAATCATATTAAGGCAATTTTACATTTTTGCCCTTAACTTTTCACTTATTTACACTTTAGTCCTTTGGCTCGTAAAATGAAATGTATTTATTTTTCTCAAAACCCAAGCCTAGCCAAACCTATCTCATGCTTATAACAACCCAAATTTTCTTTCAAATTAGATTTTTACCACCTATTTTATAACTTTTACAAATAGGTCATTTTGGACGTTTTCACCGAAAATCACTTAGTAAAAGTTGTTTCTCTAACCATAAACATACATAATCTACCATTAATCAACAAAATACACAAATTTCTAACATGGTTCAAACCCTATACCTTCATCATATCTCAAATAAACGGTAGAAATAGGTAGACCATGTTACAAGGATTTCAAAAACGTGAAAATCATTAAAAACGGGGCAAGAAATGACTTACTATGGAGCTTGAAAGCTTGAAAAACCCTAGCCATGGTTTCTTCATAGTAATTTTGGCCAATGGGTTGAACATGGGAAAAATTTTGGCTTTTATTTTCTTTATTTAATCATTTAATCACTAAATGACCAAAATGCCCCTAACTTAAAAATATTCTATTTCACCTATTTCACGTCCAATTTTGTCCAACCAATTAACCAATGATCTTATTACCATTTAAGGACCTACAATTTAAAATTTCATAGCAATTTAACACCCCTAGCTTCTAGAACTCAAGTTTTGCACTTTTTACAATTTAGTCCTTTTAACTAAATTGAGTGCCCAAACGTTAAAATTTTTGAACGAGATTTTCACAAAATCATCCCATGAAATTTTTTACCATAAAAATATAATAAAAAATAAAATTTTCCTTGTCAGATTTGTGGTCCTGAAACCATTGTTCCAACTAGACCCAAAATCAGGTTGTTACATATGTAAGGTCACAGGGACATTTACGTTTGTAACAGTTTAGTTACGAAAGCCTAAAAAATATGCAAGGCAATAGAGCTAACTAAAGATATTACGAACCTCAACTTAGTTAGGTTTAAGGATCTAAATTGAACATTGCACTTTTCAATTATATGCTTACTAACTATCCTCTAGTTAGGATCGCTCAGCTAATCTGAGTGCACCCAATCATGTATGAATGAAATGCATCATGATATTAATTCAATACATGATTGACTGTAGCCTAAACATGTTAAACATGAATAAAATAGATCTTATTGAATTAATAGAATCATCCTAGCAAATAGGATTTAAAACTTCATAGTTTATGTCAGAAACAATAAAATCAAAGCAAACATGATTAAAATAAATAACAAGAGGAAATAGTAAAATCTATTTAGTTCAGAAGCCTTTTAGATCTATTCTGATTGACTTAGTTCAGTAGCCTTTCGAATCTATTCTGACTGAGGCGCTCCTACATTCTGATTGATTCTCCGTTTGCTAAGTGTTTAAGGGGTAGCCGACTAAGGAGTGCTTTTGAGAAAGCTTTTGAGGCTAAAGAATGGAGGAGGGATGGACGGCTATGCAAGGGAAGGAAAAGGGAAATAGAATGCTGACGAGAGAAAAGAAATGAGTGTTAAGGGACAATTGATGAATGAGGGATGGCAAGGTATTTATAGGTGAAGGTAAGGGTTTGAGTTTACTAAAAATAGGTTTAAATTTCCTTTCTTCCCTCTATCATGTGGCTGGACATGTTTCAAGGAACAAGGGATGACTAAGTCTTCTCCATTTGAATTTCAAATTCAAGCTAAAAATAGCTAGAGAGTGGACGGTTTCAACAGAGAAGTTGTTAGGCTAAATTCTAATTATTTTCTAACTGTAAGGACCTTCAATTAATTATCCCAAAATGTATTTTGGGTAGCCACCTTTAAGTGCCAAATTTGGGCTCTTAGTTTCCCTTGTTGGACGTTTCTTCAGTCTAAAACTTAACAAACATGTTCATCTTTCATCACCTTCTTTATTGGGTCAAGTAGTTAACCTCATGCCCTAAATTGCATGGCCTTGCCATACACATGGATAACTTGTACATGTGCATGTTTTATTTATTTAAATCATGTCTCCAATGGACCTCCTACATGGTGAAAAATACATACACTAATAAAGTAACATGAATTAATATAAAATATGCATGAAAATCATATAATTAAGCATAGTTTCACATCCTTTCTAAATTTATGTCTAAAATTACTAATTAAGTTGAATTCACATATTTCAATAACAATTACTCAAGATAAACACATTTATTAAGTAAAAAGGTGGTAAAAATATATATAAAAAACCCTATATAATTTTGAGTTTACACATACTGCCTTTGATGTCACGACATAGGCACATGGTATCGTGACATCTGTCTTGTACGGGAAACACTTACAAGCTAGGGGCATTTTGGTTTGCATAATCAAAAGTTAAATACGAGAGCACCAGCTAACCTAGGGTTGAGGATGATGGCAACCCTAACTTTATAAATAGGCTCTCAAACACTTGTAAAAGGAAAGTTTTTGATATTATTAGTTTCCTTTGTAAAATTTAGTTTTTAGTTTATTTTTCTTTCTCTTAGGGTTTAGACTTCTTTTCAGTTATTTTCATTCGCGTCCTTCAGAGAACTTGATTTGTAGACGCAATCAAACGTTTGAGGATTTTAAAACTTCATACATCAAAATCAAACATGCTTCTCTAAACTCTACTCTTGTTTTATTCTTTATGCATATATTAAATATCAAGTTTATGATGTTTATTGATTCTATCAGGAAATAATCCTCTTATGGGGGATTAGCAAGTGAAGGTATGAATAATTAATTATTTTGTAGGGATTTTTTAATGGATCATGTCACATCTCTTTTTCTTAATTAATTTTAATTCAGTAAAGAGGCTGAAATTGCTAGCTCTTATGTCTTAAAATTATTCCCGCATTGTCGAACACAAGGAAGTGTAGTGGTCAAGTGGTTAAGTGCTCCTTGGCTATCCTTGAAGTCTCTAGTTTGAACCCCCTACGTGACCATTATTTTTATTTAATTATTAGCTTGTGCATTCAAGGCCTTTTCATCCACCTATGTTGCCATATAAAGAGGATTCCTCCATTAGCAAGTTAAACTTGCATTTTTAAGTGAAACATATCCCCCTTATTACTCCTATGTTCCCTCATCTTTCTCATTCCTCACCCTTACCAAAAGTGAAAGTGTTGACCACCAAAAACACCCTAGTCGGCCATACACCCCTATTTCCACCATTTTATTCTTTTTCTAAACACACCCTAGTCGGCCATACACCCCTATTTCCACCATTTTATTCTTTTTCTTTCTCCTCTCCATTCTTCTTTTCTCTTTATTGGTAACCACAACCACCTTTTTTAGTTTCTCTTTTACTGGTAACTGATTTCATCCTTTTTAATTTCCCTTTCTTTTGTCGATTACCCTAGTGACTAAAACACATATTTTCTTTTATTTTCTTAGATTATTTTAGATTATCCAACAATCAATTTTGCTCCATTTTTGCTCCTTCGATCATCTTGTAACGAAATAAGCGTAAGTGGAGTTTTGGGATTAAAAATTCTTCATCCTAGAATTATTGTGACATGGTTGAATAGTATAGGGCCTAGAAATTTTGTATTTAATTTTGTTATTTTTAAAATCTTAAGTACTAACATGATCTCGTGTTAATATGAATGATCAAACAACAATCTTCTGAGAAACCAATAGTGTGACATCTTAAGAGTGACGAATCCAAGTATTTAAATTGATGATTTGCGACCAGGACTAGATCCAAAAGAGACTTTTACAAGGGAGCATATCGTTTAGATTTGTTTAAGGTGTGAGATCTAACTTTCGTTTTATGAGAAATATAATGTTATTTACTTTAATAAAATGTTATGTAATTAATTAATTTGTGAGTACATTAAGTACTCGAGTGGAGTTAAAAAACTCAATCAAAGATGAATCCAAGTAAGTGTCCTAAACTATTAAGTGTTGTGAAAAATCCATGATTTCTGATATGTGATGTATGTAATGTTGATATCAACTCTATGTTATGTGATTTATGGCTAGTATAATATGTGATGATCTAAACATTCGATATATGTATGTGTATGTTAAGATCCATGTTTTAATATACATATGTATATTAAAGCATGCTAAAGTGAAAACCATGTGATATATGAAAATGTGAGCATGATACATGCATATGTGTAAAAATCGAGAAATATGATTTATGAGCATGAATATGTAAAAAATGTGAAAAGTGAAACATATGTGTTAAACTGGCCATATCACATGCATGGGGTGGGATTGTGAAAGGAGGAACTTATGTGGCGGTTATCGACAATTATGTAGTGGCTTGTCCATGATATGTTACGTGACTATTTATCGGTATCTATGTGGTGGCTTGTCCATAATTGGTGTGTTATCGGATGGACGAGTTATAGGGAACTCGATATTGGTGTGTAGCGGAGATGGGTAGGAAATCCTTTAAAATGTGCATTATTGCATAAGCATAACTTGTTATGTTCATTAAATCTGATAATATGTGAATTCTGTGAAAGTTATAGTTATGATGATTTTGACGTGTTATGCTACCTGTTGAAATATATGTTTGTGATGATCTCACACTAAACCTTTTAAAGCTCACCCATGTTATGTGTGTATCTCAGGTAAATCTCGTAATTGAGGCTCAAATTTGGATCTTCCGAGAGGCTTTCGGATTAACGATCTCTTGGTCATGAGTATTTTTTTAGTAATGTGGGACTTTTACTGTAACACCCCAAACTCGGCCTAGAAGTTAGGTCCAAGTCTAGCGTGTCACATTGAAGTGTTTTTCGAAACCGTGTTTCCAATGAAAACCCTTCTTATTAAAAATCTTAAGTAAAATCCTAATTATGTCTTAAACTATTATTACTTTTATTCCCAAAGTTTCTTTGAATTGCAGAAACTTAATTTTAAATTGTTGATTTGCGAAAACGCTATGTTTGAGTATTGAGTCGTGAAACCATTTTGAAAGTGTTGCGAAAACGTGTCAATTTTGAAAACAGTTACCGTTTTGGAAAACCGTGTCCTAAAGCTAGCAGATATAACACTTAAAACCATAAAATCCCGAATTAAAATCCAAGAGTTAAAGAGGCCTTATTACAAAACAGCAATCTAAATAAAATACTTAAAATCCAACTAGCATAGAAACTAGTGCAGAAGTGTGGGCCACCATCGAGCTCCTTACAGTATCGAACCACCTGTCGCTGGGGATTACTTGCACAATTAGTCAGAAGGGTGAGTTTATGTAAACTCAGTGTGTAATCCCTTATAAATAAATAACCAGGCATGCAAACATAGTATCAGACTGGGCCAAAGCCCATCATAATAAACAGTGTCAAGTGGGTCATAACCCATTACAGAATCAGGTGGGCCTAAGCCCAATACAGAATCAATATCAGATGTAGATATGTGATAGAAATCCAACCCAATCCAACCAATATACCGCCCGTACCAACCAACACACCATGTGGGGATTAAATCGACCCACCCAACCAACACACCAAGCTTAGCACTGGTTGCGGCACTAAGTTAACAGAACAGCTCAAAGCCGTAGACAAAACAGCTAAAAGCCGTAAATATCGCAGCAATGCTACCAAGTAACAGAATGGCTAAAAGCCATAAGCAGAAAAGCTATAAGCCTTAAACAGAACGGCTACAAGCCGTACACTCTCTGTCAATAATAACCCAACCTCATGCAGGAAGACATGTCATAATAACATAGGTGCATACAGAATGTCATGCTCGAAATCAATCATACACAGTCATACATACATCAATCAACCTATTAATAGGGTTGTAACGGTCATTTCGTTAGTGAGGGATAAAACGGTAATTTTAATCCTACAAGGGTATTTCGGTAATTTTACCAATATAGGGGTCTCAGTACAGATAACAACCCTTTGGAAGGTTTATTGTCGTCTCGCACAACTTAAGTAACCTAAACAGGCATAACAGTGCAATTGGGCCCAAAACCCATATTAGGCCCAAGTGGGCCCACACGCTCGTGTGGCCCATTTCGTCCAGATTCACATACGGTATTGTGAGCCTCATATTCCAATCTATCAATGATCATTGACCAAGTATTCTGCCCGTGTGGGCCCACAAGCCCATTAGGCCCACTTTGACCCATTGAGGCCCATGATGGCCCAAGTGCAAGAAAATGCGCAAGATGGCATTTATAGTCTATTACCCATGATTGTGGGCTCGGTTTGCCCCACAAGCATTCGTACGCCCGTAAGGCCTTGAGTGCCGACGTTTTGACATTTTGGCTTTTCGGCTTTTGTCGATTTACACTAGAGTAGGGTGTGATTACACACCTTTCAATTCACAAGGATAGCAGAAAGAATGGCAGTTACACACTTTTTCCAGAGTAGCGCAAAACCCTCGAGTGTCATCCCTTTCATAAACGAATGCCTCCTTAGCCCCTTAAGATTACTCTCTGAACTTAACGCACAACTAATTTATATCCCTGATTTCCACAAACTTCTATTAGAGAAGATCGATTACAAAATAAAACTTAAGAACCCACTATTACCAAGAGACGACCGGCCATGCACACTTACCCCTGATTATTGATTGAATGCCAAAAGAGAATCTAATCACCAACTATCACTTGAGAACCCACCCCAAAGAAGGGTCAAAAGATGAAATGAAGAAACAGCTGACCTCTTGCCAAAGGCTAGCTACCTAAGTCGAAAGATTGTAAAGAAATGAGAAGGTTTGAAATCGATCATTAGCATAAGAACTAAAGGCTAATCGCATATTCAGAAGAGAAAGAAGATAAGTTGATCGGGTTTTACCACATAACGCAATAGAAGAAGAAAGAATATATTTACCTACTTCAGTATTTGCCTTATGTAAAGAGATCCTTGCCAGCAATAAAGTTCGGCTTGTAAAAGAGCCAAAGAGGAATATGTCAATCAAAAGAAAGAAAGAGTACTTAAGAAACGATAAAGGAAAGGAAAAAGGTTAGTAATGTTCGGCCAATGAAGAGTATTCGATCAAAGAAGAAGAACCAGGTTTAGCTAGTAAGAAAAAATAAAAGCAGAGAGGAAAAGAGAAATGAGGTTCGACTCCTAATAAAATTTGTGAGAAGAAAAGAAAATGGGTAATCAAAGAGAGCACCAATCGGCTAGAGAGAATAAGAGAGGAAAAGATGCACGAAAGGTTTCTTACTCAAAGGCACAAGGGAGAAAAGAACACGCAAATGTTAAAGGTACAAAATCCCACATGCCAAAAAGGAAAACTCGGCACCTACTCTTCCCGAATGCTGAATGAGCATAACCCAAATGCCTTTTTTCAAAATCCCCTACACTAGCTTCCATAATTCGGCACACACTCCCTAGTCCATAAGAATTCCAAGATTTGCTCCCCATTCTCCTCCACAACTTACTCTCCTTGATTTCCTCCAACATCCAGTTCAAATTTGAAATCCAACCACCAAGACCAAGTCCTCTCCTTTTACCAAGTCTTGAACCAACTACAAGTGTTTGAATCTCAATACACCTCTTGTCCACCCAGTTAGCAAAATGAATACACACTGCTTACAAGGGGATTCGAACACACACCTCCCCTTCCATGCTTGTGGCGTCATAGCCACTCCACCAAAGCTCCTTTGTGACATAAAATAACCACAACAATTTAAAAGGTATACCACTTAAAGTTAAAGTTCCCCTAAAGCTAAAAACCAAAATTCTTCCTATACCAAAACTTGAACCCAGGACTTCATAGAAGCCCACCAACACTCCAAAACCATCAACCACCATACCAAAATGCAACCGTACTAAAATCTAACTCTCAAAAACTTTAAAAACTCCCGCGCCCAAGGCCCAATTCTACCAGGCCCAAAATATAGGGTGTTATATTTACTTAATTAATTTTAATTTAGCAAAGAAGGTGAAACTGCTAGCTCTTATGTCTTAAGATTATTCACGCATTATTAAACACAAGGAAGTGTAATGGTCAAGTGGTTAAGTGCTCCTTAGCTATCCTTGAAGTCCCTAATTTGAACCTTTATGTGCCCATTATTTTTTTAATCTTTGCACTTTATTAGATTGTGCATTCAAGCCTTTGCCATCCACCTATGTTGCCATATAAGGAGGATTCATTTTGTAACAGCCCGATTTGGACCCTAGTCAAAATAGTGGTTTCGAGACCATATATCCGAGTCTAAAAAATATTTTAATATTATTTTCTGTGTTTGTATTATATGAATTAACTCCTGTGAAATTTCTGTGATTTAATTTGCCTGTTTCTGTGCTCAATTATGAGAAATGACTTAATTGTAGAAAATGCAAAAGTTGCATTCTTTTATATAAAGGTGTTTAATTGCTACGGCTTATTAAATGAAAGGTCCTTATGTTGCAATTTGACCATGGATAGTGGAAAGTAACATAGATAGCCTTATAATGGTTGATAAAATAGCTTATTAGTTAAGGGCAAATTGGTAAATGGCTTTTTAAACATGAATTAAATAAAACAAAAGGCATGAAATGGCTTATTATTCATCCACCATCATCAACAATCAAAGAAAAAGAAAGATTTTAGAGCTTCCATGCATTCGGCTAGCTTCTAGCTTGATTAAAGGTTCATTTTTAATCCATTTTTAATGATTTTTATGTTTCTGTTATTGTTGCTTCGAAATCTTTCATGTCCATCTCTCAATTTCTATTTTTGATGAAGATTATGAATAGTGACATTGATGTTATTTGAAGCTTTGTGATGAATTTGGTTGAATTAGGATGGATAGGTATTGAATAAATATGTTTTGCCATGAAATTTTGATGAATTTGAGCTATGTGGGCTAAATTGTGAAAATTAAGTTTTAAGGGGACCAAAAGGTGAAATAAAAGTGTTAAGTGGGCTTTTATGAAAGCCATAAAAATTCGGCTAGACCATGTATGGTAGAATTTTGTGAATTTGATCATTTTATAAGTTAGGGACTAAATTGTTAAAGTATGAAACTGTGAGGGCTAAAATGCAAAATGCCCTAAATTTGTATTCATGGATTGAATTGAATGAAATGAATGATTTAATGGTTGAATTTGAATTGATTTAGATCAAGAACAAAGAAAATTAGACTTAGATTGGGGGAAGTCCAAAATCGTTGAATAGTCGGCTCGAATCCATCTAAATCCATACGAGGTAAGTCAATATACAAATATGTGTTATGTCGATGTTAGATATATATATTCATGAATTATAAACTGTGTTTGGATGGCTGTGAGAGCCTGACGTATTAGTTCCGAGTCAATTCTAATTAAGTAATAGTAAAATGATGTCATGTAAGACCTCGTCTGAGACGTAGGCATTGATTAGAGAATTATGTGTAAGACCGTGTCTAGGACACTGGCATCATATATGTTTCATGTAAGACCATGTCCGGGACAGTGGCATCGATATCGAATAACATGTAAGACCACATCGGGGACGTCAGCATTGTATAAGATCTATAAGTTCTGTAACATTTCTGAATGATTTCAGGAGAAATTCTGAGAAATGAATGAATGCATACCTTATGTGTTTGACTCAAGTACATCTGTTTTGTACTAAACTTCCAAGTATGGAAGGTATGCTAATTGTGTGAACTAGAAGTATGTATTAAAAGAGTAAATTTGATTCCTAATTATCTATGCAAAATTGTTATCGTATTGCATTTATGAATTGCATATTTTTCTATTTGGCTTACTAAGCTCAATGTAGCCTACTCTGTTTATTCTTTTGACTGTTTTACAGATACTACTGTGGGCTCGAGGATAGTTAAGGATTGTTACCACACTATCGAGTTTGATTTTGGTACCTTTTGAATGTACAAAGTTTAAGTATGGCATGTATAGTCTAGAATGGCTTGGTTATGATTTTGAGTTGTATGTATATATATATGTCTTGTGATATGGTTAAATTATGGATATACACTTGCTTCGGTCTTGGTATGTTGAAATGGTACAAGTTTTGGGTTAATAATGATAGATGAATGATCTTATGAAAATGGTTGGTTTTTATCATAAAGTTGTGGATTGAATGCTAAGTTTGAATGTGATAAGAAGGAGTTAGGCATCATGCGTTTAGCCTTGATTTTTACCTATGAATTTGTTATTCTTTGGCATGAGATTAGTATATGAATGTTTTGTTCATTGGAACAAAGGTTTTAGACCTAGAACTGATTGATTTTGTGCAGGTAAAATTGAGTTTTTGGTATGTTTTTGAATTAACCTAAATGGGTGGAAAATATGACTTATATCAAGTCTACTTAGTGCCACACGGCTAGGGTACATGGCCGTGCATTATGACCGTGCTAATTTTCTAGTAATGGTACAAAAACTCACACAGCCAAGACACACGTGTGTGTCTTGTGGCCGTGGTAAAAAGTTAGTATACTGGCTCTGTTTTGGCACAGCTTAGGTGCTTGGGCGTGCTTGAATCTCGTGTAAGGTACACGGCCTGGTCATACAGGCATGTGACCTCCTCAAATTGGAAAATTTTGTATGTGTTCTAAAGTTTATGAATGTGTTCGGTTTAGTCCCGACCTTATCTTAGTGCATGTTTGAGGTCTAGTAGATCTTCAATAAAAAGGGACTTTATATTTGAATCTTGTTATAAACTGTGAATATTCTATTCTGATATGTTCTGAATATCCGGTAATGCCCCTACCTATTCTGGCGACGGTCACAAGATAGGGGTGTTACACATTTCCTTCATTAGCAAGTCAACCTTACCTTTTTAAGAGAAACACATCCCCCTTATTGCTCCTATGTTCCCTCACCTTTCCCATTGCTCACCCTTACCAAAAGTGCTAGTGTTAACCATCCAAAACACCCTAGCCGGCCATACACCCCCATTTCCACCATTTTATTCTTTTTTTTTCTCCTCTCCATCCTTCTTTTCTCTTTTTGGACAACCACCACCACAGTCCACAACCAACCTTTACTTCCCTTTTCCTTTTGCTCCCCTTTTCCTCTTCCACTGTGCGCCCCCGTCAGCTGCCATGACCACCACTGCAACCACTGAGGGCCATCTCTTATTCCACCATTTTTTTTCTTTTCTCTTTTCTCTCTTTTTTCAAATGGAAATGATTGAACCCTCCTCCCTACTTGTATTTTTGCATCACCATCGGACCACCGTACCCACCGTTGAACTACCTCCATCGTTGTCGTCAAACCACCATTGTCGTCGCCACCAATGACCAGCTTTTTCTTTTTTTATTTCTCTTTCTTTTACTGACTACCCTAGTGACTAAAACACATATTTTCTTTTCTTTTATTGGATTAGTTTAGATTATCCAACCATTGATTTCACTCCATTTTCGCTCCTTCGATCATCTTATAATGAAATAAATGTAAATGAAGTTTTGGGATTGAAAATCCTTTGTCCTAAAATTATTGTGACATGGCCGAATGGTATAGGGCCTAGAAAATTCGTATTTAATTTTATTATTTTAAAAATCTTAAGTACTAACATGATCTCGTGTTAACATGAAGGACCAAACAACAATATTCTGAGAAACTAATAGTGTGACATCGTGAGAATGACGAATCTGAGTGTTAAAATCGAGGATTTGAGGTCAGGATTAGATCCAAATGAGATTTCTACAAGGGAGCGTACGATTTAGATCTATTTAAGTTGTGGGATCTAACTCTCGTTTTAAGTGAAATATAATGTTATTTACTATAATAAAATGTTATTTAATTAATTTTTGAGTACATTAAGTGCTCGAGTGGAGTTGAAAAACTCAATAAAAGTGGAATCCAATTAAGTGCCCTAAACTATTAAGTGTTGTGAAAATCCATGATTTGTGATATGTGATGTATGTAATGTTGATCTCAACTCTAAGTTATGTGATTTATGGCTAGTTTGATAAGTGATGATCTAAACATGTGTATGTTAAGATCCATGTTTTAATATAAATATGTATATTAAAGCATGCTAAAGTGAAAACTATGTGATATATGAAAATGTGAGCATAATACATGCATATGTGTAAAAATCGAGAAATATGACTTACAAGTATGAATATGTGAAAAATGTGAAAAGTGAAACATATGTGTTAAACTGGCCATATCATATGCATGGGGTGGGATTGTGAAAGAAAGAAGCTATTTGGCAGTTTAAT
Source organism: Gossypium stocksii (assembly GCA_020496765.1). NCBI lineage: Eukaryota > Viridiplantae > Streptophyta > Magnoliopsida > Malvales > Malvaceae > Gossypium > Gossypium stocksii. The sequence continues at coordinate 85,264,955 of CM035629.1, forward strand.
TGTGATTTTGTGGCCGTTATCGACAATTATGTGGTGTATTGTCCATAATGTGTTATGTGACCATTTATTGGTGTCTATGTGGTGGCTTGTCCACAAATGGTGTATGTTATCGGATAGACGAGTTCTAGGGAACTTGATATTGGTGTGCAGCTGAGATGGGTAGGAAATCCTTTGAAATGTGCATTATTACATATGCATAACTTGTTATGTTCATTAAATATCATGAGATGTGAATTCTGTGCAAGTTATATTTATGATGATTTAGATGTGTTATGCTACGTGTTGAAATATATGTTTGTGACGATCTCACCCGGAGAGCTCACCCATGTTATGTGTATATCTCAGGTAATTCTCGTAATTAAGGCTTGAATTTGGATCTTCGGAGGGGCTTTTGGATTAATGTTCTCTTGGTCATGGGTTTTTTTTTTAATTTTTGTACTTTATTTTTAAATTATAAACTATGGCATGGGATTTCTATTTTTATATTTTGGGATAATATTGCATGAATTGTTTTTATATGATTTTTAAACGAACAATAAATGTTTTAATGATTATTATCCACTACAAATTTGTGATTTAAAAACTAAGTTACAATACAAATATTTTTAGTTAAAAAGGAACAAATAAATTTTTATTGAAAGGAACACAATATTTTAAAAATGACATATCTTCAAGAGAAGTGAGGTTTTTTGTAACAGCTCGGTTTTTCACTAAATCAAAATAGTGGTTTTGGGACCACAAACCTAAAGTTATAAAATTATTTTAATATAATTTTTGATGTTTACAGTATGGGAATATGCATGTGTGAAATTTTTGTGATTGAATTTGATCGTTTGGATGCTTAATTCAGAAAAAGGACCAAATTGCGTAAAATCCAAAAGTAGCATGCTATAAGTTAAAAGTGTCTATTTGTTATGGTTTATTAAACCAAAGGTGCTTATGATGTTATTATGCCATTTATAAGGTTAATGGATATTAATGGCCATATATTTGATGATTAAATAGTTTATTAATCAAGGATAAATTAGTAAATTATGTATTAATGTGTAATAAAATATAACAAAACATTTTGGTGGCCATTCTATCATCTTTTTGGCACTGAATATTGAAGGAAAAAGAAACAAATTAAACTAGCTAGGGTTCAACATCTTCAAAGCTTAAATTGTAAGTGATTGTAGCTCGGTTTTAAATGATTTCTATGTTTTTGTAATCGTTGCTTTGAGTACTAGCTAGCCCATGCCCTAATTGTTGAGTTTGTTGATGAATTTGTAAAATGCCATTAATGAATACTTGAGTTTTTGGATGTTTGATGTTAGAAGATAAGTGTTTGATGATAAATATACATATTTTACAAAGTGATTTTAAGTAAAAATGCATGTTAAGGATTAAATTGAGAAATGTTGAAATGTTGTGGTTAAATGTGTGATTAAAATGAAAATATGGGCTTCTATGAGGCTATATGAAATTCAACTACTATGGGTAAGGGCTTAATTGTGCAAATTTGCATTTTTTATGTGTTAAGGACTAAATTGCAAAGTAGTTAAAAGTCTAGGGGCAAATGTGTAATTTGCCAAAATTATGAAATATGTGCTTAATTGAATTGAATGGAAGGTTGAATAAATTAATTTAATATATTATAGATCAAGATAAACAAATACCAGAATTGGATCGGGGAAAACATAAAGTGGACGAATAGATGACAGTTTATCTAGACTACTCGAGGTAAGTTCGTATAATTAGAATCCAACTTATATATATATTTGTAATTGTTGAGTTGAATGTATATATATAATTGTATAAACGAGATACTTGGATCGAAATGCCTAACTGATTGTACGTTGGATAAATACCGAGCCCCGTTTGAACTGTAGAAAAATCATAGGAGACAAGTGAAATGTCACTAGGGTTACTGTTTTGGTTGAGATCTAGCATTATTTGCGGACTCACCACAGCTCGTATGAGCTTACCTTTTCAGCTCTTAGGAGCTTACCATTTTAGCTCGTTAGAGCTTACCGTTTCAGCTCGATAGAGCTTACAATTTACCAGCTCAGGAGGAGCTTACCGATCAAGGCTTGAAAGAGCAAAAATGATAATAAATTAATGGATTATTGATTAATACACTTAGTGTGTATCACCGGTGTATCCCTCAATTTTTCATTAGGTTCAACGAGCATTTACTATTACTGGTTATATTATAAAGTATGGAAACAAGATATGAGTTATATGAAATGTACATGTATATGAGATTGATTACTAAATGAATTCCTCATGGTTGTTTTACTTGCTAAGTGCAAATTCAAGTTACTAACCTACGAATGTATATAAGTGATAGGAATTTGAACTATTTGAGTTAGATTTAATGAGTTTGATTACATGTATTATGATTTTGGTAAGTTTAATTCTATTCTATACGAGCTTACTAAGCTATAATGCTTACTTTGTTTATTTACCGTGTTTTATAGAGGTTCGTTAGCTAGCTCGATTTGGACAGCGTTGGAGAAAGGCATCACATTATCCAGTCAACTCTTCGGTACTATCGAACTCAAGGAAATATGTGAATATGGCATGTATAAGCTAGTTAATATGTTAATGTTTTGGTTACCTTAGCTTATAAAGTATATATAAGTTTTGATGTGTTTTAAGCCATGAGATTTAGCTTAGTTGGCAAGATGGTTGAATGATTATAAATTGTTTTGTTTTGGAAAGTTTATGAATAAAAGATTTGATGCATATGTTATTATGATATAAGATGAGTTAGTAAATTGAAAATGCTTGAATGATGGGTGATATTTGAATGGTTATATGGTTGATCTATTGGTTAGGTCATATGTGAATATTTGTTTATGAATCATGTTGGTTTAGCACATGTTTGAATGCACAAACGGCATGGAGTTGAGTACATTATTGTTTGGCCTTGAAATGGTATATAATGTGTATTGGAAATGGATGTTTGGTTGCCTATTTGAATGTGGATTTGGTACCAACTGTATGCTTGTAGGTACATGGAAATTGGGTGAGAAAAGTGGCTTAAACCAAGCCTATTGTCATCCATACGGCCTAGCACACAGGCATTTCCACAGCCGCGTGGTGCAAGTTAGTATGTATGCCCTGTTTTCACACGGCCTGGATATACGGGTGTGTCTGGTGGCTGTGTGAGGCACACGGCCGTGTGACCCTTATTTGAAAATTTTTCTAAGTTTTCTCAAATCTTTTATATGTTACTGATTCAGTCCCAAATGTATGAATTAAGCTTTGTATGCTCGATTTAAGCATGTTATGAATATGATTGATGGATAACTACTGAAATGGGATAATATTTGATTATTAAATGTTCTGAACTGAGTTGAAAGTCTAGTAATGCCTCTTAACCTATTCCGGTGACAGTTACGGGTTAGGGGTGTTATATTTTATTGGTATCACAGGTATGGTTTAGTCGATTTTAAGACTACCGTAGTGTATGTGACTCTAGCTATACATGCCATATATATAAACTGTGATAGTTTGATATCTCCTGACAGCTTCTGAATTATGTTTTATATAGTAAATGGACCCAAATTGAGTTGTAGCTAATGACGTAGAGAGTAATTCACTAGTTCCCGCTTAAGGGACTACGCCTTCTGAATCTAGTCTTGTTACGGGTAGTCAGGGAGAAGCTAAACAAGCTTTCTTCCAAATGATGAGTGAATGGTTAACCAAATTTGTTCGAGCAAACCCGGCTGCTCAACAACCTCCATCCCCGCCTGTTCCCCAATCGATCCCTGTAAATCCATGAGGTACAGATCTTTTGAGATTAAATAGACCTCTTGTTGATAAGATACGGAAGTATGGGGCTGAAGAATTCAGAGCCACTGCTAGTGACGATGTTGAGAGAGCTGAATTCTGGCTCAAAAATACGATCAGAGTATTTGATGAACTTTCTTGCACACCTGGGATTTCTTTCAAGTTGAATTTCAGAAGAAATATATCAGTCAACGGTTCATCGATCAAAAACGCAAAGAGTTTTTAGAGTTAAAACAAGGTCGAATAACAGTGACAGAGTATGAGCGAGAATTTGTACGACTCAGCAAATATGCTCGTGAATGTGTTTCTACCGAGGCCATAATGTGCAAAAGGTTTGAAGATGGTTTAAATAAAGATATTAGATTGTTGGTTGGTATTCTCGAGCTAAAAGAGTTCGTTGTTCCAGTTGATCAAGCTTGTAAAGCTGAAGAACTTGGTAAAGAGAAAAGAAAAGCTGATTTTGAAGCGAGTGACTCTAGAAAAAGTTTTGCGGGTAAATCACATCAATCCATATCAAAGAAATCTAGAGAATTTTATCCCCGATCTACTGCTTCTGCGGGAATATTGATCAAAGATAGAGATGCCAAACAGTTTAGTCCGAGACCTCAGACAACATCTGTTGCCAGTCTGGGTAGCATTAAAAATGCAGGACTTGAATGTAAACACTACAATAAGAGACATTACAGTGAGTGCTGAGTGAAAAGTGGGGCTTGTTTTAGATGTGGATCACTCGATCATTTCCTTAGAGATTGTCCCAAGAGATTAGTAGCTGAAAAAGACTAGCCAGTGAAAGTTGGTAATACGACTACTAGAGGGAGACCACTCCAAAACACTGGAAACACAAGTGGAAATCGAGGTACAGCGAGAGATTCAGCTATGAGATCTGAGGCATGGGTTCTAGCTCAAGCATATGCTATCCGTGCTCGTGAGGAGGCATCTTCACCAGACATGATTACCAGTACTTTTTCTCTTTATAACACTGATATGTTGTGTTGATAGGTCCTGGATCAACCCATTCATATGTCTGTATGGAATTAGTGTTTAAAAAGAGTTTACATGTCGAGTCTATAGAGTTTATAGTTAAAGTATAGAACCCTTTAGGCAAGTCTATTCTAGTTGATGAAATTTGCAAGTAATGTCTATTGATGATTCGGGGTTACTATTTTTTGGCTGACTTGATGCTTCTACAATTTGATGAATTCGATGTGATACTGGGTATGGATTGGCTGACTATACATGATGCAATTGTGAATTGCAGATGAAAGATTATAGAATTGAAATGTTAGAACAGTGAAATTCTTTGGATTGAGTCTGATGATTCGAATAATTTACCAGTTGTGATATCATTTATGGAAGCTCAGAATGGGTGAAAAAGGGTTGATGCATATCTTGCATGCGTACTGGAGACAAAGGTGTCAGAATCAAAGATTGAACCTGTGCCAGTTGTCTGTGAGTTTTCAGATGTATTTCCAGAAGAACTACCAGGATTACTGCCAGTTAGAGAGGTTGAATTTGGCATTGAGTTCATACTAGGTACGACACCGATATCGATAGCTCCGTACAGAATGGCACCAACCAAATTAAAAGAGTTGAAAACTTAGTTGCAAGAATTAATAGATAGAGGCTTTGCACAATCGAGTTTCTCACCCTGGGGTGCTCCAATGTTATTTGTGAAAAAGAAAGATGGAACTATGAGAATGTGCATTGACTACCGACAGCTCAACAAAGTAACGATCAAGAACAAACATCCTCTAACGCGAATCGCTGACTTATTTGATCAGTTGAAAAGGGCTACGGTATTTTCAAAGATCGATTTGAGATCAAGTTATTACCAGCTGTGAGTCAAAGAATCAAATGTGCCGAAAATAACAATAACATGTAGCATCCCTTATCTATGTTAACACCAAAACAGGATACGAGGTATTACCAGAGTAGCACACATGTAATCATAATAAACTGAGTCATAAAATGATTATCAAAATTAAAACCCTTCAACTCTTCATTCATCCTCTAGACATTGAATTTATATATATATCATAAACTTGTACGTAACTAATTTTAAACCATCTCGATAGCATAATACGAGTGATATATCAAATATTAGAGATCAATATTTCAAGTAATATTACTATAATATACAATAAAATATCCAAGTCCCATATACATACCATAGTTCCAAAATATGTTTACAAAATACCAAAGGAAGGATAGATAGTGTTGGTGAGCTTCCGACAACTTTTCCGAGTCACGAACAAACTTGATTACACTATAAAATCAGATAAGAAAGAAAAAGAAACAAAGTAAGCTTATAGCTTAGTAAGTAATATATAAATAATAAAAATAATAAACTATTAATGGCATTTATAAATCCCAAAATATGTTTCCACAATTATACAACATTAATCTCACATGAAATTACCATTTACTTAAATTAAGTATAAGCTTTCTATTTGAGTCCCAGTCAATTAATTATTTTTATCTGGAGCTACAGAGCTCCAAATTAAGATCTGTTAATTTTACCAGAAACTAGACTCATTTTTATTCTTACCATAAAAATTTCAGAATTTTTGGTTTAGCTGATTAATACAGTTTATTCATTAAAGCCTCCCCTGTTTCACTGCCCGATAGTCTTGACCAACCTTTACTAAAATTTTAATTTCTCTTTATACAGAATTCAAAAGATGTTCATGTTTGTTTTTTTCTAAAAATAAACTCAATAAGGAATCCAACCATATAAATTATGTTCCATAAATACTTTTGTACGAATTTCAATGATTTTTCCAAATCAGAATAGGGGATCACGAAATTAATCTAAACTAGTCTTACAAAATTTTAAATAACTCAGAATATAGAATTCTTTTACTTTTCCTGTTTCTTTTATATGAAAGTAAACTTAATAAGATTTAATTCCATATCTTATTTAAATTCTAATTCAATTTCTACCATTTTTGGTGATTCTTCAAAGTCACTTTTCTGTAGCTGTTTTAAGCTGTTTATCCCAAATTTTACCTCTTTCACTAAAATTCCTTATCATCAACTTGCAAAATAACACTTTTCCATATTTATCTTATCAAGGTTCAATCACTTATCTAACTCATGGTTCAAAACCCATATATTCATATCCCGGTATTTATTTCTTCATTTTTCGCATAAATTTCCTTTTAACAAACTTGTTTCTCTAGTTGAACACTTCAGAAAAATATTCGGTGGTTTTAGCCCATAACTCCACCATTTGTAATTGATGCCCAACTTCGTGGTATACGCACATAGCACTACACCATTGGGCTAACATATGTATTCGTGGCATACGTACTTAGCACCACTTTTCGAGTCAACATGTATAACCGTGGCATATCCACTTAGCACCACGTTAATAAATCAACATGTGTAATCATGGCATATCCACTAGCACCACGTTTTTCGATTCCGAAGGTTCAATCGAGATTTTCCTCATTTAATCCCAATTCATCAACCACAATTCACTGTTTATATCCATTAATTGTACAATGCTAAAACTTATTTCACATGTCACACAATAAAATATCATAACATAAATAAAACAATACATTATTTACATATAAACTACCCTCAGTGCAAAAATATAAAAGTTTTGCAATTTAGTCCACAATCTTTTCCTTTCCCTGATCAAGGTCAATTCCACGTCTTTCTTGATCTAAAATAACACATTTAGCTTATTTAATACTCACATTTATCAAAACAGTCCTTAACTCTAACTTTGGCAAAATTATGATTTTGCCCCTAAACTTTTGCATATTTACACTTTTGTCCCAAAGATTGAAAATAAAACTTTTTCCTAAATTCTTATGTTTTAGGACATGCTGATTTATTTACTAACGGCAACATCAAATTCTCATTCTAACATATACTTATGAACATTAGGTATTTTTACCGATTATGTCGTTTTACTTGTTTTCACTTAAAAGCAAGTAGCAAAAGTTGTTCAACATAATTTAAAACCTCATATTCTATCATAAAACATCAAAATAAACACATTTCACCTATGGGTATTTTTCCAAATATGAACCCTAGGTTAAATTATTGTTAAAATAAGCTAAATCAAGTTACTAGGACTCCAAAAACGTAAAGAACATTAAAAATGGGGCTAGAATGGACTTACTATGAAGTTTGGAAGAGGAACAAACCCTAGCCATGGTGTTCCTTGCTACATTCGGCCATGGAGAAAAAAAATGAAGAAGATGATAGCTTTTTTTTTTCATGTTATTTTGTCTTTATTCATTAATTAAGGCATTGTACCAAAATGCCCTTAAATACCTTACTTACTAACCATGTCTATTTTTATCCATGAAAACCTAATGGTATAATTACCATTTACAGACCTCTACTTTAAAAACTCATTACTCACAAGTACCTTTATGAACTAGAACACACATTTTCACCTATTTCAATTTAGTCTTAAATATCAAATTGAGCACCCAAACGATAAAATTTCGCAACAAAATTTTCACACAGTCATTCAATCACACAGTAAATATTAAAAATTAATCGAAATAAATTTTTCTGCTTCAGATTTGTGGTTTCAAAACCACTATTCCGTTTAGGCCCTAAATCGAGCTGTCATAGCTCTCCCACCCTTTAGAGATTTTCGTCCCCGAAAATCTTATCGTTAAAAAGGTTTGGGTACTGTTTTCTCATAGCTTCGTCTGCACGTTGCCTCTTCTACTCCATGTTTTTTTGCCACAATACTTTTAGTAACTTTATCTTTTTATTTCTGAGTTTCTTGGTCTCTTGTGCCAAAATCTTAATTGGTTCTTCACTGTAACTCATATTTGGCTGAATCTCCACTTCTGTAGGAGAAATAACATGTGAAAGATTTGATCGATACCATCGTAGCATAGATACATGAAAAACACTATGAATTCTATCAAGTTCCGGTGGTAATGCCAATCAGCAAGCAATCGGTCCAACCCTTTCTATGATTTCATATGGCCCGATGAATCTTGGACTTAATTTACATTTACTACCAAACCGGAGAACTTTCTTCCAATGTGATACTTTCAAGAATACTTTATCCCCGACCTGAAATTCAATCTCTTTTCATTTAAGATCGGTGTATGATTTCTGACGGTCAGAAGCTGCTTTCAAACTTTCCTGAATCACCTTTACCTTTTCTTTTGTTTCCCCAATCAAATCAAACCCATGTATCTTTTTTTCACTAAGCTCTGTCCAATATAACGGTGTTCTACATTTTCTACCATATAAAGCTTCATACGGAGCCATTTTAATACTGGACTAATAGCTATTATTGTAAGCAAATTCAATCAAAGGTAGATACCTCTCCCAATTAACTTCAAACTCTAGTATACAACATCAGAGCATATATTCCAGTACCTGAATTACAGGCTCAGTTTGGCCATCAGTTTGAGGGTGAAATGCAGTGCTAAAATACAACTGAGTACCCAAGGCTTCTTGCAATTTGTTCCAAAAACAAGATGTAAATCGAGGATCTCTATCTGATATGATAGAAATAGGCATTCCATGTAGCCTAACAATCTCAGATATGTACAACTCAGCCAGTTTATCTAAAGAATAATCCATACGTACCGGAATAAAGTGCGCTGACTTTGTTAATCTGTCAACAATCACCCAAATGGCATCTTTCTTCCTTGGAGATAACGATAACCCAGATACAAAATCCATAGTAATTCTTTCCTATTTCCATTCTGCTATAATGATTGGCTAAAGTAACCCCGAAGGTTCCTGATGTTCAACTTTAACCTGCTGACATACCAAACACTTTGACACAAACTCAGAGATATCACATTTCATACCTGGCTACCAATACATCTTTTTTCAGATCATTATACATTTTATTACTCCCCGGATGTACAGACATAATACCGCTGTGAGCCTCATGTAGAATCTTTTATATGAGCTCTGAATTCTGAGGTACACATACCCTACCTCTAAATAACAAACAACCATCGATCCCTACTTGAAATTCAAAATCAGTACCTGACTCAGATTGTGCCCGTTTAGCTTATAACTTTTCATCATTTTTTTGAGCCTCACAGGTTTGCCGTATAAGCACTGGTCTAGTTCTCATTTCAGCTCTAACTGAACCATCATTAGACAAAGATAACCAGGTATTCATAGCTTGCAAAGCAAATAAAGATTTCCCACTCAAAGCATTAACTACAACATTAGCCTTACCCGATGATAATCAATAATCAAATCATAATCCTTTATCAGTTCAAGCCACCTGCGCTGTCTCAAATTCAAATCTTTCTGTGTCATCAAATATTTTAGGCTTTTATGATCAGTATAAATATGATATTTCTCACTGTACAAGTAATGCCGCCTATCTTCAATGCAAATACAATAGCAGCTAATTCACGATCATGTACCAAGTAATTTCTTTCCTGTGGTTTAAGTTGTCTTGAAGCATAGGCTATTACTTTACCTTCTTGCATCATGAAACAACCTAAACCATTTAATGATGCATCACTATAAATAATAAATTCTTTACCCGGTTTAGGTTGTACCAACACAGGTGCTTTTGTCAACAATTCTTTCAATCGATCAAAACTCTGCTGACATTTTCAGTTCACTCGAATTTAACATCTTTCTGTAATAAACGAGTCATCGGAGAAGCTATCATAGAGAACCCTTGTACAAATCTTCGATAATAACCAGCTAAACCCAAGAAACTTCTAACTTCAGATACATTCTTCGATGAACTCCAATTCATAATAGCTAAGATTTTACTTGGATCTACCAGATGCCTTTGATGGATACAATATGTCCGAGAAAACCCACTTCTGGAAGCCAAAATTCACATTTACTGAATTTAACATATAACTATTTCTCTCGCAAAATTTGCAACACAATTCTCAAATGTTCTGTATGTTCTTTTTCATCCCGTGAATAAACTAGAATATCATCAATGAATACTACCACAAATCTGTCTAAATACAGTTTGAATATCCGGTTCATCAAATCCATAAATACCGCGGGTGCATTAGTTAGCCCAAACGGCATAACTAGAAACTCATAATGCCCATACCTGGTTCTGAAGGTTGTCTTTGGCACATCTGACTCCTTTACCCGTAACTGATAGTAACCTGATCGGGGATCAATCTTTGAGAATACTGTATCACCTTTCAGCTGATCAAATAAGTCATCAATCCGGGGCAACGAGTACTTATTCTTTATAGTTACCTTATTGAGCTACCGATAGTCGATACACAATCTCAAGGACCCATCTTTCTTTTTCACCAACAGAACCGGAGCACCCCAAGGTGAATGACTTGGTCGAATAAAACCCCTATCCACAAGTTCCTATAACTATGTCTTTAACTCTTTTGACTCTGTAGGAGCCATCCGGTATGGAGCTTTGGAAATCGGAGTAGTTCTCGGAATCAAATCTATAGAAAATTCCACTTCCCTTTCTGGTGGTAACCCTAGTAATTCCTCTGGAAACACATCAGAAAATTCACATACCACCGGCACATCATGAATCTTTGACTTTAATACTTTAGTGTCGAGTACATAATCCAAGTAAGCATCATACCCCTTTTTAACGTACCTTTGTGTTGCCATCACAGTGATCACGTCGAGAGATAATGCCTCCTCACGAGCTCGTATAGCATAAACTCTAGTAGGTGTTCTTATTTCTGACCTTGCAGCTGAGTCTTTTACCATGCCTTTACCACTAGTTCCACCTCTGACATTCCGTGGGGGTCTACCTTTGCTAGGAACATTACTTTGCCTAACACTTTGATCTTTTTCTTCTCCCACTTTCTTAGGATAGTCTTTAATAAAATACTCTCTGGAGCCACATCTATAATAGGCACAAATCTTTTCCCAACATTCTCTGAAATGTCATTTACCACAATGTCGACACTTAGGTCTATCTGATCTTACATTGCCCACACTTGACATCGAAGTAGTTCGAGCTCTAGAACCCAGATTTGATTTTTCCTTATCTCGATAAGAATACCCGACTGAAGTTATCTTTCAAGGATTCGCTTCTTTGAGTCTTTTTGATTAGGATTGAAATGACTTGTTCATCGGCCTCTTCCTTTGATCTCGGGCTTCAATAACAACTTTTTTTTTCTTTATTCAACTCCTCAGCTTTACAAGCTCTGTCAACCAGAACCACCATTTCTTTTAATTCAAGAATTCCCACTAACACATTGATGTCTTCATTAAGTCCATCTTCAAACCTTTTGCACATCATTGCTTCGGTAGAAACACATTCTTGTGCATATTTACTGAGCCTTACAAACTCGCGTTCATACTCAGCCACTGTCATCTTACCTTGTTTCAACTCAAGAAATTCCTCCCGTTTCTAATCGATAAATCGCTAAGTAATATATTTCTTTCAAAACTCTTCCAAGAAGAAATCCCAGGTTACATTTTATTTCGGAACTACGGATATCAAAGTCTTCCACTAACGATAGGCCGAATCTTTCAATAATGATACTGCACATTTTAAATACTCTTTAGGTGTGCAAGATAATTCATCCAATATCCATATAGAATTCTCGAGCCAGAACTCTACTTTTTCTGGATCATCATTAATGTTTGCCTTAAATTCTTTAGCCTCTTGTTTACGGATCTTATCTATCGGAGGTTTTGTCGATCGTACCATATCAATACTTTGTGGAGCTGTGGGAACCGGTTATGTAACACCCCAAACTCGGCCTAGAAGTTAGGCCTGAATCTGGCGTGTCACATTGAAGTGTTTTTCGAAAACCTTGTTTCCATTGAAAACCCTTCTTATTAAAGCTTGTTGCCATTTAAAACTTGTGTAAAATCTCGAATTATGTATGCATATTTTTAAAACGTGGTTTATTAAAAGACGTTCTCTTGTAAAATGTTATTACTTTTAAAACCTTAACTGTTACGGAAGCCTAATTTAAACCAGTTGCGAAAACGTGATATTTTAAAAAGTAGTTGTTGTTTTGGAAAAACCGTGTTTGACTTCTAGCAATTATAAAACAACAAATAAAATCCAAATGTAAAAACCAGAAAGTTTAAAAAAAGCCTTATTGCAACCCAAACCGGAATAAAGTACTTAAAAGTAAATCAAAACAGAGCATAAGCAATGTGTGGCCTTCCTCGAGTCCCTCGTAGCACCGATCCTCCTAAAGCTAGGGATTACCTACACAGTTATTAAACGGGGTGAGTTTTATGAAAACTCAGTGTGTAATCCCCTACTATATAAAAGGAACAGTTAGTCATATAAAAGAATTAAAAGTCTGGGCCCCAACCCAACTACAATTTCAATATCAATTGGGCCTTAGACAACTATAATAGACAGTACCAGATGGACCTTAGCCCATTACAGAATCAGAAACATTGTTAGAACTAGAATCAAAATCAGAATCAGAATCAAAATCAGAATCAGAATTAGAATCAGGTAACAGAATAAAAAATCAGAATGTGAATGCAATGCCCAAGCCCAGCCTAAATCCAACCGCTACACTCCACCTGTACCAACTATATACACACTATGTGGGGAAACAACTCGACCCACCCAGCCGCTACATTCCACAGACGCAGCAAAGCTGCTAATACAGATATCGTGGCAGAGCCACTTAACAGAATACGTAGCACAAGCCATTGATAACGGGTCTATAATCGGCACAAAGCCTGTGATATTGGCACAAAGCCTTCGATAATGGCACGAAGCCCATAATAACAGCACAAAGCCCACAATATCGATACGAAGCCCACAATAACGATACACAACCTTCGGCAAAGCCCATAATAACGGCACAAAGCCCATAATATCAATATGAAGCCTACAATAACGGCACACAGCCTTTGGTAACATGATCAGCATTCAGCCATCGATCGGTCCATAGTCGTCTCGGGCGACCCGTGCGACCTTATCAAATCAATACGAATATACGGCTCTTAAGCCATTCAGCCATCGATCGGTCCATAGTCGTCTCGGGCGACCCGTGCGACCTTATCAAATCAATACGAATATACGGCTCTTAAGCCTTTGGTGGATCCACAGTCGTCAAGCAACCATGCGATCCTAACAGATCAGATCTTCCTCCGTACAAAATCCCAACCCATGCAACATGTCATGTATACAGAATGCCATGCCCATATTTGAATCAAACAATCACTGTCAAGTCATTCATATCACCAAAAAATATTCACATCAAATCCGTCAAACACACAGTCCAAGTCAGTCACTTGCCCACAATGGCAAAACAGTCATTTAACACCCTATGGGCAAAATGGTAATTTTACCCCACAGGGGTATCTCGGTAATTCTACCCTAAAGGGGTATTTCGATAATTCTACCCTACAGGGGTATTTCGATAATTCTACCCAACAGGGGTATTTCGGTAATTCTACCCTACAGGGGTATTTCGGTAATTCTACCCTATAGGGGTATTTCAGTAATTTCACAAATCAAGGGTAAAATGGTAATTTTATAAATCAGGAGTAAAACGATAATTTTACAAATTAAGGGTAAAACGATAATTTTACAAATAAAGGGTAAAACAGTAATTTTACAAATTAGGGGTAAAATGATAATTTTGCAAATTAGGGGTAAAACGGTAATTTTACAAATTAGGGGTCAAACGGTACTTTCACAAATTAAGGGTATTTTTGTAATTTCACAAATGGGGGTATTTCTGTAATTTTACAAATCGAGGGTATTTCGATACTTTTACAAATCAGGGGTATTTCTGTAATTTTACAAATCAAGGGTAATTCGGTAATTTTATAAATCGGGGGTATTTTTGAAATTTTGTAAACTAAGGGTATTTCAGTAATTTTGTAAATTAAGGGTATTTCAGTAATTTTGTAAATCAATGGTATTTCAGTAATTTTGTAAATCGATGGTAAAACGATAATTTTGTAAATCATAGGTACTTTTGTAATTTACAAGTCGAGGGTATTTTAGTAATTTGGTAAACTAAAGTACTCTAAACAGAGATAACAATGCGAATGGGCCTAGGGCCCATTCTCGGCCCAAATGGGCCTAAGGCCCACTCTCGGCCCAAATGGGCCTAAGGCCCACTCTCGGCCCAAATGGGCCCACACGCTCGTGTGGCCCTTTTAGCCCAAATCTAGCCATAGATATGCGATTCACCTAGTCTAGTCCAATATTTACTACACAATCAAACAACTTATCCAATTGGGCCCGTAGGCCCATTGGGCCCACATGGCCCCTTTCGGCCTATCGCGGCCCAAAGTAGCCGTCCTACAGCTAGAGTAGTGAGAAATACACACCTGATAGGAATCTGGAGTTAATCCGCGTTTCGAACACTCCTATGCCCAAACGCCAACCAAGGTTCAAGTCATGCTTTCACCAAAAATATTCTTAAAGCCTACCCACTAACGTCAAGGCTCCTATAAGAGAACAACATAAATTTTTGCTAAGGCCCAGGTTTGAACCTAGGACTTCTCCAACACTTCCAAACCTCTTAGCCATCACACCAACACGTCATTCAGTGAATATGGGCCCGGGGCCCATTACGTAACCCAAGTGGGGCCCATATGCTTGCATGCCCCGCTAAGCCAGATTTGCCCATAGCCACGTGTACGACACAGTCGGTCCACTGATTCCCGTAAGTCTAAAGACAATGACCTATGTGGGCCCACAAGCCCATTGGGACCACACGGTCCATTCTTACAGGCCCAGTTTCAGGGCGTTACAGGTTGTGGTATAGGTGGGGGAGGAGGGGGTTGAGCATTAGGATTTGCTCTAATAAAATTAGTATACCAGTCATTCATCATTTGAAGAAAAGCATTCTAGCTTCGTCTTCCTATCCCGATCTTTCATGTCTACTTTCTACAGGCGCGGTCCCTTGCGCGGCAGGCAGCACGTTACTTGCAACATTATCAGCCGTTGCTCGATCAGGATCCATTACTATATAAAAACAAAACACAGTTGACTATCGTCAGGAGTCGCCACGCTATCACAATATATTTATGACATGTATAGATAGACTTTCACACTTACTATATTGGTCCGAGAACAGACTAAACCACATATCTGATACCACTAAAATGTAACACCCCTTATCCGTGTTAACACCAAAATAGGATACGAGGTATTACCAGAGTAGCACACATGTAATCATAACACACCGAGTCATAAAATGATTATCTAAATTAAAACCCTTCAACTGTTCATTCATCCTCTAGACATTGAATTTATATATATATCATAAACTTGTACTTAACTAATTTTAAACCATCTCGATAGCATAATACGAGTGATATATCAAACACTAGAGATCAATATTTCAAGTAAAATTACTATAATATACAACAAAATATCCAAGTCTTCTATACATGCCATAGTTCCAAAATATGTTTACAAAATACCAGAGGAAGGATGGATAGTGTTGGTGAGCTTCTGACAACTTTTC
The DNA here is from genome assembly GCA_020496765.1 of Gossypium stocksii. Classification (NCBI taxonomy): domain Eukaryota; kingdom Viridiplantae; phylum Streptophyta; class Magnoliopsida; order Malvales; family Malvaceae; genus Gossypium; species Gossypium stocksii. The sequence goes on from CM035629.1 coordinate 85,281,127, forward strand.
CGAGTCACGAACAAACTTGATTACACTATAAAATAAGATAAGATAGAGAAAGAAACAAAGTAAGCTTATAGCTTAGTAAGTAATATGCAAATAATAAAAATAATAAACTATTAATGGCATTTATAAATCCCAAAATATGTTTCCACAATTATACAACATTAATCTCACATGAAATTACCATTTACTTAAATTCAGTATAAGCTATCCATTTGAGTCCTAGTCAGTAAATTATTTTTATTCAGAGCTACAGAGTTCCAAATTAAGATCCGTTAATTTTACCAGAAACTAGACTCATATTTCTTCTTACCATAAAAATTTCATAATTTTTGGTTTGGCCAATTAATACAATTTATTCATTAAAGCCTCCCCTATTTCACTATTTGGCAGTCCTGATCACCCTTCGCTAAAATTTCAGTTTCTCTTTATACAGAATTCAAAAGATGTTCACATTTCTTTCTTCTAAAAATAGACTCAATATGGAATCCAACCATGTAAATTACGTTTCATAACTATTTTTGTAAGAATTTTAATGATTTTTCCAAATCAGAATAGGGGATCACGAAATCAATCTGAATCAGTCTTACAAAAATTTAAATAACTCAGAATATAGAATTCTTTTACTTTTTCCTATTTATTTTATTTGAAAATAAACTCAATAAGCTTTAATTCCAGATCTCATTCAACTCCAAATTCAATTACTACCATTTTTGGTGATTTTTCAAACTCACTTCTCTGCAGCTGTTTTAAGCTGTTTATCCCAAATTTTACCTTTTTCACTAAAATTCATTATCATCAACTTGCAAAATAACACTTTTCCATATTTATCTTATTAAGGTTCAATCACTTACCTAACTCATGGTTCAAAACCCATATATTCATATCCCGGTATTTATTTCCAGATTTTTCGCATAAATTTCCTTTTAACAAACTTGTTTCTCCCATTGAACACTTCGGAATGTAACAATATCCGGTGGTTTTAGCCCATAACTACACCCCCTGTAATTGATGCCCAACTTCGTGGCATACGCACATAGCACTACACTATTGGGCTAACATATGTATTCGTGGCATACGCACTTAGCGCCATTTTTCGAATCAACATGTATAACCGTGGCATATCCATTTAGCACCACGCTAATAAATCAACATGTGTAACCGTGGCATATTCACTTAGCACCACGTTTTTCCATTCCGAAGGTTCAACCAAGATTTTCCTCATTTAATCCCAGTTCATCAACCACAATTCACCATTTATATCCATTAATCGTACAATACTAAAACTTATTTCACATGCCACACAATAAAATATCATAACATAAATAAAACAATACATTATTTACATATAAATTTACCTCGGTGCAAAAATATAGAAGTTTTGCAATTTAGTCCATAATCTTTTCCTTTCCCCGATCAAGGTCAATTCCACATCTTTCTTGATCTAAAATAACACATTTAGGTTATTTAATACTCACATTTATCAAAACAGTCCTTAATTCTAACTTTGGCAAAATTATAATTTTGCCCCTAAACTTTTGCATATTTACACTTTTCCCCAATGCTCGGAAATTAAAATTTTTCCTAAATTCTCATGTTTTAGAACGTGCTGATCATTTATTTACTAACGGCAACAACAAATTCTCACTCTAACATATACTTATGAACATTAGGTATTTTTACCGATTTTGTCGTTTTACTCGTTTTCACTTAAAACCGAGTAGCACAAGTTGTTCAACATAATTTAAAGCCTCATATTCTATCATAAAACATCAAAATAAACACATTTCACCTACGGGTATTTTTCCAAATATGAACCCTAGGTTAAATTATTGCTAAAATAAGCTAAATCAAGTTACCGGGACTCCAAAAACGTAAAGAACATTAAAAACGAGGCTAGAACGGACGTACTATTAAGTTTGGAAGAGGAACAAACCCTAGCCATGGTGTTCCTTGCTACATTCGGCCATGGAGAAAAAATGAAGAAGATGATAGCTTTTTTTTTTTCATGTTATTTTGTCTTTATTCATTAATTAATGCATTGTACCAAAATGCCCTTAAATACCTTACTTACTAACCATGTCTATTTTTGTCCATGAAAACCTAATGGTATAATTACCATTTAAGGACCTCTACTTTAAAAACCCATTACTCACAAGTACCTTTATGAACTAGAACACACATTTTTCGCCTATTTCAATTTAGTCCTAAATATCAAATTGAGCACCCAAACGATAAAATTTTGCAACAAAATTTTCACACAGTCATTCAATCACACAGTAAATATTAAACATTAATCGAAATAAATTTTTCTACTTTAGATTTGTGGTTTTGAAACCACTATTCTGTTTAGGCCCTAAATTGGGTTGTCACACAACATTCAGAACATGGTACGATCACTATGAATTTTTAGTTATGCCATTTGGTTTGACTAATGCTCCTGTCATGTTTATGGATTTGATGAATCAGATATTCAGACCGTATTTAGATAGATTTGTTGTTGTATTCATAGACGACAATCTGATCTATTCACGAGATGAGACCGAACATTTAGAACATTTGAGAGTTGTGCTCCAAACTCTACGGGATAAGCAATTATTTGCGAATTTCAGTAAATGTGAATTTTGGTTGCGAGAAGTTGGTTTCCTAGGGCATATTGTTTCATCCGAAGGAATCCAAGTTGACTCTAGTAAAATATCTACTATTGTTGATTGGAAACCTCTGAGAATTGTGTCTAAAGTCTAAAGTTTCCTTGGTTTAGTGGGCTATTACCGGAGATTCGTTAAAGGATTTTCGATGATCGCGACACTGATGACACGACTGCTTCAGAAAGATGTGAAATTTGATTGGTTAGAAAAGTGCTAATAGAGTTTCGATTAGTTGAAAGCACTGTTAATAGAGGCACCGGTATTAGTTCAACCTGAATCGGGTAAAGAGTTCATGATTTATAGTGATACGTCATTAAACGGTCTGGGTTGCGTTCTGATGCAAGAAGGAAAAGTTATAGCTTATGCTTCCCGACAGTTGAAACTGTACGAAAAGAACTATTCGACACACGATCTTGAGTTAGCTACAATTGTGTTCACATTAAAGATTTGGCGATACTATTTATACGGTTAAAAATGTCACATTTATACAGATCACAAAAGACTGAAATATTTGATGTCACAAAGAGATTTGAATTTGCGACAGCAAAGATGGCTCGGGTTACTAAAAGATTACGAATTTGTGATTAGTTATCACCCGAGAAAAGCTAATGTTGTTGCTGATGCTTTAAGCCAAAAATCCCTATTTGCTTTACGGGCAATGAATACTCAGATGATGTTATGTGATGATGGGTCGATATTAACTGAGTTAAAAGCTAAACCATTATTTCTTCAATAGATATGTAAAGCTCAGAAAAATGATAGTGATTTACAAGCTAAACGAATGTAGTATGAGTCTGTTTCTGATTCTGAATTTCAAATTGGAGCTGATGATTGTTTAATATTTTGAAATAAAATTTGCATACCGAGAAATTTTGAACTCATTTGAAGATTCTACAGAAGCGCACAGTAGTTGTTTATCTGTTCATCCGAGAAGTACCAAAATGTATAACGATTTGAAATAGTTGTACTAGTGGTCAGGAATGAAACAAGATATATCAGAATTTGCATCAAAATGTTTAATCTGTCAGCATAAAGCTAAACATCAAGTACCGTCAGGTTTATTACAGCCAGTGATGATTCCCGAATGGAAATGGGATAAAGTGTAACACCCCTATTCTGTAACTGTCGCCGGAATAGGTAACGGGCATTACCAGACTTGTAACATAGTTTGGAATAATGAAATTTTAAACTTTTATCAAACATTATCTCAATTTAATAATCTCAATCATTCATAGTCATAACATGTTTAAAACAAACATATATAACTCTAAGTATACAATAGGGATCAATTTGGTAACATATAAAAATTACAGGAAAACTTAATAAAATTTTTGAAATAGGGTCACACGGCCGTGTACCCAAGCCGTGTGCCTCACACAGTCACTAGACACGTCCATATGTCCAGGCCGTGTGAAAATAGGGCATACATACTGAATTGGACACACGGCTACCAAACATACCTGTATGTCCAGTCTGTGTGCCATACACGGCCACTAGACACGCTCGTGTGCTTAGGCCGTGTGGCGCGAAATTAGGCTAGTTTTAAGCCACATTTTCCACACCTTTCTCTTGTACCTACATGTATCAATTTGCACCAAATTCACATACCAAATAAGCAACCAACTCAGCAAATTCAAGTCACATATAGATCATTTCATAAACAAATCAATGCCAATTTATATAATCAAATCATATATCAATATGAGCCAATTCACTATCGAATTTAACTTACCAATTCATCCACAATTGAAACCTAGCAACCTAATCACATTCAAACATCATATAAGCCAAATACCATTCATCAAATTGACCACAAAATGAGTATATCATATGAAACTTTCATGCCAAAATAACCATTTCCAAACCAAGCCATATCACATAGCTTGAACATATACCAAAATTCATACTGTATTCACTAGCATAAGTGACTAAAGGATTCAACTTAAAGATTAGCCTATACATGCCATATTTACATCATTTACAAGTTGCAAAAGTACCAAAAATTACTTGGATAGTGCGATAGTAATCTCCGACCTTGTCTGAAATCGAGCTAGCTTCCAAAATCTATAAAACACAGGAAAATAAATGAAGTAAGCTCAAAAGCTTAATAAGCTCGAATAATATAGAATTAAACTTACCAAATTGTTAATAAGCATATAAAGCAATTAAAAACCAACTCATTTTCTCACATTGCCTATTCACACCATTCAAACACATGTTAGTTACTTATAAATCATATATTCATCCATTCAAAGGATGGAACTAAGCATATAACATCCATGTAACATTCCCATAGTTTTATTCTATCATAAATCAACTTTCATTTACAAGATTCATACATACCATGTAATCTTTCATCTATACATATCATATATCTCAATAAGCATATAAAACATATAAATCATATAATTCATGTAACATATACCATGTAACCATGTATTTCTTATATCATATAATTAATGTAACTGGTAATTCATATAACATATAATCTATGTATATCTTGTATCTCTTGTAACATGTATTCATATCGGTATTATGCCTGTTGAACCTTTGGAAACATCGAGGGATACTCGAGTGATACACACTAAGTGTATAATCGGTAATCCGTCAATTCATCATGTATGCTCTTTCGAGCCATGTACGATATGCTCCTCTTAAGCCGGTAACGGTAAGCTCAATCGAGCTGAAACGATAAGCCCGAAGCTGAATGGTAAGCTCATGAGCTGTGGTGAGTCTGCAACGAATGCAGGAGCTTGACCAAACGATAACCCTATTACATGTCACTCGTATCCTACGACTTTCTAAGGTTCAAACGAGACTTGATACTTAATCAAAGTATATAACCAATAGGCAATTCAATTTATTATCACATTATACAATCATACAAATAATCAAATTCAGAAATTTCAAATATATTATAAGTTCGATTCTAATTATACGAACTTACCTCGTATTAACTCAGAAATTCTATATCTACTCGTCTACCTTCCGTTTCCCTCAATCAAGTTCCGATGTTTGTTTATCTTAATCTATATTTTATCAATTTCAATATTTTCAGTAGCCATTCAATTCAATTTACTCCTTAATTCACATATATGGCAAATTACACATTTGCCCCCATACTTTTGACTATTTTGGAATTTAGTCCTTTATACACAAAATGACAAATTACACATTTTAGCTACAATTCATTATAGCCAAATATCAAATGGCTTCTCTAAGCCCATATTTTCAATTATTTCACATTTCTAACCATAAAATTTCTATCTTTTTCAATTTAATCCCAAATTCTCAATGTTGTCAAAAATTACTTTATAAAACTTGTATATTTATTAACAACCTTTAATAATCTATCAAGAAACACCAAAAATATATATATTCAACAATGGCACATTTCAAAAACATCATCAATTTCAGAAATTGAGGTACGCGCTAGCTATACCGAGCTGCCATGAGCTCAAAAATATAAAAATTATTAAAAACGGGATAAAAACGGTACCTTAATTGAAGATCAAAGCTTGGCCGAATGTTAGGAAGTTTAAAACCCTTTGTTTTCTTTTGATTTTCGGCAAAATAATATGAACATTCATTAATTTATGTTTTGTTTTTATTTAATAATAACATATAAATCCTTTTACAAAAATAACCTTTATAAAACCATTTGAAAATCATGTAATATATGGACATAAATGTCCACTAACTTTAATAAAGGAATAATATCAACTTAAGGCCTTCCATTTATAAAGCAATAGCCATTTAAGTCATTCTATTAATAGAACTCATATTTTTCGCTTTACGCGATTTAATCCTTTTTACCGAATTAACTATTCAATCGGTAAAATTTCTTTACGGAACTTTCATACGGTAATTCTATTATACTATAAACATTAATAAAATAATAAAAATAATATCTTGATTCGGTTAAGTGGTCCCGAAACCACCTGTTTCGACTAGGGTCTAAACCGTACTGTTACAACTCTCCCCCTTTAGGGATTTTCGTCCCCGAAAATCTTACCGGCAAATAGGTTAGGGTACTACTTTCGCATAGCTTTCTCAAGTTCCCACGTAGCTTCCTCTATCCCATGTTTACACCTATACGTTTATTTCTCAACTCTTTGATTTCTCAGGCTAGAATACTGATCGGTTCTTCATTATAAGACAAATTTAACTGTATTTCCAAATCAACAAGAGAAATTACATGTGACGGATCCGATCTGTATCGACGTAACATCGAAACGTGAAAAACATTATGTATTCCTACGATTCAACCGAGAATTTACCCTATCAATTCTCGACATGCATATTCAAAATCACATTCAACATTTTAGGCAATATCAATATTTAGGACATAATAGCAATAGAGTTGTATTATATATGTACAACTTACCACGATATACAAAATATAGGCGACTAGTGTAATTTAGTTCGCTAGCTTGGGTTTCCCCTGATCTAGGTCTGAATTTCGTATTTCTTGATCTAAAATGATAAAATTCACTCATTTAATCATCATATTAACCAATACATTCCATAATTCTTATTTTGGCAAAATGACCATTTTGCCCCTAGACTTTCACAAAATTACGATTTTAGCCCTAGGCTCGTAAATCGATTTTCATCAAATTTTCTCACTAACCAAGCCTAGCCGAATTCTTTTTATACTTATAACAGCCCAAAATTTCAATTATTTTACACATTTTTCACCTATTTCACAACCATTACAATAAGGTCCTTTTTAGTTTATTTTCATGAAAATCCTTTCATAAAAGTTGTTTATTTAACAACCATGACTCATTTTCTTCCATGAAAATTTAGCAAACAACATGAACACTCTCATGATAAAACCTTAGACTCTTAATCATTTTGCAAAATAGTCCCCCCATTAGTTAGCTTATGCTACAAGGGTCCTAAAAGTAAAAATTTTATCAAAAATAACCATCTAAATCACTTACTTGCAAGAGAACTATGTGGCTGAGTTTTCAAGCTTCAAAATCCCCCATTTTTTTGATATTTTCAGTGGTATGGACAAGGAAATGAAAAATATGGCAACCCCTTTTCTTTTTGTTTTATTTTATTACCTATTAAGCCACTTGATACCACCAAATTTTGACTTTTTAATTTCTTGTCCCCATGACTAGCCATCATTTAATTATAGGCCTATTTATTCAATAAGGGCCTCTAATTTAATGATCCGTAGCTATTTAACACCTTTAGCTATTAAGACAAAACTTTCGCCCTATATGCTATTTAGTCCTTTCTCAAAATTAAGCATGCAATCGCTAAAATTAATTCACCAAAATTTTCATGCACTCATATAATCATGCTATAATACACAAAATAATATTAAAAATAATTTCTCCAACCTCAGATTAGTGGTTCCAAAACCACTGTTCCAACTAAGTCCAAAATCGGGTTGTTACAATAGACATGAGGGTTTAGGTAGATACACCATGATGGTTTAAAAACACAAGCGAAAAAGAAAGAAACAATATGATACAATGATTATAGGTCAAGCAAAAATATGCAACAAAGAAAAATCTAAAAAAAGTCAAAATTAAAAATGAGAAGAAAAAGTACAAAACATAAACAAAAGACTGTGACTAAGAAATGGGTGAAAAGTCAAGTGACAAAACAAAAAAAGTCACAAAAGTGAGAAAACTCAATCATCAGTGCACAAAAACTCGTTAAGTCGATCATAATTGCTAGTATTATATTTTATTTTCCTACACGAAGAGATAAGGTAATTGAGAGAGGGAGACAAAGGCGGTGAGTTTGGATGAGATATTAAAGGGGAAAAGAGGGAACAATGCCATGTGCCTAACTATTTCTAGTGTTTAAATCATTTTGAGCCATATCTTGCTTTGAACTCATATCGTCCTAAGCCTCAAAACATTACATGCTTAGAAGACCAATGTGACTTAAGTGTTCTTTATGCATAATCTTCTGGAATTGCTAACAAATTTATTTAATCAGTGTTTTTGATTCATATGATTGTGCCTGCAACATATTTGTTTAATTTATATTAATGGTGATATTGTTAAACATTTGGTCATGTGAATTACTTCTAATTTGTTAGTAATGTAACTTTTTAAACCAGTCTTAATTTACTTTAAAAAATTTTAAAGCATCAAAATATCAAAATTAAGTTACATCTGTGATAAGAATTGTTATACCTTTAATATTTGACACCTATGCTCATAGTAGTAATAAAATCCAAGGAATGCCTTCTTACTACATGCTATGTGTCTAGACCTAGTTTGCTTGAGGACTAGCAAAAACTTAAGTGTAGGGAAGTTTAGGTGTGAGGTTCTTGTTTACATCCATCTTCACTAACTTTAGCTTGTATAAAGAAAGTGTAACGCCCCAAATTTTAGAGTTTTTGAATTTTTGCGTGAATTTAGTTTGCATGGCTTGATGTGTTGTATTACTATGTTGGGTGTGATTAGTGGACCTTTAGAAGGCCTAGGTTTAAGTCTAAAGCTTGGCAGAATTTTAAATTTTAGCCTTAGGTAAGAATAGACTTTGGTTAAGTGGGCTTTTAAGTTATTATTTGGGTTTTATGACACAATGAAGCCTGTGGTAAAGTGGCAAGGTAGCGCCACTTAAAGCTCAGGGAGGTGGCATGTGGAGGCTTAAGAGGGAGCTAAAGTTCAAACCCCTTTGTGAGCAAGGGATGTTTATTTTATTTTACTGCATGTACATAGTAAGAGGTGGAATTCAAGTTGAACTCTGAGGGAAGGTGTTTGAAATGCTTATGGGATTGGATTAAGGAGTGATAAGGGGAGATTATCAAGGAGAAAATTGGCACATGTGGTAGGAGTAAGCCAAATTTTTATAGAGTATACCTTTCGGGATTTGCATTTTGGGTTATTTTCTTCTTAGTGACGATTAGGTAAGTTGAAAAGTGCCTTTTGTTCTTTTCATTTCTTTCACTTCTTGTCCCCTTTTTGTTCAAAAAGCCAAAAGTCCCTAAGCTCTCATCCTCTCCCTTGGCCGATTGGTGCAAGAATCGAACCCTTCCATTTCTTTTTCTTCTCAAACCAAACCTTTTCTTCTTGTCTCTATTTCTCTATCCTTCCCTTTCTTGCACTCTCAAGTAATCGAACCTTGTTTTTCATTTTACAAACATTTTCCCTTTGGTCGAATACCTTAGATCTCTTCTCCATCTTTGGGTTTTGAGTAGATCCATAAGAGATCAAGACTTGGTCTAGTATAAGGTGACTTCCGTGATATCAATTTAATCGAGCAAATTCTTGGGTAAGAATCTTTTCTTTCTTTTCTTTCAAATTGTTAAGGGAAAAGTCGAAACCCCTAATCCTTTTGTGCTAATCAGTTTAGATCCCTTCTTTGGGAACATATTTTGAACTCTATTGTTAACTAACTGAGTTTCGTGGACTTTCGTAAGGTGGATCTCGTGGAGGCTAGGGTGGTTAGCATTATCAAGGCCGACTAGATCTAGTGGCTAGATTTCGGCAAGGTAAGTGATTGATGGGATTTGTTAATAATAGCCGAATATGTGTGGAGTAAGGTAATGGTGGTTTCTATTGGATTATGAGTTAACGTAGTAATTAAACTGTTGTAGGTTGATCATTCGTAGGATTTCGACGTAGTTCGTAAACATGTGTGTAATGACACCCTCTAGTAACTTAGATTGGCAAAAGTCGAAATGCCGAAATGCTAGCATTTCGTGGACTTATGAGCATGCGAACGCTCATGGGATTAATCTGAAATCGTGAGTCTAGAATATTGAACGGTAAGGGCTGCCGTGTGCGTTTTCGTGCACTTAGGCTGTTTTGGGCCACAATGGGCCGAAATTGGGCCTAGTGGGCTTACGGGCCCATATGGGTAAAAGTATGCAGTAAGTAATTTCTGGTAAATTAAATATTAAATCTGCGACAATATGTGTAAGATTAGACTGAGCAGGCCACTGTAGCAAGTGGGCTCCCTCGGGCCCATTAAGGGTTTTAAGGCTTAATGGCACTAAATGAATGTATGGACTATTTGAGTCGCTCAGAGCGTCGTTAGACCTGCTAGAAGGTTGTATTAAGCATGAAACTTAGAGACGTAGCTAAATTACCAAAGTACCCCTGAAGGGTGAAAATTACCGTTTTACCCCTAAATGTTAAATGACTGTTATACCCCTAAATGCTAAATGATTATTTTACCCTTAAAAATAGTTGACCGATTTGCATGTTATTGTATCTAATATTCTGTATGCCCATATCATGTAGTACTCTAGTTTGCATGGGATTGGGTTATGGATATGGAGGAAGTGTTAAAAGTGGCATTGCCACGTAATCTGCTTAGAGGCTCTGCCTCATATTTCTGTTCTGGTGGCTCTGCCACGATTTCTGTATTAGCAGCTCTACTGCGTCTGTGGTGTGTAAGGCTGGGTGGGTTGAGTTATTCCCCACAAGGTGTGTAGGGCTGGTACGGGTGGTGTGTAGGGCTGGATTGGGCTTGGGCTTTGCATACATGCATTCTTATATATATTTTCTGTTTTGTATCTGAAATGGGCCCAAGGCCCACTCTGTTTCTGAAAAGGGCCAAGGCCCAGTATGATCTGTATCTGAATAGGGCTTCAGCCTAGACTGAGTTTTGTTTAATCTTTGACACTGGTTGGGTTGCATTACACACTGAGTTTTCACAAACTCACCCTTTCATTTCCATCCATGCAGGTAACCCCCAACCATAGAGGACTTGGAGCTGTGAGGGATTCGGGGTAGCCACGTGATTCATGCTTCCGGTTTTTAATGGTTTCCTTAAACTTAATTTATTTATAGTTCATTTTTTCTTAAATTTCAGATTTAAGTTGTAATAAGGCCGCTCGGGTATTTTATTTTGGGTTTTCCTTAATACTTGTTTCTACAACGGTAGACTAGTTTATGCGGGCTTTTCAAACTTAATCAAATGTTTTTTAAACATGCATTACGAAACGATTGGATCACTTAACAACGATAACATAACAATAAGATCTTTTAAAAAGCGAATCTTACTTGGTAATAGATACTGTTATTAAAACTGACAATGTTTCTTAATTACAAGCTATTAAACATGATTTTACTATGAACAACATCATGTTTTGTTAAAAGAAGATCATAGATAAATCAATCGTTCATGTGACACACCAGATCTGGCCATAATGTCTGGGCCGGGTTTGGGGTGTTACAGAAAGAAATTAAGTCATTTTTGTATTAAATTTTTTTCTTTTCTCTTTTTTTTTTCCAATATATGTGATTTGGTTACTTGAGGACAAACAACAAGTTAAGTGTTGGGGAGTGATTTGTCATGAATTACACTATTATTTACATCCTTTTTACATATAATTTTAGCTTGTTTAATAGTTAAATCAAAGCATCTTAGTATATATATAGGTTTACATACTTAAAGTAGTAATTTATGCTTTATAATAGTTTTAATTACATTTTATATATCTAAATAAGGTTACATAGTTTTATAGGTCAAGTCGGGAGCTAAAGATGTATATTTGAGCTGAAACTGATGCCTATGTTATGACACCAAGACACTCATGTCTCAACATCAAAGACAAGCCAAAAATAAATTTTGGGGAGCAATTGGCCTCGATTTTGCAACATAGTATGGCTAAGTCGCGACACTAGATCCGATGTTGCAACACTACAGGCCAATGTTGCAATACCGCCCTTGCGCAGCCTAAAAAGTCCTTACACAAGATAATTAGGTTTTAGAGGGAAATTTGGAGTATTTGTCCTAGTCAAACTCTAAGGACTTCAAGGACAATTTAGGCACTTTATTATTCTGAGTTTAGCCTATATAAAGGCCATTGTAATCAATTTTAACACACAATTTTACGGAGATAGAAAATATACTTAGGGTTTTCAATTTTAGTTTTTATTTAGGATTTTTTATGTTCTTGTAATCTGAAGATCCTATTCCAAATTGAGACTCTCACGAGTGGAGATTGTTCCGAAGCCACGCTTTCATCAATAAATTCATGAGCATCTCTTTTCCTTTATTCTATTCTTTATATCTCTTTCTTTAACATTGTTTAATTGAATGTTTGTGTAAAGATTAGAATCAATTTATGCTTTATACATATCTCAAATGTTTCAACTATTATAATCTTATTAATTGATTGAAGGATAGAGTTTCTTAGCAGATCAACTATTTGGGAAAGGAAGAACTTAAATCCTAGGCTTGACAACCCTAGGAAGTCCTTTTGGTGGGAATTAACCTAAAATTGGTATATTCGTGAACACCTTAGCCCCGGACCGATCTGAACTGTAAGGTCAAGAGATAAGTAATTATTGCTGACTCATTAGATTAGTTGAACGCCGAGAGGCACAATGACTAGCTAGTTGAATGCAACCCTACATCAACAATTAATTAGGTAGATCAATTGGATCTAGGCTAATAGAACTTGCATTAGCAAAACAATGGATAGGAGAAATCGATACATGAACTTAGGAGTAGATTTAGGCTTAATTCAATTTATTTAGTTTATTAATATTATCATCGTCTTGCTTCCATATTAACACTACTAATTTGTGACTCAAGTACATTAGTAATTATTTTTAATAATTGGCTTGATAGTAGTTTTTCCCAAATTGCAATCCCTTGAGTACGATCCTCGGAGTACTTACATACTTCGTTGTAACTATATTACAACCTAACCCATATACTTGTGGACACCACCTCAAATCCATATCTTTAGTTGCAATATTCATATTCTAGATGTTAGTACGTCCGAAGGCGATCAAGATCCAATATGCATTGCGGATTTTCAATAGCTTGAGTTAGCAGCATCGCATTATACTTTATTGATGGTTGAGATTTTACACGTGTTGCAGATACTTAACAGCTTGAGTGAGCAGCATCAAATAAAGCTTGTTTAAATAAATAAACTCTATAGCTCATGGAAGTAAAGTAATTTTGTGTATATAAAGTTATATTACTATATTTCTCTAGATGGAATTATTAAATAAGTATAAACAAAATGATTGGAAGGATTGAACATAAATTTCATTAATACGTTGCAAAAATGAACCTAACTCATAAGCTGATTGCATTGATGTGTTACACACCGAACAAGGTTGAATGGTATGACGTAAAATAGTTTGGTTATACATGTATATGTATTTATATGTTATGATTGTATTATGTGAAATACTAACTTATTGGTTGTTATGTAGAGTTATATATGAAAGAGTAAGGATGCCAAGAATATGTCATTTCGTGTTTTTGTGTTCAAATACTTAAATTGTTATAATAATAAGGTATGTTAAAGTTTCATATGAACTTACAAAGCCCAGTTGAAGCTTACTCTGTTTCATTTTCCTATTTCTTGTAGTTATAGTTTTGTGAAACTCAACGATCAGATTAGCTTGAAGATCAAACTATCTAGCCTCTATTTGGTAGACTTTTAATCATTTATTCTGGTTATATGGCATGTAATAGGGGTTAAATTGCATGTAAATGTTTTGTAAAAGCAAAGTGTAATTTGTGATGTATATAGTATGTGTGTGTGATAAACTTTTGATATGCTTGGTCATTGTTTGAAATGGTGAATTTGAATATGGTTGTTAAGCATAGGAAAAATGAGAGATTCATATAAATGGTTGGCATGATTTAGTTATGTTATGAATTGATTGAATAGGTGAGATTGGTTGGAACATATGGCATAATAGTTTGGTATTTGATTTGGATGTTATAGATATGTTATGTGCATTGGTCCTTTTGGTGTCTATTATATAGACAAATATATATTTGTACATGGTTAAGGATAAAGAATAGAAGTTTTGTCAATTTTAATGATTTATATATTCAAACTTGGTATGAATTAAGGAACACATCGGCATTGCTTATTGGTTGTGATGGTGTCTTATGGCATAATGGTTAGAACTAGAAAATTGACATGTTTTGATATGCTTTTGGTGTATTTTATAAAGGTTTATTGAATGGTTAATGGCATGTTTGTGGTTTAAGTAACTAGTTGATGCATGTGACTTGCATTATAAGTTACATTTTGGTACACATGGGCAAGTGACACTGTCGTGTACTCTGTTTGATTAGGGTGATTTTGGGTAGACACAGTCTCAGTTGTAACACCCCTTACCTGGGTTCGATGCCAGAACCGAGTACGAGACGTTACCGGACAATATTACAACTAAACCTACAAAATCAAACCATGAAATTTCGTCTCAAAATAAAACTTTTTCGTAATATATCATATAATCCTTAAAATGGGCCTACGGGGCCCAGAACATGATTTGGGAGTGGTCCAGGACCAAACCGAGAACTTGAGAAAAATTTTAAATATTTAGGTCAAAAACAGGGTACACGCCCGTGTAAGATAAGGACACGCCCATGTGGGCAGGCCGTGTGGTCACACAGACCCGTGTCCCCAACTCGTGTTAAATTTTTGGAAAAATATTTTTCATTTTGAACCTGCAAGGATTTTCACACAGCTGAGCACACGCCCGTGTTCTTGGCCCGTGTCCTTTACACGGCCCTGACATGCCCGTGTGGTCTCTCCGTGTGAAAAACTGGGACATTCTGTTTATGACGTCAGCGTGCAATTTTGGTCACACAGCCACAGGACACGCTCGTGTGACCAAGCCGTGCGACATCCTTAATCTCCGAAATTTTCATGCAAGGTTTACACGCTCTACACACATGGCCATGGGGGCCAGCCGTGTGGCCCTAAGTTAGGCTATTTTCTAAGCCATTCTTTGTCCCAAAACACATACAAATTATATCAATTTTATTACTACATTCCATGCACATTTTTAGGCATCTAAATAACCTCATTTGACCATTAATCATCCATTTCAACCAAACCACACACAAACACACCAAGCATTCCATGAATTACCTCATAAGGATATATAAATAACCAATATCATCATTGGCCAAATCACATGGACTTAATTACAAAATGACTTATCCATTGACAATAGCCACAATATAGCCAAACCAACATGACATTTACAACACCACTAAGTCCCTATATATGCCATAGTCCAAAAGAGTACATATTACAATACCAAAAGAACGTTGTAGATAGTGTGGGTGATCCTCCGATGCTTCTCTATCTCTGAGCTAGCTTGACTACTCTATAAAACAAGGGAAAAGAGAAAGGAGTAAGCTTTTGAAAAGCTTAGTAAGTCTATAAGCAAATAGTTAACATCATACCAACATTCTTAACATCAAGAGTCGTATCTCAACATATCAACTTACCACCTAATCTTACCATTATCCATATACTCATCAAGCACAATACTTTCACTTACTCAAATTCACATGCACCCTTTTCACACACATGCAATTTCCCACAATATCACTTGCTCATATAATTATACCTGCGCTTATACACCACATAATCACACCAATATCATTTGTAAACTTTCCGTTGCACCCTTCGGAATAACATTCTATACTCGATGGTTTCAGCACATAGCTCCACCAATACATGTGGTGAACTCTCATGTACATATTATAAAGATCTGGCTCTCGTGTACATATGGTAAACTCTCATCATCACCCATGTAACCTAGCCATTATATCCCGTAGCTCTCTTGTCTACATGGTGTCCAACACTTGGAATCACACATGCGACCTAGCTACATATATCATAGCTCTCGTGTTTACATGTTGTACCCCGGTAACATACATGTGACCTAGCTACATATAACATCTCGTAGCTCTCTTGTACACATGGTGTCCTACCCTAGAAACACACATGTGACCTAGCTACACATTTCTGTATCTTTCGTTTTTCCGATGATTCAATTGGGAACACCAAATTTCCATAATTCACCAAATCATAAAAGTTATCCAACATTTTCCATGTCATACAATAATTTACATTTATGAAATTAAAATAGATGTAATACTTACATATAAACTTACCTCGATAACAAAATGCGATAATTTAGAATTTAGTCCGAGACCTTGCGCTTGCCTCGGTCAAGGTCAATTCATCGATCTTCTCGATCTATAACGACACAGCTAATTTAATAATCTCATTACTCAAAACAGCCCAAAATCTTCCTATAGCAATTTTTGTAATTTGACCCCTAACTTTCTTAATTTTTCACTTTAGTCCCTAGGCTCGGTTTATGATTTTCATGCAACTTCCATGCATTTTAAGCCTAGTTGAACCATTTTTTCCCTTATAACGGCCCACCATTTCCACCATATTACCACTTATACACACCACATTTTATCTTTTACAATTAAGTCCTTCCTACAATTTCCATTAAAAATCACCTAGTGCAAATTGTTCTCCACACTTTAAACTTTCATATTTCACCATTAGACATCAAAATACATCCATGACATCTATGGGTAAAATTCAAAAAAATAAACCCTAACCCAAAATAATGGTAGAAATAGCTAGAGTAATTTACGAGGATTCTAAAAATACAAAAAACATTAAAAACGGGGCTCGATTACACTTACTTGTGAGCTTGAAAATCAACAAAACCCTAGCTATGGAGAGCTTGCTATATTTGGCCAAAGAAGGAAGAAATGAACACATTTTTGGCCTAATTTTCCCTTTTTATTTCTTTTATTAACTAATGACCAAAATGCCCTTCATAAATAACCTTTAGTACTCCACCCTTCATTGGGCATTTTTGTCCAAACAAGGTTAAAATGGTTTAATTACTATATAAGGACCTCTAATTTGAGAACCTAGTTCAATCAAGTACCTTTATGGAATAAAACCCATATTTTTCACCTATTGCAATTTAGTCCGATATATCAAATTGGACATGTAAACAACAAAAGTCACACATCAAAATTTCACATAATTATTCAAACACCTAATAAACATCAAAACTAAATCAAAAAAATTATTCTTGACCTTGAATTCATGGTTTCGAAACCACTATTCCATTTATCCTTTAATTCAGGCTGTTACATCAGTCATAGCCAGGCTGGTGAGATGGCTTAAATGAACTTAACCAACTTACATGAAAGGGTTAAAATGGTAATAATGTGGCTTAAATGAACTTAATACTATGAATCATTTGAAGGGCTCAATAATAATAAAGACTTGAGATAAGTTTCATTGTCCTTGTTACTTACCAAGCTTAGTTCACGTGTTAGTTGTTTAAATCACATAGGTATGAACTTTTCAAGAAGTCGCTATGATAGCTAGAGAGCATCGCCTCGCTCGACAATCCTTTAAGTTTTTTTTACAAATGTTAAAGTGTAATTTGTAATAGGTTAGTGATATGTATACTAAGTCTCATATTGAATATAAAGATTGTAATACGAATGATATGTTTTAAAATCTTTTATAGTTTGTTTAGCAAAAATTCATGTCATTCCAATTTGAATACGTTTATGCCATGTTGTTCTGCCTAAACGAACTTAAATATTGATTTACAATGATTTGATTCATATTAAAATGATATGATAATGTTTAGGCATATTTTAGAGTGTTTTTAGTCAATTTTCTTGCTTCAAGGGTCGTGATTTCGAAACTTGGGCTTAGGGGTATCAACACAAGTAAGGCATAATACCTCTATGTGTAGCTTAGAGCACTTATATTGGTACATATGGGTAGTTCTACCATAACAAGTGCTACAGACTCAAGCAATTACACTGTTTGGAGTCGTTTTGACTTTCTATGGTTCATTTTGGGTCTCCAACAACTCCGACCACCCTCGAACATCTTCCAAATGATTTTAAAATTGTATATTACTCTCTTGAACATTCAGAATTATTTTAAAGAAAATCTATAAAGTTGCCAAATGAAGTTTTATTAAAGGAAAATTTTGATTATGGTTTCGAAAGTGCTCCAGTAGCACCTCCCATTTGTACCATACGTTGGGACGGTGAGGGTGTTACACTCATCACAATAGTAAGTACTTGAGGCACTTTATAATCAAGGTTTACAATACCATAACCTCTATACCATTTAATTTCACAAAAGTTTATGCAAATATATTTACAACTTAATTTTACATTTATTCCCTAATTTAATCATTTTCCTAATCAAGTTAATATAAGAAGAGTAAGAATATCCCAGGCTATTTACCTCTTAAATGTGTAAAAATCAAAGATTAACTTTCTAACACCTTGAATCTTCTTCCACACAATCTTGAAAACCTCATTTCCATCATTTTCAAATTTTTTCATAAATAAAATATAGAACAAACTATTAATCTTCAAGCTTTCATAACTTTCTCATAGTATAAATCACAAATACAAAGCTAGGAGAAGTAGAAAGCACCATGATTAACCTTTATAAAGCTTTCTCTCTTTAGTTTTCATTCTCTCCTACTTACTCCCATGAAAACCAAGGCTGAAAATTAGAGGAATTACGATAGAAATAAGAGTAGAAAGTGGTTTTCCAAGATATTTTAGTAGAATCCCAAAATAGGTGGTAAGGTTTTTTAGTATTTTTGGAGAAAAAATTGCAAGAAGGGATGAAAAGGGAGAGATCTCCCATATAAGGATGATGGTCAGTTGGTTGGGGGAAGGATGAAGATGATCCTACACTATTCTTCCCTTTAAAAATATTCAAATGGTCTAAAAAGCCCAACCTATAATAGCCCTATCCCGTATCCGTCACGGAATGGAATTACGAGATGTTATCAGACGAGACACAACTTTCGGACAGTCATAGATGCACATATGTTATAGTCACATTTTTCAAACATAAGTCTGTTAAATGCATTATTCAAAAAAATTTAAATCAATATTCAATTAGCAATAAATCTCAAATTCATATATAATATGCTTTCCAAACACATTCTAATATTTTAAAAAAAATCATTTCATAAGGAAATCGAATGCCACATACAAATCCAGTATTAATACCTTAACAAAATGCACATATATTTAGTAACCTAATGTATCATTTTATTTCAAAAATATATACACATACTCAGGCTATTTTAAACATTTCATTTCATATATTTATACATGCACATCTTAAATCAATCAAATCAAAACACATAATATTTTTGAATATTGTATTTTTGGCACAGACAAGTAATATCATATAACAAAGGTTTATGTCTAATATCATATATAATATTGGCTAATGACCTTTAAGAACACATATGCTTTATACATTTATTTTAAACAAAACATATTCTTTATAAAGTCATTTAAACCCAACGTATAAGACCACATCAGTTTAAAATTATTTTAGCACAAATGTCAATTAAGGTCGCAAACAATCTATATGCCAATTTTCCATACATATATATATATATATATATTTATATCACGTACTGGGGTTTTAAAACCATACCAAATATACCATACCAAATATATTTACTCATTTATTATCCAAAGGATACACACATATATTCATATACTAGAATAGAACCATTAAATCGATGCAAGTACTACTTTATTGGTGGTATATGTTCATATTCATTTTCTTCTATACTATCCAATAATACTATTTTGACTACATCAAAGCGCTTATATAAAAAAAAATATAACCTAATTACAAATTCAATACATTGTTTCATTAGCCGAACCTATTAATCAAATATTAATCTTAGTATGTATTCATATAAATATATTACCAAACTGATTTAACATGTACTAAAATCCAAGAACATATAACCATTCATCACACCATTTGTAGTATAAAATATTCTTCTCTAATGAGCATAAACCAAACACCACACTCACACCTTATACCAAATACATTATTTACAAATATCATGATCAGAATTATTTAACCAAAGTATTAACCAAGAAACCCATAATCAAATTCAAGCATTAACAATTCATACCAATTCACTTTATCTTATAAGCCACACCAAACCTACCTTACACCAGAACACTTAACAAAACATATTAAACATAATTTCCTATATATATACAAGCCATGACCGAATCATCAAAACATTAAAAAAAAAAAACAAACTTAACATAAATAATAAGCCATTTTCGCATGGCTCTTATTTACATACCCCATAATCCTACATTTAAGCTAGCCTATACATGCCGTAGGTTTAAGTTCAAACTTATAAAAATACTGAAATAGTCGATAGTGTGATAAGCTAGCTTCTCTGACGATTCTCGAACTCGTATCTTGGATCCAAAATCCATAGAACAAAAATAAACAAACACACAGCTTAAGCTTCTATAGCTTAGTAAGTTATAGGCAAATAAAAAATTTAATGATGTAATCAACTCAATTAAGCTAAACCAAAGTATATTATCATTACCACAATTAGTCTTAGACTTACAAATTTCATAAATAATATATTTTCATATACAAACACAACCTTGGCCGAATGCTCAAATAATTAGGGTAGCAAATTATCATTCCACTTTCAAAACTAAAATATCATTATATAACCAAATATATATACACCCATATGCGCTAAAATACCTTAAGCTTACAATTTCATATATTTAATATATACTTTCACATATAAGCTATTCATGGCCGAGTATACATATACATATTTTGACAAGCTATCATTCAATTTCCAAGCCAAAAAATCTTTATCATTGCTAGTACCCATACACTTATGTGCATATATTTATAGATCAAAGAATAACAATCACATACATATTTACATTATAGGGCCGAATACACTTACATCATATATGCACATATTTAAGAAGTATTTCAATAGTACACAAATTAATTATTCACAAGTCAAATACACATACTACATACATATATAGTTTTCATTACCACCGTACATGATTTAAAACAAATATTCCAAGTACTTACTTACCTTATCTTTAATAGGCAACTAATTAATTCATACCTGGACCTTTAATTCGTTTTACTCCTTAAACACAACTTCTCTTTGCTCGATGAACTTTTCAGAATTGGGTAAGACACTCAGTTAATCACATATATCGTACAATGCTAACGTCCCAGACGTGGTCTTACATGTAATCACATATCGTTGCCACTGTCCCAAACAGAGTCTTGCTCGCACACATATATCAGAATCACATATCAATGCCAATGTATAAAATGTGGTCTTACTCGCACACATATATCGAAATCACATATCGATGCCAACATAAAAAACGTGGTCTTACTCGCACACATATATCGGAATCACATATTGATGCCAACGTATAAAATGTGATCTTACTCGTACACATATATCAAAATCACATATCGATGTCAACGTATAAAACGTGGTCTTACTTGCACACATATATCAGAATCACATATCGATGCCATGGTCTTACTCGCACTTCATATATCGGAATTCACGTGTCGATGCCTCATATACATCCTTATATCAACTTTAAATTGGTCAGAACATACATATGTTCATTAATAAAATTATCATTCACTATCAAGATCACAATGTCATCATATAATTAAATATATATATATGTATATATATCCATGATTCATACTTTAACTTCACATACATAAACATATCTTAGTAGCCAAATATAAACTTGCAATTTAAATACAAATAATCAACTTTTTAATATGTATAGCTCATGTCACCACTTTCAATTCTAGAACTCATTCATTACTTTATCATCAAACGTAAATTAATTTTATTACTCAATGCCGAATCATACTTTACTTCATATTATTACAACTATTTATTAATCACATATATATATATATATATTAAAATTTAACCACATCTTTTTGCTTATAAACTTACCTTGGACGATGAAAAACAGAACAGGACAACTAGTCGATAACTTTTATTTTTCCCCGATCCAAATCTGATTTCGTTGGTTCTTGATCTAAACATATTTAAATAAAGCTCATTCAAACATATTTTCATTCAATTTAGTCCTAAAACACATAAATGGGAAAATTACCATTTTACCCTTAACATTTACAATTTTTACAATTTAGTCCCTATTGCACAAAACACAAAATATGCAAAATTTTACATACCCATGTTAGGCCGAATGTTCCTAGTGTACATAAAAGTCCATATATTTCATTTATTTCACATTTTAGTCCCCCAAATTATTATTTTTACAATTTAATCCTAATTACTCAAAATCATCAAAAATTTCCATACAAAATATGTTAATCTAAAACATATCATTCATATTTCATCATTAGACAACAAAAATCACAAGCTCTCATTAATGGCATAACTCAAAATATTCATCAAAATAAAAAATTCAGGCATGAGTTTAGTAGTATATGAAGCAACGATCTCAAAAACATAAAAATTATTAAAAACTGACTAAGAACGAACCTTGAATCGAGCTTGAAAGGATGTCCAAACCTAAGCTTTCTTTATTTCTTTTTCTTTTCTTTTGTTTAAGTTTGGGTGAAAAAGAAAGATACATGAAAGCTTATTTTAATCATGGTATATTATAACATATATATTAACATATTATTTAATTTACCAATTAACCTTATTATATAATATAATTTCTTTATAATGGTTGTCTACAACCGTCCAACATTTATTATGTTGGTCTAATTACAACTTAAATGCCTCCACTTAAAAAGACATCAACAATTTGGCCCTTTTACAATTAACCATCAATTTTTCATTTTACGCGATTAAGTCCTTTTATTTAATCGAGCTCTCAAACGACAAAATTAAATCACAAAAATTTTACACACATAATAAACATAGAAAATAATTTTTAAATATTTTTTGACTCGGATTCGTGGTCCCGAAACCTCCATTCTAATTAGGGTCTAAATCAAGTTATTACACAACCGAACAAATTTTAAGTCCATAATTTAATAAATTGTGGTCCACTCTTCCTATACATGATCCAAGTAGCCCAAATCATCTCCAAATATCAAATATCTCAATAAAATAATATTTCAAAGATTTAATTCTTGAGATATGATTAAAATATCCTTTTTTGTCAAAATTATCATTTTACCCATTTTTGTTTCAAAGCTCAATTTATTCACATCAATAGGCAATCATCAATTCATAATATCATGATTCACTTATAACTTTTGATATGGATTTATGGATGGTGAAACTTTACATCTTTGTCTTTCTCTAGGTAAAATTCAAAATTTTACAATTTAATCTATGTACTTCTCATCTTTCCAATTTAGTCTAAATGTGATTTTCATCTCACTAACATATAATCTAATACGCTTCTATGTAAAAAAAAAAAATTAATATTCATGTTTTCCCATTTTGGTCAAATAAGCACTTTAGTCCCTAATATTTTCAAAATTTGCAATTTGATGCTTGTATCTTATTTTTCTTTCTGAAATTTCTTTCCATTAATTCTCATATCCAAAATCACATTATTCTTTGAATAATCCCTTTTATGACTTGTTTTCTAAATTTCCTATAAATTCACTTATCCAACACCGGTGTAGCGCCACATGTCAAATAAAAAAATTTGAGATGCAACATTTATTTTTTTGAGATGAGAAAAATTAAAATTACACAGAGCTTCAAAATGCATCATTTTAAAAATATTAATGTTTATAGCTATTTGGTTTAGAAAAATATTTTTCAAAAATTATTGGATGGAAAAAAATGGTTTCATATTTGTCAAATAATATTGTAAATCTTGTGACATTCAGTAACGTAGAGATAAACATACTTGGGTTTATATAGAAAGAAGATCAAGAGGAAGAAAAAAAGAAGAAAAAAGAAGATGAATGATGAGGATATTCAAATGGAGAATTATACAATTTATATTGGAATCGTGAAAAGTAATAAACTTAGGTTTAGATAGAGAAGAAATAAGTTGGTCAATCAGTGTTGAGCTTGTTCATTGGGAAGGGAAGCATAATAAATGCATCTTTATAGGAGAAAAGATAATCTTCACATGAGAGAAGAAAATTCAAATTTTATTTTAAAACACTACAAGGGTAAACTTTAGATTTCAAGTGCCCAAAACCAAATTCTCTAGACATTCTTGATGAAATTTTCTGGACACAAATAGTTTTCCTAAAGGCAAATATATGATTGTAATTGTTAACCATTGATTAAACTAAGGCTAATTTAGAACTATATTGGTTTTATTTCACTTAGGTATTTAAAGTATTTTTTCGAAAAAAAATGACACGTAAACTATCAATTTTGTCTCATTTTACTCATAAAGTGTATAATATCCGATAGGAATATGTCACATGCCTTATTTTTATTAATTTGCATCGTGTTTTGGCTTGAAAAAGATGAAATTAATAGTTTAAGTATTATTTCTAACTCCAAAAAAAAAACTTTTTACCTAAGTAGGAAAAGTTGTATATTTTCAGAAGTGATTTTGCATTTAAACCTTAAACTAAAGAGCCTTTTGTTTATTTTATACATTCCGAACAAAATCGCATTGTTTGGATTCAAAATTTTTTAGGTACCCCATAATCTCACAATCTCATATAGTGTCATCGTGTTGGAATATAAAGTATAATCTCAATACCACTCATTTCTTAAATTATCTAATATTACGAGCGTAATATGAAATTTTAGACAAATTTACTATTTATTTATTTTATATTGGTTGGAGTTGTTATGCAGCCTATACAACAGTGTTTTTGTCTACTATCACAAGTTTTGTCCGTGTTTGTTGCAATTAAGGGTAGAGACTAAGGGTTAATTTTTTTTTATTACTTTTGAAAAGTGCTGTGAAAAAATATTTTAAAAAGTATTTTTAAAAAATTTGATTTGAGAGTTAAATGTTTAGTATTGTTGTAAAAAAATACTCTTGAGAAATAAAATATTTATTTTAGACATGATATTGTGAAGTAAAAATATACATTTAAAAAAATTAAAGTTTAATTTCGTTAATATTATTATATTTTAGTAAAGGTATAATAAATAATTCATTATTAATATTTTGATATATAAAATATAAATTTTAAATACATGTAAACAATTAATATTAATTATTTATAAAATTTAATTTAAATATATAAATTATATTTCAAATATTAAAATATATATAATGATAAATCCAATATAAATATTATATACGATGTAATACATGGTATTATAAATAAAAATTAAAAATATCATTTAACTCTGTTGGTAATCAACATTTTTATTAAAATATGAGGAAAGTTTAGGGTGCCTTAACTGACGCAAAATCAGGGGCGAAGCCAGAACAATTTTATAAGGGCAAGATAAAATTTTAATTTTTTATAGTTTATATATTTATAATTTTTAAAGGATTAAATTGATTTTTTATAATTTTAGGGGAGGGGCAAAATATAATTTTACCTTTACTAATTTAAAATATTTTAAAAATTTTAAGAACTTAAATAGTAATTTTACATTTTAGAGAAGATCGAGGCCCATGCCAGACTCCTTGAATTTGCCCTCGTGCGAAATCATTTTTATTTACTTATTTTATAATAAATAATTTATATTTTAGGTGGTATCCCTTGTACTTGACGCGACACCATCTTTAACTACAATAAATATATTATTTTCATAATTAATTTAGAATTCACACTATTTTTAAAATTAATTATTTTTTAATATTATTGTAATAAATTTCCCTAAAATTGAAGTTTCAATTTAATGTTTGCACCTTATAATTGGGTCTTAAATTGACGCATAGACTAGTTTATAAATATGTATATATACATATATATAAAACAGAGAATAGCTACGTATGAAGGGAATTCCTTTCATGATTAAAACACAAAATCCCATATTGGTCAGCCATAATTACCTGCATCTCTCATTGCTTTTTACTCAAGAAAACAAACCACCATAATGGCCTACAAGACTCTGCATCAAAGTCAATACTTATGGCCAAGCAAGAATCATAGAAGAGACGATCAATACTTTATCATTAATATATAAATATATGGTTATTGCAACTTGGCAAGTTGGACAAATCCATGATTTATAGTTTGAAGTTGGAAAAAGTTTATCGCTTTAATGTTACTGTATAATTATGATCTCAAAATATTAAAATGTAAATTATTTGAAGCTGTAATATTTAAATATTAAAAATATGTGCAATTCTATCCAAAAGAAATACCTCAAAAAGAGAGGTTTAATGGGGATAGAGATAAGTGAGATTTGGGCAAGTAGAAGGCGACAGAATGGACATCCGCCCGGAAATACAGGAAGCCGTACAGCAACACACTCAGCTTTCATTTTTATTTTTTAAATTATACACAATTAATGTATGTACATATAAATAGAAAGAGAGAGTTTAACTAAAACAAAGTTAAAACCCCACTTAATAAAAGCTCTTTCTTTCACCCTTCCTGCCACACATCACTCTCACCGGTGGCAGCATTTGCAGCAGCAGCAGCAGCAGCAGCAGTTGCAGTCATGCAGCACTGCTACTGCTCACCTTGCAGTCAAGAACCACCCCACCACCAAATAAATATGTATATACAAACACCTTTACTATATCTATTTATTATAAATACTGAAGTGGTTTTTTTTTTTTTTTTTTTTGGTGTGTGTGTTTTTAATTGTAATTTCCTAATTAATTAAAGGTAATAAAAAGGCTTGATTTGATTTCTTAGACAAAATAGACTGAAACCCATCACCCCTCTGTTCTTTTTGTAATGCCAAAAAACCGTTTCTTTCTAAGCTCTGAAAATGCAGTCATGAAAAACCCTCTTCTTCATATCTCACTACTTACCTTTTCTAGGAAAATCATTTCTTTCTAAGCTTTTATTTTTAAATACCAATGGGAGGATTAATTGATCTGAACTCTACGGAAGACGATGAAAGGCCATTATCTGGTTCTTTGTCTCCATCTTCATCTTCAGCTTCAGTGTTAAGTGCCCCTGGTTCTGGTTCTTCTGTTTGTTTAGAACTTTGGCATGCGTGTGCTGGTCCACTTATATCTTTGCCAAAGAGAGGAAATGTAGTGGTGTACTTCCCTCAAGGCCACTTGGAACAAGTTTCCGATTTTTCCGGTGTAGCTGCAGCTTATGATCTCCCTTCCCACGTGTTTTGTCGGGTTTTTGATGTCAAGCTTCATGTAAGCTATCTATACATGTGTTTTACAAATTGTCACTCCATCTTGTGTGTTCTATATATTATCTTTGTCTAATGAATGCGTTGTCGAGGTTTGGGGTTGTGGGAAAATTTTCCTTTTTCTTTCTGGGTTTGTATTCTCGAGGACTATTTCAAAGGGGAGAGCTTTAAAGTCCCTTTTTTTTTTTGTGCTTTTATGGGTTTGGTTCCTCCATATTTTTTGGGGGGAGGGAGGGTGATTGCGTCTGGATTTGATGTAGTATTCCAGACAATTGACCTTGTGAAATTGGTTTTATCATGTGAAATCGAGTGTTTCGAGTATTTGGAATTGATTTTATTTTTTACTTGATTTGTTTTCCCCGACGATGATAGGGGACAAAGGAGAGTGGTGCAGTGTGTTATTCTTAGAATGTGGATTTGCTATGAAATGTTTGTTCATGTTGGCAGGCTGAGGGTGCCACAGATGAGGTTTACGCCCAAGTTTCATTGGTTCCTAAAACTGAGGTGGGTTTTATTCTAGCTCCTTGTTTTGCTTGGTTAATGGTTGCTTATAAAAGTAGTATGAACAGAAAATTATATTCAGCTTGGTCCATAGGCAATACCGTTATTCTGAATTAGAAATATTGTCCAAAGATGAGTTGAACTTAGTTCTTACATTTGGTGTCATTTTGTTGGTTTGATGTGCTTGTTTCTTCTCGTTTCATTTTCAAGGTGCCTTTTTTCTCTTGTTAACTCAATTTTTTTTTGTGTAAATTACTAAATTATGCCTTTTGTAGCAATCTGAGCAGAAGTTGGAGGGGGGGAAGACTGAGGCAGATGGTGAAGAGGAGGATACTGAAACCAATGTCAAGTCAACCACGCCCCACATGTTCTGCAAGACACTAACCGCTTCCGATACCAGCACGCATGGTGGCTTCTCTGTTCCTCGTCGAGCTGCCGAGGACTGCTTTCCTCCCTTGGTAATTTTCTTGCACTGTCTCCTTATATTGTCTTTAACTTTTCATTGCTTATTTCAATGTATATTTACAACAGTTCATTATGTTTTTGTAAAGCAATCTTCAGTGTATCTTTTTGAGTTTAACTAGATTGGTATTGTAGGACTATAATCAGCAAAGGCCCTCACAAGAGCTTGTTGCGAAAGACCTGCATGGTTCTGAATGGAGATTTCGACACATCTATAGGGGTATGAACTAGTTATCGGGTGCATTTTAACGCAAAGTTCCACATTATGGATTTCCATTCTCAGAACAAAGGCATGTAGTCAGAGCCTTGACTAGCTGTTCATTTCTCTATTTGCTGTTAAAGATAGTTTTGGTTTGAGTAGGTCAACCACGGAGACATTTGCTGACTTCTGGATGGAGTGCTTTTGTAAATAAGAAGAAGCTTGTCTCTGGAGATGCGGTGCTTTTTCTGAGGTTACAAATATTCCCTTTGTGAAGTTCTAATTAATGTCCTACAGGAGTTCTTATTTGGTTTCCATGGCAGGGGTGAAGATGGAGAACTGAGGCTCGGAATCCGAAGAGCTGCTCAAATTAAAGATGGCTCTTCTTCTCCATCTTCTTGCAGCCAGCAGTTGAATTGCAGCAATTTTGCAGATGTGGTTCGTGCTATTTCTATGAAAAGTGTATTCAGCATTTACTACAATCCAAGGTATGCCACTGCCCTATTTAGATACTTTACAAGCTATATTCTGAGGATGCAATTTGAAACTAACAAGTGAACTTTTAGATTCTTTTTCCTTTTTGTGCTATGCTCTGGCCTTGTGGAGGTAAAAGGATTTGAAATGAGAGAATGATACATATACTATGTTTAAATTTATTAAATTTATTGCTTGTATTTTTAAAGTATGCAGCTTATGTGTACTTTGATATGCTCATAAAAACTTGGTCTAAACCTTGAAGTGGCTCATGGGGCTGGCATTTTCACTTGTTTTCTCGAGATTCTGTTCACTTAAAGCTTGAATCACACTATGTTATTTGTATATCCTCTTAGTATCCCAAAATAATTTATGCATGATGCAGAAGTTTTGAGAAATCATCTTAAAGTTTAGATATATAGTGTTCTATATACAAGTTGATATTATTATTAGAAAATCTCCATAGGCTTAAGTCTTGATCCTCATGTTAATTGCCATTTGTCCTATATCTCATTGGTGGTTAATTCTTTGTTAGGAATGCGTGCATAATGTACTCTTAAGCTTCTTGTTTTCTATAATTTGTATGTTTTAGTTTTTCTTGGGATCCTTCTCTACTGTCACTTTCTCGATGTGATCTTAAAGCTAAGATTTTGGATGATGTGCTAGGGCCAGTTCATCGGACTTTGTAATACCGGTGCATAAATTCTGGAAGTGTCTTGATCCCTCATTTTCTATTGGAATGAGGTTCAAAATGCAATGTGAAGCTGAAGATGCAGCAGAAAGAAGGTAGAACCTTTTTGAATCTCCAACTCTCGATTCAAATTATTTGATTTTCAGCCTAAAGAGGAGAGCAAAGACCTACTCTACCATATGATGAAGGCCTTAATTGATTTTTCTTGCAGACACTCAGGAGTAATAACTGGAATTAGTGATATAAATCCTGTTCGATGGCCTGGTTCAAAATGGAGATGTATGATGGTATAGCAGAACTTGCTTATATATGATATAATATCGTACAAGTTTCTAATTTTGAGTGTCTTATGGTCATAAGCATATACTATTGTCAGAATAATGTTCCCGTTGACACCTAACTGTCAGGTTATTAGTAGAAAAAAGGGTTTATCTGTTAACCCTTCGCCACAGTAATTATGCATAACACTTAATCATTCCTGTTACTTTTTTAACCTTCGTCTCTATCCATCCTTGGAAGTTAAGTTGGTAAATCTTTTGTTGTATAATAGTTCCTGCCTTGCTGTTTCTAGGAAGTAATCGTTATAACTGTTCTTACTAAAACACTATGGAAGGTGCTTTTACTTCTGAAACTGAAATATGATGTTGAGTTTGTCAACTTGTGGATCTTAGCATGATTGTTTTGGATTGCTTAGACATGGTCTTGGTGCTTTGTCATCCCTGTTAGAAAATATGTTGAAAGTCTCATTAGTTTATGATTTTTATGAGAAATTTACTTGAGTCAATCTAATATTTCTTTCTGGCTAGGGACAATCTAAAAGTTTTGGCTCATTTTTTGTAGGTAAGGTGGGATGATATTGATGCCAACAGGCATAGTAGGGTTTCTCCCTGGGAAATTGAGCCATCTGGTTCAGTTTCCGGTTCTAGCAGCTTGATCTCTTCTGGTTCAAAAAGGAACCGAGTTGGATTTCCTTCAGGAAATTCTGAATTTATGGTTCCTGGTAGGTTTTTCTGCATAACTAATACTCTCTTTTGTTTCAAATGATAGTATTTGACATAGTCCGTTCTTTTAACAGATGGAATTAGAGCATCAGACTTCGGGGAGTCTTTGTGGTCCCAGGTATTGCAAGTTCAAGAAAATCTGGGTTTTAACACTCTTTATGATGGTTCTGATAGTCCGAATATGCATTGGTCTGAAATAAGGCGTTGCATTCCTGGTTCTATTGGTTCTGATTTTTCTGCAATAGGAAATATTGGTAGAGACTCACTGGTGAGTCCTGATATTTCCCGTAAAAGTGTAGGCTTTGGGGAATCTTTCCGATTCCATAAGGTCTTGCAAGGTCAAGAAATTTTTGTGTCCCCTCCATATAGAAACGGTTCAACTGCAGATGAAACTCAAGAAAATGACGCTTTTGGTCTCCCTGATGTTGGCCAGTTGTCGGGAACTAGAAGTGGATGGTCTTCCTTGATGCAGAGGTATAATACTCATAGTCGTACACGACCATCGGCACCATCTACACAATCGTCCTCACCATCTTCAGTGTTAACCTTCCTACAAGTGAGCAATCCAGTTCTGAATTTCAGTCCTATTTATATTTCTAATAACCAAAAAAGGGAACAGGGAGTTAACAAACAGAGTTCTTTTCATGCACCTGAAACATACGAGGCAAAGCTATTTCCATCTTCAGCCAGTGAACATGATTCCCGTGCTAGGGATCTTGGAAGCTCAGATTTATTCGGTCATTCTATTGGTTCTGTTCAACTTGGTGATGCTCCACCTCTAGCAGCTCAACCAGTATTCAGTACTAGTCAAGAATTAGATTCCTCCTGTAAAAGCAGCTGCAGACTTTTCGGTTTCTCCTTGACTGAGGGAAGACATGATGCTAGCAAGGAAGAAGACGTGGTACAAGCAACCTCATCATTGGCCCCTGGAGCGTTTTTACCTTGTGTTAGGGAAGAGTTTCACCCAAAGCCTTCGTCGGTGACAGACACAGTTGGAAGCAATTATACTGAAGTAAGCAATCTCTATGCTGTCAGAGATATCGTTTTAGATATTGCATTGTAGACTAGTCGTGAAAGGCAGATTCACAAATGAGTTCCATAGACAGGGAAATAGAGCGTTTTACAATCTAGTTGAAAACCTGGAAGCATTAGATTCCAGAGTGCCTTTGCTGTGGGTAAAGAGGTTTCATACAACTTGAAGAGTGGTTGGTTGGAAAAATGTTTCATTCTTGTGGTAAGCTTTCACGGTGTTGGCTGACTTTCAAGGTGTGGTTGTTAAAAATCGAGGCTATGTTTTGAGTCTCGACTTCTATACTGATGAAGATGCTGCTGCAAGAAGATGCCTGTAGTTGGTGAATTGATTGTGTATTTTGATTCTATGAATCTAGCGTTATTACCTAAAATTGAAAATTTTTGTAATTATTTTATTAAACCACTTAAGTTTATCTGAAACTGCAAGTATTAAGCTTTCTGACGGTATTCTATTCTAAAACCTAAGCTGTTCTATTCCATATTTCCACGGCTGAGTCTGACCAACCCCCACTACTGACCTGGAGATTTGTCATGTTTCTTGAAGCTTTTATTCGTTTCTTACCTTGGGTTGTTTAGATCCCTGTAATAAGTTGGTGAGGAAACAATTGGGTTGTTTAGATCCCTGAAATAAGTTGGTGAGGAAACAATGTATTGGGCCAAACAGCCAGCAACGCCGAGTCCTGATACCTTGATCAAGGCGTAGGCCCATGCCTTTAACTCTCTTCCATGGGGGCATCATCATCTACCTGGACATCGCCGTACAAAAATTGAGTGCACGCACGGTAGTAACATATTATTTGAAGACAAATCAGAAATGTTGACTTCGAGTTTAAATGCCAGAACAAGTCGGTAACTTACAGTCAAAATCTGACGGCACCCCATCCACCTACATACTAGATAAGGTCCACGAAGTGTTGATTGTCCCAAATTTTCTGTTCGAAATAAATTTCCATTGATGTAAAATAACATTACAACAAATGCCAGAAGCCCACAAAGCATAAGGCTTTAAAAACCTTTAACAACAAATAAACAATTGAAACTCAGAGTTAACACATGAGATGGATTAGGTATGCACGCATGACCACGGACTAGCCATATGGAATGGGAACCAACTTTTTAAATCCAGGAAAGAATTCAAAAGTCACCCTAAAACAAAACTCCGGAAATTAAAGCCCTTCACGACTCAAGCTAATGCATTGATACCCATTGTTTGCAATAGAGTGAATTGGGAGCTCCCCAGACCACAAAAATAGAGTGGCTATGTATTGGCTCACACCAATCTCTCGAATCCTAGAGGGCACAAAGGTGGCTAAACCCTTTGCACAAAACAAAGCCTAAGTTGCCCAAACCAGAGGCTTAAAACTGAAAAGCTTCTAGCTGTTCAGCAGGGGGTGGGGCGGTCTTCCACTAGATATTCGCCAAAAAATCTATCGAAAACAGTTATTTCCAGCTAAAAAATTAAACATGTCAAATAAAAACATTGTTACAGTATGATTAATTCCATGTTAGAGTACACAAATTTAAAACTATATATGTTTGAAAAATTTTTCAAAGCAAAAAAAAAGAAAAAAAACTTGAGTATGATACATTTGAATCAATAATTAGGTCCCAAAATTATTATTTTAGAAAATTTTTAAAATTTTAAATTTTAAATTTTTTTTATTTTTTTAGAATTTTTTAAAAATATAAAATTTGAAATTTTTATAAATATTTTGAATTTTGAAAATTATTTTCAATTATTTTGTAATTTTTGTTAAGAAAGATCAATTTGCTTATTTTTAAAGTTGATAGGGACCAAGATGGTATTTACACCAATCTGTTATTCGAATTATTTAAGTTATTCAAATGGTGAAATTCAAGTCGATTAATTCAAACTTGAAACTCGAATCGAGTTATTTGAGTTCACTCAAATAATTCGAATCACTCGATTCGGTTAACTTGAAATTCACAAATTTTTTTTAATTTTCCGAATCAAATCGAGTTTTGCTCACCCCTGCTCGCAATTTGAAAAGATTATTGAAATTATTCTAAAAGAAAACTCCAAAGAAATTCTTAAAAAAAAAATTCAAAGAGAATTTTATCAACTCAAAGTGAATAATGAATAAATTCATTGTTTACAATGAAAAAAAAAACCTTTATATAGGCTAGCAAAGTAAATTCAAATAAAACTTTAAGTATACTAAAACTTTAATTAATCTAAATAAGCAGTTTAACATAAAACTCCTAAATAACTGAAAAAACTTAAAAATGATCCAAAATTTGAAATAAATAAATAAATAATATTTAAATAAAAATTAATAAATATAATATTGAGCTCATATATAATAAAAATTAAGCCTAAAGCTCGAATCGAATATGATTTAAACTCGAATAAAAAGTCTTAAACTCATAATTTTCATAATATTTTTGAGAAAAATTCTACTCCCACAGTCTTTACTAATACAGTCATAACTTGAGCTCCCAAATTCAAATCTAGTGATTCAAAGTGCATTTCGAAGTTAAGAGATAGTTGACTAATCTTTTCAGCTTGAAACTTGGCAGCTTGGTTGGGTTGACTTTAATGAAATTCATTTATTCTGTGCATGTATCATTCCCCATTTCCTCAAAAAGATTCATCCTTACATATTGTCTTTGATGATATATGTATATCAAATTTGGATGATTGTGTATTCATCCATATGATTAGATGATTATATGCACTTTACATGACTAACCTATTGGTGATTATATGTGTTTACGCATTTGACAAAATGATTAACTAATACTATGTTTATTTTCCTAAATTATGAACAATGGTAAGTTTAATTCTATATTATACGAGCTTACTAAGCTTAATAGCTTACTCTATTTTCTTTTCTATGTTTTATAGTGATTCGGAAGCTCGCTTGATTTGGAAGTCCTCGGTGATTGCATTACACTAACCAGCTATCATTTTGGTACTGTTGAACTTGTGCATTTTGGTTATATGGCATGTATAGGAGTTATGGTCATTTTGTTCTATAGTTTAGTAATGGATTTAGCCATTTGAATTGGCTTGTAAATGATGAATGCTTGGTTATGTGTAAAGCCATGTGACTTGGCTTATTTTGTCATACTTATTGATGCATGTGTATGTGCAAATGGCTTTTTGATATGTTGTGCATAATTGCTATATAAATGCTTGTTGTGATTTGGTATATACAGTACCAAATGGTTGAAATTTGAGATTTGTATGCTTGTGGTTTTAGGTAAAGTGATGTATAATTGAAAGTGACCATATTGATGATTTGAGAATATGAATTTGGTATGAAACTGAATGGCTTATTTTGATACTGTGTGTCTTATGGTTGGTGGTATTGATATAGCATGAATTGAACTTGGTTTTAGATGAGTTTAAATGCCATTTGAAGTTATGGTCATTTGCAATTTTGGTTGGTATAGGTGAATGCAAATTGGGTGAGAAATGTAGCTTGTATAGTAGCCTATTTTTGTCCATACAGGCGTGTGTCTTAGCCGTGTGTGAGACACGCTTAGGTAATATGATCGTGTGTCCCCTGTAGAATTTAATGAAAAAAGGTCAATAAGTTACACTGGCTAGTCACACGGGCATGTGGTTGGCCGTGTGACACAAGTTAGAGAGTTATATAGGGTTGGACATAGTCTGGGACACAGCCATGTGATCCCATTTCGAATGCTCACATGGCCTGTGACACGAGTGTGTCTTTTGGCCATGTGAGACACACGGCCTGGCCGTACGGGCGTGTGTCCCTTGTATTTAGAAATTTTCAATGCTTTTTCCAAAATTTTCATAAGTTATTAGTTTAGTCCCGAACCACTATTAATGCACGATTTGGGCTTTTTAGGCTCGTATTAGGGACATTGTGATTGAGATTGAATGATGTACATTTGGAATTAGAAATTGTATGTGAAATGTAAGCTTATTTTTTAATTAAGTCTGGTAATGCTCCGTAACCTTATTTCGGAGACGGATACTGGTTAGTAGTGTTATATTTTATTGGTATCAAAGCTACGGTTTAGTCAATTTTAGGACTAACGTACCGTATGTGAGTCTAGCTATACATGCCATATTTAACCTGTGATAGTTTGATATCTCCTGACAGCTTTTAAATAATGTTTTCATATAGTAAATGAATTCCAATTGAGCTGACTCCGATGAGAGTAATGCGCCAGCCTCCGTTCATGGAGCTGCGCCATCTGAATTAAGACCCATATCTGAGGGTTGTGGAGGAGAGGGTAAAGAAGCCTTCTTCTAAATGATGAACGAATGGTTCACTAAGTTTGTCCGAACTGTA
Source organism: Gossypium stocksii (assembly GCA_020496765.1). Classification (NCBI taxonomy): domain Eukaryota; kingdom Viridiplantae; phylum Streptophyta; class Magnoliopsida; order Malvales; family Malvaceae; genus Gossypium; species Gossypium stocksii. Next base: position 85,317,278 of record CM035629.1, read on the forward strand.
ACAACCTGATTTTGGGCCTAATTGGAATAGTGGTTTCAGGGCCACAAATCCGACGAGGAAAAATTTAATATTCTTATATTTTTATGATCAAAATTTTTACGGAATAATTTCGTAAAAATTTCGTTCAAAAATTTTGACGTTTGGGAACTCAATTTAGCCAAAAGGACTAAATTGTAAAAAGTGCAAAACTTGAGTTCTAGAAGCTAGAGGTGTCTAATTGCTATGAAATTTTAAATTGGAGGTCCTTAAAAGGTAATTAGACCATTGGTTAATTTTTTGGACAAAAATGGTCATAAAATAGGTGAACTAGAATATTTTTAAGTTAAGGGCATTTTTGTAATATGGTGATTAAATGAATTAAAAACCTAAAGTAAAAGCCAATTTTTGCTCATCTTCAACCCCTTGACTGAATATCACATGCAGAAGACATAGCTAGGGTTTTTCAAACTTCCAAGCTCGATTGTAAGTCTGTTTTAGCCCCATTTTTAATTTTTTTTTTACATTTTTGAGATCCTCGTAGCTTGGTTTAGTTATTTCTACTATTATTTTGAGCTAGGGTTTGTGTTTAAAAATTTACCCATGGATGACATGCATGTGTTTTGATGTTTTATGGTAGAATATGAAAGTTTGAAGAGTAATAAACAACTTTTACTAAGTAATTTTTAGTGAAATTGCATAAAAGGACATATTTGTCAATGTTGTAAAATATGTGTAACAAAATGCGATTTAGTGAAAATTGTGGGCTGCTATAAGAGGGAATATGAATCGGCTAAGCTTGGGTTATGAGAAAAATGAGTACTTTTCATTTTACGAGCCTAGTGGTAAATTGTAAATATGTGAAAAGTTAGGGGTAAAAATATAATATTTGCCATAAGCTGTTTTTGGGGCTTAATTGAAAATGTATGTATTAAATGAGTTAAATGTGTTATTATAGATCAAGAAAGATGAGGAATTAACCTTGACTAGGGAAAAGGAAAGGTTTTGGACTAAAACGCAAACATTTGATATTTTGGACCGAGGTAAGTTTGTATGTAAATAATGCATCGTTTTTACTTACGCTTTCATATTTTGATATATTTTGTGAAATGTGGCTGAATATTTGATGTATTTGAAAAAATATCGACAAGTGAGAATGTAACACCCCTTACTCATGTTCGATGCTGAAACCGGGTACGAGGCATTACTAAACTTAAACATACTTAATCATACAAAATCGGGCTATAAGTTTTCATTCCAACTTAAAAATTTTCATTCATATTCTTAATGTCCCTATCATGGGCCTATGAGACTCAAAACATACATATAAAGTCGTTTGGGACTAAACTGGAAACTTCCGAACACTTAGAAATTTTTTGTTTAACACAGGGCCACACTCCCGTGTGGGATGAGACATGCTTGTATGGGCAGGCCATGTGGTCACACACGCCCATGTCCCTAGTCCGTGTCGAATTTATTTTTTTCATTTCGAACCTAAAGGGGTTTTCACACGGCCTGGCACATGCCCGTGTCCATGGCCTATGTCCCTCACATGACATGACACGTCCGTGTCTTAGCCCGTGTGTGAAAACCTTGACATTCTGTTTATGACGTCAGCAAACATTTAAGGGCACACAGCCAAGTCACATGCCCGTGTGCTAGGCCGTGTGGTGAATTTAATTCTCGCAATTAATGTGCAGAGTTCACACGAACTAGGTACACGCCCATGTCCTGAGACCGTGTCCTTCACATGGTTGAGACACACGGCTGTGTCTCTGTCCGTGTGTTCACTACTGGGCATTCTATTTTGCTAAATTTGGATGTAGGGGGCACATAGCCTATCAACACGCCCGTGTGTCTACCCGTGTGGACAAATATAAGGCTATTTACTTTGCCACATTGGAAAACATCCGCACTTATACCATTTCCGACAACACTTAGCATGACTATAATCCACATCCGAATATCCACAATTAAGGCATCCACACCTCAATTTCATGCTACCTTCATCATGCATACACTTCACACATTATCCATTCAATTATGCAAGCTTGCACTCTCATGAATTTCATCTTCATTGAATAAACATAACTTATCTAGTATTGACCAATTCCAATGGCCATTTACAAATGAATAAGTAACATCACTAGCCAACACATTGGCTAACCAATATGACATATAACAAAAATGACCAAGTTCCTATACATGCCATACCTAAAATACTCAAACTTTACTTTACCCAAAAGAATAACTTGATAGTGTGAATTGAGCTCCGACGTCCTTCGATCCCCGAGCTAGCTTGGCGATACTACAAGAAAAGGGAAAAGAGAGGGAGTAAGCATAAAGCTTAGTAAGTTGCATGTAATAAATAACAATGTAAAATTTTATAATAACATCCACATATCACATTATGAATAAACACATAATCTTAAAGTGACCATTGACATGGCTTACTCATACTCTTTCTTGCTGAACACATATTACATACCAGACTCATTTCTCGTGAGTTTCGCGTATGTACATGTATCACTCCATCACATAACTTTAGTCTTTTTCATCGTTAACATAAACTTTAATTCTTTTCCCCGTTGAACCACTTGGAATATCGAAGGATACTCAGAAAATGCCATACACGTGGTGAGATGCCAATGCCATATCCCAGATATGGTCTTACATGGGACCACATGTCGGTGCTGATGCCATATCCCAGATATGGTCTTACATGGGACCACATGTCGATGCTGATGCCATATCCCAGATATGGTCTTATATGGGATCTCATATCGATGTCGACGTCATATCCCAGATATGGTCTTACACGAGATCGTATTTTGATGCCATGTTTCAGACATGGTCTTACACGATTTCATACTGAAGCTAGGTCTCAGACGTGGTCTTACACGGAATCACTATTCGATGCCGATGCCATATCCCAGATATGGTCTTATACGGAACCTTACTTATCTAATGTCGTGACAATGGTATCCTTTCTATTCCTAAGGTTCAACTAGGATTTCGATATAGCTTAACTCCATCTTTTCTTTATCGAGACCTCATTAACCATATTCATAAAAAGCATATACATTTCATGCAATATCAAGCATTCAAATACTTAATCACAAAGTGTTGATTTATTCATACAAACTTACCTCGGTAACAAAATATTGATAATTATTCGATCTAGTCCACCACCTTGTTCTTTCCTCGGTTTAGGTCTAGACTTCATGTTTATTGATCTATAATGATAAATTTCACTTATTTAATTATCACATTGACTAAAATAGCCCATGAATCATTCTTTGGCAAAATCATTATTTTACCCCTAAACTTTCACATATTTGTAAAATGGTCCCGAGGCTCGTATAATGAAATGTACTCATTTTCTTTGTTATCCAAGCTTAGCTGATTCACATTCCCTATTATAATAGCTCACATTTTTTCACTAAATCACATTTTCTACACATATTTCACAACTTTTACAAATAGGTCCTTTTATGAGATTTCATAAAAAAATCACGTAGTAAAAGTTGTTTATCACACTTCCAACATTTAATTTCTACCATAAAACATCAAAAAACATGCATGTTACACATGGGTAAAATTTTGAACATGAACCCTGATCTCGTGATTGTGATGAAGTAATAAATTGATAGTACCTGGAAACTAACTATTATCACGATAAAAGGCAAGTGCACCTATCGAGTAGTAGTATAGCTAGACCGAAATATTGAATCCAAGGAACTAAAAGTACTAGTAATGACTTTCTTCCTATTATCTAGCCTAAAAATAAAGAGAGGGTTGTGTAAACTAATTAACTCTAAACTAAACTAAAGAGGCGACAAAGAGTAAATTGGGAAAATTACTTTGGGAAATTTGAATAAGAAGGACAATACCTAAGAAAGAATCTACATAGACTTTCACTTGCTATCTAACTCTGAACTAGACGATTTCTTCATTCGACTTGATCCATAGAGATCTCTAAATTATGTTAATATCTCCGTCGAGAATAAGAACAACTAATCCTAAGTTGATTAATTGGAATTTCTTTCTAATTAAAACCCTAGTCTTGTATTAACTCGATCTATGGATCCCCATATTAGATTTGACTCTAATCTGACAGATTTTTGTCGTCCTATGTCTAGGATTGCAATCAACTCTGCTTAATTGTGTTGGATCTACTCTTAAACAGGGACTTTTGCTCCTCTACCAAGCACATTCGACTTAAATTAATATCCCGAAAATATCAATTCAAGAATTAAAAGCACAATTATGAACAAGTCAAATACTTATCATATAATTCAGATAAAAATAACAAGATTCATCTAGGTTTCATCCCCTTTAGATATTTGGGGTTTTAGTTCATGTTTATAAAAAAGAACATCTCAGAATAAAAAAAATAACAAAACATAAGAAAACCCAAAACTCTTAAAAGGATTGAAGGGAGATCCTCTGTCTTGACGTAGATCCTGGCTTCTGAGATGGATCAATCGGCTTTCCTTCGAGTAATTCCCTGCCTTTAGCTTTCTGTTTTAGCAGAAAGATTGTGTTGGTACTGTATTGTACCATCCCCTGTACTTTACACCTTTATAGTTGCCTCCTGGGGTCTTTATATAGAGTTTAGAATGTCTTTCTTAGCCCCTAAGTAGGCTTTTCCGAGTAAAATTGAACTTTCTCACGATAGGGACACGCCCGTGTGTGTGATAGCCCTATTTTGGCCCTAATAAAAAAAGTGGTTTCGGAACCACGAAACTGAGTCAGAAAATTTTTAAAATATTATTTTGTGTTTATACTATGTGAATTATCATGTGTGAAAATTTGGTGCTTTAATTTTGTCAATTGGATGTCAATTTACTAATTAATGTCTTAATTGCATAAAAGGAAAATTAGTGGGACAATGTGCAAGTGCCGATTTGGTGATGTTCTTTTAATATAGAGGAAGCAATTAAACCATGCATAATTTGCATGGACAAAATCGGCCAAGGGATAGTGGAGTAGTATTGATAATAAAAGGGCTAGTTTGGTACTTTAATAATTAATGGTCATGCATGTAATAGTAAACTTGAAATTTGTTGCCATTCATTCTTGTTTTTCCGAAACCATAAGGAAAATAAGAGGAAAAGAAACTAAGGCATTCGGCCATGGTCCTTGCATGAATTAAAGGTATGTAATGTGATTTTTCTTAATTGTTTATGAAATTTAGTTGTTAAATGCATTGTGTAATGAACCCATGGCTTAAAATTCATGAAATTTGGAGTATAGTTGCATAAGGCAACTTGTTAAAATTTAGAAATAGTGTTAAAAATTGGTAAATCATGCTTAATTGTTAAATTGAGCTTGAAATAGATGGAATAATGTGATAATTGAAGGAATTGAGTGGTGAATGTATGATTGTTTGAATTTGAGGTGAAACATGTATTCGGCCATGAGTGTGTAATGTGCTAAAGTTTGAGTGTTTTATGTTTAAAAATGGAGACGGTAGAAAAATTAGTGTGAAGCTTGTCAAATTGCTATATATATATATGGCTTTGTGATACAAGAAATTGACTAGTGTGTATTTGAGAAGACTTTGTTAATTAAAAGAACCAAATGCTTAATTTTTAACAATTATGTGTATGGTTGCCGAGTGTGAAATAAAGCAATGATTTGAATAAGTGTTTGAGCGATTTCAATCATGGTTTTTCGATAATTAAACAAGATTTTTAACGATTTTAATTATATGTGGATATAGCTAAATCTTTGATTTGGATATTAATGAGTAAATTTGAAGTGAATGAATTTTGTTTACTTGTAGACTTTGATAGAGTATTCGGCTATGGATAAAAAAGGGTGTGAAATTGATGTTTTATGCTTGAAATGATGTTAACTTATATATATATATATATATATATATCATATTACTGTATGAAACTAGAGTTTAATGAATGTAGTTATGATTTGTGAAATGTACAAGTGCATGACTTCGATAAGTGATTGCTTGTGTTTCGGGAATTATGAATGCAATTGATTATGTAAATATCAAAAGTGATATTCGGGTAAGGCTATAAACTTGGGAAATTTTATGTTGCTTGTTAGAAACTAAGGCTTGATTGTTGAATTTGTTGTGTCTATAATGGCCGAATAAGTTTAAAATCAAGGCATGGTTTAGTGAGCAAATTAAGATAGAAATAATATTACATTGTCCCGAATGTGTCCATAAATGGATGAATTATGCTCATGATGATTAAATAGTCAAAGATGAAAGTGCCGTAAGCTTTATGTGTATAGAATTAATAGTATTTGGGTTATAATGAATTGATAAGATGATTGAATTAGTTTATTTGTTTAATTAAAGCTCAAGATCAAAGAGAGCCAAGTTCAGATAAGGGGAAAGCGAAACTTGTGGAATAGTTCATCTGTAGTCGTTCAACGACAATAGAGGTAAGTTCTTAAGTGTTTAGGCTTGATTATCTTGTATGCCTAAGAGTTAAGTGAACATAGCAAATATAATGCAAATTTTTATATAGTTAATGTGCCGAATGAGTATTGGTTTAAGGCTATAAGCCGAATGTGTTTAGTACATTTAAATTGAAATGGATGAGATGATATGATGTGTTAAAGATCAATTATGAGAGTGAACTATACCGTATGTGATATATTTGAAGGATGGGAACCTTTGTGTATATATAAATATATATATTCGGCTATGTGTATATAAAAATATATTTACAATTGTGAAGTGCTGATTTTGATAATATGAGAAAATATGCGTTTTGGTTATCATAATGTGGAAATCGGGCCTTGAGCCTAGCAGGCGTAATGCCGGTGAAGTAATTTCAGACTTAAATAGCCTAGCAGGCTTTGAGCCAGTGATGAAATCAAGTGAGTACCTATCAGGCAAATTTGCTGGTGAACTAAGAGAAATTTAAGACCATGTGATTTTGTGCTAAAATAGCTACTGAGTTTGTCAATGCACCAAGTTGCCCAGGTATGTATTGTAATTATTTATTTGAGAACAACTCAAAGCAAAATATGAATGTGAAATTGGGAAGTAATTGTGAGATTATGTATGTATAAATATATATATACATATATTCGGCCATTGTGGTAATTATCATGAAAGTAGATGTACTTCATACTTGGAAATAACCCTAGAAAAATTGAATGTGGTTTTGTATATCTATATTCGGCCATTGTGAAATTTAATGTATGAATGTATGTGTTATATATTGACTATGAACTTTGAAATCAAATGTGAATGTGGTGCTTCGAATTAGCCATATTAAGTCGAATCAAAGAATTACATCGAGGCATTTAGATGTTGTGATTATATGACTTCGAGATTTGAAGAAATGATATGACATGGAATTGGATAAAATGTGACTATGCATATTTGGCCAATTAGTGTTTTATTTCAAATATGTTATATGTGAATAATGGGCATAAATAAGTTTTGTTGTTTAATTACTTAAGACTTACTAAGCTAATTAGCTTACTTCGAGTGTCCTTGTTCTCTATTTTATAAATCTCGATTGAAAGCTACGGGCTCGGGGATTCAAGCTCAAAGTCATCCACCTTATCGACATTGTTTTGGTACTTTTGAAAGTCGATGTTTTGAATGATGGCATGTATAAGCTTAACTCCTTTTTTGAAACAAATTATATTTTGGTTATGTATATATAGTAAAGCCATGCGAAGATGGCTTATTCATTTTGTTTAGTAAAGTCACATAATTGAACTAATGTTTGTGAAATGTTTTGGTTAATATGGCTTATTCGGTTATGGCATATACATATATATATATATGCATATTCGGCGGTGAAATAATTTTTCCACTATCAAAATTAATAGGTAGTTCTTTTGTCTTGAATTTATTGTATGATATTGAAGGTTATCGTCGTGCCTAAACTTCAAGACAATTTGAGTTGTTAATTCTTATATTATTGTTAAAGGTATAAGTTAGATTGAATTGAATGTTCGGAGGTTGTATTTCATTAGGTAATACCTAGTAGCCTTATTCCGGCGACGGATGAGGGTTATAGGGTATTACAGTGTGAATTGAGCTTAGGCCGTGTTCAAGCCTATTAATGTGGCACGACCGTGTAGGTTGCCCGTGTGCTGAACTCCAAGCCGTGTTGTTTTCTTACTTTGGCTCATTTTCTTCGTTCTCAGCCCGTTTCTTGTTCTTTTCACTCTCTTATGCTCTCCTAAGTATAAAACATGAAATCAAAGGATTAGGAGCACCAAATTCTACAAATTCAATGATAATTCATCCATAAATGTGCTAAAATGTGGGATAAAAATATGTATAATTTACAGTTTATCAAATACCCCCACACTTAAGCCTTTACTTGTCCTCAAGCAAAATCTCAACTCACAATTAAAAATCATTCTTCTTAACTTAGAATCCTTATCAATAATGTCTCAAACTAATCCACAAGTAATCATACATTGAGAATTCAACCAAAAGAAAATTAAAGTCTCAAACAATCTAAGTTGAGAATTTTATCACAGAAACATAGGTTTCCTCCCTTCTACTAGGTAATTACCTTTTAATTCAAAATCAACAAGAGTTGACATCCTCACTAGAGATTCACTCTATCCACTCGAAGTGTTTAGGGTTCAGAAATTAAGCACTCATTAGTCAACATGAAACATTATTACCATAGGCTTGCATGAAAATCACATCTCCACCACTGTAGAATGATATGACACATCGATCAAAAGGTCTTTCAATGGTTGTAATGGGGCTTTGGTTAGGGGTGTTGTCACAAGTTGAAAAAGAAGGTTAGAATCGAGATTGAACTGAAAAATCATCTAACTAGAAAAATCTCTATCACTGAAACATATTCCTAAAGTAAAGCCTTTTTTAATTGAATAACATTATTTAAGAATAGAAGCTCAAAAATTACAACATACATTTTTTTTAAAGAACAAGTCACATATTTATAAACTTTACAAGCTGAAAAGGAGAACAAAGCTAGATAATTATTCAACTCAAATCTTGACAAAAATAGGGATAAAAATTATTAAAGAGAATTCAACAAAAAATGGGTTATTGGTTAAAATTAAAGGTAAGTCAAGGAATGGTTTGTTAGGATCAATGGGGTTCACTAGGGGTTAATTTATGAAGGTAGGTTTTTATGGAGTAAGTGGGTTAAAACCTAAGTGCCTTTATCATTTCGACATATCAAATCAATGATGTGGTCTCGACATGTATAATCGAAGCAAGTTCTAGAATAATAGATCCATATTGACTCACTTAAAGCAACAATAAGAGTGAGCATGAAAGGATGTATGCTCAAAAGGTTCAAAAATCTCACCAGAATTATGGCTTTTGATGTCAATCCTGTGAATTTCAAATTTCAAGATAACACCTAAAATTAGGGAAAAACAACCTAGAAAAATTTAAATTCTTAAAAATTTCAACTTATCATGCTTGATTCTTTAATATCTTAAAGTTTGAATAATCGAAGCATAAGAACCTATGTCTTAATTCTCAACATATCAATAAAAATCATAAATCAATCAGAATTTATTTTAATAGGGGATTGAGAATAATGCAGAGAATGAAAGAAAGAATTCAGGAATTGAGAACAATGCAAAAAGTTAGTGGTAAAATTTTTCAGGGGTTCGAGGATAATGAAAAGAATGAAAATGAACTCCCCCCACATTTAAGATGTACATTGCCCTAATGTACAAAGATAAGGTTAGTGACAATAGAAGCATAAAATTATAAGATAGGGAGAGAAGTGAAACTCCCTGAATATTGGATGAATTCCTTGAGTTGGAGCTGTAAAAATTGGTAGAGAAGGGTGTTGATCCACAATTTCTGTGCTAGAAGGATATGATGATTGGTGTCGTGGTGGCTAGAGTTGGGGTCATGTAGGAACCGGTAGTCGTGGCAGGGTTTTCCCATTAGAGATGGATTTGAGCTGTAAGGCTCCTTTGAAACTACGATAGCATTTATAAACTTTTAGGGATTTAAGATCAACAAAGTATACTCCTTAAGGAAAGGCCGATATAGAACTGAAAATAAAATTAAAACATAAAATAAAATGTTCAATAAAAGTTAGATTGTTAGAACATAAAGATCGAAATAAAGATAAAGAAAAATCTAAAGAACCTAAAAAGGAAAACAAAATGAAAAATAAGGTGAAAATTGAGATTAAGAAGGAAAATAAAAGAGAAGATAAGAGGCTTAGGAAATTCTAATCCTCAGATGGTTCGTGAGGTGGGGGCGGCGGTATAAGATGGAGATGCTGACAAACCTGAGATAAAGTAGCATCAATGTAATCAAGGCACTGAAAACACTATTGCTGAAATTGTGTGAATTGCTCAGAAGTGACAGAATCTGAAGCTGCCGCATGAACTGGACAACGAGTGGGCGGTGGCTCCTTGTGGGATGGAGGGACATCATCAGTAGTGTCTTCTGGGTCCTCCTGCTCGGTGGATTGAGCTAGCTGGTACTGAGGAGGATCGATCCCATGTTGGCACTAAATCATCCTCATATGAAGCATACTTTGGATGCCCTACGGGGACATCTAGCCGATGAGGGTGTAGGAAGATGTCTGGGCATCTGTGTTGAGGAGTCCGAAGTAGCGGGCCAGGCGGGTCACGTACGGGCCCATCGATATTACACCCATTCGATGCCACTCAGTTTGGTGCTGAATGGCATGGGTGATAAAGTAGGCGAGGTCGAGCACGAGCCCATGCGACATGCTTAACAAGAAGTAAGCGTCGTGGGTGTTGACGACGCCGTTGCTCACACGTCTGCCCGTCAATGTATGCACGAATAATACATGAAGGTACCTCAATGAAGGGGTGAGGGCTATCGCCTTGGAGTGGTTGGGGTCGTATGTGGCCGAAACAGGGACTAAGGCCTGCCAACACTTGGCTGGAGAGAAATGGATGTGGAGGTGCAGCTCGGAGAGGTTTTCTTCTTCCATGAACTACTTAGTGTATAGACCTAGTGCTATACCAAACTCTTGTACACTGAGCTGTCGAACAAGGCCTCCGAGGCAGAACTGGATTGTCCCTGGATCATCATATCTCTACATGATCGTTTGGAGGTGGAATGTAAAGTAGAGCTCTAGGGTGAGCTCAAGGTAAGTAGGCTCGATGATTTTGAAGAATTGGTCCCAAGGGTCCGTCGTCAATAAGGCTTGTACTACGTCTGCTAATTGGACCCGTTCTAATGTAGCCCAATCAATGCACCTTCCTACTCTGAGTGGTCTCGCCCTTAGAATTTGAAACAGTTTCTCTTGGGAACTTTGCAAAAATTAGGGGAAGGGGTGTCTAATCTTAGTTGTGGCTCTGGAGGAGGAACCATTGGGCCCCTTTTGCTTTTTGGAAGCGGGGACAGCAGCTTTCTTTCCTCGTGAGGATGACATAGTTCTGAAATAAAAACAAAACGAAAATAATAAAAATGGGCATGTATTGTCGTTATTCATGTGTTAATAACTAAGTGATGATAATCAAGACTAGATTTTTCAATCAGGGATTACCTGTTTCAATGCAAAAAGTATTCAATTCATTTTAAGCATAGAATTGGACAAACTAATGAAGACAATGGTTACTAAAATGAGTTTTTATCATCTATGTATGCTAAAATTAATGGCATGAGATGGCATGAGATGGCAGTAAAAGAACGATTCAAAATGGCATTATTCTAAGTCAATAGATCATGGATATTGCATGGATATCAAATAGGCATTGAATGTAAAATTAAAAGAATAAAACATGAATGAATGAATTGAACAACAATAAAAATAGAGCTAATTAAAAATAAAAGCAAAGATTAAGAGAAAATGGAGAAAGGGGAACTGAATGAGTAGTTGTAGGGGTGGAGCATAGTCGTGGTGGTGCTTGCACAAGCGTGGTGGCGTGGCCTAGGTTGGCGTCGGCGCTAGGAGGGGCTGGTACGGGCTGTGGGTGGAGAGGTTTTAAGGTTTTGAATGAAGAAGATGATGAATAGTGAGGGGTGTTTATACAAATTAGGGTACACGAGTGTTCACACGCCCGTGTGAATTGTTTTTAGCCCGTGTGGTTCGAATTTCAAGGGTTTTGGCGCGCCTGAGTCGTGGCACACGCCCGTGTTCTTTAGGCGTGTTGGGGTACATGGTCGTGTCGCACGGCCATGTCTTTCGATGTTTGCTTCTCCCATGCCTGTGTATAGGGTCACACACCCATGTATGGATTGGCAGGTTCGACCACGGGGTTGAGGCACGGGTGTGTCACATGCCTGTGTTAAATTAACAGGATTGACCACGGCCTTGGGACACGGGCGTGTCGTACACTCGTGTTGATTTGTTAGGATTGGCCACGGCCACATCACACGGCCGTGGCTAGTTGTCGCAGCCCGTGTGTTAGGAAAATTTTACCCTGCTCATACACGGCCATATCATACGGCCATGTCTTTGCCCATGGTATCCACACGACCTTAGGCACGCTCGTGGGCCTGGTTGTGTGGTTCTGAAAAAACTTGCAATCAGAAGGATAGTTGATGAATGAGAGTTTGAAAACTAAAGTGAAAGAACTTTACTATGTTAGTGCTCGGGTTGCCTCCCAAGAAGCGCTTGTTTATGGTCTAAGCTCGACTTTTCTCAAGCTTATTCAGTCACAGTGATTTGAGGAGTTGAAACTCTTCTATCCTGCTATCAGTTTTAATATCAAAATAAGGTTTAAGTCGAGTATAATTTACCTTGAAAGTGCCGAATGTCTTATGTGTTATCTCGACTGTACCATAGGGAAAGATTTTCATTACCATGAAGGGAGGTATATAACCTGCATTAAGTTTTGAATTCAAAATTCAAGGATCTTCCTCCTCCAAGGATACCTTATCCCCTACCTTAAATTGATTCGATTTTACCTTAGGGTCATTATGGTGGTGCTCTGTTTAAGTGTGGCATATTTTGGGTTTCTCTTGGCCGTAGTTCAGCCACTCGTCTATTTCTTCAATTTGTAACATTTGTTTTTCATGTATGTTTCCCTTGGGTGGACTCGTCTGCGGTTCGGTCGCCCTTACGTGAAGTGTATACTGCAAAGAAAGTTGGACGGTGAGATCATTCTTATTACAAGGACTCGTATTAATATTTTTATCATCAACAGTCTTATTAGAGTGACGAGCCTGTAAAGTAACTTTATCATCACCTATACGAAGTGTAAGATCGCCTGTGCCTATATCAAGTATGTTTCTAGCAGTTGCTAAAAAAGGTCGCCCTAGAATTAGGGGTACATTGCTATCCTCATCTATGTCTAGAACAATAAAGTCGGCTAGGAATATAAATTTATCAATTTTGACGAGCACATCTTCGATTATGCCCCTAAGAAATCTAATGGTTTTATCAGCCAATTGGATGCTCATCTTAGTTTGTTTAGGTTTCCCAAGACCTAGTTATTTAAACAATTTATAAGGCATTACATTAATACTCGCTCCTAAATCAGCTAAAGCATTTTTAAAATCTAAACTACCAAGTAAACAAGGAATTGTAAAACTCTCTGGATCCTTTAGTTTGTTGGGTAGCTTATATTGTAAAATTGCTGAGCACATTGCATTTAGTTCCACATGAGATAACTCATCTAGCTTTTGTTTGTTCGTCAGAAGCTCTCTTAAAACTTGACAGCGTTTGGCATTTGCGATAGAGCTTCAATAAACGGTAAGTTAATATGTAATTTCTTTAAGAGTTTAAGGAATTTACTAAATTGCTCGTCTGTACGGTCTTTTCTTATCGCGTTAGGATATAGGACACGAGGCTTATATTCTTTGACAACTGGTTCCTTGTGACTTACCTCATCCTTACCTCTACTTACCATAGTCTCCTTATTTTGCTCTGCTGTGGTTGTGGCCAACCCTTCTTCATCAATTGTGTCGGTGGTGTGGAGTTGCTTCTTAGGGTTAGTCTCTGTGTTGCTTGGTAAACCACCTTACGGTCTTTCAGAGATTAGCTTAGCGAGCTGGCCTATTTGAGTCTCGATTCCTTGGATGGATGCTTGCCGGTTCTTAAGTGCCGTCTCGGTGTTCTGGAAATGGGTCTCTGACACAAAGATAAATTTCGTGAGCATCTCCTCAAGGTTCAGCTTTTTCTCTTGTTGGCACGGTGGTTGCTGAAATCCTAGAGGAGGTGGTTGTCTCTGATTTTCTTGGTTACCTTTTCCTCCCCATGAAAAATTAGGGTTATTCCTCCATCTTGCATTGTAAGTGTTACTATAAGGGTTATTTTGGGATTTAGGATTATTACCCATAGAGTTGGCTTTCTCATTTTCCATGCCATCTCCATAGGTGGGGTACTTAGAATTGCTCATGTCACACTACATCACTGGGTGTACCTACATAGAACCAACTAAACCGTCTATCTTTTTATTTAAGATTTCTACCTGATTAGAAAGCATGGTGACTGCATCAACATTAAAAACCCCTGCAGCTTTTTGTGGCTTTGTTCTCATGACTTGCCACTGATAGTTATTTAGTGACATCTCCTCTATAGACTCGTAAGCTACTTCTAGTGTTTTGTTATTGATTGTTCCACCAGCGGCTGCATCGATCATTTGTCTCGTTGAAGGGTTCAGACCATTGTGAAAAGTTTGAACTTGTAACCATAGAGGTAACCCATGGTGAGGGTACCTTCTCAATAAGTCCTTGTATCTCTCCCAAGTATCGTAAAGTGTTTCTAAATCCATCTGCACAAAAGAAGAGATATCATTCCTTTATTTAGCCATTTTAGCCGGCAGAAAATATTTGAGTAAAAGTTTTTCGGTCATTTGTTCCCATGTAGTGATAGACCCTCGTGGTAAAGAATTTAACCACTGTTTAGCTTTATTCCTCAAAGAAAATGGGAATAGCCGAAGACGAATGGAATCATCGGAAACACCATTTATCTTAAATGTGTCGCATAATTCTAAAAAGTTGACTAAATGAGCGTTAGGATCTTCATCTTACAAACCATCAAACTGAACAAACTGTTGTATCATCTAAATAGTATTAGGTTTTAGTTCAAAATTATTTGCAGCAATAGTAGGCCTAACAATACTAGATTTAGTATCAGCTAAATTAGGTTTAGCATAATCATACATAGTACGAGGAGTAGGATTTTGCTTGATAGGATTTACGGCTACTACATGAGGTAGCTGATTATCTTGATTTGCCTCCATCTCTTTAGTGGATTCGGGTTCTTCTTCTTGTCCTTGTTTTGGGTATTGCAAGCTTATTCTTATCTTTCTGTGAGTTCTACGAACCGTGGCTTCTAAATCGTCGTCAAACAATAATGGTCCTCCTGGGTTTCTTCTAGTCATAAACTAGAGACACTTGGAAGAAAAATAAAAAGAAAATTTTAGTGAAAAAAAACCTAAAATAATAAAAAAATAGAAAATAAATTGCAATAAAAGTAAAGATGGCTAAAGTAATAGGAATCGAGTGTTCCTAATATCTTACTTCCCCGGCAATGGTGCCAAAAACTTGATCTCGTGATTGTGATGAAGTAATAAATTGATCGTACCTGGAAACTAACTATTATCACGATAAAAGGCAAGCGCACCTATCGAGTAGTAGTATAACTAGTGGCAAGACCAGAATATCGAATCCAAGGAACTAAAAGTATTAGTAATGACTTTCTTCCTATTATCTAGCTTAAAAATAAAGAGAGGGTTGTGTAAACTAATTAACTTTAAACTAAACTAAAGAGACGACAAAGAGTAAATTAGGAAAATTACTTTGGGAAAACTGAATGATAAGGACAATACCTAAGGAAGAATCCACCTAGACTTCACTTGCTATCTAACTCTGAACTAGACGAGTTCTTCATTCAACTTGATTCGTAGATATCCCTAAATTATGTTAATATCTCCGTCGAGAATAAGAACAACTAATCCTAGGTTGATTAATTGAAATCTCTTTCTAATTAAAACCCCTAGTCTTGCATTAACTCGATCTATAGATCCCCATATTAGATTTGACTCTAAGTCGGCAGATTTTCATCGTCCTATGTCTAGGATTGTAATCAACTCCGCTTAATTGTGTTGGATCTACTCTTAAACAGGGACTTTTGCTCCTCTGCCTAAGCACATTTGCCTTAAATTAATATCCTAGAAATATCAATTTAAGAATTAAAAACACAATTGAGAACAAGTTAAATATTTATCATATAATTCAGATAACAATAACAAGATTCATCTAGGTTTCAGCCCCTTAGATATTTGGGGCTTTAGTTCATGTTTATGAAAAAGAACATCTCAGAATAAAGAAAATAACAAAACATAAGAAAACCCGAAACTCCTAAAAGGATTGAAGGGAGATCCTCTGTCTTGATGTAGATCCTGGCTTCTGAGATGGATCAATCGGCTTTCCTTCGAGTAATTCCCTGCCTTTAGCTCTCTGTCTTGGTAGGAAGACTGTATTGGTATTGTATTGTACCGTCCCCTATATTGTACACCTTTGTAGTTGCCTCCGAGGGTCTTTATATAGAGTTTAGAATGTCTTTCTTAGCCCCTAAGTAGGCTTTTTTGAGTAAAGTTGAACTTCCTCACGACAGGGACACGCCCATGTGACACACCCGTGTGAATCGAGCTTAGGCCATGTTCAAGCCTGTTAATGTGGCACGGTCATGTGGGTTGCCCATGTGTTGAACTCTAGGCCGTGTTGTTTCCTTTCTTTGGCCCATTTTCTCTGTTCTCAGCCCGTTTCTTGTTCTTTTCACTCTCCTATGCTCTCCTAAGTATAAAACATGAAATCATAGGATTAGGAGCACCAAATTCCAGAAATTTAATGATAATTCATCCATAAATGTGGTAAAATGTGGGATAAAAATATGTATAATTTACAGTTTATCAAACCCTAGCTCAAAATAATGGTAGAAATAGGTAAACTGAGCTACAAGGACTAAAAATGTAAAGAACATTAAAAACGGGGCTTGGATGCACTTACTATGTGGCTTGAAAGTTGAAAACCCCTAGCTATGGTGGCCCTTGAGAGTTTTGGCCAAGCTAGGAAGAAGATGGACACATTTTTTTTTTTTACTTATTTTCCCCTTTTTATTCATTAAATAACCAAATGACCAAAATGCCCTTAATGCCCTTCCTTGAGATTTTTCCCTTCCATGTCCATTTTTGTCCATCATGACATAAAATGGTCTATTTACTAAATAAGGACCTCTAATTTTCACATGCATTTCAATTAAGTGCCTCAAAGCTTCTAGAACCTCATATTTTACTACTTTTGCAATTTAGTCCTAAAAGACAAATTGATCACTAAATCATAAAATTTCTTCATGAAATTTTCACACAATTATGCAATCATATCATAGACCTTAAAACAATCATAAAAAAAATATTTCAACTTCAAATTTGTGGTTTTGCAACCACTATTCTGACTAGGCCCTAAATTAGGTTGTTACAATTCTCCCCTTAGGGATTTTCATCCCTGAAAATCTAACCGGTGAAAAGGTTTGGATATTGGTTTCTCATTGCCTCCTCAAGCTCCCATGCAGCCTCTTCTACCCCATGTCTTTGCCACAATACTTTCATAAGAGCTATACTTTTATTTCTTAACTGTTTGACTTCTCGAGTCAAAATCTTAACCGACTCTTCACCATAAGTCATATCCTGTTGAATTTCAACCTCTGTCGGCACAATCACAATTGAAGGGTCTGATCGATATCTTTGCAACATGGACACATGGAACACATCATGAATCCTTTCCAACTCTAATGGCAAAGCCAACCAATAGGCTATCGGCCATATTCTCTCAGTGATCTCATATGGTCCGATAAAGCGCGGGCCCAATTTGCCTTTTCGACCAAATTTGAGAACTTTCTTCCATGGCAACACTTTCAAAAATACCTTATCACCAACTTGAAACTCAATCTCTTTCCATTTCAAATCCACGTAGGATTTTTGTCTATCCGAAGCAGCTTTTAAACAATCACGAATCACCTTTACTTTTTCTTTGGTTTCTCTGACCAAATCGACCCAGTGAATCTAATTTACCTTGAGTTCAGTCCAATACAAAGGCGTCCGACACTTACGCCCATATAATGCCTCATAAGGCGCCATTTTCAAACTTGATTGAAAGCTGTTGTTGTGGCAAATTCTACCAACGGTAAATACTTTTCCCAACTACTCTGGAATTATAATACACAAAATCTGAGCATGTCTTCAAGTATCTATATTACCCTATTCGAATGACCGTCGGTTTGTGGATGGAAAGCCGTACTAAAATTCAACTTTTTGCCCAAGGCTTCTTGTAACTTTTTCGAAAACTGTGATGTAAATCTCAGATCTCTATTCGAAATAATTGACAAAGGTACTCCGTGTAGTCTCTCAATTTCAGAAACATACAAGTCAACCAACTTCTCAAGTGAACAGTCAGTACGTACTGGTATAAAATGAGCTGACTTTGTAAGCCTATCAACCATAACCCATACGACGTCTTTCTTACTCGGTGTCAAAGGCAATCCTATCACAAAATCCATAGTAATACGGTCCCATTTCCACTTGGGAACCATAATAGGCTGAAGCAACCAGGAAAGTACTTGGTGTTTATCTTTCAATTGCTGACAAATCAAACATCTCAATACAAACTTAGAAATATCTCTCTTCATACTCGGCCACCAATAACATTTCTTCAAGTCATTATACATCTTTGTACTACCAGGGTGAATAGACAGACAACCACTATGTGCCTCTTACAAAATATTTTGAATAAGCCCATCGTCTTTAGGTACACAAATTCTATCTCGGAATATCAAAGAAACGTCAATACGAATCTGAAAGTCTAATTCATTACCCGTCCACATTGAGCAATCTTGGGTTGCAAATCTTTATCATTTTTCTAAGCTTCACGAACCTCTTGTAGGAACATCGGTCTAGCTCTAAACTCTACTAGAATCGAACCATCATCAGTTACAGACAATTGTGTATTCCTAGCCCTCAAGGTGAACAATGACTTCCTACTCAATGCATCGGAGACTACGTTTGCCTTTCCTGGGTGATAGTCAATTACTAACTCATAATCCTTTATCAACTCTAGCCATCTCCGTTGCTGTAGGTTCAACTCTTTTTGAGTCATCAAATATTTTATACTTTTGTGATTAGTGAATAGTTGACATTTCTCGCAATACAAGTGGTGTCTCCATATTTTCAATGCGAATACAATGGCGACCAGCTCCAAATCATGTGTTGGATAGTTTTTCTCGTGTGGTTTCAGCTGTCTTGAGGCATAAGCAATCACCTTGCCTTCTTGCATAAGTACACACCCCAATCCATTTAAGGATGCATCGCTATAAACTACAAATTCTTTTCTCGATTTGGGTTGCACTAAAACAGGAGCTTCAGTCAACAATGTCTTTAATTTTTCAAAACTCTGTTGGCATTTTTCTGTCCACTCGAACTTAACATCTTTTTGTAGCAACCTCATCATCAGAGTGGCAATTATAGAAAATCCTTTAACAAACCATCTATAGTAGCCAGCTAGGCCTAGAAAACTCCTAACCTCTGATACGTTCTTGAACGAGTTCCATTCAATAATGGCTGAAAACTTCCCTAGGTCAAATCTAATGCCATCACCCGAAATAATGTGACCCAAAAATCTGACTTCTTTAAGCCAAAATTCACTTTTACTAAACTTGACATATAACTGTTTATCCCGTAAAGTTTGTAAAATCGTCCTCAAGTGCTCAGCATGCTCGATCTCATCACGAGAGCAAATCAATGTATCATCAATAAAGACTTCAACAAATTTATCCAAATATGGTCGAAAGATGTGGTTCATTAAATTCATAAACACGGTAGGGGCATTTGTTAAACCAAAAGGCATAACTAGAAATTCATAGTAACCATACCTTGTCTGAAATGCAATTTTCGGCACATCTGAGTCTTTGACTCTCAACTGATAACAACCAGACCTCAAGTCTATCTTGGAAAACACCGTGGCTCCTTTCAATTGGTCAAAAAAATAATCAATCCTTGGCAAGGGATACTTGTTCTTTATGGTTACCTTATTAAGTTGTCGATAATCTATACATAACCTTATAGAACCATCTTTTTTTCACAAATAATACGAGAGCACCTCACGGAGAATAACTCGGTGTTGCGAAACCTTTATTCGCCAACTCTTCTAACTGAGCCTTCAATTCTTTCAACTCAGTCAGAGCCATCCTGTACGGAGCAATCGAAATAGGCATAGTACCTGGGGCTAACTCAATACCAAATTCAATCTCTCTAACCGGAGGCAATCTAGAAAATTCTTCCAAAAATACATCTGGATACTCACATACAAATGGCACTGATTTAATTCTCAACTCTGACTCTTTTGCATTCATTGGAAAGGCAAGATAAGCTTCATATCCCTTTCTTATGTATTTCTATGTAGACATAAAAGAAATCACTGCAGGCAAACTATCCTGTTCATCTAATTCAACCTGAAGAATATCCCTATTTTTACATTTTAATTTAATAAATTTTCTTCCACAATTCACTATCACATCATGAGCAGTTAACCAATCCATACCAAAAATTACATAGAATTCATCAAACGGCAATAGCATGAGATTACCCAGATAATAATGACCTCTAATCATCAAAGGGCAATTTCTGCTTACTTTGTCAACTAACACACATTTGCCTTGGGGATTTGTGTAACAGCCCGATTTAGACCCTAGTAGAAACGGTGGTTTTGGGACCATGAATCTGAATCAGAAAAATATTTTAAAATTATTTTCTGTGTTTATTATGTGTGAATTTGCATGTGTGAAATTTTTGTGCTTTAATTTTATCGTTTGAGTGTTCGATTAAATAATTGGGCTTAATCGCATAAAAAAGAAAACTTGATAGTTTAATGTGTGAGGACCAAATTGTTATTGTCTTTATAACATGAAGCATTTATGAGGTAATTAGGCCATTATTAATATAGGTGGACGGCAAAGGACATATATATGTGATAGTATAATATTTATAATTAAGGTTAATTTGGTAAGTTAATAAAATAAGTTAAAATAATATAAACATATCATAAAATAAAACCAAAGTTAATATATTCATTATTTTCATTGTTCATCCACCAAAATAAGAAACAAAAGAAAAGAAATAAAAGAAAGCTAGGTTTGGCCACCTTCCAAGCTTGATTCAAGGTTCGTTCTTACTCGGTTTTTGATAAATTTTATGTTTTTGAGATCGTTGCTAAGTTATCTTCAAGACCCATGCTTGAATTTTTTATTTTGATGAATATTTTGAGTTATGCCATTGATGAGGGCTTGAGATTTTTGTTGTTTAATGATGAAAAAGGAAAGATATGTTTTGGGTTAACATGTTTTGTGTTAGAATTTTTGATGATTTTGAGTAATTAGGACTAAATTGTAAAAAATAAAAATTTGAGGTACTAAAATGTGAAATAAATGAAATATATGGAGTTTTATGAATACGGGTAAAATTCGGCCTAACATGAGTATGGTGAAATTTTGTATATTTTGTGTTTTGTGTAATATTGACTAAATCATAAAAAAGTGTAAATGTTAGGGGTAAAATGGTAATTTTCCCATTTATGTGTTTTTGGACTAAATTGAATGAAAATATGTTTGAATGAACTTAATTTGAATGTGTTTAGATCAAGAACCAAAGAAATCAAATTTGGATCGGGGGAAAACGAAAGTTATCGACTAGCTGTTCCGTTCTGTTTTATATCGTCCAAGGTAAGTTTATAAACAAATAAATACACTTAATTTTAATTAAAGGCAAATTATATATGCTGAAATGAAATATATGAATTTATTTATGCTATTGCCGAATGTGTATAAGCTTGGTAACCATGTTTACGCATTCGTTTCGACCGAGTTACGACGTCCGAAAGTCCCGTATGAACCTTAGGAATAGTTAGTATACATATGTCATGACATAGGATACCGATATATGTGTGCGAGTAGGACCATGGCATCGATATGTGATTTCGATATATATGTGCGAGTAAGACCCTGTCTAGGACAGTGGTATCGATATGTGTTTACATGTAAGACCACGTCTGAGACGTTGGCATTATACGATATGTGTGATTATCCGAGTGTCCTATCTAATTTCGAATGGTTTATCGGGCAAAGATAAGTTGTGTTCGAATGTGTAAAATGAGCTAAATGGATAGGTATGAATTCACTTGATACCTACTTGAGATAAAATATTTGTTTTAAATCATGTATGATGCAAATGAAGAATATATGTATATGTGGTATGTGCATTCGGCTTGTGAATGAATAACTTGTGTATCATTGAAATGTTTCTTAAACATGTGCATATATGATTTGGTATATTCGACCATATAGGTAATATATATATGTGGTGTTATACTATGATTCTTGAGCTTGCGTATATGAGTAAATGTATGTATGGTTTATTATGACTATTTGGTTTGAAAGTTAATTAATGATATATTAAAATGACTATGTGAGTATTTGGCCAATGTGGGTAATTGTCTATGAAAATGTATTAATTATGGAATTTGTAGGTTTGAGGTCAAGCATGATAATGTTAATGTAATACTTTTAGTTAATATGAGTTGACTAAATTATTGAATTGTTTATTTGCTTATGATTTACTAAGCTATGATAGCTTATTCTGTGTGTTCATGTTTACTCTGTTTTATAGATTTTGGAGTCAAGTTACGAGCTTGGGGATCGTTAGCAAAGTCTATCACATGATCGACTATCTTCGGTATATTATTAAGTGAATTTCGAATCTATGGCATGCATAGGCTGGATTATGTTTTGAAATGTTGGATTTTTGGTTATGTGTAATTTAAGCCATGAAAAAAATGGCTTAATAATTTATTGTGCTTGGATTTAATGCTTCATTGATAGTTATGCTTGGCTATAATTTTGGTGATTCGGTCTTATATATATATGTATATGAAATTGGTTGTTAAGTTAATTAAGGAGGTATTATGTGAATTTGAATTAAATAATATTTGATTAGGTTTGAACATGGTAGAAGATTATTTTGATATGTTTGTTACATGGTAAGTAAATCTTTGAGTTTTGGATATATGATGAAAATCTAAATGATGGTCATAATCAACCCTATGATTCGGCACTAGTATATATTTATATTGTTGGCACATAATGAATTAATGATATATATGCATATACGTTAGCTCAAGATATATATATATTGTGGTTTTTTATCATGTGTTTTGGTAATGGAGTAAAAGATGAATATTATTGAGTTGAAATATGTAATGCATTAGCTAGTAATAAGAATGTTATATATATATATATATATCTGTGTGTGTATTTGGATGTGTTTTAAACTTTGTCTTAATTGGTATGCATGATTTGTTTTATAAATTAGTTTAAGTTATTAAATTAGTTCAAGGAATACATGTTGATCATGTTGTTATATAAATTATTAAAATGAATAAAGTTAAATATAATATGTATTCTACTATTGAATTAAATTACTTATAAATGCCAAAGGCATACCTATGTGAAGGGATGGTTTGATAATATGTACTTGGTTGCATAAGATTAACTCATAAATAATGTCTTTTGGTATGCGAATGAGATGTAATTTATCTTGTATGTTTTATTCAATTAATGTTTTATAATGATATGTTTGATAATTGCCAAGTTGGACTAGTTTAATAGCATGAATTTGATATATGAGTTTGAATGTTTTAATATTAGTATATGGAATTCGTCATGACAGTATTTAATTTAAAATTTGATTATTTGATTAATATAAAGGAAATGCATATATGATTTGTTTAGTTGAATTTAAGTTCTTTAAAAAAATGTATAGTAATGACTGTCTTCCTTAAGATGTGATTGTTTTGTAATGCCTTGTAACCCTAATCCAACGACGGATACAGGTTAGGGGTGTTACAATTTGACACTTTTATCACAAATTCTGTAGATTCTACATGCATGTTCATACTAGATACTAATTTCATGCAAACATACGAGTGGGTAGATCCCGGATCAATTAAAGCAACAACATGAGTATCATAGAGAGAAAATGTGCCCATAATCACATCAGGGGATGACGCCTCTTCGCGAGTGTGAATGGCATAATTCCTCATAGGCGCTCTACCCTTAGATCTTGCAATCTGCTCTCTAGGTGTAATTGCCCGAATTAGGGCCTCGTCAAAATAGTGGTTGCGAAACCATAAATCCCATATTGAAATATATGTTTTATAATTATTTTTAGGTTTATGATGTGATTGTATGATTTGTAAAAATTTCATGAAGAAATTTTAAGAATAAATGATTAATTTGTCCTTTAGGACTAAATTGCAAAAATTGCAAAATACGAGTTTCTAGAAGAGTAGGGATAAAATAGCATTAGAAAATTTATTAGAGGTCCTTATTTAGCAATTAGACCATTTTATAGCATGATGGACAAAAATACCCATGGAAGGGAAAATTTTCAAGGAAGGCCATTAAGGGCATTTTGGTCATTAAGTAATTAATGAAATAAAAAGGGAAAAAGAAGCAAAAATCTTTTCCATCTTCTTCCCAAGGTTGCCGAAACTTAAGGACTCTCCATAGCTAGGGTTTTTGACATTTTCAAGCTCACATGTAAGTGTATTCTAGCCTTGTTTTCATGTTCTTCGTATTTTTAAAATCCTCGTAACTTGACTTAGCTATTTCTACCACTAATTTAAGCTGGGGTTTATGTTCAAAAATATACCCATGCGTGATATGCATGTATTTTGATGTCTAATGGTAGAATATGAAAGTTTAGTGTAGTAAACATCTTTTTCTAGATGATTTATCATGAAAACCCTAATAGGAACCAAATTGTAAATGTGGTAAAATGTGTGGTAAAAGTGTAAATTGATGAAGAATGGGGGCTGTTATGAGTACATATAAGGTTCAGCTAGGCTTGGGTAACCAAGAAAATAAGTGCATTTCATTTTACAAGCCTATGGACCATTTTGTAAATATGTAAAATTTTAGGGGCAAAATTATAAATTTTGCCAAAGTATGAATTATGGGATATTTAGCCAATGTGATTATTAAATAAGTTTAATTTGTCATTATAGTTCAAGAAACACGAAACTCGGACCGAAACTGGGGAAAGAACAAGGTGGTGGATTAAACTGTACACCTTCCCATATTTTGGATCCGTGTAACGCCCCAAATTTTTAGGGTTTTTGAATTTCTGCTTGGATTTATTTTTTGCATGTTTAGATATGCTGAAGTAGTGAATTGAGTCTGTTTAGTGGACCTTTAGGAGGCCTAGGTTAAAGCCTAAAGCATGGCAAAATTTTAATTTTTGGCCTTAAGTGAGAGTGGACTTTAGCGAAGTGGGCTTTTAATTAAATGTTGGGGTTTTATAGCATAAGAAAGCTTGTGATAAAGTGGCAAGGTGGCGACACTTAAAGAATAGGAGGGTGGCATGTAGAGGTTTGTGAGGGAGCTAAGGTTCGAAGCCAGTGGAGAGCAAGGTACTTATTTTATTTTATTTTATTACACGTGCATGGTAAGAGGTGGAATCCAAGTTGAACTTTGAGGCAAGGTGTTTGAGTTGCTCATGGGATTGGTTTAAGGAGTGATTAGGGGAGAAAATTTAGGGATTGAGTTATGAAGGGAGAGTTGGCCGAATGAGGGACTGTAGGAGGTGTAATTTCGGCTAGGGTCTTTTGGTGTTAGCATTTTCGGCATTGTGGGAAAGGAGTGTGCCGAAATCTTTTAGGCCTACTTCGGGATTTGTTTTGGTCAATCTTTAGTGCCAAATAGGTGAGGTAGAAGTGTGCATTTGATTTCTTTCCTTTCTTTTCTCTTTTCTATTCTCTCTTCAAAAGTTGAAAGCCCTAAACCCCTAAAGCTTCTTTTGGTTGACTACACTAAGACCGAATCTAGCTTCTTCTTCTTTCCCTTCTTCTTTTGTTCATTAGTAGAAATCGACTTACCTAGAACCACCTTGGCCAATTATTTCAAAACTGAAAGCAGTTAGTCCCTTGTCGATTTCTTCTTTGGCCGATTGTCTCAAAAGCTGAAAACCCGAAGTCTTAAATCTTTTCTTGGCCGATTCCTCCTTAAGCCAAACCCTTCTCATCTCTATTTTGAAAAGCCAAAACCTGCAAGACTCTCATCTCTCTGTTGCCATAACTACTTCTTCTTCTTTCACCTTTTCTTTCAAAACCGAAACCTCAAACCCTCATTGGTATGCTCTTCTCAAACACTGAATCCCATCCTCTCTTCTCTGTTAATCTTCCAACTCTTTTCATCCATTCATCTATTTCTCTCGTGTTTTGTTTAAATCTACTATAGATCTAGGATTAGGTTAGTGATCAGTGATTCTCTCTTTTGTCAAGGTAAGCCAGTGAACTTTTGGGTAAGTAATCTCCTTTCTATTCTTTTCTTTTTAGTGATTGATAAAAAGCTGAAATCCTTAATCTTTTGCACTTGTCGGCCTTCATCTTTGGAAATTGATTCAAGGTTTTCTCTTGTTGTCTGCTTGTGATTCCGTAGCCGATCTTAGGGGTGGATCTCTTGAAGGATGTTGGTGGACAAGTGATCGCTAGGTGATCTAGATCTATTTGGTAGATCTCGGCCAAGGTAAGTGTCTAGTGGATTATGTGGTTATGGCCGAATACTTTAGGGGTAGGTGTTGATAGTTGTGAATCGGATTATGGATCTGACATAGTGATTAAACTAATGTAGGTTGATCTTTCAAGGGATTTCAACGTGGTTCGCAATCAGGTGTGTAACTACACCCTCTAATAGATTAGATCGGCAAAAGCCGAAAAGCTAAAATGCCGAACTACTGGCATTTCGTTGACTTGCAAGCATGTGAACGCTCGTGGGTCAGTCTGAAATCATGAATTTGGATTAATGGACGTAAGGGCTGCTGTGTGCGTTTTCGTGCACTTAGGTTGATTTGGGCCTCGATGGGCTGAAATAAGGCCCAATGGGCTTATGAGCCCATATGGGTAAAAGTATGCTCTAAGTGTTTTCTGGTAAACTGGGTATTAAAAACTGCAATAGTATGCGTAAAATTTGACTAAACGGGCCACAGTAGCTTGTGGGCTCCCTTGGGCCCATTAGGGGTTTTAGGGCCCGATGGCACTATATATATGAATGGGCTATTTGAGTCGCTCGGAGCGACGTTAGACTTGCTAAAAGGTTGTTTTAAGCATGAAAGATAGAAACATATCAAAATTACTAAAATACCCCTGAAGGGTGAAAATTACCATTTTACCCCTAGATGCTAAATGATTATTTTACCCCTAGAAATAGTTGACTGATTTGCATGTTACTGTATCTGATATTCTGTATGCCATGTCATGTGATATTCTATTTTGCATGGGGTGGGGTTATTGATACGGAGGAAGTGCTAAAAGTGGCAACGCAACGTAATCTGCTTGAGGCTCTTCCTCGTATTTCTGTTCTGGTGGCTCTACCACGATTTCTGTAATAGCGGCTCTGCTGTGACTGTGGTGTGTAGGGCTGGTACAGGTGGTGTGCAGGGCTAAACTGGGCTTCGGCTTTGCATACATGCATATATACTTATGTACTTTGATCTGTTTTGTAATGGGCCCAAGGCCCACTCTGTATCTGAAAAGGGCCAAGGCCCAGTTTAATCTGTAACTGAATAGGGCTTCGGCCCAGACTGAGCTTTGACTGGTTTTTGACACTGGTTGGGTTTCTTTACACACTGAGTTTTCACAAACTCACCCCTTTCATTTCCATCCATGCAGGTAACCCCCAACCATAGAGGACTTGGAGCTAGGAGGGATTCGAGGTGGCCATGTGAATCACTTTTCTGGTTTATGGTTTCTCCTAAATTTACTTTATTTATGTTTTATTTTTCAGTTTTAAGTTGTAATAAGGCCGCTCGGGTATTTTGTTTTGGATTTTCTTTATTATTGTTTCTACAACGATAGACTAGTTTATACGAGCGTTTCAACTTAATCCAATGTTTTCAAGCATGCAACACGTAACGGACGGATACCTTAACAACGATAACACAACAATAAGATCTTTTAAAAAGAAGAACTTTATTTGGTAGTAAATATGGTTTTAAACTAATAATGGTTCTTAACTACAAGATGTGAAACACGATTTTACTAAAATCAACATAACGTTTTATTAAAAGAAGATCCAAGCTTAGTCGATTGTCTAGGTGACACACCAGATCTGGCCATAACATCTAGGCCGGGTTTGGGGTGTTACAATCTGAGGTAAGTTGTGTGTGATAAATTAGCACTATGTATTATGAAAATAATGTTATGACATTGTATGAAATTCATGTTATTCCATGAGATTTATTAATGTGATTTTTATAATGGAATGATGAAGTTATTATAGAGAAATTCCAGTTAAATTTTAAGGATACGAAGGATACCGTAGTCATGACATAAGATTTATTAGGTCCCATGTAAGACCATGTCTGGGACATAGCATCGGCACCGAATTGAGATCCCAAGTAAGACCATGTTAGGGACATGGCATTGGCATTGACATGTGGTCCTGTATAAGACCATGTCTGGGACATGGTGTCAACACCGAGACGAGAGTTAGATTCCCTGTAAGACCATGTCTGGGACATAGCGTTGGCATCTAAGAATGATCCCCTATAAGACCATGTTTGGGACATGGCATCAGTATCAGTTTATGATCTTGTGTAAGACCATGTTTGGGACATGGCATCTACATCAACATGTGATCTCATGTAAGACCATATCTGGGATATGGTATTGGCATCTTACCATGAGAATGACATTTTGAGTATCCTTTGGTATCCCAAGTAATTTAACGGGAAAAGTATTTAAGTTGATGAATATATCAACAAAGACTAAGTTATATGATGAGTGATATAGGTGCACATGAGTATTTCACGAGAAAAGAAAATGAATATGTCAGTAAGAAAGAGCATGAGCAAGCTATGTCAAAATCCATGATAAGTGTGAGATGATTATGATGTATTATTTGGATGATATTCCATGTCTTATGTTGTTATTTATTGTATGCAACTTACTAAGCATTTATGCTTACTTCCCTTTCTTTTCCCTTTCCTTGTAGATTCGCCAAGCTAGCTCGGGGATCGAAGCAAGTTGGAGCTCGTATCACACTATCAAACTATTCTTTTGGGTAAAGCTAAGTTTGAGCCTTTTGAGTATGGCATGTATAGGAACTTGGCATATTCTGTTATGTGTCATATTGGATGGCCATTGTGTTGGTTATTAGTGATATTCATTCCTTCTATAAATGGCTAATTGAATTTGGCCATTACTAGTTAAGCTTGATCATTCAATGAGAATGAAATTAATGAATGAGTAAACTTACCAAATTTGAATGTGAATGTATGAGGTTTATGCATGATGAATGTGGCATGAGATTATAGTTTGAATGTCATGTTTAAGGATGTTTGGTCGTACATTGATGCCATATTATGAGTTGTTGAAATTGGTATAAGTTTGGTTATGTTTCAGGGTGGCAAAAGGGCTTGGAAAATAGCATATATTTGTCCACACGGGTAGACACACGGGTGTGTGTTTAGGCCGTGTGGGACACACGGTCTGCCCCATGGGCGTGTAGTCAGGTTGTGTGTCCCCTGTATCCAATCTGTGAATAATTGAGTACATCACACGGGCCAGCACATGGGCGTGTGGCTAGGCCGTGTGCCCAATCTTGAGTGATGATGTCATAAATAGAATACCCAGGTTTTCACATATGGGTGAGGACACAGGCATGTCATTACCGTGTGAGGGGCATGGGCCATAGACACGGGCGTGTGCTAGGCCGTGTGAAACCCCTATAGGTTTGACTTGAAAAATAAATTCCACACGGGCTAGGGACATGTGCGTGTGTGACCACATGACCTTCCCACACGGGCGTGTCCCAAGTCACACGGGCGTGTGACCTTATTTTGAGTAAAATTTTCTAAGTGTACGAAAGGTTCCAGTTTAATTCTGAACCACCTCCAAAATGTGTTTATGGCCTTATAGGCCCATGATAGGGAGATTAAGAAGATGAAGTTTTTGAGTTCTAATGGGATTTGTGGCCCAACTTTGTAAGATCAAGCATGTTTAAGTATGGTAATGCCTCATACCCTATTCTAGCATCGGGCTCGGGTAAGGGGTATTACACTAGGTGTAACACCCTTCACCCGTAACTGTTGCCAGACACGGGCATTAGGCATTATCGTACTTACACTCGCACGATCATTTGATTACGAATCTCAATTACCTCATAAAATTTAAAAAATTTTCATTCATATACATAACATCCACATTATGGGCCTACGAGGCCCCAACGATACATTGGGTATGATCCAGGACTGGACCAGATTTTTTTAGACCTTTACAAAATTTTCACCTTATACAGGGCACACGCCCATGTGGGACAGAGACACGCCCATGTGGTCACACACGCCTATGTCCCTAGCCTATGCGAAATTATTTTTCAATTCGAACCTATAGGGGTTTTCACATGGCCGAGCACACGCCCGTGTCCTTGGTTTGTGTCCTTCACATGGCAGGGCACACACTTGTGTCTTAGCCAGTGTGAAAAATCCTGGGTATTCTGTTTATGACATTATCACGAATTTTTCGTCACATGACGAAGTCACACGCCCGTGGGCTAGGCCGTGTCAAGCACACGGTCAAGACACACGGCCGTGTCTCCACCCGTGTGTTTACTACTAGGCATTTAATTTTGATAATTTCAAGTGCAGGGGACACACAGCCTCACAACACTCCTATGAGGCTGGCTGTGTGTCACACATGGCCTAGACACACGTCCGTGTGTCTACCCGTGTGGACAATTATAAGCTATTTTCCAAGCCAATTGCCACCCTAAAACACAAACCAATGCCAGCCAAATTTACCAATATTCAACATAACACAACAATCCATTCAAGCATCCATAATTTGACTTTCATGCTCTAAATTTCATCTACCATCATCGAGCACATACATCACCCAACATTTAACACAAATATTGCAAGCTTGCACCTTAATAATTTACAACATTTTGACACAATATAACTTAACCATTTATGGCTCATTTCACATGGCCAAGTACAAAAACACCATTACCAACAAATGGACCCCAAAAGAACTATGACATATAAACCAAAAGATTAGACCACCTATACATGCCATAATTTCAAGATTCACAATGAAAATACCAAAATGGTTGTTGATAGTGTTGATGGAATCCTGTTGATCACCGAACCTCATATGAGCTTGACGAACCTATGAGGGAAAGGAAAAGGGAAGGGGTATGTTATAAAGCTTAGTAAGTCTATATATAAATAAATGAGTATTTAAAACCAATAATGCATAACTATTGAAGATAAACTTTCCTACTATCACATTAAGTTTGAAATTATTACTTACTCATATTGTCTTACCACATGATTTAATACAGATACTATGTAGATAGCACACATGATATTTTTCACATAACCTGCACACACACATTCTTAACACACGGTCAAATCTTTTCACATACAATCACATTTTGTCATATCGATTCAAATACTTGTTAAACCATGTGGAATGCTAAAAGATACACAGAAAGAGGCACAAATACCCCACATAATGTAGCCGAAGCTATCACTGGTATGTAGCCGAAGTTTCCATATATCACATATCACATAAGGCTAAATAATGAGCTATTCACGGGTCTACTCATACAAGCTGACTGTATAATCGATGCTACTCAGTGCTGCTCACACAAGCTAACAAGTATTCGCAACAAATTTAGGATTACCTAGCCACCGGTAGTCGAACTAAACCAGCACCTGGAATCACATGTACAATTGATAACGCTCAATGATATCCTAGTGACATGTCACTCATATCCTAAATGATTCCTAAGGTTCAATCGGGATTTATTCTCACATATTGATTTTATCAAAGCATATATTAAATGATTCATTGTAAAATTTTAGATATCACATACTTTAAAACAATTAATCAAAATGATTAAATAACTCATTATTTACATATAAGACTTACCTCGGTACAAAATGCTAATCTTTTCGATTTAGTTCGATACATTGCCTTCTCCTAGGTCAAGGTCGATTTCGTGTCGTTCTTGATCTATAGCATCAAATTTAACTAATTCAATACACACATTACTCAATTTGGCACAAAATCATCCTATGGTTATTTTTACCATTTTACCCCTAACTTTGTCAATTTTTACACTTTAGTCCCTAGGCTGGTAAAATGAAATGTATCTATTTTTCTACATTCCCAAGCCTAGCCAACCCTATTTATCACTTACAGCAGCCCACAATTCTCAAAGTTTCACAATTTATGCACATAATTTACAACTTTTTCATTTTAGTCCCTAAATGCATTTTTATGCAAAATCACTTAGTAAAAGTTGTTTACTACACATCAAAACCTTCATATTCTACCATTAACCATCAAAATGCTTTCATGTCACACATGGGTAAATTTTTAAACATGAACCCTAATTCAAATTAATGGTAAAAATAGGTAGTCCAAGCTTCAAGGACTTCAAAAATGCAAAGAAAATTAAAAATTAGACTAAATTGCACTTACTTGAGCTTGAAAAGATGAAAAACCCTAGCTATGGAGTCCTTGAGAAATTCGGCTATGGTGGGTAGAAGATGGACACATTTTTTACTTATTTTTCCCTTTTCATTTCATTTAATATCCAAATGACCAAAATGCCCTTAATGGCCTTCTTTGCAAATTTTTCCTTCCATGGGTATTTTTGTCCATCATGCCATAAAATGATTTAATTGCTTAATAACGACTCCCAATTTATGAATTCAATTCACTTACAGTTTAAATGCTTCTAAAACTCATATTTTGAAATTTTTACAATTTAGTCCTATCACTCAATCGGGCACTTTATCGATAAACTCTATTTACTAAATTTTCACTTATGCAACCAATCACAGAATAGGACATAAAACTTTATCGGAATAAAATTTTCTATGTCAGATTCATGGTTCCAAAACCACCGTTCCATTTAAGCCCGAATTTGGGCTGTTAACACTCTCCCCCTTAACGGATTTTTGTCCCCGAAAATCTTACTAGAAAAGAGATGTGGATATTGTTTCCTCATGGTGTCCTCTGATTCCTGCATAGCCTCTTCTACTCCATGCTTTTGCCATAACACTTTTACTAAGGCTACAATTTTGTTTCTTAGTTGTTTCACTTATCACGCTAAGATCTTGATTGACTCTTCACTATATGACATATCCGGCTGAATTTCCACTTTGGTCGATGAGATCACATGTGACGGATCAAAACAATAGCACCGTAGCATCGATACATGAAATACATCGTGGATCTTTTCTAACTCTATCGATAAGGCCAATTGATATGCCACTCGTTCAATTCTTTCTACAATTTCATATGGTCCGATAAATCACGGACTCAATTTGCCTTTTCGGCCAAATCTCAAAATCTTTTTCGATGGAGACACTTTTAAAAACACTTTATCACCCACTTAAAATTCAATCTCCTTTCTCTTTAGATTCGTATAAGAGTTTTTCCTGTTAGAAGCAACTTTCAAATAGTTACAGATTATCTTCACTTTATGTTCTGTCTCTTTAATCAAGTCAACCCCATGAATTTGCTTTTCACTAAGCTCAATCCAATATAATGGAGTCTGACATTTGCGACCATACAGTGCCTCATATGGTGCCATTTTGATACTTGATTGAAAGCTATTGTTGTAAGCAAATTCTACCAATGGTAGATACTTTTCCCAACTACCTGCAAATTTAAGAACACAACATTGGAGCATATCTTCGAGGATCTGAATCACTCATTCAGATTTTATCAATATGTATAAAATGTTATTATTCCGATTGAACATTGCATTTTCTATAAATCAGAGTGACTTTTTGTAGTGAATAACATGAAAAATTTATTTTGAGATGAGCTTATTATGATTGGTTGATAGTCATATGTGATAATGTTGAATGTGTTATCAAAATATTTGAAAATGTGTTCATGATGAGTTGAAGCCTAGAGATGCATGAATCAAAGTATATGATATTATGTTGATGCTAAATGCTATATTGTATATGTGTATGTATAAGAGTCAAAACTTTAAAGGCTTTACAATCTTCACCCCCTTACTGGTATAGTGTCGTATGACGAAGTTCATGGGATTTCTATTGAATAAGCTCACAAATGGGGAAACTAAAGAGTTTAGTGGTGGAATAATTAATAATGTGATTAGAGATGAGAATGATTTAGTGAGCAAAGACGGTTATGAGAGAGATATTAGATTATTCTAAAGATTATTTGGAATGAACAAAGCCACAGCTAGAGAAAGAGTTAATTTCGATTAAATTGACTCATTCAGGTATGATTTCTAAAGATTGTATTTACTAGGACTTCTTCTAAGTTGATTTTTGTTAATGAATGAAATATTATGGGATTAGTAGTGGCAGAATTAGTCAGAAGAATAATGTTTGAAATGTAAAGATGTTTGAGTATGACAGTTATAGTTGAGCAATTTACGACTACCTCTTTTGGGTATTCTATGTGCTTATATATTCTTAGAGGCATTTGTAATTTCTCGCTTTTTGATGAAAGTATCGTTGGTCTGATTAATCTATAATCGGCATTCCACTATCTTCTATTAGTATTCTATTCCGTTATGTTTGAGATAAAAAGTTGATGGTGAATTCATATGAAACTATTCTTCTATTTCTTCTGGCTATTATTTTGTTTATATCTGTATGGAATATATATTATATTTTTCACAATTGATTTCAGAATGTATAAACAATGTTTCTCTTTCTTATAGTTTTCTCTAAGAAATCATCAAGAGTCTCTATTATTTTATATGAGTGGTGTTCTCGACCATTCAGTATGGTCTTATATCTCGAATTTCATCATCTCGATTTTCTTATCACCCTTATTACTTAATTTATCACGCATGGCTTATCTTGGAAGTCGAAACCAGCAAAAGTGTGGATTATGAAAGTTTAAGTTCAAATTGTATACTGATTTTCTTTCCTCGGGTAATTTTGATTATTATCAGTGAGTTCAAGTAAGATGTTATGTTTCGTTTACGTTAATACAGTTAGTAAATATCTGTGACTGGTATGTTGAAAGAACTATGAAAGATTGTATGTTTGAACTGTCCTAACAACATTAAGAAGTGATCGTTGTGGAATGTTATTGGATAATTAAGATTTAATCGATTGTTTCAATCAGAGTGGGTTGTTCAGTTGGAAGATAAACTAAGCTATGTATATTTATGTTTATTCTTTGTTTCGAAAATGATGTTGTGCATACATAGATTTATAGACAAACAGTCTGAATGAAGAAATTGTATTCTTGAAAGCCTGATATAGGGACATATTGATTAAGTTTCTCTCAACTAAAATAATGTGTGTGAATACCTATTAACGTCTGGGTAAAGCTGAAATACTTGTGGATGCTTGAATGAAAATCTTTGCTTACTTTGTGAGTATTGGATCCAAGATTTATCTTACTGATGGTGTTCTAATTCTAGCTAAAGTGAAAGCTAAGCTAAAGATTCTGTTATAAATCAGAAAAGCTCAAAAATAGGTTGGTAAGTGGTAAGTTAAATGAATACAGTATGAACCGACTTTTGATTCTAAAATTTTATATCAGATCTGATTATTGATATTAATATTCTGAGATAGAATTCATGTACTGAGGAACTAAGGGCTTATGCAGAGAGTTTTCGTTCAGAGCTCACTATAGTATCTTGTCTATTCATCCAAAGAAAGATAAAAGTACAATGATTTGAAGTAAACGTTCTGGTATACGGATATGAAACTTGGTATTTCTGATTTTTGTGTCCAGGTGTTGTTTTATCATCAGGGAAAGACCGAATTTCAAATGCAATTAGGATTGTTATAGTCAACGATGATATTGGCATGATATTGAGATAAAGATACTATAGGTCTCGTGTTGGTATTTCTCTTATCCTTGGAGAAAGAGAGATGTTACTTAGATTTTGCTTGATCGATGATGAAAATTCATATGATTATTTTAGCATCCGAGAGTTATATTATCAATTTTAGAAATAGCTACAGGAGATTCTAAGCACGAAACTAAATTAAATTGTGATTATGATAAAAAAGTGAAAGCAATCACGAAAGTTGAAAGCAGTTTCAGACTGACATAAAAGTTATACAGAAGTGAAACTTAGTTATATTGGGTTTCAGATCGATGACAGAGTGTTTCTGAAAGTATCGTCTCGAAGAGGATTATTTGGTGATGTTTAGGAAACTGTTAGAAAAGATGCCAAACCTCATTCTGGTAAGATTTTCAAGGACGAAAATCCCTAAAGGGGGGAGAGCTGTAACAGCCCGATTTTGGGCCTAGTCGGAACAGTGGTTTCGGGGCCATAAATTTGATGAGAAAAAAGTTTAACATTATTATATTTTTATGATCTACAGTTTTACGGAATGATATTGTGAAAATTTCGTTCGAAAATTTTGACGTTTGGGCACTCAATTTAGTCAAAAGGACTAAATTGTAAAAAGTGCAAAACTTGAGTTGTAGAAGCTAAAGGTGTCTAATTGCTATAAAATTTTCAATTGAAGGTCCTTAAAAGGTAATTAGACAATTGGTTAATTTGTTTGACAAAAATGGACATAAAATAGGTGAAATAGAATATTTTTAAGTTAAGGGCATTTTAGTAATTTGGTGATTAAATGAATTAAAAAACCAAATTAAAAGCCAATTTTTCCTCATCTTTAACCCTTTGGCCGAATTTCACATGAGGAAGATATAGCAAGGGTTTTTCAAGCTTCCAAGCTCGATTTTAAGTCTGTTTTAGCCTCGTTTTTAATTTTTTTACATTTTTAAGATCCTCGTAACTCGGTTTAGCTATTTCTACCATTATTTTGAGCTAGGGTTTGTGTTTAAAAATTTACCCATGGGTGACATGCATGTGTTTTGATGTTTTATGGTAGAATATGAAAGTTTGAAGTGTAATAAACAACTTTTACTAAGTGATTTTTAGTGAAATTGCATAAAAGGACCTATTTGTAAAAGTTGTAAAATATGTGTAAAAAATGTGATTTAATGAAAATTGTGGGCTACTATAGGAGGGAATATGAATCGACTAGGCTTAGGTAATGAGAAAAATGAGTACTTTTCATTTTACAAGCCTATGGGCAAAATTGTAAATTGTGAAAGTTAGGGGCAAAAATGTAATTTTTTCCATAAGGTGTTTTTGGGGCTGAACTGAAATGTGTATTAAATGAGTTAAATGTGTTATTATAGATCAAGAAAGATGAGGAATTGACCTTGACTGGGGAAAAGGCAAGTTTGTGGACTAAAATGCAAACATTTGATATTTTGGACCGAGGTAAGTTTGTATGTAAATATTGCAGCATTTTACTTATGCTTTCATATTTTGATATGTTTTGTGAAATGTGGCTGAATATTTGATTTATTTGACAAAATATCGACAAGTGAGAAATTTCTTGGTTGAACCTTAGGAATAGAATAGGATACAAGTGACATGTCACTAGGGACCTATGTGAAAACTATGTGAAGTTGTGACTAAGTGAATCCGGGTGCTAGTCTTATAAGTTCTACCAGTGAATGCTTAATCCGACATGTGTTGCAGATACCTAATAGCTTGTGTGAGCAGCATTGAGTAGTTACGAATGTCCGACAGCTTGCGTGAGCAGACCTGCGAATGTGAATAGCTTTAGAATAAGCTTATGTGTGATAAGTGATGTGAAGTAGCTTTGGCTACAAGTGTGGCACTATGTGCAATATTTCGATGTATCCGTTAATATTCTGATGTGTTCAACGGGAAATGACTAAGTGTAACTGATTGTGATCATGTGATGAATGAGTGCAGGTACATGTGTGTGTGTGTATATATATATATATATATATATATATTCATGAGCAATGTGCTCGATATGTGATTGAACTTTGGTAAGGTTGACGTGGAGTAAGTATGACTATGAAGACTTGTAAATATTTGATAATGACTATCTATTGGAATGTCTAGCTATGGACATTTTTGGTGTTATGTGTGTGTAAATGAATGTTAATACAAAGAAAACATAAAAGAGTAAAATTAGCAATAAAATAGTTTTGGACAACAACAGTTGTATAACTGTGAAAAATCACCAAAAATGTGAAAATTGAATTAGAAGTTAAATAAGATATGAAATTAAAGCTTATTGAGTCTAGTTTCACATAGAAGAAATGGTGTAAGCAAAAGAATTTCATATTATGAGATATTTGAATTTTTGTGGACAGGGCCAGAGTGATTTTGGAATCCCCTATTCTAACTTTGGAAAATCATTAAAATTTGTATAAAAATAATTATGAGTTATAATTTATATGTTTAAAATTTTTAATGAGTCTATTTTCAATAGAAACAAACGGGAACATCATCCGAATCCTGTACGAGGAGATAATTAATTTTTAGTGAATAAGGGTTATAACTGTTAGACATCAGAACAGGGTTGACTTTAAAAAATAAACTATACTTATTGGCCAAAATTCTAGAAATTTTATGGTAAGGAGATATGTGAGTCTAGTTTCAAAGAAAATTAGCAGATTTTAATTTGGAGTTCTGTAGCTCAAGATATAAATAATTTAGTGACTATGACTCGAGTAGATAGCTTAATATGAACATAAGTGAATAGTGGAACTTTGTGCAATTATGATTGTATTATCTTGAGAACATATTGTGAGGATTGGTAAAAACATATAAATAAGTTGCTTATTATTACATGCCAACTTACTAAGCTATATAGCTTACCTCCTTTCCTTTCCTATTTCTTATAGTGTCACATATGCTAGCTCGAGTTGGAGGTCATCGGGGATTCTATCACACTAACAAGCTACGGATTGGTATTAATGACTTTTTTATTCTGCCTTTTTAAGTCTATGGCATGTATAAGGACTTGGTGATTTGTGTTGTTGTAACACCCCGAATTGTGGGCCTAGAAGTATTGGGCCGTGAGTTTGGGATCAGTTAGAAGGTGACTTGAATAATTTAAATGTGTTTAAAAATTTTATAATTGCATGCCTAGTTTAATATTAAAGTGATTTAGGAAGGGTTGGTAGTGTGGGAAAAGTCCTGGGCTCTATCTAGGGCTTTAGAAAAATTTTACATTTTTTTTCTAAAGGAACTTGGCCATTAGGTGAAAGGCTTATTAATTAGTCCTGGTAAAATTTGACTCAAAGAAAGCGCATGGCCTAGTGGAAAAAGGCGTTAGGAGCAGTAAGGGAGTGCTGGGTTCAAGTCACGGCAGGTGCGAAATTTTGGGTTTTTTTAACAACCTGGTTGATGGGCAGAAAGGCTTATTAAATATTTGGATAAAAAGGTGACACAAGGTAAGGAGTAGTCCAGTGGCAGAGGTGTGTGGTTAGGATGCAAGGGAGCCTGGGTTTGAGCCATTACTCTCGCAATTTTATTTTGAGTGAACCTGGAACTCAGCCTGAAGGCTTTTAATTAAACGGGGAGGAAAAATGACGCAAATTAAGCAGTAGCTTAACGGCAAGAGACGTGCAGCATAGCAAAGAGATTACGGGTTCAAATCTGGTTAGCAACAATACTTTTTAGATTTATTTGAATAGCCTGGTTGCGGGTTAATAGGCCTTAAAAGAAGTTGAGGAGGGAGTATGACATAAAGAGCGCTTGGGGTGTAGTGGCAAGTAGCGTGCTATGGGTGCTGAAGGGGCACAGGTTTGAATCTCATGCCAGGTGAAGTTTTCATTTTTATTCTTAAGTAACCATGGCTTCAGCAAGCAAGCCTTATAATTAGTTGTGACGGAAATATAGCATAAGAAGAGTTACGGCATAGTGCCTAGTAGCGTGTTGAGGTTGGTGAGGTCTGTGGTTCGAGGGTCAGTGCTGTAGGTAAAGGTGATTATTTTTGCAATTCAATTTAGCAGGTGGTTGGAATGGATTGGAACTCTTTGATGGATAAGTGCAGGAACCGGATGAGATAAGGATGAAGGCTAATGTGGATTGGGATCATGGGAAATTAGCATGGTAAGGAGTTTGAGCCGAATAGGGAATAAGGGAGGTTAATTCGTGCAAGGGTTTATAGGTGCTAAATGAGAAAGGAAAAAACATTTTTGTTGTTTTGGTGCTTTAGTCTTGGGAATTTTCTTTCAACCTTTTGACTTTCTTTTTCCTTTGGCAAGGTACTTTAGTGACCTTAACCTTTCATCTCTTCTTTTCTTTAAGTCGAGCCAAGCATTTGTTGTTTAACCTTTTCTTTTCCAACCGAATTCTCAATTCCCCTCTCTTTGATGTTGTTTTTGTTTTTCTCATTTTAGAAGACAACCGTATTTTTTTAGGTGGAAAAAGGAACTCTAGTGGGTATGAGCTCGGAACCACTACTCCCAAGTTTAAGTGACGTAAGGTATCAATGGTTCGGGACTTTCTGCCTGGGTGCGGAAGAGGGGCTACAACAGACTTCGGATTAAGTAGGCAAATCGCAGTCGATCAAGGCAAGTATAGTTTGATCTTCAGTAAGTGATTGAATTGGATTTGTTTGGCATTATTGGATAAATGACTAATGAAGCATGATATTTGAATATAGGTTCTGGGGATTATGAGTACTTAGTACTCCAGGTGGTTAGGTGTGTACTTCTAACCCCTGTTTGATAGACATATAGAGCCAAAGGTGTGTACATATACCGCACACACGTTAGATCGACAAAAGCTAAAATCCCAAAAAGTCGAAATGCTGAAAAACCAAAAAGCTGAAAGGTTGGCGCCTGCAACAACACGAGTGTGTGAACGCTTGTGTGGATACACCGATATGACGATAGAGGCTCTGTGGGCGATTCCATGGACCCGGGCCACTGTTTGGCCAATTGGGCCAAAATGGGCCAAATGGGTCTGATGGGCCCGTAGGCCCCTCGTGATTAAAATTGAGGACTAGTAGGGTTTGACGAGCCGGTTAGGCTAACCACATGGTTTTTGGGAGAATTGGGCTTATTGGGCCAAATAAGTGAGTGGGCCTTATTTGGGCTATGAGATAGGCTTTTGAGCCCTAACGAACTAGTAACCCTAATGAAATTGGCTTAAAATGCATTGAATAATGGGAAAGTGTTAAGGTGCCATTTTGTGTACTTAAGCCCACAATGCGATTGGTATGTCTAAGTGAAAAGTGACTAAAATGCCCTAAAAGCATAAATGACTAAAATACCCCTATGTGCTAAATATGTGAAATTGTATGTGTTGCATTCATATGATGTATGTTGCATTTGGGGTGGGTTTATGATACGGAGGAAGATATATGAGGGTCGCATGGTTGCTTGATGACCATGGATCCACCGACGGCTTTAAAAGCCCATTATATGATTAGCAACTCTGCTGCAACGATTGAGTTAGTGCCGCAACCGATGCTACCACTGGAGTGTAGGGATAGGTGGGTTGATATTTATATCCTCCACAGGAGTGTAGGGTTGGAAGGGAAAATGGAGTGCAAGGTTGGATTGGGATGGAAGCATTGCATACATATGATATTAGTGTGATATGGGCTCAAGCCCAACTGAGGCCACTGTTTGCTAAGGCCCAAAGGCCACCGATATTGATAGGGCTTAAACCCAATTTGATTAATTGCATGTTAACGTGTTTGTCGAGGGGTGTACACACTGAGTTTTCGAAAACTCACTCCCTCCTTTAATCTTTCAGGTAACCCTCAGTAGGCGGTTCGACGTAAGAGAGGACTCGGAGGAGGCCACACTGCAAGTTGATTAGTAAATTAGTAGTTTTATTTATTTTACCTTTAATTATTTTTTTGTTGGGTTGTAATAAGGCATTTTATCTCTGGTATGATTTTAGATTTGGTTTTATTATTATAACTGCTGGATTTCTAAAATTAAAACATGTTTTTTTCCAACATAAATATCTTAACATTTTCCTGAAACATGAGCTTCCACCATACTTAACAAGAAACTTAACAAGTTATGCAGACTCGGGTTTCACTTACAAAATCAACGCTTTTACTTAAACTCACCTGAACTTTTAAATTAAGCAAATATTCAAAGGAATACATTTTCAACTAAATTATTTTTCCAACGGAGTTGATTTGAAAATAAACCCTTGTTTGAACCACAAGCGGACAATTGTTTTTAAAGTTTTCCACTGTATGCGTTTGGTACGAATCACCATTTCATGTAACACTACCGGATTATTTTTAGAAAACTTATTCTTGTTGATAAAAACCCGTTTGAATGTTAAAGCCTATTTGTTAATCCTCAA
Source organism: Gossypium stocksii (assembly GCA_020496765.1). Taxonomy (NCBI): domain Eukaryota; kingdom Viridiplantae; phylum Streptophyta; class Magnoliopsida; order Malvales; family Malvaceae; genus Gossypium; species Gossypium stocksii. Next base: position 85,359,400 of record CM035629.1, read on the forward strand.
ATCAACCCGTTTGAGGTGTTTTACGAAAACATGATTTTGTTAGAAAACCTGCTTTATAATAAAAACCTTATCATGACATAATAAAATTTTTTTTAATCATATTCAATCGTTGCTGCATTTTAAAAACAATGTTTGTTGCGGAACCTTAAAAATTGTGTTGTGGAAACGTGATGTTTTGAAAATAGTTAATGTTTTGGAAAACCGCGCTCTACTTCTAACAGACTTAAATCATAGTAAATAAAGTCCCAAATTAAAAGTTAGAAATCAAAAGAGAGACCTTATTACATAAAAACACCCAAACCAAAACTGTTAAATATAAAAAGTCAAAATGTAAAGTAGATGTAGTTGTGTGGCCACCTTCGAGCCCCTCGCAGCACTGATCCACCTAACGCTGGGGATTACCTGCACAGTTAAAAGTGGGGTGAGTTTACGAAAACTCAGTGTATAATCCCCTAAAATGCAGCCAGCTAGATATGCAAAATGCAAAAGCAGTTTGGGCCTGAGCCCTATTCAGTATCAATGTGGGCCTTAGCCAACACAGCGACAATACATGCAGTGATGCAATAGTGCAACCCAACCTGATCCAGCCAACACACCACTCCATACCACCAACACACCATGTGGGGATAAAATCGACCCACCCAGCCAACACACCAATATCGTAGCTGAGTTGCCAGTACAGTATATGTGGCAAAGCCACCAGTAACAGTATATATGTGGCAAAGCCACCAGTAATAGTATACTTCCTCCATAATAGTATCCTAATCCCATATAGTATGTCATGTCATAACATCATACGTGAATGCAGAATGTCATGCTCAATCAGTCATAGATATATCATATAGCAAAGTAGTCATACATAGTATAAAGAGCATAACAGTCATTTCACCCTATAAGGGTATTATAGTCATTTTACTCTACAGAGGTATTACGGTCATTTACCCTACAGGGGTATTACGATCATTTTACCCTACAGGGGTATTACTATCATTTTACCATATGGGGGTAATTTAGTCATTTTACCCTACGAGGGTAATTCGGTCATTTTACCCTTCGGGGGCAATTCAATCATTTTACCTTTCGAGGGTAATTCGATTATTTTACCCTTCGAGGGTAATTCGGTCATTTTATCTTTTGAAGGTAATTTAGTTATTTTACCCTTCGGGGGTAATTTGGTTATTTTACCTTTCGAGGGTAATTCGGTCATTTTACCCTTCGAGGGTAATTCGATCATTCTCATCAGAATGGGTCTAGACTCACCTACCGACCCATCAGAATGTGTAACTTCAACATGCAAATAGGTGTATATGAACCCAAGGCCCATTATGCGGCTCAAGTGGGCCCACACGCCCGTGAGGCCCATTTGGCCCAGAAACGATCGTAGCCATGTATGCGACATAGCCGGCCTAATATTCCCACCTGTCCGTGAGATTTACTCGTGTGGAGCCCACGAGCCCATTGGGCCCACACAGCCCCGTTTGGCCCAATGTGGCCCATAACAACCTTAGTCCATGAAAAAGTTTATGGTGGCCCCTACTGTCTTATGCCCACGTTCGTGGGCTCGGTTTTACCACACGAGCATTTGCACGCCCATGTGACCTCAAAGCCCAACCTTCAAGCTTTTCGGCTTTTCCCGATCTACAGTTAAATTAGTGTGTAATACACACTTTTCGGCTGTTCCGCCGATTATCGATTATAGGGTATTATTACACACCTGTTTGCGAAGCCGTGCTAAGATCCATGAGAACCCAACCTATATTCAATCACAAACTTTGATTAGCCACATCCAAATCGAATTATCAAAACTCTCATCAAAACCACTTATCTAACAAATTACCTATCACTTATTTAGATCGATCGATTGCGACTTGATCACCTTACCGCACCTTGGCAAAAAATCCCAAACCCCAGACACTCTACGCTGCTTAAATCTGGGGGCAGGGGACACGAGTCCATTCTCAGTTGGCACCCTTCTTGATCCCTCTTTAGAATAGCCACTACTTGCCACCATTGAAATCTCTTTAAGCGACATAAAATTGGAAACCTCTATTTCCATGAGAAGTACACCAAGATACGCGAAAGAGAATTAGTCTAAAAGAGTAGACAAATGAAAGATGGATTTGGTAGTAAGAGAAAAAGAAACAGAAAGAGCAAGAAAACATGGGCACTTACCGACTTGTCAGAAAATTTTGAAAAATCGAAACAGAACAAAAAAGGAAAGTAATCAGCCAGCCCAGTGTAACCAGATTGAGGGAAAGAAGGAGAAGATTCGGTTTTAGCAATATGAGAAAAGGCACTTGAAGAAAGTTGAAAGGATAAAGAGGAGAATAGAAAGAGGAGGTGAGAATCGACAAAGAAGAAAAAGGGAGAAGTTGCTTGGGATTAATTGATATTTGGCAAAAAGGAAAGATTGTTTGCGGCAACAACAAAATGACTGAAGAGGGGAGAAAAACAGGATGCATTGGCCTAGATAAAAAAATAATTAAGAGGGTGAAGAGAACACAATATTCGACTAAAAAGAAACAAGCACGTTTGCTGGAAGGGTAGAAAAAAAAGAAACCAAGTTGATAGACCAACGAGCTGCCGAGAAAAGAACGAACACGAACAGGAAAACTAACCAAATTTCCTTTAGCACAACCAACCTCCCAAAGTGGCAAAACTTACCAAAAAACTGAAACAAGGAGGAGAGAAAAGCACCTAAAAACCTCCTAGCCGAATTTCTGAGTAGCTGGAGTCCAATTCGGCACTAACATCCCTCCACCCTCACCTTTCCTTGATTTTCTCCTATTATCTCTCCATATTTTTCTCCCTAATTTTCTCCTCAACTTCCTCCATGACTTATTCAAATTCCAACTTTAGAGTTTTAGTCAATTTCTACTTTGACTTATTCAAATTCCAACTTGTAGAGTTTTAGTCAATTTCTACTTCTCACATGGTAGGAATAGCAAAATAAATAAATCTTTAAGCAAGGCGTGACTCGAACACAAGCCCCCTTGGAAACACTAACATGCCACCTACCACTCAACCACAGGCTCCTTTTTTGTCTTATTTTATTCGCAATAATTTAAAAGCCTACAAGCCAAAGTCAGAGTTCACTTAAATAAGTAAAACAAAAATTCAACATATACCAAGACTGGAACCTCAGACCCCATGAATACTCTACATGCCACTTACCAATAAACCAACAACCTCTCTTGTGTCATATTTTAACCATAATTATTTATAAGTCTATTGGCCCAGAAGTCTAGGGTTTTACTCAATAAAAACAAAATTTTTGCTAAAGCCTAGGTTTGAACCCAAGACTTCTCAGACACTTCCCAGAGCTTTTAACCACTGAAACAAACACACATTTGTGTCACTTCCTTGCACAACTAAAACCTTATGTGCAATCTCCTAACTGCTCCCTTGCTCAAGGCCCAATACTTCTAGGCGCAAATTCTGGCCGTTACATGTGTATATGTTATTATGAGTTGGTCTAGAATACTGGCCTATGCTAATTGAAGGCTGTTGTTGTCTCAGGCCATTTAAAGTGGCCAATATTTGTTATGTTATAAGTCTATGATGAAGTATTACATGGATGTGCATGCTTGTTTGGGTTGGATGAGTGAATGTGTGATAATTATGTGTGGTAAATACTAAACGTGAATGGTTGATGACGTCTTAAATGTAATAGCCTGAATTTGGGCTTAGTTGAAATAGTGATTTCAAAATCACTTACCCGAGATTAGAGAAAATTATTTTAGCATTATTTTATGTGTTATAGCATGTTATTAAGGATGCATGAAAATTTTGGTCAATTAATTTACGCGATTAAAGGATTAATTGTGAAAAAAGGACTAAATTGCAAAAAGGGCAAAAGTTGTGTTTTGATGGTAATTGGTGTTAAATAGCTTTAATATCAAAATGTGGGGCTTTTAAAGGGCAATTAGGCCTTTAGCCAAGGCATGGCCGGCCATAGGGTCAAGGAAATTAGAAAAAGTCAAAATTTGGGTGGTGTTAGGTAACTTAATTTGACTAGATTTCTAATAAAATAAAACAAAAGAGTTTTATTCCTATTCATCTTCTTCTCTACTGAAATTTTCAGCAAATTTGGGGCTTTTGAAAGCTTGAAAAACTCAGCCACTTAGTTCTCATCCAAGTAAGTGACTTTCATGGTTGTTTTTGATAATTTTTGTTCTTTTGAGACCATTGAAGCATGGGTTATCAAATGAGGGGACTATCTTGCAAAATGATAAAAAGTTTAGGGTTTTACCATTAGAATATTTAAGTTGTTTGCTGGAACTTTATGAAAGAAAATGATGTAGGTTGTTAAATAAACAACTTTTGTAAAAGAGGTGTTCAGGAAAAACACCTAAAATGGACTTTTTTTGTAAATGTTGTAAAATAGATGATATTGGTGTGAAATGATGAGAATTTGGGGTTTCTTAGGAGTGAAAAAGATTCGATTAGGCTTGGTGAATAAGGAAATTTGATAAAAATTAATTTTCGAGCCTAGGGGCAATATGGTCATTTTGGCAAAAGTCTAGGGGCAAAATGGTCATTTTGCCAAATTATGAATTTTGGATTGTTTTAATTAATATAGTGATTAAATGGGTGAATTTGTATTCATATAGATCAAGAAGAGCAGGGAGTCAACCTTGACCGAGGCAAAGGCAAAGCTTCGGATTAAATTCCACATTGCCCGCATTTTGTATACCGAGGTAAGTATATATGTAAACGATACCTCTTTTATTAATTTTTTTCTCATAAATACCTTATATGATATGTGGCTAAATGTTATGGACATTGAATGAAATTGGGAGAAATGAGAGTGTGGGTAAATTTCCATAAATTATGATTAAAGGTGTGCTATGTGCGAAACCACCAGATAATAGTTGAAATCAGTGAGCTAAGTGCAAATTGCCTGACTGGCAATTAATATTGATGGGCTAAGTGCGATACCATCGAAAACATATTAATAAAGGTGGGCTAAGTGCGATACCATCGTAAATTATTTATGAAGGTGGGCTATGTGCGAAATCACCGTAAATCATTGATGACCATGGGCTAAGTGCTGAACCACCTTGTTAGTATTAATGTCATTATGAATGACTATATACGTATCTATCTTGCATGGATATGTTTATTGAGAAATCACTCGAATGAAATTTATGTGTGTTGTGGTGATAAATAAGTGCAGCGATTGTATGTGCTAACAATATGAGCTTTGTGCAAAAAATTGTGTTGAGAATATTGGATAAGTTGTGGGAAGAGTAAGTAAATCTATGTTTGGAAGTGTTGGTATGGTTGACGCTACAGTTTAATTGTCTAATGTATTTTAGTATTAAATGTTTGCATATAGACTTACTAAGCTTTATGCTTACACCTCTCCTTTCCATTTTCCTATAGTGCCGCTTAGCTAGCTTGTGGATCATCAGACGTTGGAGGTCTTGTTCACACTATTGGCTTGACCACTCAGTATAGTTAGTTTTAGCATTTTGAAAATATGGCATGTATAAGACTTTATTCTTTTGTAAGTGTCATATCATTTTGGAGCCATGTGTGTTGGCTTGAAATTGAAATACTTTATTTTGTATAAGGCCAAAGTTCATGGCTAACTTTTATCTTTGGTTATCAAGTGAAATTGGCAATGTTCTATGAATGAGAATTTAGCTAGAGTAATAGATTGGATTTGGTTGATGGGAATATGTGTGGATGCCAATTTATGGCTATTAGATGAGTTACCTAGTCTTGGATTGTTTGAGTATGAGTATTATCTTGTTTCAGGGTGGCAAAGAGGCTTGGTAAATAGCCTATTCTTGCCCACAGGGGTAGACACACGGGTATGTGTCTAGGCTGCGTGTGACACACAGTCTGCCCCACAGGTGTGTGGCTCGACCTTGTGTCCCTTGCACCTTGCATGAATAGAATTAAATGCCCAGTAGTAAATGTATGGGCTGAGACACGGCCATGTGTCTAAACCATGTGGAGGCCACGGCCAAGCACACGGGCATGTGCCATGGCCGTGTGATTGCTGACGTCAGAAACAAAATACCCAGATCTTTGCACACGGGCTATGACACGGGCGTGTCATGGCCGTGTAAAAGACACGGGCTAAGCACACGGGCATGTGCCACTGCCATGTGTCTGCTAACATCAAAAACAGAATGTTAAGGTTTTTGCATACGGGCCGCGACATTGGCGTGTCATGGCCGTGTGAGGGACACGGGCTAAGCACATTGGCATGTGCTAGGCCATGTGAAAACCCTTATAGGTTCAAAGCTAGAAAATAAATTCGCACAAGTGAAGGGCACAAGCGTGTCCCTGGGTGCTTAGGCCGTGTGAGGTACACGGGCTATCAGCACAGCCATGTTTAGAGGCCACATGGGCGTGTTGCCCTTCCACACGGGCGTGTGCCCTATTTGTAGTGGATTTTCTTGAAAGATTTCCAAGTGCCCGAAATGGTCCCGAATTGTTTCTAAACCACGTGTTAGGCCTCGTAGGCCTCATAAAGGTCTATAGGATATTGTTTGAAAAAGTTTTAAATTAGGAGACTTTTCAATGAGTGTAGAGTTGAAGAATTGCTTGTGTTTTAGTAAGGTAACGTCTCATACCCTATCCTGGCGGTAGATACGGGTAAGGGGTGTTTCAATAAACATAATGCTCAATGTTTTTCACACGGGTAGGGACACGGTCGTGTGTGACCACACGGCCTGCCCACACGGGCGTGTGGCCCTATTTTGTGGTAAAAATTTCTAAGTATTTTAAAGTTCTTGGTTTAGTCCCGAACTGTTTCCAAAGTATGTTTTGGGCCTCGTAGGCCAGTAATAGGGACAATATAACTATGAATGAAAAGTTTTAAATTTGAATGGAAAATTGTGACTTGGAAATGATCGGTTATATGTGATTAAGTCCGATAATGCCTCGTACCCTATTATGGCGACGGATATGGGTAAGGGGTGTTACACGAACGAATCTGGCTGCTCAGCAACCTCCACCCCCATCTGTTCCCCAACCAATCCCCGTAGCTTCTCAAGGTTTGGAACCTATGTGTGTGAGTAAGCCACCCGTTGATAAAATCTGAAAGTATAGGGCTGAATAGTTTAGAGCTACTGTTGCTGATGATCCTGAGAGAGTTGAGTTTTGGCTTGATGATACTATTCGGGTATTTGATGAATTATCCTGTACACCCACGAAATGTGTTAAATGCGCTGTATCTCTTTTGAAAGATACTGCATACGAGTGGTGGAATATTTTGATATTTATGGTACCGAGAGAATGTGTTACATGGGATTTCTTTTAGACCGAGTTCAGAAAGAAGTATATAAGCTAGCGATTTATCGATCAAAAGCGTAAAGAGTTTTTAGAGTTGAAACAGGGTCGTATGATCGTATCAGAATATGAAAGAGAGTTTGTAAGATTGAGCAAGAATTTACCTGTTGAGTCCATTGAATTTGTGATTAAAGTATCAAACCCCTTAGGCAAGTATGTCCTAGTTGATAAAGTTTGCAAGAACTGTCCTTTGATGACACAGGGTTTCTATTTTTCGACTGATTTGATGTTTTTACCGTTCAATGAGTTTGACGTGATTCTAGGTATGGATTGGTTGACTCTACACGATGCAGTTGTGAATTGTCGACAAAAGACTATTGAGTTGAAATGTCAGAATAGTGAAATTATTCATATTGCATCTGATGATTCGAGTAGGTTGCCTATAGTGATATCGGTGATATTAGCTCAGAAATATGTGAGGAAAGGTTATGATGCTTACCTTGCATATGTATTGGATACAAAAGTATCTAAATTGAAGATTGAATCAGTGCCAGTGGTTTGGGAATATCTGGATATGTTTCTAGAAGAGTTACCTAGGTTGCCACCGATTAGAGAGGTTGAATTTGCTATTGAAGTAGTACCTGGGACATCACTGATATCGATAGCTCCGTACAGATTAGCTCCTACAGAGTTGAGAGAGATGAAAACTCAGTTACAAGAATTAATAGATAGAGGTTTTGCACGAGCTAGTTTTTCGCCCTGGGGTGCATCAGTTCTATTTGTAAAGAAAAAAGATGGAACAATGAGAATGTGTATCGATTATCGACAGCTCAATAAAGTTATAATCAAGAATAAGTATCCTCTACCATGGATTGATGATTTATTTTATCAGCTAAAAGGAGCAACAATGTTTTCAAAGATTGATTTGAGATCTAGTTATTATCAGTTGAGAGTTAAAGATTTGGATGTGCTGAAAACTACTTTTAGAACCCGGTACGGACATTATGAATTTCTTGTTATGCCATTTGGATTGACTAACGCTCCTATAGTCTTTATAGATTTGATGAACAAAATCTACAGATCGTATTTAGACAGATCCATTGTTGTATTCATTGATGACATTCTAATCTATTCTTTAGATGAATCTGAGCATGCTAAACATTTGAGGATTGTATTACAAACATTTAGAGATAAACAACTATTTTCTAAATTTAGCATAAACAACTATTTTCTAAATTTAGCAAATGTGAGTTTTGGCTCTAAGAAGTTGGATTTTTGGGACATATTGTTTCATTGGAAGGCATCAGAGTTGATCTGAGTAAGATATCATAAATTATTGATTGGAAATCACCAAGAAATGTATCAAAGGAAACAACCCGAATTAGGGGCTAAATAGAATAGTGGTTTCAAGATCATGAATTCGAAGTCTAAAATATTTTTTTGGTTGAGTTTTGATGTTTATTAAGTGTTTGAATAATTATGTGAAATTTTGGTGCATGAATTTTATTAATTGCATGTCCAATTTGATAGGTTGGACTAAATTGCAATAGGTGAAAAGTATGGATTTTAATCCATAAAGGTACTTGATTGAATTGATATTTTAAATTAGAGGTCCTTATATGGTAATTAAACCATTTTAACCTTGTTTGGACAAAAATGCCCAAGGAAGGGTGGAATACTAAAGGTTTTTAATGAAGGGCATTTTGGTCATTAGTTAATAAAAGAAATAAAAAGGGAAAATAAGGCCAAAAATGGTGTCCATCTTCTCCCCCTTGGTCAAATTCTTCAAGCAACCATAGCTAGGGTTTCTTTTACTTCTCAAGTTCATAGTAAGTGATTTTTAGCCCCGTTTTTAATGTTCTTCGTATTTTTGAAATCCTAACTTGCTCTAGTTATTTCTACCACTATTTCAAGCTAGGGTTGATGTTTAAAATTTTACCCATGAATGACATGTATGTATTTTGATGGCTAGTGGTAGAATATGAAAGTATAAAGTGTGATGAACAACTTCTACTAGGTGATTTTTTGGTGAAAATTATAAAAAGGACTAAATTGTAAAAGGTGAAATGTAGTGTACATAAATTGTGAAATGGTGGAAGTTGGGGGCTGTTATAAGAGGAAATGTGGTTTGGCTAGGCTTGAAATGCATGAGAATTGAATGAGAATCATAAACCGAGCCTAGGGACTAAAGTGTAAAATTGAGGAAGTTAAGGGTCAAATTGCAAAATTTGCTATAGAAAGATTTTGGGCTGTTTTGAATAATGTGATTATTAAATGAGCTAAATGTGTTGTTATAGATCGAGAAGATCGAGGAATCGACCTTGACCGAGGTAAGGGCAAGGTTTTGGACTAAATTACAAATTATCGCATTTTGTTATCGAGGTAAGTTTATATGTAAATAATACATCGGTTTTAATTCCATAAATATAATTTATTGTATGTTACGAATTATGTTGGATAACTTCTATGATTTGGTGAATTGTGGAAATTCAGTGTTCCCGGTTGAACCTTCGGAAAGATGAAAGATACGGATAATGTGTAGCTAGGTCACATGTGTGTTTCTAAGAGTATGAAACCATGTGTACAAGAGAGCTATGAGATGCTATGTGGTAGCTAGGTCACATGTGTTATACGGTGTGTATATCATGTGTACAAGAGAGCTACGAGATAATAATTTCATGAGTAGCTAGGTCACATGTGTAATACTAGGTGTATACCATGTGTACACGAGAGCTACGGGTTTAGAATAGCTAGGTTGCATGTATGTTACCGAGGGTACATCATGTAGACACAAGAGCTATGTTATATGTAGCTAGGTCGCATGTGTGATTCCGAGTGTTGGACACTATGTAGACACGAGAGCTATGGGATTTAATGGCTAGGTCACATGGGTGATAATGAGAGTTCACCATGTGTACACGAGAGCCAGATTATGTATTGGTGGAGCTATGTGCTAAAACAACCGAGTATCGAATGTTATTCCGAAGGGTTCAACGGGAAAAGATTACTAAAAGTGATTTGTGTGGTTATGTGATGTAAAAGTACAAGTGTATTTATGAGCCAGTGAAAATGTGGGCGAGTGTATATGTGTGCATGGGTGAATGTGAACTTAGAATTATGTAAATGATGTGTTTGGTATGTATATGATATTGGTAAGGTTATGTGGTAAGTTGATATGTGATGATATGAATTTTTGATGATTTAAAGAGTTGGTATGATGTTAATTATTTACATATAGACTTACTAAGCTTCTTAAAGCTTACTCCATCTCCTTGTTCTATAGATTAGTCAAGTCAGCTTGGAGATCGGGAAGCGTCGGTAGATTACCAACACCATCCACAACGTTCTTTTGGTATTGTAAATGTACTCTTTTGGACTATGGCATGTATAGGAACTTAGTGGTGTTGTAAGTGTCATGTTGGTTTGGCTATATTATGACAATTGTCATTTGATAAGTCATTTTGTAATTAAGGCCATGTGACTTGGCCAATATTGATATTGGTTTATTTATGGATCTTTTGTGGTAGTTAATGGAATGCTTAGTGTGTTTGTATGTGGATAAGTTGAAATGGATGATTGATGGTTAAATGAGGTTATTTAGATGCCTAAAAATGTGTATGATATGTGGTTTCAAAAATGGTAAAGTTTGTATGTGTTCTGGGGCAAGGGATGGCTTGGAAAATAGCCTAACTTAGGACTACACGGCCAGCCACCACGACCATGTATGTAGGGCGTGTGAACTTTGCATGAAATTTTCAGAGAATAAGGACATTACACGGCTTGGACACATGGGCGTGTCCCGTGGCCGTGTGACCAAAATTGCATGCTGACGTCATAAGCAGAATACCCCAGTTTTTCACATGGGAAGAGAGCATGGGCGTGTTGAGGCTGTGTAAAGGATACGGGCCAATGACACGAGCGTGTGCTCGGCCGTGTGAAAACCCCTGCAGGTTCGAAATGAAAAATAATTTTTCAATAATTCGACACAGGTAGGAGACACGGGCGTGTGTGACCACACGGCCTGCCCACATGGGCGTGTCTCTGTCTATCACGGGCGTGTGCCCTGTTTTTGACCTAAATTCCTAAAATTTTTCTAAGTTCTCGGTTTGGTTCTGGACCGTTCCCAAATTATGTTTTGGGCCTCATAGGCCTCTTTTAAGGATTGCATGATATATTATGGAAAATTTTTAAATTAGAATGAAATTTTATGGCCTGACTTTGTATGATTGGTTGTGTTATCGTCTAGTAATGTCTCGTACTTGGTTCCGACATTGAACCAGGGTAAAGGGTGTTACATCAGAAGTTGAAAGTTTTTTGGGATTAGCTGGCTATTATCGATGTTTTGTAAAAGGATTCTCAATGATTGCTACACCGATGACTCGATTGCTATAGAAATATGTGAAGTTCGAGTGGTCTGAGAAATGCCAATAGAGTTTTGAAAAGTTGAAAGCGCTATTAACTGAAGCACCAGATTTAGTACAGCCTGAGTCAGGTAAAGAGTTCCTGATATTCAGTGATGCATCATTGAACGGTTTGAGATGTGTTCTAATGTAAGAAGGCAAAGTGATAGCTTATGCTTCAAGCTGCATGAAAAGAATTATCTGACATACGATTTAGAGTTAGAGGCTATTTGGCGACACTATCTATTTGGTGAAAAATGCCACATATTTATCAATCATAAGAGTTTGAAGTACCTAATGTCTCAGAAAGATTTGAATTTACGAAGATGGCTAGAGTTGCTGAAAGATTATGAGTTAGTGATTTATTATCATCCGAGAAAAGCGAATACAATTGCGGATGCTCTGAGTGGAAAATCTTTATTTGCTTTATGGGTGATGAATACACGATTGACATTGTCTGATGGTGGATCGATCTTAGCTAAGTTAAAAGCTTAACTGATGTTTATTCAGCAAATCTGTGAAGCTTAGAAATGTGACAGTGAATTGCAAACTAAAAGAATTCATTGTGAGTCGACTCCTGATTCAGAGTTTCATATTGGAAACGATGGTTGTTTAATGTTCCGAGGTAGAATCTGTGTACCAAAGAATTCCAGGCTTATTCAGAAAATTCTATATGAAGCACACAATGGTTGTTTATCTGTTCATCTAGGGAGTACTAAAATGTACAATGATTTGAAACAGTTTTACTGGTGGTCGGGTATAAAATAAGACATTTCAGAGTATGTGTCCACATGTTTGATTTGTCAACAAGTCAAAGCCGAACATCAAGAGTCTTCAGGATTATTACAGTTTGCGATGATACTTGAGTGGATATGGGATAGAGTTATGATAGGTTTTGTATCGGGGTTACCCCTATTTCTGAAAAAGAAAAATGCCATCTGGGTTATCATTGACCGATTGACGAAATCGGCACATTTCATTCTGGTACGTACAGACTTTTCACTTGATAGATTAGCTGAATTGTACATCTCTGAAATTGTTAGATTGCACGGAGTGCTAGTTTCTATTATTTTAGATAGAGATCCGAGGTTTACGCCGCGATTTTGGAAGAAATTGCAAGAAGCTTTGGGTACGCAGTTGTATTTTAGTACTACTTTTTATCCTCAAACCGACTATCAATCTAAGAGAATAATATAGATTCTTGAAGATATGCTTCATTGCTGTGTTTTAGAGTTTAAAGGCAATTGGGAGAAATATTTTCCGTTGGTTGAATTCGTGTATAACAACAATTTTCAATCGAGCATAAAGAATGCACAGTATGAAGCTTTGTATGGTCGCAAATGCAGAACTCTATTGTATTGGACCGAACTTAGTGAGAAAAAGATTCACAGGGTTGATTTAATTAGGGAGACAGAAGAAAATGTAAAAGTAATTCGCGACAGTTTCAAAGTGGCTTCTGTAAACTAAAAAATATATAGGATTTTTCCTATTTAATTTATCACATTTTTACTTAAATTCATTGTTAAAAATAAGTAATTGTTTAATTAATTAATGAAATATGTGAGAATATGAAATTAGGATATAGAAATTATTAAAATGTGATTTTATGCTTTATTATATAGTTTTCATGTATAAAATGGCTTATTTTATATTTATTTGAATATATTATATTTTTAAGATATAAAATGGGTCATGCATGATTAAATTAAATAATAAAATATAAAACTATATTTAATAATTTATTTGAAAATATTTCATTAATGATTTGGGTTTTAATTAAGTGTTTAAATTTTATTCTTTGGTCCTTTAAATTTATTGATTTATTTTGGACAACTCTAATAGATTTGTTGGATTACAAAAACTGTCCAAATTAAATACCAAGTCTACCCAATTTTGGCTACACATGGCTGTCCACATAAACCACTTTTTGGTTTAATTACACAAGGCCTTACAGTGTTGAAGAAATTAGAGATTTGCCCGAAGATTTACATTTGACCGAGTCTCAGTCTTGAGTTGTTATGGCATTTAAATTACTTAAAAGTCAAGAAAAATTCAACTCAAAATCCACTAATCATGGCCAGCCACTAATTGAAGAAGCTTGAACAGACTAAACCTTTCTATTTTTAGCAAACTACTCTCTTCTCTTCACCTATAAATAAGACCCTATTTCACCATTTCTAATCATCCCTCATCCTTCATCATTCTCTCTTTTCTCTCAATGCTCTTAGCATTTTCCATTCCCCACGCCTAGCATCATCTCTTTATAGAGATTTTATCAATTAAACCTCTTAAAGATCCCTTGGTTGGCCACCTTGGAGAGCCATCAGCAAAGGAGCAAAGTAAAGGAACGAAGGAGCCCTCGTCAGCCAGAGTCTTGGGTGACAGCCACTTTGATTTGGGTTTAATCTTTCTTTTCTTTAATTTAATCTAAAAAATGTTTACTATGTGTTCTTTGTTCTTGTTTACAACAATGTTAGCTTAATTTTATTTAAGCTAGGATGATTGCTTTGATTAAATAATATTTATTTGATTCATTCTTATGACGTTTGTCCCTCAATCGATCATGTTTTCAATTAAAATCAAGTTTGTATTTCGTTCATACGTGATTGGAATGCACCTGGATTAGCTAAGTGATCCTAACCAGATGATGGCTAGTGGACACATAATTGAAATGTGCATGCTCAATTTAGATCCTAAGTCGATTAAATTAAAGGTTGCATAACAACTGTAACCAAGCTTTGTTATTTGCATAGTTTTTAGATTTATGTGATTAAACTATTTCAAACCTAACACGTCCCTGTTACTTTGCACGAATGCTAAGAAACCCTTAGTAAATAAGGATTAGTAAAATGCATATTTACCGAGTAAAGGATTCCGAAAGGACCAAATGTAGTTTCCAAACTCATGAAAGATCAAGTTGGCATGGAATGTTTTTCCGAATGTTATTAAACATGTTGATAATGAGTTGAGTTTAATTAAAGTAATTGTCATAGTTTATTTTGGTTATAATAGTTGCAAATTGTGTTTAATTTTGCTAAAATCTATTTCATTCATATAGTTTGCATATTTAGGATAATTTGCATTGGGGATCATTGCATTTAGTTTAATATATTTAATTTTAATCATCACTTCTCTATCATATTGTGTTTTTAAATTTACCAAGTTGTTAATATAATTTTAGAATTAAGTGATTTAACACAAATACAATCCCTTTGGAGATGATAACTTGATACTTACTTATTACTTGATAACGACTGTGTACACTTGCACAAACCTACACGTTATAGCTTCAGATCGTTAGAAATTGTATGCAGATTTGAAACGTAAAGACATTGAATTTCAAATTAGTGACAGAGTATTTTTAAAAGTATCATCCTGGAAGAAGATTCTCTGATTCGATCGCAAAGGAAAATTAAGTTCGCGTTTTATTGGGCCATATGAGATTATCGAGAGAATAGGGCCAGTGGCATATCGACTAGCTTTACCATCAGAATTAGAAAGATCCATAATGTGTTTCATGTATCGATGTTACGCCGATATAGATCAGATCCGTCACAGGTAATTTCTTTGATAGAGATTGAAATTCAGCCTAATATGACGTATAAAACTGATTACTATTCTGGCTAGAGAGATTAAAGAGCTAAGAAATAAAAGCATAACTTTAGTGAAGGTTCTATGGCAACAGAATAGCATCAAAGAAGCTACGTGGGAACCCGAGGAAGCTATGAGAAAACAGTACCCTAGCCTATTCACTGGTAAGATTTTCGAGGATGAAAATCCTTAAAGGGGGAGTTGTAACAACCTGTTTTTAGTCAAATTGAAACAGTGGTTTTGAAACCACAAATTAGATTTTGAAATAATTATTTTATTATATTTTACTGTCTATAGCATGATAGTATGATTGTGTGAAAATTTCGTTAAGAAATTTTACTGTTTGAGTGCTTAACTTCATAAAAAGGACAAAATCGCGTAAAATGTAAAAGTTATGTTCTAATAGCTTAAGGTGTTTAATCGCTATAGAACTTTAAAAGTAAAGGTTCTTAAGTAGTAATTAGCCCATTTATAAAGTTAGTGTACATTCTTGGGCATGATTAAATGCATTTTAATGATTTATAACAAAGGTTAAATAAGTAAATGAATAAATAAATTTAGTAAATTAAAGAAATAACAAAGAATCATCTTCCAAACAAGCTTCCACCACTGAAAATAAGAATTAGAAACTCCATTGTTGAGCTCTTGAAGGTTCGGCTATAGACTCCTTGCATGTAAGTACATGTTGCTCGGTTTTTAATAATTTTTATGTTTTTGGAATCGTTGCAGCTTAGTCTAGCTAGCCCAGGGACTAACTTGAGAAACTATTAAAAGTCTAGAGATTTGTCATTAATGAATTTTGTAACGATGGGGTTTGTGCAAGTGTACACAGCCGTTATCAGGTAATAAGAAAGTATCAAGTTATCGTCTCCATAGGGATTGTATTTGTGCTAAGTCACTTAATTATAAAATTATATTAACAACTTGGCAAATAAAAACATAATATGATTTGGAAGTGTTGATTAAAATTATGTAAAATTAATCTAAATGCAATGATCCCTAATGTGATGTATCCTAACATGTAACTATATGAATGAAATAGATTTTAGCAAAATTAAACACAATTTGCAACAATTATAACATAAATAAGCTAGGATAATTACTTTAATTAACTCAATTTATCATCAACATGCTTAATAATATTCGGAAAAACATTCCATGGCAACTTGATCTTTCATGAGTTTGGAAACCACACTAGGTCCTTTCAGAATCCTTTACTTAGTAAATATGCATTTTACTGATCCTTATTTACTAAGGGTTTCTTAGCATTCATGTGAAGTAATAGGGACATGTCAGGTTTGAAACAATTTAATCATACAAATCTAAAAACTATTCAGATAACAAAGCTTGGTCAGAGTTGTTATGCAACCTACAATTTAATTGGGTCAGGATCTAAATTGAGCATGCACATTTCAATTATGTGTCCATTAGCCGTCGTCTGGTCAGGATCGCTCAGTTAATTTAGGTGCATTTCATTCACGTATGAACGAAATACAGACTTGATTTTAATTGAAAACATGATCGATTGAGGCACAAATATGATAAGCATGAATTTAATAAATTTAGGTGCATTTCAATCACGTATGAACGAAATACAGATTTGATTTTAATTGAAAACATGATCAATTGAGGCACAAATGAATTTAATAAATATTATTTAATCAAAGCAAGCACCCTAGCTTAAATAAAATTAAGCTATCATTGTTGTAAACAAGAACAAAGAACACATAGCAAACATTTTTAGATTAAATTAAAGAAAGGAAAGATTAAACCCAATTCAAAATGGTTGTCACCCAAAACTCTGAATGGTTAGGGCTCTTTCATTCCTTCGCTTTGCTCTTTTGCTGATGGCTCCCCAAGTTGGCCAACCAAGGGCTCTTTAAGAGGCTCAAAATGCTAAAATATTTATGAAAAGATGATGATAGGCATGAGAAGATGGAAAATTAAGAGAGTTGAAAGAATAGAAAATGATGATGGATGAGGGATGAGGGATGAGGGATGATTGAAAAAGTGAGAAATGAGGTCTTATTTATAGATGAGGCAAGGGAGGCTAGTTTACTAAAAATAAGAGTTTTCATCTTTTGAAGCATCTCGCATAGGCGTCCGGCCATAAATTGAGGGAATGAAGCTGATTTTTGCTTGATTTTTGGTCAATTTGAGTGCCACAACAACTCAGGACTAAGACTCGGTCAAGTGCAAATCTTCAGGTAAATCTCTGATTTCTTCAACTATTCAAGGACTTCATGCAATTAAACCAAAAAATAGTTTATGGACAGCCATGTGCAGCCAAAAATTGGGTTGACTTGGTCCTCAATTTGGACGATTTTGTAATCAAATAAAGCTTTCAAACCTGTCCAAAATAAGTCAGTAAATTAGAGGACCAAAACAAAATTTAACCAATTTAATTAATTAATTAAAACCCAATTTTATTAATAAAATATTTTTAAAAGAAATTATTAAATATAATCTTATATTTTATTATTTAATTTAATCATGCATGTCCCATAAAAATATAATAAGCTCAAATAATATAAAATAAGCCATTTTATGCATAAAAACTATATAATAAAGCATAAAATCACATTTTAATAATTTCTATATCCTAATTTCATATTTTCACATATTTCATTAATTTATTAAACAATTACTTGGTTTTAACAACAAATTTAAGTAAAAAGGTGATGATTTACATAGGAAAAATTTTATATATTTTTCGATTTACACACCCCCAAACTTAAGTCATTGCTTGTCCCAAGTAATGCTCATGCACATCAAAAGGCTTGCTAAGGCAAATTTTGCAAAAAGTGTTAGCAGCAGCAATCTTTGTCCCATAATCATGTCTTAATAAATTCATGCTCATAGATCTTCTTTATTAATAAGTAACTCATATGCAAACATTTTAAGAATTTTATACTAAGTTTCAAGATATGCTAACATGAATCATAGTTTGCATGTATGTTACAGCCACAGATAATATTCTTCATTCAACCTAATTTCTTATCAATTAAGCAAAACAATCATAAGGCTTATTTATGATCTTCATATGTTGAACTTAGTACTTCCTCTCCACTAATGTAGGTGACATAATCATTAAATCAATAGGTCTTTTATAAGGTTGTAATGGGACTCAGTTAAAGGTAGGGATTTCAAGAGATGGGATATTTCAGTTTCAAAATCTTAACCTTTAACTTTGTCTTGGATTCCTCAAAGTACAACTTTTTTTTCTAAGCGAACCTTTGGAACACCCCCAAACTTATTTTGAACTCATGCTCATACGTTTTTTTTCTTTTTAGAGACTGAGCTAATTTTTCCTCACTCTTTTGTTGTCTTTGTCTTTTTTTTAAAGCATGAGCACATAAAGCCTCTAACACCCCAAACCCAGCCCAGACGTTTGACCAAGTCTGGTGTGTCACATTAAAGTGTTTTTCGAAAATCATGTTTTCATTGAAAACCCTTCTTAATGTTTAGAAACCTCTACCGTTAAACTTGTATAAAAGCTCAGCTTGTGTTTGTTTATTTTTTTTTTCAAAATGTGGTTTATTGAAATAATCATTCCCTTTTCAAACATTGTTAGCAACTTTGTAAAATTTTATGGAAAATTGTGAAAGCTTGTAAACCTTTGTAGCTTGTAGAAACATGTTATTTTTAAAACAGTTTAAGTATTGGAAAATCAGATCTTCTTCGTTATGGCTTAAAGTGAATGGGTACTATGCACCAGGTAGGATACCAGAAAAGAGGAGGTGAGTCATTTAGACTGCTTAAGTACCAAGCTCTTCCATGATCCAATCCTAAACATGCACACACCCATTGCCACACTTTAACCTTATGACTTGTCCACGAACAATAAATTAGGTTTAAGTCTATTTAAAATATTTATTTACGAAAATGTTTATGTTGCGGAAGCTTTGCTCTGTTATCGTGATATTTTGAAAACAAGTAACTTTTATAAAAGCACGCCCTAAAGCTATCCAATTTCAAAATGATTTAAACCATATCATACTTAAGCCAAAAATGAATTTAATAATGAGAGCGACCTTATTACAAACCCAAATTAAAAATAACAATGATTGAAATAAATAATTAAATAATTAGCTTAATTAAACCGGAAACATTGTCCACGTAGTCACTCTGAATCCCTCCCAACTCTAAGTCCACCAATCTAGGGCTCACCTGCATGGATGGAGGAAAAAGGGGTGAGTTTGGAAACTCAGTGTGCAAAGAAACCCATCCAGAGCTCAAATCAGCTCAAGCCCACTGGGCCTAAGCCCTATCCTGTCTAAGTAATAACTAGGCCGAAGCCCTATTCAGATACAGTAAACTGGGCCTTAGCCTTTTTCATATAACAGTATGGCCCATAGGCCCATTTCAGTAGCAGAACAGATATTAATTATGAATGCAAGCCCATTACATGTGGGGAGACTACTCAACCCACCCAACTGCTACAGTCCACTCGTACCAGCCCTACACTCCATGTGGGGAATAACTCAACCCACCCAGCCCTACACTCCACAGTTACAGCATAGCTGCTCAGATAACAGAAAGATGAGGCAAAGCCTCCAGTACGTGGTCAAGCCACTTTCAGAACTTCCTCCATCAATAACCCAGCCCCCATGCAACAGATATTCATGATATGGCATACAGTAAACAGAAACAGTAAATCATGCATTTTAGTCAAACTTAGCCCTAGGGGTATAACGGTCATTTAGCACCTAGGGGTAAAATAGTCATTTCACACCTACAAGGATATTTCTGTAATTATACCAATTTTTAGGGTTTTCATGCACATTTTAATAAGTAATAAACTAACTTTTACCTCGGTAGCTTATTTAGCCTTTTTTAGCAGATTACAGTCATTGGGCCCTAAAACCCCTAATGGGCCCTACAGTGCCAATTAGCTAATTTAGCCCATTTAGTCCAAATTTTATGATCAATTTACCAGTTTTAGCAGTTTTAGACCTACGGTCTACCAGTACACATTTATTGCCTATTTTTACCCATATGGGCCCGTAAGCCCGTTAGGCCCATTTCAGCCCATCAAGGCCCAATATACCAAAGTGCATGAAATTGCACATTCAACTAACTTACCACTCGTGATTATGGATCCAATGATTCCCAAATGACTTATGAGCGTTCGCACGCTCACAAGCCCACGAAATGCCAGAATTTCGGCATTTCAGCTTTTGCCGAATTAAACTACAAGAGGGTGTTCGATACACACCTGATTTGCGGCGACTGCTAACGAGATCTCCCATGATATCCTACAATCGATTACTAGACACATCAGATCCAAAATACAATGACAATCTCCATAATTCTACTTACCATAATCGGCCATCACCACCTAAGGCAAAGCCCTTGAGATCTTACCTTTGCTGAAACTAGTGACTAGATCTAGATCTAGTCGTTCCAAAGGTCCAAGCCTCTTATGCTCCTTACTAGATCGCCCCTTCCACAACAAGTACACATAAAACCAATTAAAAGAACTGTTTTTACCTATCGTCACATTCGACAGCCTCCCTAAAGAGTTTAGGGATTTCGGCTTTTCTTAAATTCAAAGGTAACGAGTAGATCTAAGATGTCGAGTACTTACCATAGGTTTTCCTTAATCAAGGTAATTCTTCTACTCAGATCTTATGCAGATCTAGCCCCTAAACACTAGCAGAATTCGAATCTTAGAGATCTAAGGATTCGGCTATATATCCCTAAAAACTATGGTGTTTTCAGCTTTTTAAGTGGTGAAAGAAGATATGATTTGAGGCTATAGTTGGAGGGGTGTTTGTCGACAGATCCTAAGGGTTTGAAGAGTATGAAATTCGGCTACAAGTGAGGAAAAATAAAGGGGGTTCGACTATAGGCAAATCGGCACAGGAAGCAACCTTTCAGGATTTCGGCTTTTAGTAGTTGATGAGTTTGAGAAGAAAAGAGTGGAAAATTCAGTTTCTTAAGAGAAGAGAATGAAAGATGAGTAAGGAGGAGAGGTGATTTCGACTAGAGAGGAAAAGAAAAAGAAAGAATGGAAGAGAGGAGAAGAGAAGGAAGAATTCGACACTTAGGAGATCTAACTTTGCATTTTCAGCTTTTTGCAACACTGAGAAGAGAATAGAATGAAAGTGAAGGCTCTAGGTGGCTAACCCTAATTCAGCAAGATAGAAAAGAATATAGACTTGCCCTAATGGCCATTCAAACCAATGGCCCAATCTCCCTAAGGCCTTAGCCGAATGCTACTTAAGTTCTATCACATGCCCGGCACATGTATAAAAATAAAAATACCATCTGCTTACCTTGCGACTTGAACTCTGGCCCTTAAACTCAATCCACATGCCATTTTTTTTGGAACTTAGTGGCACCACCTTGCCACTTTACCAAGGCCCTTCTTTAGTCTTCATTTACTAACTTTTTCTTAAAGGCCCACTTAACCAAGTCCCCTTTCACTTAAAAACCAAAATTGATATTTCTGTCGGGTTCTAACTTAGGCTTGGGCCTCTAAAGGCCTACTAACACACTTAAACATAATTTCAATAATCAGAACACCAAAATTCTAAAATTTCACCAAAAATCACAAAAATCCCAAAAATCAGGGCGTTACACGCAACTGGTGCTAAGCTTTATTTTTTTATAACAATAATATTTAAAACTTCTCAATTATTTAGGTTTTCTTTTATCCGAACCCAGACTCAAGGCCCAATACTTCTAGGCCCAAATTCAGGGTGTTACACAGCCTTTGAAAAAATTCCTCAAATATCATTTACCAAGACAACTTTAGTTAAGATGGTGCACAAAATTAGGATAACTTTAAAAGATGGAAATGTGACTTGTAATGTAAGTTCATTGCAATAACAGGCTTTTAAGCTCAAAATTATAGTTTCAAGGGTCTAATATCATAAGGTTGGCTTGAAAAGGATCAAACGATCCAAAGAAATGGTGCTTAAATCATTTCAGATTTTTATGTCTCCTAGGATTTCGCCTCAAGAAAGTTACTAAGTCAATTCTAAAGATATAAACCTTCATACATGTGTAATCTCAAAAGAAACTAAATTTTCATGGCAAACATTACCTAAGACTAAGATCATATAGTCATTCCATTCTTCATGATAACATACAATCACTCAGATAGAATCATCATTCATGCTTGTATACAATGTAACACCCCAAACCCGTCCTAGACGTTATGGCCGAATTTGACGGTGTCACATTGAAGTGTGAAACATAAAACTCATTGCCGTTGGAAACTCAAAATCAATTAATCAATTTGTGATTAAATGGTGACTCCAATACGGGTTGTGCATTTTAAAAACGTGCATCATTGAAAAGTTATTCACTTTTTAGTCGTGGTTTCATTGAAAAACCCAACCTTTACTAAACCTCTTTGCATGCATCTAAAGATAATTTAACACCTTACATTATTATCAATAGTTACTTTCTTTAAAACGTTATTAAAACTTTAAAGTCTCATTTATAGCGAAAGCTTTACTTTTAAAACAGTTGCGTATTTGCGTTTGTTTTGTAAAAACGTTATTCCTTTTTAAAACCTGAGTTCTAATACTAGCAGTTGTAAAGCAGAGTAATAAAACCAAGTTAAAAATAAAAACCAGAGAGAGGCTTTATTACATAAAAATTTCCTAAAACGAAATTAATAGTAAATAAGAATCAAATATAAAATAAACGCAATCGTGTGGCCACCTCTATCGAGTCCCTCGTAGCATCGACCCACCTACGACTAGGGATTACCTGTACAGTTAAACAAAAGGGTGAGTTTACGAAAACTCAGTGTGTAATCCCTTATCGAATAGTCAAACATATAACATGCAATAACAGTCTGGGCCTAAGCCCTTTACAGAAACAGTATCAGCGTGGGCCTCAGCCCATTGTAGTAATAGTAGCAGTATCAGTACCAGTGCAATAATACAATCATAAATCCTACCCAATCTAGCCTCTACACACCACTCCTTCTGGCATGTCACACCATGTGGGGATTAAATCGACCCACCTAGCCAGACACACCAAGATTAGCACCGGTTGTGGCACTAAACAGTATTGCAGCAATGTTGCCAGTAATATGATCAACTTAAAGCCATCAGTAGGTCCACAGTTGTCTGTGCGACCCGTGCGACCTTACCAGTATAGGTCCACAGTCGTTATGTACAACCTGTGCAACCCTACCAGTACAGTACACTTCCTCCAAATATAACAACCCACCCCTAAGCAATGCAAGATGTCATGACATAATATCATACGTGTATGCAAAATGCCATGCTCAATTACAATCATACATAGCATAGAACACTGTCGATTAAGGGGGTTGAGGGGGATGATAGTAGTTGGCCGAAATGGGATTTCCCATTACGCAAATTCTGTCATAGGCTTTTGGGTGCCGAAATTGTGTGTATGTTTATTGCTCTCATTTCCGACAGATTTACTTTCTAATTTTTTTTTGTATTTTTTGGGTTGAAGCCGAATTGACCATTTGGATACTTTCTTTCACTTCTCCAAAACCTATCCAAATACCCTTTCTTTCCTCATCTCTACTCCTTTGGTTTTCTTCAAATGCCTTTCTAACATTGCTAAAACCGAACATTGTCTACTCTTTCATCATCTCTTTCTGTCGGCTCTATAGTTATTGATTACTTCTCTTTTCTCTGTCCGATCGGTTGGGTTATCATCTCTCTTTAACTAGTATTTTAGCTGAATACTTCTGCACCTTCTACTCTTTCGTCTTTGCTTATGTAGTCGGGTCATTATGGATTCACTCACAAATTGGTAAGTGCCCTTGGTTCTCTTTTGTCAGTTCTCTTCTTCATTTTATGATCTTCTTTTAATATCTCCTCTTCTCCACCGATTGCTGCTAGGGGTGCGTTTGTACCACTTTTTCCCTATCACTCTGTGTTCTTTCAGCTTTCGTGGTGTGTGTAGGCCGACTATCCTTTTCTCTGAAGTGATCTTGCGTTTTTTGATAGGTTTCTATTGGTTTCTGTTCTTCGGCTTTCACTTACTTTCCCTTAGTGCTATGTTAATCCTCTAGCTAACACCTCCTTTTACTGTCGACTTATTAGGAGTGTTTGGTGATCAATCATATTCAGTAGTTTAAGTGGGTTAAACCACTTTTGTTCATTGAAGGCAAGTACCTAATGTTTTTGGGATTAGGTATTAAAGAGGAAGATGTTTTAAATAATTGCCAATCGGCTAATGGAATGTTTTGAATGCATATAGGTTTGTCGTTGTGGACTTCAACGCGACTCGTAATCAGGTGTGTAACTTTGTGCTCTGTAGATAATCAGCTGAAAATCCGAAAATGTGTATTCACACTATATTGATTGTAGATCGGCAGAAGCCAAAATGCCGGAATAGGCCGAATAGGCCGATGGGCTCGTAGGCCTGCTTGTGTAAATCTAACTGTTAGGTTGGAAATGGTTGGGCTTGTCATGTCGCGTACATGGAATAGGTTGTTCTGGGCCATATTGGGCCAGATTGGGCCATGTGGGCCCAATGGGCTTATAGGCCCACACGGATAAAATGTATGTTATGTGGTAAGTTTTGGACTGGGCTATGCCGTTCGCATAGCTATGGTTAGCTCTAGGCTAAATGGGCCACACGAGCGTATGGGTCCACTTGGTCTGAGTAATGGGCCTTAGGCCCATTTACATCGTTATGTCAATTTAGGTTATTTAAGTCGCTCGAGGTGACTGTAGACCTTTTAATAGGTCGATTATCTGTACTGAGACTCTAGAGGGTAAAATGACCAAAGTAAACTTGAAGGGTAAAATGACTATTTTGCCCCCAAGGGTAAATGACTGAATTGTTCTATGATGTGACTAATTTGACTGTGAATGTATGACTATGATCTGAATGACTTGACTGTGATTGTAAGACTGCTTAAGGGCATGACATTCTGCATACATGACATATTGCATGGGGTTGGGATACTGTACAGAGGAAGATCTGTTCCGTAAAGGTCACATGGGTTGCACGAGACAATTGTCGACCTGGTCGTATGGGTCGCCCGACACGACTGTGGACTAATACCGGTATGGTCGCATGGGTCGCCCGAGACAACTGTGGACCTACCGATGGCTTTAAGCCACTTAATCTAATTATGGCTTTGTGCCAAACTAAGTAAGGTTTTGTGCCAATTGATGGCTTTGTACCGAATATATTACCGTGATTGATGGATGTATGCCAATTATATTACCATGATTGATGGCTTTGTGGCAATTATATTACCGTGATTGATAGGCTTTGTGCCGATTATACTACAGTTTTTGATGGCTTTGTGCCGATTATAGTACCATTATCGATAGGCGTTGTGCCATTACCCTTGGCTTCGAGCCAATCTATTTACTAGTAGTTTGGCTGCGATTCTGGTTAGTCCTGCAACCGGTGCTAACATTGGAAGTGTAGGGATGGCTGGGTGATTTATTCCCTACAGTAAGTGCAGGGTTGGATGGAGGCAAGTGCAAGGTTGGATGGGTTAACATATTGCATGCATCATGCACTGATCACACATGGTTCTGTTTTGATATGGGCTAGGCTCAATTGACTCTGTTATGGGCTGTGACCCAAGTGATAATGTTTTGGGCTTTGGCCCACATATACTTTGAACTGGACTGTTCAGTTATTATATTAGGGCTCAAGCCAGATTCGGCCATAATGTCTAGGCTAGGTTTGGGGTGTTACACTTGATCTATATAATTTCAAATTAAGCTCATTCAAATACAATTTCATTCAATTAATCCGAAAACACATTTATGGGTAAATTACCATTTTGCCCTAACATTTTACACTTTTTACAAATTAGTCCAATTTGAATAAAACACAAAATACACAAAATCTCAATGTATCATGCTTAGGCCAAATGTTCATCTAGCTCATACAAGTACACACATTTCATTTATTTTACATTTTAGTCCCTCAATTTATTATGTTTTTACAATTAAATCCTAATTGCTCAAATTCATCAAAATCTCCTATACAAAACTTGTTAATCAATCACATATCCTTTATTTTCTAACATCAAATAACAAAATTCACAAGCTTTCAACAACGAAAAAAATGCAAAATCATCAGCAAATTTAAAATTTGAGGCATGGGCTTTGAACATTTCATATCAACGATCACAAAAACGTAAAAATTACCAAAAACCGAGCTAAATACTTACCTCAATCAAACTTGCAAAGGGCCAAATGTCTTAAAGCTTTTAACTTTGTTTTTCTCTTTTAGTACAATTTTATTTATGTTTTATTAATACTTATATTATTTAACACTTTACAAAATTAACCTTGTTTACTAAATACAAAATCATTATAAAATAAGGTCATGGTCGTCCATCATATATCTTAATGGTTTATTTATAACATAAACCCTCCACATTAAAAAGACATAGCAATTAGGCATTTTACAAAGTAGCATGCTTAATTTCATTTGATGCAATTAAATCCTTTTTAATAATCGAGCACTCAAACATCAAAATTAAATCATGAAAATTTTACAGATATAAATTCACGAATAATAAACACAGAAAATAATGTGAAAATATTTTTCTAACTCAGATTCGTGGTCCCGAAATCACACTTTCGAATAGGGTCTAAATGAGGCTGTCATATTTTCTCCATGCTACCCACTCCCTCTCAACCACTCTATTCAAATCCCTTTATGACCAATTCAAACTCCATTCAGCAATATTTCAGTCAAACTCCAACACTTGCATGCACAAGTAGCAAAATAAAACATCCCACTATTTTCCCCAAGATTCGAACCTCTACCCTTTGGCTTGGATAACACGCCACCTACCATTGTACCACAGACTCTTTTTGTAACATGGTTTCCCATATTTCATTATAAGCCTATTGGCCCAAAGCTAGGGGTTTACTCAATAAAAAAATAAAATTTTTTGACCAAACTAGAACTTGAACCCTACACTTCCCAAACATTCCCAAACACTCCCAAATCACTTAACCATTGGAGCAGACAATCAATTGTGTCACTTTTTTCACACTAAGCATTTATGTGCAGCGTCTTAACTGTTCCCATGCTCATGACTTATTCCTTCTAGGCCCAAAATTTGGGCCGTTACATGCAAACTATCTTATTAACAAAAAATTCCTCTAAACATTTATTTATTAAAACATACTCATGAAAGAAAATGATTGAAACATACTTGAAAATTTTAAAAATTTGAGTAATTATTTGCCTTACCCCCTTTAAAAAGAAGCAATGTCCTTATTGCAAGAATAAATTAATGAATGAAAACTGAATACCAGGTAGGTTTGTAAAGAAACAGAGGTGAGCCATTAAGACTGCTTAAATACCAAGTCTTTCTTCATAACTCAATCTTAGTCATGTTCATTCCCATTACCACATCACTTAGTCTTTTTCTTCCTAAAGAAGTATTTATTCATGCTTGCTATGTTTTATTTTGTAGAAATTAAGTCCTACTTGCAAAAGAAATAATTCCTAAAGACCTAAAAACAATTTAAATAAATAACAAGACAAGATTCTCCTCTTTTATTTTTTTTGACTCATTCCCCTTGTCTTCTTCAGCTCCATCTCCATCTAGATAGTTAGTATCCTCCATCCATGCTTCAAAGATAGCATCTGGTAACTCAGGAACAAAAGTGTTAGAGATATTCTTAAAAGTATTTCGAATTGAGTCATCTATAATTTTTGCATATTTCTAGTAAGTTTGTTGTTGATTGTGCATCAAAATTGACAACTTCAGTCTCTTTGAAGTACTTACAGAAGTCGGCATTGGAGTTGTAAATTCCGGTTCAACACTTAGCTTGACTGGTTCTTCTTCTAGCTTAACCCTCGGTTCAAGGTTTGTAGATCCTTCAACTGGTTTAGGACTGTTTGGTTCTTTATCAGATTCTTCTTCTTTAGTGTCTGTAACTGAATTAGCTTTAGTTTCAGTTTCATGTGTTGAGTCCTCGGTTTCTAGCTCAGTTGGTTCTTCTTGCTCACCTTGGTTCAGTTCATGCACCCTCTCTACTAACTTTTCAAGATCATGACTTGTAATGCACCCTTGGACATACTATCCCTTCAGATTTGCTTGTGTTTTAACACGGGCCCTTAAGCAAAGTGAAGTGATTAATTATGGGAAATAAGCACTTCCTGTGTTCTTTTTAGCACAATCATAAATCTCCTTGAGAATAATTTTCCCAACATTAATGGACGTTTCTATCAAGATTGCATATAATAAGAGCATCCGTTCAATCAAGATGGTGGAACTGTGTGAGATAAGCATAAAACTGTAATGAACAAAATAAAACCATACCTTTACTACTGGTTTTAGGTATTCCCTTCGGTAAGAATGACTTCCATACTTTCTTATAATCCATTGGGATCCCAGATTTGTCACATGTAACAACCCGATTTAGACCCTAGTCGAAATAGTAGTTTCAGAACCACAAATCTGAGGTTGTAATATTATTTTAATATTATTTTATATGTTTACAGCATGTTAGAATGCGTGTGTGAAATTTTCGTGAATTAATTTTACTGTTTGGATGATTAATTTGGAAAAAAAGACTTAATAGCAGAAAATGCAAAAATGGCTTTCTATTTGTTAAAGCACTTATTTGCTACGGTTTCTTAATTTTAAAGTCCTTAAAATGGAATTTGACCATTGAACAAAAGTATGGTCGGTAATGGACATTAGTTACATGGTTTTCTAATTAAATTACAAAGGTTAATTTTGTAAATGTATAATAAAATGTAAATAAATAAAACAAAACAATAAGATAGTGGTGTTCATCTTTTCATGGCTGTTTGTTAAGTAGAAAGAAGCCATGGATGAAGCCTTTAAGTTTGGCATTTTGAAGCTTTGACTTAGGTACGCTGTTTGCTCAATTTTTGATAATTTTTACATTTTTAATATCGTTGCTTTGAATACTAGTAAACCATGCCTTAATTTTAGGATTTAATGAAGAATTTGAGATTTTTTCATTGATGATTTTTGTGCTTTGATGATGAAAAATAAACCTTTGTTGATAGATTATTATGTTTAATTAAGTGATTTTTGATAAAAATGCTTACTAAGGACTAGATTGTGAAATTTGTAAATTGAGGGGCCAAAATGTGAAATAAATGAAAGAAATGGGCTGCTAGGGACCTAAGGAGAATTCTGCCTAACATGGGTTTGATGAAATTATGTGTATTTTGTGTTGTTTTAAAATAGGGACTAAATTGTGAAAATGAGAAATGTTAGGGGCTAAAATGCAAAATGCCCAAATTATGTATTTTTTGACAAAATTGAATGAATATGTTATTAAACAAGTCAAATTTGTATTGAATTAGATCAAGAAAAGAGGAAATCAGATTTGGATCGGGGAAAATAAAAAATTATCAAAGAGTCGTTCCGGTCTGTTCGTGTCTGTATGAGGTAAGTTCATAAGTAAATAAATGCTGTTAAATTTGAATGTATATGTGTTATATGTGCTGAATTGAATTATAATAAATATATGTGTATATGCCGAATTAAATTAAGCATTGGAGAACTAGTTACGGGCTTGAATCGATCAAATTACAACGTCCGAAAGCCCCGTACGAAACATAGGAATAGTATAGGATACATATGTCATTACATAGGATTCCGATATGTGTTATCATGTAAGACCATGTTTGGGAAACTGGCATCGATTTGAGATTTACATGTAAGACCATGTCTGGGACATTAACATCATATATGATTTCGTGTAAGATGTAACACCCCAAACCCGGCCTGGAAGTTAGCCTGAATCTAGCGTGTCACATTGAAGTGTTTTTCAAAAACCATGTTTTCATTGAAAACCCTTCTTACTGCTTAAAAACTTCTAGCCATTCAAAACGAGTGTAAAACCTACGGTAGTTTATTTTCAAAACGTGGTTCATTAAAAAGTTATCCTCTTACTAAAACGTTGTTATTTTTTTCTGAAATATTGTTTGTTTGTTGTTATATTTAAAAACCAAGGAAGTTGCGAAAGCCTTTGCGATATTTTGTGGAAACGTGATATTTTAAAATAGTTATCGTTTTTGGAAAACTGTGTCCTACCTCTAACAGTTATAGTTCAAAGTAAACTATAAAACCCAAATTAAAATCCAGAAATTTCGAGAGGCCTTATTACAACACAAATCAAAAACCAAAGAGTGTAAAAGTAAATAAACGTAAAATAAAGTAAAAGTAGTTGTGTGGCCATCTCCGAGTCCCTCACAACACCGATCCTCCTAACGCATAGGATTACCTGAAAAGTTAATAAACGGGGTGAGTTTACGAAAACTCTGTTTTAATCCCCTACCATATAAAAACAATCAGTCATATATAATGCAATAACAATCTGGGCCTAAGCCCAATATAGCAGACAATAACAGATGGGCCTTAGCCCATTACAGATCCGGAAACAGAACACATGAGGGCTTAAGCCCAATACATTATCATTTGGGTCACAACTCATAGTAGAATCAATTGGGCCTAGCCTATATTAGAAGCAGAATCATAATGAATGATGCATGATGCATGTTATGTGTTAACCCCATCCAACCCTACACTCCAAAGGTTAGCACTGGTTGCAGCACCAACAATAATCATAGCAACGCTGCCTAAAATCAAAATAGGTAGAAGCCCTAAACAGAATGGTTATAAACCATAAACAGGATGGCACAGAGCCATAGTAATATGCGTAGCACAAAGCCATCGATAGAATGGATAGCACAAAGCCATCGATAATGTGTGTGGCACAAAGCATCGATAGAACAGATAGCACTAAGCCATCGATAATGTATGTGGCACAAAGCCATCGATGGGATGGATAGCACGAAGCCATCAATAATATACGTAGCACAAAGCCATCGATAGAATGATTGGCACTCAGCCATTGGAACAAATGATTGGCAATAAGCCATCGATCAGTCCACAGTCGTCTCGGGCGACCCGTGCGACTTTATCAGATCAATACGAATGTATGGCTCTTAAGCCTTCGGTGGGTCCACAGTCGTCTTAGGCGACCCGTGTGACCTTAATAGATCAAATCTTTCTCCGTACAATATCTCAACCCTTATGCAATATGTCATGTATGCAAAATGTCATGCTCTTAATCGGTCATACAATCACAGTCGAAATTAATCCAATCATAACATAAGTCTATCATTTACCCTCGAGGGCAACACAATCATTCTACCATTCAAGGGTATTTTGGTCATTGTACCCTCTGGTGTCTCGGTACAGATAATCGACCTCTTGGAAGGTCTATAGTCACCTCGAGCGACTTAAGTAACCCAAATTAACATAACAATCTAAATGGGCGTAAGGCCCATTACTCGGCCCAAGCGGGGCCCACATGCTCATTTGACCCCCTAAGCCCAAAATCAGCCTTAGCCATGTAAAACAACATAACTAGGTCCAATATTTCCACATATCCATGACAAAGGTCTGTGTGGGGCCTACGAGCCCATTGGTACCACACGGCCCATTTTTGCCCAAAATCGGCCTGAGTCCATGATGTCGCTAATGGTGGCCTCTACTATCACATTGGATCCTTCACACGTGCATTCACATGCTCGCATGGCAACTATTGCCAAACTTTTAGCTTTTTGGCATTCTAGCATTTCGGCTTTTCAGCTTTTCACTGATCTACGATCTATTAGTGTGAGTACACACTTTCAACTTTTTAGCCGATTATCAAACATAGCATACAATTACACACCTGATCATGTAGAGTACTAAGAATTCCTGAGCGTCGAAACCTATCAAACAAGACAACAATTAATCTCTTATTA
The DNA here is from genome assembly GCA_020496765.1 of Gossypium stocksii. Taxonomy (NCBI): domain Eukaryota; kingdom Viridiplantae; phylum Streptophyta; class Magnoliopsida; order Malvales; family Malvaceae; genus Gossypium; species Gossypium stocksii. The sequence continues at coordinate 85,391,385 of CM035629.1, forward strand.
AGAGAATTAAAAGAACTATAACCAACTCCCTAGCCGAAGGATCGACTACCATTTGCCTTGACTAGACTGGTCGACTGTGATTAACTCACTCGATCTAGAGCTTGGTGCAGTTACCCTGCCACACCTAGGCGGAAAGTCCCGAATAGTCAACACTTTGCGTCGTTTAAACTTCGGGGCAGGGACTACGAGTCCATTTCCAGTCGACACCATTGTCATCACTCTTCTGCTAGAACCTTCACTCATCGAGAGTTCTAGAAACAAACCAAGTAAACAACCTATGAACGATAAGAGAGGGATATACGGCCCTGCCTAAAAGGAGGAAGGTAATGCATTTACCTTAATTGAATAACAAGGGGAAGGGGTCTCAATCGCTTCTGAAATGCTTGCACTCTGCCACATCTTGTAGAAACCAACAAAATTGACGGAGAGGTCACCACAGGCTAAAAATTGAATGGGGTAAAGAGGTAAGTAATGGATATTCGGCCAAGTCCAAATAAGGTATAACAATTCAGTTGAGAAGAAACAAATAAGGATTCGGCCATTAAAAGAAACTTGACAAAATAATGGAAGATAAGAAGAGTAAGGAATTCGGCCAAAGAGGAGTTGTGATTGAAGGAAGAAAGAAAATAGAATGCAAAAGAGAACTAAAAGAATTACTTGGCCAAAACCGGCTCCCAAATTGCAAAACACCCAAACTGGCAAGAATGATTCGGCAACTATTAGAGTGAAGAGTTGAGAGTAAGGATTGGAGGAAAGAAGTAGTCAACCACTACTTGAAAAAAGACGGTTTAGAGAAGAGAAGAAAATAAAATAATTTTGGCACAAGAGACACAAGTTTCTATTGCATAAAAATAAAAAACCGAAAGTGTTCAAAAGGCAAAAGCACACCGAATGGTCAAAAGTAGCTCTTCAAAAATGCAAAACTAGACAAAATCGAAAAGGAGGAAAAGATAATTCTCTAAATTCAAAATTCCAAGAGCAATAGACCTATTTCAGCATCTACTTCCCAACAACCCAATCACCTTGATTTTCTCCCCCTTATCCCTCCATGATCCACTCATTCAAATCTCTAACAAGCAACATCCTATCCCATGATACTCTCCCCCTTTTACCAAGTCCACAACTACCTACTAAAGTTCAAATCCACCACAACCACTTCCCGTTCCATGTAGCAAAATAAATGTTCCTAAAGAGATTCGAACCTCTGTCCTTACCACTACACCCTTCACACACCTTCTTGCCACCAGGCCACATCTTTTTTTGTGTCATGCTTTAACCATAAATATTAATAAGACGTTCCAGCTAATGCCAAGTTCACTTAAGGGAAAAACGCAATCTCTTGCTAAAGCCTAGATTGGAACTCAAGACCTCCCAAACGCCCCTAATCACCCCTAAAGCATATAGCCAGCATGCCAAACATGAAATTGTGAAATTTCTTGCACAATTAAAATCCCATTGCTTCGATGCCCAAAACCTATTTTTTCTAGGCCCAAAATTTGGGGCATTACATAAGACCCTGTCTAGGGCAGTGGCATCGATATTTGGTTACATGTAAGACCACGTCTGGGACGTTGGCATTGTACAAGCTTTCAAAGCTATCCAAGTATCCTTCTTAATTTTGAACGGTTCAATGGGCATTCTGAGAAATGAATAATATGTGAAAGTGTATCCGATTCAGGTACGTGTAATTTGTTTATGTAATTTAGAAATGAAAGGTGGGTATGTTTTAAATGACGATACGTGAAACATATGACAAGGAATGATATGAATGTACACAAATGAATAATGTGTTATATATGCTCGTTATAAGAAATTATGGTCCTATGTTTCAGACATGGGAATTATGAAACATGAAACATGGCTTTGATGTATGATTGCTTGGTTTGAAAGCTTGAGCAAATAACGAAATTAAAATGGTTGAGTTTGTAATATGCTTTGTATGTGATATATGAATAGTAAAATAAGGTTGATCTTAGTTGGCTATATGATTCATGTATGCGAATTTGGTTATGTGAATAAGTGAATTATGGATATTCGACTTCGGAAGTGTTTAATAAGAAGTTGATACAACTTTATGCATGAATCATAATAAATGATCATGTTTTGGTTGGTTATATAATGACTATGTGCAAGCCTGATTTATATGATTGAGCTAACTGTTGTTATTTGAATTTGAAAGAATGGTTTATATGATTTTTGTAATGAATTATTTGCTTATGGCTTACTAAGCTTTCAAAGCTTACTCTGTGTGTTTTTCCTATGTTTATAGAGTTTTGGATACTTGCTCGGGTTGGAAGTCGTAGCAGACCTCATCACACTATCCAATTATCGCTTCAGTAAATAAAACTTTGAGTTTCGGTTATGTGGCATGTATAGGCTAGTTGTGATATATTTGGTTTTGAAATTTGTATATGTATGTAGCCATGTGAAAATGGCTTGATAATGAAGTTAATATTTATGGTAATTCAGCTATGATAAGTAGCTTGTTTGGAAAGTTACTTAATGGCATATTTTGTAACACCCTTAACCCATATCCGTCACCGGAAGGGTTACGAGGTATTACCAAACGAAAACAACAACAACATCCGATCACTCATTTGATAAAATAAACTATGCATTAAAGTCACAAGGCCTAGTATACGCACAAATCAAATCAAAATTTTAATCTTATAATTCATACAATAAACACTCATACCAAATCAAATTTATATACGGCAATTCCAATATACACATACCTACATCGCATAAAAAAAATAAATTTATAAAAGATTTTATCAACTATACTAATATGGATCATATAAAATGCGCATACTAAGTATATTAAAATAAACCATCTTGACATATTATAGCTTTAGGTACTATTCATTTGGTCAAATTTTTGAAGCTTTAGCCACATGCATATTTAAACCTAACTTAATTCTTTAAGCAATACAAATCCACATTACCGAATTCAAACATGATAATTAAATAATTTTGAGCAAACATGATCAAACATATCACCAATTTATCATACTTTAGCCGAATCCAACAACTAAATAAAATCATTATTAACCAAACTTCTATATCATGCACATTGATTAAGTTTCTCCACACTTGAATTTATAACCTAAAAACTTGACCATTTTATAATCAAAGCCAAACTTAATCATGCTTATTACAAGTCTATTTGCAACTTACTCATTCATATAACATGCATATAAATTCACATATAACCAAATTCACATACTAACCAAATTCGCATCTCATATCAATGTCTTTTAGTACAAAAATATATACAATTTAACAACTATGACCGATTACCAATTGATCTATATCCATATGCCAATTATGCCTTTAACTTTATGCCACACAAATATATATATATATAACATATCTTTACTAATCAATTAAGCTTAAACTCCAAACATTTTTCCCACACGCATCAACACACACATATATATATAAAACATATCTTTACTAATCAATTAAGCTTAAACTCCAAACATTTTTCCCACATGCATCAACACATATAACATGCATAATTCACAAGTAAAGTACATATAACTATTACGATTCGACTAATTTAAGTATCACTTCTAGCCATTTTCATATGGCTTTAGTAATTACAACTCAAATCCATTCAAACAAATACTAGACTATACATGTCATAGGTTCAAATCTAAACTTTCAAAAGTACCAAATTATAGACAATAGTGTGGATGACTTCTCTGATGATCCTCGAGCACGTAACTGATTCCAAAATCTATAAAACAAAGACAATTAAACACACACAGAGTAAGTTGATTTCGTTTAGTAAGTTAAAAGTAGATAACACCTTAATAAGACATTTATAACTCAATTTAAGTAGCCAAACCCCAATACTATATTCACACATGTCTCCAAACTTGTCCAGTCACCCAACAATTTATTTACCAAATATAAATATCATTTTATTTGAATGTAATTATATTCAAGCACAAAGCTATCCATCATCCCAATATTACATTCCACACATAGCCAAATTTTCATTTGCATCCCATATAAACATTTGATCACGATAACATGGATATAACATATTATTTCATCCATTTAACTCACTCCTCGTTTATGCATTTCACATTTACTAATGCCAACCTTATAAGTTTAGACTCAATAATATCAACCACTTAGGTTCGATACATACCTACACCATTCTGAGCTTACAATTTCATTACCTCCTTTAGCTCGATATTTAACTCGTTGAATTCCCTTTGATCACTTAATGAATGCATACACTTAGTGCTAGTCATTTAACTCTAAGCTGTAACGAATTCGCACACTTAGTGCTCGATAATTTACTTTGCACACTTAGTGCTTGATAATTTTCTTCGCACACTTAGTGCTTGAATATTGAATTCACACACTTAGTGCTTCTCATAACCATAACCATTTTACACTTGCACACTTAGTACTAAATGTCGATAATTTGCATGCATATCAAGTCATACTTATCAAACTTATTTGCATTCAAATTCATCTTCATTTTTGTACATTTTAATTCGACATTCATACAAATAAATTGTATCTATATAAATCGACAATAGCTATTTGCTAATAACTTACCTCGGATATCGACAGACAGAAATTTTTGGCTATTCAACGATTTTTTGTTTTTCCCCGATCCACGTCCGATCTTTTCAGTTCTTGATTTATACAAATTTCAAATTGAACTCATTCAAATAAAATTTCTTTCATTTTAGTCTAAAAGCACATAATTGAGCAATTCCCCAATTTACCCCTAACATTTTGCACTTTTACAAATTTATCCAATTTTCACAAAACACAAAATATGCAAAAATTGCATATACCATGCTAGGGCCGAATGTTCACTAGGCTTATACAAGTCTCCACATTTCACAATTTGACCCCTCAACTTAATATTTTTACAATTTAACCCTCAATTCCCAATTTTATCAAAACTTCCAATACCAAATTGTTAATCAAACACATATCTTAAATTTTCTATCATCAAACACAAAATCTACTAAGCTATCAACAATGGCAATTCATGAATACATCATCAAATTCAAAAATTCTAGCAGCGGGCTTAGATTATTCGAATCAACGATATCAAAAATATAAAAATTATCAAAAATCGAGCTCAAACATAACTTAAATCAAGCTACCACAAGGTCGAATGTTGCTTGTCTTCCTTTTTTCTTTTTTGTTTTACTAGTTTCGGTCAAAATGATAAATATATGCATGGTTGTTTTAATGTTTTATTATATTTTAACTTATAACATTATTAAATTACCTAAATAACCTTTAATAAAACATATAAAATCATTATAAAACATGACCACTACCGTCCATCCAACTAATTATGGTCAATTTGCCACTCAAATACTTCAACTTACAAATCCATCAACAATTTGACCCTTATGTTTTTAACTATCAAGTTTTCATTTTACGCGATTAAATCCTTTTTATTGAATCGGGCCTCCAAACAGAAAAATTTTAAAATGAATTTTTCACACCAGCCAATTCACACATTTAGAACACGGAAAATAACATTTCAATATTTTTTCTGACTCAAATTTGTGGTCCCGAAACCACAGTTTCGATTAGGGTCAAAATCGGGCTGTTACATATTTTGCATTTGTGTGATGGATGTTTCTATGATTTCAAATGTGGCATGTTTATAAAGCTATGTTATGATTATATTAATGGTTGTATATTGGTTGATTAGGTATGGTTGATGATGGTAAAGTATGCATATATTTTATGTTTGATTTGTTGGACATTTAGGTTCGGTTTCTAAATGGCAAATGTCAAATATGTTCTAGGTATACTTTGGTTGATCACATGGATAGATATAAATTGACATTTTAATGCTAATTAGTTATGATAGGGTACCTGGTTGAGTATTTGTTATGATAATGGTATAATCTTTTGAGGCTAAATTGATAGCCGAATAGATGATAAGGGAATTGGTTGTGTGTGTGCATTTTTGGCATGATAATTGACAAGCGAATTGGGGTACTTAAGTTGTTACATGTGCTCAAAATGATCAGTTTTATTTTAATGAATTGGGTATAAATTTTATAAGTTAATTTAATAGTCGAATAGAAGAAGAAATGATTAGCTAGATATATGTAATTGATTTGGTTATTGAGCATGCAAATTGGGCATAATATGATTTGTCTTTTGAGTTTCAAAAATGGTTCAATTTGGTATGGTGTGTAACAGCCTAGTTTAGACCCTAATTGGAATGATGGTTTTGGGACCACGAATCCGAGTCAGAAAAATATTTTAAAATTATTTTCTGTGTTTATTATGTGTGAATTTATATCTGTGAAATTTTCGTGATTTAATTTTATCGTTTGGGTGTCTATTAAACAAAAGGACTTAATCGCATAGATTGAAAATTTGATAGTTTTAATTGTAAGGACTGAATTGGTAGTGGCTTTTTAAGTGGAAGCATTTATGATGTAAATATCCATTTTGCATGCTAGTGGACGGTATTACGTAGGTTAAATATGTTTTCTAATTAAATATATATAAGTTATAATAGTAAAACATATAATAATATGTATATATAAAATAAAACATGAATTAGTAAACCATGTGTAAGTGATATGGACGAATGCCCTTAATATATAAGTTTTAGTCATTAATTTTAAAAGGATAATTTAGGAAACCAAGTTATAAACTATATATTATAAGATATATCATAAAATAAACTTTAGTGCTCATGATTTTCTTCATTGCCGAAACTAAAACAAAGAAGAAAAAGAAAAGAAAACCTAGGTTTGACACTTTCAAGCTTAATTCAAGATCAAGAACTAAAGAAATCGGATTTGGATCGGGAGAAAACTAAAGGTGTCGACTAGCCGTCCCGTTTCATTTTACATCATCCGAGGTAACTTTATAAGCAAATAGATGTACTTAATTTTAATTGAATGTAAGTTATATATGCTAAAATGAAATATGTGATTTTATATATACAATAGCCAAATGTGAGAAAGCTTGGTTACTATACTTCTAAATTCGTGTCGACCGAGTTACGATGTCCGAAAGCCCCGTACAAACCTTAGGAATAGTTAGGATACATATGTCATGTCATGACATAGGATTTCGATATATGTGTGCGAGTAAGTGTAACACCCCAAACTCGGCCTAGAAGTTAGGCCCGAATCTTGCGTGTCACATTGAAGTGTTTTTTGAAAACATTGTTTTCATTGGAAATTCTTCTTATTAAAAATTTGTGTAAATCCTCAGTTTGCACTTGATCAATTCCAAAACGTGATTTATTAAAAAGATTAATCCCTTTTCAAAATGTTATTACTTTAAAAATCTTAATTGTTGCAGAAACTTTATTTGAAACAGATGCGGAAATGTGACATTTGGAAAACATGTGTTGGTTTGGAAAAACCGTGTTCTATTTCTAGAAATTTTAAAGTAATAAGTAAAATTCCAAACTTAAAATCCAGAAATTAGAAAGACCTTATTACAACCCAAATCAAAAGGCCTAAAAAACAAATAATCAAATCCGGAAGCGTAAATAGTGTGTGGCTATCTCCAAGTCCCTCGCAGCACTGATCCTCCTAATGCTTGGAATTACCTGCACAGTTAACTAAACGGGGTGAGTTTATGAAAAACTCAGTGCGTAAACCCCTACTATAGAGAACGAGCAGTCAAACATATAAAAAAATTAAAAGTCTGGGCCCCGGCCCTTACTACAGTTTTAGTAACAATTGGGCCTTAGCCCATTAAAACAGACAGTACCAGATGGGCCTTAGCTCATCCTAGAATCAGAAATATTATTAGGATCCGAATCAGAATCAAAATTAGAATCAGGTGGGCCTAAGCCCAATGCAGAATTAGTAATAGTATAACATAGATATGCAACAGCGTGAGTATGCATCCCAACCCAGTCCAACCATAACACCACCCGTACCAACCCTACACATCTGTGGGGAATAACACGGCCCACCCAGCCCGCACACCAAAATGCAGCATGGTTGCTAATAACAGAATACATGGCATAGCCACCAGAATCAGAATACGTGGCAAAGCCACTAATAATAGAAATACATGGCAAGGCCACTAGCACAAAACTTCCTCCAAATCAAACCCAATCCTATGCAATGCAATATGTCAAGTTCAACGTTACACGTGTATGCAAACTAGCCATGCACAGTAATAGAAATTTAAACATATATTACACACATATCAATCACACAACCACAGCCACGTCTGTCAAATCACTGTCATACGATCACAGCCAAATCAGTCAAATACACAGTCCAAGTTAGCCACTTGCCCACAAGGGCAAAGTAGTCATTTTACACCATAAGGCAAAATGGTCATTTTACCCTACCAGGTATTTTGGTAATTCTACCCAACAGGTGTATTTCGATAATTCTACCCTACAGGGGTATCTCGGTAAACCTACCTTACAAGGGTATTTCAGTAATTTTACAAATCGAGGTATTTCAGTAATTTGCAAATTGGGGGTATTTTGGTAATTTCACAAACCAATGGTGTTTCAGTAATTTTACAAATCAGGTGTAATTTTAAAAATCAAGGGTATTTCGGTAATTTTACAAATCAGGGGTATTTCGGTAATTTTACAAACCAAGGGTATTTCAATAATTTTGTAAACTGAGGATATTCCAATAATTTTACAAATCGGGGGTATTTTGGTAATTTCGTAAATCAAGAATATTTTGGTAATTTTACAAATCGGGGGTATTTTGGTAATTTAAAAAAATTAGGGTCTTAACGACCTAACCGAAGGTCCATCGTCACCTCGAGTGACTTTTGTAACCTAAACAGACAAAACGGGGTAATTGGGCCTAGGGCCCATTACTTGGCCCAAGTGGGCCCACACCCTCGCGTGGTTCATTTAGCGCAGAAACAATCACGGCTATGTGAACAACACAGCCCAAATCCGTTACTTATTACATCACATACATTTTATTTGGGTGGGCCTACAAGCCTATTGGGCCCACACGGCCCATTTAGCCCAAAACAACCCAAGCTACATGGACTACACGGCTCAGTCTAACATTTACCACAATATGCAAGTTTATTCCGTGTGGGGGCCAAAGGCCCATTGGGCCGACACGGTCCAACGTGGCCCCAGAACAACTCTCGACCATGAGAGTGCTCGAGTTGGCCTCTACAGCCTAATGCCCACGATTCGTGGGCTCTAATCACCACACGTGCCACGCTCGTGTGGCATCACTCGCCGGTACATCAACTTTTCGGCATTTCGTCGATCTACCATCAATAACAGTATGAAGTACACTCTCTTGACTTTTCAGCCGCACAACAACTAGAACAACATATACGGATACATACTTCCGACTTTTCAGCCGATTATCAAACATGGCATACAATTACCCATACTTTTGGCTTTACAGCCGACCATCTAAATAGCATACAGACACCCACACAATTGAGGTGTATTTTACACACACCTGATTTCAGTTCCTGCGAAACACCAAAAACACCAACTACGATCAGCTAACCTGAGGACAATCCCTCCACGTCGTCGACCACACCAAACCTTGCACTCCAGCAGTCCACTGCGTTAAACTAGATTGGTTTAAATAGATTAGAGCCATGACTCAATTCCAAAACCATTCCCCTAGAATCCAACTGAGTATTCGGCCAATACTCCCAAATAAGATATCAAGTATACCTTAAGAAAAAGAAGAACGAGAGCCAGGTAAGTTCTATAGCTTCAAGATCGCCCTACTCCACTACAATCCCTAGAATCGTCGCCCATTGTCCCGTAGATGAGGAATAAATTAATGGTTAGAATATGACGGAGAACTCAACATTCGGCTTGAATGGCAAAGAAATAAGAGCAGTAAGAATTGAACCCAAATAGGCCTGTGGGCCCCACACAGAATAAACTTGCATATTGTGGTAAATGTTAAACTGAGCCGTGTAGTCCTTGTGGCTAAGATTATTTTGGGCTAAATAGGCCGTGTGGGCCCAATGGGCTTATGGGCTCACCCGGATAAAATGTATGTGATGTAATAAGTGATAGATTTGGGCTGTGTTGTTCGCATAGCCGTGATTGTTTCTGCGCTAAATGGGCCACACGAGGGTGTGGGCCCATTTGGGCTGAGTAATGTGCCTTAGGCCCAATTACCCCGTTTTGTCTGTTTAGGTTACAAAAGTCGATCGAGGCAACGATGGACCTTCGATTGGGTCATTAAGACCCTAATTTTTTTAAATTACCAAAATACCCCCAATTTGCGAAATTACCAAAATACCCCTGATTTGCGAAATTACCAAAATACCCCCGATTTGTAAAATTATAGAAATACCCTCAGTTTACAAAATTACTGAAATTGAAATACCCCTGATTTGTAAAATTACTGAAATACCCCTAATTTGTAAAATTACTGAAATACCCCTAGTTTGTGAAATTACCAAAATACCTCTAGTTTGTGAAATTACCGAAATACCCCCAATTTGCAAATTACTGAAATACTCCGGTTTGCAAAATTACCGAAATACCCTGGTTTGCATATTGGTGTGCGGGCTGGGTGGGTCAAGTTATTCCCCATAGATGTGTAAGGTTGGTACGGGTGGCGTTATGGTTGGACTGGGTTGGGATGCATACTCACACTGTTGCATATCTGTGTTATACTATTACTGGTTCTGCATTGGGCTTCGGCCCACCTGATTCTAATTTTGATTCTGATTCTAATCCTGATAATGTTTCTAATTCTAGAATGGGCTAAGGCCCATTTGGTACTGTCTGTTTTAATGGGCTAAGGCCCAATTGTTACTAAAACTGTAGTAACGGCCGGGGCCCAGACTTTTAATTCTTTTGTATGTCTGACTACTCATTCTCTATAGTAGGGGTTTACACACTGAGTTTTTCATAAACTCACCCCATTTAGTTAACTGTGTAGGTAATTCCTAGCATTAGGATGATCGATGCTGCGAGGGACTCGAAGATAGTCACCCACTATTTACGCTTCCAGATTTGATTATTTGTTTTTCAGTACTTTTGATTTGGGTTGTAATAAGGCCTTTATAATTTCTGGATTTTAAATTTGGAATTTTACTTTTTGCTTTAAAATTTCTAGAAGTAGAACACGGTTTTTCCAAACCAACACTTGTTTTCCAAATATCACGTTTTCGCAACCATTTTAAATAAAGTTTCGGCAACAATTAAGATTTTTAAAGTAATAACATTTTAAAAAGGGATTAATCTTTTTAATAAATCATGTTTTGGAATTGATCAAGTGCAAACTGAGGATTTACACAAATTTTTAATAAGGGTTTCCAATGAAAACAAGGTTTTCGAAAAACACTTCAATGTGACACGTCAGATTCGAGCCTAACTTCTAGGCTAGGTTTGGGGTGTTACAGTAAGACCATGGCATCGATATGTTATTCTGATATATGTGTGTGAGTAAGACCTTGTCTGGGACAGTGGCATCAATTTGTGGCTACATGTAAGACCACGTCTGGGACGTTGGCATTGTACGATATATGTGATTATCTGAGTTCCTATCCAATTTCGAATGGTTCATCGGGCAAGGGTAAATCGTATTCGAATGTGTAAAACAAGTTATATGCCAGGTATGAGTTATCTTATTACCTACTTAAATCAAGGTAAGTAAATATTTGATATTTTCTATAAATTACTTATTATGTGAAATGAGAGTGCATGAGAGTATGGAAAATTGTATTCAGTCTTATAATCGTAGAATGTGAATTTATTTGAAATGTTAATCGAATATATATATAGATAAGGCTATATACGTTTAGCCAAAGTGAAATTGTGCATGGAAGTATATATTATATGAATGTTTTTGTGATCTTGTTTAAATGTAGTTATGGTAATATATACTAGATCGGTTAAGTTGAATTAATGTCAACATTGAAATTTTTAGTTGCTTATAACTTACTAAGCTAAAATAGCTTACTGTGTGTATAATTGCCTCCGTTTTATAGATTTTGGATTTCAAGTTACGAGTTTGGGGATCGTCAGCAAAGTCTTTGACACTATCAACCACTTTCGGTATTTTAAAAGTCGCATTTTGGAACTATGGCATGTATAAGCTAGAATGTGTTATGTTTGATTTTGGGTTTGTAAATTATATGGCCATGCGAAAATGGCTTTACTCCTTAGTTCGGTTTTGGTTATGTTTGACAATGGTCTAAACTATTTGGTGATAATGCTATGCGTTGAAAATGAATGGTTTATGTGGTATATGCTATATGTTTAGAAATGGCTTGATAATAGAAGGTGAATTTGGGAATGGTTGATGTGAAGATCCTTGTGCGTATATATTTTCATAGCATGATTAATTGATTCGGCTAAGGATTTGGGTAGGTAAAAACATACACATGAATTGGTTTGAGTAACTATCTCAATAATGTATTGGTATATACAGACAAAAGTGTGAAAAATATTTGTATTGACATTCATGGATAAAATGGTCTGGCTTTTGACTTGCAATTGATAGGAGTGGTTCTAACTTGGTGTTGAATGTTTTGGCTTAAACTAAACTTAAGTAAAGAATATGTTGGATTGATGGCTCGGCACATTTTTATATGTATGTTTGCTAAGTTTACTTTACAATTTGGTAAAGGATAATAATGAGTATAATGTCTAGTTAGCTATATTATTTAATTGTGTTTGACATTTGCCAAGTTAGTTTGATATATATATTGACAGGTGTTGATATACGTGTATGAATGTTTCTATGTTTGCACTTGGATTATTTCTTTTAAATAATTACTTTATAATTTGATTTGTTAAGTCCTATAGAAATGGTATACATTAATTGTAGGTATATTAGTGACCGAATAAATTATGTACGGATAATTAGTATTTTGCATATAAAACTTAGTATGTTTTTGACTTGGTAATATTGAAAAAGGTGTCCATTTTAATCTGGAAGCATGTGCATGAAATTGAATTCTAAAAAGAATATCTCTTTTTAGCCATGTTTAATGTTAGTTTTATCTTATATAACCATGAATATTATACTGTGTTGTAAGGTAATATGATATAATATACTAATGTATAGTGATTGTATTTCTAAGAAATCAATGTCGCATGTATCTTATATGGATTGAAATTTTATTGATAATTGTATTGATTTAAATTACGTGCTTAATGTTTAAATAGATTTATGTTTTCGTTTTATGATTACATCATATAGGTAAATGAAATTGTTTGAAAATGTTATGTCTCGACAGGTAACATCTCATATCTCAATCCGGCGATGGATACGGGTTAGGGGTGTCACATGATGAAATACGCATAAGGCTATAATGTTAAAACAAGGTTATACTTGACCATTTTGTGAAGTTGTTAATGCCGCATATGCTAATGGGCAATGAGTCTTGTGATATGGATTGTTTGGTTTAATATTCGCGTGTACAGAGGTATGAAGTGATATGTTTGATATTCAGGTTATGAAATAAACGTGTATATATATTCAATATATGTTATGTAATGATATATGCTTGGTTATTAGTTAAGCATTCGAATGCCATGACTCATTGGTTATAATGTTTGAATATTAATTTGATAAGTGTATAAATGGCTACTTATTAATTGGTTTGAAATGGTATAAAATGATGTGAATTAGTTATGCATGAGTAGAGGAAGAAATATGGCTTAAACCAAGCCTAATTTTGTACCACACGGCCTGGACACACGTGCATGTGATTGGCCGTGTACCAAGTTAGTATGTATGCCCTGTTTTTCTACGGCCTAGACACACGGGCATGTCTAATGCTGTATGAAGGACACGGCCTGACCACACGGGCGTGTGACCTCTTTAGTGTTGAAAAATGTTAAGTTTCGAAAAAGTTTTGTATGTGTTTGGTTTAGTCCCGACCTCTTTCTAATGCATGTTTAAGGTCTCGTTGACCTAAGAAAGGGACTTTATGCTTATGTTTGACAATGATAGGATGATGTATGACTTATGATTGTGAAGAAATTGTGAAATGTTCTAATATGTACGTTAATGCCTTTTAACCCTAGTCCGGCGACGGATACAAGTTAGGGTTTTACATCACAAGATTAAGCACTTGTTAAAGAAAATCCCAATTGATGTTTTTCATCATAAGGTAGTACTATTCTTCAATATCAGGTAAGTTAAACAAATCATTGATGCACTTAGAAGTAAGAAGTACCTTTTTCTTTCGAACGTTGACCTCAGTAGCATCTTGTGTAGTTAAACTCGCATAGAACTCTCGAACTAGTTCATCATCAGGAAGTGAACGAGCATCACAAAATCGTTCCCACTTGAGAGCATTGATTATCTTTCTAATCGGCACAGGAACAACTTTCGAATCATTACTCTTCAAGTTAAAACCTTTTTCTGGCATCATGGGTTGATGCTTGAAAATTAAATCAAATATCTCTTTCACTTCTTCATCGATCAAATTTGGGTTTTCAGGAGTAGTCTTTGACAATCTAGGTGTTTTACGAGACATGAAATCTTTTCCCAAAAATTTGGAAAAGTTTCGGCACAAGGGGGAAAAGAAAAACCGGCAAGGTGGGTGGGATTTGCTACGACAAACACCTTGTGACGGCAAGGAGGTTGCGATGGCAACGACAACGTGTGGCAACAACATTGGTGCTCCGGCGATTTTCTTACGGCGGCACTAGGTGGTTTTGGCAAAAGAAAAGAAGAGGACTAGGGGTTCTTTTGGGATTTAAGGCTAGTAGTACAAGGAGATTTAGGGATTTTTAGGTTTAAGTGTATTGCTTTGGAGGCGATGAAAATTATTAGAATGTAGAGGGGTTTATATAGGAATAATTAGGGCAACATGTAGCAAAAATTTAGCTACATTAGGGTTACTTGAGTAGCAAGCAATGAGAATGGCGGCAATAGGTACAGATTTTCCCTCCTTTTTTTGCTACATTGGGCCTTAACTCAGACTGTATTTACAAGCTTAATCAAAAGAAAAAAAAAATAATTGATCAGTACTTGGCCAAATTAGACCCCCTTATTAACATAAAATTTTAAAATTTAAGCAAAACAAATTATACTTAAAAATTTTAACTATTAATTAGAAAATTGCTTCTTAACAAATTACATTAAATTAATTCCCAGGAAAGGTTGGAAGGGTCACAGCGATCCCAATTAAATTCCAATCTCCTTAAACAGAATTAATTAAATGTACTAATGTAACACCCCAAACCCGACCTGGACGTTATGGCTAAATCTGGCGGTGTAACATTGGAGTGTTTTTTTGAAAACTCGATCTTGTTGGAAAAAAACCCGTTTGGAGGTTAAAATCTCTTTGTTAATTCTCAAATCGTCTTAGTCATTGGTTAACCATGTTAAAATGTCATTACTTTAATGCATTATTAGTTTGTTGTTATATTTAAAAACCAAGGAAGTTGCGGAACCTTTTGCAATATTTTGCTGAAACACTTAAAATTTTGAACATTAAAGCATTTGTCTTTGAAAATAGATATCGCTTTGAAAATCCGTGTTTAGCAATTTACAATAAGTAAGCAAACCCCAAATAAAAAGTTAAACCATAACAAGTCTTATTACATAAATGAAAACCCCCATAAAAAAGGAAAGGTATGAATAAAAACAAAATGTGCAAATATCTAAAGATGTGTGGCCATGTAACACCCTGAATTTGGGACTAGAAGAATTGGGCCATGAGTCCGAGTTCGGGTAGAAGATGGCCTAAAATAAAATTTTTGATGTTTTAAATTTTTTTTATGGAAAATTATTAATATTATTATTGTTATTAATTTAGTGTTTAGTTTAGTAATTAAATAAATTAAGAGGGATTTATAGTGTGGGAAAAGTCTTAGGTTCGATCCAAGACTCTAGCAAAAAAATTAATTTTTGCTTCTTAGGGGAATCTGGGCAATAGGGCTTATATTTAAGCTGGGCTAAGATTAGGCACAAGGAAGTGCCTGGCCCAGTGGCTAAGCACGCTAGGAAGTAAGAAGGGGAACCAAGTTCGATTCCCAGCGCGCGCAAAGAGTTTTGTTTGTTTAGGATAATATGGTTGCGTTAGATAGGGCTTATGAGAAGATGCGAACAGGGTATGCCACAAGAGCGCCTGTGGTACAGTGGCAGCAGCGCGCTAGGATTTCGAGGGGGCACGAGTTCAAATCTAAGAGCATGCGGATTTTGTTTTATTTTTAGTAACCCATGACTGAGGCAGGTAAGGTTTATAATTAAATGCGACTGTATTATATTGAAAGCAAAGACGCGTCGCAGTGGCCAGCAGCGTGCGTGGGTGCCTGAAGGTCTCAGGTTCGAGCTGCTGTGCGCGCAGGAGGGCTGCATTTTTGCTACACGCGTGGGAAGAGGAGTTGTGCTAGACCGAAACTCTCCTAGCAGCGTGCTGAAGCGGTGCAAGTGGTAGATAAAGGTCTACTATACGGTGGGAAGGAATTTGGGTAGAATCCAAATTAGTGATGGCTGAAATTCAGGAGCAAAACAAGGAATTTGTTTTTGGAAAGGACTTTTGTGCCGAATTAAGCACTCATTTGGCTATAAGCATTGAGTACCGATATCTTTTATTTTTTTAGCCTTTATGAGTGATTTTCTTCTTGGTTAGTTTAGGGTATTCTTCATTGTGTTAGCCGACATTGTTTTTCTTTCTTTCAATTAGTTCTTGCTTCTTTATTTTATTTTAATTATTTTATTTTTGTCCATCTCCTCTTTGCCTAATTCTTTTACCCGTATTCTTGAATTTGTTTTCCCTTTTATTTTCTTTCCATGATAGCCGAATATTGCTAAACCCGAATCTTTGTTAGTCAAACTTCTTTTAGCCAAATCTCACAACTTCCATAGCTTTGTCGACACCTTTTCTTTTCTATTGCAACTTCTACTTTCTCTTTTTCATCATACCAAAAGCCGAAACCTTCATAATCTTAGTGATTCGGGAATTAAACTCTAGACCTGTCCTCTACTCGCGTTTTAAGTTAGATTCACTGTGGATCTGAGATTGGAAAGGGGTTGGAAATGCTCTTGACAAGTACATCATTGGTGGTAAGTACTCGGAATCTTATTTCTATTCGTTATTCGGGATTTAAGAAAAGCCGAAAAACCCTAAATGTATAGGGTGCTGTCATGTAAGGCTAAAGATTTTTTGTTTTGTCGTTTGTTGTGAGTAAGGTGGATTAAAGGCTGTTAATCAAGGAGCTTTGGAAGGCTAGCACCATTTAGGATACTAGATCTAGATCTAGTCATAGTTTCAGCAAAAAAGTAAGTAGTTTGGGGCCTTTAGGATGTTGCGAATGTGGTAAGTGATTTCTACATTGGTTTCATGGATTCGTAATCTAATATGTCAGTGACCGATTGTAGGATAATCGTGGGGGAGATCTCATCGTAGCATTTCATAAATCAGGTGTGTATCGAACACCCTTCTGTAGTCTAAATCGGCAAAAGCCGAAAAGCCGAAATGCTAAAATTTCGGCATTTCGTGGGCTTGCGAGCGTGTGAATGCTCATGGGTCGGTTGGAAGTGGTAGATCTGTAATCGAAATCGATAAGGTTGGTGAGTGTGCAATTTCGTGCACTTCGGTAAGTTTGGGCCTCGATGGTCCGAATGTGGGCCCAATGGGCTTATGGGCCCACATGGGTAAAATAAGAGATAAACATGTTCTGATAGACTGTAGGTTCAAAACTACCAAGACTAGAAAACCGATCATTAAACTTGGACTAAATGGGCTTAAGTAGCTAGTAGACACTGTAGGGCCCATTAGGGGGTTTTAGGGCCTAATAACCAAAAACTGCATAAATGGGCTAAATTAACCATTGAGATGTAAGTTGGACTATTAAGGACTGAAATACGCATAAAACCCTAAAATTTGACTGCAAAATGACTATTATACCCCTAGGGCTAAATTTGACTGAAATGCATGATTTACTGTTTCTATTTACTGTATGCCATATCCTAATTATCTGTTGCATGGGATTTGGGATTGTTGATGGAGGAAGTGCAAGTGGCATTGCCACGTTTTCTGAAAGAGGCTTTGCCTCGTACTGATATCTGAAAAGGGCTTTGCCCATTCTGTTTTCTGAAAGAGGCTTTACCTTGTATTTCTGTTAGTTGCTTGGCCACCTTATCTGATTATGCAACTATACTGCCACTGTGGAGTGTAGCGGTTGGGTGGGTTGAGTAGTTTCCCCACATAGAGTGTCTGGTTGGTACGAGTGGAGTGTAGCGGTTGGGTGGGTTGAGTAGTCTCCTCACATGTGATGGGCTTTGCATTCATGCATGATATCTGTTCTATTACTGTAATGGGCCTATGGGCCGTACTGTTATCTGAAATGGGCTAAGGCCCAGTTTACTGTATCTGGATAGGGCATCGGCCCAGTTATTACTGTGACTGGTCAGGGCTTTGGCCTAGTGGGCTCGAGCTGAATTGGGCTTTGGATGGGTTTCTTTGCACACTGAGTTTCCAAACTCACCCCTTCCTCTCTATCCATGCAGGTGAGCCCTAGATTGGTGGACTTGGAGCTGGAGGGATTCGGAGTGGCCACGTGAACTGCCTTTGGTTGTATTTTCTTAAAATTATTTATTTCAGTATTTTCTTAATTTGTCTTCTTTTGGGTTTTAATCTGTAATAATGCCTCTATTTAATTTGTTTTTAGCTTAAGTATGATATTGTTTAAACCATTTCAAAATCGGATAGCTCTAAGGCGCACTTTTATAAAAGTTACTTGTTTTCAAAATAACACGATAACAGAGCAAAGCTTCGCAATGTAAACGTTTTCATAAATAAATATTTTAAATAGACTTAAACCTAATTTGTTGTTCGTGGACAAGTCAGAAGGTTAAAATGTGGCAATGGGTGTGTGCATGTCTAGGATTGGATCTAGGGAGAGCTTGGTACTTAAGCAGTCTAATTGACTCACCTCCTCTTTTCTGGAATCCTACCTGGTGCATAGTATCCATTCACTTTAAGCCATAACGAAGAAGGTCTGATTTTCTGATACTTAAACTGTATTAAAAATAACATGTTTCTGCAAACTACAAAGGTTTACAAGCTTTCACAATTTTCCATAAAATTTTACAAAGTTGTTAACAATGTTTGAAAGGGGAATGATTATTTCAATTAACCACGTTTTGAAAAAAATAAACAAACATAACCTGAGGTTTTATACAAGTTTAACGATAGAAGTGTCTAAACACTAAGAAGGGTTTTCAATGAAAACATGGTTTTCGAAAAACACTTCAATGTGACACACTAGACTTGGCCGTAACGTCTGGGCCGGGTTTAGGGTGTTACAGGCCACCTTCGAGTCCCTCGCAAAACTGACCTACCTAACGCTAGGGATTACCTGTACAGTTAAAAGCGGGGTGAGTTTACGAAAACTCAGTGTGTAATCCCCTAATATGAGAATAATCAGTCAGACAAACAGAATATAGAAACAATAGTAGACAGTGCCTAATCCTATTATAGCAGACAGTGTCAGATGGGCCTTAGCCCATTTCAGTAACATAACCAAAAGCAGAACATATGTAGGCTTAAGCCTAGACAATATTAATTCAAAACAATAATGCAATAGTGCATCATGCAAACCATCCCTATCCAGCCAACACACCACCCGTACCAACCAACACTCCATGTGGGGATAGAATCTACCCACCCAGCCAGCACACCAATATCGCAGCAAGGCTACCAGATAATAGGATCGCAGCTTCACTGCCAGTAATCAGAAAACGTGGCATAGCCACCAGAGCAGTAAAAACGTGTCAGAGCCACTAAAACTTCCTCTATAACAATATCCTAAGCCGATGCAATATATCATGCCACAAATAATACGTGTATGCAGTATGTCATGCTTAGAAAGAACAGTCAGATCATAGCACAAATCAGTCATCTACCCTTGAGGGGTAAAATAGTCATTTTACATTCTAGAGGTATTTTGGTCATTTCTATCAGAACAGATCTAGGCACACTTACTACCCCATCAGAGGGCCTACAGTCGTCTCAGGCAACTCGTGTAACCTCAACATGCAAAACAGTATGAATTGGCCCGAAGCCCATTATAAGCCCATGTGGGCCCACACGCCCGTGTGGCCCACTAAGCCCAGAAATGACCTTAGCCATGTGTGCGACACAGCTGGGTCCAATATTCCTAACACGTCCGTGAGATTTACCCTATGGGGGTAATTCGATCATTCTGCCTTAAAGGGGTATTACGATCATTCCGCCCTACAATGGTATTACGGTTATTCTGCCCTATAAGGGTATTACGGTCATTCTATCCTACAAGGATATTCCGGTTATTCTGCCCTATAAGGGTATTAGGGTTATTTTGCCTTACAAGGGTATTACGGTCATTCTGCCCTACAAGGGTATTACAGTCATTCTTTCCTACAAGGGTATTATAGTTATTCTTCCCTACAAGGGTATTACGGTCATTCTGCCCTACAAGGGTATTACAATCATTCTTCCCTACAAGGGTATCACGGTCATTTTGCCCTACAAGGGTATTACGATCATTCTGTCCTACAGGGATATTACAGTCATTATGCCTCCAAGGGTGTTATGGTCAGATAATGACTCTTCAAAAGGTCTACAGTCGTCTCAAACGACTCAAATAACCTAGGTGGTCCTAACATTGTAAATGGGCCCAAGGCCCATTACTCGGCCAAAGTGAGCCCACACGCCTATGTAGCCCATTTAACCCAAATTCAGTTACGGCTATGCGATTTACAAAGATTAATTCAATATTTACCACATGTTGTGAGATTAACCCAGGTGGGCCCCACGAGCTCATTGGCCCCACATGGCCTATTTTGGCCCATCGAGGCCCAGAAACGTCCTAAGCTATGTCGTGACATGGCCAGTCCAACCTTCCCCACCTGACAGTGAGATTCAACCATATGGGCTCACGGGCCATTGGGCCCAACCCGGTCCACTACAACCTAAGCCCACGAGATCACTCGTGGTGGCCTGTACAGTCTAACGCCTATGTTTGTGGGCTCGGTTTACCATCTGAATGTTCGCAAACTCATGTGACCCCAATCACTGTATTTTTGTCTTTTCGGCATTTTAACTTTTACCGCTCTACAGACAGAACAATGTGGATTACACACCTGATTACGAAGAGTACTAAAAATCCACGAGCTTTAGAACCTATATTCAAACATAACATATAGTTAATCACCTAACATTAGAGTTAGAAGAACTTTAACAAAACACCCTTTCGAAAGATCGACTTCCACTTGCCTTGACTAGATCGGTCGACTGTGACCTGCTTACTTAATCCAGAGTTTGGTGCAGCCTCGCTGCAGCACCCTGGTGGAAAGTCCCGAACTGTCGACACCATACGTTGCTTAAACTTGGGGGCAGGGGCTACGAGTTCGTTCTCAGCTCGCACCACTGCCATCATTTTAATACTAGAACCCTCTTCACCCATCGAAAGCTCTGGACCCAAAACACATAAATAAGAGAAGGAAAATAGGAGATGTTAACAATAACTGAGAGGGCTAAGGTACATTTGGCTTAAAGCAATATAAGAGTAAGATGATTAAAAGATGAATAGAGGAAAGCAGGGAGGAGTCGAGTAACTTACCGACTTCCAAATTAATGAAATAAAAAGGGAGGAAATCAGCAGAGAGTATAAGCAAAGACAGAAAGAAAACTTGCTAGCTCGAATAGAGAAAAAAATAAAAGGAAAAAATTATAGAGCAATGTTATACTCGGCCAAGTAGAAGGAGAAGGGGAAAGGAGAATAGAAAATGTAAAATAATAGAATTGGCCCCAGTCTCCAGGCTAAAGAGTAACGCTAGAGTTTGTAATAGAAAGGAAGTGTATGTTCGGTCTATGGAGGAAAAGAGAAAAGAAGATGGAGAGGAAGAGATGAGTAAAGATTCGGTAAAAAAAAATCAAATGTGAAGAGTTTGAGGGGAGAAAAAAGGGGTATTCGACTAATAATAACAAACCAAATTGCCTAAAGTGCTTGAATGGTAAATGAAAGTTCGGCTTTCACACAAAAGAAAAACACAAAAAGAGCAACTCCGTTGCACTAAAACAAAAACAGAGAAGAGACCTCCCAAAAACGCAATACTCGGCCACTAAATCAAATGAAAAGAATACCAAAACTGAGAAATGACCAAAACCGAAAACTCAAAAAGGAAAAACCCCTCCTAGTTGAAAGTATGAGTTTTCCCTTAGCAAATTCGGCACACACACCTCCCTACACTCAAATTCCTAATTTTCCTTCTAAAATCCCTCCATGATTTACTCCTCAACCCTCTCCTTGACCCTCTCCATAATCCACTCCTTGACCAGTTCAAATTCCCACCACCCTTGACCAATTCCACAACCACCTTAGTAGAGTTTCAATCCAGCTCCACCTCCTTCCAAGCTTATCCAGCAAAATGAATAGTTCCTTTACCTATGCTATGAATTGAACCTTAGACCTCAAGCACACACCACACGCCTCTTGCCACTACATCATAGGCTCTTTTTATGACATAATTCACCCACAAAAGTTTATAAAGCCTTTAAGCTAGAATCAAAGTTCACTTAAGAGAAAACCTAAAAATTCTCAAAAGCCAAGGCTTGAACTTAGAACTTCTCAAACACCTCTCAGGACCCATAATCACTGTAGCAGACATTTAATTGTTTCATTTTCTTGCACAATTGAATGCTTATATGCAGCCTCCTAACTGAATCGTACTTAAGGCCCAATACTTCTAGGCCTAGAACCTAGGGCGTTACAGGTCACTCCTCCTTAAAGAAATTTCATCCTTGAAATTTTCCAACTATTAGAATAGTCGCACAACACAAACTATCCCGCTGCGCACTCCGATCCTAATAATACTAACGCACACCCAAAACATCTATCCATCGGAGTGGATATACATCACATGCATGCAATTTCTACAAGCAGATTATCACGCCTAAACAAAAAAAAATCTAAAATCATAGTACAATCTAGTATCTAAAGTAATCTCATGTTTCCTATTGTATTTTAGTCTAAAATAGTCAATTGTATTAAGAAAACTTACAGATTTGGCGCTGCAGACTCGGTGTGCCACACTTTTTAGAAGAAGTATCTCAACCACTTTACATATTTTGAAAACAATCTCTTGAAATCCAAAAATTTGAAAACCTATTCCACAGCTGAGTTTTGCAACTTGGCTATGATAACACAAAATGTAACACCCCAAACCCGGCCTAGACGTTATGGCCGAATCTGGCGGTGTCACATTGGAGTGTTTTTTTTTTTTGAAAACTTGATCTTGTTGGAAAAAAACCCATTTGGTGGTTAAAATCTCTTTATTAATTCTCAAATCGTCTTAGTCATTAGTTAACAATGTTAAAACATCATTAGTTTAAAGCATTACTAGTTTGTTGTTATATTTAAAAACCAAAGAAGTTGCGGAAGCTTTTGCAATATTTTGTGGAAACATTTAAAATTTTGAACATTAAAGTGTTTGTCTTTGAAAACAGATATCACTTTGAAAATCCATGTTTACTAATTTAAAATAAGTAAGCAAAGACCAAATAAAAAGTTAAATCATAATAGGCCTTATTACATAAATGAAAACCCTAATACACAAGGAAAAGTGTGAACAAAAACCAAATGTGCAAATATCTGAAGATGTGTGGCCACCTCCGAGTCCCTCGTAGCACCGACCCACCTAACGCTAAGGATTGCTTGCACAGTTAAAAGCGGGGTGAGTTTACAAAAACTCAGTGTGTAATACCTTAATATGAGAATAGTCAGTTAGACAAACAGAATATAGAAACAGTAGCAGACTGGGCCTGAGCCCATTATAGTAGATAGTATCAGATGGGCCTTAACCCATTTCAGTAACAGAATCAAAAGCTGAGCATATGTGGGCTTAAGCCCAGTACAATATCAATTCAGAGTAATAATGCAATAATTCATCATGCAAACCATCCCTATCTAGCCAACACACCACTTGTACCAACCAACACACCATGTGGGGATAGAATCGACCCACCCACCTAGCACACCAATATCGCAGCAAGGCTGCCACATAATAGGATAGCAACTTAGCTACCAGTAATAAGAAAACACGGCATAGCCATCAGAATAGTAAAAACATGGTAGAGCCACTAAAACTTCCTCCATAACAATATCCCAACCCAATGCAGTATGTCATGTCACAAATAATACGTGTATGCAGTATGTCATGCTCAGAAAGAACAGTCAAATCATAGCACAAATTAGTCATCTACCATCGAGGGGTAAAATAGTCATTTTACCCTCCAAGGGTATTTTGCTCATTTCTATCAGAACAGATCTAGGCACACTTACGGGCCCATCAGAGGGTCTATAGTCGTCTTGGGCAACTCGTGTAACCTCAACATGCAAAACAGAATAAATTGGGCCGAAGCCCATTATACGGCCCAAGTGGACCTCCATGCCCGTGTGGCCCATTAAGCCCAGAAATGACCTTAGCCATGTGTGCGACACAGCTAGGTCTAATATTCCCAACACGTTCGTGAGATTTACCTTATGGGGGTAATTCAGTCATTCTGCCCTACAGGGGTATTACGATTATTCTGCCCTACAAGGGTATTACGGTCATTCTGCCCTACAAGGGTATTACGGCCATTCTGCCCTACAAAGGTATTACGGCCATTCTGCCCTACAAGGGTGTTACGGTCAGATAATGATTCTTCAAGAGGTCTACAGTCGTTTCAAACAACTCAAATAACCTAGGTGGTCCTAACAGTGTAAATGGAACCATGGCCCATTACTTGGCCCAAGTGGGCCCACATGCCCGTGTGACCCATTTAACCCAAATTCAATTACGGCTATGCGATTTACAAAGCCCAGTTCAATATTTACCACATGTTGTGAGATTACCCCGGATGGGCCCCACGAGCCCATTGGGCCCACATGGCCTATTTCGGCCTATCGAGGCCTAAAAACGTCCTAAGCCATGTGCGTGACATGGGCAGTCTAACCTTCCCCACCTGAAAGTGAGATTCACCCATATGGGCTTACGGGTCCATTGGGCCCAACGTGGCCCACTACAGCCTAAGCCCATGAGATCACTCGTGGTGGCCTGTACAGTCTAACGCCCATGTTCGTGGGCTTGGTTTACCATACAAGTGTTCACACGCCCATGTGACCCCAATTGATGTATTTTCAGATTTTCAAAATTTCAACTTTTACCATACTACAGACAGAACAATGTGGATTACACACTTGATTACGAAGAGTACTAAAAATCCACGAGCATTAGAACCTATATTCAAACATAACATACAGTTAATCACCTAAGATTAGAGTTAGAAGAACTTTAACAAAACACCTTTCTGAAAGATCGACTTCCACTTGCCTTGACTAGATCGGTCAACTGTGATCTGCTTACTTGATTCAGAGTTTGGTGCAGCCTCACTGTCGCACCCTGGCAGAAAGTCCTGAACCACCGACAGCTTACATTGCTTAAACTTGGGGGCAAGGGCTACGAGTTCATTCTCAGCCTGCTCCACTACCATCACTTTAATACTAGAACCCTCTTCACCCATCGAAAGCTCCAGACCCAAAACACATAAATAAGAGAAGGAAAATAGGAGTCATCAACAATAGCAGAGAGGGGTAAGGTACATTTGGCTTAAAGCAATATAAGAGTAAGATGATTAAAAGATAAACAGAGAAAAGCAGGAAGGAATCGAGTAACTTACCAATTACCAAATTAATGAAATGAAAAAGGAAGGAAATTAGTAGAGAGTATAAGCAAAGATAGAAAGAAAACTTGCCAACCCAAATAGAAAAAACAATAAAAGGAAAAAACAATAGTGAAATGCTATACTTAGCCAAGTACAGGGAGGAGGGGAAAGAAGAATAGAAAATGTAGAATAATAGAACTAGCCTCAGTCTCCAGGCTGAAGAGTATGTTTGGTTTAAGGAGGAGAAGAGAAAGGAAGATGGAGAGAAAGAGATGAGTAAAGATTCGGCAAAAAAAACAAATGTGAAGAGATTGAAGAGAGCAAAAAGGGGTATTTGGCTAATAGAAAGAAACCAAATTACCCAAAGTGCCTAAATGGTAAATGAAAGTTCGGCTTTCACACAAAAGAAAAACACAAAAAGAGCAACTCCCGTTGCACTAAAAAAAACAAAGAAGAGACCTCCCGAAAACATAATACTCGGCCACTAAATCAAATGAAAAGAATACTGAAACTGAGAAATGACCAAAACCAAAAACTTAGAAAGGAAAAACCCCTCCTAGCCGAAAGTATGAGTTTCCCTTTAGCAAATTCAGCACACACACCTCTCCACACTCAAATTCCTAATTTTCCTCCTAAAATCCCTCTATGATTTACTCCTCAACCCTCTCATTGACCCTCTCCATAATCCACTCCTTGACCAGTTCAAATTCCATCCACCCTTGACCAATTCCACAACCACCTTAGCAGAGTTTCAATCCAACTCCACCTCCTTCCAAGCTTATCCAGCAAAATAAATAGTTCCTTTGCCTATGCCACGAATTGAACCTTAGAACTCAAGCACACACCACACGCCTATTGCCACTACATCACAGGCTCTTTTTGTGACATAATTCACCCACAAAAATTTATAAAGCCTTCAAGCTAGAACCAAAGTTCACTTAAGAGAAAAACCCAAAAACTCTCAAAAGTTAGGGCTTGAACTCAGGACTTCTCCAACACCTCTCAGGACCCACAATCACTAAAGCAGACATTTAAGTGTTTCATTTTCGTGCACAATTAAATGCTTATATATAGCCTCCTAACTGAATCGTACTCAAGGCCCAATACTTCTAGCCTAGAATACTAGGCGTTACAACTAAATTAAGAAAATAAATTCTAATTATTAATTTATTTACAAAACAAATTCGTGAAAAAAAATCAAGGGTCTGTTAATTTGAATGAGAATTCAACTCACTCAACCTCACCATCCCAATAATGTTTAAGACGTTGACCATTAACTTTAAACGTACCTCCGTGATTGTTGTACAATTCAACAACTTCATAAGGATACACTCTGTAGATGGTATAGGGTCCTTTCCATATTGATTTAAGCTTCCTCGGAAATAACTTCAACCTTGAAGTGAACAACAAAACCTTTTGGCCCTCTTTAAACTCCCGAGGCTATATATGGCTATCATGCCATCTTTTTTATCTCTCTTTACACATTTTGGCATTCTCATGGGAAAACAACCTCAGCTCTTCCAACTCATCAAGTTTTAACATCCTTCTCTCACCGACTTGGTTAAGATCAAAATTCAACATCTTCAAAGCCTAGTGAGCTCTATTTTCCAACTCTATCAGCAAATGGCATGCCTTTCCAAAGACTAACTGGTACAGAGTCATTTCTAATGGCATCTTAAATGCCATTTGATAGGCACATAATGCATCATCGAGCCTTCGAGACCAATCTTTTCTGTTAAGGCATACTACCTTTTCAAGGATACCTTTGATTTCTCTATTCACTCTTTCAACTTGCCCATTAGACTAGGGTGATAAGTAGCAGCAACCCTGTGCTTCACATCATATTTGTCAAGCAACCACTTAAGCCACTTGTTCACAAAATGAGAACCTTCATCACTAATAATAGCTCTTGGTTTCCCAAATCCTGTAAACACATGCTTATGTAGGAATTGCATGACTATCTTAGAATCATTTATAGGGTATGCTTCAGCTTCAACCCACTTGGATACATAGTCCACAACAACTAAGATGTATTTGTTCCCATACGAAGAAGGGAACAGGCCTAAGAAGTTAATGCCCTATACGTCGAATAATTCAATCTCCTAAATGTTTATCAAGGTCATCTCATTTCTTCGTGATATATTTACGATCCTTTGGCATTTATCGCAGTTCTTCACATAAGCATAAGCAGCTTTAGTGTAGGCCAAAAGAAACCTGCTTGTAGAATCTTAGCTGTAGTACGTGAACCACCAAAGTGTCCCCCACTTGGAGATGAATGGCAATGATACAAGATCTCAGCAATCTCACTTTTAGCTACACACTTTCGGATTATATTATTTGCACACTATTTAAACAAAAAAGGATTATCCCAAAAATAATACTAACTATCATGAAGGAATTTTTTCCTTTGTTGGTACGTCATTTCTCGAGAAATTATTCCACATGCAAGATAATTGGCAAAATCAGCAAACCAATGTGTTTTATGAATTCCACTTACCTTAACTAAATGTTCATCTGAGAAGTTCTCATTGATAGGCACACATGATTGAGTTACATCATCGTTCTCTAACCTTGATAAATGATCAACTATTTGATTTTTGACACCTTTCCTTTCTTGAATTTCAAGGTCAAATTCTTAGAGTAAAAGTATCTAACGAATTAGGCTTGGTTTCGTATCTTTCTTTGTGAGCAAGTATTTAATGGCAGTATGGTCAGTAAATACTATAACTTTGGTACCTATAAGATATGGGCGGAATTTGTCAAAAGTAAAAACTATAGCAAAGAGTTTCTTTTCAATTATCATATAATTAAGTTAGGCTGCTGTCAAGGTTCTACTTGCATAGTAAATAAGGTGAAATACTTTATTTCTTCGTTGACCCATCATAGCTCCAACAGCATAATCACTTGCATCGCACATCAACTCAAAAGGTGAGCTCCAATCGAGTGTAACAACTATTCAGGCTAAGATTAACCCTTTTTTTAGACCTTCAAAAGCTTCTAAACATGCTTTCTTGAAATCAAACACTGTATCTTTCTCTAACAACAAACACAACAGTTTAGCAATTTTTGAGCAATCCTTGATAAACCTTCGGTAAAAACCGGCATGGTCTAAGAAACTTCTGACTCCTTTCACATTAATTGGGGCTGGTAATCTTTCAATTATGTCCACCTTTGCTTTATCTACTTCAATTCCTTTCTTCGAGATTTTATGCCCTAAAACAATCACTTCCTTAACCATAAAATGACATTTTTCCCAGTTAAGGACAAGATTCATCTCTTCACATCTCTTCACTACCTTAGCTAAATTACTAAAAAAAAATGTCATAAGAGTTACCAAATATAGAGAAATCATCCATGAAAACCTCAACAAAATTTTCAATCATATCAGTGAATATTGCCATCATGCATCGTTGGAATGTTGCAGGTGCATTGTATAAACCAAAAGGCATTCGCCTAAAAGCAAACGTACTGCATGGACAAGTAAAGGTTGTTTTATGTTGGTCCTCCGAGGCTACAACTATTTGGTTATATCTCAAATAACCATCTAAAAAATAGTAGAATTCGTTACCTACCAGTTGATCTAACATCTGTTCCATAAAAGGTAACAAAAAATGGTCCTTCCGAGTAGCTTTATTCAACTTTCTATAATCAACACAAATTCTCCAACCAGTAACAGTTCTTATTGGAATCAACTCCTTACTCTCATTTTCAACAATCATTATCCCACCTTTTTTCAACACACACTACACCAGACTCACCTACGAACTATCTAAAATAGGATAGATGATTCTTGTATCTAACCATTTGATCACGTCCTTTCTCACAATTTCTTTCATAATAGGATTGAGCCTCTTTTGCCCATCAATTTGAGCTCTCTCACCTTCCTCTAAAATAATTTTGTGCATGCAAAAAGAAGGGCTTATACATTGAATATCAACTATGATCAAACTAATTGCTTTCTTAAATTTCTTTAGAACAACAATTAGTTATTCCTCTTGATCTTTCGTCAGTTCTGCTGAAATAATCACAGGCAAGGTAGAACAGTCGACTAAATAAACATGTTTCAAATGGGACGGAAGTACCTTTAGTTCGAGTTTAGGTGGTTCTTCGATTGACAACTTGGGTTGCACAACTTCTCTAACTTCTAACTCTAACGGTTCAACTCGTATGGATTGAATAAAATTTCTCGGATTGGCTTCCATTAAAGCCATGTTTTCTTCACCTTATTCATCCTCTAAAGGGTCAAACTCTAAAGCTCTCTCTAATGGATCTGCTTCAAAATTGCTTCCCATAGTAACCAAAATTTCTATCTCTTCCATAACTGAACTGTAACACCCCAAAAAAATCCCGAAGGTTTTAATTTAGTGTGATGCAGTTTCATTTGCATAATTAGCACTATTAGGGTGTTGATTTTGAAGTATTAAAGACTTTCTATGAAGTTCTAAGTTCGAAGTTAGTATAGGAAAATTTTTTATTTTTATGTTAATGGAACCTTGACTTCAAAGGATATGCCTTTTAAATAAATGAGGCGAAGATGTATCACAAAAACCTTAATGGTCCAGTGGCAAGTGGAGCCGCACTGGGAGCAAGGATGAGGCATCATATGTGGAGTAGGGAGGTCCAAGGTTCAAGTGTCGGCTTGTGCATTGAGAGTATTATTTTGCACTTGTGCCATGTAGGTGGTGGAAGTGGACTTAAACTCTTAATAGATGAGGTTTGAATTGGTCTTCATATTTGAATGAGTGTTGAAGAGTAATAAGGGGAGAAAATTTAGAAGATAAGATGTGTGGGAGAGTTGGAGCTAGTATGGTAATTGTGAAGGCAAATTTGGCTATGGTAAGTGAGTAGGTGCCGATTTGGTCATTCTTGGTGTATAGCTAAATTTTCAAAGCCATTTCGGCATGCTTCCTTTATACGATTTCAGTTTTAGTTTGAGGCAATTAAGTATTACTTTGCCTTTGTTAGCTAAGATATTCTTTCCATTTTGGTCCATTACACTTTTCTTTCCTCTTCTAGCCGAATAGTGTGATCTCTTCCCTCTTATTTCTTCTCTTTTTCTTTGAAAATCCTAGTCGATTACCCTCTTCTAAGATTGGCTGAATAGTACTTTTACGTATTCGGTTTCATCCCTTGATACACTTTTATCGAAATCTTCTTTTATTCCCTTACTTCTTATTGCGTCATCCCTATCTTCTTTTTCTTCCTCAAATACTCAAATCGAACCCATCTCTTTTCTTCTTTATTTTACAATCGGTCCTGGGTCATAGCCGATTTTTATATCTATTGAGAAAAGCTGAATCCCTCTTTTTCCTCTCTCTTTTTAAGCCGTGTTTCATTTCTTTTTATTCTCAAAAAGTCGAAACTTTGTCACCTATTCTTTCTTATCTAGGATGATTCTCCCTCACCCTCTATTTTGCTAGCAATCACTTTTGTGTACAAAAAGTTTTGACTTTGGGGTGTGTTTGAGTGTGGAGACAACACTTTCATTCCTTTCTCCTCTGGTTGTCGTGGGTAAGTACTAATAGCAATGGCTTGCAAAGGAATTCTTTCGTTATGCGTATTATTTTCCTTCTCTTCTGCCAAATCTCTCTTTCATATTTTAATATTGATCATTATTTAGGGTCTTTGAGAGTGAGCTTGGATTAGACAACACGCTTGGTTAAGGTAAGCATTTTTTGTCTTGGTTTAGTGAAGGCCAAATGCCTTACAAGGTGTTAAGAGTGACTTATGTATCGATCTTTAATGGATAAAGTTTTATAACGCAGATCTTGGAGTCAATCGTGGTTAGCGAATAAAAGAAGGTTGATAAAAGATTTATCGTTCAAGGTAATGGATTTGTGTGATTTCGGCTTATTGTAAAAAGGGAGTAACGATACTAAGGGTATGATTAACTGTTAGTTGGTTGATTGTAGGTTCGTGTTTAACGGATCAAAATGTGTGTTCGTAATCAGGTGTGTAATACACCGTACACACGACGAATCGGTAAAAGTCAAAATCCCGAAAGCCAGAATGTCGAAAAGCCAAAAAGCTGAAAGGTTGGTGCCAGTAACCACACGAGCACGCGAACACTTGTGTGGAGATACCGATATGATGAAAGAAGCTCTGTAGGTGATTCCATGGACACGGGCCACCTTCTGGCCATCTGGATCGAAATGGGCCTGATGGGCTCGTGGGCCCATCGTGAGTAAAATTAATGGATTAGTAGGTTTTGATGAGCCCGATAGGCTAGCTACATGGCTTAGAATAGATTTGGGCCTAATGGGCCATATGAGTATGTGGGCCCTGCTTAGGCTATGTATTGCTCTTTTTGGCCCTAGTAAAATTTGTAACTCTAATGGAATAATTTTAAACGCATTGCATAATTCTGAAATTGGTAAATGGGCCGAAATAGGTACCTAGGCCCACGATAAAATTATGACTGATATGCCCTAAGGGCAAAATGACTAAAATGCCCCTATTTGATATATGTTCGATTTGGATGCCATATGTATGTTATGATGCATTCAGGAGATATTATGCTACATATGGGCAGGGTTATGATTGGAGGAAGAGCATGTGAGGGTCATACGGTCGTTTGACGACTGTGGATCCAACGAAGGCTTTTAAGCCGCATTATGATTAGCAATCGGTGCTATAGCAGGTGTATAAGGATGGGTGGGTCGAGTATCTCCCCACAATAGTGTAGGGTTGGAAGGGGGTGTGCAGGTTGGAGGGGATATATGTACATTGCATATTCATATTGATATTTGATGTGATATGGGCTCAAGCCCAATTGAGGCCATACAGGCTAAGGCCTAAAGGCCATTGTTTGATGTGATATGGGCTCCGACCTAACTGAGGCCACTATGGGCCAAGGCCAAAGGGCCACTGTTATTGAATAGGCCTTAGGCCCCAAATTGTTTTTTCATGACTTGTGTTCTCAAGGGTCGTACACACTGAGCTTTCAAAACTCACCCTCTCTCATTTAATTTTTTAGGTAACCCTCAGTAGGCGGCTTGACGTAGGAGAGGACTCAGAGGTGGCCACACTGCAAGCTATTTATCGATTAAGTAGCTTCTTTTATTTTATATTTAGTTTTTATTAATGCGTTCTAATAAGGCCTTTTATCTCTCGTTGTTTTATATTTGGGTTTTTTTTATTTTTATTTCCAAACTTGAATACGCTTTCTAAGCCAAGTGACATTTTGAAGTCAACATAAACTTCTGAACGTTTTCTTAAAACATGAGCTTCTGCTGTAATTTAACAAGCAACTTAACAAGATATGCAAACTCTGGTTTTTAATTGACAAACTCAAAGTTTTATTTTAAACGCATCTAAACTTTTAATTAAGCAAACATTTAATAGATTTCATTTTTAACTAAAATATATATTTTTTACGAAGCTAGCTTGGAATAAACCCTCAATGTGACACCGTCAAACTCAGCCATAACGTCTAGACCGGGTTTGGAGTGTTACATTTAGTGGTATCAGAGCCTGGTTACAAAGCTCGAGCTGTGTAATGGGTCTTGGATTTTTGGTTTTATAATTGTTTTCAAGTTAATAAAAAAATTTTAAAGGATTTCGATGTGTGGCACACCAAGTGTCCAGCGTCGAGCCAAGTAAGTACTCTTACTATTAAATTATGTGAAATTGATATACTATAGGAAACCTACGAGGACTATTCTAGTTAGGAAACTACTGAAACACTCTTTAGTTGGAGTAAGACTGAAATCCTAGAAGACTGAAACTG
Organism: Gossypium stocksii; assembly: GCA_020496765.1. Lineage (NCBI taxonomy): Eukaryota > Viridiplantae > Streptophyta > Magnoliopsida > Malvales > Malvaceae > Gossypium > Gossypium stocksii. Next base: position 85,424,731 of record CM035629.1, read on the forward strand.
TAGAGGACTTACGACTGCGAAAACAGCTCTTGAACTACTATTAACATAAAACATCTTCTTCATTACTGAAAGTATGAACTAAATTTCATAAAATTTCTAATTCAGATAATACGCAAAGCAACAATGAGCCCTAGAAGGGGAGTAAGAGGCCGCGACAGAGGCCATGGAAGTGTTAGGGCTGGGTCGTCAGCATCGGGCCACATGCCCAATATTGGAGTAGAGGAGGCTCCGGCCTCACCAGTGGCTGAGACGGGACTATACGAACGGGCTTCCGCTACAGATGATACATTGCTGCAAGCAATGTTAAGAATTTTGGAAAAGGTCGCAGGGCCCAACAATGGTGTGGGAAGCCGTGGGTCAATTTCAGAGTGACTTCGATCCAACGGGGCTGAGATCTTCAAAGGTATCGCGGGTGTGGCTTTAAATGTGGCTGAATACTGGTTGGAAGCCACTAAAAGGATAATGGATGACCTGGACTACACATCCAAGCAGAAGCTGAAAGGGGCAATGCCGTTGCTTAGAGAGGAAGCCTTTAAGTGGTGGCTGACTGTGAAAGAGGGCACCCAACCTGAGCGGATCACCTGGGAATTCTTTAAATCCACATTCAAGGGAAGTACATTGGAGCAAGCTATGTGGATGCTTAGAGGAAAGAGTTCTTAAACTTAACTTAGGATGACAGATCCGTGGCTGAGTATGAGGAAAAATTCTTACGACTCAGTAGGTATGCTAAGGGAATAGTGGCCACAGATTATGAGCGGTGCGTGCAGTTTGAGGACAGCCTCAAGGACAGTCTCTGGATACTGATAGCTCCGTAAAGGGTGTAACACCCCAAACTCAGCCTAAACCTTACGGCCAAGTCTGGTGTGTCACATTGAAGTGTCTTTCGAAAACCATGTTTTCATTAAAAACCCTTCTTAGTGTTTAAAAACTTCTACCGTTAAACTTGTATAAAACCTCAGCTTGTGTTTGTTCATTTTTCAAAACGTGGTTCCTTGAGATAATTATTCCCTTTTCAAACATTAACAACTTTGTAAAATTTTATGAAAATTTGTGAAAGCTTGTAAACCTTTGTAGCTTGCAGAGACATGTTATTTTTAAAACAGTTTAAGTATCAGAAAATCGGATCTTCTTTGCTATGGCTTAAAGTGAACAGATACTATGCACCAGGTAGGATTCTAAAAGAGAGGAGGTGAGTCAATTAGACTGCTTAAGTACCAAGCTCTCCTTGGATCCAATCTTAGACATGCACACATCCATTGCCACACTTTAACCTTATGATTGGTCCACGAACAACAAAGTAGGTTTAAGTCTATTTAAAATAATTATTTATGAAAACGTTTACATTGCGAAAGCTTTGCTCTGTGATCGTGATATTTTGAAAACAAGTAACTTTTATAAAAGCGCCTTAGAGTTATCCGATTTCAAAACGATTTAAATAATATCATACTTAAGCTAAAAACAAATTAAATAATTAGAGCGGCCTTACTACAAACCCAAATTAAAATAAAAATGATTAAATAAAATATTGGAATAATTAACTTAAAACTAGAAATGCAGTCTTTGTGGCCACTCTGAATCCCTCCCAACTCCAAGTCCACTGTCTAGGGCTCACCTGCAAGGATGGAAGAGAAGGGGGTGAGTTTGGAAAACTCAATGTGCAAAGAAGCCTATCCAAAGCCCAAATCAGCTCAAGCCCACTGGGCCTAAACCCTAACAGTCACAGTAATAACTGGGCCGAAGCCCTATTCAGATAACAGTAAACTGGGCCTTAGCCCTTTTTCAGATATTAATACGGCCCATAGGCTCAATTCAGTAGCAGAATAGTAATATCGATGCATGAATGCAAAACCCATATCAGTATGTGGGGAAGCTACTCAACCCACCCAACCGCTACTCTCCACCTGTACCAGCCAAACTCTCCATGTGGGGAAAACTACTCAACCCACCCAACTGCTACTCTCCACGGTGGTAGCATAGCTGCATAATCAGATAGTATGGCCATGCCACCAGAACGGTCAACTAGGGCAAAGCCCCTTTTCGGTAAACTAGAGTAAAGCCCTTTTTCAGAATACGTGGCATTGCCACTTGCACTTCCTCCATCAATATAACCCAATCCCCATGCATCAGATAATCATGTCATGGCATACAATATACAAAAACAGTAAATCATGCATTTTAGACAAATTTAGCCCTAGGGGTATAACAGTCATTTTGACCTAAGGGTAAAATAGTAATTTCACACCCTAAGGGATATTTCCATAATTATGCCAATTCCTAGGGTTTCATGCACATTTTAATCAGTCATAGTCTAACTTTTATCTCAGTAGCTTATTTAGCCCATTTTAGCAAATTACAGTCATTGGGCCCTAAAACCCCTAATGGACCCTACAATGTCATTTAGCTAATTTAGCCCAATTAGTCCAAATTCTAATTCTAGCTTAATAGTCTTAACCTACAGAATATCAGAACACACTTACCGCTTACTTTTTCCCCATATGGGTCCGTAAGCCCATTGGGCCCAATTTCAGCCCATCGAGGCCCAAATTTACCGAAGTGCACAGAACTGCGCACTCAACCATCTTACCACTTGCGATTAAAGATCTAATGATTTCCAACTGACTTATGAGTGCTCGCACACTCACAAGCCCACGAAATGCCAGAATTTTGGCATTTCAGCTTTACGGCTTTTGTCAATTTAGACTACAGAAGGGCGTTCGATACACACTTGATTTGCGACGACTGCTAACGAGATCTCCCACGATATCCTACAATTGATTACTAGACATATTAGATCCAAAATACAATGACAATCTCCATAATTCTACTTACCATAATCGGCCATCACCACCTAAGGCCCTTGAGATCTTACCTTTGCCGAAACTAGTGACTAGATCTAGATCTAGTCGTTCCAAAGGTCCAAGCCTCTTATGCTCCTTGCTAGATCGCCCCTTCCACAACAAGTACACATAAAACCAATTAAAGAACTATCTTTACATATCATCACATTTGACAGCCTCCCTAAAGAGTTTAAGGATTTCGGCTTTTCTTAAATTCAAAGGTAACGAGTAGATCTGAGATGTCGAGTACTTACCACAGGTTTTCCTTAATCAAGGTGATTCTTCTACTCAGATCTGATGCAGATCTAGCCCCTAAACACTAGCAGAATTCGAATCTTAGAATCTAAGGATTCAGCTATATATCCCTAAAAACTATGGTGTTTTCGACTTTTTAAGTGGTGAAAGAAGATATGATTTGAGGCTATGGTTTGAGGGGTGTTTGTCGATAGAGCCTAAGGGTTTGGAGAGTATGAAATTCGGCTACAAGTGAGGAAAAATAAAGGGGGTTCGGCTATAGGTAAATCGGCACAGGAAGTAACATTTCGGGATTTTAGTTTTTAGTAGTTGATGAGTTTGAGAAGAAAAGAGTGACAATTTCGGTTTCTGAAGGGAAGAAAATGAAAGATGAGGAAGGAGAAGAGGTGATTTCGGCTAGAAAGGAAAAGAAAAAGAAAGAATGGAAGAGAGGAGAAGAAAAGTAAGAATTCGGCACTTAGGAGATCTAACTTTGCGTTTTCGGCTTTTTGCAACATTGAGAAGAGAATAGAATAAAAGTGAAGGCTCTAGGTGGCTAACCCTAATTTGGCAAGACAAAAAGAAAATAAAGCTTACCCTAATGGCCATTCAAACCAATGGCCCAGTCCCCCTAAGGCCCTAGCCGAATGCTACTTAAGCTCTATCACAAGCCCGGCACATGCATAAAAATAAAAGTACCATCTGCTTACCTTGCGACTTGAACTCTGGCCCTTAAACTCAGTCCACACGCCACTTTTTTAGGAACTTAGTAGTGCCACCTTGCCACTTTACCAAGGCCCTCTTTTTGTCACAATTAACTAACTTTTTCTTAAAGGCCCACTTAACCAAGTCCCTTTCACTTAAAATCCAAGTTAATATTTTTGTCGAGTTTTAACTTAGTCTTGGGCCTCCTAAAGGCCCACTAACACATTTAAATACAATTTTAGTATCCAAAACACCAAAATTTTAAGATTTCACCAAAATCACAAAAACCCGAAAAATCTCAAAAATCAGGACGTCATCTAAATTACTCAGGCTGTCTTCTATCTGAACCCAAACTCAAAGCCCAATTCTTCTAGGCTCAAACTCAGGGTGTTACAGAGGGAGCGGGACTTCGCGTATTGGTAGAAAAAGTGAAGATAGCAGAGGATGTGAAGCGCACAGAGCGCCTAGACCAAGAGAAAGAAAGAGGTAAGAACAAATGGAATGCAAAATCTTTTGGTGTTGGAAAAAGGCCTATGAGGAGGGCCAGAGTAGACAGGCCAGTCAGAGTTGGGCCTCCTGTTACTAATGCTAATGTTAATACTAGGATACCACCTTGTGCAATTTGTGGAAAAAGGCATATGGGTGAGTGCTAGAGGAGGACGAGAGCTTGTCTGGGTTGTGGTTCAATGGACCATCATTTCAGGGAGTGTCCAAAAAGGTTAGGTCAGGTGCAAGCTAGCAGGGGTTATAAGTAGTCTCAGAGGGGTGGTCAGCAGCGGCCAAGGGGCCGAGGTCAGGCTAGATGTGGTAATGGTATAGGATGTGGACGTAGAGCACCGGGCAAAGGTGCAGGACAAGCTGAGGCGAGGCAGCCAGCTTTGGTCTTTGTTACTTGTCTTTGAGAGGACGGGGATGCCCCAGATGTGATAATGGGTATGTTCTTTATTCATGAGCTACCTTATACTCTACTAATTGATATTGGGTTACGCATTCATACATTGCATGTGGCATGACTGAAACCTTGGGTGATATGTTCGAAATCACTGTAAATGAGATTACTGTGTTGAGTCCACTAGGACAATCTATGAAGGTGAATAAGTTGTTCAGGGATGTACCCTTAGTAGTCCAAGAGGTTACTTTCTTAGCAAACTTGATGAAATTGCCTTTTGGCGAGTTTGATCTAATCTTGGGCATGGATTGGTTGGTGAAACACCGGGAAACTTTAGATTGTGCGACAAAACGAATGGTGTTGAAAACCTCAGAGGATAGAAAAGTAATGGTAATCAGGGAACGACGAGATTACCTGTCGAATGTGGTTTCAGCTTTAAGGGCGAAAAAGTTGGTACGGAAGGGCTGCGAAGCTTATTTAGCCTACATTAGTGATGTGGAATCTAAGAGTCTTACTGTTAAGGATTTGAGAGCCATTAAGGAGTTCCCTAATGTGTTTCCTAATGAGCTGCCTAGGCTACCTCCCAATAGGAAAGTGGAATTTGGAATCGAGCTTCTACCCAGTACGACTCTGATGTCCATCGCTCCCTACAGGATGACACCAAAGAAGTTGGTTAAATTAAAGGTGCAGATTCAGGAATTGTTGGACCGCGGATTTATTAGACTGAGTGTGTCGTCATGGGGAGCACCAGTGTTATTCATGAATAAGAATAATAGGTCCATGCATGCATCGACTATCGGCAGTTAAACAAGCTAACCATCAAGAACAAGTACCCTCTGCCGAGAATAAATGATCTTTTTTATTAGCTCAGAGGAGCCTCAATTTTCTTTAAGATTGATCTGCGTTCAGGGTACAATCAACTGAGGGTTAAGGAGGCGGATGTTCATAAGACAGCTTTCTGAACTCGTTATGGACATTACAGGTTTCTAGTAATGCCATTCGGGCTGACGAATGTACCTGCTACTTTCATGGACCTCATGAACCGGGATTTCCAACCCTACTTGGACCGATTCGTGGTGGTCTTTATAGATGATATCTTAGTGTATTCCAGAACGGAAGATGATCATGATGCACACTTAAGGGTTGTGTTACAGATTTTGAGGGAGAAGTATTGTATGCCAAGTTCAGCAAGTGTGAATTTTGGCTGAGGGAAGTCACTTTTCTAGGACATGTGGTCTCAGCTAAGGGGATTAGTGTTGATCCTAAAAAATTTGAAGCAATGTTGGACTGGAAACCACCTAGAACAGTATTGGAAATTCGAAGTTTTCTAGGCCTGGCAGGGTACTACAGACGGTTTGTTGCGGGTTTCTCATTAATTGCTGCACCCTTGACCAAGTTGTTACGAAAGGGGTGCCATTTGTTTGGACTGATAAGTAGTAAGAAAGCTTTGAGAGGCTTAAAAAATTTTTAACAGAGGCCCCTATTCTAATTCAGCCAGAGCCTGGAAATGAGTCTATGATCTATAGTGATATATTAGACATGGGCTTGGGCTGTGTATTGATGCAAGAAGGAAAGGTAGTTGCATATGCTTCACGCCAGCTTAAGAATCACGAGGGGAATTACCCAACCTATGATTTAGAGTTGGCTACGGTACTATTCGTGTTACAAATATGAAGACATTACTTGTATAGGGAGAAGTGCGTTATTTATACAGATCACAAGAGTCTGAAATACCTCCTTACCTGGAATGAGCTGAATTTGAGGCAACACAGATGGATTGATCTGCTGAAAGATTATGATTGCATGATCAAATATCATTCTGGCAAAGCGAATGTAGTAGCTGACGCACTGAGCCGTAGGGCTATGTCGGATTTGAGGGCTATATTTGCCCGTTTGAGTTTGTTTGATGATGGCAGTTTGTTAGCTGAGCTTCAAGTAAAGCCATTATGGATTGAGCAGATAAAAGATAAGCAGTCATTGGATAAGACTCTAGGTCCTCGATTCATACAAGTTAAGAATGGGGAAATGTCAAATTTTGGGTTAAATAGTGATGGGTTACTGTGTTTCTGTGGAAGAATTTGTGTACCGAAGGATAATGACCTAAGGCAATCCATACTGCGGGAAGCGCATAATAGTCCCTATGCTATGCATTCTGGTGGAAATAAGATGTATTAGGATTTGCGTGAGCTTTATTGGTGGCCGGGACTTAAGGCGAGGTTACTAGTCTATGGGCAAGTGTTTAACATGTCAGCAAGTGAAGGCAAAACATCAGTTACCTTCAAGATTACTTTAGCCAATTCAGATTCCACTTTGGAAGTGGGAAATGGTTGCTATGGATTTTGTCAGTGGGCTACCCATGACGCCTACTAAGAAAGACTCAGTATGGGTTATTGTGGATCGGTTAACTAAGTTTGTCCATTTTATACTGGTCCGTATTGGCTACCCATTACAAAGTTGGCAAAGTTATATGTGGCAGAAATTGTGAGACTGCATAAGGTGCTAATCTCAATAATATCTAACAGAGACCCTCGATTCACGTCTCGATTCTGGAAGAAGTTACACGAGGCGCTAGGTACTAGGTTGGATTTCAGTACGGCGTTCTACCCTCAAACTCATGGTCAGTTGGAGAGGGTAATTCAAGTTCTAGAGGATATGTTAAGGGGATGTATAGTTTCAGGGCAGCTGGGAAGACTATATGTTGTTAGCCGAATTTGCATAAATAATAGTTATCAGGCAAGTATTGGGATGGCACTGGATGAAGCACTATATGGGCGAAGGTGTCGTACTCCGACTTGTTGGACAGAGTTAGGTGAACGGCGAGTTTTGGGCCCTGAGTTAGTGGCAGATACTGAGGATAAGGTGAAATTGATTCTGGATCGGTTGCAAGAGGCATCAGATAGGAAAAAGTCGTATGCTGACCTTAAGCAGCGAGAGATTGAGTTTGCGGTGGGAGGCTTGGTATTTCTTAAGTTTTCCCCTTAGAAGAAGGTATTAAGGTTTGGACAAAAGGGCAAGTTAAGTCCTAGATTCGTTGGGCCGTACCATGTCTTGAAGCGGGTTGGGTCGGTTGCCTATTAGCTGGAATTACCTTCTGAACTGAGTCAGATACACGATGTGTTTCATGTGTCTATGATAAGGCGTTATCGCTCAGATCCTTCTCACATCGTGCCGATTGAGGAGATTGAGGTTAGGCTGGACCTAACTTTTGAGGAGGAGCCTGTCCAAATAATTGATCATGATGTTAAGGTGTTGAGGAGAAAATCCGTCCCATTAGTCAAGGTGCTTTGGCGTAACCATAATACCGAGGAGGTTACATGGGAACCTGAGGAGGCAATGTGACGTCAATACCCTCCGCTATAAGAATCAGGTAAATTTCAAGACCGAAAACGAAAAAAATCTCGAGGTTTTTAATTTGGTGTGATGTAGTTTTGTTTGCATAATCAGCACTATTAGGGTGTTGATTTTGAAGTATTAAAGTGTTTCTATGAAGTCCAAAGTTCGAAGTTAGTGTAGGAAAATTTTTATTTTTATGTTAATGGAACCCTGACTTCAAAGGATATGCCTATTACATAAATGAGGCGAAGATGTGTCACAAAAACCCTAATGGTCTAGTGGCAAGTGGCGCCACACTGGGAGCAAGGATTAGGCGTCATATGTAGAGTAGGGAGGACGAAGGTTCAAGTGTTGGCTTGTGCATTGAGAGTATTATTTTGAACTTGTGCAGTGTTGGTAGTGGAAGTGGACTTAAACTCTTCATGAGGGAGGTTTGAATGGTCTTCAAATTTGAATGAGTGTTGAAGAATAAATTAAGGCATGATAAGGTGAGAAAATTTAGGAGATGAGATGTGTGGGAGAGTTGGAGCTAGTGTGGTAATTGTGAAGGCAAATTCGGCTATGGTAAATGAGTAGGTGCCAATTTGGTCATTCTTGGTGTGTAGCCGAATTTTTAAAGCCATTTCAGCATGCTTTCTTTCTTTATACGATTTCGGTTTTAGTTTGGGGTAATTAGGTATTACTTTGCCTTTGTTAGCTATGATATTCTTTCCATTTTGGTCCATTACACTTTTCTTTCCTCTTCTAGCCGAATAGTATGGTCTTTTCCCTCTCATTTCTTCTCTTTTTCTTTGAAAATCCTAGTCGATTACCCTCTTCTAAGATTGGCCGAATAGTACTCTTGCGTACTCGGTTTCATCCTTTGATAAACTTCTGTCGAAACCTTCTTTTATTCCCTTACTTCTTATTATGCCGTCCCTATCTTCTTTTTCTTACTCAAATACTCAAATCGAAGCCATCTCCTTTCTTTTTTATTTTACAATCAGTTCTGGGTCATAGCCTATTTCTACATCTATTGAGAAAAGTTGAATCCCTCTTTTTCTTCTCTCTTTCTAAGCCGTGTTTCATTTCTTCTTGTTCTCAAAAAGCCAAAACTTTGTCACCTATTCTTTCTTGTCTAGGCCGATTCTCCCTTACCCTCTATTTTGCTAGCAATCACTTTTGTGTACAAAAAGGTTCGACTTTGGGGTGTGTTTGAGTGTGGGGACGACGCTTTCATTCCTTTCTCCTCTGGTTGTCATGGGTAAGTACTAATAGTAATGGCTTGCAAATGAATTCTTTCATTATGGGTATTATTTTCCTTCTCTTCTGCCAGATCTTTCTCTTATATTCTAATATTGATCATTATTTAAGGTCTTTGAGAGCGAGCTTGGAGTAGACAACATGCTTGGTTAAGGTAAGCATTTTTGGTCTTGGTTTAGTGAAGGTCGAATGCCTTACAGGGTGTTAAGAGTGACTTATGTATCGATCTTTGATGGATAAAGTTTTATAATGCAGATCTTGGAGTCAATCATGGTTAGCGAATAAAGGAAGGTCGATAAAAGATTTATCGTTCAAGGTAAGGGATTTGTATGATTTCGACTTATGATAAAAAGGAAGTAATGATACTAGGGGTGTGATTAACTGTTAGTTGATTGATTGTAGGTTCATGTTTAAGGGATCAAAAGGTGTGTTCGTAATCAGGTGTATACATACACCGCACACACGACAAATCAGCAAAAGCTGAAATCTCGAAAAGCTAGAATGTCGAAAAGCCAAAAAGCCAAAAGGTTGGCGTCGACAACCACACGAGCATGCGAACACTCCTGTGGAGATAGCGATATGACGATAGAGGCTCTGTGGAAATTCCATAGACACGGGTCACCTTCTGGCCATCTGAGCCGAAATAGACCCGATAGGCCATGTGGGCCCATCGCGAGTAAAATTAATAGATTAGTAGGTTTTGACGAGCCTGATAGGCTAGCTACATGACTTAGGATAAATTTGGGCCTAATGGGCCATATGAGTATATAGGCCCTGCTTGGGCTATGTATTGGGCTTTTGGGCCCTAGTAAAATTTGTAACTCTAATGGAATAATTTTAAACGCATTACATAATTGTGAAATTGGTAAATGGGCCAGAATGGGTACCTAGGCCCACTATAAAATTATGACCAATATGCCCTAAGGGCAAAATGACTAAAATGCCCCTGTTTGATATATGTTTGATTTGTATGCCATATGTATGTTATGATGCATTCATGAGATATCATGCTGAATATGGGCTGGGTTATGATTGGAGGAAGAGCATGTGAGGGTCGCATAGTCGCTTGACGACTGTGGATCCAACGAAGGCTTTTAAGCTGTATCAAGATTAGTAGCTGTGCTGCAATACTGAGTAGCACCAATACTGAGTAGCACCACAGCCGGTGCTACAATAGATATTATGATTAGCAGCCCCGCTGCAACGATGAGTGGTGCCGCAACCGATGCTACAACAGGTGTATAAGGATGGGTGGGTCGAGTATCTCCCCACAAGAGTGTAGGGTTAGAAGGGGGTGTGCAAGTTGGAGGAGATATATGCGCATTGCATGTTCATATTGATATTTGATGCGATATGGGCTCGAGCCCAACCGAGGCCACCATGGGCTAAGGCCCAAAGGCTATTATTTGATGTGATATGGGCTACAGCCCAACTGAGGCCACTATGGGCCAAGGGCCAAGGGCCACTATTATTGAATAGGGCTTAGGCCCCAAATTGTTTATTGCATGACTTGTGTTCTCAATTGTCGTACACACTGAGTTTTTGAAAACTCACCCTCTCTTCTTTAATTTTTTAGGTGACCCTCAGTAGGCGGCTTGACGTAGGAAAGGACTTGAAGGTGGCCACACTGCAAGCTATTTATCAATTAAGTAGCTTCTTTTATTTTATCTTTAGTTTTTATTAATGGGTTGTAATAAGGCCTTTTATATTCGGTTGGTTTATATTTGGGTTTCTTTTATTTTTATTTCCAAACTTGAATATGCTTTCTAAGTCAAGCGACATTTTGAAGTCAACATAAACATCATAACGTTTTCTTAAAACATGAGCTTCCGCTGTAATTTAACAAGTAACTTAACAAGATATGCAAACTCGGGTTTTCAATTAACAAACTCATAGTTTTTATTTAAACGCATCTAAACTTTTAATTAAGCAAACATTTAATAGATTTTGTTTTTAACTAAAATATTTTTTTACAAAGCTAGATTGGGAATAAACCCTCAATGTGACACCGCCGAACTCGGCCATAACATCTGGGTCGGGTTTGGGTTGTTACATGAACACTCTTTTGTCCGATCAGGAAATTTCATCGCTTTAAGAATGTTAAAAGTTACCTGATCATCTTGAACTTGCATGGTGAGTTCTCCTTTCTGCACATCAATTAACGCTCTTCTCGTGGCTAGGAAAGGTCTACCAAGAACGACCGGTGCTTCCTTGTCTATTTCAAAATCTAAGACAATAAGATCAGTAAGAAAAATAAATTTGTCGACTTTTACCAAAACATCCTGGATCTTTCCCTCAGGATATGCTAAAGATCGATCTGCTAGCTGAAGCATCACAGTTGTAGGTCTTACTTCACCTACCCCTAGCATCTTGAAAATAGACTTAGGCATCGAGTTGATACTTGCTCCTAAGTCACACAAAGCTTTACCACAGTAAGATTCACCAATGTTATAGGGTATAGTAAAGCTTCCTGGGTCTTTTAATTTTGGCGGCAGCTTGTTCTGCAAGAACGCACTGCACTCCTTTGTCAGGGTAACAATCTCATACTCACTCAATTGTTTTTTCTTGGATAGTATATCCTTCATAAACTTCACATAATTCAACATTTGTTCTAAAGCCTCAACCAATTGAATATTGATGTGTAATTGCTTCAAAACATCCAAAAACGTCTTGAATTACACCTCCTATTTCTGCTTATGTTGCTGCAATCTTTGTGGATATGGAGGTGATGGAACTTTTGGTTGAATTGGACAACTCTTCTGAGTAGGTAAATCTACATCCAAAGAAGATGTTAAAGTATCGGAATTCACTAAGTTAGGATTTACCTTATCAGTCTTTGCAGATTCTGACTCTTTTGATGTAGGAACTTTAACAGCAGGTTGACTTTTTTTTTTTCAGTAGGCTCATCTTTGACATCAATCAATCGGGGTTCTAGAATTTTATCACTTCGCAATGCCATAGCCTTGATATGTTCTTTATCCAAATTTCTTGGATTCTCAATATTGCTCGGCAAGGTTCCTTGTGGTCTATTATGAAGCTCCATAGCTAACTGACCCATTTGGTTTTCCAAATTTTTCAGTGTTGTTGCTTGGCTCTGGATAAAAGCGTCATTCTTTTCCATGTACGCTTTCAACAAGTTCTCCAAACTGTTTGATGACTTAACTTGAGCTGGTTTTGGAGCTTACTGATTAAACCCTTAAGATTGGTTGGGTCTATGCTATATAAATTGTTGTTCAGTCCATTTCCTTGGTTGCTCCAAGAAAAGTTGGGATGATTACACCATGAAGGATTGTAGAAGTTGGACTAGGGTCCTTGTCAACTCCTATTCTAATGTTGGTTCCCTACATAGTACATTGACTCAGAATTCAATGGATTGTAGAAGAAACCATGCTTCATAGTGTTTTGCATCAATGTGCTAAAGATGTCATCGAATGGATTTTTTTATTCAAGCTGATGGTTGGCATATATATTTATCTTGGAATTTGGCATGAAGTGCAAATTTACTATTTTTTGTTACTTTTCAAGTTTTCATAACATACTATTTTTCTGTTTCTTTTTTTCATAGGGCTTCTCAGTTTGCTACAAGAATTAAGTTATTATGTATGTGTTCTATAATTGTAAGAATGTTTGTCTGATCTAAGACTAAACAAGTCCTTTGTGATCTTTAGATGTTTGTTGGGTCTAAGGCTAAAACAATCGAACAATTAGCATTATCTTCCTGTGCATCTTTTTATTACCACAGATCTATGTATAATATTTAAAGCTTACACCATTTTTAAAGTTTCCTATACATCAGCTATTGTTAAATCTTAGCTCAAATTAGTTATCTGTTCTCTTTCTTTCTTAACTCAAATCATTTGCCCTTATCTCCATTCCACTTAGAAAAGTTCATGTGCTACTAATGTTTCGATCTACCTCCTTTATTAGCATTATGGAAGAATTTATTGTTTTACCTTAACTGCCTTGCTAAAATAGTTGTCTCATGTTTAGATATATATCATCTATTCTTATCATGCTCTATATGGTCCCAATATATTTATATTCTTCATAAATATAATTAGTTTCTTTTTTAATTGATTTGCAGAGCGGTGGTCGGAGAAATTGGGAGAAAAAATTCGGATTTGAAAACAATTCCATCAATAGTGCAAGTGAGCTTTAATGTGAGCCAAGAAACAACTCAACATTTCTTACAGATGTTGGAAATCGGCATCATTATCATCCCCTAATGAATTTGTACCAATCTTAACGCCGGTCATGGAATGTGATCAATAAATTCATGTTTCTACCATTTGTGGGTGTTTAAGTTTGAACTTGTATTGTAATAAAAATGTAATCTAAGTATATTGGAGTAAAGTGGTTCAAGAATTGGCCATTGTCAAATTTGAATATAAAAAGTAATAGAATATTGAGTAAATTTTATTGGTAGTCATTTATCTGTTAGGAAGTTTGTTTTGGTCTATAAAAAGTTATAAAATGGTCACTTAATTATTTAATTATTTCACTTATGGTCACAAGCCATTAAGTAACTAATGGAAAATTGATGTGGTAGCTTTTAAAATTGGTATAATAACAACTTTAATCCTTAACATTTATAGTAATGCGAATTTAATCTTTGATTATAAAAAGTTTAACTCTCAACACTTACATATTGTGTAATTTTATCCTTTTACACTTTTGTTTTTCTTTGTGACCTTTTCCGACATTATCCTTGCATTTGATTCAATGGACAAGTGAACAACCACAAGAAATAAAATGACCCAAATTCGAAGAAAAAAATAATCATCTACCTAAAATAATAATTATATTAAGAATGTAATTAAATTATATATTATTCTATTAAATTGTATTCAATAATTATGTTAAAAATATGATTAAATTATTTATTATGATTTTTATTAATTCATATTTTAATAATAATTATATTAAGAATGTTATTAAATTATATATTATTTAATTAAATTGTATTTAATAATAATTATGTTAAAATATGATTAAATTATTTAATTTTTATTTTTATTAAATTATATTTAATAATAATCTTATTAAAATTTAATAACAATAACAATAATCATGTACCTAACAAAAATTATGCTAAGGGTATTCTAGTTATTTAAGTCTTTTTTCTTATGCTATTACAACATCTATTCCATCTAATTAAACACAAGAATATTTATTACAACTCTATTCAATTGTTATTCAATTCCATTGAACAAAATAATTGAATTATCGATTACAACTCCATTTTCTTACAGTTTTATTTCATTCACCCAAACCAAATATGGTCTAATAGTATTACATCTCTTTGAGGGCTTTGTTTCTGTACTGGACTAGGCCATGGTGGCCTCTGTTTGTATGGGACATTGTTTGTCGATTTTGTAATCCTTTTCTCTATTAAATGAAATCGGATAATTGTTTAAAAGAAAACTGGGGCAAAAGACTAAACGCATCAAATGCATGATATAGGACTATTTAACCAACTTTTATAATGTTATGGCCTCAATTGATTTCGCTGGAAAGTGTCATGTTACAAAGGTTATTTTATAATTGGGACCACTAAGACCAAATTCCCTCGTCTTGTTATTATTGGTATTTATTTACATTTGTATTACTTTATGTTATAATTATATTTAAAGTTGATATAGTATGTATTTTAATAATTTAATAAGTTGCATTATTTTAATTTTGATATTTTTATATATTTTTATTTATTTACTTTTTGTTAAGGATAAATGATTAAAATAGTCACTTTTATTTGCCTTAGGTTATATTTTAGTCACTTATGTTTGAAATGTTACGTTTTAGTCACTTACGTAATCGTTTTGTTACGAAATGATCACTTTGCCGTTAAGATTTTTTACCTCCCAAATGGCAATCCGACATGACAGTTAAAATAGATTTTAAATGCTAATGTGGATGAGAAAAGTTAAATTTTTTTATAAAAATAGAATATAAAATTTTGCCTTAAAACCTAATTTGCTCCAATTTAAAAAGAAGCAACATTTGGATTTTTTTTTGTTGTCATCGGAGAGAAGAAGAAGAAGAAGAAGAAATGGACGCACAAATCTCTATACCTACTTGCTCTTGTGGTTGCTCACAATATAGAAATAAACAAAAATGAAGCGTGTTCTTTTTGTTTATAGATAGATAAAAAAAAAAATGAAAAGATGAACCACATTTTTGTAAAAAAACCATAATATCTAAACCTAAAACTGAAGTAATGAGCAAAAAAATCCATTACTTACTGTAATTCATATTTAGACCCTCCATTAAATCGATCATTTATTCTTCTATTTTGAATAAAAAATCCAACCGACTGATGGAGCAGTCAATTTGATTTCTACTTTTTTAGTTCAATAAAAATAACTATGAAAATGAATTGTTCTTTTAGTCAAAATGGAAGCAAAAACCAAAACAAAAAAGAGACCAAGTGTTATTTTTTTTTCGGGTTCAAGGATGAATCTAATGCATTGGTCTTGATTATTTTAGGAAACCAAATTAATATTTTTTTAATTAATTTAGAAATTTCAATCAATTAAATTTATTTAATTAAAAATTAATTTATTTATTTGATTGGATATCTACGATGGCATTTAAAACTCATTTTAACTACTACGTTTGACTGTTGTTTGGGAGATAATAGATCTTAATGATAGAGTAACCATTTCGTAACAAAACAAAGATATAAATGATTAAAATGTAACATTTTAAATATAAATTATTTAAATGTAACCTGATACAAATAAAAGTAACTATTTTAATAGTTTACCCTTCCTATACATAACTTAGTTTTCTTTGGGGTTAAAAAATATCTTAGTTTTATATTTATTAATAAAGACTAAAGCCATAAAGGAAGTAAGAAATAAACTAAAAGAATAAACTTTTGGCCAAAAGAAAAAAAAAAAAAAAAAAAAAAAAAAAAACCCTTGAATAAAAAGAAAATCCAAAAACTCCTTTACTACCAAGCTGTCGTTCAGCGTATGAGACTGAGCAAATGGAAAGACTAAAACACCCTTAAGCTACACGCGCATTAAACAAAGAAATCAAGTACATCAGTGTAATTTCGAATGTCATCACCGCCTATATAAAATAATAAAAGCCCAAAAGCGTGCATCGCTCCATTTCCCTCCCCAATTTGAAACCTCTCTTTCTGTGTGGGGTGGAAAACCCAATATAACGTTGCAAGAACGTAGTCCCCAAAAAACTTTCTAAAATTAGAATCAAAAGCGAAGAGAAATTAGAGAGAAAAATTAAGTGAACAACGCAGGATCTCAAGAAAAGATATGAAATTTTTTGGTAGAGGAAAGGACTCCGCTGTCGATGTGTCGCCGCAGTCATTCAGACATTCAGCGTCTGCATCAGCGTCTGTGTCGGCCGCCCCGGTGACGGGTCCCGCAAAGCCGGTTCGGTTGTTGTACTGTGACGAGAAAGGGAAGTTCCGGATGGATCCGGAAGCAGTCGCTGCTTTGCAGCTTGTTAAAGAACCAATTGGGGTCGTTTCGGTCTGTGGCCGGGCTCGTCAAGGCAAGAGCTTTATTTTAAATCAGGTAATTTTATTTATATTCTGTTTACTTGTTTTGAAGATAAATTGGAGGGAATTTATGTTCTTTCGGTGTTTTCGTAGGCGAAATAACGAATTCTAAGGTTTGTGACTTTAGTAGTAGGGATGCCGTAAATTTAGGGTTTTAAAGGGATCAAGTGTGGAATGTAGCATTTTGGTTTAAATTTTCTGTTTTTAGAAGCCTTCATTTATTATACCCGTGATATCAACATCAAATTTAAGTTTCTGCAAGTGCATTTCAGCTTACAAAGATACAACTAACGAGGTTGAGTACTATGCTTTCAAGAAAGATCTTAGATAGAGGTAATTATAGTCTTTGAGTTACAATTTATAAGTGAGCATGAGTGAAGAGATACTTATATATAAGCGTCCGATGTGAACATGTTCACTCTGTGCATGGGAGTTTAATGGAAATGCTACTATAAAACTTAGTTGAATGATCCAAGTCTGACCAGCTGTTTATCATTTTTGATAGACCTAGATTTGAGATGGTTTAGCTTGTATCCTTTTGTTCTCAATCTTTGCAGAGGGTGGATATTTGAGCTATGTTTGGTTTCATGGTTAAATATTATGTAATTGTAAATGATTTTCCCTAATTGAACCTTGTATGGCATCTGTTTTTTTGTTTTTTTTGAACCAGCCTTTGAATTTTTTTTTTTTTTTTTGCTATAGCTTCTTGGAAGGAGTAGTGGATTTCAAGTAGCACCAACTCATCGTCCGTGTACAAAAGGGCTTTGGTTGTGGAGTGCACCATTAAAGAGAACCGCTCTTGATGGAACTGAGTACAATCTTTTGCTGTTAGATTCTGAAGGAATAGATGCCTATGATCAAACAGTTTGTTTTCGCCTACCTTTTTGACAATGGATTGGTTATTAAGTAGTTTGATTGTTTTGACTTATGCTTGTATCTTGTAAACTTGACAGGGAACATACAGCACACAGATTTTTTCATTAGCTGTCCTCTTATCTAGTATGTTCATCTACAACCAGGTCTGTATTTTCTGAAAGAAAGTATTGAGATTTTTTTCCTTTTGACTGCCTTGTTAATGAGGGTCTTTTTACCATTTCCCCAAGTTTTGATTGTCTACTTCTAATATTTAGATGGGAGGTATAGATGAAGCTGCACTGGATCGTCTTTCTCTTGTCACTCAGATGACAAAACATATTCGAGTTAAAGCTGGAGGAAGAACAACCTCAGCTTCTGAACTAGGGCAATTCTCCCCAATCTTTGTTTGGCTTCTAAGGGTAATATTTGATTACAAACAGACCCATTTAAAATATGTTTTATTGTTGGTTATCCTGTGTTTAGTTCTTTATTACGGATGTTATGTTCTTATGGTTGTCAAATCTACTTTCTTAAGTTCTCTATTGTAAAATATTCTTCTTGCAGGATTTTTATCTGGATTTGGTGGAGGATAATAGGAAAATAACTCCCCGTGACTACCTAGAGCTTGCTTTGCGGCCAGTCCAAGGTAGTGGGAAGGATATAGCTGCCAAAAATGAGGCAAGTCTTAACATAAATTTTAATTGGGGAAGTAAAAGAAATCAATGTTAATTCTGTGGAAGCTTGATGAAAAATGAAAATGAAGTGTCTTTAAAGTCTCTTATTGATTAATATGCAAAATGTGTTGCATGGTTATGCATGCAAATTATGTGATAGACACTGATCATTTATGTTTAATTGTTGATAGATCCGAGACTCTATTCGAGCTTTATTTCCTGATAGAGAATGCTTTACCCTTGTGAGGCCTTTGAACAATGAAAATGATCTGCAAAGGCTTGATCAAATTTCGGTCAGTATTCAACTGTTCTCATATATGCTATTCCCTCTCTGATTTCTTATCATCCTTTTACCTCCTCTTTCTCCTTCCCTCACCCATTGCTGACTGTCTTTTCATTTAGCATGTATAATTTCTTTATTAAGACCTTAGGCTTCATGTGTAGCTTGACAAACTGAGACCTGAATTTCGAGCTGGACTTGATGCATTGACAAAGTTTGTTTTTGAGAGAACGAGGCCAAAGCAGGTTGGGGGTACGGTACTGACTGGGCCTGTTCTTATTGGTATCACACAATCATATCTGGATGCTTTGAATAATGGTGCTGTGCCCACAATATCTTCCTCATGGCAGGTTAGTTACCTTTATCTGGAAATGTTATGGGATATGTCATTAAGTGGAATCAAACAGGGTTAATAGTGTTATTTTCAGAGTGTTGAAGAAGCTGAGTGTCGGAGGGCATATGATTCTGCTGCGGAGATTTATATGTCAACTTTTGACCGTACAAAACCACCTGAGGAGGTAAGTGATGTCTTTATCATAATTGTTGTGTGGCTGTTTTGATAAATATTTTACAATTCTAATATTGATGGTCCTAGGTGGCATTGAGGGAAGCCCATGAAGAAGCAATTCAAAGAGCGCTGGCTGCATACAATGCCAGTGCTGTAGGGGTTGGTTCGATGAGAAAGAAATATGAGGAGGTTCTACAAAAATTCTTCAGAAAGGCATTTGAGGTATGCAGTAACTCCAAGGTTACATTTGTAGGCTAATTCTTAATTTCTATGTTACAAAATGAGTGTTTTGCCTCGAATTATGAGTTGGTCATTGATGCAGGATTATAAAAGGAATGCATTTATGGAAGCGGATATGCGTTGCTCAAATGCCATAGAAAGCATGGGAAAGAGGTTGAGAGCAGCATGCCATGCTTCTGATGCAAGTACAGATAATGTTGTGAAGGTAAGTAGTCATTTTCCGCTTGTCCTTGTTCTTCTTGCAAAGGACTTTGACCTAATTGTGCAACTGTGTTTCTTCTCATTATCTTCCATTTGAGATGATATTCCAGATTTAGATTTTCGATCACAAATATTGTAAGGTTGAAGGCTAGTTGACAGCCTACCTAAGTGGAGTTATCTTCTTTTGGCTTTCCTTTTCAGTTATAATTTATTACCTTTTTTTTTATCCTATGAAAAGTTTGATTTTTCCTATGATATTATGTGATATTGGGTTTTTCCAAATGATGCCATTCACCTGGTTTGATTAAAATGTTATATGCAGGTCCTTGATGCTCTTCTATCTGAGTATGAAGCATCATGCCATGGCCCTGGAAAATGGCAGAAACTGGCTGTATTTTTACAGCAAAGGTTTGTATCAATATATTTTTTTTCATTAAGATGGTCATTCCAGGTGTTCTGGGGCTTAGGTGTCTACTTTTGGATATTAACTTTATCTTTTTATGCTATCAGTATGGAGGGGCCAGTACTGGATTTAACCAAGAGACTTATAGATCAGATTGGATCAGAGAAGAGTTCCCTCATGTTGAAATGTCGTTCAATTGAGGATAAGATGAAGTTACTTAGCAAGCAACTGGAGGATAGTGAGAAATATAAATCTGAATATCTGAAGCGATATGATGATGCTATCAATGACAAAAAGAAACTTGCTGATGAATATGCGAACCGTATGAATAATTTACAAGCTGATAACAGTTCACTGAAGGAAAGATGTTCTAGTTTAATGAAAGCAGTTGATTCTGCCAAGCAAGAAATGTTAGACTGGAGAAGAAAATATGATCAGATATTGTCAAAGCAGAAAGCCAAAGAAGATCAGGTCACCTCAGAAATTGAAGTGCTCAAGTCGCGGAGCACTGCTGCTGAAGCTAGGCTGGCTGCTGCTAAGGAGCAAGCCGAGTCTGCACAAGAGGAGGCTGAGGAGTGGAAAAGGAAGTATGACTTTGCTGTTAGAGAGGCAAAAGCAGCTCTGGAGAAGGCAGCAATTGTGCAAGAGCGGTCAAGCAAGGAAACTCAACTTAGGGAAGATACTTTAAGAGAAGAGTTTTCGCATACATTGGCTGATAAGGTGCTCTATTTCTCACCTCACTTTCATACACATTCTTGTTCACTCAATCATGTTTTTATGCTACTGTAATATGCAGCAAGAAAATGTGATTTGTTTTTATGCTTATGAATATGTTGCAGGAAGAGGAAATAAAGGAGAAGTCAGCAAAGATTGAACATGCTGAGCAGTCCTTGACAACTCTGAAGTTGGAGTTGAAGGTTAGCTTCTTATGATTATTCATTTCTATATATGCATTCTACATGTAATGCATTGGAATATTGTTACCTATTCTTAACTATGATTTATAATGACACTCAATCAACCACTGCATGTAAACATCACACTAACTGGTTTAGGAGGCATACATTTTTCAATTTGACTTTATCTTTGAAGTTGCACGTGGTTCTGTGCATTTTCAAAGGTTGCCATATTTAACAATGGGAAATGCTCTGCAGGCTGCTGAGGCAAAGATTAAGAGTTATGACACAGAAGTATCCTCACTAAAGGTTGAAATCAGGGAGTTAATTGACAAGGTAGAAAATACTAATGCCAAGGCCCTGTCATTTGAGAGAGAAGCGAAGATATTGGAACAGGAGAAGACCCATTTGGAGCAGAAGTACTCATCCGAGTTCAAGAGGTTTGCAGAAGTTGAAGAAAGGTGTAGATCAGCTGAGAAAGAAGCAAAGAAAGCTACAGAATTGGCTGATAGAGCACGGGCAGAAGCAGTAGCTGCTCAGAAGGAGAAAAGCGAGATACAAAGGGTGGCAATGGAAAGATTGGCTCAGATTGAGAGGGCCGAGAGGCAAATTGAGAACTTGGAGAGACAGAAAACAGACTTGGAGGATGAACTACATAGGATACATTTGTCAGAGATGGATGCTGTTTCAAAAGTCGGTTTGTTAGAAGCTAGAGTCGAAGAGAGGGAGAAAGAGATCGACTCATTACTGAAGACAAACAATGATCAGAGATCTAGCACAGTTAAAGTCCTTCAAGATCTTTTGGACTCTGAACGTGTGGCTCATGCAGATGCAAGCAAAAGGGCCGAAGTACTTTCTCTTCAGCTGCAAGCTGCACAGGCAAAACTCGATTCACTCCAGCAGGAGTTGACTTCCATTCATCTCAATGAAACAGCATTGGATAGTAAGCTCAGAACCGCTTCCCATGGAAAGAGATTGAGGGCAGATGATGTGGAAATGGGGGTGGGATCTGTGCAAGATATAGACGTGAGTGATAGAATTTTAAGAGCAAATAAAAAGTCCAGGAGCACTACTAGCCCCGTTTTGTATTCACAGTCAGGTGATGGTGGATCAGTGTTCAAAGGGGGTGATGACAACCAGAATCTGCAAAACAATCAGGAGGATTATACAAAGTTCACAGTACAAAAACTTAAGCAGGAACTGACGAAACATAATTTTGGGGCGGAATTGCTTGCGCTGCGGAATCCAAACAAGAAAGAAATCCTCGCACTGTATGAGAAGTGTGTTCTGCAGAAATCATAACAATTTTCAGTTGATTAAATGAGTTGTACAAGGGTAATGCATGTATTCTATCATGTAGCTGATAATAATTATGAGTGTTATTAGGCTAGGGAAGGAGAAATTTATCAACTCCTGGAAATTCTGACCAACGTACGTTAATCAAAAGTAGATGTTTATTTTGTTTAAATATCGATTTTAAACCGACGTTTAGGGTGAGGGTTGGTTTGATAGTTAGATTTGTGGCTTAGGTAAGGACGCTAATTTAAGGAACGGTGTGATCTTTTAGCAGTTCAGATTGTGACCTCATGAAGGAATAGTCAAGTTTGATAATTTTATTTTTCGTTTTCACCTGACTTACTCTAATTAATTATTTTTTCTTGAAATATAATATTATTGATTGTAACAGTACAAAGGTAGAGATACAGGAACATTGGAAAGTTAGACGAGATTACAATTAAAGATATGGTATGCACGCTTGATATAAAATCAAGTCGCATACCAAACAAGAACAAACTACACTTGTATGAGGTCTTCATCACCTCAAAGAGAGCAAAGTAAGACTCAAACCACTCCATGGATGAATCTAACACGTTGAGACGAAAGTTGCCAGCAAACAAGTGAACACATCACCTTGAATTGTTGAGCCCCGTTCCATGTCCTTTCTCCAGTGGTGATGGATACAACATAGCAAACCTGAAAACAGCATATTGCAGTTGCTAAAAAACAAAATAGTCGAAACGAGCTATAGAGGACTCAAAAAATTAAAACATGTAGAATTTGAGAAACACGAGCCTCTTAAAGCTCGAGAAAACCTCTACAAGGGAGGACCCAAAGGAAACCATTGGATACTTTTGTTATGCCGAGAAAAGAGAAATCCGTCTTCCACAACCGGAAAAGGAGCTAGCAGTGAGGAGATAAAAGAGAGGGAAAAGAAGAGAGGAGAAAGAAAAGAAAGGTAGGGGGACAAAGGAACACAAGGTGGTGGAGAAGGGGTATGTAACAGCCCGTTTTCAGTGAAATCGGAACAGTGATTTCAGGACCACAAATATGAAGTCAAAAAATTTATTTTATTATTATTTTATTGCCTACATCATGATAGAAGTAGTGTATAAAAATTTCGTTAAGACATTTTACTGTTTACATGCTCAATTTGTTAAAAAGGACTAAATCGCATAAAGTGTAAATTGAGTTCTGGTAGCTAAAAGTATTAAATAGCTATGGAACCTTAAAGTAGGAGTCCTTAAATGGCAATTAAACCATAAATAGTGATAGTGGATGTACGTGCCTTTGCATTTGTGTAATTTGTGATATTTTAAAAGGTTAATTTTGTAATTAAGTAAATTAAACTAATTTAATAAAAGAAAACATGAAATTAAAACATTATCTTCTTTATTTTCTAACCTAAAGAATCGGCCACCATAGAAAAACAAAGGAGAAGGTTTCGGCTAGGCTATTTTCCTTGCATTGTAAGTGATTTTTGTCCGGTTTTAAATGATTTCTATGTTTTCGGGTTCGTTGTAGCTTAATCTAGCTAGCTCGGGGACTAATTTGTGAAACTGTAAAACTATTAGGGTTTTGCCATTGATGAATATACATGATTTTTGATGTTTGATGATAGAAAATGGATGGTTGTTGTTAGATAAATAATTTTTGTAAAGAGATTTTTGATAAAATTATCAATTAGGGATTAAATTGAAAAATAGAAAATTTTACATGGTGAAATTGTGAAATAAATGAAATATAAGACATGCTAGGGACCTAATTGATATTTGGCCATAGTGGGTTGTGATGGAATTTCACGAATTTTCATTTTTATGAGCTAGGGACTAAATTGCAAAGAAATTAAAAGTATATGGGGCAAAATGGTAATTTTATTAAAATATGATCTTGGGCTAAATTGAATGAATTGTATATTAAATTGAGCAACTTTATCCATATAGATCAAAACAAACCTCGTACAACTTTAGATCGGGGCAAAAGAAAGTCTCGGATTAATCGCCTCGGTATTTATGTATACTCGTCGAGGTAAGTTCGTGTAATTATGTAACACCGCTTACCCGTATCCATGCCAGGACATGGTACGAGGCATTACCGGACTAAAATATAAGCACTCATATAATTTCGAGCCATAAAATTTGCGTCCAATTTAAAACTTTTCAAACATATTCATATCGTCCCTATTACAGGCCTACGAAGCCCTAAACATATATTGGAGGTGGTTAGGGACTAAACCGAGAACTTTCGAAACTTTTACAACACTTAGAAAATTTTTTATCAAAACAGGGTCACACGCTCGTGTGACTTGGAACACGCCCGTGTGGGCAAGCCGTGTGGTCACACACCCGTGCCCCAACCCGTGTGAAAAACGTTGAGCATTTTGTTTATGACGTCATCAACAATTTAGGGTCACACGGCCAAGTCACACACCCGTGTGCTAGGGCGTGTGGCAAATTTAATTTTTGCATTTATGGTGTAGACTTCACACGGCCTGGGCACACGCCTATGTCCTAAAGCCGTATCCTTCAGATGGTTGAGACACACGGTCGTGTCTCTGCCCATGTGTTTACTACTGGACATTCTGTTTTGCAAAACTAGGGTGCAGGGGACACACGGCCTATCCACACACCCATGGGGCTAACTGTGTGTCACACACGGCCTAGACACACGCCCGCGTGTCTACCCGTATGGAAAAAAATAAGGCTATTTACCAAGCCATTTGCCACCCTGAAACATAAATGCATTCATACCAATTTCAACAACACATAGGAGGGCATAATTATACAACCAAATATTCATAAATTAAGACATTCACACATCAAACACATACCACATTCATCACATATACACATCGCACATTACTCAACTTAATCATGCAAGTTTGCACCTTCATAACCACATTAACAAGTGAAGTTTAGACATAACTAATATTGACCAATTCCAAATAGGCTTATACAACATGAGCATCAACATTGGTAGCCAATATTTTTGGCCAAAACAATTATGACACATAACAAAATGAATAAGTCACATATACATGCCATAATCTCAAATGTTGAAATCAAAATACCAAAATAATTGTTGATAGTGTGTATGAAACCCCGTTGATATCCGGACCTCGAGCTAGTTTGACAACTCTATAGGGAAAAGAGAAAAAAGAGGGAGTACATAGCTTAGTAAGTCTATATGCAAATAATGGACATCTCAAACATATAAAGCATACAATTAATATGAAAGAATTTACATAAATCACACTAAAGATTTATGTTCACAACTTACTCATTTCAACCTTACCAAAGGTCCGATATACACATCGATCATATTGCTTACGAATTTTACTCTCATGCCTGCATCAGCTCATAACACAACCATTTTCACTTGCTTTCACACTATGCCATATCATTTAACTACCCGTTGAACCACTTGGAATACTAGAGGGTACTCGAAATTTTTGCACATAA
Organism: Gossypium stocksii; assembly: GCA_020496765.1. NCBI lineage: Eukaryota > Viridiplantae > Streptophyta > Magnoliopsida > Malvales > Malvaceae > Gossypium > Gossypium stocksii. The sequence goes on from CM035629.1 coordinate 85,450,295, forward strand.
GTGTCACACTTATTTGTAGCTAAAGCTACCACTTATCACTTATCACTTAAGAGCTTACTCTAGAGCTAATCATGGGCCTGCTCACACAAGCTGACGATCGTGACGTGGCTACACAGTGTTGCCCACACAAGCTGAAAGGTATCCACAACACATGCCGAATTACCTAGCCACTCGTAAGACGTACTAGACCAGCACCCGGATCACTTAATCACTTAAACACTTGGTTTCCTAGTGACATGTCACTTGTATCTTATTCGATTCCTAAAGATTGAGATTTTCTCACTTGCTGATACTTGGTCGATATACACATTTATATAGTTACCCACAATGCATACAATATTAAGGCATTCAAAATATAAATATAACAACGCATTATTTACATACAAACTTATCTTGGTACAAAAATAGCAAATTTTTGCGATTTAGTCCACAACTTTGCCCTTTCCCTGATCTAAGTCAATTCCTCGTCTTTCTTGATTATCAAGCTTGAAAGTTGGCAAAACCCTAGCTTTGGCTTCCCTTGAGAATTTTGGCCAAGGAGAGAAGATGAACACCAATTTTGACTTTATTTTTCCTTTTTTTATTCTTTTATTAACCAAATGACCAAAATGCTCTTAAGGCCTTTCTTTAAAGTTTTACCCTTCCATGTCCATTTTTGTCCATCATGACATATAATGGTCTAATTACTAAATAAGGACTTCCAATTTAAAAATGCATTTCAATTAAGCACTAAAAGCTTCTAGAACACTTATTTTGCAACCTTTGCAATTTAGTCATAATATTCAAATTGGACGCTCTATCGCTAAAATTTCTTAACGAAATTTTTACACATTCATTCAATCATACCATAAACCTTAAAGCAATCATAAAATCAATAGTTTAGCTTTAGATTTGTGGTTCTGAAACCACTATTCCAATTAGGCCCTAATTCGTGCTGTTACAAATCTCCCCCTTTAGGGATTTTCGTCCCCAAAAATCTTACCGGAAAAGAGGTTTGGGTACTGTTTTCTAATGGATTCCTCGGGTTTCCACGTAGCCTTTTCAATCCCATGTCTATGCCACAACACTTTCACTAATGCTATACTTTTATTCCTCAATTGTTTGACTTCTCGAGCCAAAATCTTAATCGGTTCTTCCTCATATGTCATATCTGTAATAGCCTAATATAGGGCATAAACAGAATAATGGTTATGAAACCAAAAATCTGAGGTCAAAATATTTATTCTGATTGAGTTATAAAATTTATTTTGTGTTTGCAATATTTTGTGAAATTTTCGTTACAAAATTTTATTATTTGTGTGTCCAATTTGATAAATTGGACTAAATTGCAAAAGTAGTAAAATGTGCATTCTAGAAGGTAAAGGTGTTTTGAAATTTGTTTTATTTATATTTTTATGGTTTACATTTTTATGAAATTATTTTGTAAAAATTTTGTACGAAAATTTTGACGTTTGGGCACTCAATTTAGTCAAAAGGACTAAGTAAAAAGTGCAAAAGTTGAGTTCTACATGTTAGAGGTGTCCAATTGTTATGAAATTTGAAACTGGAGGTCCTTAAATGGTAATTAGACCATTGGTTAATTTATTGGATGAAAATGGACATGAAATGGGTGAAAAAGAATATTTTTAATTTAGGGGCATTTTGGTCATTTAGTGATTAAATGAATTAAAAATCAAATTAAAAGCCAATTTTTGCTAATCTTCTTCCTCAAGGTCGAATATAGCATGGAGAAACCATGGCTAGGGTTTTTCAAGCTTCCAAGCTGGATTTTAAGTCTGTTCTAGCCCCGTTTTTAATATTTTTTTTACTTTTTTAGAGTCCCGGTAACTTAATTTAGCTTATTCTAGCAATAATTTAACCTAGAGTTCATATTTGGAAAAATACCCATAGGTGAAATGCATTTATTTTGATGTTTTATGATAGAATATGAGGTTTTAAATTATGCTAAACAATCTGTGCTACTTGGTTGCAAGTAAAAATGAGTAAAACGGTATAATCAGTAGAAATACCTAATGTTCATAAGTATATATTAGAGTGGGAATTTGATGTTTCTGTTGGTAAATAAATGATCAGCATGCTTTAAAACATAAGAATTAGGGATAAAGTTTAATTTCTGAGCCTTGGGGCAAAAGTGTAAATATGTAAAGTTTAGGGACAAAATTATAATTTTGCCAAAGTTAGAGTTAAGGACTGTTTTGATAAATATGAATATTAAATAAGCTAAATGTATTATTTTAGATCAAGAAAGATGTGGAATCAACCTTGATCGGGGAAAGGAAAAGATTGTGGACTAAACTACAAAATTTCTATATTTTGCACCGAGGTAAGTTTATATGTAAATAATGTATTGTTTTTATTATGTTATGATATTTTATTGTGTGACATATGAAATAAGTTTTAGTATTGTACAATTAATGCATATAAACGGTGAATTGTGGTTGATGAATTGAGATTAAATGAGGAAATCTCGGCTGAACCTTCAGAATGGAAAAATGTGGTGCTAAGTGGATATACCACGGTTATACGTGTAACGTGGTGCTAAGTGGATATACCACGGTTATACGTGTAACGTGGTGCTAAGTGGATATGCCATGGTTACAAATATTGATTCATTAATGTGGTGCTAAGTGGATATGCCACGGTTATACTTATAACGTGGTGCTAAGTGGATATGCCACGAATACATATGTTAGCCCAATAGTGTGGTGCTATGTGTGTATACCATGAAGTTGGGCATCAATTACAGAGGGTGAAGTTATGTGCTAAAACCACCGGATATTGTTACAGTCCGAAGTGTTCAATGGGAGAAACAAGTTTGTTAAATGGAAATTTATACGAAAAATGTGGAAATACATATCGGGATATGAATATATGGGTTTTGAACCATGAGTTAGATAAGTGATTGAACTTTGATAAGATAAATATGGAAAAGTGTTATTTTGCAAGTTGATAATAAGGAATTTTAGTGAAAGAGGTAAAATTTGGGATAAACAGCTTAAAACAGTAGCAGATGAGTGACTTTGAAAAATCACCAAAAATGATAAAAATTGAATTATAAGTTAAATGAGATATGGAATTAAAGATTATTGAGTCTAATTTTATATAAAAGAAATAGGGCAAGTAAAATAATTCTATATTCTAAGTTATTTAAATTTTTGTAAGACTGGTTCAGATTGATTTCATGATTCCCTATTCTAATTTGGAAAAATCATTAAAAATTTTAAAAAAATATTTATGGAACATAATTTATATGGATAGATTTCTTATTGAGTTTATTTTTATAAGAAATAAACGAAAACATCTTTTGAATTCTGTATAAAGAGAAATCGAAATATTAGTGAAGAGTGGTCAGGGCTATTGAGTAGCGAAATAGGGGAATATTTAATGAATAAACTGTATTAATTGACCCAACCAAAAATTCTGAAATTTTTATGGTAAGAAGATATATGAGTCTAGTTTTTGGAAAAATTTACAGATCTTAATTTGGAGTTCCTTAGCTCTGGATAAAAATAATTTAGTGACTGTTACTCGAGTAAACAGCTTGAAAATAGCTTAAGTAAATAGTGGGACTATGTGTATTTGTAATTATACTATTATGAGAACATGTTATGAAGTTTTATAAAAGCTTGTAATAAATTGATTATTATTTACATATTTACTTACTAAGCTATAATACATACTCCCCTTCCTTTTTCTTATAGAGTTTTAGACGCTAGCTCGAGTTGGAGGTCGCTAGAGATACTATCACACTATCAGGATGAGGTTAGTATTAAAAGATTCCAAAGCATTTATAAGTTTATGGCATGTATAAGGACTTGAATATATGTATATATGTTACTGAGTTGGTCTAGAACGTTGGCCTAAATTAATGGAAATTTTATTGTTGTATAAGACCATGTGATATGACTAAAAGTAGCTATGTTATGAGTCATATAGCTATGTTATGAGTCATAATGATACAATACATGAATGAGTACGCTTGCATGTTAGTAAATTAATTAATGTATATATGATAAGAATGTGATTAGATTCTAAATTGAAAGAAATTTTATAGCCAGTTTTGTGTATTTGTAAGTGTAAAAATTCAGTGATGCCTCGTACCCTGTTCCAGCATTGAACACGGGTAAGAGGTGTTACAATATCTAATCGAATCTCAACTTCTGTAGGAGAAATCACGTGTAAAGGATCGAAATGATATCATAACAACATCGACACATGAAACACATCATGGATTCTTTCCAACTCAGACGGCAAGGCTAACCGATATGCTACCAACCCTATCCTTTTAGTAATCTCATACGAACCAATAAAACACGGACTTAACTTGCCTTTTCGGCCAAATCTCAAAATCTTTTTCCACGGAGACACTTTTAGAAACACTTTATCACCAATATGAAATTCAATCTCTTTTCTTTTCAAATCTGCGTACGACTTTTGTCGATCTGAAGTGGCTTTCAATCAATCACGGATCACTTTTACCTTCTCTTCAGTTTCTCTAACCAAATCAACTTCGTGTATCTTCCTTTCACTAAGCTCGGTCCAATACAAAGGAGTTCGACACTTGCGGCCATACAATGCCTTGTATGGTGCCATTTTTAAACTTGACTGAAAACTGTTGTTGTAAGCAAACTCGACCAAAGATAGATATTTTTCCCAACTACCTTTGAATTCCAAAACACAACATCTAAGCATATCTTCGAGAATTTGAATTACTCTTTCGAACTGACCATCGGTTTGTGGATGGAACGCGGAACTAAAATTCAACTTTGTACCCAAGGCTTCTTGCAACTTTTTCCAAAACCTTGAAGTAAACCTCGGATATCTGTCCGAAATAATAAAAATAGGCCCTCCATTCAATCTCACAATTTCAGCAATATACAACTCAGCTAACTTGTCAAGTGAGTAATCGATACATATCAAAATAAAATGAGTCGATTTCGTCAATCGATCAACAACGACCCATACAACATCTTTCTTTTTAGGAGTCAGAGGCAAACCCTCACGAAATCTATCGTGATCATATTCCATTTCCACTTGGGTACCATCACTGGCTGAAGTAAACCGGAAGGCACTTGGTGCTCGACTTTCACTTGTTGACAAACTAAACACTTCGACACAAACTCAGAAATGTCTCGTTTCATGCCTGGCCACCAATATAATTTCTTCAGATCATTATACATTTTCACACTGCCTAGATGCACTGACAAACAACCACTGTGTGCCTCGTGCGAAATTTTCTGAATAAACTTGGCATCCTTCAGAACACAAACTCTATGTCGGAACATCAAACAGTCATCGGTCCTAATTTGAAAATTTGACTCACTTATCGATTCACACTGAGCTCTTTTGGCTTGCAAATCACAATCACTTTTCTGAGCTTCACATATTTGCTGAAGAAATATCAGTCTAGCTCTTAATTCTGCTAAAATTGAACCATCATTCGGTACAGTCAACTGAGTATTCATAGCTCTCAAGACAAACAATGACTTCCTACTCAAAGCATCGGCGACCACGTTTGCCTTTCCCCGGTGATAATCAATTACCAACTCATAGTTTTTTAATAGTTTGAGCCATTTTCGTTGCCGTAAATTCAAATCCTTTTGAGACATCAAGTACTTCAAGCTCTTATGGTTGGTAAAGATACGGCATTTCTCACCGTATAAATGATGATGCCAAATCTTTAAAGCAAGCACAATGGTAGCCAATTCCAAGTCATACGTCGGATAGTTCTTCTCGTGCAGTTTCAGTTGTCTCGAGGCATAAGCTACCACTTTGCCTTCTTGCATCAATGCACATCCAAGACCATTTAAAGACGCATCGTTATAAATCACATATTCTCTCTCGGACTCAGGTTGCACTAGCACTGGTGCCTCAGTCAACATTGCTTTCAATTTCTCAAAATTTTGCTGACACTTTTCGGTCCATTTGAACTTAGCATCTTTTTGCAGCAACTTGGTCATAGGAGAAGAAATTATCGAAAATCCTTTAACAAAGTGTCTATAATATCCGGCCAAGCCTAAAAAGCTTCTAACCCCTGACACGTTCCTTGGCAGTTTCCATTCAAAAATAGCCAAAATCTTACTTGGGTCAACTCTAATACCATCTCCCGAAACAATGTGGCCCAAAAAACCAACTTCTTTAAGCCAAATTTCACTTTTACTAAACCTAGCATATAATATCTTGTCTCTCAAAGCTTGCAAAACTGTTCTCAAGTGCTCGACATGCTCAGTTTCGTCACGAGAATAAATCAATATATCATCAATAAAAACAACAACAAATTTATCCAAGTACGGTTGAAAAATACGGTTCATTAAATCCATAAATACAGCAGGAGCATTTGTTAAACCAAAGGGCATGACAAGAAATTCATAATGTCCATACCTCATTCTGAACGTGGTTTTTGGCACATTCGAGTCTTTAACCCTTAATTGGTAATAGCCGGATCTCAAATCTATCTTCGAAAACACTGTCGCTTCTTTCAACTGGTCGAACAAATCTTCTATTCTTGGCAAAAGATATTTATTCTTTATAGTTACCTTGTTGAGTTGTTGATAATCTATACATGGTCTCATAGAATCGTCTTTCTTCTTCACAAATAATACCGGAGCACCCCAGGGAGAAAAAATCAGTCTAGCGAATCCCTTATCTATCAACACTTGCAACTGGGTTTTTATCTCTTTTAATTCGGTCGGAGCCATTCTATATAGTGCAATGAATATTAGAGTAGTCCATGTTAACAAATCAATAGTAAACTCAATTTCTCTATTTGGAGGCAAACTAGACAACTCTTCTGGAAACACATCCGGATACTCACAAACTACTGGCACTGATTCAATCTTCAATTCACACACTTTCTTATATACCTCTCAGTAGACATAGACGAAATCACAATGGGTAGCTCGCTGGATTTATCTGTTTCAACCTAAAGAACCTTACCATTTTCACATTTCAATTCAATAATTTTCTACCTACAATTCACCTTGGCATCATGCGATATCAACCAATCCATACCCAAAATAGCATCAAACTCATCAAATGGCAACAACATTAAGTTAGCTGGGAAGCAGTGACCTCGAATCATCAAAGGGCAATTCTTACAAATCTTATCAACTAGCACACACTTGCCTAAAGGGTTTGACACTTTAATCACCATCTCAGTAGACTCAGCAGGTAAATTCATATTAGTTACCAAGTTCATGCAAATATAAGAATGCGTAGACCTGGAATCAATCAAAGCAATGACATTAATATCATAAAGAGAAAATATACCAATGATCACATCAGGGGATGAAACATCTTCCCGAGCATGGATAGCATAAGTTCTCACAGGTGCTCTAGATTCTGATCTTACAGTCGAATCTTTAGGTACCCCTTTGCTACTAGCCCCATCTCTCATATTTTTCACTAGTCTCCCTCTAGCAGTAGTGTTACTCAATTTAGCATTCTAAGTATTTTCTTTTTCAACCAATTTAGGACAATTTGTAATGAAATGATCTTGGGAGCCACATTTAAAACAAGCTTGGGTGATCATCCAACATTCACCAGGGTGTCGACTACCACAGTGTTGGCATTCAAACTTTTCAAATCTCATATTACCAACGCTCGCTATAGACGTAGTTCGAGCCTTAGAACTCGAATATTGCTTCCTGAGATCTCTGTTAGGGTTACCAGCTGAAACATTCAAACGGGTGTACATATCCCTCGATTTTTTTGATAAAGACTGGAAAGACTTACTCATCGTTCTCTTTCTTGTATCTCTAGCATCAAGCTCAGCTTTCCTCTTTTCCTTACACAATTCTTCCGCCTTACAAGTTCGATCAACTAACACAACAAATTCCTTTAGCTGTAGAATTCCAACAAACAGTCTGATGTTTTCATTCAACCCATCCTCAAACCTCTTACATATAATAGCCTCTGTGGAAACATATTCCTGAGTGTACTTACGAGTCTAACAAACTCTCGCTCGTACTCAGATACAATCATTCGGCCTTGTTTCAACTCTAAGAATTCTTTTCATTTATGATCAATAAACCACTAACTTACATACTTTTTTTGAAATTCCTCTTGGAAGAAATCCCAAGTGACTCCTTCCTTCGGTACCACTGATACTAAAGTTTTCCACCATTGATATGTTGAATCTATCAGAAGTGACATAGCACACTTTGAGCACTCTTCAGGTGTACATGAAAGCTTATCAAACACCCTGATAGTGTTCTCTAGCAAGAACTCTGCCCTCTTAGGTCATCATCTATATTGGCCCTGAATTCTTCGGCTCCGTACTAACGAATTTTATCAATTGAAGGCTTATTCAATCTTACCATCTCCACACCTTGGGGAGCTACAGGAACCGATTGAGGAATGGGAGGGGGTGAGGGTGGTTGAGCATTCAAGTTTGCCCGAATAAACTCTGTATACCACTTGTTCATCATATGGAGAAAGGCTTCCTGAGCCTCTCCTTTGTGACTAGTTGTCACGTGTCTACTATCGGGTGGCGCAGTCCCTTGGGCAGGAGCTGATGTATTACTTTCTATGTCATCATCTATAGCTCAGTCGGGATCCATTTACTATATGAAAACATAGTTTAAAAAGGTTAGGAATCATCACGCTATCAAAATTTATATTTATGGTATGTATAGCTAGACTTTCACACATGCTATGTTAGTCCATGACATGACTAAATCATAAATCTGATACCACTAAATGTAACACCCCTTATTCGTATCCACACCAGGACAGGGTACGAGGCATTATTAGACTTAAATACAAGCACTCATACAATTTCGAGCCATAAAATTTGTAACCAATACATATACACATCGCACATTACTCAACTTAATCATGCAAGCTTGCACCTTTATAACCACATTAACAAGTGAAGTTTAGACATAACTAATATTAGCCAATTCCAAATGGGCTTATACAAAATGAACATCAATATTGGTAGCCAATATTTTTGGCCAAAACAATTATGACACATAACAAAATGAATAAGTCATCTATACATGCCATAATATCAAATGTTGAAATCAAAATACCAAAATAATTATTGATAGTGTGTATGAAACCCCGTTGATCTCCAGACCTCGAGCTAGTTTGACAACTCTACAGGAAAAAGAGAAAAGAGAGGGAGTAAGCTACATAGCTTAGTAAGTCTATATGCAAATAATGGACATCTCAAACATATAAAGCATACAATTAATATGAAAGAATTTGCATAAATCACACTAAAGATTTATGTTCACTACTCATTTCAACCTTAACAAAGGTCCAATATACATATCGATCACATTGCTTACGAATTTTACACTCATACTTGCATCAGCTCATAACACAAATATTTCTACTTGCTTTCACACTATGTCATATCATTTAACTACCTGTTGAACCACTTAGAATACCAGAGGATACTTAGAAGTTTTGCACATAAGTGCCACACTTATTTGTAGCCAAAGCTATCACTTATCACTTATCACTTAAGAGCTCACTCTCGAGCTAATCACGGGCCTGCTCACACAAGCTGATGGTCATGACGTGGCTACACAGTGCTGCTCACACAAGTTGACAGGTATCCACAACACATGCCAGATTACCTAGCCACTGCTAGGACGTACTAGACCAGAACCCAGATCACTTAATCACTTAAACACTTGGTTTCCTAGTGACATGTCACTTGTATCCTATTCGATTCCTAAAGTTCAATCGAGATTTTCTCACTTGTCGATACTTGGTCAATATACACATTCAGATATGTACCCACAATGCATACAATATTATGGAATGCAAAATATAAATAAAACAACGCATTATTTACGTACAAACTTACATCGGTACAAAAATAGAAAATTTTTACGATTTAGTCCACAACTTTGCCCTTTCTCCAATTTAAGTCAATTCCTCGTCTTTCTTGATTATCTAGCTTGAAAGTTGGCCAAACCTTAGCTATGGCTTCCCTTGAGAATTTTGTCCAAGGAGAGAAGATGGACACCAATTTTGAGTTAATTTTTCCCTTTTCATTCTTTTATTAACCAAATGACCAAAATGCCCTTAAGGCTTGTCTTTAAAATTTTACCCTTCCATGTCCATTTTTGTCCATCATGACATAGAATGGTCAAATTACTAAATAAGAACTTCCAATTTAAAAAATTCATTTCAATTAAGAACTAAGAGTTTCTAGAACACTTATTTTGAACCTTTGTAATTTAATCCTAATATTCAAATTAGAAGCTCTATTGCTAAAATTTCTTAACGAAATTTTCACACTTGCATTCAATCACACCATAGACCTTAAAAAAATTATAAAATCAATATTTTAGTTTCAAATTTGTGGTTTCAAAACCACTCTTCCGTTTAGGCCCTAATTGGGGCTGTTACAAATTAAATTGTGTATATATGTTTTTAGTTGAATTATACATGTGTTATGAAATTTCATACATATACACCCATTGCATGTCTAATGACATTCGATAATTACCGAGCCCCGTTTCATCCTTAAGAATATGTAGGATACAAATGACATGTCATTAGGGTTATTTGATTCGGGTATTGATCCTGAACATCCTATCAATGGCTGAGGTCTGGCATGTGTTGCGGATATTCCACAACTCGTGTAAACAACATCATGTAGCTACGTTCTGACCCACAGCTCGTGTGAGCATACCGATTTACAACTCGTGAGAGGATACCAATATACAGCTCGAGTGAGCATACCAATTCACAGCTCGTATGAGCATACATGTACAACATTTAACGAATTACAATTATATAATTTAGCACACTATGTGTGAGCTATCCCGGGTATCCAACAATATTCTAAATGGTTCAATGGGAAATGTTTTGATACGAAATGGTAAGAGTTTGATACGAACTATACAAAGATTTATATGAATTACATGGAAACGTTGTTACATGGTATATGGAAATGGATGATACATGTCTATGAAACATAATTATATGTTGTGCTTATCCATGTTTACTTAGTTTATGTATATGTTTACATGGCTAACTTGTTTGATGTATATGCATAGGCTTTGGCAAAATTATGGCTGGAATATGCTATGTTACTTATCTAATATGTGATTAAATGGTAAGTTATGTTCTATGTTATACGAACTTACTAAGCTTAAATGCTTACTCTGTGTTATTTTTTGTGTCTTATAGTCCATCGGAAGCTCATTCGGGTTAGAAGCTTGTCAGGGCTATATCACACTATCCATCGACTCTTTTGGTACTTTCGGTTGTTTTCATTTTGGTTATAATGGCATGTATAGGCATTTTTGGTCAACGCTTGGCATATGTGTTTTGGTTGTTGAAATAGCCAATTGGTTTGGCTTGTGTTATGGCATTATGGTGATGAAATGAACTTAATTTTTGGCATGTAAAGGATAACCTTAATATGGATTATGCTTGGCTAGATAGGCTTTAATTATGGAAGATGAAGTTATGGTTTAAATATGCACATTATATATATGACTTGTAACTTGTTAGAAATGTTGAGAATTGGTACTTTTTTGAATGGTCTATTTGGCACCATTTGGTGAGTTTTTGGTTAGTAATTTAATGGTAAGTATTGATGCAAGTATGGCTTGGAAGATTGTTGATTTAATTAGCCAAATTATGTACATGTTTATATATGTTTACATATGGTCATTTGAGGTGCCTAAGGGTATATTGGTTGTATGTGATTATACCATATGCATGACGCTAGAATATACATGATTTTGGCGTTTTGTTATGGCATGTATATATGTGCATTTTTTGTTATAGGTATATGCCTTGATGGGTGAGAAAAATGGCTTGTAAAATGGCCTATTTTGTCCACACGGGTAGAGACACGGGTGTATGTCTCAGCTGTGTGTGACACATGGCCAGCAACACGGCTATGTGTCCCCTGTAGCTTTTAAAGGGTTGCAAGTGAGGCTATTACACGGCCTAGCACACTGTCTGGCGCACGGGCGTGTGAGGTTATTTCGAAGGGTACACAGCTTGGCACACGGGCCTGTGGCTTGGCCATGTGACCCAGGTCAGTGAGTTACACGGGTATGGATAAGGGCTGAGACACGATCATGTGTCCCTACTTCGAATGTCCACATGGCTTGGCTACACAACTGTGTGACCCTTGTAGAGTTGAAAATTTTCAATATTTTTTAAAAAATTCTCTGAGTTTTTGATTTAGTCTTGGCTTATTTCTAACGTATATTTTGGGCTTCGAGGGCTCGTTGAAGGGATAATATGTATGTTTTGACTTGGTTTTGATATGTTTCTTGATATGATATGAATGTTTTTAACTATTTGTTCATTGATTTGATAACTCTGGTAACACGGGGCTAAAGAATTCTGAGCTATTGCTAAAGATGATCTCGAGAGAGTAGAATTTCGGTTAGAGAATACAATCAGAGTTTTCAATGAATTGTCTTATTCATTGGCTAAGTGTGTCAAGTGTGCAGATTCGTTATTGAAAGATTCAACTTATCAGTGGTGGAATACATTGATTTTTGTTGTGTCGAGAGAGCAGATCATTTAGGAATTCTTCCAAACTGAGTTTTGAAAGAAATACAATAGTCAAAGATTTTTGGATCAGAAACGCAAGGAATTTCTTGAGCAGTTGTATGACAGAGTACGAGTGGGAATTTCTCAAATGCAGTAAATATCGCTGGGAATGTATTTCGGCTGAGACTGCCATGTCTAAAAGATTTGAAGAAGGGTTAAATAAAGACATTAAGCTTCTAGTTGGAATTCTTGAGCTCAAAAGAATTCATTATATTGGTTGACCGAGCATATAAAACTGAAGAGCTGAGTAAGGAGAAAAGACATGCTGATTTTGAAGCTAGAGACTCAAGAAAAAGATCGACTGAGAAGTCATATTAGTCATCATCAAAGAGATCTAAAGAACACCACAACCGCTCTACAATTTCAGTAAGATATTCTCGTAGAGACAGAGGCAATCGACATTCGAGTTCAAAACCTTAGGCTACATTTGTAGCAAGTGTGGGTAGTGTCAGAGATGTTTAGCTTGAGTGCAAGCACCGTAAAAGACCACATTATTGTGAGTGTCAACCGAAGAATGGAGCGTGTTTCAGGTGTGGTTCCTTAGACCACTATCTTAGAGATTGCCTAGAGAAATCTAAGAAAGAGAAAGTTCAGACTACAAGGTTGGGCAACACAGCTGCGAGAGCTAGACCACCTCGTAATCCCAAAAATGTGAGTGGTAGCCATGGCGTAATAAAGATTCTACAATGAGATTCGAAGCACGGGCACTAGCCAAGGCTTATGCTATTCGCACACGAGAGGATGATTCTGTGCCAAATGTTATTACTGGTACTTTCTCTATTTTTGATATTGATGTTACTACTTTGATTGATCCGAGATCAACCCATTCGTATATTTGTATGAATTTAGTATCTAGTAAGAATTTACCTGTTGAGTCCACTGAATTCGTGGTTAAAGTGTCGAATCCCCTAGGGCGGTATGTGCTAGTTGATAAAGTTTGCAAGAATTGCCCTTTGATGATTCGAGGTTACAATTTTCTTGTTGATTTAATGCTATTACCATTTGATGAATTTGATTTAATTTTGGGCATGGATGGGTTATGTGACAGCCCTATTTTGGCCCTAATTGGAAAAGTGGTTTCGGGAGCACGAAACTGAGTCAGAAAGTTTTTTAAAATATTATTTTCTGTGTTTATATTATGTGAATTGTCATATGTGAAAGTTTCGTGTTTTAATTTTATCGTTTGGATGCTAAATTATTAATTAAGAACTCAATTGCATAAAAGAACAATTTGATGGATAATGTGTGAGTGCTGAATTGTAGATATTCTTTTAATATGGAGGGTCTAAGATGCAATTAGATCAAAGGAAATTTGCATGGACATGTTCGGCCATGAGATAGTGGAGAAGCCATGATTTTATCAAGGCTAAATTGGTAAATTAATAAATTAAGAACATGCATGTAATAGTAAAACATGAAATGGTTGCTCATTATTATCTTGTTTTGCCGAAACTAAAAGAAAAGAAAAATAAAAAAGTCTAGGGATATTCGGCCATTGAAGAAGCTTAATTAAGGTATGATTTCATGTTGTTTCTTTTAAAATTGTGAATTTGAGTTGGTTGTTAAGCTCTTGACATAGCCCATGTATGAATTTTTGAGTTTGTGGCAAAGTATGTATTCGGCCATGATTGTAATGTGCTAGATTTTGAACGTTGGATGTCTTGAATTGTAAAGGGTTATTAGATGAGTCTTAAGCTTGTTAAATGTTGATAAATTGGGGTTTTAAGGACAATTGGTATTCGGTCAATGTGGTTTAATGTGAAATTTTTATAGATTTGAGAAATGAGTGTTTAAATGTCTAAAATGATATTCGGGTATGGTTATTAACTTGTGTAATTTCATGTTAGTGATAGAAGCTAAGGTTTGAATGTTAAATTAGTTATTTTTATAATGGCCGAATGAGCTTAATATCAATGCATGGTTTAGTTTGAGTGATTTAAGGTAGAAATGATATTACCTTGTGCCGAATGTGATTATTGTGAGAAATGGTTTAATTTGGTGATAATGGAAAGGTTAAAGATGACCTATAATGTGTATGACTTTTACTATGATTTATTTTTGTGATAGCCGAATATAGCTATGAGATAATGCTTGAATAGTTGGTTGATGAGAAGCCAAATTGTTAGTTTAAGTAATTAATAATTATATTAGTTAATATAGTAAAATCGGCATATGAATTTTTTTAACAAAGCATTGTGTTAAATGTTAGAAGATGATACCTTAATGTTAATTTAGTTGTTAAAGTTGCCGAATCTGATTAATGGTGAGTAAGATTATGTTAAAAATTGATAAAAATTGAGCTAAGAGTGGCTAGTAAGGCCTAATTAGTTTGCTTGCTACATTCGGCCAAAAGAATGAATAATTGAGTTGTAACAAGTTAAAATTTGTTTAATTTAGCTCATGAGAAAAGAGAGCCAATTTCGGATAGGGGAAAGACAAAAATAGTTGAATAGTCAATCCGTAGTGGTTCGACGACATTCGAGGTAAGTTTTAAGTAGTTAAACATAAATTACATTCGATTATATCATGATATATTATGAAAATATGAAAATTAAGCATTCCTTGTCTTGTATGGATGAGCCGAATGGTAAAGATGAAATGATGGCATGTTGCGTTATGCTTATATGCCGAATGGAAAATATGACATTAAGATAAGTTTATGATATGCTATTGGGATCAAATGATAAGTGTGAAAAGAAAGAAAAGTGACTGAGAAGTATAATTACATATTCGAATGATGTTAGTACCTAAATTAAGTGATTGTGTTATATGTGCATGAGAATAAGAAAATTTAATGTGAGCGAAAGCTTGAGAATTGAGTTATCGTATTATATTCGGGCTTTGGCCTAGCAAGCTTTTAGCTGGTGAATATTTTCGGGCTTCTAGCCTAGCAGGTGTAATGCCGGTGAATGAGTATCGGACCTAAAGTCCAGCAGGCCTCATGCCGGTGATAAGTTCGGGTTTATACCTAGTAGGCTATTTGCCGATGAATTAAAATAAGTGAAAGACTATGAGGCTTTATGCTATTACGACATTTGAATTCGTTCAAGGAATTAAGTTGTCCAGGTATGTATTACTTACTTCTTAAAACGTGAGAATGTCCTGGATAGAATTTTGAATGTGCAATTGGGAAGTACTTGCCAAGTTGTTATATATATATATATATATATATACATATATTCGGCCATTTTTGGAAATTAGCATGAAAGTAGATGTTATGTATATGGTTGTAAACCTAGAAAAATTATTGTGGATGTGGTGTTATAATCTAGTTCAACTAGATTGAATTAAAGATAGCATTGCAAGGTTTAGATGTTTATGATTTTATGATCTTGAATGTGAATGAAATAATATACCAAGACGTCTACAATGTGGCTATGTTTATTCGGCCAAATGATATTACACATAGCTAATGTGATACGTGATTTTGGGATATTTGGCTTATAAGTGGAATTGAATTATAAGTGAAACTTTGATATGTGAATTAGTATAAATGGTTAAGACAGATGCAAACTTTGATATTGAAATTACTATTTACGAGTTATTATCGTTATACCTCAAATGTTTAACTTGCTTAAAGCTTACTAAGCTAAATTAGCTTATCGTGTGTATTTGTTTTCTGTGGCTATAGATTTGGTGGTCGTTACGTGCTCGGGGATCGTTGGTGAAGTCATCCACATTATCGTCACTATTTTGGTACTTTTAAAAGTCTATATATTGAAAGATGGCATGTATAGGCTTAACTCTCTTTTGAAAACAAGTTTAATTTTGAATATGTATATATTTAAGTCATGCGAAAATGACTTGCTCATTTACTAAGTATGAATGTATGGTTTGATGAAATTATGTGGCTGATATTATGTAAATATTCATTTATGTTAATTTGGGTTTTGATTATATGAATTAGCGAATGTATCATAAGCTTAGAATAGTCTTATATTCGGTTATAGCTTTAAGAAATTACCCGGTTATAGCTTTAAGAAATTACCAAATGAATAGTATTAATTTCGCATGATGTATAATTTGCCTATAGCATATTTGTTCAATCATGTGTAAGTACATAGTTTAACGATTAGGCTTTACTTTGTTTAGTATAGAAATTTGGAATTTGGTTAGATGAAATGCTCATTTGAAATATACATACATGCTTTTGGGTATGATCATGAAATAGTGTCAATTGTAAAATGACTTTGTTTTATAATTCAATTATGGTATAAGTAAGTCACATGAACAAGTTTTATATTCGTGAATTACATGCAATATGATGCTTGATGATTTTTCAGTTGGTTCCTTTTCGGATTAGATATTTGTAAAATAATTAGGAATGGCATAATTAAAAAGTTTAGTAAAGGATATTTCATTTTTTATGCACGTTTGATAATGAATGACTAGTCTGATCTGTCTTCTGATTTGTAATGCCTCGTAACCCTAATCTGGCGACAGATACGGGTTAGAGGTGTTATAGGTTAACTCTACATGACGCTAATGAAAGATTATTGTATTGAAATGTTAGAATGGTGAGACACTTCGTATTGAATCAGATAGTGTGAGTGGGTTGCCTATTGTTATATCAGCTATGTCAACGCAGGAATATATAAGAAAAGGTTGCAATGCTTACCTTGCTTATGAATTGGATTCTAAGGTGTTTGAATCGAAGCTTGAGACAGTTCTAGTGGTTTGCGAGTATCTTAATGTGTTTCCAGAATAGTTATATGGATTACCGCCGATTAAAGAAGTTGAGTTTGTTATTGAACTTGTACTGAGAATATCATCGATATAGATAGCATCTTATAGAATTGTTCCTATTGAGTTGAAAGAGTTGAAAGCACAGCTGCAAGAATTGACAGGTACGGGTTTTGCTCGACCCAGTTTCTCACCTTGGGGTGCACCAGTTTTGCTCGTTAAGAAAAATGATAGATTGATGAGATTGTGCATTGATTATGTAACTGCCCAAATCAGAGCCAAAATAAAACAGTAGTTTTGGAACCACAAATCCAAAATAGAAAATTTCATTACGATAAATTTCTATGGTCTACGATATGATTGGATGCATGTGTGAATTTTTTGTTAAGTAATTTTAATGATAAAGTGTGCAATTGAGTTATTAGGACTAAATTGCAAAAAGTGCAAAATGTGTATTCTAAAAGATTGAGTACTTAATTGTAATGAATTCAGAAATTAGATGTAATAGCCTGAGCTAGGGCTTAGTCGGAATAGTGGTTTCAAGACCACAAATCCGAAGTAGAAAAGTATAATTTATGATTATTTTTAAGTTTATGACATGATTGCATGATAGTGATAAAATGCCATGAAGGAATTTTTATGAAATAGTAGTTAAATTGTCCTTTACGACTAAATTGAAAAAGTTGCAAAATATGAGTTTCTAGAAGGTTTAAGTATGAAATAGCATTACAAAAATTCTTAGAGGTCCTTATTTAGTAATTAGACCATTTTATAGCATGATGGACAAAAATGCCCAATGAAGGGTAAAATTTTAAAGAAAGGCCATAAGGGCATTTTGGTCATTTGGTAAATTAATGAATCAAAAAGGGAAAAAGAAAGCAAAAATGTGCCCATCTTCTTTTCCAAGGTGCCGAAAATTTCAAGCTCCATAGCTAGGGTATTGCTTTAACTTTTCAAGCTTCAAGTAATTGCAATTTAGCCCCATTTTTAATTCTCTTTGTATTTTTGAAATCCTTGCAACATGATTAAGCCATTTCTACCACTAATTTGAGCAAGGGATTATATTAAAAAATATACCCATTCATGACATGCAAGCAAATTGATGTTTAGTGGTAGAAAATGAAAGTTAAAGTGTAGTAAATATCTTTTTCTAAGAGATTTTCATGAAAAACTCTAATAGGGACTAAATTGCAAATGTAATGAAATGTGTAGTAAAAGTGAGAAATTATGAAAAATAAGGGCTATTATGAGCACATGAAAGGTTCGGCTAGGCTTCTAATTCAATAATAGAAGGTTAATTCACCCACCCTTTTATGGATGAAACAAAGGGCATAAAATATTTTCACAGTCCTCAAATAAGATAGTAACATAAGTGTGTATCACTCATTGGGTCTTTTGTATCCAATTTTGAAATTTCAGAATACAAATTTGTTTACTTTCAAGAAATATTCTTCAACAAAAAAATTACCCAAAGTTACCACCACTAGTTCATTCTCAAGATATTGTAATCGAGTTGTATTCTTTTTAGTAAATAACTTTTGAAGAGTCTCCCACACTTGCTTTGGTGACTACAGATCACGAACATGTGACAGCCCGATTTAGGGACTAAACGGAATAGTGGTTTCGAAACCATAAATTCGAAGTAGAAAAATTTATTTCGATTAATTTTTAATAGTTACTGTGTGTAACGCCCCCACACCCGAGACCGTCGCTGGAGTCGAGCTTGAGGTGTTACTGAACATAATTTTCCATTTTAAGAACTTTGAAACATTTAATTCTACATTCACAGCATACTGTCTACCTGCGTTACGGTTATAAAAAAAAATCATATCTCGAGTTACGAAACTCGAAATCAAGATCCGTAAATTTTCCCTGAAACTAGACTCATATATCTATATACTAATTTTTTTTAGAATTTTTGGTCGGGCCAATTAGTACAGTTTATTAGTTAAAGTTACCCCTGTTTCAAGACTCGACTGCACTGACCTCTGCTTACTACGAACCATTTTTCTCTCTCTACAAAATTCATATGATTATGCATGCCGTTTGTTTCTCTTAAAACTAGACTCAGTAAGGATTTTGAACATATAAAGCATAAGAACATTTGTTATCTTACCACACCATCATCTTACCATGTTCTCACATATAGTTTAGGATCATACCTGTTCAATTCCTCTTTCACAATACGTCACAACATACCTCGGTCGCTTAGACGCTCTCATTGCTTATTTATCAATTTACCCGTTGAACACATAGGAATATAACTCGGATACTCTAATCGTATACACATAAATGTCATATCCGTAGCCAAGCTACCATGTAACCCGCCCATAATCGAACTCAGACTCAACTCAACGAGTTCGGGCGTTCGAATCCATAAGTGAACTCGGACTCAACTCAACGAGCTCGGATGCCTAGTTACATCTCACAAACTCGGACTCAACTCAACGAGTTCGGACATTTGCATCCATAAGTGAACTCGGACTCAACTCAACGAGTTCGGATGCTCAACCATTCTAGTGACATGTCACTTGTATCCTAATCTGTTCCCAAGGTTCAAATGGGATTTACTTCGATCACATATCCTTGCCGGCTTCCACAGAATACCGAAACCAATACTCAGTAGCAATTTATATTTAACAAGTAGCACACATAATTTACATATTATTCGATAATAACCACAAAGCGTATATTTCATGATAAAAATCAGCATATCATATAGATAACATTAATTAACTTAAAAATAACAATTATGTTACATTTTACACATGAACTTACCTCGGTACAAAATATAGCAATTTTGCAATTTAGTCCACAATCTTTTCTTTTCCTCGATCAAGGTTGATTCCACGTCTTTCTTGATCTAAAATAACACATTTAGCTTATTTAATACTCACATTTATAAAAAAAATCCTTAACTCTAACTTTTTTAAAATTATGAATTTGCCCCTAAACTTTTGCATATTTATGTTTTTGCCCCAAAGCTCGGAAATTAAACTTTAATTTGATATGTTTTAGGACATGCTGATCAATTATTTGCTATTAGCAAGCTCAAATTCCCACTATAACACATATGTTTTAGGACATGCTGATCATTTATTTGCTATTAGCAAGCTCAAATTCCCACTTGTTATAGGCCAATTTTGGCCCTATTAAATTACAACCATTGAACCCATCCAAAATTAAAACCCAATGTCCATTTACAGTCCATATTACAAACCCATTTTACAAAAACGTTAAACCCAATTACATTGACCCAAAACCTTTACATTTAAACCCAAAAATCCCATTACCCAATTTTAACCCATTACCCAGGCCCTAATTGGTCTAACCCAAATACACCCAAACCCTAGCCCGAATACCCGTTTAGCCTCACTCGTGCCGCCTCCCACTTGCCCACTTGTACTAGCCTCTGACGCCTCTGTCAACCAGTCCCATCCACCGCCCTCAGCACCGCCCACAGTCTCAGCACCGCCCTTCACTCCTGCAAGTAATAAAATAGACGGGACAGAAAGTAGAATAGAAAATAAAAAATAATATTGTAAGGGCTATAAAAGCCCGATTCAAAACAGTGTAAAGGGATTCGGAAAAACTTTCTATATAGAATCAGAGAGCTTTAAAGCACAAATAAGAACATCAAAACACCCAAAATAGCAGCGAAGGGATACCCCTCAATCAACATAGAATCGGAGATCAAAACAGAATTAGTAGGTAACGTTTTCAGATCTATTTATTTTTGCATACACGAACGATTATTAAATAAGAAAATAACCTAAGTATTAAGCCTAAAGGATTTATAGATTAAAACATAAATTTTTTAAAAATTTTACCTTTTTCCGGCCACCGTTCCGGTGGCCGGAACATCGGCAGACGGCGGCGCGCACGATGGTCCGATCACCGACCGGTGACCGGACGTTGACCGGTCCGGCGACCGGAGCCCGGAGGCCCCCCTCCTTCCTTCCCCTCTCCTCTCTTCCCTTTCTCTCTTTTTTTTTCTCTCCACGGCACAAATGAGCCGAAGTCAAAAAATTTGGGTTTATATAGTTTTGAACTCGGGTCGGGTCGACCCGACCCGCTCCGCCTAGGGTCCGCGTGCTCTGACGTCACGTGGGGAATTTGCGCAATTGGTCCTTCCGCTTTCTTTTTAAGTTACAATCAAGTTATTTTTATTTTAAATTGACCCTGAAAGTTACTCCGTGTCTCAATTTAGCCCCTACTACTGCGCAGCGTTTTAAAGCTCCGGTTAAATTACTGTTTTGGTCCCCCGGGGTTTTAAGCGTGTTTAAATAGGTCCTTTTTCAATTGTTTTATTTTAAAATCTGGCCCGAACTTTTAATTTTGCTTCCAATTTCATCCTTTTGCCGTTTTATATATATTTAATTTTATTATTATTATTATTATCAATTTGATTATTATTATTATTATTATCATTGTTAATTTCATTATTATTATTGTCATTATTATTATTATCATGTCTTACTATTAATGTTATTTTAGGTCTAGGTTAATATTGTATACATATACATATATATATATATTTGTTTTTCATATTATTATTCCTAATAAACTTATATTTTACACATATGTTTAGATATTATTATCATATTTTATAATGCATGCATGTTCATGTATATATATATGTATATTATCAATTCTCTGTTATATTATTTTTATTACTTTACTTCTACTATGTTTGACATGTCTTGCATTTTGCATATATATATTCTAATATTATTTATACATTATTTTATATACCTTTTTAATACTACCTTTTGCACGTAATTTAATATCATATTATGTATATATTATATATATTTTGATGTTATATTATACGTATACATTTGTATAAAAACGTAAATATTATATATGTTTTTTGATACTATATTATTTATATGTTTTATCATCATTTTATAGCTTACTATGTAAATATTTTTATTTCTAATATATATATATTATACGAATATTTAGTATTATCATATACCTATATTTAATATACGTGAATTTGTGTAATATTATTAATAGTTATAGTTATTATTATCGGTTTTAATACTCACACCTTGTATGTATATACATATATATATTTTAAATGCTATCATGCGTATTTCGTATCTTATACATATATTTTTAGCATCGCATATTATATTATGTGTGTATATATATACTTATTTTTCTTTTATTATTATGTATGTATTGTGTTTTTTAATTTACACCATATTTTAACATAATATTATATAAACTTTTTCATCCGCATTATATTTTACGTGTTTACATATATATATAAACATATAGCATTATTAGTATTTGAATATATGTCCGTTTTATATTTAATATCATTTTCATATATCTATTATAATTTTCGTTATTAACATATTGTTCTTATTAGACTATTAACACGTCATCTCGATATCGTTATTATCATTTACTATGACCATTCTCATTTTATTATTAATATATCGCCTGCCTTTATTTTCTTGTAAATACCATTATCGTTTTCTTCTAAATATTATGTTAATATTTGTCATGTTTTAATTAATTTCAATAAACAAGGCAATGTGCCGATTTTAACATTAAGCCGGCGATTTCATCGCTATGTTGGGTGAATCACGAATGGCTCGTGTTAAAAGCGGGATATCCTTTCAAAAGAAAAACATAACCACTTGTACTTTGATCGGATCGCAATTAAATTTTAAGTTGAACTCGTATTTTCGAAAATTAAGACAACGCATGTTTGAAAAGATACCAATTTTTGGGCGTCGCGGGGGTGCTAATACCTTCCCCGCGCGTAACCGACTCCCGAACCCTACTTTTCTCTGAACTTTAAACGCGGACCTAAACTTGGCCTTTTTACCTGAAATTTGATGTTTTATCAGGTGTCCGATCGCACCTAGAAGAAAAGATCGGTGGCGACTCCTTTGCTTTAACAAAAATCAAAACTCGTTTTCAAGATTTAAGATCGCCACAATTAGCGACCTAAGCTAAAAATTTTTCGTCGCTACAGCTGGCGACTCCACTGGGGACCAGCTTTCGAGAGTCGAATCGAATCAAATGCGTTATCAAAATTTTCGAAATGCCTTTTTCAAATTAATATTTAGTTGTGATCCTCAAAATTTTGCAAAGATCATGTACTCGCATCTCATTGTAAATGTTTTCTAACTTCTTGTTTACTTGTTTTGAAGCCCTAAATTTCTAAGCTTTGGTTCTCTAAGTCTAGTTTTTAAAATAAAACGAAAGGTTTGTAAGTTTCTCCCCACACACCGTTCACGCGCATTGTAGCATAACATGAGCGCCATACCCGGGCTCCGTCCCTCTTAAGTGAAAGTAAACGCTACGCCTTCGTGAGTTAACTCGTCCCTCCGCACAGGCTAGTGAATACTTTCGGGTTACATATGACTTATGCTTTCGTGAGATAACTCGTCCCTCCGCATAGGCATAAGTAAATGTAATCCCTCGAATTGATCTCGTAAGCCTGTGATGGGCTATGACCGAGGTTCTGTACTAATCTTAGTAGATGACAGTACAGACAATTCGGGTACCTTTCTAGAACCTAAAACCACATATAATGAACTGTACGAGCCACCCAATTAGAGCCATGCCGAACTTCTGTCTGTTTAGCAAACACCAAAATAGGCACACGGGAGAAATGCCTCTTACCTTTTGTACTTTTACTTTGTATAAGGGGAAGGGATTTATCTGTTAAATTGAATCGGGTAGTTTAAAATTGCTTTAATTTATTTTCATTTATATCTGATCACTAACCAAGTTTGATTGTCTTTGTTTTATTCCTCATCGTGCATCATAGGCATCATAATAGGACGGTGTTGACTAAAGATTAGTTGCCAAAAACGGGTTTCAAATGGAAGAGTCAATTGTACAAACGACTGAGACAAACACCGTGGTTCGGGACTGGTCTTTGAGAACTCAAAGAGAAAAGGGAGACAGCCTGGTAGAAGGATGCATTGTCAATCTACCCGAGCGGGTGACTGTGAATGTCCGTCAAAACAACCTTGAAGACTTGGTTGGGATCTGGAATCAGTGGGATTCAGATACTAGGGGCATTTTCACCGAAAGGTACGGGGACATAGCCCATCTGATTGCTGTCAAAGTAGACGAAAGATTGATTCAAGCTATGATCAGATTTTGGGATCCGGGTTATCAGTGTTTCACATTCAACCAAGAGGATATGACCCCTACGATAGAGGAGTATGCTGCTCTGCTGCGTGTCGAAAACATGCAAACCTACAAAATATATGTCAAAGAGCCCAAGCCGATGACATTCAGGAAAAAGTTAGTAAGGCTGACGGATATGACCGATGCATGGGCCGAAAAGCAAATAAAGAAAAAGAATGAAATCAGCTGCGTCCCATGGTTTTCCCTACGAGACCTGGTTTTAAACCATCCTGACATGTTGAAACGGATAAATTTGTTTGCTTTGGCTATCTATGGTTTAGTTGTCTTTCCGAAGATTCTCGGACATATAGAAGTAGCGGTAGTGGATTTCTTTGAAAAGTTGAAGCAAGGTATCAACCCTGCCCCAACCATCCTAGCAGAGACCTTCAAATCTTTGAGCAGTTGCAGGAAAAGAGGGGAAGGACGATTCATCGGATGTGCACAGCTACTTAACGTTTGGATTTTGAGTCACTTTTGGAAGGTAGAGCGCATACCGTTCCACATGTTTTCGAAGACATTTGCTCCGTTGGAAGCTCACCATAAGAAAGAGTGGCCGAAGGAGGTTACTGAGCAGCATTGGGTCTCAGTGTTTCAGAACTTGCGTGCCGAGGACATAGTATGGAGAGCGCCGTGGATACGCCCTTCGCTTCTGTTATACAAGGTCAGAAACCAAGATTGGATACCACTACTTGGATTGTGGGGAGGGATTGGTCACGCTCCTCTTTTGGTTCAAAGACAGTTCTCTTCACGACAGTTTATACCCGCCACCAGTGGTCTGGCTCAGTCAGAGTTTGTTTTTGCGGGCGAAGGTTATATAAAGAAAGTCCGAGACACTGCAAAGGCTTGGAAAAGAATTCATCTGATGAAGTTGGCTTTATATGCTGACACTATCACCCAGGACTACGATGCATGGAGAAAGCAACGGATGAGTAGTTTGCAAGTCTCATCGGCAGATTACGCCTTTCAGAATCCTTTTTCGAATGAAATTCCATCCGAGCTAGAGACGGCGAGACGAGAATTCGAACGTGAAAAGACAAAAATGTTACGAGACCTTAGTGCCCTTCAAGAAGAAAACTATCAGCTGAAGATCGATGTTCAAATTGAAAGATCCAGGGCCGAGAAGGTACAAAAAGAAGCCGAGGTCGTTAGAAACGACTTAAGAGATCTTCATCTGGAAAATAAAAAGTTAAGAGGCACCATAAAGAACAGCGGGCTGGGCAAGTCGTCAGCGGAATGGAAAGAGGAATTGAGTAATGTCAAAAGTGGGATGGAATTTTGGAAAGGAAAAGCAAAGAAAGAAGAAGGAAAGGCTGCACGGGCTGTAATAGAGTTAAGAAAGAAGTCTGCCGAGCATGAAGCTACATCTGTTGAACTGATGACTAGTCGAGCTAAGCGTCAAGAATTGAAAGAAATGATACGGGATTTAGAAGACACACTACAAGCTCGACAACAACAACTGGATACTCTCTTGGAAGCTTTGGAAGAAAGGAAGGGTCAGTATGATAAAGATACCCACGCGTACGAAAGAGCCCTCTGCGAAAAGGATGAAAATCTCAAATACTTGATCAACGAGATTCGTACGGCAGCCATGCACATAATGCAAATAGCGGATGAAGCCGAGAGTCTTAGTTGCCAATTCCCGCCTAGACAGAGATCGAGCATATCAGAATTCTTGGAACGGGTGAAGAATTACGGCAATGTAGCAAGGAAGTTTGTATAAAAGCTGGATCAAATGATGAAAAAACGTTTTGTAAATAGCCTCTTTTGATTAATGAAATGCCTAGATAGGGGCTGTCTGGAATCAACACCGATTTTTGCATATGCATTCATAACTAACATTTGACATGCATTCATAACTAACATTTAACATTCATTCATTCATTCATTCATTCATTCACTGCATATCCCACGATCATTCGCTAAAGAGTAGAATGGTATAATGCGCAGTTGTGACGTTGTAAACCTGGAATCACACCATACGTATAGAACACGTCGACAAGCCAGAGCAATGGAGGCTGAGTTTAATGAAAGAATTGAAAGGATGGAGAGGATTCAGAAAGAATTACAGGAACAGTTAGCCAGGTCGCAACAGGAGACGAGAGAGTTGATGATAAGGTCTCGGGAAGAATCTACTGAACAGAAAGATCAAATGACTAGGATGATGGAGATGATGTCGGCCCTAGTCAAAGGAAAAGGACCCTTACAAAACCCTGAAGTTGTGAATCTTGATCAAGAACCGCCTTATCCTCCAGGGTTTACTCCGCCCCACGTGACATATAGAGGATACACACAGGGAGGACCCGCGGGCATAGAACAGCGGCCTGTAACACCCCCTCCTGTAGGACAGGGAGTATTTGTGGCAAACCCAGGAACTGCTCCGGTTGATCCACCTGTCCCAGACCTAGACGATCCTGCAGAAATCGCTAGGTTAAGGATAGAAAATTAAGAAGTCCAAGAAAAATATAGAAGTCTGGAGGAAAGACTTAGAGCGATAGAAGGCATTGAAGTCTTCTCGGCGCTAAACGCTAAAGAACTTAGTTTGGTACCTGATTTGGTCCTCCCTCCAAAATTCAAAGCACCGGATTTTGAAAAGTATAATGGCTCGAGATGCCCGAAGGCACATCTCGTTATGTTCTGCCGAAAAATGACTTGTTATGTCAATGAAGACAAGCTGCTTATACATTGTTTTCAGGACAGTTTGACCGGATCAGCTCTCCGCTGGTACAACCAACTCAGTAGAGAAAAGATCCGAACCTGGAAGGATCTAGCCGCGGCATTTTGCGAGCAGTACAAACACGTCTCCGATATGGTACCCGACCGCATGACACTACAAATGATGGAGAAAAAGCCATCAGAAACTTTTAGACAATATGCGCAGAGGTGGAGAGACATCTCGGCTCAGGTGGAACCTCCATTGACCAAGACTGAGATAGCAGTCCTGTTCATCAATACCCTGAAGGCGCCATGCTATGATAAATTAGTGGGAAGCGCCACAAAGGACTTCTCGGATATTGTCATATCCGGTGAACTTATAGAAAACGCGGTTAAAAGTGGAAGAATGGAAGGAGAAGGTTCGAAGAAGGCAGTGCCCATGAGAAAAAAGGAGCCGGAAGCCCACATGGTGGGAACCGGAAACCGTTATGCTCCTAGTCCATATCCTAATCAATTTCGACCTCGAAATTACCCGCCACCAAACTTCTATCAACCACAAGCCCCCTATTACCAACCATCATCTCCCTATCCTTCTTACCCTGTCTATGCAACCAACAACCCGAGGCCAGCCACCACGTTTCCTCAAAATACCGGCTCTACCCAAGGCCAACCTAGAGGAGAACCAAGGCCAGCGAGGCCTAACCCCGAAAGACCCCAATTCACCCCTATTACAGTATCTTATGGGGAACTATACCCCAAGCTTTTAGAGAAACAATTGATATCTCCTCATTACATGGCACCATTGAAACCCCCGTACCCAAAGTGGTACG
This sequence comes from Gossypium stocksii, assembly GCA_020496765.1. Taxonomy (NCBI): domain Eukaryota; kingdom Viridiplantae; phylum Streptophyta; class Magnoliopsida; order Malvales; family Malvaceae; genus Gossypium; species Gossypium stocksii. The sequence goes on from CM035629.1 coordinate 85,478,173, forward strand.
ACCCAAATGCAAGCTGTGCATACCACGCGGGGAACCAGGGGCACTCTACGGAAAACTGCATTGCCTTTAAACGAAGAGTCCAAGGTTTAATCGATGCCGGTGTTTTGCGCTTCGACGGTACCGGTGGTGAAACTGGGAACCCGTTCCCAAATCATACTGAAAGAAATGTAAGCGCAGTGGAGGAGATAAATGAATTGCAAACCAGAAGAGTTGTTTCAGAAATAAGCTCACCTTTGCAGAGAATCTGGGAGGTGCTGCTTGAAAAAGGGTTACTCTGTCGTCTTAAAGGGATAACCGAGAAAAGAAACGCGAAAAGTCAAAATTTTTGTGATTTCCATGAAGTCGAAGGACATAATATCCAGTCGTGTGAGCAATTTAAAGAATTACTCCAAAACATGATGGATAATAAAGAAATTGAAATCTTCAATGGAAGAAAAGAGGCCAATGAAAGAGAAATATGTGCCTCTGATGGTCAATCATCGGATCTCCCTTACACTGCTGAACGACCATTGATAATATATTATGATGCGAGGAGAGAACCAGTAAAACCAAAAATGGTAATTGAGGCGCCATCGCCTTTTCCGTACCAGGATAGTAAGGCAATACCTTGGAAGTACGATGTTAATATCGTCACTCCTGAAAGTGAAAAATCCCAAGGCACGGCTAAAAATATCGGAGAAGTTGGTCACTTTACCCGGAGTGGAAGATGCTATTCCAAAGAAGTTGAACCAGCAAAGAGGAATAATGATTCCAAACAAAAGGGAAAGGCACCCATATTTGAGGCTGAAGTTGAATCGGAAAGTCCGCCCGAACGACAAGAGACTAAAAGACCTGTAAATGAAGAAGAGGCACAGGAATTCTTGAAATTCATTAAACACAGTGAGTACAACGTGGTCGAACAATTAAGTAAACAACCTGCACGTATTTTGGTATTATCCCTATTATTGAACTCAGAGCCACATCGAAATGCCTTGTTAAAGGTATTGAATCAAGCCTATGTAGCAAACAATATATCAGTCGAAAAGCTTGATAGGTGGATCAATAACTTGAACGCTGATAATTTCATCTCTTTTAGTGATGATGAAATACCACCGAACGGTAGAGGCTCCGTGAAGGCACTGCACATAACAACCCGCTGTAAGGGATATATAATACCAAACGTGCTTATTGATAATGGATCAGCACTTAATGTTATGCCCCTGGCCACACTTTCCAGAATTCCGATAGATTTGTCCTATTTGAGGCCGTGTCATTCCACGGTGAGGGCATTTGATGGAACGAGACGAGAAGTTGTAGGAAAAATTGAGATCCCTCTAGAAGTGGGTCCTTATGTCTATGACGTCGAGTTCCAAGTTATGGACATCACCCCTTCATATAACTGCCTCCTGGGGAGGCCATGGATCCATTCGGCTGGGGCAGTTCCATCATCCCTTCATCAGAAAATAAAGTTTATCATGGATGGCTGCTTGGTTACCGTTGAGGGTGAAGAGGATATTGTTGCGTCTATCTCTGCAGACACACCTTACCTCGAAGCGAACAAAGACGCCGTGGAATGTTCCTTTAGATCTTTTGAGTTCGTCAACGCCACATTTGTGGCTGAAGGAAACAGAATTCCCGTGCCTAGGCTGTCGAAGAATACTAAAATGGGAATCAAGCTGACGGTAGGGAGAGGGGCCCGAGCAAGGAAAGGTTTGGGAAGATATCATCAAGGGATAGCCAGGGCCTTAAAGCCAGTACCTCATAAGGCACGATTTGGTCTAGGATTCCAACCAAATGCACATCACTTGAAGAAACAGTGGAAGAAGGAGCAAGAAAGAAGGGTTGCGAGGACTCTAGGACGAGAACCGGAATGGGAACCCATTGAGTACCCCCATCTGTCAATGACATTTACATCTGCTGGAATAATATATCCTGGGCAAGATAGTGTGCACAGCCCATTGTTACTCATTGAGAAGGCTTTCCAGAATGTTTGCATAAATGTCATTGATGAAGAAGCTGGCACAAGTAAGAACGTTTCAAAGATACGCCCTTGTCCCCCGGGTTACATGTTGAACAATTGGACCGCTGAAGATCTCCTTGTGGTTTACAAGTCTTCCTCAGAGTAATATCCGATATTTACTTTTTGTGTCCCTAAATATAATGGGATTCTTTTGTAAGAGCTGTCGTCTGCTCTTTATCTATTAAATGAATATTAATGAAGAAGCATTTTGTCATAACCTTTTTGCATTTGCATCTACTCCATAATTATTTTTTCATTTCATGGCCTATTCTTGCACTTACCCCATACCATGCCATAATGTTTTGTTTGTTGTTGCCAAAACTTGGATGTCCCTCTATAGTGTTCTCTTTCCCATTCAATTTTCAGGTGTTCAGAGGCCAATGACATGAACGAACCCGTTACCAATCTTGAAATCGATTTTGAAAGGACTGTTTGTTTAGGAGAATTCGAGGATGATGGAAATGCCGAAGACTATGTCTCGTCTCCTGACTTGCTAAGGTTGGTGGAACAAGAGGACAAATAGATTCTACCTCATCAAGAATCTGTTGAAACAATAAACTTGGGCACCAATGAAAATAAGTAAGAAGTGAAGATTGGGACCTCACTCTCAGAGAACACCAGGCATCATTTGATTGATTTGCTTCATGAGTACAAAGACGTGTTTGCATGGTCCTATCAGGATATGCCGGGATTAGACGGGGACATAATGGTTCATAAGCTCCCGCTGAGACCCGAATGTAAACCCATCCAACAAAAATTAAGGCGGATAAGGCCCGAAATGCTGCTGAAGATAAAAGAGGAAGTCAAGAGGCAATTTAATGCAGGCTTCCTACAAGCTTCCAGATATCCAGAATGGGTGGCTAATATTGTCCCAGTGCCAAAGAAGGATGGTAAAGTGCGAATGTGCGTGGATTATCATGACCTGAACCGCGCAAGTCCTAAGGATAATTTTCCCTTACCACATATCGATACACTGGTGGACAATACGGCGAAGCATTCATTATTTTCTTTCATGGATGGATTTTCGGGGTATAATCAGATCAAAATGGCTCCCGAGGATATGGAGAAAACCACCTTTATAACGATGTGGGGAACGTTCTGTTACAAGGTGATGCCATTCGGGCTCAAGAATGCCGGGGCCACGTATCAGAGGGCCATGGTGACATTGTTCCATGATATGATGCATAAGGAGATAGAAGTCTATGTTGACGACATGATTGCTAAGTCCCGAGGAGAAGAGGAACATATTGTGAACCTCAAAAAGTTATTTGAAAGACTGAGAAAGTTTCAGCTAAGGCTTAATCCGGTTAAATGTACATTCGGGGTTACCTCGGGAAAGTTGCTAGGCTTCATCGTCAGTGAAAGAGGCATCGAGGTGGATCCGGAAAAGATAAAAGCCATTCAAGAATTACCGCCTCCGCGTACACAGAAAGAGGTCAGAGGATTCTTGGGAAGGCTAAACTACATTTCCCGATTCATTTCTCAACTCACCAATCAGTGTGACCCCATCTTTCGACTCCTTCGAAAGCACAATTCTGGAGAATGGGACGAGAAATGTCAGGAAGCCTTTGACAAAATAAAACAATACTTGTCTAACCCCCCAGTGCTAGTGCCACCAACCCCAGGGAGGCCTTTGATTTTGTATGTAACTGTGTTCGAGAACTCAATGGGTTGTGTACTCGGGCAGCATGACGAGTCGGGGAAGAAAGAAAAGGCGATATACTACCTTAGCAAAAAGTTTACAGAATACGAAGCAAGGTATTCATCAATCGAAAAGTTCTGTTGTGCTTTGGTTTGGGCAGCTCGGAGATTCAGGCAATACATGTTGTATCACACGACATGGTTGATTTCAAAGCTAGACCCGATAAAGTATATGATGGAATCGCCTGCACTCTCAGGGAGAATGGCGCGTTGGCAGATCCTGTTATCAGAATACGATATCATCTATGTGAGTCAGAAATCGGTGAAAGGGAGTGCAATAGCTGATTTCTTAGCGGCTCGAACAACCGAAGAGTATGAGCCCCTGAGATTTGATTTCCCGGATGAAGATTTAATATGTATCACAGAAAGAGAGTGTGAGTCATCAAAGGGGACGCCCTGGAAGATGAGCTTTGATGGCGCGTCAAATGCCCTGGGGCCTGGGATTGGGGCAGTCTTAGTATCACCGGAAGGAGATCATTATCCTTTCACCGCTAGACTCAATTTTTTCTGCACTAACAACATTGCAGAATACGAGGCTTGTATCATGGGACTTCGGGCAGCTATTGAACGAAATATCAATGTCTTAGAGGTATACGGGGATTCAGCTCTAGTGATCTACCAAATCCGCGGAGAATGGGAAGTGAGAGATCAAAAGTTGATTAAGTACAGCCATCTGGTAGCTGAATTGATCAAAGACTTCAAAGAAATAACATTTAATTACTTCCCACGCGAAGATAATCAATTGGCTGATGCCTTGGCCACTCTGGCTTCCATGTTTAAAACAAATAAAAAAGCAGAAATAATGCCCCTCAGGATGAGCATATACGAGGTCTCTGTACATTGTTATAGCATCGAGAAGGAGGCTGATGGACGACCATGGTACCATGATATCTTGGAGTACATCAAGAATCAAACGTATCCTGAACAGGCAAACGAGAATGACCAAAGAACAATCAGAAGAATGTCAGTGGGATTTGTTCTTGATGGAGACACCTTGTACAAGAGAGGCAAAGATCAGGTGCTTATGAGATGCGTTGACACCGCTGAAGCCAAGAAAATACTTGAAGAAGTTCATGAAGGAATATGTGGGACCCACTCCAACGGCTTCACTATGTCCAGAAAAATTATGAGACTCGGGTATTACTGGTCGACGATGGAAAGGGATTGCATTAGCTACGCAAGAAAGTGCCACAAATGTCAAATTTATGGCGACAAAATTCATGTAGCTCCTTCTCCCCTTCATGTTATGACTTCTCCATGGCCCTTTTCAATGTGGGGCATGGACGTTATAGGGCCGATTTCTCTCAAAGCTTCTAATGGGCACCGATTCATTTTCGTGGTCATCGACTATTTCACAAAATGGGTAGAAGCTGCCTCATTTGCTAATGTGACAAGGGCCGCTGTCTGTAGGTTCTTGAAAAAGGAAATCATTTGTCGATATGGTTTGCCTGAAAGAATCATCTCAGATAACGCTTTGAATTTGAACAATAAAATGATGACAGAGGTGTGCAAGCAATTTCAAATAAAGCATCATAATTCCTCGCCTTATCGCCCGAAGATGAATGGAGCTGTTGAAGCAGCTAACAAGAACATAAAGAAGATCATCGGCAAAATGACAGAAACCTACAAGGACTGGCACGAAAAGCTGCCATTCGCTCTGTTCGCATATCGCACATCTGTGAGGACGTCCACAGGGGCAACTCCTTTCTTTCTAGTCTATGGGATGGAAGCCGTGCTACCTATTGAAGTTGAGATACCGTCCCTACGAGTCTTAATGGAATCGAAACTCGAGGAGGCCGAATGGGTCCAAGCTCGATATGATCAGTTGAATCTCATCGAAGAAAAACGCTTGAAGGCAATCTGCCATGGACAGATGTACCAGAAACGGATGATCGCCGCCCATGACAAGAAAGTAAGGCCAAGAGAATTCCATGAAGGAGAACTCGTGTTGAGAAAGATCCTCCCAATACAAAAAGATTTGCGAGGAAAATGGGCACCTAATTGGGAAGGACCATACGTCGTGAAGAAAGCATTCTCTGGTGGGGCTTTGATTCTCACAGAAATGGATGGGAAGGAGTTACCAAATCCAGTAAACTCCGATGTTGTGAAGAAATACTACACTTAAAAAAAAAAAAAGGGAGATCAAGGTGAAAACCCAAAAAGGGCGCCTTGGTCAAACACAGAACATTAGGATGAAAACCCGAAAGGGCGTCCTAATAAAGCAAATTTGGGCCCAAGGGGGCAGAAGCAATTTTGAACAGTGGGCCAAGTGACCAGGCTATAGTATGAAGCATTTCTGAACATTCGAGATCTTCTACACAAGAGGCCTTACTCAGAAAGATTCGTGATTTAGAAACGTGGCAGAGTTCATGCATTGAATATCTAGAACATTTGTATCCACTAATATGGTTCCTTTTCTTCTATGGCACTTTCAATTATCCTTGGTTGACTTTGTTTGTTACCTTCGAAAATTATGTGAAGTCTCTTTCTTGTAACTACCTGACCATTTACATGCATCTTATTATGTTTATTTAATTGATAAATAGTAATATGACATGCTCTGTACAAAAAAAATGTTGAGTATTACTCGGATAGAAAACTAGACAGACGCAAGGATTTCAAAAGCAGGAACAAAAGTTCAACATATACCAAACAAGGATATCTGAGAAACGTAGTTTACTTGTAAAGCTTGAAAGATGGATATAAAGCCTGAAGAGAAACTTAAGAATCCAAGCAATGAAAACAGATCATCATGATAAGTAAAGCAAGAGCTCGGAAGCAAGAACAAAAGCTCAGATAGGGCAAAAGAGTGCTATCCAAGAAACAAAGGTTACTCGTGAAATTGGGAAACGAGTACGAAGTTTAAAAGAAAAGGTCAAGAAATAATGAGACCAGATCACTACAAGAGTCTTGAAGAAAAGAGATCACGACAAACAAATGCAAGGCACATAACATGTTCATATAGACATGAATGCATTTAAGACAAACATGTGCATATCATGATTGCATCATGCATGACACGTACAGATATTCTAGCAGAACAAAGGGTTTTCGATGATAATTGTACAGAATCAAGGGAAGGATACTTGAGTTCCACCAGATGATATGTTTTGTACTCCGAGGTACCTTTAATTTATGTTTCAAAAAATCGACTCATATTGCGAGAGGTGAGTTGAGCCTCAGGACACGCTGAGGTATTTTCAATTTCTGTCTTTAATCTATGTTTCAAAAATCAGCTCATATTGCGAGAAGTGAGTTGAGCCTCAAGACACGTTGAGGTACTTTTAATTTCTGTTATTGACTCATATTGCGAGAGATGAGTCAAATCTCAAGTCACGGCAAGATGTTTTCAACATCTGTCTTTAATTTATGTTTCAAAATCAGCTCATATTGCGAGAGGTGAGCTGAGCCTCAAGACACGTTGAGGTATCTTTAATTTCAAAATCAACTCATATTGCGAGAGGTGAGTTGAGCCTCAGGACACGCTGAGGTATTTTCAATTTCTGTTTTCAGTTTCAGTTTTTAATCAACTCATATTGCGAGAGGTGGGTTGAGCTATTTTTTTAATTTCAGTTTTCAAATTTCTGTTCATTCAACTCATATTGCGAGAAGTGAGTTGATTTCTTTTTAATCTTGCCTTTTAATTGCTGTTCATTCAACTCATATTGCGAGAGGTGAGTTGATCTTTTTCAATTCCTACTTTTTTTAAATTTCTGTTTATTCAACTCATATTGCGAGGGGTGAGTTGATCTTTTTTCAATTTCTGCTATTTAATTTCTATTCATTCAACTCATATTGCGATAGGTGAGTTGATCTTTTTCAATTCTGCTTTAATTTTTGGTTATTCAACTCATATCGCGAGAGGTGAGTTGATCTTTTTCAATTTCTGCTTTTTAATTTCTACTGTTCAAAAATCAACTCATATTGCGAGAGGTGAGTTGAGACTTTTCAATTTCCGTCTTAATTTCTGTTTCTCGGAGGTTAACTCATATCACGAGAAGTGAGTTAAGCCTTGGACCTCATGTTCAGATATTTTCAAATGCTATTCTCAATGTTTGCTTTTCAAAAATCAACTCATATCGCGAGAAGTTGGTTGAGCCTCAGTCACACACTAAGGCACTTTTAATGTTTCAAAAATTAACCCATATTACGAGAATGTGTAGGTCAAGCAATTTTTGACTTCATCTCAATAAAGGATGAAGATTGGAGTTGATTGAAGACATCAGATTTTACCTCCTTGAAGCTGCAAATGGAGCCAGTTGAAGAAACAAATTGTGCCTTTTTGAAGTTACAAGGGATCCAATCAAAGATGTAGGCCTTGCATCCCCAGCGAAATTGCAGAGGCGCAGATTGAAGTTACAAGTTTCATCTTCTTGAAGTTGTAGCAGAGCGGACTGAAGATACTAGATTTCATTTCTGAAATAGCAGAAGAGCAGATCACGATGAAGAGAAGATAGATCGAGGCTACAAGGAAAATCTCAGAAGTCGCGAGGGATTGAACCTAAAGCTACAAGAGGCGGTAGGTTGGAACGAGATTACCTAGAGAAATGAAGTGCCAGAACAAGTCGAGATTTGGCGAGACCAGGCAAAATTGGCCTTTCTTTATGTCTTTGCTCTATTACCGTTACACGACAATGAGCAAAGAAGGGCAGCTGTTATAGGCCAATTTTGGCCCTATTAAATTACAACCATTGAACCCATCCAAAATTAAAACCCAATGTCCATTTACAGTCCATATTACAAACCCATTTTACAAAAACGTTAAACCCAATTACATTGACCCAAAACCTTTACATTTAAACCCAAAAATCCCATTACCCAATTTTAACCCATTACCCAGGCCCTAATTGGCCTAACCCAAATACACCCAAACCCTAGCCCGAATACCCGTTTAGCCTCACTCGTGCCGCCTCCCACTTGCCCACTTGTACTAGCCTCTGACGCCTCTGTCAACCAGTCCCATCCACCGCCCTCAGCACCGCCCACAGTCTCAGCACCGCCCTTCACTCCTGCAAGTAATAAAATAGATGGGACAGAAAGTAGAATAGAAAATAAAAAATAATATTGTAAGGGCTATAAAAGCCCGATTCAAAACAGTGTAAAGGGATTCGGAAAAACTTTCTATATAGAATCAGAGAGCTTTAAAGCACAAATAAGAACATCAAAACACCCAAAATAGCAGCGAAGGGATACCCCCCAATCAACATAGAATCGGAGATCAAAACAGAATTAGTAGGTAACGTTTTCAGATCTATTTATTTTTGCATACACGAACGATTATTAAATAAGAAAATAACCTAAGTATTAAGCCTAAAGGATTTATAGATTAAAACAGAAATTTTTTAAAAATTTTACCTTTTTCCGGCCACCGGAACGGTGGCCGGAACATCGGCAGACGGCGGCGCGCACGGTGGTCCGATCACCGGCCGGTGACCGGACGTTGACCGGTCCGGCGACCGGAGCCCGGAGGCCCCCTCCTTCCTTCCCCTCTCCTCTCTTCCCTTTCTCTCTTTTTTTTTCTCTCCACGGCACAAATGAGCCGAAGTCAAAAAATTTGGGTTTATATAGTTTTGAACTCGGGTCGGGTCGACCCGACCCGCTCCGCCTAGGGTCCGCGTGCTCTGACGTCACGTGGGGAATTTGCGCAATTGGTCCTTCCGCTTTCTTTTTAAGTTACAATCAAGTTATTTTTATTTTAAATTGACCCTGAAAGTTACTCCGTGTCTCAATTTAGCCCCTACTGCTGCGCAGTGTTTTAAAGCTCCGGTTAAATTACTGTTTTGGTCCCCCGGGGTTTTAAGCGTGTTTAAATAGGTCCTTTTTCGATTGTTTTATTTTAAAATCTGGCCCGAACTTTTAATTTTGCTTCCAATTTCATCCTTTTGCCGTTTTATATATATTTAATTTTATTATTATTATTATTATCAATTTGATTATTATTATTATTATTATCATTGTTAATTTCATTATTATTATTATCATTATTATTATTATCATGTCTTACTATTAATGTTATTTTAGGTCTAGGTTAATATTGTATACATATACATATATATATATATATATATTTGTTTTTCATATTATTATTCCTAATAAACTTATATTTTACACATATGTTTAGATATTATTATCATATTTTATAATGCATGCATGTTCATGTATATATATATGTATATTATCAATTCTCTGTTATATTATTTTTATTACTTTACTTCTACTATGTTTGACATGTCTTGCATTTTGCATATATATATTCTAATATTATTTATACATTATTTCATATACCTTTTTAATACTACCTTTTGCACGTAATTTAATATCATATTATGTATATATTATATATATTTTGATGCTATATTATACGTATACATTTGTATAAAAACGTAAATATTATATATGTTTTTTGATACTATATTATTTATATGTTTTATCATCATTTTATAGCTTACTATGTAAATATTTTTATTTCTAATATATATATATTATACGAATATTTAGTATTATCATATACCTATATTTAATGTACGTGAATTTGTGTAATATTATTAATAGTTATAGTTATTATTATCGGTTTTAATACTCACACCTTGTATGTATATACATATATATATTTTAAATGCTATCATGCGTATTTCGTATCTTATACATATATTTTTAGCATCGCATATTATATTATGTGTGTATATATATACTTATTTTTCTTTTATTATTATGTATGTATTGTGTTTTTTAATTTACACCATATTTTAACATAATATTATATAAACTTTTTCATCCGCATTATATTTTACGTGTTTACATATATATATAAACATATAGCATTATTATTATTTGAATATATGTCCGTTTTATATTTAATATCATTTTCATATATCTATTATAATTTTCGTTATTAACATATTGTTCTTATTAGACTATTAACACGTCATCTCGATATCGTTATTATCATTTACTATGACCATTCTCATTTTATTATTAATATATCGCCTGCCTTTATTTTCTTGTAAATACCATTATCGTTTTCTTCTAAATATTATGTTAATATTTGTCATGTTTTAATTAATTTCAATAAACAAGGCAATGTGCCGATTTTAACATTAAGCCGGCGATTTCATCGCTATGTTGGGTGAATCACGAATGGCTCGTGTTAAAAGCGGGATATCCTTTCAAAAGAAAAACATAACCACTCGTACTTTGATCGGATCGCAATTAAATTTTAAGTTGAACTCGTATTTTCGAAAATTAAGACAACGCATGTTTGAAAAGATACCAATTTTTGGGCGTCGCGGGGGTGCTAATACCTTCCCCGCGCGTAACCGACTCCCGGACCCTACTTTTCTCTGAACTTTAAACGCGGACCTAAACTTGGCCTTTTTACCCGAAATTTGATGTTTTATCAGGTGTCCGATCGCACCTAGAAGAAAAGATTGGTGGCGACTCCTTTGCTTTAACAAAAATCAAAACTCGTTTTCAAGATTTAAGATCGCCACAATTAGCGACCTAAGCTAAAAATTTTTCGTCGCTACACCACTATAGCACATACTTATGAACAATATGTAATTTTACCGATTAAGCCGTTTTGTTCGTTTTTACTTAAAATCGAGTAGCACAAGTTGTCTAACATAATTTAAAACCTCATATTCTATCATAAAACATCAAAATACACAAATTTCACCTATGGGTATTTTTCCAAATATGAACCCTAACTTAAATTATTGCTAACATAAGCTTTATCGAGTTACCGGGACTACGAAAACGTAAAGAACATTAAAAACGGGGCTTGGAATCACTTACTATGGAGCTTGGAAGCTTGAAACAAACCCTAGCTATGGAGAACCCTTAAAATTTCGTGGTAATGAAGAAGATGATCAATTTTGTTTTATTTTTCCCTTTTTATTTCATGTTAATATCCAAATGACCAAAATGCCCCTCGTTACTAAACTTTCAAAAATTCCATCCATGTCCAAATTTTGTCCATGAACTTAAAATTGGCCAAATTACTATTTAAGACCTCCTAGTTAATATTTCAAAGCAATTTCATACTAGAAACTTCTAGAATGCAAGTTTTGCAACTTATTCTATTTAGTCCCTAATTTTAAATTAAGCACTTTACGCATAGAATTTCTTCACGAAATTTTTACACAATCATGCAATCATATCATAAACCTCAAAATAATTAAAAAATAATTATTTTTATCTCAGATTTGTGGTCACGAAACCACTATACTGATTAGGCCCTAATTCGGGATATTACACTGTGTGATTGAATGACTGTGTGAAAATCTCGTTGCGAAATTTTAGCGTTTAGGTGCTCAATTTGATATTTAGGACTAAATTGAAATATGTGAAAATGTGTGTTCTAATTCATAAAGGTACTTGATTGGAATGAGTTTTTAAAGTAGAGGTCCTTAAATGGTAATTAGACCATTTTTTAAATTGTTGGACAAAAATGGACATGGTATAGATGAGATAAGATTTGTTTTAAGTAAGGGCATTTTAGTCATCTTGTAACTAAAAGATTAAAATGGGAAAAATATGCCAAAATATGTTCATATTTTCTTCAACCTTGGCCGAATCTCCCTAAGTCTCCATAGCTAAGGTTTTTCAAGCTTCCAAGCTCAATAGTAAGTGCACTCTAGTCCCGTTTTTAATGCTCTTTGTATTTTTGAAATCCTCGTAGCTGTGTTTACCTATTTCTATCATAATTTTGAGTTAGGGTTTATGTTTAAAAATTTACCCATGAATGATATGCATGTATTTTGATGTTTTATGAAAAAATATGAATGTTTTGGAGCGTGATAAACGTCTTTTACCAAGTGATTTTCGACGAAATCGCGTATAAGGACTAGTTTGTAACAAGTTGTGAAATTTGTGTAAGTGTGTGATTTAGTGAGAATTATGGGCTTCTATTTGAGGGAAAAGGTTCAGTTAGGCTTAAAATGCAAGAAAATTGAATAAAAAATATTTTACGAGCCTAGGGGCAAAATCGTAATTTTGTGAAATTTAGGGGGCAAAAATGTAATTTTTCCATAATATGATTTTTGGACCAAATTGAATAGTATGAGTATTAAATGAGCTAAATGTGTTATTATAGACTAAAAAAGACGTGGAATCAACTTGGATAGGGGAAAAGAAAAAGTGGTGGATTAAAATATAAACTCGTCATATTTTGCATCGAGGTAAGTTTATATGTAATTAAAGTATTATTTTTATTATGTTATGATATTTTATTGTGATATGTGAAATAAGTTTTAGTATTGTACAACTATTTGATAAAAATTTTGAATTGTGATTGATGAATTGAGATTAATTGGGGAAGTCTTAGTTGAACCTTCGAAACGGAAAAAAATAGTGCTAAATGGATATGCCACGGTTATACCTGTAACATGGTGCTAAGTGGATATGCCACGGTTACATATGTTGGTTTATTAACGTGGTGCTAAGTGGATATGCCACGGTTATACCTATAACGTGGTGATAAATGGATATGCCACAATTACACATGTTGGTTTATTAACGTGGTGCTAAGTGGATATGTCACGGTTATACATGTAACGTGGTGCTACGTTGATATGCCACAGTTATACATGTAACGTGGTTCTACGTGGATATGCCACAGTTATACATGTTGAATTAAGAAGTGGCGCTAAGTGTGTATGCCACGAATACATATGTTAGCCCAATAGTGTGGTGCTATGTGGATATACCACTAAGTTGGGCATCAATTACAGAAGGTGGAGCTATGTACTAAAACCACCAGATATTGTTACATTCCGAAGTGTTCATCGAGAGAAGCAAGTTTGTTAAATGGAATTTAATATGAAAAATGTGGAAAAAAGTATCGGGATATGAATATATGGGTTTTGAACCATGAGTTAGTTAAATGATTGAATTTTGATAAAATAAATATGGTAAGTGTTATTTTGCAAATTGATAATAAGGAATTTTAATGGAAGAGTGGAAATATAGGATAAATAGTTTAAAACAGCAGCAGAGGATTGACTTTGAAAAATCACCAAAAATGGAAGAAATTGAATTAGAAGTTGAATAAGATATAGAATTAAAGCTTATTGAGTCTATTTTCATATAAAAGAAACAAGGAAAGTAAAAGAATTCTATATTTAGAGTTATTTAAATTTTTGTGAGACTGTTTAGAATGATTTCGTGATCCCCTATCCTGATTTGGAAAAATCATTACAAATTTTTACAAAAATAATTATGGAACATAATTTATATAGTTAGATTCCTTATTGTTTTTAGAAGAAATAAACGTGAACATCTTTTGAATTCGGTATAGAGAGAAATTGAAATGTTAGTGAAGAGTGGTCAGGACTATCAGGCAGCAAAACAGGAGAGGATTTAATGAATAAACTGTACTAATTGGCCAAACCAAAAATTCTGAATTTTTTATGGTAAGAAGACATATGAGTTTAGTTTCTGGGAAAATTATCAGATCTTAATTTGGAGCTCTGTAGCTTCAGATAAAAATAATTTAGTGACTGGGACGTGAATGGACAGCTTGTACTGAATTTAAGTAAATAGTAAATTCATATGAGATTAAGATTTTATAATTGTGGAAACATATTTTGGTATTTATAAATGCCATAAATAGTTTATTATTTTTATTATTTACATATTACTTACTAAGCTATAAGTTTAGTTTTTTTTTTCTTTTTATTTCTTGTCTTATTTTATAGTGTAATTGAGTTTGTTTATGACTTAGAAAAGTTGTCGGAGGCTTTCCACCACTATCCATCATTCCTTTTGGTATTTTGTAAACATATTTTGGAACTATGGCATGTATAGAAGACTTGAGTATTTTGTTGTATATTATAGTAATATTACTTGAAATATTGATCTCTAATATTTGATATATCACTTGTATTATGCTATCGATGTGGTTTAATAATAGTTAAGTTACTGGTTTATGATATATATGAACTCAATGTCTAAAAGATGAATGAATAGTTAAAGGGTTTTAATTTAGATGATTATTTTATGTCTCGGTTTATTATGATTACATGTGTGGTATTCTAGTAATACCTCGTATCCTGTTCCAGTGTTAACACGAGTAAGGGGTGTTACAGAACATGTTCAATGTATTCTCTGTTGATCGATGTGTGAAAAGCAAATAGAGATTGGCCACACTTGACCTTCCATTTTTTTCGTAACTTCACATTCCGAGGAGTATCATATGGGATTGATGTTTCATCACCTTTAATAAGATCCAACAAATCTTTCCCCTGTAGAAAAGTTTTCATGCATAGTTTCCAATATTTATAATTAAGGTAAATTACACCAACAATCACTCAATTTTGGGGTAGCTGACAAAACAGTCACTCAAGTTTCAATTCAGTCACTTAACTTTCAAAAAATGATAAAACAGTCACTACTAATCATTTTCCGTTACAGATGTAACGGAGTTACCATTTTTCGTTACAAACTTCCATTTTTCATCCCCCACTCCTATCTCTCACCCTCTTCTCACAACCCCTTTGCTAACCCTTTTCCCCTAATCTGATTCTTTCCCTCTCCTCTACCATCCCTCCTACTCCAATTCTCTCCCTGACTTCCTCTTGGAAATCATTAAGTTTGTTGCTTTGGCCATTGGTAAGTGATTGAATTCCTTAATTCAAATTCTCTTCTTAATTTCAGGGTTGGGGTTTCATAACTCTTTTTGTTGAAAACC
Source organism: Gossypium stocksii (assembly GCA_020496765.1). Classification (NCBI taxonomy): domain Eukaryota; kingdom Viridiplantae; phylum Streptophyta; class Magnoliopsida; order Malvales; family Malvaceae; genus Gossypium; species Gossypium stocksii. The sequence goes on from CM035629.1 coordinate 85,493,562, forward strand.
CTAGTCTAATTCCACTTTCTAGGAAATTTGGAGTAGTTTCTCAATGAGGAATCATTGTCTCTATCCTTTAAAAAATCTCAAATTTCATGGAATTTTTTGTAACACCCCTTACCCCTATTTGAAGCCAGAATAAGGTACGAGGCATTACCAGACTTAAACACACTTGAGCACACAAATCCGAGTCATAAAATTTTTGTTAAATTTAAAACTTTTCATTTATAATCATCATGTCCCTATTATAGGCCTACAGAGCCATAAACATACATACCGAGAACTTTCGAAACTTTTTCAACACTTATAAAAATTTCATGTTTTAGAGAGTCACACACCCGTGTGAGCAGGCCGTGTGGTCACACATGCCCGTGAGGCTCGGGACATGCCCATGTCCTCAACCCGTGCAACTCTCTGCCTATGACGTCATCACCCATTTATGGTCACATGACCAAGTCACAGGCCTGTGTGCTAGGTCGTGTGGTGAATTTAATTTTCGTATTTAAAGTGCAGACTTCACATGGCTTGGGCACACACCCATATCCTATGGCCGTGTCCTTCACATGGCTGAGACACACGATTGTGTCTCTGCCCGTGTATTTACTACTGGACATTCTGTTTATCAAAACTAATGTGCAAGGGACACATAGCCTATTAACACGCCCATGGGGTTGACCGTGTGTCACACACGGCCTAGACACACGCCCGTGTGTTTGCTCGTGTGGACAACTTTAAGGCTATTTTCCAAGCAATTTTCCACCCTCAACTTCCTTCACACACTTATACATCTCAATAACATTTAACATGACATTAATTGTCCATCAACATCCATAAACATGGCTTGAAAATGGCATTCACTCATCATCAAAGAAAACAACTTATGCATGTACATATAAATAGGTTTACAACCCAATAAGCCAATGTAAGCTAATTCATATGGCTATATACCAATCAAATCAACACATACACAAAATGACTATGACCCTATACATGCTATAGACTCAAAGGTTTACGTTTATTTACCCAATATGATAGCTTGATAGTGTGATAGCATCTCTGACAATCTCCAACCTGAGCTAGCGTACCATCCTATAAGATATGGGAAAAAGGAGTAAGCTATAGAGCTTAGTAGGTTTATATGCAAACAATAAGCATCTTAGAACACCAATTAACCATACGATTTATATAAAGAAGGATAACACAATGTTATCACAAATCTCATGATCATCACTTGTTTAAACACAACCTTACCGGCAGCCCATCACTTATTAAGCTTATCACCTATGAGTTTATTACTGATCATTTATCTAAAACCATCAATATAAGTACAAGGTAAAATAAGATGCCATAAGGATCACATTATAGGCTCTATTATTCGATATTCTCAAACCTCCTAACAAACATGCATATTAATTAGGAATATTCACTTTTCAAGCATTTATTCTAACTTCTTTCAAATGTTTTAAATTCGTATTTTCCTATAGTCATTTAATAGGCAATTATGTCAATCCTTCCTTTTCTCTCAGATCCTATGCATCACAATATGAGCGAACAATATATGTTATAACATAACTCAATTTGGCCCAAAAGCCCATTTCACCATCGTCAAATGAACTTATCATGTATTTCATAAATCACAAAAATAGATCAATAATCACAAGTCTTTCACTAATAACATTCTCATGGGAGTTATAGACTCACAATATCGTATAATCAATAATTATAAACATTATGTACATACATGTATCTCTTAATTCGTAACATAGCCACATACACTTTCACACCTTTGACATTTCCGTTGAACACTCAAAATACTAACGGATATACAGAAGGTTTGCACATAAGTGCCACCTATATGTAGCCAAAGCTACCACTTATCACATTTCACACATATACTCATTCATGAGCTAGTCACGGGTCTGCTCACACAAGCTGACGGTCGGGACGTAACTACTCAGTGCTGCTCACACAAGCTGATAGATGTCCGCAACAAATGCAGGACTACCTAGCCACTGGTAGACGTACTAGACCAGCACCCAGACATCATTTAATCATATAATCACACACTTGAGTTCCTGGTGACATGTCACTTGTATCCTATTCTATTCCTAAGGTTCAACCGGGATTTCTCATTTTCACTTGTCGAAGCTTTAACAATTATACCTGAAGGTTCGATCACACAACTCATACAATATAAGAGCATGAAAACATAATTTATGATCTATTATTTACATACAAACTTACCTCATCACAAAGATGGCGAAAAGGGGCTTAACCGTCAATCACTCGTTTTTCTCTCATTCTAATTTCGAACCTCGTTTTCTCGATCTATAATAGCAAATTTAACTTATTCATTAATCACATTATTCAATTTAGTCCAAAATTTACACTATAGCAAAAATTACACTTTTACCCCTAAACTTTGTCATATTTACATTTTTGCCTTTAGGCTCTTTAAATGAAATGTACTCAATTTCTTTGACATACAAGCCTAGCCGAACCATTTTCATAACTATAATAGCCCACAATTTCCTTTAAATCATATTTTTAACACATGTTTCACAACTTCTACAATTAGATCTTTGTATGCATTTTTACCGAAAACCACTTAGTAAAAGTTGTTTCTCTAACCATAAACATGCATAATCTACCATTAATCATCAAAATACACAAATTTCTAACGTGGGTCAAACCCTAGACCTTCATCATATCTAAGTGGTAAAAATAGGTAGATTATGATATAAGGATTTCAAAAACGTAAAAATCATTAAAAATGGGCCTAAAACGGACTTACCATCAAGCTTGGAAGCTTGGACAAACCCTAGCCATGTCTTCTCTTGCTATATTCAGCCATGGAGGAGAAAGATGAACAAAATTTAGCCTTTATTTTGTTTATTAAGTCATTTAATTACTAAATGACCAAAATACCCCTAACTTAAAATATCTCATTTCACTTATTGCATGTCCATTGTTGTCTAAAAAATTAATCAATGGTCTAATTACAATATAAGGACCTCTAATTTAAGAACTTCTCACAATTACCTCCTTTATCATATAGAACACAAGTTTTTCACTTTTTACAATTTAGTCTTTTTGATTAAATTGAGTGCCCAAACGTCAAAATTTTTGAACAAGATTTTCACAAAATCATTCCTTGAAATTATAGACTATAAAAATATAATAAAAAAATAAATTTTTTCTTGTCAGATTTGTGGTCCCGAAACCACTACTCTAATTAGGCCCAAAAATCGGGTTGTTACATTTTTAATGGATTATTTGCTTTGATTATGATTTTCCTATTCTACAACCGGGTTGATTTCTTAAGAAGCCCTTAATTTGCCAGTTGTCTCGGCTTATTAACCATGTGACTTAAGAACCTAGTTTCACTATTGGGTGTGACCATTTTAGTGTTATTTGTACAAAAATTAGTGAACTTGATGCAAATTCATCAAATTTACCTGATAAGAATGCTCAAGAGAATGATTTGAGCGTAAGCTTGAGCAACCCTACTTTGTGTTATGAATTGTTTTATCATAACGGTTTTGCTAATCCATGTGAGTTCTTGAAAGCTCATCCCCAATATTCTTCAGATGGATTCTTTGATTACATTAAGTTTTTCTATTGTGGTTGTGAAGAATTTAGGATAGCAGGGTAAGTGGTATTATGTGTTTGGCTTGTTGCTTTGTTTTATCTGTTAGGCAACACGGTAGTGGATTACTTTTATTGTTCATTGGAGAAGCTTTCACATCTGCTTAGGTTGCCTCCAACTAGTGTTGGGGTTTCACTCTTTCCACTGAAAAATGGGGAACCAGAAGTGTTTGCCAGTGTAGTTGCATTTTTGGGGACAAATACAGGTGAAATGGGTCTTAATAGTGTGTTAGGTGGTGTAGTTTTTATTAGTTGTGTTGTTGTAGGGACTATCTCCCTTTGTGTAGCAGAGAAGAGGATCCAAATTCATAAACAATGATTTATTAGAGAATCGAAGTAGGGGGAGCGATGGTGGGGGAGAGGGAAAGAATTAAAGTAAGGGAAAAGTGTTAGCAAAGGGATGGTGGAGGGGAGGGACAGGAGAGAGGGATGGAAAATGGAAGTCTGTAACAGAAAATGGTAGCTCCGTTACAGACGTAATGGAAAATGGTTAATGGTCAGTGTTTTGTTATTTTTTGAAAGTTGAGTGACTAAATTGAAATCTGAGTGACTGTTTTGTCAGCTACCCCAAAGTTGAGTGACTTTTGGTATAATTTACCATTATAATTATTACCAACAAGCTTGCTTACAGCTATTCCAGAATAAGCACTTCCATTATTCATCTTGGTTGAGTAATAATATGAAAAACACTTGGTGACCAGAAAGCGTTGATACCAATTAACACAATTACAAAAAAAAAAAAAAAAAACACTATAAATAGAAATAAAGTTGAATATTATTATTACTCAATCAAGATAATACAAAGAAACAGAAATTGAAGTGCTACACTTTTAGCTCAGTGTAGTACATCATTTATACTCAAAAACTTCTTAAAATAACTCAACTACTTTGACTACTAGAAGCTAACGTGCTCTCGTTTTATTTGCACAAATAAAAGACCTAATATGTTAATTGATTAACTTGACTAATTCATAACTAACATATAGTTGCACTAAATTCTAACTGGTAACTGATGGTGTTCACAATTAACCAACATTCTTACTATATCTTGACATGGAATACTCTATATTTCACCCAACAATCAAGTTTTAATATGTAACCCGCTCAATATAAATCGAAAACGTAAAACTCAACAATTAATTTCATAATTCGAAGAGAAGTACTTAGCAAAATGGTTTCCCATGCCTGAACTTTTATTTTATAATATATTTTCTTTTGTTTTTGACCAAGAGTTGGAATTATGACCAAAATCTCAACACCCTTCCTTCTGTGACAAGTTTGCTGAATATTCCAACTGTTGAATGCGCGTTAGGATACAATAGCAGCTGCTAATGACAACACTTTTCCACATTTTTCTATCTCCAAATAAAGGATCCCATACTCCAATTTATCTATATTGAGATATGCAATTAGCTGATCCTTATGTCAGTGTTCTAGAACTTTCTAGCGTAAAGGAACCATCGTATTCATACAACATTTTCATTCTCTCTTTTCGACCATCTATACAAATCACACAAGCTTAAAATATTCTTCTTTTATCATGCTCACACCAATATACATTCTCATTTACAATTTTTTATTTGGATGAATTATTTAAATCAGATGAAGGTAATGGTTTATTTATAAACTTTTAATGAAATTGTAAGTCTCTACTACTCGATGAAATTATTGCTTGCTTACTAGTGTGGCCTACTGATCAGCAGTCACTTCAACCTAACATTATTATATCATCTCTAATTTTGAGTCAAATTTATCAAAATTTTTAACCTTTTTTGTAAAAAAATTGAAGTATTAGTATAAATTAGAATTTTTGTTAAATCTAAGAAATTTAATATATTTTTTAGAACTCGCAGTAGAATCCGTTAAATATACATTGTCTATGAAAACCATCTTTTCAAATAGATGTATTTCTTTCTATTACCGCCAATAATTTTATCTTTTAAATTTATAAATATAAATGCATATTAAATAATCACAAACAAATTAAGATTCGAAATATAGCTGATATGTACACAGAAACAAATAATCCAAATTAAAATTAATTAACCAAACTAAAATCAAACGCATGACAAATGAAACTAAAAAAAAAAAATCCTAATTGTGGCTGCCGAATGCTGAGTTTGAAACTTTGCCATTGATAACCGTGTCAGCGACTCATTAGTGCTTACCAATGACAACTTCTATGCGTTTCGTATTACTTTGCATTTGAATAAGTTGGAACATATGTAGAACCCAAAAGTTACCGAAATAACAATAATATATGTTCATCCAGAAAAGGAACAAGAAAAAACCTAAAAAAATGACCACAAAATTGATTTTTGCAATTCATAGGTGATAAAACTAAACAAATCAAAAACCTAAATAAATGACCACAAAATTGATTTTTGCAATTCATAGGTGATAAAACTAAATAAATCTAATAGGTTTTTGGCAGAAAGTTCATACGATTCATGTATCTTTGTACAATTAAGCTATAAATGTAAGCAAACCTTATATGTATATATATAATAATGGTAAAAAAACAGTATATATACAGCGGCTCCCTTGTTTTAAAACCTTTGCTCAAGAGCATCAATGGTGATGTGCAAATCTTCCAAAGCATATCTGACACTCCTTCGTCCCCTCCTTCAATTGTTCAGCAAAATCACAATCTGATACGTTATTTTGACTATTACAGAACATCAGCAACCAACCGAGTCATTGTCTCAAATCTCCCCCATTAATTCCCTTTTTTTCTTTCGAAGTGATCTCCCTTTCCTTTGCTTGTATCAGAGGCTAATCGCTAAAACGAAGATTCATCACCTTGAATACCAAAATTAGGGATGATCTGAGGTGGGTTTTCTCTATAACGATGGCTTCCATGACCATGATCAAATGAAACAAAAGGTTGATTGTAATACTCAACAACTCCCCCACTGCTTGAATTAGGAGTTTGAATAATATTTTTCGACTTTCTATTAAGGGTTTCCTTAATACTACTACTTGTACCGCATTGCCTAGGTTGAGTTTGGTAAAACACTTTAGAAACCACTAACTCTCCATCTTTCTCATCTTCATTGTTACCAAGGTGATATTGATGCATTACCCAGTTTGTCTTCTCAGGTTTCTTTTGCCTGCCATAGTTAGTGTACAGTACTAATATTTTTTTGTATCCTTTCACTGTCCCACTCACCAAAACTGGTCTGGTTTTGCCTGTTTTATGCCACCTTGTTTCGCTTCCATCTTCATCACCGGTGTGCACTTTTCTTCTCTTCCTAGTTCCCGTTGTGTACGCCTTGGATGGTCGATGAAAGAAGTGTCGAATTTGCCCATCTTTGCTTACACCTGCACCGTTCAAAATGTTAATTCATAAAGAAAAAAAAAAAGAAAAAGGATTTTTACTCCTTCCTATGCATGAAACTAATTACGTGAATATATTGCTTATTTTGATTTGATCATTGACCACTCATTGCTTTTTAGAACATGATGAAGCAATTGGGATGGATTTAATTAAGAAAAAAAAATGTGGTTTTGAGTAGAATCAAAGGTTCTCACGTAATTAGGCCACCTAAGAAACACGACACAACCAGCAATCCTTGGCACTTTCCTTACAACATACTTTCATTGTGTTCTGAACAGATTTGCAGTAAGTTTTTATATTTTCATCTAAAATTTGTCTACCAACACAGATAAAACTGATATTATTATAGCTTTAAGAACGAACCCCTAAAATAATCAGCAGCATGGAAAAAGTACCTGGAAGCCTCTCTGGATGAGTATAGCAAATTCCATTCTCGCCTTCAAGCGTTGGAATAAACTCATCAATCAAAGGATGAAGGTTGCACTTGTCCAATATTACCTTGGCTTCTAAATGCTCTAGAATTTCCTGGTCAGTGGGATCGAATTTCACTCCCGCTGGTAAACCAGGCAAGTCATGAATCCCCGCCTGAAAACCACATAAAATAAACAGATAAATATTAGTACATAAAAGTTGTGAATGTGAAAAAGGATCTGCTTACAGATTAAGTTAGGATTCTGTACGAACCTGATCTTGGTAGGGAACGTTATGGCCACATGAAGGGCAACTAATGGTTGAGGCAGCCGCGGCGGAGGAGGCGACGGAGACGGTGGGTTCTTTAGTAGCTATATGCAGAGCTCTATCATCGACCGTGTTATTGCACCATGTCATCTCTACTGTTCTTCTGGTATGATTCCCATTACAAAGCTGATTTTCGCTTCTTCCCCCACGTCTTCAAACACGAAATACACAAAATTCTAACAAGATTGACAAAAAAAAAAACAGAAAAAATAAATAAAGCAACATAAATAAATAATTAAAGCAAAACTTGTCTCTTCTAGAACACGTTTACAGATACCCACTTTTTTCTTTCTTGATGTTTGGCTATGGAATTTAATTCTACCAAGTTTTTTATTCTCTTTTTGTTTTTAAAGAATAAAGAAAATAAAAAATTCTGCTTAAGATTATATATATAGCTGGTTGCTGCTGTGTGCTATATATTATTTGAAAACAGGGAAAAAGAGTTTGAAGTGAGACCGAAGCGTATAAAAGAAAGAAGAGAATGGGATTTGTTTGATTTCAGTATTTCTTTTTTAAGTGGCAAAATATTAATAAATGATAAATTTTGGATCATTGTTGCTTGGACGTCAAGTTGGGTTAGGTTAATGTACATGCGATTGTATGATAGAAAGAATACGTGCAGTTGTCTGACCAAAACTTGCTTTTTCGTCTTAGGTTTAAACGTTATAGATGGGTTTAATTAAAAGCTTAATAAGAATATTTAACGATAAATAAAATAAAAAATTGATTTAAAAAAAAAAAAAAAAAAAAGAGTTGGAGTGGAGAGAAGGCAAACTGGTACTCTTTAGAGGACGTTTTACCTCTTTAGAAAAGGCCCTTAGCTCCAGTGTCAAACTGGAGTATTCTTAAAGCTACGAGTAAAAAATCAATACTATTAATATTAATTAGGTTTTTAGGGTTTTTAATATATAAATTAAATTTTAATTGAATTGAATGTAATTAAATAATAAAATTTTAAGTGAAAATTGATTTAATTAGTTATAATAATTTTATTAATACGGAATTTTAATATAGTAAAATTATTATGAGTTTGATGGTATAGTAGAGAGTTAACTATTGTGTTAGATAATTACATGAGATTGTTTTAATAGAGAATTAATTATTTAATTAAATAATTATATGAGCTTGTTTTAATTCAAATTATAATTGATGTACACATATAATTATGTCCGAGATATGAAAGGCCCTATATAGAATAAGAGGGCAGTACATTGGGTGTGGGAGCAAAGTATTGCCCGCTACATAAAGTTCTAGTAGAACTTCGGGTTTTCAATTTAAATTAGACCTGTTCATGGGTCGGGCGGCTCGGCCCGGCCCGAAGGCCCGTCTGAAATGTGGGAGGGTTTGGGTAAAAATATAGGCCCGAAAAATGGGCTTGGGCAAAAAGTTTAAAAAATGGGCCGGGCCTCGGGTGAGGTATTTTTAGTCTGGACCGGGCCCGGCCCGGCCCGAATTTACTAAATGACAAAAAAAATCTGCTTTTTTTTTTTTGTTTTTGAATGTTATTTTCTTGATGTTTTCTCCCTATTTTGATACCATATTACTATTATGTTGCTACTATTTTGTTGTTATTGTTTGGATATTGTATAAAACTTATTTTATTGTTAATTTTGTTATTATTTCAACGGCATTTGTTAATTTTGTTATTATTTTAGATGTATTTACTTGTTAAGTTGCATCTATCTTAGTGTTATTTAAGTCTACATATTTTTTAAAATTAATTTTTAATTTGTTGGGAAATATTTATTTTGATTTATTTTGTATTTTTGATGTATTATATATATTTACAAATTATATAAATAATATAAAAATTAATATGGGCGGGTCAGGCCGGGCCCGAATTTAAGCATTTTTGGGCAAAATTTTAGGCCCATTTTTAGGCTCGGCCCGGCCCAAGCCCAATGAATGGGCCTAGATTTTTAGTTGAGCCCGGCCCAAATTCGGCCCAGCTCGGCCCATGAGCACCTCTAATTCAAATGTTATATTTTTCTTTTTCTGTTCTAATAAAGCTCTAGTGATTTTTTTCTTTATATACGGAGAATATAAGATAATCGAATACACACGACATTCATATTTAGGAAATAATTATTTAGGTTTAAATAAAATTTATTTTTCATGAATACTCCATTTATAGATTTGTGAAATTATAATAACAACTTCCTTAGTTATTATAATTCAAATTTATAACTATAAATTTTGGTTTTGGTTTCTGTAAAGAAAAGTTAACTTTCTTCGTTGGATAGTTACAGTTTTCATTATGTGTTTAATTTTTTATAAGAGCTCATTCTCTTAACATCTGAGAATTAAAAAATAGCAAAGAAGATTCCGCTATGTAACAAAAATGCTTTTCATAAACTATTTTTCTAGGAACAAATAAAATTTCACTCTTATTCTTGATTAGAGACATAACTATTCAATAGATCCTATTTCAATAGTCACATGTATTAAAAATGAACAAAATTATTCATTACATATTACTTGAATAATCTTAATTTTTTGTTAATAATCGAATAATATAAATTTTAATAACAAAAGATGTAACTCATCATTATGAATAGTGACAATTTTTGATTAATAAACAAGTGAAGTAACTTTTGAATTATTGATAACTTTTCAATTATAACTATTTAAAATGTTGCAATAATTTAACTAGCTGTTGTTTTTCAATTGTATGGCACTAATAGAATCACTAAATCTATCAATCCAATTTTCAATTTAATAGATTCAATCGACTGATACAGTTCATCTACCAACCATGGTATAGGCTTATTTTCTTTTATTATGAATTGCATGCATGAATTTGAAGATAATTATCATTATCTAATAAAAAATATAAAAGATAATATCACACTTATTATGTAAGTGAAAAAAATATTTTATGTAAAATAAAAAGGAAAATTCTTTTAAATTTTATTTAACAATAATAATTATAGATGAAGTGGTAAAAAAATTATATATAAATCTTATTAAACCCTTTATGATTTAAATCAATTTTTAGATACATAATTTTTCCAATTGATTTATTTAAAGCTTATATAAAAGTATGAAAAGATAAAAATACTATAGTAATAATATTAGTTATCATTTGAAAGAAAATGCATATTAAATTTGTTTTTTTAAACTAAGGTGAAATCTAATTATTCTGTGACACCAAATAAGTAAACAGAGGTGGAGCCACTTTATTGATTATGGATACTTGACTTGTTTTTTTAAAAAATTACTTTAAAACTTTTTAAATTTATAAAATTGATAAATTTAATTCAAAAAATATTTTGAAAACCATTACTTCATAAAAATAGATTAATTTATATGAAAATAAATAAATTTCTATCCTCAAACTAAAACCTAAAAAAATTATAATGTTTTTCTTTTAACATTTATCACTTTTCTATTAAATTTCTCTTATTTTCCAATTTATGTTATTTTCTAATTCACTCTCCAAAAATTTTACAATATATATGACCTATTTTCAATACTTACAAGTATTTCTCCCTAATTTTGTAACAACTCTTTTTTTCTTTTCAAGATTTATTGATTAATCTCTAGAGAATTAAGATTGCGACTTTTCTTGTGACGGATTAAGATTTTTTATGCAATATTTCGTTTTTATTAATTGAGTGATTTTGAGATATTGATTTTGTATGAAATTCATAAGATCTTGATTAGGTGATAACATTTAGAGGTTAATTAATACAAATCCTTGAAGAAATCAGGATTGATTACTTTTATTATCTTGAATTTCTTAAATATTGATTAGAATTTTAACATTTTTGTTTAGAAATTGTTGTTGCTAGTGTGAATTATATACTTTTGTTCATTTTTCATTTGACATATTGCATTTTCATAACACCAAAAAGCGCTTAAGTAGTTTTTTATTTTTATGAAAAAATACTAATTATATGTTAGCTTCATGAAAGTTTATAAATATCAAATTTATTTTTGTGTTGTGTCTAATTTATCTCATATTTCATATAATTTGTCATCATAATTATATTTATTAAGTCGGTGTATGATAAATGAAAAAAAATACGAAAAAGTTAAATATTGATATTTTAGTATAGAATTTTATAAATATTGAATTTATATTATAAAAATTTTTTGGTATGTTAATAAAAAGTAAAATTACATATAATTTAATTGTTTGATAATAGCAAATCTTGATTTTTGAAAATTATTTATTTTATATTTTTAATAACATTGATAAGGAAAAAAAAATTCAACGTTTTTAACACATGAAAAAGCATTATATACAATTATAAAAATAGTATTGTATTTAACAATATTCTACATTGATTTTTCAAATATTAGAAGTTTATAAGACTTTTTTTAAAAGATGTTAATTTTTCAAATTTTTACTCCACATTCTTAATTTTCTAACTCAACCACTATCAATAATGGTTTTTTTTAATAATAAAAATAAATAAATTTTTAGTAATGTATTTACGATAGCAGTGCTTACACGTATTTCCCTATAAAAAGAGGAAAAAAGGAAGAGAAAAACGATTTTTTTTCAAGAAAATAATTATTATATTAAATTATGAAACACGTGAACAACAGTTTTTATAAAAAAGCATGATTAAAATGGTAAAATGGAGTTCTTGACTATGTCTTAAATTTAAGTATCACAATTTATGAATTTATTTTGAGTTAAATTCTTTATAAATTTTATGTAAAAATTTTAAAAATAAAAAACCAACAACATTACAATAATATTTATTATTTTAAAAAAAGTTAAATATTTTTCGAATAATTGAATGTTGGATTTATTGGTGACGTCAATTTAATGAGATACTAGAATTATTACCCCCACGTTTGCTTGGTTTAAAATTTTTTAATTAAGCAATTATTTATTTAATTTTTGTAATAAATTATTAATATTAATATAATAATAATTAAATTTAAGAAAAATGTTTAGTATTGTTAAGTATAGGATAAGATAGGTTGTTAAGCAATTTGTTGTACAAGCTAATAGTCTGTTAGAAGAGTTAGTTAACATCAGTTATCTTCAATCTTGTATATATAAGTCCTACTAATGTACTAATGAAATCAATCAAGAATATCAGAATATTCATTTGATCATTCACACTTATTTTCTATTTCTCTCTATGGATTTCTTCTTTTATGTACTTACCAATATGGTATCAGTCGCCTAATGTTATTGGAGGTTCCTAGAGGTTCTTATCGCTGCGTTCATGGCAAATTCTGCTGACTCTACTGCTGCTGATCGTGGCAATCTCGCTCTTTCTGGTGTTCGGTTGGTTCAGACTTTTCCTAGGCATGACATGGTGAAGTTGGATGAAGGCAGTTTCATACAATGGCAGCAGGATATACGGTTAGTTGTTCAGGGATACGATTTACTAGGATATTTGAAAGGGACGTTACCTGCTCCGCCTCGATTCATCTCCTCTCTAGATGGCATTCTCACTCTAAATCCTGATGCTTCTGTTTTCGTCCAACAAGATAAACTTTTTGTTTTTTGGCTTCTCTCTAACATTAGCTCACCTCTGTTGCCTTGTTTTACAACCGCGAAGTCTGCTTGTGACGTTTGGAGCACGGCTAATCATTATTTTGTTACTGCAACTGGCGGAAAAATATCTCGAATTTAGCACGACCTTCATTCAATCAAAAAACGAACCCTGTCAGTCAAAGATTACATAGCAAAAATACAAAATACCTATGCACTTCTTGAAGCCTCTGGATCAGTGGTTCCGGAGGCGAAGAAGGTGGAAATAATACTTGCCGGACTCTCATCGAAGTTTTATGTTATTTTAACCCTTGCATCATTCTCGATCAAATCTCTTCCGCTTCAAAAGCTAATTGACGCTCTTTTTGAATTTGAAAACTGCCAAAATCGTGTAGTAACAGAAATGCCAGTCCTTGCAAATCTTGTTGAGTCTGCTCTGTCGACCCTGGTGGCTAACATCGTGCGCAGCGGTCGTACATATTCCTCTACTCGTGGGCAAGGATTTCGGCCCCAGATCCGGTGCGAGATCTGTGGACGTTATGGCCACTTAGCGCAACGGTGTTATTTTCATTTTGATCGAGAGTAAAATGGCTTCTCCACTTTGCTCGTGGCACCGATATCGTCTAGTTGAGTTGGCCAAGGACTACGCGATGTTCGTTTTGGCGAACCTGGATGGTGGTCTTCCACTCATGGTGGTTCACTCTCATTCGGTGGAGTTGGGCAACCCATCGGCCTTCGTAGGCGACACCGGTGGCATTTCCTTCTAGTCCTTCTTGGGAACATATGTCAAGCCAATATCATATGCCTCATTATCATGCGACTAGGGTTTCTAACCCTTTCAATTTTACTAATATTACTGCTGCAGGTCATGAAGGTGGGACCGCCTTTATGCTGCTTGGATCGGGTCCTAGGTATGGACTGCATATTGTTGGTAACTCTTTTGGGCTGAGCGATATGGGTCATCAACTTGGCCCGTATGTTTTTGGTCCTTCTGGAAGGTCTTGGCCACATATGTTAGGCCATGGTCTTGGGCCATATAGTAGGCCGGGCAATGCAAGTTTTAATGGTGGCCATGTTAATGAGCCGAATGGCTAGCCTAATGGGCCAAATACAAATCTGGTTGGGCTTGAACCCAATAGTAATAATGCTGTCCAAAATCAAGGTGTGCCATGGCAAACTAAACCGAGGGCCTATGTTCATGATTGTGACGCTTCGCTGTGCGTGGGGTTGCCGCGTATTCCTGAGTTTAATGTCTTTGATTTTTTACCACATCGAGATCCAACATAAATACAGCTTACTATGGCTCTAACTTTGATAGTGACTCTTATGTTCCTTTGCCTGTAGGGACCACATCTTAGTGTCCTGATTTAGGGGCTACACACCATGTTTGTCATGAGGCCACTGCTTTCTGTGAGTCTACACCTTACTCAAGTACATCCTCTCTTCTCATGGGTGATTGGTCTCCTACAAAAATTTGATGTATTGGGAATTCTATTTTGCCTACAACGAGTAAGATGCTTCATCTGTCTAATGTCTTGTGTTTTCCGAATATACGGAAGAACCTGCATCTCGACTCAGGATATTTTACTACGGGGCCATACTTGTGATAGGCTCTACTATTTTTCTCCAGTAACCCCGACTTTGACATCTAATGCTCCTTCGGTCCACAACACTAAATTTCAACTGCATAATGATGGTGATGATGTTTTTACCTGATGGCATTGCAGACTTGGTCATCCGTCTACCTCCATTGTTAAACTTGTTCTTGATAAGTGTAAAATTTATAATAATGATCGTACAAAAAACTAACTAATATCACGATTTTAAGGCAAGCGCACCTATCGAATAGTAGTATAGCTTAGTGGCAAGACCGAGATATCGTACCCAAGGGAATCAAAAGTACTAGTACTAACTTCCTTTCTATTATTTAACCTAGAAAAAAAAAAGGGGTTTTTATGAAACTAAACTAATTCTAAAACTAAACTATGAATGCACAAAAAGTACATTGGGGAAGAACTCTTTGGGAAAGACTGATTGATTGGGCAATACTCAAGGGAGAATCCACCTAGACTTCACTTGTTATCAATTCTTGAGCTAGATGATTTATTCACTTGACTTGATCCGTAGAGATCCCTAACTTATGTTAATACCTCCGTCGAGGATAAGAACAACTAATCCTAGGTTGATTAACTGAAATCTATTTCTAGTTAAAACCCCTAGTCTTGCATTAACTCGATCTATGGATGTCCTTATTAGGTTTGACCCTAATCCGGCAGATTTATGTCGCCCTATGTCTAGGGTTGCATGCAAATCCGCTTAATTATGCTAGATCTACTCTTAAATAGGGACTTTTGCTCCTCTACATAAGCACATCAAATTCTTGAATTAATATCTAGGATTATTAAAACAAGAATTAAGAACACGTAATTAAGAACAATTCAAGTATTTATCATATAACTCAAGATAAAATAATAACAAGATCTGTCTTAGGTTTCATCCCTCTCAAGTATTTGGGGGAATTAGTTCATAATTAATAAAGAAAACATCTCAGAAGAAA
Source organism: Gossypium stocksii (assembly GCA_020496765.1). Taxonomy (NCBI): domain Eukaryota; kingdom Viridiplantae; phylum Streptophyta; class Magnoliopsida; order Malvales; family Malvaceae; genus Gossypium; species Gossypium stocksii. The sequence goes on from CM035629.1 coordinate 85,509,300, forward strand.
TAAGATAACAAAACATAAAGAACCCAAAAACCCCTGAAGGAATTTAGGGAGATCCTCTGTCTTGATGTAGAATTCGGCTTCTGGAATGAATCAATCGGCTTCCCTTGGAGTAATCTCTTGCTTCCACTCTTTGTGTTGGTAAAAATAAGGCGCTCCTTTGTGGGAGAAAGAGTACACCCTTAGAGTTGCCTCCTAGGGTCTTTATATAGAGCTTTGGGATGCCTTTCTTAGCCTCTGAGTATCCAAATCCGAGTGAAATTGCACTTCCTCACGATAGGGACATACTCGTGTGCCACCCTCGTATAGATCGATAAGAGGCCGTGTGTGGACCTATCGAGGATGGCACGGCCGTGTGGCCTGGCCATGCTTGTCGGGGCTGGGCCTTGTTGGACCTTATGTGGCACGGCCGTGGTGTGGTGAATCCTTGGGCCGTGTCGTTTTTGCACTTTGGCCTATTTTTTTTGTTTTCGCCCCGTTTTTCGTTCTTTTCTCTTCCCTATGCTCTCCTGATTATAAAACATGGAATAGAAGGATTAAGAGCACCAATTCTCACAAATTTAATGATAATTCATCCAGAGATTAGGCTAAACATGAGGTAAAAATATGTATAATTTGTCATTTATCAAATACCCCCATACATAAACCCTTGCTTGTCCTCAAGCAAAATCTCAATCTATAATCAAGAATCATTCTTCTCAATTCACAATCTTTATCAATAATGTTTCAAACTAATTCACAGGCAGTCATACAATGAAAATTCAATCAGAAGAACATTAAAGATTCAATTACTTTAAGTTGAGAATTTTATCATCGAAACTTAAGTTTCCTCCCTTCTTTTAAGTAATCATCTCTCAATTGAAATCAACAAGATTTGACATCCTTACTAAAGATTCACTCTATCCACTCAAAGTGTTTAGGGTTCAAGAATTAAGTACTCTTTAGTCAACCTGAAAATTTACTACGATAGGCTTGCAAAAAAATCAAATCTCCACCACTATAGTTTGATATGATACATTGATTAAAAGGTCTTTTAACGGTTGTAATTAGGCTTGGTTAGGGGTGTTGTCACAAGCTGCAAAAGAAGGTTAGAATCGAGATTGAACTGATAAATTATCTAGCTAGAAAAATTTCTATCACTGGAACATATTTTTAGAGCTAGTTCTTATGATAACATCGTTTCTGCCTTGGTAGCCTTAAAATAGAAATATGCAAAAAGAAATTTAAACTATTACAACTGAGTTTCTTTAATATACATACGTTTTTTTTAAGAACAATTCAAATACAATACAATAAATTGAATATTTACAACTTTTCAATCTAGAAATGAGAATAAAGCTAGATAATAATTCAACTCGTATCTCGACAAAAATAGAGGTCAAAGTAATTGAATGGAATTCAACAAAAATAGGTTATGGGTTAAAATTAGAGGTAAGTCAAAGAATAGGTTGTTAAGCTCAATAGGGTTCACTAGGGGTTAATTTATGGAGGTAGGCTTTTATAGAGTAAGTGGGTTAAATCCTAAGTGCCTTTATCATTTCGGTATATCAAATCAATGATGTGGTCTTGACATGTATAATCAAAGCAAGTTCTAGAATAGCAAATCAGTATTGACTCACTCAAAGCAATAATAAAAGTGAGCACGAAAGAATGTATGCTCAAAAGGCTCAAAATCTCACCAGAATTATGGCTTTTGATGTCAATCCTGCGAATTTCAAATCTCAAGATAACACTTAAAATTAAGGAAATTAACTTATGAAAAAAAAATGGAATCTCAAAACTTTCAACTTATCATGCTTGATTCCCTAATGTCTTAAAGTTTGAATAATCAAAGTACAAGCACCTATGTCTTAATTCTCACATATCAATAAAAATCATAAATCAATCAGAATTAGTTCCTAATAAGAGATTGAAGATAATGCCAAGAGTGAAAGTGAGAATTTGATAACAATGCAAAATGTTAGTAGAAAAATTTTAGGGATTTCAAAGAGAATGTAATGACTGAAAGTAAGTTCCCCCCCACACTTAAGATGTACATTGCCCTCCATGTACAAAAATTCATTAGTAGCCATAGAAACACGAGATCATAAGATAGGGAAAGGAATGAAACTCCCTGAATTTTGGATGAATTTGTGAGACAGAGATTGGAATTGGAAGAGCTGGTAGTTGTGGCAGAGTTGTCCCATTTCCATATGGATATGAGCTGTAGAGTTCCTTTGAAACTGCGAAAGTATTTATCAGTCATGGGGAATTTGGGTTAAAAGAATATGTTTGTTAAGGGGGAGCCGATATGAAGAAATTAAAAATAAAGAAAGAAAATAAATTAAATTCTAAAAATACTAAAATTCAAATAATGAAAAAGATAGAATGAACTAAAAATAAAAGTAAAAGTAAAAAAGGAAAATAAAGTTAGAAGAAAAGGTAAAAATAGAGATCAGAGTTTAAATAAAAATTAAGATAAAAATAAAGTTAAGAGGAATAGAAGTCTCTAATCCTCAGATGGGTCATGCGGTGGCGGTGGTGAAGTGATGTGGAGGTGCTGGCATATCTGCTATAGTGTCACATCGATGTGATCGAAGTGCTGGCAGCATTGCTGCTCGAATCGTGATAGGTGCTCAGATATGTCAGCGTATGAAGCTGCCGCATGAACTGGGCAGCGAGGGGGTGGTTGTTCAGCTGGCCCCTCCTCTGGTGGTGGGACATCATCAGTAATGTCCTCTGGATCCTCCTTCTCGGCACCTTGGATGAGTCGAAACTGTGGGGGGTCGACTCTAGGTCTGTGCTGGATCATCCTTATATGTAGCATGGTTTGGATGCTCTAAGGGGACATTTGGCCTATCAGTGTGTATGAGGATGTCTGGGCCACGGTGTTGAGTAGCCCGAAGTGGCGGGCTAGGCGTGTGATGTACGGGCCCATGGATATTGCCCCCTTGCGATGCCTTTCCGTCTGGTGTTGGATGGCATGGGCAATGAAGGAAGCTAGGTCAATGGTGTGAGCATTCGCCATGCTCTAGAGGAAGTATGCATCGTGTGTGTTAACGACACCAGTGCTTTCGCGTCTTCCCGTTAGAGTGTGTGCAAGGAGGGCGTGAAGGTACCTCAAAGATGGGACGAGGGCGGTAGCCTTGGTGTGATTGGGGTCATATGTAGGATGCCCTTGGGCGATTTCGCACCAACAATCGACTGGTTTGAGATGGATGCGACGGGGAAGTTTGGAAAAGTCCTCGTCAGCTATGAACTCGTCTGTATAGAGTCCTAGCGTGATGCCAAACTCGGGGACACTCAACTGGCGTACCAATCTTCCGAGGCGAAATTGAATAGTGCCCGAATCATCATGGTTCGTCATCACCACCTGTAGATGAAATGTAGAGCAAAATTCCAGTGTTAGTTCTATATAGGTGGGCTCGATGATGTCGAAAAATTTTCCCCATGGGTCTGTGTATAGTAAGGCTTGAATGGTATCGGCAAGTCAGACTCGTTCTAGAGCGTCCCAGTCAATGCAACGTCCGGTGTCTAGGGGGTAAGCTCGTAGGATTTGGAACAACTCCTCTTGGGAGCTCTGTGGAAAATGGAGGAATGGGTGGCGGTTTTCAGCGACGGGCCGCGACGATGAACCACCAGGTCCCTTACGCTTTTTTGAAGGCGGGACGACATCTTTCTTACCGCGTAATGTTAACATAATGCCTAAAAACAAATTAACATACATTAATCCTAAAAATTGAAATTAAATTGAATCAAAAACTATAATAAATATCTATACTAAAACGAAAATTTGCCTAAAACATTTTTGAGATAAAATGGGGACTAACCTAAATAATATAAATTATCTATCCTACCATGATATCAAATTTAAGAAATATGGGTATGTATTTGTACTACATGCATGAGAGTGTAGATAGGAAAAATGGCAATCAAATGTAACTCTAAGTGGCATGAAATCACAAAGTTCTCTATAACATTCTAGATTATTCATGCTAATTCAATCAATTCCATGCTTAAAACAATACTATGCCTAAATATGACATTGAAATAAAAATAGAAATAAGCAGTAAAAAATTTGAAAGAAAAATGAGAAAATAGAACCGAATGGGAGAGGTATGAGGCGGAGCACGGTCGTGGATGAGGCGACACGGTTGTGGGAGCACTGTAGACACCGGCGGCGGCGCTAGGGAGGGTTGGGGTAGGGTTTTGGGTGTTGGATTTTAGGGTTTTTGATGAGAAAGATTATGAATAGTGGCCCCTATATATAGATTTTGAGTCACACGGGCGAGGCACACGCCCGTGTGGGTAAGGTTTTGCCCGTATTGTTTGAACTTTGGGGGTTTTGGCACGCCTGGTTCGAAGCACACGCCTGTGTATTGAGGGCGTGTTGAGGCACACGGCCTTGTCGCACGGTTATGTCCTAAGGTGTTCGCTTTACACACGGTTGTGTAATATGTCACATGCTCATGTTGGATTTGACAGTGTCAACCATGGTCTTGTGACACGGGTGTGTCACATGCCCGTGTTGGGGTCACACGACCGTATCGCACGGCCGTGTCCTTCTAGTCTCAGCCCATGTGTCAATTGACAGTATTGGCCACGGTTTGGTGACACGGGCATGAGAAGTTGTCGATGCCCGTGTGAAAATTGATATGTTGGCCACGGCCACATCACACCGCCATGACGATTTGTCGTAGCCCGTGTTTTGGGAAAAATTTTACCCTGCTTATACACGGCCAGGGTGCACGACCGTGTCTTTGCTCGTAACATCTACACGGCCTTGGACACGCCCGTGGGCATGGCCGTGTGGTCCTTAAATTCTGCATTTAAAAGGGTTAGTTGATGTATAAAAATACTAAAATCAAAAATAAAAGAGAAGTTACTAAGTTAGTGCTTGGGTTGCCTCCCGAGAAGCGCTTATTTAGAGTCTAAGCTTGACTCTGCCTGGATGTATCACGAAGGGATTTCGTGGAGCTGAAGTTCCTCCCTATTATCCTTAAAATTCTCACCTTTATAGTGTTTAAGCCGATGGCCATTTACCTTGAATGTACCGTGGGTTGGGTGAGTTACCTCAACTGTACCGTATGGAAAGACAGTTTGAACAGCGAATGGACCTGACCACCTTGACTTGAGTTTTCCAGGAAATAGTTTCAGCCTTGAGTTACAGAGCAAGACAAGATCACCCATTTTGAACTACTTAGGTTGTCTCAGTCATTTGTCATGGCGTCGCTTCATGGCTTCCTTATATAGTCGTGAGCTCTCGTAGGCATTGCAATGCCATTCGTCTAGCTCATTTAACTGCATTAATCTTTTCTCACCTGCAAGCTTAAAATCAAGGTTTAAAAATTTAATAGCCCAGAATGCTTTATGTTCAAGTTCAAATGGCAGATGACAACTTTTTTCGTAAACAAGTTTATAAGGAGATGTACCTATGGGCATTTTAAAAGTAGTTCTATAGGCCCATAAAGCATCGTCTACCTTTCTTGACCAATTTTTTCTATTTGTTTCTATCATTTTCTCTAAGATGCGTTTTAGTTCCCTATTTATTACTTTGACTTGACCACTGGTTTGTGGATGATAAGGGGTAGCTGTTCTATGGTGTACTCCATACCTTTTTAAAATTTTTTCAAATTGAGCATTGCAAAAATGGGTTCCCCTATCACTAATAATCACCCTAGGTGTTCCAAATTGAGAGAAAAGTTTCTTCAAAAAGCGCACTACCATTCTAGCATCATTAGTAGATAAGGCTTGGGCTTCCACCCATTTTGACATATAATCTACTGCTACTAGTATGTACTTATTCCCAAATGAAGTAGAGAATGGACCCATGAAATAAATACCCCACACATCAAATATTTCATATGAAAGTATATAGTTTTGAGGCATTTCATTATGTTGAGAGATATTACCTTTTCTTTGGCATTTATCACAAGAGGTAACATACCTGTTGGCATATCTGAAAAGTGTAGGCCAGCAAAAACCTGATTTGAGTACCTTATGGGCAGTTCTAGCTCCACTGTGATGTCCTCCTGTGGGTCCCGAATGGCAGTGATCTAATATTTGGTATGTTTTTGTCTCAGCAGCGCATCTTCGAATAACCTGATCTGCATAAATATGAAAAAGAAAAAGGATCTTCCCAAAAGTAGTTTTTCACATCAGCGAAGAATCGCTTCTTTTGCTGATGAGTCAATCCTTTTGGGGTTATATTAGCTTCTAAATAATTTGCAAAATCGGCAAACAAAGGAACTACTTTGTCTGCTGTGGCTAGGAGTTGCTCTTCAAGAAACAAGTCGTTTATTTTATCGAGGTACTTAAGGTGTGGATTTTCTAATTTCGAAAGGTGATCTGCTGCCAAATTTTCAGCTCCTTTCTTATCCTTTATTTCTAAGTCAAATTCCTATAATAATAAAATCCATCTGATCAATCGAGGTTTTGCATCAGTTTTAGTCAAAAGGTAACAAAGAGCAGAGTGGTCAGTATAAACAATGATTTTTGATAATATTAAATAAGATCTGAATTTGTCAAATGCAAAAATAATGGCTAGCAATTCTTTTTCTATGGTAGTATAATTTGCTTGAGTGGCTATCAAAGTTCTGCTAGCGTAATAAATCGGTTGAAAGTGCTTGTCTCTTCGTTGTCCCAAAACTGCACCTACTGCAAAATCACTCGCATCACACATTAGTTCAAAAGGCAGATTCCAATCAGGTGAAATCATAATTGGGGCAGTGACTAACTTTTCTTTGAGAGTGTTAAAAGATTCTAAACATTCCTGATCAAAGTTGAAAAGAAGATCTTTTTCTAGTAATTTCGTTAAAGGCTTAGCTATTTTAGAAAAATCCTTAATAAATCTGCGATAAAAACCGGCATGTCCTAAAAAACTTCTTATAGCCTTAACTGAATTAGGGGGAGGTAATTTTTCAATGGTTTTTATTTTTGCTTTATCTACCTCTATCCCTTTACTAGAAATTTTATGTCCTAATACAATACCTTCTTGAACCATAAAGTGACATTTTTCCGAATTTAATACTAGATTTGTCTCTTCACATCTTATGAGAACACATTTTAAATTATTAAGACAAAGTTGAAAAGAATTACCGAAGACTAAAAAATCATCCATAAATACCTTCATGATGTCTTCCATGAATTCGTTAAAGATAGCTAGCATGCATCTCAGAAAAGTAGCAGGAGCGTTACATAATCCAAAAGGCATTCTACGATAAGCAAACGTACCGTATGGACATGTGAATGTCATTTTCTCCTGATCTTCTAGAGCTATCGGGATTTGGAAGTAACCAGAGAGGCCATCTAGGAAACAATAATACATGTGACCTGATAATCTTTCCAACATCTGATCAATAAAATGCAAGGGAAAATGATCTTTTCGAGTTGCGTCATTCAACTTCCTATAATCAATGCAAACTCTCCATCCAGTGACTGTTCTTGTAGGTATTGACTCCTTTTTGTCATTAGACACCACGGTTATGCCTCCCTTTTTAGGAACAACCTGCACAGGACTTACCCAAGAACTGTCAGAAATAGGATAAATAATACCTGCGTCTAGAAGTTTAATTACCTCGGCTTTTACGACTTCCTTCATGTTAGGATTCAACTTCTGAGCTTGCACCGATGGTTTATATTCATCTTCCATTAAAATTTTGTGGGTGTAAAAAGAAGGATTAATTCCCTTAATATCTGAAATTTTCCAAGCTATAGCTTTTTTGTGTTCTTTTAACACTTGAAGTAGTTCCTTTTTTCCTTTATTGCTTAAATCTGATGAGATAATCACAGCTAATGTCGAATCATCTCCTAAAAATGCATACTCTAAATGATCTAGCAGCTGTTTTAACTCTAATTTAGGGGGTTCATCAATTGAAGGTTTTTGTCTCAATTCATTATTCATCTTTATACTTTCATAGCTTATGTGCCGTGCAACAAATTCATTATGGTCTAATTCTTTCATTACTTCTTTAACTTCAGTGGTGACCTCATCTTCCCCCCACCTTGAACTAGACACAGTTCTAACGTGTCTGTAAGAGAAATTTCCTGAAAATTGTCTTGAACAAAATAATCAATAGCATCAATAAAATAACAGGAATTATCTTGTTCTATAGAAAATTTCATAGCATCATAAATTTTAAAAACGACTTCTTCCTCACCAACTCTAAGTATTAATTTACCATCCCCTACATTGATAATAGCTCTAGTAGTAGCTAAGAATGGGCATCCCAAAATTAAAGGCACCTCAATATCCTCATCCATGTCAAGCATAACAAAATCAACAGGGAATATAAATTTATCTACTTTTACTAATCATATTCAATAATTCCCCTAGGATATTTAACAGATCTATCAGCTAATTGAATACTCATCCTAGTGGGTTTTGGTTCCCCTAGACCTAGTTGGTTGAACATTTTATAAGGCATCAGATTAATGCTAACACCTAAATCAGCTAATGCTTTATCAATAATTAAACTACCAATTAAACAAGGAATAGTAAAACTTCTTGGATCTTTCAGTTTTGCCAGTAGTTTATTTTGGAGAATAGCTGAGCATTCCTCGTTGAGTTCCACTATGGCTAATTCTTCCAACTTCCTTTTATTTGTTAAAAGTTCTTTAAGAAACTTCGCGTACTTCGGCATCTGCGAGATTGCTTCAACAAAAGGTAAGTTAATATGTAATTGTTTAAAAAGTTCAAGAAATTTACCGAATTGAGCGTTTGTGCGGTCTTTCTTCAACTTTGCCGGATATGGAATAGGCAGTTTGTATTCCTTAAGTGTTGGTGGAGTGTTGTCCTTGGGTTTCTCTTCCTTTACCTTGTCTTCTGATAATTCTAGAACAGGCTTCTTTTTTGGTTCGGCCAGTACTTTCCCATCTCTTAGAGTAATTGCCTTGTCATGTTCTCTGGGATTTGGCTCAGTGTTACTGGGTAGTCCACCTTGTGGTCTCTCTGATATCAACTTTGCAAGTTGACCAATTTGGTTCTTAAGCCCTTGAATTGATGCTTGCTGGTTCTTTAGTGCCGTCTCAGTGTTTTGGAAACGGGTTTCTGACATGGCGATAAATTTGGTGAACATCTCTTCAAGATTTGACTTTTTCTCTTGTTGTGGTGGTGGCTGCTGAAATCCCGGAGGAGGCTGTTGTCTTTGATTTCCTTGTCCACCCCATGAAAAATGGGGGTGATTTCTCCAACCTGCATTATAAGTGTTACTATAAGGGTTGTTTTGAGGTCTAGAATTGTTACCCATATAGTTGGCTTGCTCAGTTTCTATGCTGTGTCCATAAGATGAGTAGTCTGGATTGAATATATTTCTTGGAGTTGCGTTGCACTGCATCACCAGTTGTGCCTGCGTAGAACCAACAAAATTATTAAACTTTTTATTTAAGAGTTCTACCTGATTAATAAGCATGGTGACAGCGTCAATATTAAAAACTCCTACAGCTTTTGTCGGCTTTGTCCTCATGACTTGCTACTAATAATTATTCAGTGACATCTCTTCAATAAACTCATAAGCTGCTTCAAGTGTTTTGTTGTTGATTGTTCCCCCTGCGGCTGCATCAATCATTTGTCTTGTTGATGGATTCAAACCATTGTGAAAGGTTTGAACTTGTATCCATAAAGGTAACCCATGGTGCGGGCACCTTCTCAACAAATCTTTGTATCTCTCCCAGGCATCATAAAGTGTCTCTAAATCCATCTGCACAAAAGAAGAGATATCTTTTTGCAATTTAGCTGTTTTAGCTAGAGGAAAATATTTAAGTAAAAATTTTTCGATCATCTATTCCCATGTAGTGATTGATCCTCGTGGTAAAGAATTTAACCACTATTTAGCTTTATTCCTCAAAGAAAAATGAAATAATCTGAGGCGAATGACATCATCAGGAACACCATTTATTTTAAAAGTATCGCATAATTCCAAAAAGTTGGCTATGTGTGAATTTGGATCTTTATCTTGTAAACCATCAAACTGCACAAATTACTGAATCATCTGAATAGTGTTAGGTTTTAATTCAAAATTATTAGCAGCAATAGTAGGTCTAATAATACTAGATTGAGCACCAGCCAAACTAGGTTTAGCATAATCATACATAGTACGAGGAGCATCATCCTGATTCACTGGTTGCGCGACTATTGCGGGAGGTGGTGGAGTGTTTTGATTTGCTTCCATCTCTTCCGTAGGTTCTGGCTCTTGTTCTGGATAATGAAGGCTTCGTCTGATCTCTCTGCAAGTTCTACGAACTGTCGCTTCTAAATCTTCATCAAAAAGTAATGGCCCTACTGGGTTGTTTCTAGTCATAAACTAGAAATACCTAGAAGGAAAAAGCAAAGAAAATTAAAATAAATAAAAATAAATAAAAACCAAAAATAAATAAATATAGTAATGGCTAAAGTAATTGAAGTCGAGTTTTCTTAATATTTCAGTTCCCCAGCAACGGCGCCAAAAACTTGATATGTGTGATAAGAAGTAATAAAATTTATAATAATGATCGTACCAAAAACTAACTAATATCAAGATTTTAAGGCAAGCGCACCTATCGAACAGTAGTATAGCTTAGTGGCAAGACCGAGATATCGTACCCAAGGGAACCAAAAGTACTAGTACTAACTTCCTTTCTATTATTTAACCTAGAAAAAAAAAAAGGGTTTTTATGAAACTAAACTAATTCTAAAACTAAACTATGAATGCACAAAAAGTAAATTGGGGAAGAACTCTTTGGGAAAGACTGATTGATTGGGCAATACTCAAGGGAGAATCCACCTAGACTTCACTTGTTATCAATTCTTGAGCTAGATGATTTATTCACTTGACTTGATCCGTAGAGATCCCTAACTTATGTTAATACCTCCGTCGAGGATAAGAACAACTAATCCTAGGTTGATTAACTGAAATCTCTTTCTAGTTAAAACCCCTAGTCTTGCATTAACTCAATCTATGGATCCCCTTATTAGGTTTGACCCTAATTCGGCAGATTTATGTCGCCCTATGTCTAGGGTTGCATGCAACTCCGCTTAATTATGCTAGATCTACTCTTAAATAGGGACTTTTGCTCCTCTGCATAAGCACATCAAATTCTTAAATTAATACCTAGGATTATTAAAACAAGAATTAAGAACACATAATTAAGAACAATTCAAGTATTTATCATATAACTCAAGATAAAATAATAACAAGATCTGTCTTAGGTTTCATCCCCCTCAAGTATTTGAGGGAATTAGTTCATAATTAATAAAGAAAACATCTCAGAAGAAATAAGATAACAAAACATAAAGAACCCCAAAACCCCTAAAGGAATTTAGGGAGATCCTCTGTCTTGATGTAGAATTCAGCTTCTGGGATGAATCAATCGGCTTCCCTTGGAGTAATCCTTTGCTTCCACTCTTTGTGTTGGCAGAAATAAGGCGTTCCTTTTTGAGAGAAAGAGTACACCCTTAGAGTTGCCTACTAGGGTCTTTATATAGAGCTTTGGGATGCCTTTCTTAGCCTCTGAGTATCCAAATTCGAGTGAAATTGCACTTCCTCACAATAGGGACCTGCTTGTGTGCCACGCCCGTGTGGATCGATAAGAGGCCGTATGTGGGCCTGTCGAGGATGGCACGACCGTGTGGCCTGGCCGTACTTGTCGGGGCTGGGCTGTGTTGGACCTTATGTGGCACGGTCGTGTGCCACGACCGTGTGGTGAATCCTTGGGCCGTGTCGTTTTTGCACTTTGGCCCATTTTCTTCATTTTTGGCATGTTTTTCGTTCTTTTCTCTTCCCTATGCTCTCCTGAGTATAAAACATGAAATAGAAGGATTAAGAGCACCAATTCTCACAAATTTAATGATAATTCATCTAGAGATTAGGTTAAACATGAGGTAAAAATATGTATAATTTGTCTTTTATCAATAATGTTTGTATTGCATGTCAAATGGGGAAATCTCATAAATTGTCATTTTCACATTCTACTACTAAGTATAAAGATTTGTTTGAATTGGTTGTCTCAAACTTATGGGGACCATCATCGATTGTATGTGGTTTTAACATGTATTATGTGTCGTTCATTGACATGTGCAGTCGGTTTACATGGATTTATCTTGTCCAAAGTAAGTCTCAGGCAGTTGAGTGCTTTCTTCAGTTTCAAAAAATGGTCAAGACTCAGTTTGGGAAAGATATTAAGAGTTTTCTAAGTGATTAGGGAGGAGAATATGGTGTTTTCACGTTGGTGTTGACTAATCTTGGGATACTTCACCGTCAATCCTGCTCGCGTACATCTGAACAGAACGAAGTTGCTAAGGGAAAACATAGGCACATCTTTGAGACTAGACTTACTCTATTAGCTCAAGCCAATCTGCCCATGGACTACTAGGGTTATGCCTTTAGTAATGTTGTTCATCTCATAAATCATCTCCCTACTTCAGTTCTAGAAGGGAAGTCTCCATATCAAGTTCTTCATGGTCGTGAGCCAACATATGATCACTTCAGGGTGTTTGGGTGCTGTTATTTTCCCTATCTACGACTATTTTCACATCACAAGTTAGATTTTTGATCACAGCCATGTATGTTTTTGGGGTACAACTCTCAACATAAAAGGTGTAATTGTCTTACACCGGATGGTAAGATTGTTGTTTCTCGTCATGTGGTTTTTGATGAACGACGGTTCTTGTTTTTATCGTCTTTTATAGATAGTGGTCGAACTAGTCCACGAGTTTCTACTTATGTTCCTATTGTCCAATCAGATTTCCATCCTCCTTATTCGATAGTTGCAGGGACTGCTGGCCCTTCTTCTTTTCCTCCTAGTATTCTTATGTAGTCTACAATAGGTGGTTCAATAGATGAGTTGCAGTCTGCTCATGGAGAATCTCGACTCTTAATCTCGATAGCTGCGAGTAGTTTGTTTGCTTCAGGCGTTGTTCCTTCTGTTTCAACGCCTGTTCTGTTGGGTAACACTCATGCTATGGTTACCAGGTCCAACATTGGGATTTTTAAGCCCAAGGCTCTATTTGTTGATGTTGTTAATTAGAAGCCTCACACCGTAGAATAAGCTCTTGTAAAATCTAGAATGAAGACCAATGGTTCAAGCTGAGTTTGATGCTCTTATGGAAAACTCTACTTGGGAACTTGTCCCTCTACTTCAAGGATGAAAAATAATTGGGTGTAAGTGGCTCTTCAAAGTAAAAAATAATCCAGATGGGACTATTGCACGACGTAAGGCCTGGTTGGTCACAAAGGGATACTCACAAGTCCCTGGTTGTGATTTCAAGAAAACATTTAGTCCCGTGGTCAAACTGGCTACTATTCGAACCGTACTATCAGTTGTTGTCTCTCGTGGTTGGCAACTACGTCAAGTTGATGTCAATAATGCATTTTTGAATGGTGATCTCTTTGACGAAGTTTTCATGCAACAACCTCCGGGTTATATTCACTTTAGTCCAAATGGTGAGAACTTGGTGTGTCGTCTGACGAAGGTGCTGTATGGGTTGAGGCAAGCACCTCGTGCCTGGTTTGATAAATGGGAAAGGTATCTTGTTTCTACTAGTTTTGTTGCGTCTAAATCTGATACATCTTTGTTTGTTCACGTAACGTCTGAATCAGTCATTTATGTTCTTGTTTATGTGGATGATATTATTATAATGGGTAGTGTGGTTGATAGTATAAGTAGCTTTGTTAAGCTTTTAGATAAAGAGTTCTCTCTGAAGGATAAGGGATATCTTCACTACTTCTTAGACATTAAAATCACTTGATCCTCCATTGGAAATCTTCATTTATGCCAACGCAAATACATCAAGGATATTCTTTACAGAAGTTCCTTAACGTCTATAAAAAGTGTCTACACACTAATGGTTAGTTCATTGACATTGTCCAAAGATGAGGGTACTCGTCTTGTTGATCCTACAGAATATCAAAGTCTAGTTGGTGCTCTACAATATGTGGTCTTGACTTGACTGGATATTGCTTATGCTGTAAATCGTGTGTGCCATTTTATGCATGCACCCACTACAGTACATCTGGTGGCTTTAAAATGAATTTTACAGTATTTACATGGTACTATTGATCATGAGTTGGTTTTTTGACTGTTTGATAGACTTTCCCTCGTTGGATATGCTGATGCCAACTGGGGATTCGATTTTGATGATCGTCGCTCCACGACAGGCTATTGTATGTATTTTGGTTGTATGCCTATTTCGTGGTACTCAAAAAAGCAACAAGTTGTTTCCTGGTGCTAAGGCTGAATATCGAAGTTTGGCTGCAGCAACCAGTGATGTTACGTGGTTAGTCTCTTTGCTAACAGAGTTACAAGTTCCTTCTGCTGATTTGCCTATTATTTAGTGTGACAATTCGGGTGCAGTAGCTGCTGCTGCTAACCCATTTTACATTCCAAATTTAAACATGTTAAGCTTGATCTATTTTTTGTATGTGAAAAGGTAGCTAAAGGGTCCCTTGTTGTTGATGAGGTGCCCGGTTGTGATCAGGTTGCTAATATATTCACAAAGCCCCTGTTTGTTTCATTGTTCACTCAATTTCGTCATTTGCTTCGGGTCTTACCTCTTGAGAAGTTGGATGAATGTTAAGTATAGGATAAGATAGGTTGTTAATCAATTTGTTATACAAGCTAATAATCTGTTAGAAGAGTTAGTTAACATCAGTTATCTTCAATCTTGTATATATAAGTCCTACTAATGTACTAATGAAATCAATTAAGAATATTAGAATATTCATTTTATCATTCACACTTATTTTCTATTTCTCTTTATGGGTTTCTTCTTTTATGTACTTACTAACAAGTATATAGTATAAAATCTATTATAACCGTTTTTTAGAGTAGATTGGATCTAAATTTCAATCGATCTTGAAGTGAATTCGTGGGCTAACACTTTTAAGCAACAAGCAAACATACAAATTAATCATTTTAAATATCCATATTAACTTGGTATTTTTAATGGTGTTAGATATAAATTTTAAATTCGCTCACACATTATCATATGGGTCATTTATTTTTGGAGATTGAATCAATATATCTTTTATATTCGTTTTATTATCCATAGAGACAAATATTTTTGGGATTCATGGTTGTCTTTTTTAACAATATCGCCTATAAGGTTTCAAGCAAAAACTTTTTCAAAGATTTAAGAAATCCTCACTTCTCTTCCTCAAATATACGAACATAAAGGAATAAAAAGGCTTACCAGTTCATCGGATTCTCTACTTCTCAATCTCAAACCTCATGACCTCTATCTCATGCAGAGATTTCCTCAATTTTCTCTTCTTCGAAGCATATATAAAAGATGATGCAAAAGAGAAAATGAAGGGAATTCTGCCCCTAGAATAATCCTCCTCACACACATATATAACTCTCACCCACAATTATTAAAGTCTTGAATAATCATCTACCACTAATCATCTTGTCGTCTACTAAGGAACCAACAAGTTCCAATCTAACTGAACCAGAATTGAAACTTAATTATTTAATTTTCAGCCACCAAAGTTTCTAAATTACTCAGTAGGGCCCGTCAGACTTGCTATCTTTTTCAATTAATTGCCAATCCTTTATAATTTCAGGCTTTAATAGGAACCGAGTGTGACATCAACAATAGATCATCCACAGCCTCTTCTCACCACAAGAAACCTAAACCTAAAACCATCCCTTCTTAGCAATGAACCTATAACTCAATCTAAAATAGTTACCCGCATTCAGAATAACATTTACAAACCCCAAAAAACTGTTTAATTTTCACACTTATCTTATTCCCACCCTCGACAACCTTCGACCAAGCCAATAAAACTATAGAATGAAGGGAAGCTACGAGATTGGAAATTAAAGCACCGCTTAAAAACAAAACATGGAAAGTGGTACCTAATGATTCTTAAACTAATATTGTGAATTGCAAATAGCTTTAGAAAATTAAATGGAAAGTTAATGGTTCAATTGACCATTATAAGGTTTGTCTTGTTGCATAAGGGCCACACAACCCACGGTGGATTTTCATGATACTTTTAGTCCAGTGATAAAACTAGTTACTGTAGGAATTATGCTCAGCATAGCTGAAAAAAATTCTAGAATTCATCAATTTGATGTTAACAATGCATTTCTATAAGGAAATTTGCGCGAGCTAGTTTTTACATGCCAACAACTAATCATTATCTATAACATCCCGATTTTGGGCCTAGTCAAAATAGTGGTTTTGGGGCCACAAATCCAACGAGGAAAAATTTATTTTATCATATCTTTATGGTCTCCAATTTCACAAAAAAATTTCTCGAAAATTTCGTTCGAAAATTTCAACATTCGGGCACTCAATTTTGATTTGGACAAAAATGGGCATGAGTAGAAAACAAATCTCAAGAAAGGACAAAAATGACATTTTTGTCATTTGTTAATTAAAAGAATTAAAAAAAGAAAAATCAAGCCAAAATGTGATCATCTTTTCCATGAAGTGGCCGAACCTTTCATCTTCTCTATGTCTAGGGTTTTCAAGCTTTCCAAGCTCAATAGTAAGTGCACCCAAGCCTCGTTTTTAATGTTTTTTTTTTTTTACATTTTTTAGATCTTGGTAACTCAGTTAGCTATTTCCACCCTTATTTTGAGCTAGGGTTTGAGTTAAAAAATTTACCTATGTTGAATAATTATGTATTTTGATGATTAATGATAGATTATGCTTGTCTATGATGAGAGAAACGAGTTTTACTAAGTGATTTTTGACGAAAACGTCTAAAAGGATCGAATTGTAAAAGTTATAAAATTGGTCATAAGTGTATGAATTAGTGAGAAATGTGGACTGCCATAGTTATGAAAATGATTCGGCTAGGTCTAAAATGCAAGGAAATTGAATAAAATTATTTTTACGAGCTTATGGGCAAAAGTGTAATTTTGGCAAACATTAGGGGCAAAAATGAAAAATTTTCAAAGTGTGATTTTTGGACTAATTTGAATAATGTGAATGTTAAATGGGTGTTATTTGATATGTTAGATCAAGAAAACACGAAATTCAGGCTTAAATCGGGGGAGAACGAGATTTTGAGTTAAGTCGAAAATAATAGCTGCCTTTGCATTCGAGGTAAGTTGGTGTGTTAATAATAGTGTAATGCTATTGTTGTTCATGCTTGAAACCTAAATTAGTATGCTGATTTGAATATGTTGAATTAAATGGTTAATGTGCGATGTACATTAAATGATATAAATGTATGTTTATGATACATGGAATTGAATTGAAATCTTGTGTTTAAAGTGCTTGTTATGAATACAGCTATTATGTGAAATTGTGAGATTTGTTATCATCATAAGATATGTGATTAAGTGTATAGTGACTAAGCTTTGACAAGTGTGAAAAAGTCTTGATTGAACCTTGGGAATCGACTAGGATATGAGTGACATGTCACTAGGAACCCATTGTATATGTGATCGATTGTATAAGTGATTCCGAGTGCTGGTCTCGTTCGACTACTACTGGCTAGGTAATCCTGCATTTGTTGCAGATACCTGTCAGCTTGTGTGAGCAGCACTGGGTAGCTTCGACTTGATCGTCAGCTTGTGTGAGCAGCCTCGGGAATAGCTCAATAGTGAGCATATCAGTGGTAGCTTCGGCTACATATCAGTGGTAGCTTCTACTACAATATGTGTGGTAGTTTGTGCATTTTTCTGAGTATCCTTTAGAATTCCGCACTATTCAACGGGTAACGAAATGGTATGATAAAGTGTAATAGGAAGTGATAATGACCATGTGTTGCAATGAATTAATGTATAAATGTGTTTCATGCCATGATGCATTTATATGTGTAAGTGTGAATGTGAAATCTTATGAGTAAGTGCAGGTATGTATGGGTAAATTATGAGTGGTATGCTCGTTATATGATCGAACTTTGGCAAGGTTGGTAAGAGGTAAGTGCTACAATTAAAGCTACTATAAAGAAAGCATGAAAAAGTGAAACTTAAAAATAAAACAGTTTTGGATAGCAGCAGTTATGTGATTTTGAAAAATCACCAAAAATGGTGGGATATGAATTAGAAGTTGAATAATATATTAAATTAAAGCCCATTTAGTATATTTTCAGGTAAAAGAAGTAGAGTACGCAAAACTATCTCATTTCATGAGATATCTGTATTGGTGTGAGATAGGGTCAGATGGATTTTGGAATCCCCTATTCCCACTTTGGAAAATCACTAAAAATTGTATAAAAATGGTTATAGTCTATAATTTATATGCTTAAAGTCCTTGATGAGTATACTTTCAAGAGAAATAAACAAGAAGGTCAAAAAAATTCTTTATAATGAGAAAATTAATTTTTAGCGAAGAGAGGTCAGATATACCAGATAGCAAAATAGGGGAAACTTTAATGAATAAACTATATTAATTGGATAAACCAAAAATTATGAAAACTTTATGATACAAAGATATGTGAGTCTTGTTTTTGGGAAAATTAACATTCTAAATTTGGAGTTCCGTAGCTCCAAATATAATTAAATTAGTGACTGCGACTCAAGATGACAACCTAGGCTGAACTTGAGTAAAAAGTGAAACCATGTGAAACAATTACCATATTATCTTAGGAAACATCTTGTTAATTAAATTGCTTATTATTATATGCCAACTTACTAAGCTATAAAGCTTACACCCTCATTTCCATTTCTCTTAGTGTTGTCAGGTTAGCTCGGGGTTAGAGATCATTGGAGGTAACATCACACTATCAATTTGTCAAGTTGGAGTAAAGAAAATTCTTATTTGTTTACAAGTGAGTGGCATGTATAGAGATTTAGTTATTGGTAATGTGTATTTCTTGTGAATTGGCCAAATGTATTGGCTTATGTTACTTCATTGTATAAGGCCATGAAAGGTGGCCCATAATGGTTATAGGTATGTAAGCCTATTTTATGCATGTATGTGGAAATGTTTTGATGTAGTTAGGTATATCATATATGCTTGATGGTAAAGTTAGGAATAATTAAGGGTATGATATGTGTCTATGAAATGTATATGAGTGTGAAGAGTTAATAGCACAATAAGAGCTTGGAAAATAGCCTAAATGTTGGCCATACGGGTAGAGACATAGCCTAGCACATGGGCGTGTGACAGGGTCGTGTACCCCTAAATGTTTGCTTACGTCAGAAATAGAATGCTTGATGTTTTGAACACGGGCTGGGACACTGGCGTGTGTGACCACATGGCCTGCCTACACAGGCGTGTCCTAAGTCACACGGGCGTGTGACACTGTTTTGGTTGAAAATATTTATAAGTGTTCCAAAAAACTCAGTTTAGTCCCGAACCATTCTTAAAGTATGTTTTGGGCCTCATAGGCCCGTAATTGGGACAATGTAAGTTTAAATGAAAAGGTTTAGTTTTAAGAGGAAATTGTAACTCGGAAATTGATCGATTGTGTGTATAAGACCGGTAATGCCTCGTACCCTATTTTGGTGACGGATACGAGTTAGAGGTGTTACATTGTCCATCCATATTACCTATATTATGTCTGTTGTGTAAAGAAAAGGCAATTTATAGTCTGAAATAGGCTCCACGAGCATGGTATAATGCTCTTAAAAATTATATTCAACAAATGCAGTTTATCTAATCTGAATCCAACAACTCATTGTTCATTTTTTAACATGGCAACAATGGTTTACATCCTCTTGGACGTTAATGATATTTTAGTAATAGGTAGTCATGAATCTCTTATTTGTTAGGTTATATCTTCCTTAGCCTCTTGTTTTTCTTTAAAAGATTTGGGTAATCTTCACTAATTTCTTGGAGTATAGGTTTGTACATCTAATGGTTTGTTGCTATTTTGACCAAATATATTCTTGATATCTTGACTAAAAAAGTAAAACTGAAACGAAATCCAGACACCTATGAGCACCTCTCATCCAGTAATACATGGTTTATCTCTTATTGATGCCACGCGATATCGTCAAGTCATTGGTAAATTACAATATTTATCCTTTACTAGACCTGATATATCTTTTACTACTAATAAACTATCACAATTCATGCATCGACCTACGAAGGAACATTAGAAGGCTATCAAATGTATGCTTTGGTACCTTAGACAAACTGCTTAATATGGGCTTTGGATTTAGCATATCAATGACATGTGTCTTCACTTGTATGTCAGTGCTGATTGGGCAGGGGATCCCAATGACAGAGCTTCCACCTTTGGGTATTTACAGTATCTTGGACAGAATCCTATCAGTTAGTCATCAAAGAAGCAATAGTCCGTTGCTCATTTATGTATTTAAGCTTTGCAATTGCTTTAATAAAATTTAGTACTCAATTTATCTCCATCCAAACATCTATATGACGTAAGAGCCTTTTGTTTAACGACATTTTTTTCAACCAGACAATCATATTCTAGGATCTTTATATAGCTTCAATTATTTACTTTTTCAACTGAAACAACCCCAACTCTTATTCACTAAAACTAGTCAATCAATTTTCTTTATTACTAACCATTCATCGGCTTCTATCTACTTGTTTAAAGTGGTGTGACTTGTACCTAATTATCTTGGTAATTGATTGAGAGGCCTTACCTAATTGATGTCAAATCATATTTTGGATTTAGCTTTACACTAGTGTAACTTAGAACAAGAGTTTTTCAAAACAACGTCTTCACTAAGAAAATCCACCTTTTTTTACCATTAATTGTATACATTCTTCATTATCATCAATTTAAGATTGTTACTCTACCAACCATCAATCTTACGAGCACCTAGTAGCATTGTCTTAAAATTGAAACATTCAAATAAATTAGCTATTATCTTTATCATATTTTTAAATTGTTTTTAAATTATTATTTTGATAAAAATAACATTAAATAATATTAACTCGCATACATATTAGAGCACACCATTTATGAACAATAATATTTTGATAATAATAAATAATAATACTTTAATTAAAAGTGGTGTGACGTAGCAGAGGGGACACCCTTTTAACCCAACTTCTTCATTTCTATTACAAAATAAAAATAGAGAGAGTAAAGAATAAAGAAAATATGAGAAGCAATAGAGAATGTATTTTATTTATCAATGGGATGGTTACAATGCTTCTCCAAAGTCTCTATTTATATGCATAAGAAGTATAAATGAAGTAGAGATCTACTTCTAATCACTATTAAAATTTAACATACATCAAAACATATCTTGATCTTGATGGCATCCACTTAATAAGATATTCATAACACTCCCCCTTGGATGTCCATTAGAAGATAATGTGTTCGTTAAAACCTTACTAAGATAAAAATTTTGTGGGGAAAAATTCCCAGTGAAGGAAAAATAGTACATATATCTATAATACGTGTAATATGTTACCTTGTTAAAAACCTTACTAGGAAAACCCAATGGCACAAAATCTTGGTTAAGGGAAAAAGAGTACAACACATATTTACTCCCCCTCATGAAAACATCACAGACATTCTCATATTGTATTCAATCTTGAATACTATCTTTTCAAATGACCATTTGAAAGCATTTGGTAAGCATTTATATCAACATTCTTTTGAAAGTCATGAGTGAAGGAAGTTTTGGAGAAATATATTTTGATCTCTTCAGGAGTTTCAACAATAATTATAGCAAACTTTAATCACGATTCTTCTATAAAAGTCACATATCAAACATAAAAATATGACATAATGAAAAACCAACAATGTTTTTCTTTCATAACCATCATCACAAACATGCATGAAATTTAATTCAAAATCCTACCATTCATGCTTATAGAACTTTTCATTTACAATTGGTCATGTCATTTCTTTAAATAATTAACACATAAAATAATATAAAATGCATGAACTACTACCTTTAATAATTTTTTAAACTAAATCAAATTCGAATAACCATAAAATTCATTGGTTTATTAACACAAATTTGCATAGATATGTTTTAATCAAATATATTATTTAACTATAAAACCTATTATAACAACATAAATAAATCAGTTAATATTCATTTTCATGAACAAATGATATACTTAAAACAATATGTAACTTATGTAATCAAAACTTAAAAAGAAGACCATCTCAAATATTTAAACCATATATCAAGTCGATATAATATTTAAAGATGTACCTTTTTTTTGCATTGAATCTTGATAATTTTATCAAGAAGTAAGCAAATTAAACTCCAGTAGTAGACTTTGAATCCAATCAAAATCTATTAATAGCAAACTTTGAGAGAGAATCTTATTTTCCAGGTGTACAACAAGTACATAACCAATGACTTTTTATACACAAGTTTTCTCTCTTACAAGTTCTCATCAGTAATATATTTCCACGTAATTTTAATTGATATTCTAAATACTGTAGAGTTATACTCACAGTTTTAGAAAAAAAAAAAGCTTGCAACTTTAGGTGCATCCAATCATAACAAGCTTTAGATAGAATTACCATATCCTATTGCTCATAAGTAGATCTTTCACAGTCAAATATTTTGCTTTCAACCCCTTAATGGGAATGATGACAAAAGAGGATCACAAAGATAGTAACAATCAATTCAATTTAATAACAAGAGTAATCAATAACTCAATCATCCCTTTTTTTTTATCCTTTCAAAATAGATATTTATAGCAATAGTGGTTCGTATGAAATATACTTTTTTCTTCATTCACAATCTCAATATGATATCTATTATGATGAATTTCTTTTAAAACTAATGCATTAACCATTACAAATTTTGTGCTTTTTAGATATTGATATATTAGCTCTTTTGGAGCTTTCAAATAATTTTGTACTATCAAATATTGGAATAATACTTGTTTGTTTCAGTACCAAAAAGATAAAAATTTTCTATCTGTAATGACAGAATTAAGTACTACATTATCATATCATTCCTCAAAGAATATTAACAAAAACAAAATATTTGGGCATATGCCACATACGTGACCAATAATCTTTCATATTACATTAATAACATAAGTTATCTTTACCCTTTGAAGAGTTATCTTGAGAATTCTCAGTATTCTATTTTTTATTACTATGTTCCCACTTTTAGTGTTCCATGATTATATCTTTTATTTTCTTTATGTTTGCATTCACTTCGAGGAATGCAACAAATCTAGTAGGACAAACTTCTAAACACCTCATTTGATTCCTTATTTCATAATCACCATCGCAAACATGCGTAGAATTCAAATCAGAATCTATCTATTAATGTTGTCATGATTAGTCTCCAATTATAATAAACATGATATAATAAATAAATCATAGTAAAATATACTTGAAGATCTTTAACATCATTGTCATCAACCACGTAAGGATTATATAAATTTTTTTGGATAATAATTACCTATAGTGTGTTGGCTTCAATTGAAAACTAAAATTGCAATAGCTCTAGAAGGCAGTCGACAATAACTTGAGCAGCAAATTTGGAGTGACTGTATTATAAAATAAAAGAGAATCATGCTGATAATGTGTTATAAAATAAAGAGAGATAGAGAGAGTAAAGAACAAAGAGAATGAAAAGATCTACTTCTAATCACTATTAGAATTTAAATAGATAATGTATTTTATTTATTAATGGGATGTTTACAGTGCTTCTCCAAAATCTCTATTTATAGGTATAATAAGTATAAATGAAGTAAAGATCTACTTCTAATCACTATTAGAATTTAAAGCATATCAAAACTTATCTTAATCTAGATGAACATCCACTTAATAAGATATTCATAACAATTTTTTATTTTTTAGTTTTTTAGTTTTATATTTTATAGCTTTTATAATTTTATTTCATTTCATAAAAAAATGGTTGGGTTGTTTTATTTTTATAATTTTATATTTTTGAATATTTAGCATAATGATCAAGTTGATAAAATGTGTAAATGTTGAAAGTTAAATGTATTAATTTTTTTACAAAATAAAATCAACTTGATAGAATATGTAAAACATAAGGAGCTCAATTTGTTATTATATTAATTAAAAGAAGGCCACATCGTCATTCTGTTTGGTGATCAAATATATTTTAGTGGTAGAGTGACTAGAATTAAAAATTCACTTAACGAGAGTGACGAAATTAAAAAAAAAAAGCGGTGACCAAAATAGGAACTCGCTCCAAATTTGAGTGGCAATCTAAGTAGTTTACCCTAATATTTTTTATATTAATTTTACATAATTTTTATTAAACTGCCCGTATAGTCACTCAAGTTTGAGCGAGTTTTTATTTTAGTCTTTGATTTTTTTTGTTAACTTCGTCACTCTCGTTAGGTGAATTTACAATTCTGGTCAGTCTACCATTAACAAATGCGTTTGATCACCAAACATAATGTTGATATGGTTTTCTTTTAGTGGTATAATAATAAAATTAGCCCTTACTATTTTACACATTCTATCAACTTAGTTCTATTTATATAAAATTCAATACATTTTATCAACTTTGTCATTATTCTAAATATTCAAAAATTTATAATTATAAAATATTAAAAAATAAATATAAAAATATAAAAATAAAATAATTCAACTATTTTTTATGAAATAAAATAAAATTATAAAACAAAAAAAAAAATGGGTTAAAAAGGATGTGGCCTCCCTACTATGCGACACCACTTTTAATTAAAATATCATTTTGATAAATGATGTGGCTTAATTTCATTTTCGAATTTAATCTCAAAGCAATCTCATATTCGAATTTGATTCATTTTTATATTATTTCAATAAATTTCGCCCATTTTCTATTGTGCTCATGTCTATCTTTTGTAAGTTTCCAATTTTGATTCCACCTCAATCGCCATATCAAAACAATACCAACCCGATGGCAATCCATAAAGCTTGACCCAAAATGATATATTGTTGAACTTGTAATTTACTGGTGGATAGTGTATGTAACAACCCGTTTATTAGTGAAATTGGAAACGGTGATTTTGAGATTATAAATTTAATGAGTGAGTTCATATAATTAGTATTTAAATTATACAAGTCAACACTAATTTTTATATTGAATTTTGATTTGAGGAAATTTAACTAACTGAATTAAAAGTTACTATAAGTGGTTTGGTTCAAAAGTCAAGTGGTTAATGAAAATGACGTATTAGGACCTTGTTTTCGTAATTTAAGGCCATAAATATTTTTATTAAATATTTACAGAGTCTTATTATAGATGAATTGAAGTTTGATCTAGTAATTTTTATAATTAATTACTTAATTAAGGTAAAATGATTAAATTGTAAAAGAGGTAAAAGTTAATTGCTATAGATTTCAAATACTAAAGGGATCAAAATGGTGATTAAACCATGGTCAAAAAGTCCAAACAATGGTGACATGATTAAGTCCACTAACTTTTGGGCTATTTTCTCATTTAGTCTTGATTAGTTTAAGGTTAAATTGAAATAAAGCTTAATTATTCAATAATTTGAAACAATTAAAGGACTAATTGTGCAATTAAACCTTCCTTAGATGGTAATTATACCATATACTTATATATTGGACATTTATGAATATGTTTTATAAATTATATACGTTATAATTAAAAGGTTATAATAGTAATTTTGTAAATAAATTACTTATAATTTAAATAAAAGCTAAATTGCAATGTAATTTTTCTTATTCTTCTCCCAAAAATGCTGAAACACCATTGTTGGAGGTGAAAGAAGCTTTGGCCAAGCATGTCCTTCAATTTGGTAATCCAATTTTAACTGGTTTCTTGTAATTTTTATATTTTTAAAATCGTTGCAACTAGGTTCAGTTAAATTTTGTGTCCATTTTCAAAATAGTTAAAGATTATGGATTATGCCATTGATGAGTTTTGGATATTCTTGAAGTTTTATGGTAGATTATAAAGCTTAAATGCTAAATAAGACTGTTTTGTAAAGTAATTTTTGGTAATTTTAATGTATAAGGACTAAATCATTAAAGGGATAAAATTACAGGGAATTTTTATGAAATAACAGAAATTATGGGTTGTATGGAGGCCCTGCTAAATTTAAATTTGATTAAAATTGGTTAAATTGCAAGTTTTGAGCTTATGGACTAAATTGCGTTAAAGTAAAATGTCAAGGGTAATTTTGTAAAAATTTTAAAAAGGATTTAATTGCATAAAATAGTTAATTATGCTACTGGAAATTGATAATTGAATGAAATTATTATTTTGATCAAGGACAAGCTAATAATCAAGGAAAAAAGAAAATTACTGAATAGTCCTTGAACTTTCGTTATTGTTGTAGCTAGTCTTGTAAGTTTGTGCAATTTAATTTTAGTACAATTTTTAAATGTAATATATGAACCTAATTTCATAGTGTTAGATTATATTGATGAGTGTAATTGAAAATGGAAATAATGAATTGATATTACGTCGATCACCAATTGAGATACTTTGAGCCGTTACTGTAAATCAATCTTGTAAGTTCGTACGATTATTTCTACTTCTAATGATTTTTATATTCTATGTTAATATAATTTTTTTAAATGATATAATGTAGGACAATATGATCTTGATAAAATGGGATACTGCTTCTACTGAAAGTATGATCAATCGAGCCATACCCACTAAATCTACCGAAAGTATGCTCAATCGAGCCATACCCACTAAATCTACCGAAAGTATGCTCAATCGAGCCATACCTACTAATTCTACTGAAAGTATGCTCAATCGAGCCATACCTACTAATTCTACTGAAAGTATGCTCAATCAAGCCATACCCACTGATTCTACTGAAAGTTGCTCAAACGAGCATTATCCACTGATTATATTAAATAAAATTTCATTGCATTGATGATTCGAAAATAAATACTGAAATACTGTACTGATTATCACTTCTTTTACTAAAGTTGCGATTTATGGGAATTTCATTGTCTAGTTACAAGTTGATTATTATGTTTAGTTGGAAAAGTATATTGATTAATTAAATGAACTTACTAAGCTTTATTAAAGCTTACCTATATTTGGTTCATTTTTGTAGATTACGTTCTGTGGGCTCGGAAGATCGGATCAACATAAGAAATCACACTACCCGGAAATCCTTGGTAGACTTTGAATTTGGTTTGGTATATATGACATGTAATAGGACCCTTTTTGTATAGGTGATATTAGTTCCTAGTTTTGAGCAAGCTATACTCGAGCTTGTGATGTGTGTTTGAACAATAAATGGAAATATGCATGTTTTACCTAAGTAAGTGTAATGCCTCAAATTCTAGTTTTTGTTTTTGTTAAAATTTGACACAAATATCTGTCTACTTCAGTGGTTAAGTGTTTTGGGAGTGTGTGTGAGGTCTCAAGTTCAAGCCATGTCTTTGGTAAATTTTGGTATTTTTATGAACAAAGCCTTGTCTCTAGTCAGTAGGCTTAAGTTTAATTGTTTGTGAAAACATATTAGAATGGGCTTGCTAGTTTGGTGGATAAGTGGAGTGTTGGTGTGAAGGAGGTCCTGTGTTAGAATTCTTGCAAAAGCGTGAAGGCTATTATTTTTACTGCTTGGTCGGGTAAAGGAGTTTGAGTTGTACTGACAAGCTAAGTAGTGGGGTTAGTGGAGTGAATTAAGGAATTGTGATAGTGGCTTAATCATCTTTTTTTTTTTTTCAATTTTGGGTTCTTCCTTTTGCTAAAAAACTTTTTGACGTTCATTTTCTCATATCCTTTCTACCAAAATTCAATCATCTCTTCATCCTCTTTTCTTTCCGATTTCGTTTTATTCGTTTCTTTTGTGCAAAGTTAGTCTGTGCCCGCTTGGTAAATCTTTCCTTTTGGGTAACTTTAACGTTTTTTTTACCAAGTGATTGAGGTTGGGTTTAGTTCGGTGTTTAGGAGTTAATCGAGTGGCTGGTGATCACTTTTGACGTTTTAGGAGTGGGGAATTCCAGTTCTTGATCGAAGGTAAGGTTTTTGAAGGTTTTGGGACTTAGTATCCCAGTTTAGTTTCGTTTTAACACTGAATTTGGGCTTTGGAATGTCAATTTTTAGGTTTCAGAGTGCTCGGTGATCAGTTTAGCATCAATCGAGACCAGGTGTGTACCCGAATACACAGAAAATGGGATTCAGCGAAAGTAAAAAAAGCAAACTATCGACGCCACACGGGAGTGTGGTCGCCCGTGTAGTAGGCTTTATGGTAGGCCGTGTAGTAAGCTGTGGCCACGACACGGGTGTGTGATCGATGAGGCTAGGCCGTACGCGAAGGACACGGCCGTTTGATGGCCAGATAGGCCGTGTGCGTGACACGGGCTAGACTGAATTGGACTGTGTGTTTTCTGATATTGATCTACATTGGGGTTATCATTAGTTGAGGGTTAAGGAGACTGATGTAACAACCCTTACCCGTATCCGATACTGGGACAGAGTATGAGGCATTACCATACTGAAACACATGCAAACATTCAACTTATACTAGATAAAATGCGTCTCAATATAAAACTTCTTCAAACATCGATCTATGGTTCTTCATATGGGCCTACGAGGCCTAAAACATGATCTAGAAACAAACCGGGACCCTTTCGGGCACTTAAGAAAATCTCATAAAAAAACTACTAAAAACAAGGCACACGCCTGTGTGGAAAGGCAACACGCCCGTGTGGCCTCTAAACATGGCCGTGCTAATGGTCATCCTAAGCACCTTGGGACACACCCGTGTCAAACCACTGTGTGGATTTAATTCTCAACTTCATCCTACAGAGGTTTTAACACAGCTGAGTACATGCCCGTGTCCATATCCCATGTCTCATACACAGCTATGACATGCCTATGCTCATAACCCGTGTAACTCTCTGACTCTAACAATATCTCACACCATAGGGCACACGGCTGAGGGCACATACGCGTGTTCTTAGCCCGTGTCCCTGACACAGTTGAGACACACGACCGTGTCTCATGCCCGTGTGGTATACTGACGGGCATTTAATTTATCAACCTAAGGGGTAAGGGCACACGACCTAATCATATGTTCGTGGGTGGGCCGTGTGTCACACACAGCCTAGACACACGCCCGTGTGTCTACCCGTGTGGACAAAAAAATAAGACTATCTACCAAGCCCCTTTTTGCCAGCCTGAAACCATACCATACACAAACCAATAATCAACCAAAGGCTATAATTTGGCATTTACAACTAAACAAAATCAATCCAACCAAACATTCTTGTTCATCCAAACATCTTGCACTTTCATTAAAAACAAAAACATTTGCATTTAAGAACCATGAGAAAATATTAGCCAATATCTTTGGCCTTGTACAAAATGAAGTATTTCCAATTCAAGCCAGCACATTTGGCTTCAAAATAATATGACACTTAATAAAAGAATAAAGTCCTATACAAGCCATATTCTCAAATTGCTAAAACTAACTATACCAAGTACTTGGGATGATAGTGTGAACAGAGCCTCCGACGTACTTTGATCCACGAGCTAACTAGGTGGCACTATAAGAAAAAGGATAGGAGTGGAGTAAGCATAAAGTTTAGTAAGTTGCAAGTAAATAAAAGACAACAAAATTTCCATACTAAGTCATGATCTCAATACATCATGATTCATGTATGATACGAAGTACAACTACAGCATAACTTACTCGTTTCCATCCTTTATTAATCATACAACATATTAGTGAGCTCACATTTCATACAATTCATTAGTACCTGCACCACTTGCAAGAACTATCATAATATGTCTCAAGCTTAGCATCAACTAAAATTTCCTATTAAACTATTTAGAATACGATAGGATATTCAATGAGCCTTCAACATAGGGTATCGATCTGATGCCACGTCCCAGACATGGTCTTACACTAGCTCACATATCAAGTCGACGCCATGTCCCAGACATGGTCTTACACAGACTCTCAATGTATCGAGGCTGATGCCATGTCCTAGACATGGTCTTACACTGGCTCTCCTCTATCTATGCCGATGCCATGTCCCAGACATGGTCTTACACTGACACATCTCCAAGCCGATGCCATGTCCCAGACATGGTCTTTGTAACAGACTAATTTTGGGCCTAGTCAGAACAGTGGTTTCAGGACCACAAATCTGATAAGGGAAATTTATTTTTATTATATTTTTATGGTCTACAATTTCACTGAAAAAATTCACAAAAATTTCGTCTGAAAATTTCAACGGTCGGGCACTCAATTTAGTCAAAAGGACTAAATTGTAAATAGTGAAAAGTTGAGTTCTACATGTTAGAAGTGTCTAATTGTTATGAAGTTTTAAATTGGAGGTCCTTAAATGGTAATTAGACCATTATATTTTGATTTGGACAAAAGAACAAATGGGCAATTTTGTCATTTGTTAATTAAAAGAATTAAAAAGACAAAATCAAGCCAAAATGTGGTCATCTTCTGCATGAAGTGGCCAAACCTTTCATCTTTTCCATGGCTAGGGTTTTCAAGCTTTCCAAGCTCAATAGTAAGTGCACCCAAGCCTCGTTTTTAATGTTCTTTACATTTTTGAGATCTCGGTAACTTAGTTTATCTATTTCCACCCTTATTTTGAGCTAGGGTTTGAGTTCAAAAATTTACCCATGTTAAATAATTGTGTATTTTGATGATTAATGGTAGATTATGCTTGTCTATGATGAGAGAAATGAGTTTTACTAAGTGATTTTCGATGAAAACGTCTAAAAGGACCGAATTGTAAAAGTTGTAAAATTGGTCATAAGTGTATGAATTAGTGAGAAATGTGGATTTCCATAGTTATGAAAATGGTTCGGCTAGGTCTAAAATGCAAGGAAATTGAATAAAATTATTTTTACGAGCCTAGGGGCAAAAGTGTAATTTTGGCAAACTTTAGGGGCAAAAATAGAAAATTTTTAAAGTGTGATTTTTGGACTAATTTCAATAATGTGATTGTTAAATGAGTGTTATTTGATATGTTAGATCAAGAAAATACGAAATTCAGGCTTAGATCGAGGGAGAACGAGATTTTGGATTAAGTCAAAAATAATAGCCGCATTTGCATTCGAGGTAAGAAGGTGTGTTAATAATAGTGCAATGCTGTTGTTGTTCATGCTTGAAACCTAAATTAGTATGTTGATTTGAATATGTTGAATTAAATGGTTAATGTGCTATGTACATTAAATGATATAAAGGTATGTTTATGATACATGGAATTGAATTGAAATCTTGTGTTTAAAGTGCTTGTTATGAATACAACTATTATGTGAAATTGTGAGATTTGTTATCATCATAAGATATGTGATTAAGTGTATAGTGACTAAGCTTCAACAAGTGTGCAAAAGTCTCAATTGAACCTTAGGAATCGACTAGGATACGAGTGACATGTCACTAGGAACTATAGTATATGTGATCGATTGTATAAGTGATTCTGGGTGCTGGTCTCATTCGACTACTAGTGTTTACGTAATCCTGCATTTGTTGCAGATACCTGTCAGCTTGTGTGAGTAGAACTGAGTAGCTTGGACTTGACCGTTAGCTTGTGTGAGCAGGCCCATGAATAGCTCAATAGTGAGCATATTAGTGGTAGCTTCATCTACATATCAGTGGTAGCTTTGGCTACAATACGCGAGGTACCATTGTGCATCTTTTCTGAGTATCCTCTAGAATTCTACATGGTTCAACGGGTAACGAAATGGTATGATAAAGTGTAATAGAAAGTGATAATGACCATGTGTTATAATGAATTAATGTATAAATGTGTTTCATGCCATGATGCATTAATATGTGTAAGTGTAAATGTGATATCTTATGAGTAAGTGCAGGTATGTTATAACATCCTAAAATAGGGCCTAAACGGAATGCTGGTTGTGAAACCCCGAATTCGAGATAGAAAAGTTTATTCTGATAAATTTTTACGATTTACCGAGTGATTAGATGCATGTGTTAAAGTATTGATAGAAAATTTTATGAATTGCATGTTTAATATGCCTATTGGGGCTTAATTGCAAAAGTTGATAAATATGAATTCTAGATGTTAAAGGATTTAATTAAAGAGCATAATTAAAGTAGAGGTGCTTAAATGGTAATTATACCATTAGGTTTTCATGGACAAAAATGGACATACATAGGTAGAAATAACCAAAGTTTTTAATGAAAGGCATTTTAGTCATTTAGTAATTAAAATGAATTAAAAAGGGAAAAAGCTGGCAAAATGTGTCCATCTTCTTCATTAGGCCGAAATTTCAAAGGGTTCTCCATAGCTAGGGTTTTGTCAAGCTTCCAAGCTCCATAGTAAGTGATTCCAAGCCCCGTTTTTAATGTTCTTTACATTTTTGGAGTCCTAGTAACTTGATTTAGCTTATTCTAGCAATAATTTAACCTAGGTTTCATATTTGGAAAAATATCCATAGGTGAAATGTGTTTATTTTGATGTTTTATGATAGGATATGAGGTTTTAAATTATGTTGAACAACTTGTGCTACTCGATTTTAAGTGAAAACGAGTAAAACGACATAATCGGTAAAAATACCTAATGTTCATAAGTACATGTTAGAGTGAGAATTTGATGTTGCCATTAAGGAAAATGATCAGCATGTCCTAACACATAAGAATTAGGGAAAAATTTTAATTTTCGAGCTTTGGGGCAAAAGTGTAAATATGTAAAATTTAGGGGCAAAATTGTAATTTTACCAAAGTAATAGTTAAGGACTGTTTTGATAAATGTAGGTATTAAATAAGCTAAATTTGCTAATTATAGATCAAGAAGGACAAAATTTAGGGATAGACCGAGGAAAGAAAAAGGTAGAAGATTAAGTTGCCAAGTTGATCGTATTTTGCACCGAGGTAAGTTTACGGTAAATAAATGCAATATTTCTGTACTTTATATTAATGTTGTTAATTTCCAGCATATATACATTTATTTTATGAGAATATTTCAAGTTGAATTAAAGATAAGATAACAGAGAAAAAGTATTAGCAAGCCCCGTTTGAACCTTAGGGATGTATGACATTTTGGGTTGAGACAGTTGAGGAACATCCCATGTAAGTCCATATCAGACATATGAAATTGGTAGATTGAGATAGTTGAGGAACATCCCATGTAAGTCCATATCAGATATATGGCTTTGGCAGGACAGGGAACATCCCATGTAAGTCCAATAAGATATATGGCTTTGGCAGGACAGGGAACATCCCATGTAAGACCATGCCTAGAGCATGGCATTGGCAGGCTATTATCAGGTAGGAAAACCCAAGTACCCTTAGTATTCCAAACGGTTCATTGGGCTAATATACAAGCTATGTTACAAGAAAGTTCAGGTAAAGGAATGATAAACAGGAAAGTTAAAGAGTAAGTGGAGAAGTGAAATAAATATTTTGTTAGTTGATGGTGTAATGAGTATATTTATATTTGGTGAATCTTGTCATTTATTTATTTGTAAACTTACTAAGCATTGTAGCTTACTTCTTTTATTTTCTCTCTTTTATAGTGTAGCCAAGCCAATTCGGGGATCAAAAGGGACACCAAAGTTCGTCTCACACTATCAAAGGGGGTATCAGTATTTTGTGGTTTGAAATGTTTTGAGTTATGGCATGTATAGGGACTTGGCAATTGGTGTGTATGTCTTTATGATATGATTCAAGTATGGCATGTGAATGCTTAATGATGATTAGCTATTGAAATGGCTAAATAAGAACATGTTTTGATGTTATTTATGTCTAAATGATAATTTATGCAAAGAAATGATGGAGGAAAAGTTGGCCATGAAACAATTTTGTAAGAGCAGCAGTGACGTGAATTTGAAAAATCACTAAAAATTGTAGAAATGGAATTAAATGGTTAATGAGACATAGAATTAAATTTTATTGAGTCTATTTTCATAGGAAAGAAACAGAGAAAGCAAAAGAAGTCTGTATTGTGAGATATTAGATTCTTGTGAGACTGGTTTAGAGGGATTTTGTGATCCCCTATTTTGATTTTAAAAATTCACTTAAAATTTTATAAAAATAATTATGAGTCATAATTTATACGTATAGATTCCTCAATGAGCCTATTTTCATTAAAAACTAGTGGAAACACTAAATCAAAACTGTACTCAGAGATAATTGATTTTTAGTAAGGGGAGGTCAGAATAATGGGACTCTAAAATAGGGGAAAATTTAACAAATAAACTGTACTAATTGGCCACACCAAAAATTCTAGAAAAATTATGGTAAGAAGTTATGTGAGTCTAATTTCATGGAAAATTTACGGATTTAAATTTTGAGTTTTGTAACTCAAGTTATAATTAATTTAGTGACTATTATGCAGGTGGATAGTTTTATTATGAATAGTGCAAATGAATTGTTTTAATTTGTGTAAGAAATTGTAAAATTTTTAAATGTCCCCGGTTTGGTCCTGAACTATTCCAATTGCATGTTTAGGGCCCCGAGGGCCCATTTTAGGGATATATTTGATGAATGTGAATGAATTAATTTTAAAAGAAAAGTTTTATGCCCCGAACTAGTAAGGTAAGTCTGGTAACGCCTAGTGCTCGACTTCAGCGACGGTCTCAGGTAAGGGGTGTTACATTTATTGGTATCAGAGCTAGAGTTTAGTCGGTTATTAGAATATTCAGTATGAGTAAGAGTCTAGCTATACATGATATACTTATATTTTGATAGTGTGACGACTCTAGATGATTTTAAAGTGTTTTTCTTCTATAGTTATGGATCCCAAACGAGTTGGTGTAGATGATGTTGAAAGTAACGCGCCTCCTCCCATAGAAGGGACGGTGCCACCAGATAGTAGTGAAGACCTATTACAGTTAGTCAATCAGGAGGGGCTCGAGAAGCCTTCTTCCAAGCTATGAATGAATGGTTTGCTGAGTTCGTTCATATGAATCCAGTTGTTAGACCTCCACCTCCTCATGATCCTCAGACTAACCATGTAGCTTCCCCAGTTACAAATACAGTCAGAAGAGAAAAGCCACTAGTAGACAAGATTAAAAAACAAAGGGCTGAAGAGTTTTGGACCACTAAAGATGATGATGCAGAGAAAGCTGAATTTTGGCTCGAGAAGACTATCAGAGTTTTTGATGAGTTATCTTGCACACCAGAAGAATGTATAAAGTGTGTGGTGGCAGTTCTTAGAGATTCAGCTTACCATTGGTGGAAGACACTTGTGTCAGTAGTACCGAAAGAAAGAGTTACCTATGATTTCTTTCAGGAAGAGTTCCATAAGAAGTACATCAGTCAGAGGTTCATCGACCATAAAAGAAAAGGATTCCTTGAACTAAAGCAAGGTAAGATGACAGTGACTAAATATGAATGTAAATTTGTCAGACTCAGCAATTATGCTAGAGAGTGTGTGTAAACTGAAGCTATTATGTGCAAAAGATTTGAAGATGGGCTCAAGGATGATATTTGACTGTCCGTTGGTGTTCTAGTAATAAAAGAGTTTGATGTTTTAGTTGAGAGAGCTTGTAAGGTAGAGGAGTTGCTAGAAGAAAAAGAAAACGGAAAAGCTAAAACTGAGATGCAAGATACGAAGAAAAGACAGATGAGCAAGCCGTTTCAGTCTACATCCAAGAGGCCTAGAGAGTTCTCTACTAGATCAAACTAGATCAAACTTTTCAGCTGAGTATTCGAGCAAAAATAGAGATAACAGAAATATGGGGTCGAAAACTTAAACTACCTTGATTGCGAGTGTACGTAATATCCGGTCGGGCAGACCAGAGTGTCCATGGTGCAGTAGACATAATTTCAGTCAGTGTTGGGCAGATGAGAGTGGTTGTTACAAGTGTGGTGCTCCAGATCATTTTATGCAAGAGTGTCCAGAAATGGTTAAAAAGGAAAAATTACGGAGTGCTAGGTCTGGGAATGTTCCAGTCCGAGGTAGACCACAGAGAAACCTAGGAACAAGGGCAGGTAGAGGTGCATCTAGAGATTCAGCAGCGAGGCCAGATGTTAGAGCACCTGCAAGGACCTATGCTATCCGTGCTCGCGAAGAGGCATCCTTCTCCGACGTAATTACAGGTAAATTTTCTCTTCATGATGTTAATGTTATTGCTTTGATTGATCCGAGTTCGACCCATTCCTATGTTTGCATGAATTGATACCTAGTATGAACATGTCCATAGAGTCTACGGGATTTGTGATTAAAGTATCGAACCTATTGGGTTAGTATGTATTAGTAGACAAAGTATGTAAAAATTGCCCTTTGATGATTAGAGGTTACTGTTTTTCGGCTGATCTCATGCTATTGTCATTTGATGAGTTTGATGTGATTCTTGGTATGGATTGATTGACTGCGCATGACATGATAGTGAATTATGGAAAGAAATTCATTGAGTTGAAATGTGAAAATGGTGAAATTCTTTGGGTTAATTCAGATGAGTCAGATAGTTCAGTTGCTATGATTTCTGTTATGTCTGCTCAGAAATGTTCGAGGAAGGGATATGAAGCTTATCTTGCTTTTGTGTTGAATACTAAAGATCTAGAGTTGAAAACTAAATCAGTGCCTATGGTATGCGAGTTTCCTGTTGTGTTTTTATTGAAGAACTACCAGGTTTGCCTCCTATCAGAGAAGTTGAGTTTGGTATTGAGTTGGTTCTGGGTACAACACCCATTTCTATTGCTCCTTACAGAATGGCTCCAATGGAATTGAAAGAATTGAAAGTTTAGTTGCAGGAATTAATAGATAAAGGCTTTGTAAGACCTAGTTGTTCACCATGGGGTGCACCGGTACTCTTTGTGAAAAAGAAAGATGGTTCGATGATATTGTGCATAGATTATCGGCAGTTTAAAAAGGTAACTATTAAGAACAAGTATCCATTGCCTAGAATTGATGATTTGTTTGATCAATTGAAGGGAGCTACTGTGTTCTCCAAGATAGATTTGAGATTTGGATAATTATCAGTTGCGGGTTAAAGAGTCAGATGTTCCGAAGACTTCTTTCCGGACTAGGTATGGCCATTATGAGTTCCTTATGATGCCATTTGGCTTAACTAATGCTCCTGCCATTTTCATGGACTTAATGAATCGAATTTTCAGACCTTACTTGGATAAATTTGTAATTGTGTTCATTGATGATATCTTAATTTATTTTCATGATGAGACTGAGCATTCAAAGCATTTGAGAACAGTTTTACAAACTTTGAGAGATAATCAGCTTTATGCCAAGTTTAGCATAAGTGAGTTCTGGTTACGAGAAGTCGGTTTTCTTGGACATATAGTCTCAGGTGAAGGTATTAGAGTTGATCCAAGCAAGACTTCAGCCATTGTTGATTGGAAGCCTCCCAAGAATGTATCAGAGGTAATAAGTTTTCTTGGTCTCGCCGGTTATTATAGACGATTTGTAGAGGGATTTTCCATGATAGCTACCCCATTGTTAAGATTGCTACAGAAAGAGGTCAAGTTTGAATGGACTGAAAAGTGTCAACAGAGTTTTGACAAGTTAAAGGCATTATTGACTGAAGCTCCTATCTTAGTACAACTAGAACCGGGTAAAGAGTTTGTGATTTACAGTGATGCCTCCTTAAATGGACTAGGCTGTGTACTTATGTAGGAAGGGAAGGTAATTGCTTATGCCTCTAGACAACTAAAGCCACATAAGAAAAATTATCTGACATATGATTTAGAACTAGCTGCCATTATATTTGCGTTGAAAATTTGGAGACATCACTTGTATGGTGAGAAATGCTGAATATTTACTGATCATAAAAGTTTGAAATATTTGATGACATAGAAAGATTTAAATTTGAGGTAGCGTAGGTGGCTTGAATTGATTAAGGACTATGATTTGGTTATTGATTACCATCTGAGTAAGGCTAATGTTGTAGCTGATGCATTGAGTCGAAAATCTTTATTTGCTTTGCTAGCTATGAATATTCGGTTATCATTGTTTGATTGTAACACCCCAAACCTGACCCAGACGTTATGGCCTAATCCAGCGGTGTCACATTGAAGGGTGACTCGCACAAATTGGTGTCGTTGTCATTGAAACAATATTTTAGTTTAGAAACCAAATCCACTGTATGCTTGTTCAGTTGAAAATTCAGAAGTTTAAATAAAACCCTTGAATATGGTGATTTGAAAATCCGAGTTCACCTATCTTGTTAATTTACTTGCTAAATTACAGTGAAAAAACGTTCAGGTATTTATGTTGGTTTCAAAATATCATTTAATTTGGAAAATGTGTTTAAATTGAAAGTCAAACAAATATGGAGAAAATAATAAAACCACATGTAAAAATCAAACTGGGGATTAAAGGCCTTATTACAACCCATTAACTAAAAATTAAAAACCAAATAAAAGCAACTACTAAGTCGTTTAATTAACTTACAGAGTAGCCACCTCCGAGTCCCCTCCTACGTCGAGTTGCCTACTGAGGGTCACCTGTAAAATTAAGGAGGGAGTGAGTTTTTGAAAACTCAGTGTACACGACCCTCGAGAACATAAATCATGCAATTAACATTTTGGGCCTAAGCCCTAATAATTAACAATGGCCTTTGGGCCTTAGGCCATGGTGGCCTCAGTTGGGACTAAGCCTATATTGCATATAACAGTGGCCTTTGGGCCTTAGCCCTTAGTGGCCTCAGTTGGGCCCGAGCCCATATCACATATAACAGTATGCTCATGCAATGCAAATACCCCCATCTAACCTGTACACCCCCTTCCAACCCTACACACTTGTGGGGAGATACTCGACCCACCCATCCTTATACACCCTTTGTGACACTGGTTGTGGCACCACTCATCGTTGCAACAGAGCCGCTAATCATAATATCCGTTGTAGCACCAGTTGCGACACTACTAGTCATTACAGCAGAGTTGCTAATTAGAATATAGCTTAAAAGCCCTTATTGGGTCCATAGTCGTTAAGCGACCGTGCGGCCCTCATATACACTTCCTCCAAACATAATCCAGCCCCAAATGCAGCATAATATTGTGAATGTATCATACTATACATGTGGCATGCAAATCATACATTTATCAAGCAAGGGCATTTTAGTCATTTGCCCATAAGGGTATATTAGTCACTATTCACTTAGGCAAAATAATCTTATCACATCGTGGGCCTGAGTACACAATTCAGCCCATTAACATTTCACAATTTATTCACTGAATATTACGTCAATTTTACAAATGTTACAAATCCATTAGGGCCCAAAAGCCTCTTATGTAGCTCAAAGGGCCCATGTACTCATGAGGCCCATTAGGCTCAAATCTACCAAAAGTCCCGTAATTAGCTTAACTGACTCGTGAAATTCAACTATTCCATCCATTTTACTCGCAATGGGCCCACGGGCCCATTTGGCCCATTTTAGCCCAGTTGGCCCATTTCGGACCAGTTGGCCAAAAAGTGGCCCGAGACCATGAGATCGCTCCCAGGCCTTGGTCGTCATATTGGTATCTCCACACGAGCGATCTCACACTCGTGTAGTTGCCGGTGCCAACCTTTTAGCTTTTTGGCTTTTAGGCATTCTGTCTTTTCAGCTTTTCGGGATTTCGGCTTTTGCCTATTCGTCGTGTGTGCAGTGTATGTACACACCTTTTGAAAATCGACACCGAAGACCACCAAAATCCAATCCTATCTTCAACCAAAATCAATAGTTAGTCATACACTTAGCAAAGATTCCCTCCTTTGCCAAAATCGAATCCACATTACTCTACTTACATTGATCGACAAACCTTATTAATCGCTAGCCACAACCATTTCCAAGATCTGCATCAATACTTACACTGCCAAAAGTGGAATAACAAGTGGCTCATATCTAACACAAGTCATTCTTATAATATCATAATAATATCTGGCCACTTATTAAACCAGAATTAGGAATGAATACATTTACTATTTGATAGAGATACTTACCACGACAGAACTCAAAATGCATATACATCAATTCAGCAAAGGTCTGGAAAAGAAGAAGAAGGTGACTCGAACCCTACCAAACCAATTAAGAAAACATGAGGGAGAGAAAGAAAGATTCGGCTTTACCTCAACGAAATGGATGAGGGTTCGGCTTTGTAGAGAAAAGAAACCTTAGAAACACTTAACAAAATCGAAGAAGATCCTTACCGATCATGAGATCATTTTAAAAAGTATGGATCGATCACTAAAAGAAAAAGAAGCAATCGGATGAGTCAAAGAGGGAAGAGGTTGATTAAAATGAAAAAGAAGAAATCAAGGGTAAAACCAATATACACAAGGGTAGTATTCGGCCAATCTAGAAGAAAGTATCAGTTTTGATTTTGATGAAAAAGAGAACGATACCAGTGGAGAAAAGAAGAAGGTTGGTTCAATTGAATTTGGGTATGGAAGGAGGAAGGGATGAAT
The DNA here is from genome assembly GCA_020496765.1 of Gossypium stocksii. Taxonomy (NCBI): domain Eukaryota; kingdom Viridiplantae; phylum Streptophyta; class Magnoliopsida; order Malvales; family Malvaceae; genus Gossypium; species Gossypium stocksii. Next base: position 85,549,358 of record CM035629.1, read on the forward strand.
ATTCGGCTAAGAGGTAGAAAAGAAGAAGGAAGAGAAGAAATTTGACTTTTATCTATCCTCTAAAACACCAACGCTTCAAAAGCCAAAAGCACCAAAATAAAAATATTATTTACAAGAAAAGAAGATTTTGGCACTACTCAAACCAAAAGAAAAGAGCTTCGGTTTTTGGCAAAACAATGCATAACATTCGACAGTAACACCAAAAGAACCCCCAAAACCGAATGCACATCCACTAAGCACCCTAATTGCCAAAATTGGCTTCTTTACACTCCCCATTTGGCCATAACTCTTCCTCCAGCTCAATCCCTAAATTTTCTCCAAGATTTCTTCCCCTTATCACTCCACAAATCCCTCCTTACTTTACTCCCCTTCTCACATTCAAACTTGAAGACCAATTCAACTCTCTCCATACCAGTGTTCCATTCTAACACAATCACTAACTGTCCAAGAAGCAAAATAAATACCCCACTACATACCTTGCTGACACTCGAACCTTGGACCTCCCTGCTCTGCATATGGCACCTCCTCCTTGCTCCCTAGTGTGGCGCCACTTCCCACTAGACCACTAGGGTTTTGTGTCATATTTTAACCTAATTTATTTAAAAGTCATACTACTTGAGATTAGGGCTCCCCTAAGGCCAAAAATCAAAATTTTTACTATGGCCTAACTTGAACCCGGGACTCTATAGGAGCCCTCCAACATTTCAAAATCACTAACCTAACCATTTTAACATACAATTTATGCCACTATCTTACTCTCAAAAATTTTAAATGCACCCATGCCCGAGGCCCAATTCTTCTAGGCCCAAAATTCAGGGCGTTACACTGATGATGCTTCTATCTTAGCCGAATTAAGAGCTAAGTCTATGTTTCTTGAAGAAATTTGTGAAGTTTAGAAAGATGACAGTGAGTTGCAAGCCAAAAGAGCTCAGTGTGAGTTGGGTATAAAGTCAGATTTTCAGATTAGTTCTGACAGTTGTTTAATGTTTAGAAATCCGGTATGTGTACCAAAGAATGATGAGCTTATTCGAAAGATCTTAGTGGAAGCAAATAGCAGTTCCTTGTCTATTCATCCAGGTAGTACAAAGATGTATAATGATTTGAAGAAAATGTATTAGTGGGTAGGAATGAAGAAAGATATCTCGGAGTTTGTTTCTAGATGCTTGATCTGTTAGTAAGTAAAAGTCGAACATCAGGTACCTCTAGGTTTATTGCAGCCTATGTTAGTTCCTGAGTGGAAATGGGACCGAGTTGCTATGGATTTTGTAATAAGATTACCGTTGACACCGAGAAAAAAAGATGCAATATGGGTTGTGATTGATAAGCTAACAAAGTCAGCTCATTTTATTCCAGTTCGTATGGATTATTCACTTGACAAGTTGGCTGAGTTGTTTATTTCAGTGATAGTCAGATTACATAGAGTACCATTAACGATTATTTTAGATAGAGACCTGAGATTCACTTTGCAATTTTGGAAGATGTTACAGGAAGCTTTGGGTACAAAGTTGAGTTTTAGTACAGCTTTCCATCCTCAGACCGATGGTCAGTTAAGAGAGTTGTTTAGGTACTTGAGGATATGCTCAGATGTTGTGTCTTAGAATTTCAAGGTAGTTGGGAAAAATATTTGCCATTGGTAGAGTTTGCCTATAATAATAGTTATTAGTCGAGTTTGAAGATAGCACCTTATGAAGCTTTGTATGGACGTAAATGTCACACACCTTTGTATTGGACAGAGCTTAAAGAAAATCAGATTTACGAGGTTGACTTCGTTAAATAAATTGAAGATAAAGTGAAGGTTATCAAAGATTGCTTGAAAGTAGCTTTAGATAGACATAAGCCTTATGCAGATTTGAAAAGAAAAGAGATTGAGTCTCAAGTTGGTGACAAAGTGTTCTTGAAAGTATCCTAGTGGAAGAAAGTCTTTAGATTTGGCAAGAAAGGCAAACTAAGTCCATGTTTTATTAGACCGTTTGAGGTGACTAAAAGAGTTGGGCCATTAGCATATCGGTTGGCGTTGCCGATAGAGTTAAGGAATATTCATGATGTGTTCCATGTGCCTATGTTACATCATTACCTTTCTGATCTGTCACATGTGATTTCATAGATAGAGATTGAGATTCAGCCAGATATGACTTATGGTGAACAACCGATAAAGATTTTAGCTCGAGAGGTCAAGCAACTAAGGAACAAAAGTATTGCACTTGTGAAAGTACTATGGAATAGACATGGGGTAGACGAGGCTACATGGGAGCTCGAAGAGGCTATGTGAAAACAGTATCCAAATCTACTCACAAGTAAGTTTTTCGGGGACGAAAATCCCTAAAGGGGGAGAAATGTAACATTCCAAAATAGGGCTTAAACGGAATGGTGGTTGCCAAAATATGAATCCTAGATAGAAAAGTTTACTCCGATAAATTTTAATGATTTACCGAGTGATTAGATGCATGTGTTAAAGTATTGATAGAAAATTTTATGAATTGCATGTCTAATTGCAAAAGTTGATAAATATGAGTTCTAGATGTTAAAGGATTTAATTGAAGAGCATAATTGAAGTAGAGATGCTCAAATGGTAATTATACCAATAGGTTTTCATGGACAAAAAATGGACATACATAGGTAGAAATAACCAAAGTTTTTAATGAAGGGCATTTTAGTCATTTGGCAATTAAAATGAATTAAAAAGGGAAAAAGATGGAAAAATGTGTCCATCTTCTTCATTAGGCCAAAATTTCAAAGGGTTCTCCATAGCTAGGGTTTTGTCAAGCTTCCAAGCTCTATAGTAAGTGATTCCAAGCCCCGTTTTTAATGTTCTTTACGTTTTTGGAGTCCCAGAAACTTGATTTAGCTTATTCTAGCAATAATTGAACCTAGGGTTCATATTTGGAAAAATACCCATAGGTGAAATGTGTTTATTTTGATGTTTTATGATAGAGTGTGAGGTTTTAAATTATATTGAACAACTTGTGCTACTCGGTTTAAAGTGAAAACAGGTAAAACAGTATAATCGATAAAAATACCTAATGTTCATAAGTACATGTTAGAGTGAGAATCTGATGTTGCCATTAAGGGAAAATGATCAGCATGTCCTAAAACATAAGAATTAGGGAAAAATTTTAATTTCCGAGCTTTAGGGCAAAACTGTAAATATGTAAAAGTTTAGGGGCAAAATTATAATTTTGCCAAAGTAAGAGTTAAGGACTGTTTTGATAAATGTGGGTATTAAATAAGCTAAATTTGCTAATTATAGATCAAGAAGGATGAAATTGGGGGATAGACCGAGGAAAGAAAAAGGTAGAAGATTAAGTTGCCAAGTTGATCGTATTTTGCACCAAGGTAAGTTTACAGTAAATAAATACAATATTTCAATACTTTATATTAATGTTTTTCATTTCCAACATATATACATTTATTTTATGAGAATATTTCAAGTTGAATTAAAGATGAGATAACAGAGAAAAAGTATCAGAAAGCCTCGTTTCAACCTTGGGGATGTATGACACATTGGGTTGAGATAGTTGAGGAACATCCCATGTAAGTTCATATCAGACATATGGAATTAGCAGGTTGAGACAGTTGAGGAACATCCCATTTAAGTCCATATTAGATATATGGCTTTGGCAGGACAGGGAACATCCCATGTAAGACCATGCCTAGAGCATGGCATTGGCAGGCTATTATCAGGTAGGAAAACCCAAGTACCCTTAGTATTCCAAACGGTTCATTGGGCTAATATACAAGCCATGTTACAAGAAAGTTCAGGTAAAGGAATGATAAACAAGAAAGTTAAAGAGTAAGTGGAGAAGTGAAATAAAGATTTTATTAGTTGATGGTGTAATGAGTATATTTATATTTGGTGAATCTTGTCATTTATTTATTTGTAAAATTACTAAGCATTGTAGCTTACTTATTTTCTTTTCTCTCTTTTATAGTGTAACCAAGCCAATTTGGGGATCAAAAGGGACGTCGGAGTTCGTCTCACACTATCAATGGCTATCTCCGTATTTTGTAGTTTAAGTGTTTTGAGTTATGGCATGTATAGGGACTTGGCAACTGGTGTGTATGTCTTTATGATATGATTGAAGTATGGTATGTGAATGCTTGATGATGTTTAGCTATTGAAATGGCTAAATAAGAACATGTTTTGATGTTATGTACGTCTAAATGATAGTTTATGCAAAGAAATGATGGAGGAAAAGTTGGCCATGAAACAGTTTTGTAAGAGCAGCAGTGATGTGAATTTGAAAAATCACTAAAAATTTTAGAAATAGAATTAAATGGTTAATGAGACATAGAATTAAAGCTTATTGAGTTTATTTTCATAGGAAAGAAACAAGGCAAGCAAAGGAAGTCTGTATTGTGAGATATTAGATTCTTGTGAGACTAGTTTAGAGGGATTTTGTGATCCCCTATTTTGATTTTAAAAATTCAATTAAAATTCTATAAAAATAATTATGAGTCATAATTTATACATATAGATTCTTCAATGAGCCTATTTTCATAAAAACTAGTGGAAACACTAAATGAAACTATACTAAGAGATATTTGATTTTTAGTAAGGAGAGGTCAAAATAGTGGGACTGTGAAACAGGGAAAATTTTAACTAATAAACTATACTAATTGGCCACACCAAAAGTTTTGGAAAAATTATGGTAAGAAAATATATGAGTCTAGTTTCAGGGAAAATTTACGGATTTAAATTTTGAGTTTCGTAACTGGAGTTATAATTAATTTATTGACTATTACGCAGGTGGACAGTTTTATTATGAATAGTGCAAATGAATTGTTTTAATTTGTTAAGAAATTGGAAAATTTTTAAATGTCCCCAGTTTGGTCTCGAACCGTTCCAATTGCATGTTTAGGGCCTTGAGAGCCCATTTTAGGGATATATTGGATGAATGTGAATGAATTAATTTTAACAGCAAATTTTTATGCCCCGAACTAGTAAGGTAAGTCTGGTAACGCTTCGTGCTCGACTCCAGCGACGGTCTCGGGTAAGGGGTGTTACATATTTATGGGTAAATTATGAGCGATATGCTTGTTATATAATCAAACTTTGGTAAGGTTGATAACAGGTAAGTGCTATCATTAATGCCACTCTAGAGAAAGCATGAAAGAGTGAAACTGAAAAATAAAACAGTTTTGGACAATAACAGTCATGTGCTTTTGAAAGATCACCAAAAATGGTGGGAATTGAACTAGAATTTGAATAAGCTATGAAATTATACATGGAATTGAATTGAAATCTTGTGTTCAAAGTGCTTGTTATGAATACAGCTATTATGTGAAATTGTGAGATTTGTTATCATCATAAGCTATGTGATTAAGTGTATAGTGACTAAGCTTTGACAAGTGTGAAAAGTCCCGATTGAACCTTAGGAATCGATTAGGATACGAGTGACATGTTACTAGGAACTATAGTATATGTGATCGATTGTATAAGTGATTCTGGGTGTTGGTCTCATTTGACTACCAGTGGCTAGGTAATCCTGCATTTGTTGTGGATACCTGTCAGCTTGTGTAAGCAGCACTGAGTAGCTTCGACTTAACCGTTAGATTGTGTGAGCAGACCCGTGAATAGCTCGATAGTGAGCATATCAGTGGTAGCTTTGGCTACATATCAGTGGTAGCTTTAGCTACATATCAGTGGTAGCTTTGGCTACAATATGTGTGGCACCTTTGGGCATCTTTTTTTAGTATCCTTTAGAATTCCGGAAGGTTCAATGGGTAATGAAATGGTATGATAAAGTGTAATAGAAAGTGAGAATGACCATGTATTGTGATGAATTAATGTATAAATATATTTCATGCCATGATGCATTTATATGTGTAAGTGTGAATGTGAAATCTTATGAGTAAGTGCAGGTATGTATGGGTAAATTATGAGCGATATGCTCGTTATATAATCGAACTTTGGTAAAGTTGGTAAGAGGTAAGTGCTACCATTAAAGCCACTCTAGAGAAAGCATGAAAGAGTGAAACTGAAAAATAAAACAGTTTTGGACAATAGTAGTCATGTGCTTTTGAAAAATCACCAAAAATGGTGAGAATTGAAATAGAATTTAAATAAGCTATGAAATTAAAGCCCATTGAGCTATTTTCACATAAAAGAAGTATAGTAAGCAAAAGAATCTCATAGCATGGGATATCTTTATTATTGTGAGACAGGGTCAGATGGATTTTGTAATCTTCTATTCCAACTTTAAAAAATCACTAAAAATTATATAAAAATGTTTATGATGTGTAATTTATATAATTACAATACTTGATGAGTCTGTTTTCAAGAGAAATAAACAAGAATATTATCTGAATTTTGAATAATGAGATAATTAAATTTTAGTGAAGAGAGGTCAGATTTGCTGGGCAGCAAAATAGGGGAAACTTTAATGAATAAACTATACTAATTGGCTAAACCAAATATTCTGAAAATTTTATGGTAAGAAAATATTGAGTCTAGTTTCAGAGAAAGTTTATAGAACTTAAATTGGAGTTTCGTAGCTCAAGAAATAATTAATTTAGTGACTCTGACTTAGGAAGACATCCTAGGTTGAACTTGAGTAAAAAGTTAAACCATGTGAAACAATGACCATATTATCTTAGGAAACATCTTGTTAATTAAATTGCTTATTATTATATGCCAACTTACTAAGCTATAAAGCTTACACCCTCCTTTCCATTTCTCTTAGTGTTGCTAGGTTGGCTCGGGTTAGAGATCGTTGAAGGCAGTATCACACTATCAATTTGTCAAGTGGGAGTAATGACAGTTCTTATTTGCTTACAAGTGAGTGGCATGTATAGAGATTTAGTTGTTAGTAATATGTATTCTTGTGAATTGGCCAAATGTGTTGGCTTGTATTGCTTTATTGTAAATAGCCATGAGATGTGGCTCATAATGGTTAGGGGTATGTAAGACTACTTTATGCATGTATTGTGGAAATGCTTGAAGTAGTTAGGTATATAACATGTGTTTGATGGTCAAGTTAGGAATAATTAAGGGTATGATATGTGTCTATGAAATGTATTTGAGTGTGAATGATTAAGAGCAACAAAAAGGGCTTGGAAAATAGCCTAAGTGTTGGCCACACGGGTAAAGACACGGCTGTGTGTCTCAGCCGTGTGGAGGAAATAGCCTAGCACACGGGTGTGTGACTTGGCCATGTCCTTAATGGTATGCTGATGTCATAAACAAAATGCTCGATGTTTTTAACACAGGCTAGGATATGGGCGTCTGCGACCACACGGCCTCCCCACATGGGTGTGTCCCAAGTCACACGGGCATGTGACAATGTTTGATTAAAAATTTTTATAAGTGTTCCAATGATCCTGATTTTGTCCCGAACCATTCTTAAAGTGTATTTTGGGCCTTGTAGTCCCATAGTAGGGACAAAATAAGTTTAAATGAAAATGTTTTAATTTTTTAAGTGGAAATTGTTTTAACTCAGAAATTGATCGACGGTGTGTATCAGTCCGGTAATGCCTCGTACCCTATTCCGACGACGGAATCGGGTTAGGGACATTACATTCTTACACTAGCTTGCCTGACGAGGCCGATGCCATGTCCTAGACATGGTCTTACACTAGCACTAATATCATCGCCGATGCCATGTCCCAGACATGGTCTCACACTGGCTAGCACATATCCGTGTCGATGCCATTTCCTAGACATGGTCTTACACTAACACGTAACAAGGCCGATGGCATGTCCCAGACATTGTCTTACACTAGCTCTCGTATCAACTCTAGTATCACAACATGAATATCCAGTCTATTCTTAAAGTTCAACCGGGCTCTATTACATATGTACTCAACATTTCATGACTAATAATCATCATTCAACAATTTATGCTCAAATACTATTTTCATGTGCATCTCATGGACACAATTAATTGATTTAAACCAATCAATGATTTCATGAATAAAAAGCAGCAATGTTGTATTATTTACCTACAACTTACCTCAATATACAAAATGGAAAATGACTTTTTGGTTTAATCGATTTGCTTGGCCTTCCCTCGGTCTAGGTTTGAATTTTGTAAATCTTGATCTATGACAATACAAATTCACTAATTTAATCACCAATTTAATCTAAACAAATCAAGAATCATAATTTGGCAAAATGACCATTTTGCCTCTAGACTTTGGGAAAATAACCATTTTGCCCTTAGGCTTAAAAATTCATTTTTATCAAATTTCCTTAACAACCAAGCCTAACCAAATCTTTTTCACTATTATGACAACCCCAAATTCTCATTATTTCATACAAGCACTAACAACTTATCAACTTTACAAATTAGTCTAATTTAGGTGTTTTCCTTGAACACACTTTCACAAAAGTTGTTTATTTAACAACTATGACTCATTTTCTTCCATAAAAATCCAACACACCCCACTTATACATTAATGGTGAATCTCTAAACTTTCAACCATTTTGCACAATAGTCCCCTCAATAGGTAGCCCATGCTACAAGGGTCACAAAAATGCAAAAATCATCAAAAATAATCATCGAAATCACTTACTTTTGAGGGTGATAAGTTACTGAAATTTTTAAAGCTTCAAACCTCCATTCTTGCTGATATTTTCAGTGGTATGGAAGAGGAAATGAAAAAATGACCCTAGCTAGATTTTAGGTATTACTTTATTACCAAATTAAGTCACCTACTCCCCTAAATTTTGACTTTTCTCTTCCCTTTTATTTACCATGGCCGGCCACTCTTACTTTAAAGGGCTAATTTGCTCATTTAAACCCCTAGATTCTGGTCATCTAACTTTATAACTACTTTAACTATTAAATCATAACTTTTACCCTTTATGCGATTTAGTCATTTTTCGCAATTAAGCCATCAATCGCGTAAATTACTTGACCAAAATTTTCATGCACTCTTATAAAAATACTATAACACATAAAATAATGCTAAAATAATTCTCTCCAACCTCAGTTAAGTGATTCCAAAATCATTATTCTGACTAAGCCTGATTTTGGGTTGTTACAATTCTCCTCCTTAGAGATTTTCGTCCCCAAAAATCTTACCATTAAAGAGGTTCGGGTACTGATCTCTCATCGTCTCCTCTGGTTCCCATGTGGCTTCCTCGACTCCATGTCGATGCCATAATACCTTCACTAACTCTCTACTCTTGTTTCTCAATTGCTTGGCCTCTCGAGCCAGAATCTTAACCGGCTCTTCACCATAGGTCATATCTGGTTGAATCTCAACCTCGGTCAACGCAATCACATGCAAGGGGTCTGAGCGATAGTGGCGCAACATGGATACATGGAAAACATGATGAATCTTTTCTAGCTCAGGTGGCAAGGCTAATCTGTAAGTTACTGGTCCAATTCTCTCAGTCACCTCATAAGGTCCAATAAATCGTGGACTTAACTTGCCTTTCCTACCGAATCTGAGGACTTTTTTCCACGGGGAAACTTTTAAAAACACTTTATCCCCGACTTGAAACTCAATCTTTTTTCATTTCAAATTCGCGTAGGATTTCTGTCTATCTGAGGTGGCTTTCAAGCAATCTCGAATTACCTTAACCTTTTCTTTGGTCTCTTTAACCATGTCGACCCCGTGTACCTGATTCTCTTTAAGTTCCAACCAATACAAGGGCGTTCAACACTTTCGCCCATACAAAGCCTCGTAAGGTACCATCTTAAGACGTGATTGGTAATTGTTGTTGTAGGCAAATTCAACTAGTGGCAAGTACTTTTCCCAACTGCCTTAGAACTCGAGAACACAATATCTCAACATGTCTTCAAAAATCTAAATTACCCTCTCTACTGGCCATCGGTTTGAGGATGGAAAGTTGTGCTAAAATTCAAATTTGACCCTAATGTTTCTTGCAACTTTTTCCAAAATTGAGACGTAAATCTCGGATCTCTATCTGAAATGATTGACAGTGGCACTTCGTGCAGTCTTACTATCTCGAAAATGTACAACTCGGCTAGCTTCTCCAGTGAGTAGTCCATACGAATTGGTATAAAATGAGCTGACTTTGTTAGCTATCCACAATGACCCATACTGCACCTTTCTTCTTTGGCGACAAAGGCAATCCTGATACGAAATCCATGGTAATCCTGTCCCATTTCCACTGGGGGACCATTACGGGCTAAAGTAAACCCAAAGGTACTTGGTGTTCAACTTTTACTTGCTGACAAATTAAGCACTTAGAGACGAACTCTGATATGTCTCTTTTCATTCCTGACCACCAATACATTTTCTTCAAGTTGTTATACATTTTCACACTGCTCGGGTGAATAGACAAACGACTACTATGCGCCTCTCACAAGATCCTCTAAATAAGTTCATCATCCTTAGGTATGCAGATTTTGTCTTGATACATCAAACATCCATCGACATCAACTCAAAAATTTGATTCATTACTTGTCCCGCTCTGAGCTATCTTGGCTTGCAAATCCTTGTCACCTTTCTAAGCTTCAAGAATTTCCTGTAGGAACATCGGTCTGGCTCTTATCTTGGCTAGGATCGATCCATCATCACTTATAGTCAACTGAGCATTCATGGCCCTCAAGGTGAACAATGATTTTCTACTCAATGCATCGGTGACCACATTTGCCTTATTGGGGTGATAGTCGATTATCAGCTTGTAATCCTTTATAAGTTCTAACCATCTCTGTTGCTGTAAATTCAATTCTTTTTGAGTCATTAGGTACTTTAAACTTTTATGGCCCGTGAGAACTCGACATCCCTCGCCATACAAATAGTGTCTCCAAATCTTCAATGCGAACACTATGGCAGCCAGCTCTAAGTTGTGGGTCGGGTAGGTTTTCTCATGTGGCTTCAGTTGTCTCAATGCATAGACTATCACTTTTCCTTCTTGCATGAGTACACATCCTAATCCATTCAAGGATGCATCACTATACACAATGAATTCCTTTCCCAATTCCGGTTGCAATAACTCTAGGGCTTCAGTCAACAAAGTCTTTAACTTCTTAAAACTCTATTGGCACTTTTCCATCCACTCAAAATTAATATCTTTTTAGAGTAGCCTAGTCATCAGAGTAGCGATCATTGAAAACCCTTTAACAAATTGTCGTTAGTATCCTGCTAGGCCCAAGAAACTCCTAATCTCTGTTACGTTCCTTGGTAATTTCCACTCAACAATAGCTGATATCTTACTCAGGTCGACTTTGATTCCATCTCCCGACATGATGTGTCCCAAGAATCCAACCTTTCGTAGCCAAAATTCACTCTTGCTGAACTTGGTGTACAACTGTTTATCTCTCAAAGTCTGCAGGACATTTCTCAAATGCTCTACATGCTCACTCTCGTCATAAGAATAGACAAGTATGTCATCAATGAAGACGACTATGAACTTGTCCAAGTAAGGTCAGAAATTACGGTTCATTAGGTATAAATACCGCAGGAGCATTTGTCATGCTGAAGGGCATGACAAGGAACTCATAATGGTCATACCTCGTATGAGAGGCAGTTTTTGGCACATCTTGTTCCTTGACTCTCAGCTGGTAATATCCCGACCTTAAATCTATCTTAGAGAATACAGTTGCTCCTTTCAACTGGTCGAACAGGTCCTCGATCCTCGACAAAGGATACTTGTTCCTCACTGTAACCTTGTTAAGCTGACAGTAGTCTATACACAATCTCATTAAACCATCATTTTTCTTAACAAATAAAATTGGTGCTCCCCACGGAGAATAGCTCGGTCTCGCGAAACCTTTATCTGTTAACTCTTGCAGCTGAGTCTTCAATTCCTTTAGTTCCGTTAGAGCCATTCTATATGGAGCGATTGAGATAGCTGCCGTACCAGGGACCAACTCTATACCAAACTCAACTTCCCTCTCTGGAGGTAACCTGGGCAACTCTTCCGAAAACACATCTGGGTACTCGCAAACCACTGGCACTAAATCAATCTTTACTTTTGACACTTAAGTTTTCAACACAAAAGTGAGATACGACTCATACCCTTTTCTCAAGTACTTCTGAGCAGTTATAGATGACACCACTACTAGTAGACCATCTGATTCACCTAATTCAAACCGGAGAACATCCCTATTTTTACATTTCAGCTCAATAAACTTCTTTCCACAATTTACCACTACATCAAGGGCAGTCAACCAATCCATGCCTCGGATCAAATTCGTCGAATGACAATAACATTAAGTTAGCTGGGAAACAATGACCTCGAATTGTCAAAGGACGGTCCCTATATACTTGGTCAACTAACACCTGCTTGCCTAGTGGGTTTGACACTTTCACTACAAATTCAGTGGATTCAACTAGCATTTTCATTCTAGACACCCGTTTCATACAAATATAGGAATGAGTGGAACCCAGATCAATCAAAGCTATTACAAAAATATCATGGACAGAAAAGGTACCAGTAATCATGTCGGGAGATGAAGGTTCTTCACTGACACGGATAGCGCAGGTCGTCGCAGGTGCTTTGCCCTCAAACCTCACAGTAGAATCTTAAGGGGCACCTCGACTACTAGCCCCACATCCTAGTTCTTTTACGGTCCACCTCTCAAAGCAGCACTACTCGCTCTCACCTCTTGTCCCTTGTCTTTTACATCCCTCTCCAGACAATCTTGAATGAAGTGATCTAGTGAACCGCACAAAAAAAAAACCTCTTTCATTTCCTCGACACTCACCGAAGCGTCATCTACCACACTGTGAGCACTTAGGTCTATTTGATCGAGCACTACCAACACTCGCAACAGAGGTAGTCTGAGTTTTGGGCATCATATGCTGCTTATTCTTGCTTCTACCCAAAAATCCCACCAAAGCATTGGATCAAGTGGTAAACTCTCTAGACCTCTTAGATGAGGATTGATACGATTTCCCCATCTATCTTTTCTTTTAGTCCCGAGACTCCATATTAGCTTTTCTCTTCTCATTGACAAACTCTTCGGCCTTGTACGCTCTCTCAATGAGTACTACAAACTCTCAAATCTCTAGAATACCTACCAATAATCGGATGTCCTTATTTAAGCTGTCTTCAAATCACTTACACATAATGGCTTCAGTAGACAAGCACTGACGTGCATACTTGCTGAGCCTCACGAACTCGCGCTCATACTAGCTAAGTGTCATTCAACCTTGTTTTAATTCAAGGAACTCCTTTCTCTTTTGGTCAATGAACCTCTGGCTAATATACTTTTTTTAGAACTCTTCTTGAAAGAACTCCCAAGTTACTCTTTCTCTCGGTACCACTGACACGAGAGTATTTCACCACTGGTAGCCTGAATCTTGTATAAGTGACACTACACACTTTATGCACTCCACAGGTGTGCATGGTAACTCATCAAACACTCTAATGGTGTTTTCCAACCAGAACTCAGCTCTCTTCGAGTCATCATCTTTATTTGCTCGGAATTCCTTATGTTTTCTAATTCGGTCTATTGGAGGTTTTTCTTTCCTACCAATTTTTGCTCCTTGAAGAGCTACTGAGGCATATTGATAAATCGGAGGAGGTAAGGGAGGAGGAGTGCTCAGGTTTGTACGAATGTACACTGTATACCAAGCGTCTATCATTTGGAGGTAGGCTTCTCTAGCCCCTCCACCCTGACTCATCGTCATGGGCCTGGTCTCAACTGACGCTGTTCCTTCTACTGGAGCCGGCGCGTTACTTTCCATATTGTCTGTCATAGCTCTTTCAGTATCTATTTACTATATGAAAAGCACAATTTATAACGGTCAAGAGTCGTCACACTATCATATTATAGTTTATGGCATGTATAGCTAGACTCGTATATAAGCTAGGTTAGTCCTAGAATCGACTAAACCATAGCTCTAATACCACTAAATGTAACACTCCTTACCCATATCCGTCGTCGGGACAGAGTATGAGGCATTACCTTACTAAAACACATGCAAACATTCAACTTACACTATATATAATTTGTCCCGATTTAATACTTCTTCAAACATCAACCTATGGTCCTTCATATGGGCCTACAAGGCCTAAACATGATCTAGAAACAAACCGGGACCCTTCCAGGCACTTAAGAAAATCTCATAAAAAAAATTAATAAAAACAGGGCACACGCCCGTGTGGAAAGGCAACACACCCGTGTGGCCTCTAAACATGCCTATGCTAATGGCCCGTGTGATGCACACGGCCTAAGCACCTTAAGACACGCCCATTTTCCACCACCATGTGGATTTAATTCTAAACTTCAACCTACAAGGGTTTTCACACAGCTGAGCACACGCTCGTGTCCATATTCCGTGTCCCACACATGACTATGACACGTCCGTGCTCATAAGCCGTGTAACTCTTTGACTCTAACAATATCTCACACCATAGGGCACACGACCAAGGCACATGCCCGTGTGCTTAACCCGTGTCCCTCACGATTGAGACACACGATCGTGTTTCATGCCTGTGTGGTATACTGATGGGCATTTAATTTATCAACCTAAGGTGCAGGGGACACATGACCTAATCACACGTCCGTGGGCAGGCTCTGTATCACACATGGCCTAGACACACGCCCCGTGTGTCTACCTGTATGGACAAAAAATAAGGCTATCTACCAAGCCCCTTTTTGCCACCCTAAAACCATATCATACACAAACCAATAATCAACCAAAGGCCATAATTTGTCATCCAAACATCCTTGTTCATCCAAACATCTTGCTCTTTCATTAAAAATAACAACATTTGCATTTAAGAACCATGAGAAAATATTAGCCAATATCTTTGGTCTTATACAAAAAGAAGTATTTCAAATTCAAGCCAACACATTTGGCTTCAAAATAATATGACACTTAACAAAAGAATAAAGTCCTATACATGACTAACTATACCGAGTACTTGGGATGATAGTGTGAACGGAGCCTCCGACGTACTTTGATCCACGAGCTAACTAGGCAGCACTATAAGAAAAGGGAAAGGAGAGGAGTAAGCATAAATCATAAAGCATAACTTACTCGTTTCCATCCTTTATTAATCATACAACATATTAGTGAGCTCACATTTCATACAATTCATTTAGGTACCTACACCACTTGCAAGAACTCATCAGAATACCTCTCAAGCTTAACATTAACTAAAATTTCCCATTAAACTATTTAGAATATGATAGGATATTCAATGAGCCTTCAACATAGGGTATTGAGTCGATGCCATGTTCCAGACATGGTCTTACATTAGCTTACATATCAAGTCGACGCCATGTCCCAAACATGGTCTTACGCAGACTTTCAATGTATCGAGGCTGATGCCATGTCCCAGACATGGTTTTACACTGGCTATCCCCTATCTGTGCCGATGCCATGTCCCAGACATGGTCTTATACTGACACATTTCCAAGCCGATGCCATGTCCCAAACATGGTCTTACACTAGCTTACCTGATGAGGTCGATGCCATGTCCTAAACAAGATCTTACACTAGCACTCATATCATCACCGATGCCATGTCCTAGACATGGTCTTACACTGGCTAGCACATATCCACATTGATGCCATGTCCCAAACATGGTCTTACACTAACATGTAACAAGGCCGACACCGTGTCCCAGACATGGTCTTACACCAGCTCTTGTATCAACCCTAGTATCACAACATGAATATCCAATCTATTCTTAAAGTTCAATTAGGCTCTATTACATATGTACTCATCATTTCATGACTAATAATCATTGTTCAACAATTTATGCTAAAATACTATTTTCATGTACATATCATGGACATAATTAATTGATTTAAACCAATCAATAATTTCATACATAAAAAGCAGTAATGTTGTATTATTTACCTACAATTACCTCGATATATAAAATGGAAAATGACCTTTTGGTTTAATCGATTTGTTTGGCCTTCCCCCGGTCTAGGTTCTAATTTTGTAAATCTTGATCTATGACAATAAAAATTCACTAATTTAATCACCAATTTAGTCTAAACAAATCAAGGATCATAATTTGGAAAAATGACCATTTTGCCCTTAGACTTTGGCAAAATGACCATTTTACCCCTAGGCTCAGAAATTCACTTTTATTGAATTTCCTTAATAACCAAGCCTAAAATCTTTTTCACTCTTATGACACCCCAAATTCTCATTATTTCACACAATTACTAACAATTTATCAACTTTACAAATTAGTCCAATTTAGGTGTTTTCTTTGAACACCCTTTCACAAAGTTGTTTATTTAACAACTATGACTCATTTTCTTCCATAAAAATCCAGCAAACCCCACTTATACATTAATGGTGAATCTCTAAACTTTCAACCATTTTGCGCAATAGTCCTCTCAATAGGTAGCCTATGTGACAAGGGTCACAAAAATGCAAAAACCATCAAAAATAATCATCAAAATCACTTACTTGTGAGGGTGATAAGTTGTTGAAATTTTTTAAGCTTCAAACCTCTATTTTTGCTAATATTTTTGGTGGTATGGAAGAGGAAATGAAAAGATGACACTAGCTAGATTTTAGGTATTACTTTAGTACCAAATTAAGTCACCAACTCACCTAAATTTTAACTTTTCTCTTCCCTTTTGTTTACAATGGCCAGCCACCCTTACTTTAAAGGGATAATTTTCTCATTAAAACCCCCACATTTTGGTCATCTAACTTTAAAACTACTTTAACTAATAAATCATAACTTTTACCCTTATGCGATTTAGTCCTTTATCGAGATTAAGCCTTCAATCACGTAATTACTTTACCAAAATTTTTATGCACTCATATAAAAATACTATAATACATAAAATAATGCTAAAATTATTCTCTCCAACCTCGATTAAGTGATTCTAAAATCACTATTCTAACTAAGCCCAATTTCAGACTGTTACAATTGATGTGCATAAGACGACATTTAGGACTCGATATGGACATTATGAATTCCTAGTTATGCCATTTGGATTGACTGATGCACCAGTGACATTTATAGACTTAATGAACCTAGTGCTCCAGCCCTATCTGGATCAGTTTGTGGTGGTATTCATTGATGATATCTTGGTGTACTCTAAGACTAAAGTCGAGCATGTTGAGTATCTTAGAGTGGTACTACAGACTGTTCATGAGAAATAGTTGTATACGAAGTTCAGCAAGTTTGAGTTTTGGCTTCGAGAAATGACCTTTTTGGGGCACGTAGTTTCTACTAATGGGATTTGTGTCGATCCTCATAAGGTTAAGGCTGTGTTAGATTGGAAACAATCAAGGAATGTGTTTGAGATCTGTAGCTTTCTAGGGTTGGCAGGTCACTATCGACGTTTTGTAGAAGGGCTCTCCTTGATCCCAACTCTGTTAATTAATCTTCTATGTAAGAGGGTTCCATTTGTCTGGACTGATACACAGCAAGAGAGCTTTGAGAAGGGCAAGACTGTTCTGACTTAGGCTACTGTTTTGATACAACCTGAGCTGGGAAAAGACTTTGTAGTTTATAGTGATGCATCACATGTTGATTTGGGTTGTGTGTTGATGCACGAAGGTAAGGTCGTAGTGTATGCATCTCGTCAACTCAAAAGTCATGAAACAAACTATTCGACCCATGATTTGGAATTGACTGCTATAGTCTTCGCTCTAAAATTTTAGAGGCATTATCTATTAGTGAGAAGTGTATTATCTACACTAACCACAAAAGCCTCAAGTATTTTCTCACTTAGAAGGAGTTGAATCTTAGGCAGTGTAGATGGGTTGAGCTACTTAAGGATTATTATTGTACCATTGAGTACCATCCTAGCAAGGCCAATGTAGTGGCTGATGCGTTGAGCCGTAAGTCTATGATTGGTTTGAGAGCGATTTTCACTCAATTTAGTCTATTCGACGATGGAAGTCTGTTGGCAAAACTTCAGGTTAAACTGACATGGATTGAACAAATTCGAGGTAAAAAGTTAGGGGATAAGTCTCTTGAGTTACATTTTCATCAAGGTGAAAGAGGTGACACTGATGATTTTGGGATAAACAGTGATGGGGTACTTTATTTCTGCGGTCAGATTTGTGTACCGAATGATGAGGATTTAAAACAGTCAATTCTAAGAGAGGCGCATAGTAGTCCCTATGCTATGTATCCTGGCAGAAAATAAGATGTACCGAGATCTTTGAGATTTATACTGGCGGCCAAGGTTGAAACGTGTGGTTACTGACTTCGTTGCTCGCTATTTGACTTGTCAGCAGGTTAAGGCTGAGCATACCTTTGGGTTTGCTGCAACCGGTTAAGATCCAGTTATGGAAATGGGAGCGAGTAACGATAGACTTCATTAGTGGATTACCTCTAACACCCACTAAGAAGGATTCTTTCTGGGTCAACGTGGATCAATTGACCAAGTCTGCTCACTTCATCTTGGTCAGGACAAAATTTTCTCTTTAGAAATTGGCTAAGCTTTACATATTAGAAATAGTGAGATTTTATGGGGTACCTGTCTCGATCATTTCTGATAGGGATCCTCGCTTCACGTCTCAATTTTGGAAGAAACTATAGGAGGCTCTGGGTTCAAGGCTGGACTTTAATATTGCTTTCCATCCTTAGACCCACGGTTAATTTGAAAGGGTGATTTAGGTATTGGAGGATATGTTAACGAGCTGTGTTATTAATTTTCGAGGCAGTTGGGAGGAGTATTTGCCGTTAGCAGAGTTTACGTATAATAACAGTTTTTAGTCTAGCATTTAGATGACACCTTAAGAGGCTCTGTTTGGTCGTAAGTGTCGAACACCTTTATGTTGGACTAAGTTGGGTGAATGACGTATTCTAGGTTCTGAGTTGGTTTTCGAGACAAAGGATAAGGTTAGGATAATTCGAGATCGTCTGAAAGTGGCTTCTGATAGGAAAAAGTCTTATGTAGATCTAAAGATAAAGGATATCAAGTATTCCATGGGGGACTTGGTATTTCTTAAGGTCTCGCCATGGAAAACGGTTCTGAGGTTTAGTCGCAAGGGTAAGGTGAGCCCTAGGTTTACCAGGCCGTACCAGATTTTGAGGCGTATGGGACCTGTCGTTTATTAGTTGGAGCTACCTCCTGAGTTGGATCACATTCATGATGTATTCCACGTCTCGATGTTGAGGCACTGTCGCTCTGTTCCTACCTACATTTTCCTTTTTGAGAAGATTGAGGTGAGGTCAGATTTGGCGTTTGAGGAGGCACTAATTTAGATTCTGGATCACAACATTAAGGTCTTTTGGAAGAAGTCTATCCCCTTAGTTAAAGTGTTGTGGTAAAATCATAGCACTGAAGAGGCCACGTGGGAGCCTAAGGATGCGATGTGCTAGCAGTATCCTTATTTGTTATGATCAGGTAAATTTCAAGGCTGAAGTTTTCTTTTAGGGGGTAGAGTTGTAACGCCCCAAATTCTAGTTTCTGTTTTTTGTTAAAATTTGACACAAATATATGTCTGCTTCAATGGTTAAGTGTTCTGAGAGTGTGTGAGAGGTCCCAAGTTCAAGCCATGTCTTTAGCAAATTGTGGTATTTTTATGAACAAAGCCCTGTCTCTAGTCAGTAGGCTTAAGTTTAATTGTTTGTGAGAACATATCAGAATGGGCCTGATGGTCTAGTGGATAAGTGTAGTGCTGGTGTGAAGGAGGTCTTATGTTCAAATCCTTGCGTAAGCGTAAAGGCTATTATTTTTACTGCTTGGTCGAGTAAGAGAGTTTAAATTGTATTGAAAAGTTGAGTAATGGGGTTAGTGGAGTGAATCAAGGGATTGTGATAGTAGTTTAATCATCTTCTTTTTTTTCAATTTCGGGTTCTCCATTTTGTTAAAAAACTTTTTGACTTTCACTTTCTCATATCCCTTCTACTAAAATTCAATCATCTCTTCACCTTTTTTTCTTTTCGATTTCATTTTATTCGTTTCTTTTATGCAAAGTTGGTCTGTGTGCGCTTGGTAAGTTTTTCCTTTTGGGTGAGCTTTAACCTTTTTTTTGACCAAGTGATTAAGGTTGGGTTTTGTTCGGTGTTCAAGAGTTAATCAAGTGGCTGGTGATCACTTTTGACGTTTTAGGAGTGGGGAATTCCTGTTCTCGATCGAAGGTAAGGTTTTTAAAGGTTTTGGGACCCAGTATCACGATTTAGTTTCATTTAAGTGTCATTTTAACACTGAATTCAGACGTTAAAATGTCAATTTTGAGGTTCTTGAGTGCTCAATGATCGGTTTAGCATCAATTGAAGTCAGGTCTATACCCCAAAACACAGAAAACGGGATTTGGCAAAAGTCAAAAAAGTAAATTGTCGACGGAACACAGACGTGTGGTTGCCCGTGTGGTAGGCCGTGTGGTAGGCCATGTGGTAGGCTGCAGCCACAACACGGGCGTATGATCGGCGAGGCCAGGCCATGCACAAAGGACATTGTCGTGTAATGGCCAAACAGGCCTTGTGCGAGACACAGGCTAGACTGAATTGGGCCATGTGGGCCACATAGACGTGTGGGTCCACACGAGTAGTCCACACGAGCATGTGAGATTCTGGGTTAGGCCATGTGATCCACACTGCCAAGGCCAATTTGGGTCGTGTGGGCCAACATAGGCAGGCCACATGGGCGTGTGAGCCAATTCTTGCTAAAATGTTTGTTAAGGTTGCACGGGTCCCCCAAATCTATTGTGAACCTATTGTAGGGTCGGTAAGTATCACTTAGACCTCTAATTATCTGAATTGACTGATTGATTACTATATATGTTCTTAGCATGATGACAGTATGCATGAATACTGAGCTGATTATAAGTATTGATACCATGAGATAGCATGTCACGTATTGTACTGCATTGCATTGGGTTGTGTTGATGATGGATAAAAGAAGTATCTGAAAGGCTTTTAAAGCCTGTTATCTGGCAACTCGGCTACATATTTCTGATTATATGCCGCATTTCGGTACAGTATGGTGTGTAGGGATGGATGGGTGCTCTAAACCCCACATGGTGTGTAGGGATGGATGGGTGTTTTAAACCCCACATGGTGTGTAGGGATGGTCGGAGATGGCGTGGAGGCTGGTGGGTAGAATTCTGGTTTCTGTTACTGTATATTGTATCTGAGATGGGCCAAGGTCCTAATGTATATCTGAGAATGTATCTGTATAAGCTAAGGCCCAAACTGAATCTATGATGGGCTCAGGCCCTAGACTGTATATGATTGATTTCTGTTATTAAACTGTATGCATGTTTTCTGTGGGGATTACACACTAAGCCTGCAAAAAACTACCCTTTTCTGTTTAATCTGTACAGGTAATCCCCAAACTTGATAGGTCGGTGCAGTGAAGGACTTGACGGTGGCCACATGTAAATTTTAGATTGTCTTCTGTAAATTTTCAAATTTTATTACTTATTTGGGCATTTTCATATAGTTTGGACTTTATAGACTGTTTGTTTTAAATTTTGGAATGTTAATTACTTTCATGGATTTACGACTTTAATCACAACAAAATACAGTTTTCTTAAAATAAATGGTTACTAATGCTTCTGCTAAAAAGAATAATTTTTGACATAATGAGGAACATGTGTTTTACCCAAATTAAGATAAAGGTTAATTAAATGGAATAGTTTTAAACTTGACATCACACTTTCGAATCCCATTCTATGTGACATCGCCAGATTCGGTCATAAAGTCTAGGCGAGGTTTGGGATGTTACAATAAGCTTGTTGGTCAATAATGAAAGTTTTTGACATTAAGTTGAACTATGACATGAAATTAAATAGATGATTATGATGTGTAAATTGTGTCTTGTATATGCAACTTTGAATGTGAAATGTCATGAAATGTATTGCGGTGTCAATGATGGCACATTGGTTAGGTACATAGGTTGATTTCTTTGACAAGTTTGAGAATTTTGAAAGGTGGTTATTGGCTTATAAAGTTGTGTATTTGAATGTGTTTAGGTACCAAAACAAATGGGTGAAAAATGAGAAAGATTTGGGTCAATTATGGGCGCACACGGTTTAGGACATGGGCTATCACACACGAGCAACCCACAAAGGTGTGTGCCCTGAGCGTGTATAGATGCAATTTTCACATAGGCTAACACACGGCCTACAACACAACCGTGTGACCCAACATCTATTGTTACACAAGCTAGCACATGACTGGCAACGCGACTGTCTGGCGTCATTTCGAAAGATACACGACCTGCATACGAGTAGTGACACAGCCATGCCCAGCACCACATGATCTGAATCATATCACACTGTCGTGTGACCCTTGTTTTGAATTCTTTTTTATTTTCCCTAAATGTTCTAATTTGTTTCGAATTGGTCCATGAATGGCTAACTTCCTTTTAAGACTTCGAAAGATCGATTTAATGCCCATAATCGGACGTTTCATTTGTAACATCCTGAATTAGGGCCTAGTCAGAATAGTGCTTTCAAGACCACAAATCCAAAGTAGAAAAGTATATTTTATGATTATTATTAAGTTTATGACATGATTGCATGATAGTGATGAAATTTCATGAAGGAAAATTTTTAGAATATGTGATTAATTTGTCCGTAAGGATTAAGTTGCAAAAGTTGCAAAATTAAGTTTCTAGAAGTTTTAAGGATGAATTAGCATTTGAAAAATTATTAGGAGCCCTTATTTAGGAATTAGACCAATTTTTGGCACTATGGGCAAAAATGCCCATGGAAGGGTAAAATTTCAAGGATAAGGTGTAAGGGCATTTTGGTCATTTGGTAAATAAATGAAATAAAAAGGTAAAAAGAAAGCAAAAAGTGTCCATCTTCTTCCCCTTGAGTGCCAAAAATCACAAGCTCTCCATAGCTAGGGTTTCTTTCATTTTCAAGCTCCAAGTAAGTCACTCCAAGCCCCGTTTTTCATGCTCTTCGTATTTTTTGAATCCTCATGCTTAATCTAGCTATTTCTACCACTAATTTGAGCTAGGGTTTACGCTTAAAAATATACCCATGCATGACATACAACTATTTTGATGTCGAATGGTAGAATATGAAAGTTTAAAGTGTAGTAAACACCTTTCTCAAGGTGATTTTTCATGAAAGTCCCTAATAGGGACTAAATTGCAAAGTTAGTAAAATGGGTAGCAAACGTTTAAATTGATGAGAAATGTAGGCTGTTATGAGCACATGAAAGGTTCAGCTATGCTTGAGAAGTTAAAAAATAAGTGCATTTCATTTTGCAAGCCTAGGGACCATTTTGCAAATATCAAAAGTTTAGGGGAAAATTATAAATTTTGCCAAAGTATGAATTTTGGGCTAATTAGCCAATGTGAGTACTAAATAAGTTAAATTTGTCATTCTAGATCAAGAAATATGAATCCGGATCGAGATAGGGAAAAAAGCAAGATAGTGGACTAAATCGAATATTTACCCTCATTTTGGACCCGAGGTAAATTGTATGTAACAATCTAGCCTTATATTATATGAAAGTTCTAATGTAATGATTTTCTATGAATCCATGAAATTTGATAAGGCTTACTGTTAAGTCAATGTATGAGCTATGTACAATTCCATGAAATTAATTATATGAATTTTTACCAAAAGATGATGGAAATATGAAAGGAAAATTTCATGCAATTATTAAAGGGTACGAAGGATACCATAATCATGCCATGAGTATTGTAGGTCTCGTGTAATACCATGTCTGGGACATGGCATCGGCACTCAACAGGGATCCCATGTAAGACCATGTCTAGGACATGGCGTTGGCATCCACATGAGGTCCCATATAAGACCATGTCTGGGACATGGCGTCGGCACCGAGATGAGACATAGATCCCCTGTAAGACCATGTCTGGGACATGGTTTGCACATCTAAGAGAGAGATCCTATATAAGACCATGTCTAGGACATGGCATCGACATCGTTCTACGACCTTTTGCAAGACCATGTCTGGGACATGGCATCGGTATCTATATAAGATCCCATGTAAGACCATATCTGGGATTTGGCTTCAGCATCAGTTTGAGGTCCCATGTAAGACCATGCCTAAGATATGGCTTTGGCACCTTACAATGAGACTGACAATACGGGTATCCTTCGATATTCTAAGCATGTTAATAGAGAATGTATCCAAGATGTTTAGCTAAAAAGAAAAACTAAAACTTCATGATGAGTGTTACATGTACACTTGAGTAAGTTATGAGAAAAATAAGAAAGTGTAAGGCATGAGAGTGAACAAGACATCTGATTATGTAAGTCATGAGAGTAAGTACATCATGAGAATGATTATGTTATAAGAATGAGTAAGATACGAGGAATAGTAAGAAGTTATATGCATTTCGTGATGCCCTACTTGAATGATTTTCCATGACATTTATTGCTATTTTATTTTATGCAACTTACTAAGCACTTTATGCTTACTCCTTTATTTTCTCTTTCCATGTAGATTTGCTGATTTAGCTCGAGATTGATTAAAGTCGGAGCTCGAAGTAACACTATCAATCCATTCATTTTGGTATAGTAAAGTTAGTCTTTTTGTTGTATGGCATGTATAGGATGTTGATTATTTCGATAAGTGTCATTTTGTGTAGTCAAATGTATTGGCTAGTAATATTACTCATGTTGCATTGTAATAGCCTTTTGAATGGGCTAATGTTGATTAAGTTATATTTTATGCAATGAGGATGAAATTTCATGATATGCATGGTGACATGTGAATGTCTCAATTATGAATTTTTTTAATGTATGTTATACCTTGATTTGTGAGTTTGAAGTTGGTATGAGTTGGATGTGTTTCAGGATGGCAAAAAGGCTTGGAAAATAGCCTATAATTGTCCACACGGATAGGCACACGGGTGTGTGTCTAGGCCGTGTGTGACACACGGTCGGCCTCCATGTGCGTGTTAGTAGACCATGTGTCCCCTGCATCTTAAATGGTTAAGTCAGAATTGCACACGGGCTGAGCGCACGGGCGTGTGCCTTGGTTGTGTGAACCCCTGAAGTTCATAGTGTTTAACTCAGAGCACTCCACGAGTTATAAACACGAACATGTCTAGGTCATGTGAGGGACACAGGAAAAAGACACGGGCGTGTGCCCAAACTGTGTCCAAACCTATAGGTTTGAAATAAGAAATAAATTCTGCACGAGCTAGGGACATGGGCGTGTGTAACCACACGGCCAGCCTACACGGGCGTATGGCCCTGTTTCAAGCAAAATTTTTCAAAGAGTTCTAAAGTTCCCGGATTAGTTCCAAACTACTTCTGGTGTATGTTTTGGGCCTGTAGGCCCGTAATGAAGTTATTTTGAGTTCATTTGAAAATTTTTTAAATTAGAGTGAAAAGTAAGGCTCGATTTTGGTGTATGCCAACATATACAAATACAGTAACGCCTCATACCTCGTCCCGCCGTCGGACTCGGGTAAAGGGTGTTACATCATCTTATAATGAATATTATATGTATTTATGGAATTTAATTGATAATTAAATGTTAGTTTTTATAAAAGGTTTCGACTCGTTTTGTAATACTTCGTAACCTTATTTCGGTGACGAATACGGGTTATAGGTGTTACAGTGTGGGTTGTAGTTTTGTAACAACATATGACTATCATTCAATTTATGATCGTAACCTAATTTTATTTGATTTAAGATCATGAACAATTTTTATTTGAGTTAGCTGATTTAATATCGCACTATGAAAAACTCATTGTGTAACGCCACAAAATTTTAATTTTTGATTTTGCGTATGTATGACACAAATGTGTATCTGCTTTGATGGTTAAGTACTCTAGGTGTGTGTGTGAGGTCCCAAGTTCAAGTCGAGACTTGGGAAAATTTTGGTATTTTTATGAATAAAGCCCTATCTCTAGTTTGTAGGCTTTTATTTGAATGTTGGTGAAAACATATCAAAATGGGCCTGCTGGTTTGGTGGCTAAGTGGAGTGTTGATATAAAGGAGGTTCTATATTTGAATCATGGTGTGGGCATTATTTTTGCTCACCTGTCTAGGAGAGTTTGAGATGAACTAAGAAATTGAGTAGTGGAGTGATTTGGGGGTTATCAGTTTCTATCCATAGGGTTTCTTTTTGCCAAATTTCGGCTTCTTTTCTCATCTTAACCCTTTTTCCTACCGTTCCCGCTCCTAGTGTCTTTCCTTGCTGTCGAAATCTTACATTCTTTCTCCTTTTGATTTTCGTTTGTTACCTTTTTGCACAAAATTCCTTAGCGATCATTCAGTAAGTACTTGATTTATCACAACTTTATTGCTCGAAAGTTAGCTTTTCTAACAGAGGGTTGTGTGGTTCTTTGATTAGGGGATGGTGCATAGCTAATCGGGGTTCTACAGAGAATCACGAGTCACAAATTCGGTTGTTGACGGTAAGGATTTTGTTAGATTATCGAGTGTTGATGGCAGTAGGTTTTTAAATGAACGATGAAATAAGTGATTAATTAAGTTGTATCTTGATCGATTATGGTCCCAGAAGGGTCGGGGTTGACTAATCATTGAATTGATATCATGTGTGCACCCAATTACATAAAAAATAAGGTTTTGGTGAAAGCTAAAAACCTCACTGTCAATGCCACACAGGCGTGTGGTCACTCGTGTGGTAGGCCGTGTGCCCTAACACGGGCATGTGATTGATGAAGCCAGGTTGTGTGCAAAAGACATGGCCGTGTGATGGCCAGTCAGGCTATGTGCAACACACGAGCTGGACTAAATTGGGCCGTGTGGTCCACACAGGCATGTAGGTCCACAAGAGTAATCCATATGGGCGTATGGGATTTTAGGCCAGGCCATGTGATCCACACGGCCAAGGCAAACTTGGGCTGTGTGGGCCCATCGGGCATGTGAGGCCATTTTTACTTATTTTATTCTAAGGTTGCACAGGTCGCCCAAGTCAACTGTGAACCTACTGTAGGGTCGGTAAGCACTACTTAGACCCCTAAATATTGAAACTGATTGAGTGATTAATGTATTGAGCATGTTATTATTATGCATGTATATTGATATGAAAGTATGCATTGTTAGTCATGAGCATAGCATGTCATGTATTGTATGTTGCATTGCATGGGGTTGGCATGATGATATTGGAGGAAGTGTACTGAAAGGCTTTAAGCCTATTAACTGGCAACTCAGCTGCAAAATATACTGAGAGGCTCTTAAGCCTATTGACTGGCAACTCAGCTGCATTATATTGATATGTGTCGCATTTGGTATAGCTTGTAAGTGTAGGGACGGGTGGGTATTTTAAGTCCCACAATAAGTTTAGGGATGGATGTAGATGGCGTATTAGAGGCTGGTGGGTAGGAATTTGCATTCTATTCACTGCATACATGACTGATACTGTGATGGGCTAAGGCCAATGTGTATCTGTTGGTGTACTGAAACGGACTAAGGCCCAAACTGCTACTAATACTGTAATAGGCTTAAGCCTATACTGTACTGATTGTTACTATGTTTAACTGTAAATTTGTTTTCTATGGCAATTACACACTAAGTTTACGTAAACTCACCCCTTCTGTCTTATCTGTACAGGTAATCCCCAAAATTAGACGGATTGGTACGGTAGAGGACTCAACGGTGAGCACAGTGTTAGACTATCATGATTTTCAAATTATGATTTATGGTTTTTATTTTATTTAGTTTTATTACCAGCTTATTTTGATGTAATTTCAATGACTTTCTGGGACTTTCACTTAATTTGGTTTTTTATTTGTTTTTACAGATTTATAATTTCTAGTCATAGGAAACCTCAGTTTTCAAAAGAACAAATGTTTTTTCGGAAACACATGAGTGCTTAAACTATCTTTTTTAAAAGCTTCCGCAATGAGTAATGTTTTGAAACAATCGATTAAATGAATATCGTGATTTTGGAACTAATACAAGATAAAGAAAAGTGATTAAACGGAAATGGTTTTATTACGACGACATGGTTTTGAAACACCCTATCATGTAACATCGCTAGATTCAGCCATAACGTCTAGGTCGGGTTTGGGATGCTACATTTAGTAGTATCAGAGCTAGGTTACGAAACTCGGCTATGTATATGGGTTTTTAAACTTGATTGTTAAAGAACTATTTTTTAATGTTTGAAGAGTTTTTACTGAGTATGTGGTACACTGAGTCTCCAGCACCGATCTTGTAAGTATTCTAGACTGTGATATGTTTTAAAACTAAAAATGTTATAGATAGTATATTCTGAAACTACTATAGGTAGAATATTGTGAAAATACTCTAGTTAAGGTATACTGAAACTAAAGAAAGTTGAAACTGTAGTAAACTGCTTGAAACTGCGACATGCGAGAACAAACTTTGAATTACTGATACTGTTCCATAAAACATCTATTAATAAATATTGAATTGTAATTGATTCATAAAATTCTTAATACAAATAAACTCGATTAGATATAAGCACACAAGGTATCCGCGGACGGGTACTAAAGGTCGAGGTAGAGGCCGTAGAGGGGCTCAAGCTAAGTCTTCTTTACTAGGTAATGTGCCAAATTTAGACACGAGCAAGACACTGGTATCCCTGACTATTGAGAATAGGTCTTGTGATCGCATGACTAGGGACGACGTATTATCCCAGGCTATGCTGAGGATACTCGAGAGGGTCACTAGGCCTAATACTAGATCTGTGGGCCGAGGGTCGATTACAAAACGACTCCGGTCCAATGGGGTTGAGCTATTTAGGGGTGTACTGGAGTTGGCCCTAACGTGGCCGAGTACTGGATGGAGGCCACAGAAAGAATTATGGATGATTTGGATCTTACCCCAGAACAGAAATTGAAAGGTGTCGTTTCTATACTTCGAGATGAGGCGGATTAGTGGTGGCTTACTTTTAAGGAGGGCACTCAGCCCGAACGTTTGACCTGGGAGTTCTTTAAGACTGCCTTCCAGGGGAAATATGTGGGAGCCAATTATGTGGATGCCAGTAGGAGGAAGTTTCTGAATCTGACATAAGGAGATCGATCAGTGGCCGAGTATGAGGCTGAGTTTCTAAGACTAAGCCGCTATGCGCGAGGTATGGTGGCATCTGAGTACGAGCGATGTATCTGCTTTGAAGATGGTCTCAGGGATAGTTTAAGGGTTCTAATAGCTCCAAAAAGGCAGCGTAATTATTCTGCACTAGTTGAGAAGGCGAAGATTGCTGAGGATGTTAAGCGCATTGAGTGCCAAAACTGTGACAGAGAGAGAGAGGTAGGAACTAGAGGGATTCGGAGCCCTCGAGTTCTGCACAGAGGCCTAAGAAAAAGGCTAGATTTGATGGCCAGTTGAAGCTGGGCCCCCTGTTACTGCTATTGCAGCGTAGCCTTGTGGAGACTGTGGTAGACGCTATTAGAGCGAGTGTTGGGAGAGGATTGGGTTGTGCTTGAAGTGTGGGTCAATGGAACATTGCATTAGGGAGTGTCCGCGGAGGCCCGATCAGATGCAAGCTTTAGGTACTTGTATTACACAGCCACAGAGTGTAGTTCAGCAGCCACCGAGAGACCATGGATAGGCTAGGGTTGGCAATGGTATGGGACATGGACAGAGAACACCGAGCTGAGGTGCTAGTCAGGCTGAGGCGAGGTAGCCTGCTCTTGTATATGTTGTACGTCGCCAAGAGGATGGAGATGCCCCAGATGTCATTATGGGTTTGTTCCTAATTTTTGATGTACCTTACTTTGCACTTATAGGTATAGGTTCCACACATTCTTATATAGCTAGTACTGTGTCTGGAAATTTGCAGATTTTGAGTGAGAATACTTCTAGTGAGGTGATTGTACTGAGTCTGTTGGGACAGTCAATATAGGTTAACAAGTTATTTAGAGACGTCCCTTTAGAGGTTCAAGGGGCAATCTTTCTAGCTGATGTAATGGAGCTTCCATTTGGGGAACTCGATCTGATTCTGGGAATGGACTGGCTGGTCAAGCACGGTGTCAGCTTGGACTATGCGACTAAGAGAGTCATGTTGAGAACTAAGGAGGATAATGAGGTAGCCATGATAGGAGAATGCTAGAATTATTTATCTAATGTGATCTTTGTACTGGTGGCTGAGAAGTTGGTGCGTAAGGGATGTGAGGCATTCTTGGCCTATGTAAATGTTTTTTATTCTAGGGACTCTATTATTAAGGACATCAAAACGGTAAAGGATTTTCCAGGTGTCTTTCTTGAGGATTTACTTGGTTTACCTCCAAACCCTGAGGTAGAGTTTGGGATTGAGCTTCTCCTCGGTACAGATCCTGTGTCTATCGCTCCCTATCGAATGGCACCGAAGGAGCTTGTGGACCTTAAGGCTCAAATTCAAGAGGTATTGGATCGTGGGTTCATCTGCCCCAGTGTGTCTCCATGGGGAGCACCGGTACTGTTTGTAAAGAAGAAGGATGGATCCATGCGGAAATGTATCAACTATCGGCAACTGAACAAGTTGACCGTTAAGAACAAGTACCCACTACCCAGGATAGATGACCTGTTTGATCAGATTCGAGGAGTTTCAATTTTCTCTAAGATTGAGCTCCGATCTGGGTATGATCAGTTAAGGGTTAAGGAGGCTGACGTACATAAGACAATGTTTAAGACTCGCTATGGTCATTACGAGTTCCTAGTGATGCCATTTAGACTGACTAATGCACCGACAGCTTTCATGGATTTGATGAACTGAGTGTTCTAGCCCTATCTAGATTAGTTTATTGTGGTGTTCATCGATGATATCTTAGTGTCTTCTAAAACTGAAGATGAGCACGATGAGCATCTTAGCGTGGTACTTCAGACTCTTCATGAGAAACATCTTTACGCAAAGTTCAGCAAGTGTGAGTTCTCGTTGCGTAAAGTGACCTTTCTGGGATACGTAGTTTCAGTTGAGGGGATTCGAGTAGATCCTCGATAGATTGAGGTTGCGTTGAAGTGGAAGCAACCTAGGTGTAACACCCTTACCCGAGTCCGATGCCGAGACGGGGTATGAGGCGTTACCTTACTTAATCATGCTTGAACATGTAATTTTGGGTTATAAAATTTCTTTCCTAATTAAAACTTTTCATTCATTCTCTTAATAACCTTATCATGGGCTTACGAGGCCTAAAAAATTCATCAGGAGTGGTTTCAAACCAATTTGAGAACATTCGGGTATCTTAGAAAAATTTTGTCTAAAACAGGGCCACACGTCCGTGTGAGATAGAAGATGCTCGTGTAGGTAGGCCGTGTGGCCACACATGCCCATGTTCTTAGCCCGTGCTGAATTTATTTTTATTTTGTACCTACAGGAGTTTCGACAATGCTTAGGTACACGCCCGTGTCTATGGCCCGTGTCCCTTACACGGCCTAGACACGCCAGTGTCATTATCCCGTGGAGGACTCTGACTTAGAACATTATAACATCTTGGGTTCACACGGCCAAGATACACGCCCGTGTGCTTAGCCCGTGTGCAATACTAACTTAACCCCAAAACAACTTAGGTTTAACATGGCCAAAGCACACGCCCGTGTGCTCTGCCCATGCTCAACACTAGCTAAACTAAATTGGATGCAAGGGACACACGGCCTACTAACTTGCCCATGGAGGCCAACCGTGTGTCACAAACGGCCTAGGCACATGCCTGTGTGCCCATCCGTGTGGACAATTATAGGCTATTTTCCAATCCTTTTTACCACCCTGAAACACATCCAACTCATACCAGCTTCATATCACATATCATGGCACAATAAAATATCCGAACCTTTACAACCATAACATTCAAACCATCATATTCATTTAGCAATTAACTTGATCAATATTAGCCTCTTTTCAGGAGCTATTAAAAAATGACTTAAGCACTACTAATAGCCAACGCATTAGGCTAACAAAATGACACATCTCAAAGTGACAAAGTTCCCGATACATGACATACACAAAATAACTAACTATACAATACCCAAAATGGACGGCTTGATAGTGTGACTTCGAGCTCTGATTTCGAATGACCCCCAAGCTAATTTGGCAAATCTACATGGAAAGGGAAAATAAAGGAGTAAGCATAAAATGCTTAGTAAGTTGCATGAAATAAAATAGCAATAAATGCCATGGAAAAATCGTACAAGTAGGGTATCATGAAAATTCATATAACTTTTTACTCTTTCTCATATCTTACTCATTCTTATAACATAATCATTCTCACGACATACTTACTCTCGTCACTTGCTCTTTCTATGACTTACTCATTCACATGTTTTGCTCATTTCGTGCCTTACATTTTCCTATTTTTCTCATGACTTACTCAAGTGTACCTATAACACTCATCAAGAAACTTTAGTCTTCTCTTATTAACTAAACAACTTGGATACATTCTCTATTAATGCCTTTAGAATATCGAAGGATACCCATAGTGTCATTCTCATGGTAAGGTGCCAAAGCCATATCCAAGACATAGTCTTACATGGGACCTCAAACTGATGCCGAAGCTATATCCCAGATATGGTCTTACACAGGATCTCATATCTATGTCGATGCCATGTCCCAAACATGGTCTTACATGAGATCATAAAATGAAGCCGATGCCATGTCCCGAACATGGTTTTATATAGGATCTCTCTCTTAGATGCCAAGCCATGTCCCAAACATGGTCTTACAGGGATCTATGTCTCATCCTGGTGCCGACGCCATGTCTCAACATGGTCGTATACGGGACCTCATGTGGATGCCAATGCCATTCCTAGACATGGTCTTACATGGGATCCCTGTTCAGTGCCGATGCTATGTCCCAGACATGGTCTTACACGGGGTCCTACAATGCTCATGACATGATTACGGTATCCTTCGTATCTTTGATACTTATACACAATTCATATTTCCATCAATTCTTGATAAAAATCATATCAATAGATTTCATGGAATTATACATAGTTCATAAATTAACTTAGCAATAAGCCTCATAAAACTTCATGAATTCATAGAAAAATCATTACATTTAAACATTCATAAAATATAAGGCTAGATCATTACATACAACTTACCTCGAGTCCAAAATGTGGGTGAGTGCTCAGTTTAGTTCACTACTTTACTTTTCTCTTGGTTTTGGTCCGGCCTTCGTGTTTCTTGATCTAAAATGAAAAAATTAGCTTATTTAGTACCCACATTGACTAAATGGCCCATAATTCACGTTTTGGCAAAATTTATAGTTTTGCCCCTAAACTTTTGCATATTTGCAAAATGGTCCCTAGTCTCGTAAAGAGAAATGCAGTTAATTTCTTGACTTCCCAAGCCTAGCTGAACCTTTCTTATTCTCATAACAGTCCCTATTGTTCATAATTTCACACTTTTACTACTCACTTTTATACTTTTACAATTTAGTCCCTATTAGGGATTTTCATGAAAAATCACTTGAAGAAAGATGTTTACCACACTTTAAACTTTCATACTCTATCACTAGTCATCAAAATACTTGCATGTCATGCATGATTATATTTTTGAATATAAACCCTAGCTCAAATTAGTGGTAGAAATAGCTAGATTAAGCTATGAGAATGTCAAAAATACGAAGAACATGAAAAACGGGGCTTTGGGTCACTTACTTGGAGCTTAGAAATGAAGGAAACCCTAGCTATGGAGGGCTTGTGATTTTGGACACATAGGAAGAATAAGATGGACACTTTTTACTTTCTTTTTCCCTTTTTATTTCATTTATTTACCAAATAACCAAAATGCCCTTGCACATTTTCTTTAAAATTTTACCCTTCCATGGGCATTTTTGTCCATTGCACCAAAAATTGGTTAATTACTAAATAAGGACTCCTAATAATTTTTCAAATGCTAATTCATCCTTAAAGCTTCTAGAAACTTAATTTTGCAACTTTTTCAATTTAGTCCTAAAGGACAAATTAGTCACATTTTCTCAAAATTTCCTTCATGAATTTTTATCACTATTATGTAATCATGTCATAAACCTAAAAATAATCATAAATCATACTTTTCTACTTTAGATTTATGGTCTCGAAACCACTATTCTGACTAGGCCTTAATTTAGGTTTTTACACTAGGAACGTGTCTAAAATTCACTGTTTTTTAGGACTAGAGGGTTATTATCGATGATTTGTGGAGGGCTTCTTACTGATTGCAGCATCCTTGACTAAACTGCTACGTCAGGGTGTACTGTTTGACTGGACTAATGCGTAGCAATAGAGTTTTGAGAAGCTTAAGACTGTACTGACTGAGGCTCCTGTTTTGATACAGCTTGAGCTTGGAAAGGAGTTCACAGTTTATAGTGACGTGTCACATGTTGATTTGGGATGTGTGTTGATGCAGGATGGTAAGGTGGTAGCATATACTTCTCATCAGCTTAAGACTCATGAGGTGAATTATTCAATGCATGACTTGGAGTTAGCCACTGTGGTATTTGCGTTGAAAATCTAGAGGCATTATCTGTATGGTGAGAAGTGTATCATCTACAATGATCACAAAAGCCTTAAGTATCTTCTTACTCAGAAGGAGCTAAATCTTAGGCAGCTTAGATGGATCGAGCTACTTAAGGAATATGACTATACCATTAAATACCACCCTGGTAAGGTCAATGTGATGGCTGATGCACTAAGCCTTAGAGCTATGACAGATTTGAGGGCAATGTTTACTCGCCTAAGTTTATTTGATGATGGTAGCTTATTATCTGAGCTTCAAGTCAAACTGACATGGATTGAGTAAATTAAGGGTAAGCAGTTGAAGGACGAGTCTTTGGGTCCAGGGTTTCAAGTTATTGAGAGTGGTGGCACTGTAGATTTTGGGTTAAACTCTGAGGGGGTGTTGTGTTTCCGTGGACAAATATGTGTGCTGAATGATATGGATTTGAGACAGTCTATACTGAGATAGGTGCATAGTAGCCCTTATGTTATACATCTTAGTAGAAATAAGATGTACCAGACCTCTGTGAGATATATTGGTGGCCAGGACTGAGAATGGAGGTTATTGATTTTGTAGGGAGATGTCTAACTTGCCAGCAAGTTAAGTTTGAGCATCAATTGCCTTCGGGTTTGTTACAGCCGATTAAGATTCCTCTTTGGAAATGGGAATGAGTGACTATAGACTTCGTTAGTGGGTTGCCCCTAACACCCACTAAGAAGGATTCGGTACGAGTTATTATGGATCGATTGACCAAGTCTGCCTATTTTATATAGATTTATATTGATTATCCACTACATGAGTTAGCAAAGCTTTATATTTTGAAGATAATGAGACTACATGGGGCACCAGTTTCGATCATTTCTGATAAGGATCCTCGCTTAACGTCTCGATTTTAGAAGAAGTTACATGAGGCTCTGGGTTCAAGGTTGAACTTTAGTATTGTGTTCCATCCTCAGACTGATGGTCAATCTGAGAGGGTGATTCAGGTACTAGAGGATATGTTGAGGAGATGTGCTATTGATTTCCAAGGCAGTTGGGAGGATTATCTGCCACTAGCAGAATTTGCCTATAATAATAGCTTCCAGTCTAGCATTCAAATGGCACCTTACGAAGCTCTATATGGTCATAAGTGTCGCACGCATTTATGTTGGACTGAGTTAGGCGAGTAACGTGTTTTAGGTCTTGAGTTGGTTTCTGACAAAGGATAAGATTAGACTGATTCGGGATCGTCTGAAAGAAGCTTTGGATAGACAGAATTCCTACGTAGATTTTAAGAGAAAGGATACTGAGTATCCGGTGGGAGACTTTATGTTCCCTAAGGTTTTGCCAGGGAAGAAGATTCTCAGGTTCTGCCGAAGGGTAGGCTAAGCTCTAAATTTATTGGGCTGTACCGGATTCTGAAATGAGTGGAGCCAGTTGCTTATTAGTTAGAGCTACCTCCGGAGTTGGATCGTATTCACGACGTGTTCCACGTCTCGATGTTGAGGCTCTACCGCTTTAATCCTACGCACATTGTGCTTGTTGAGGAGATTAAGGTTAGGCCAGATCTGACCTTTGAGGAGGAGCCAGTTCAAATTCTAGATCGTGACGTAAAGGTTCTGAGGAGGAAGTCTATTCTACTGGTTAAGGTTCTATGGTAGAATCATAGCACTGAAGTGGCCACGTAGGAGCCTGAGGATACAATGCGTTAGTAGTATCCTCATCTATTCTGATCAGGTAAATTTCGAGGACGAAATTTTCTTTTAGGGGGTAGAATTTTAACGCCCCAAAATTTTAATTTTTGATTTTGCATATGTATGAAACAAATGTATATCTGCTTTGGTGGTTAACTACTCTGGGGGTGTGTATGAGGTCCCAAGTTCAAGCCATGACTTGGGCAAATTTTGTTATTTTTATGAATAAAGGCCTATCTCTAGTTTGTAGGCTTTTATTTGAATGTTGGTAAAAACATATTAGAATGGGCCTGCTAGTCTGGTCTGCTAGTCTGGTGGCTAAGTGGAGGGTTGATGTGAAGGAAGTTCTGTGTTTGAATCGTGGTGTGGGCATTATTTTTGCTCATCTGTCCAGGAGAGTTTGAGATGAACTAAAAAATTAAGTAGTTGAGTGATTTAGGGGTTATTAGTTCCTATTCAAGGGTTTCTTTTTGCCAAATTCGACTTCTCTTCTCATCTTAACCCTTTTCCCTGCCGTTCCCTCTCCCAGTGTCCTTCCTTGCTGTAGAAATCTTGCTTTCTTTCTCTTTTTTATTTTTATTTGTTACCTTTTTGCACGATGTTCCTTAGTAATCATTTGGCAAGTACTCGATTTATCGCTACTTTATTGCTCAAAAGTCAGCTATTCTAAAAGAGGGCTGTATGGTTCTTTGATTAGGTGAAGATGCATAACTAATCGAGGTTGCTACGGAGAATCACAAGTCACAAATTTGATTGTTGGCGATAAGGGTTTCGTTAGATTATCGAGTGCTGATGGTGGTAGGTTTTGATTAATTAAGTGAAATCTTAATTGATTATAGGTTCCAAAAGGCTCGAGGTTGACTAATCATCAAATTGATGCTAGGTGTGTACCTGATTATGTAGAAAATGAGGTTTCGACAAAAGATGAAAACCTCACTATTGATGCTACACGAGCGTGTGGTTGCTCGTGTGGTAGGCCCTGTGCACTAACATGTGAGTGTGATCAACGATGCTAGGCCGTGCGCGATGGACACGGTCGTGTGATGGACAGTCAGGCTATGTGCGACACACAGGCTGGACTGAATTAGGTCGTGTGGTCCACACAGGCGTGTGGGTCCACACGGGTAATCCATATAGGTATGTGGGATTTTGGGCTAGGTCATGTGATCCACACAGCCAAGGCAAACTTGGGCTGTGTGGGCGACATGACCGTGTGGGCCCACACGGGCACGTGAGGTCGTTTTTATTGATTGTATTCTAAGGTTGCACGGGTCACCCAAGTCGACTGTGAACCTACTGTAGGGTCGGTAAGCACTAATTAGACCCCTAAATATTGAAATTGATTGAGTGATTAATGTACTGAGCATGTTATTATTATGCATGTATATTGATATGAAAGTATGTACTGTTAGTCATGAGCATAGCATGTCATGTATTATAGATTGTATTGTATGGGGTTGGCATGATGATATTAGAGGAAGTGTACTGAAAGGCTTTAAGCCTATTAACTGGCAGCTCAGCTGCTTTATACTGATATGTGCCACATTTGGTACAACTTGTAAGTGTAGGGATGGGTGGGTATTTTAAACCTCACAGTAAGTGTAGGGATGGACGGAGATGGTGTATTAGAGGCTGGTCGGTAAGAATTTTCATTCTATTCGCTGCATACACGACTACTGCTGTGATGGGATAAGGCCCAATGTATATCTGTTACTGTACTGAAATGGGCTAAAGCCTAAACTGCTACTGATACTGTAATGGGCTTAAGCCCCAAATTATACTGACTGTTATTGTGTTTGACTTTAAGTATTATTCTGTGGGGATTACACATTGAGTTTACATAAACTCACCCCTTCTGTCTTATTTGTACAGGTAATCCCCAGACTTAGATGGATTGGTGCGACGGAGGACTCGACGATGACCACGGTCTTGGACTATTATGATTTTCAAATTATGATTTATGGTTTTTATTTTATTTAGTTTTATTACTGGTTTATTTCGATGTAATTTCGAGGACTTTCTGGGACTTTCACTTAATTTGGTTTTTTATTTGTTTTTACGAATTTATAACTGCTTGTCATAGAAAACCTTAGTTTTTAAAAGAACAATTTTTTTTGGAAACACACGAGTGCTTAAACTGTTCTTTTTAAAAGCTTCTGTAATGAGTAATATTTTGAAATAATCGATTAAATGGGTATCGTGATTTCAGAACTAATACAAGATAAAGAAAAGTGATTAAACAAAAATGGTTTTATTGCGACGACACGATTTTTAAACACCCTATCATCTCACATCGCTAGATTTGGCCATATCGTTTAGGCTGGGTTTGGGGTGTTACACATTGATTTAAGGTCACAGTTGATATTAGTAAGGTTCACTAATTAAATATCGCAATATAAGTTCATTTGATTTAAGACCATCAACAATTTTTATTTAAGTTGGCTAATTTAATATCTCAACTTTGAAGAACTCACTAATTTAATATCTCAATTGATATTATTAAGGTTCACTGATTTAATATCGCAACTTAAGGTCATTCAATTTAAGATCATGAAAAATTTTATTTGAATTAGCTAATTTAAGATCGCAACTCTGAACAACTCACTTATTTAAGATAGTAGTTGATATTATTAAGGTTCGCTGATTTAAAATCACAACCTAAGTTCATTGGATATAAGATCATGAAGAATTTTTATTTGAGTTAGCTAATTTAAGATTGCAACTCTGAAAAGCTTTCTTATTTATGATTGCAATTGATATTATTAAGGTTCGTTGATTTAAGATCGCAACCTAAATTCATTAGATTTAAGATCATGAACAATTTTTATTTGTGTTACTTGATTTAACATCGTAGCTCTGAACAACTCGCTGATTTAAGATCATAGTTGATTTTATTAAAGTTCACTGATTTAAGATTGCAACATAAGTTCATTCGATTTAAGATCATTAGCAATTTTTATTTGAGTTAGCCGATTTCAAATTGCAACTCTAAACAGATCGTTGATTTAAGATCGTAGAAGATATTATTAAGCTTCACTTATTTAAGATTGCAACTTCGGATAGCTTGCTGATTTAAGATCGCAGTTGATATTATCAATGTTCACTGATTTAAGATCGCAACCTAAGTTCATTTGATTTAAGATCATGAATAATTTTTATTTGTGTTACCTGATTTAAAATCGCAACTCCGAACAACTCACTGATTTAAGATCACAGCTAATATTGTCAAGGTTCACTGATTTAAGATCACAACCTAAGTTCATTGGTTTAAAATCAAGACCAATTTTTTTTAAGTTAGTTAATTTAATAGCATAACTCCAAACAACTCGCTGATTTATGAGCACAACCTAATTTCATTCAATTTAAGATCATGAACAATTTTTATTTGAGTTAGCTAATTTAAGATCACAACTCCAAACCACTCACTTATTTAAGATCGCAACTGATATTATTAAGGTTCGTTGATTTAATATCGCAACCTAATTTCATTGGATTTGAGGTCACAGACAATTTTTATTTGAGTTACCTGATTTAATATCATAACTTCGAATAGCTCACTGATTTAATATCACAACTTATATTATTAAGGTTTGCTGATTTAAGATCGTAACCTAGTTTCATTCAATTTAAGATTGTGAACGATTTTATTTTAGTTAGTTGATTTAAGATAGCAACTTTGAATAGCTCATTGATTTAAGATCACAATGAATCTTATTAACGTTTGCTGTTTAAGATCGTAGCCTAAGTTCATTCAATTTAAGATCATGAATAATTTTCATTTGAGTTAGCTAATTTAAGATAGGAACCTCGAAGAACTCACTGATTTAATATCGCAGTTGATATTATTAAGGTTTGCTAATTTAATATCGCAACCTAGTTTCATTCGATTTAAGATCATGAACAATTTTTATTTGAGTTAGTTAATTTAACATCGCACTACGAACAACTCGTTGATTTAAGGTTGCAGTTGATATGATTAAGGTTTGCTGATTTAATATCACAACCTAAGTTCATTTTATATAAGACCATCAACTATTTTTATTTGAATTAGCTTATTTAAAATTGCAACTCCAAAGAACTCATTAATTTAAGATCTCGACTGATATTATTAAGGTTATCTGATTTAAAATCACAACCTAAGTTCATTCAATTTAAGATCATGAATAATTTTTATTTGAGTTTGCTAATTTAAGATCGCAACTCTTAACAACTCACTTATTTAAGATCACAGTTGATATTATTAAGGTTTGCTGATTTAAAATCACAACCTAAGTTCATTCGATTTAAGATCATGAACAATTTTTCTTTGAGTTAGTTGATTTAAGATTGCAACTTCGAATAGCTCATTGATTTAAGCTTGCAAATGATATTATTAAGGTTTGCTGATTTAGGATCGCAACCTAAGTTCATTTGATTTAAGATCATGAACAATTTTTATTTGAGTTAGTTGATTTAAGATTGCAACTAATGTTATTAACATTCACTAATTTAAGATTGCTACCTAAGTTCGTTCGATTTAAGATCATGTAAAATTTTTATTTGTGTTACCTGATTTAAGATCGCAACCCCGAACATCTCGTTAATTTAAGATCACAACTAATATTGTTAAGGTTCGTTGATATAAGATTACAACCTAAACTAATATTGTTAAGGTTCGTTGATATAAGATTACAACTTAACTCCAATTAATTTAAAATCAAGAACAATTTTGTTGTAATTAATTGATTTCAAAAACTTTCCTCTTTAGTTCAGTGATGTTAATAACTCAAATGCAGAGTTCACCATTTAAAATAACCATTGATTTTTTCATGTCAATTTTAAAGGATAAAGTACAACAAAAATAGGTAAACTATGAATTAGCACTATTTTATTGAGGATTGGTAATTAGTACACCTTCTTCTTCATTTTTCTCCTTCGTTCCCATTACCTTCACACCTAGCTGTGAGAGCCATGCTAGTCTCAACAAGATCTTCTTCGAAATATAGATTGCTTTTCCATTTCTCTATGAATGATTCCCATACTACTGCAAAAGAGAACTGGACATTAAAATCTAGTTGAGCACCAATAAGCTCACTCAGAGCATCAAAACTGACTTTGCGAATATCAAAGGGACCGCCAGCCACTTGGGCACATAACAAGAATTTTGACTTTAAATTAGGTAAGTAATCTTGAAAGCTTTGCATAGTATCCCTTTTATATTTCTCCAAATCTTTCTCATTGCTTTTCACCAAGTTAGCCATAGCAGTTTCGTGTTGTTCATCCATGCTTTTTAAGGTAGCTTCCAAAATAATTTTGTTAGCTCACTCACTTGCGATCTCCTTATACAATTTTTCAACATCCTTTTCGATAATGGAAATTCTCTCTTACAACCTTATGTTCCATTCTAATAAATTTCTATTATCTTTAACCATGTTTGCATGTAGCTCGTGAGCTCTCTCCAGTGCCCCCATAGTAGATTGGTGAACATTCTCAGTTTCTCTCTTTTTAATTTCTACTTTGCTAATGCCTTCAGCGAGCCCCATGCTAACCATACCAGCCTCAATTAAGAACACTTGCAGAGAGAGTGCTAACTCCTGCAACGAAGGTTTACTCGTACCGGTGGATGACTTAGTTGGGCAGATGTGTTTCTTTGCTTCATCATACATACAGCTATTTCATTGTTTCCTCACCTCACTAGGACTAAAGGGAAACGTCTGTGTATTGAGATGCTTTCGCCATGGAAATAAAGTCCATCTTTCACCACCACAAGTAGTGAACTTCATGGAACCACCAAGGGGCAATGATCAACAACTCCAAAGACATTGTTAATTGCTGGTCTTGGTGGGGGTGGAGAAGTAACAAGATAAAGGGAGGTAAGATGGAATGGTGTTAGTAACTATAGTAATAGGAGTTACCTCAATAGAAGGTCCATCGTGATCCCTTCACTTTTTATGACGAAGCTCTCTTATTAGGTACTCTTATCCTTGCTACTTAGTATAATGTTACCAATCCCAAAAGTAGTTCTTTTCCTCTTTCTACTATTGGTACTTCCCTCCCCAATAGTAATGCCAGAGGGGCCACCTCGCACATTTTGCATAAAAGATCGCACATCCATGTATTCATTGTTCTCTCTCGATAAGCTGGTGGATTCCTCTAAACTTTCTTCAACACTACAAGCTGTGCCTACATCACTAACAAGTGTAACATTAGCACCAACAATTAACATAAGAAGGCTCGCACCATTTTCTACGTTCTCTGAAGATTTCGAAGAACATGCATGGGGCTTTAATTTACAAAAGCTATGCAAATAATTTTTAAGATTATCTCTATTCCCAATAATATGAGCCCCAACTCGTCAGTAGCTCCATTTGGGTAAGTGAACTAAATGAGTAGTAACCCAATAGTGTCTGCATCATTATCAACACTGGCTTGCCTCTATCCAATGGGGCTTAGGTTCAAGAGGTAATATCTAAATACATTCCTCGCAGTTAATACTTCCTCTCGATCTAGTATGGGACCCTTGTGATGTTTATATTACTGCCACCAACCTATCTCTATCATAATTTCTTGCTTCCTTGAACACACACCCTTACTAGGTATGGACCTGTAACATCCCTAGCCTATCTCCATCATCGAATTAAGGTTACAAAGTATTACCGTACAAATTAAGATATCAACTTTAAAATAGAAACAATTATGCAATTCAAATGTTAACATTTAATAACCCAATTTAATTAAAGAAAAATATACTTATGGGTCTTAACCATGCTTACAGGGTCCTAAAAATAGCTTGGAAACATTTATTAATTTGAAACAAAACAAAAAATTTTGGAAAACTTTCAAAATAATGGTCACAGTGCCATGTGGCTAGGTTGTATGACATAGCCCAGACTGTGTGGACATTCAAAGTCTGGACACACGGCTGTGTCCTAGCTTATTTCTCTATACGTGTGGGTAATTAAAAATAGTGTCACACAACCATGTCATTATTGTTTTAGGTATAGGTTTCATGTGGTCTAGCACACAACCTACGACATGGCCATGTGACCTAATATCAAATGCACACAAGGTTTGGCACATTGCTTGTGACATGATCGTGTGGCCCTATTTCGATTACCCACATAAGCAAACACACAGGTTGGGACATGGTCATGTGTCCAAACTTCGAATGTCCACATGGTCTGGGCTATATCACACGGCCTGGCCACATGGTCGTGTGACTCTTGTTTTCAAGTCTTTCCAAATTTTTTTGTTATATTTCAAATTAAAACCTAGATGTCTCCAAGTTGTTTTTAGGGCCTCGTAGGTACGGTTTAAGGCCCCTAAGAATATTTTTGCTTTAATTAAATTGGGTATTAAATGTTAACATTTGAATTGGATAATTGTTTCTATTTTGAAGTTAAATGTATTGATTTGTCGATAATACTTTGTAACCCTAATTTGAAAACGGAGATGGGTTAGGGTGTTACATGACCATTCGGTGGGAAAGTAAAAACCACTATTTAACTTGTATTTAACCCATATATATTTGCAGCAATTTAGATGAAGATTCGAGCAGTAGTTCGAAATAATAATTTCCACATGTTCACGAGGAGTGAAATAAAATAAACCTACTGCATCTCCTTAATTGTATGCCTTTATTTGATACAAAATTTGAAAAATGGTGATCAATGGCACTTTATCACGCCGACTTCATTCAATGCAGCCATTGTGACCCACAATGAAAAACCAGATATGTAATGCCCCAAAATTATTGTATTTGATTCCGCGTATTTATGTCACAAATATATGTCTACTTCAATGGTTAAGTGTTCTAGGTGTGTGTGTGAGGTCCCAAGTTCAAGCCTTGCCTTGGGCAAAATTTTTGTATTCATGTGAATAAAGCCTTACTCTTGTTCAATAGGCTTAAGTTTAATAGCTTGCAAGTTAATGTCATAATGAGCTTGCTGGTCCAGTGGCTAAGCTGTGTTTTGGAGTGTCAAGTGCCTAGAGGTTTAGAGTTCAAGTCCCTGCATGGGCAAGGGAATTATTTTTGCTAGAAACTGTGTGAGTGTTTGAGTAAATGGGATTCTAAGTAGTGGAATTTAGTGGGGAGTTGTGTAGAGAAATCTAAGGAGATTTTGGGGGAGTGGATATCAGAATAATCATTTGATTTATTTTTATTACTTTCAAATTCTATTTTTATTCTTTTCTTCTTTTTTTCCCCACATTTCTGTCGCTTCTTTTCTCTCCTCATCTTCTCATTTTCTAGAAAATTCCATCACCATATTGACATTTTACCTCCCTTGCATCAACTGATTTTTGGTAGTCTTTTCCTCGTCCTCTTTTGACATTCGTTCTTATTCGTTGGTAAGTGATGACTGTGCCGACTTCTTTTCATTTTTAATTGGTTCACGAAGAGGGGCTGTTATGGTTCTTTTTCTTAGGCTAAGGACATTAATCGATTAGTATCGCTATTAAGATTGAAGCTTAGGACTCAAGTCGTTATCGGTAAGATTTGGGATTTTTGGTTTGTAACAATTTGGATTTAGTATCGGTGTAAGTGACTACAATAGGCCTTTGAATTGTTGATTATAGGTTCTGGAAAGCCAGAGGATCGTTTTAGCTTTATTGGAAACCAGGTGTGTACCCGAATCATTGAAATTGTAACTTAGCGAAAAGCCAAAAAAGTGGATTGTCAACGGTACATAGGCATATGGTCGCTCGTGTGGTAGGCCGTGTAGTAGTCGATAGTTGTGTAATTGACGAACCAGGCCATGCGCATGTGACACGGGCTTGGGACACGGACTTGTGATGGCCGGCGGGGCTGTGTGCGAGACATAAGCTCGACCAATTGGGCCGTGAGGGCAACACTGGCATGTGAGCTTACACGGGTGAACCACATAGGGTGTGTGGGATTCTGGGCTAGGTCGTGTGGGCCAAATTAGGCTGTATGGGCCACAC
This sequence comes from Gossypium stocksii, assembly GCA_020496765.1. Lineage (NCBI taxonomy): Eukaryota > Viridiplantae > Streptophyta > Magnoliopsida > Malvales > Malvaceae > Gossypium > Gossypium stocksii. Next base: position 85,594,094 of record CM035629.1, read on the forward strand.
AGGCAGCCCAACACTTGCGTGTGAACCCATTTTAAGGATTTGTTTGGAAATGTTGCACGGGTCACCTGAGTCGACTGTGAACCTACTGTAGGATCGGTAAGCCACTCTTAGACCCTTAATTGTATGAAATAACTGCATGATTGATAGATGATATTGATATTGAGCATGACTTTATTGCACTATACTGCTTCTGTTTATACTGATAACATGGCATGTTGTTATAGTATGTTACATTGCGTGGGGATGGGATTAGAGGAAGTGTACTGTACTGGCAGCTCTGCTACAAATCACTAATGACTTTAAGCCTACTTTTATACTTGCAGCTCTACTGCACATACTGTTTAGTGCCGCAACCTATCCTAATTTGTAAGTGTAGGGATGAGTGGGTGATTTACTCCCCATAGAAGTGCAGGGTTGGACAGGAGATGGTATATAGTAGATGGTTGGGTAGGACTTGCATACTGTTCACTGCATTACTGATTTATGATACTGTTATGGGCTAAGGCCCTACTGATACTGCTACTATTACTATCTCTATTACTGAACTGTAATGGGCTAAAGCCATTTTGCATACTGTGCTGAGATTGGCTAATGCCCAATTTGATACTGTTACTGAGAAGGGCTTAGGCCCAATTTGTTACTGTTTGCATTCTACTTGCATGACTGCATGGGGATTACACGCTGAGTTTTCATAAACTCACCCCTTTGTTTGTACTGTACAGGTAATCCCTAGCCTTAAAGAATCGGTGCAGCAAAGGACTCAGTGGTGGCCACACGACTGCATTTACTACCGTACTGCAATACGTTTTTCATTATTATTAATGTTGGGTATTTTTTTACTGTAATATGACCATTATAGATTTTTAGTTGATTTGGGTTTTACTTCTCACTGATTTCGTTTATAACTACTAGTGATAGGAAATGCAGGTTTTCAAAAGAGATAACCATTTTATCAAATCAACACAATCGTTCTTTTTACTTAGAAGCTTCCGCAAAGTAAAATGTTTTGAAACTAATTATAAATTAACAACATTTTGTAAATGAATAACGTCTTTAAAATAACATAAGTTAACAAATAATTTCTAAAATGAAGCAATAGGCTTTTGTGATGACTTGGTTTTCGAAACACTATTATGTGGCATTGCGAGATTCGACCATAACGTCTAGGCTAGATTTAGGATGTTACATTTAGTGCTATCAGAGCCAGGTTGCAAAACTCAACTTTGGATTTGGGTTTTTAAAACTATAATTTCTAAAAATTGTTTCCAAATGATTTGAAATGTTTTACTGAACGTGTGATACATCGAGTCTCCAGCGGTGATCCTATAAGTTCTCCCTGAAAACTGTATGATGATTTTGACTAAAACTACTATAGGTAGTATATACTAAGACTACTGTAGGTAGTAAAGTATACCGTAAAAACTTAAGATAGTGTATACTGAGACTGTGGCAAAACTGTAGTGACACTGTGATTTATGAGAACAAATACTAAACTACTGATACTGTTACTATTTTTCGTAAAATATCTGCTAATAATTACTGGAACTATAAACTAATTTGCATAAAACTGATTAATACAGATAATATGAGATTAGACAATGAGCACTAGAGGTACTCACGGACGAGGTACAAGAGGCCGAGGTAGAGGCCGTAGAGGGGCTCAAGCAGGTTCCTCATCATCTGGTAACATATTGTATTTAGACACTAGCGAGACGCCGGTGTTGCCTATTACTGAGTCTAGATATGGGTCTTATGAATGTGCAGCTGAGGATGACGCACTATCCCAAGCCATGTTACGAATTCTAGAGAGGGTTGTTGGACCTAATACTGGTACTAGGGGTCGAAGGTCAGTTATGGAACGACTCCGGTCCAATAAGGATGAGATTTTCAAGGGTATTGCTGGAGTTGCCCCTAACGTGGCTGTGTATTGGATTGAAGCCACAAAGAGGATCATGGACAACTTGGATTGCACCCCTAAGTAGAAATTAAAGGGTGCAGTGTCACTACTGAGGGATGAGTCTTATCAGTGGTGGCTTACGGTTAAGAAGGGCACTCAATTCGAATGACTGACCTGGGAGTTCTTTAAATCTACCTTTCAAGGAATGTATGTGGATGCTAGTTATGCGGATGCTTGGAGGAGAGAGTTTCTAAATTTGACCTAGGGCGATAGATCAGTGGCTGAGTGTAAGGTCGAGTTCTTAAGACTAGGCCGCTATGCACGAGGCATGATGGCAACTGAGTACGAGCGATATGTTTGCTTCAAGGATGGCCTTAAGGATAGTCTGAGGGTTCTGATAGCTCCACAGAGGGAGCGAGCCTTCACTGCACTGGTAGATAAGGTGAAGATCTCCAAGGAAGTGAAGCGCACAAAGCGCCAGAAAGGGAAAAAGGTAGGAATAAGAGGGATTCAGAGCCCTCAAGTTTTATTCAGAGGCCTAAGAAAAAGGTTAGACTGGATGGACCGATCAAAGTTGGGCCCCTATTTCTGCTACGAGACAGTAGCCATGTGTTGACTGTGGTAGACGCCATCAGGGCGAGTGCTGGAAAAGGATTAGGGCTTGTTTGAGGTGTGGATCACTAGAGCACCGTATCAGAGAGTGTCCATGTAGGCCTGATCAGATGCAAGCTCCTGATTTGGGTACTTTACTGTCGTAGAGAGGTGTTCAGCAACCACTGAGAAGCTATGGGCAGATTCTAAGCGATAATAGGTTGGGCCGAGGACAGAGAGCACCGAGCAGAGATACTAATCAGACTGAGGTGAGATAGCCAGCTTTGGTGTATGCTGCACGTCATCGAGAGGATGAGGATGCTCCGAATGTCATTACGAGTACATTTTTCATTTTTAGTGTACTCTATAATACACTGATAGATATAAGATCTACTCATTCCTATGTTGCTTGCTCTATTACTAAAAACTTGAGGATTCCGGTTGAGAAAACTTCGAGCGAAATTACTGTATTGAGTCCATTAGGGCGGTCCGCCTGGGTTCGTAAACTGTTTAGAGACGTCCCTTTAGAGGTACAAAGGGTAATCTTTTTGGCTAATCTAATGGAGCTTCCATTTGAAGAGTTTGATTTAATACTGGGAATGGACTGGCTGGTTAAGCACCGAGTGAGTTTGGATTGTGCCACTAAATGGGTTGTACTGAGAATTGAGGAGGAGAATGAGGTAGTTGTAATTGGGGAACATCAGAACTACTTGAGTAATGTGATTTCTACAATTAGAGCCGAAAAGTTGATTCGTAAGGGATGTGAGGCGTATTTGGCCTACATCAGTGTTTTGGATTCTGGGGATTCTTCTGTTAAAGATATCAAAACTGTTAAGGATTTTCTGAATGTGTTTCCTGAAGAGCTATTTGGCTTACCTCCAAATCGTGAAGTGGGGTTTGGGATTGAGTTCTTTCTTAGTACAGCTCCAATGTCTATCACTCTTTATAGGATGGCACCGAATGAGCTTGTGGAGCTTAAGGCTCAAATCTAAGAGTTACTGGATCGTGGGCTTATCCGTCCTAGTGTGTCTCTGTGGGGAGCACCAGTTTTGTTCGTGAAAAAGAAGGGTGGATCCATGCATATGTGCATTGATTACCGGTAACTGAACAAACTAACCATTAATAACAAATACCCCCTACCGAGGATAGACGATCTGTTCGACCAGTTTTGAGAAGTTTCAGTTTTTTCTAAGATTGATCTCCAATCTAGGTACCATCAATTGAGGGTCAAAGAGACTAACGTGCATAAGACGGCATTTAGGATCGCTATGGTCACTATGAGTTCTTAGTGATGCCGTTTGTACTGACAAATACACCAGTAGCTTTTATGGATCTAATGAATCGAGTGTTCCAACCCTATCTGGATCGATTCATAGTAGTGTTTATTGATGACATTCTGGTGTATTCGAGGACTGAGGACGAGCACGATGAACATCTCCGAGTGGTTTTGCAGACTTTGAGGGAGAAGCAATTGTATGCCAAGTTCAGTAAGTGTGAGTTTTGGTTGAGGGAAGTTATGTTTCTGGGCCATGTGGTATCTGCTGAGGGGATTAGGGTCAATCCTCAAAAGATTGAGGATATTTTAGATTGGAAGCAGCCTAAGACTGTGTCATAGGTTCGAAGTTTTCTTAGACTGGTTGGATATTATCATCGCTTTGTAGAAGACTTTTTTGTAGTTGCAGCACCTTTGATTAAGCTGCTACGTAAAGGTGTGCCATTTAACTAGACTAATGTGTAGCAATAGAGCTTTGAGAAGCTCAAGACCGTACTGACTGAAGCCCCTGTTTTAATACAGCTAGTGTCTGGAAAAGAGTTTACTATGTACAGTGATGCATCACATGTCAATTTGGGATGTGTTCTGATGCAAGAGGGTAAGGTAGTAGCCTATGCATCTCGACAGCTTAAGACTTATGAGGTGAATTATCTGACATATGACTTGGAGTTAGCCGCGGTGGTGTTCTCACTGAAAATCTGGAAACATTACTTGTATGGTGAAAAGTGTATCATTTACACTGATCACAAGAGTCTCAAATATCTCCTTACTTAGAAGGAGCTAAACCTTAGGCAGCATAGATGGATTGAGCTGCTAAAGGATTACAACTATACGATTGAATACCATCCTGGTAAGGCCAATGTGGTGGTCGACGCGCTGAGCTGTAGGGCTATGATTGATTTGAGGGCAATGTTTGCTCACCTCAGTTTATTTGATGATGGTAGTCTGCTGGCCAAACTCCAAGTTAAACCAATGTAGATTGAACGAATTAAGGGTAAACAGCTAGAGGATGAGTCACTGGTTCTTCGACTTCGACAGGTTGAGAGTGGGAACACTACAGATTTTGTATTGGATAGCGAAAGGGTACTTTGTTTCCATGGGAGAATTTGTGTACCCAAAGATAATGATTTGAGACAGTCGATACTGTGAGAGGTGCATAGTGTTCCTATGCTATGCATCCTAGTGGGAATAAGATGTACCGAGACCTTTGTAAGTTATACTGGTGGCTAGGACTTAAGCGAGAGGTTACTGATTTTGTAAGTAAATGCTTAGCATGCCAGCAGGTTAAGGTTGAGCATTAGCTATCCTCAGGTTTATTACAGCCAGTTAAAATTCCGCTTTGGAAGTGAGAGAGAGTGACTATGGACTTTGTTAGTAGGTTGCCCTTAACCCCCACTAAGAAAGATTCGGTATTGGTCATTGTGGATCGATTGACCAAGTCTACCCACTCCATACCGGCCTGCACTAATTATACACTACAAAAGCTTGCTAAACTCTATGTTTCAAAGAGAGTGTGACTGCATGGGGTACTGGTATCGATAGTATCTAATAGAGATCCTCGCTTTACGTCTCGATTCTGGAATAAGCTACATAAAGCTCTGGTACATGGTTGGACTTCAGTACTACATTCTATCCTCAGACAGATTGTCAATCAGAAAGGGTGATTCAGATACTGGAGGATATGTTGAGGGGTTGTGTAACTGACTTCTGAGGCAGTTGGGAGGAGTTTTTACCGTTGGCAGAGTTCGCTTATAACAACAATTACCAGTCTAGCATACAGATGGCACCTTACAAGGCACTTTATGGTCGCAAGTGTCGTACTCCCTTGTGTTGGACTGAGTTCAGCAAGCGTCGTGTTCTAGGCCCTAAGCTGGTTTCTGATGCTGAGGATAAGGTCAGGGTGATTCAAGATTGACTGAAAGAGGTATCTGATAGGCAAAAGTTGTATGCTGATCTGAAGCGTCGATAGATTTTGTGAGGGACTTCGTGTTTCTCAAGGTGTCACCATGGAAGAAGGTATTGAGGTTTGGTCACAAGGTCAAGCTGAGCTCTAGCTTACCCTATTTTAAGACAAGTAGGATTAGTTGCCTACCAGTTAGAGCTACCTCCAGAGTTGGAGCGGATTCATAATGTATTCCATGTCTCGATGTTGAGGCGCTACCGCTCTGATCCCACGCACATTGTTCCAATGGAGGAGATCGAGGTTAGACTAGACTTAACTTTTGAGCAGGAGCTGATGCAGATATTGGATCGTGATATAAATGTTCTGAGGAGGAAGTCAATTCCACTAGTTAAGGTGCCCTGGCGTAATCATAGCTCTGAGGAAGCCACGTGGGAGCTAGAGGATGCAATGCGACAACAGTATCCTAATCTATTTTGATTAGGTAAATTTTGAGGCTGAAATTTTCTTTTAGGGGGGTAGAGTCGTAATGCCCCAGAATTATTATATTAGATTCCGTGTATTTATGACAGAAATATATGTCTGCTTCAGTGGTTAAGTGTTCTGGGTGTGTGTGAGAGGTCCCAAGTTCAAGCCTTGCCTTAGGCAAAATTTTTGTTTTCATGTGAATAAAGTCTTACTCTTGTTCAGTAGGCTTGAGTTTAATAGCTTGCAAGTTAATGTCAGAATGGGTCTACTGGTCTAATGGCTAAGGTGTGTGTTGGAGTGTCAAGTGCCTAGAGGTTTGGAGTTCAAGCCCCTGCGTGGGTAAGGGAATTATTTTTGTTGGAAGCCATGTGAGTGTTTGAGTAACATAGGATTCTGGGTAGTGGAATTTAGTGGGGAGTTGTGTAGAGAAATCTGAGGACATTTTGAGGGAGTGGTTATCAGAATAATCATTTGATTTATTTTGATTACTTTCAAATTCTGTTTTTGTTCTTTTCTTCTTTCTTTCCCCATATTTCTGTCTTTTCTTTTCTCTTCTCACCTTCTCATTTTCCCAAAAATTCCATCACCATATTGATGTTTTACCTCCCTTGCATCAGTCGATTTTTGGTAGTCTTCTCCTTGTCCTCTTTCGGCATCCGTTCTTATTCATTGGTAAGTGATGACTGTGTGAACTTCTTTTCATTTTGTAGTTGGTTCACTAAGAGGGGTTATTATGGTTCTTTTTGTTAGGCTAAGGACATTAACCGATCAATATCGCTGTTGAGATCAATATCGCTGTTGAGATTAAAGCTTAGCATTCAAGTCATTATCGGTAAGATTTGGGATTTTTGGTTTGTAACAATTTGGATTTAGTATCACCGTAAGTGACTGAAATAAGCCTTTGAATTGTCGAATATAGGTTTTAGAAAGCCATAGGATCGTTTTAGCTTCATCGGAAACTAGGTATGTACCCGAATCACTGAAATCGCAACTCGGTGAAAAGTCACAAAAGTGGACTGCCTGTGTGGTGCCCGTGTGATAGGTCGTGTGGGAGTACACGACCGTGTAATCGACTAACAAGGCCGTACGCATATAACATGGGCTCGAGACACAGCTGTGTGATGGCCGACGAGGTCGTGTGTGAGACACGAGCTCGACCAATTGGGTCGTGTGGGCAACATGGGCGTGTGGGCCCACACGGGTGAACCACATAGGAGTGTAGAATTCTAGGCCAGGTCGTGTGATCCACACGGCCAAGGCCAAATTGGGCTATGTGGGCCCACACGGGCAGCCCAACACAGACGTGCGAGCCCATTTTACGGATTTGTTTGGAAAGGTTGCACAGGTCGCCCAAGTCGACTGTGGACCTACTGTAGGGTTGGTAAGCCACTTTAGGCCCCTAATTGTATGAAATAACTGCATGACTGATAGATGATATTGATATTGACCATGACTTTATTGCATTATACTGCTTCTGTATATATTGATATCATGGCATGTTGTTATAGTATGTTGCATTGCATGGGGATGGGATAATATGATTGGAGGAAGTGTGTTGTATTGGTAGCTCTACTATAAATCACTGATGGCTTTAAGCCTACTATTATACTGACAGCTCTGCTGCATATACTGTTTAGTGCCACAACCGGTGCTAATTTGTAAGTGTAGAGATGGGTGGGTGATTTACTCCCCACAAGAGTGCAGGGTTGGACAGGAGATGGTGTATAGTGGATGGTTGGGTAGGACTTGCATACTGTTCACTACATTACTGATTTCTAATACTATTATGGGCTAAGGCCCTATTGATACTACTACTGTTACTATCTCCGTTACTGAATTGTAATGGGCTAAGGCCCTTTTGCATACTGTGCTGAAATGGGCTAAGGCCCAAACTGATACTATTATTGAGAAAGGCTTAGGCCCAGTCTGTTACTATTTGCATTCTGTTTGCATGACTTCATAGGGATTACACACTAAGTTTTCGTAAACTCACCCTTTTATTTATACTGTACAGGTAATCTCCAGCCTTAGGCGGATCGGTGCAGCGAGGGACTCAGTGGTGGCTACACGATCGCATTTACTACCGTACTAGAATACATTTTTCATTATTACTAATGTTTGGGTATTTTTATTGTAATATGGCCATTATGGATTTTTACTTGATTTGGATTTTACTTTTCGTTGATTTCGTTTATAGATGTTAGTGATATGAAACGTGGGTTTTTAAAAGAGACAACCATTTTATCAAATCAATGAAATCATTCTTTTTATTTAGAAGATTCCATAAAGTAAAATATTTTGACACTAATTATAAATTAACAACGTTTTGTAAATGGATAATGTATTTAAAACAACATAAGTTAACGAATAATTTCTAAAACGAAGCAATAGGCTTTTGTGATGACTTGGTTTTCGAAAGCACTATTATGTGGCATCGCCAGATTCGGCCATAACGTCTAGGCCGAGTTTGGGGTGTTAAAAGATAACTGCCCAAGAGCTATCCTATACTCATCAAGAAGAAGGAAAAAAAAAGGGTTAGAGGGGTAAATAAAACCCTACTTCTATCACATGTAGTGGAAGTAAAAAGCTACCCTTGTTGGTGTTGCTTAAGCGATTTGACCCTTCAGAAATTGAGAAATTATAAGCAAAATTTGGTATTCTAATTTCCTGAATAGCCAATGCTTGATTCATTCCTTCCACCTTCGCGGTACAAATGTAAGCCTTAGCTTCCACTGGACTTATTGCTTCGCGGTGTCGCAAAAGGATGTTTTGGGCAACACAACCAGATGGAAAGCTACAAAGAAAAATTGAAAGAACAATGTAAAATTTAAGAAGATTACCTCTGAAATCACTCTCCTCAACAATGGTTTTTCTTCAAAGTCTCATATTCAAATAATGTTATTTTTAGGGCCTTGATATAAAAAGGTTTTTCTTCGCACTTTAATGATTCAAATGACCAAAAATGAGGGCATGATCAGTTGCAAACAGTTGTACTCTTTCTTCACACGTGGTAAAGTTTATGTTGCAAATTAAAGTATAAAACGTAATCAACAAGTTTTTCTTTATTGTGTTTCTTGCCTCATAGAACCAGGTTCTAAGAAGAGTCACTTTATAACTCTTCTTTGAACTAGGTGGGGTACAAATTGTTATGATATTATTACTGACCCACAACCTGAATGGGTATGAGTTGGACTCTACATGGTTCACACATTAAGCTCGCATTTGGAGCTTGCACATTGGGCTCGTATGACACTAAGTGTTGTTGCACATGGAATCGTGTGATGTGGGTTCACATGTCACTACAGAGGCGAACCCGCATCGTATAAAAACATGTTAAGTCTAAAGTAGGGTAAGTGTTGGCATGCATGAAACCTACCTAGAATATCACATAAATAAGCAGTAATCATATCATATAAATATACAACTTTGCTATCTAAAGAAGATAAAGAAAAACACTCAACAAAACTATTTTATTTAAAAACGTTTGTCATAAGCTTGATTGAGTGCGGTTTAAAGTTGTAGTCTTTCTTTCTTAATATTAGATGAGATATAATAAGAAAGAATTCTTGTTTTTAGAAAATATTATGGTAACTTCAATATTTGATTTCTATATTTTCTTGTTTATCATACGTCACTTTGTTTTATATTATTCTTTAAATTTATTATATATCCCAACCTCGCACGGTTTTAAAATTAGAATTATTTTTGTTTTGCAAAACATTATCTCGGAATTTTCTATGAATGTTTGGAATCTTAATTACAACCAAAAATTGAAATACATCTTTGTTATTTTAATAAAATCCGTAAATAGTTATGTGGTTAGAAAAATTCACTTGAATCTAAAAGCTAAAATTATTTAAAATCTCACAGCTATTATAATATTTTTATTATTTCAGCAATTTTTTGACTTAATGGTAAAAATATTTGCATCCCTACCCAATTATAAAAAAAATTAAATTCATTATAGTTGCTGCAGAGATACATCTAAAAATAATATCATAGATCTCATTGCAAATCTCTGTTACATACTACTATGAAATTTATTAGAAACGAAATAGTATTCCATTACACTAAGCATCTATCTCCGAAACTTCGGTCTTTGCATTGCCTGCCAAATTTTATCAAACCCTACAAAGAAAAAAAAGCACCCAAAAATTTATGTAATTGCACTAAACAAAGGAACTTCATCACTGAAGAAGCAATGGAGATGATAAGGGAGTGAAGTATGCATACTGGTTGTAGTCAATGTTAATAATACCGGCAACAGGGTTGGCAATAAGAGCGAATGCCTCTCCGGAGAGATCAATGGTTGATGGGCATCCCGAGCAGTGATCAACGATCTTCACAGTTACGCTTTTGCCTGTGCATGGATGTGGTACGGGATTTCGGGGTCCCGTGCATGTCACAGTGAACATTTTCCCACACACTGCCCCATTATTCCACAATGCATCACCAGCCGCGGCAATCATTTTTCCTTGATCCTGGCTTCCAAAGCATGCAGAAGCTAGCAATAACCACAATATATAGCATACTTAGATATTGTTTCAAATCAAAGTAATTGAATAAATAATAATTCAAAACTTGATTATAAATTCGATTCAGGAGAAATTAAAAAAGAGAAAAAACCAATACTCACGAACATAATTTGTGTAGAAGGTGGCAATCCCTGGTGTTGCTGAAGCAAAGGAGACAAGGCTGGCAATGATACCAACAAAAATCAAAGTAGTCTTCTCCATTGCTTAATTAGCTTTGGTTTTTTGGGTTGTTAGTGCTGTGCGAGCACTTTAACCTGTAGGTGTGGTCCAATTATATAGGCTCATTTTTTTGGTTAGTAATTATATAGGTTAATTGCCAGCCTTATATTTAGTAATTTACTAACCTATTGTAGGAAAGTGTATTAATAAATTATTTTCATACCAATTATGCAGATGTTTTTTAATTTATTTTCTCACCATAGTTTCCTTGTATATCTGGAGAAAATTATTTACAAAATCCGTTTAGCATCTCACCAATTAAAAACCTTAAATATGTTTCTCAATTTCCTGCAAGTCCAAATGCAGTAAACTAATCAGAAAAATTGTATCAAAAGTAGGATTTACCGAATTAGATTATAACCAGCAGAAGAAGCCCGAGCCCGGAAGTATGTCAATTTTTATTCGAATCTGTAATGATTCGAGCCCACATAATAGTTTGAGTTCGAAAAATTAAAGTCGAAGAAAGTTTGAGTTGACCCAAACTTAATAAATTTGAGTCTAAAATAATCCAAATTTGAAACTAATTTAAACATGAGAGCAAGATAAATTTGATCTAAAATTTAAGTCTAAACCGATAACTAAACAAGTATTAATAATTAATATGATCATATTAATAATATTTAAAATATAAATAAAATTTATAATTATTTAATTTATTAAAATGTATTTTAAATATTATATAATTATATATAATTTTATAATTGATAATAAAAAATAAATTTCTAAATTAAAATAAATTTTAAAAACTTTAATTATAAATATAAAATAATTTTAGATACAATATCATTGCATGTGTATAATAAATATACAATGCTAATAATTATTCAAATTTACAAAATTTAAATTTGATGATTAGATAAAATGTATAATCATATAATATATTAGTTTAATAATTTAACAATATGATCAAATTAAGCTTTAAAGAATAACCCTCCAATCGAATTTGTTAAACTTCCAATTAATGAAAAATCAAATTTATATGAGCTAATGGGTAAAAAAAAATGCCTTTAATTAAAAAAATTAGAAAAATCAATTAAAAAATACACCCAATTGAGCTATTCATGATAGAAGAAAAATAATTATGTTAACAAAAATAATTATTGATGGATTTGACCGTTCATAGATACTAATGGGATAGATGGAAGTAATGAAAAACCATGTGCAATGCCATAAGTGACATGCCATGATATTATATATTTGTAAAATTGAAAAATCCTAAAAATTAATAAAAAAAAATTTCTAAAATGTACATCAAAAAATGGATTTTGACAAATGGACCTCCAAGTGCATTTAAACTTGGACATTTATTTGTCCAAATTCATTTTGGACTAGCTATTAAAAAAATTTTAAAATATTATTTAAAAATCATAATTTTTTTTAAAATTATAAAACTTATTAAAAATTATAAATTTTTAAAAAAATAAATTTTTAAAATTTTTTAAAAATATAAATAATTCTTTCTAGACATGGCATGCCATGTTAGCATACTTGTCCATGTGAGATGCCTCAAGTCAGCTTCTCATTCATTTCGTCAACCACGCTAGTGTCCATTAATGGTCAAATTAGTCAATAACAATTTTCATTAGTGGAAGAGCCTAATTGATTTTTTCTTCACTGAGAGCACAATTGGGTGTATTTTTTAAGAGCTTATTTGACTTGTTTAACTATTTACTAGACTTTTTTGACCCTTAAGCCTAAATATAATGAAATATTTTTCAATATTCAAAATTTAATAATGAAAATAAAAAGTATTCAATTGTAGATTTAGTAATATAATAAATAATAAAGATTTTTTTGTCAATTTAATTTTTTTCGAAGTCATGCAAATCGTGCCACAAATTACATAAACAAAGTAGAGAATTAGCACAAAATGTCGAGAAATGAAAAGTGGCTTATACTACAAGTGTGACAAGTCAATTGTATTATTTGTAAGTGTTATAACGGAACACTCAGAGTGTTCCAAGGATCGAACACAAGAGAGATCAAGTGATAAGATGAATGGAAAATGATCAAGCATGCAATTAAGAAGTCTTGCTAGCTAATGACTACGTGTTATATTACAACAATCCATGATTCAAGGTTATTTGAACTAAATTATACCTAGGAGGACTAAATTGAACAAAAGTCAAAAAGTACAAACGTGTTAAATTAATCAAATACAGTAGTCGATTGATATCCATATTGCTAATTAATTCTTGTATTAGGAATCTAAATTGATCAAATTCCTAATTGATCCAATTTTACCTTTTAGTCACCATTTTATCCAATTATACGATTTAGTCCAGTTTATCTCTCGACCTCACTAAACTAAATTGGGACAATCAAATTAGTTCACAATAGGATCTCCTCTTAGTCTCGCCTATCTAAATTTTCACTTAGAGTGGTCAATTCTAGGTTTTAAAGTCTATTTGATTTAGTCTAATTTTTTACAATTTAGTCCTTAACCCTAAAATTAATCATGCAACATTTCAATCAACCAACATCTATAAAAATTAGTTCCTACTCATCACTAAAATACAAAGTCCAACCAATTTCATTCTGAAATGATTCATCAATTAACCATAAAATAAAAAAGTGGAGGACTTATAAATAAATACCGATAACTTTTTTAAATATAATCAAATAATAATTAATTATAAAAAAACTAAAACCCTAAATGCTAAATCTGATATCGTAGATTTAAATCTAAGAGTTATTAATATTTATTTATAATAATTATGATTAATATTTAATTGTGTTTAAATAAAATCATTAGTATTTACTTACAAGTTCTTTGTATTTTTTGTTTAATTTAATAATAATATTATGATTAATATTTAATTGTGTTTAAATAAAATCATTAGTATTTATTTACAAGTTTCTTTGTATTTTTTGTTTAATTTAATAATAATGTGTCATATTACTCATTGATGGTGCATAAGACTTATGTACCGATGGTGCATGAGACTTATGGTACATCAAATATTATTCCTAAATTAACAAGGGACGAGAGTAAATAGGAGGTAAGGAGGAGTAAGTGGTGATTCTGTGGAAGTCAATTCACCTAAAGAGGTGGAGAGCTGAAAAGGAACAAGAGGACATATTGATTGTGTGAGAGAGAAAGAGAGGAGTGATTTACTTAAGGTAACTTCAGGGTTGGATAGTCAATCCCTTCTTTATTGTTGGGAGGGTATTTAAAGGAGAGGTCCTCTTATTCATTAGCGTGACATGACCGGTTGTCATAAGAAAAGTTGCCATCATGTAGAGCGTGAAAGATGTGTATTGTGTGACCCATTTTGTTATGTATTCAATCAACATGGGGTTACTACACCTAATTAGACCCCTTATTGCATTGAGGGCATGTTAACGCTTAAAGAGTGTTCACACCTAAAAATGGATGCCTATGAAGCAAACGCTCACCTTATTATCGAGGACTGGGAGGGCTTGTGTATCTAATAACTATCCTTGATAATGGAAGGGTGTCACTCCTAGTTGGAAATAGGTGGTCAACCAAGACATTGTCTCAAGTGGAGTCAAAGGGAGGTCAACACCTTCTCTCCTGTTGACACGTGTCCAAGTGGCAGAGGAATATAACAAGTAGGTGTTTTGAAGTCCCTTCTTTTTTATTCACCATCCCCTATGGCTATTCAATCGATCTATGGTTAGAAACCTTTTTACCACTTATTCATTCTCCTTCACCCAATTCGGTCATTTTTCAGTTTAAATGATTTTTTTTAGAATAATAAATCTCTTTGAGTTGGTAGTGGCATGTGTTTTCTCGAATTCATGGTGACTCATTCTTGTTTATGTTTGACTTGTGAATTTTTTCTTTTTACATGGTTATTGTATTCATATATCACATACCAATATATGAAGTTGATAAGTTTTCTTTTTACTAGTTCTTATTTTTTTTATTTTCTTATTATTGCAATATTTTACTTTTGGTGTGTTTGATTTTTTCATATGTAGGTCTACCCATTGAGAACTACACGATTTTGAGAGCTTTAATGAATTTTGAGGACCACTCCAACATTTTACTGCACATAATCTTAAATCAAGGGAGTTTTGTAAAGCTCCAAAAATCCCGAACTTCTTTTGTGTGATTTTTTATGTGAACATGTGCTTAATGTTCTTAGGCGAATATTATTTGTGTGTTAGAAGGCCCATAGTTAAGTTTTGGGATCCTAGCTTAGTATTTTTAAGAGTTTAATTTTGACCTTCTAGAAGGTTGGAAGTGGTGTGAAGATGGACTCTAAGGGGAATGTTCAAAAGAGAAAATTTAGGAAAAAGATTAAGGATTTATCGGGGAGAAAAGTTAGGAGATGGGGATAGAAGAAGTGGTGGGGCCGAATTGGAAATTAAGGGAAGGCAATTTCGGCTAGTATATATATAGGTGCCGATTTTGAGGTTCTAGGCTAATGCCAAATTCTTTCTTCTTATTTTGTCGAAAACTACTTTTCTCTCTAAGTACCCAAAAGCCAAAAAACCCTTATTCTTTCCCTTTAAGTTTGTGCCAATTTTTTCCCTTCCTTTCTCATTAAACTCTTCTCTTTCTTGCTCCTAGTTCACCTTCTCTAAGCTAAATACTTTGTTAGCTAAACCTTCTCTGTGCCGCACTACTCCTCTTTTGGGCCGATTGCTTCTTGGGTAAGTGTTCTTGATCTTAGTTGGCTGAATGGTCATAGTTAAAGGAAGGGGGACTTGTGTTGGATACAAGTCACCTGTTATTCTGGTTTTAATAGTTAAGATTGGTGTAGATCTAGGAGTTGATCATGGTTAGTGATTAAAGAAGGGGCTGTAAAGACTTGTCACGCAAGGTAAGGGAATGGTGAGGTTTCGGATTTGAAAAAGATATGTATTAAGCATGTGATTAATTGAAGGGTGACATTATTTGTAGGTTCGTGGCTAAAGAGATCGCAGCAAGTTTCGTTACCGGGTGTGTATATACACTACACACACGATAGATCAGCAAATCCCGAAATGCCGAAAAGCCGAAATGTCGAAAAACTGAAAGTTTGGCTACGGCAGTCTCGCAAGTGCGCAAACACTCGTATGAGGGTAACCGATATGATAGCAGAGGCCCCATGAGCGATCTCATGGACTTGGGTCACGTTTTGGCCAATCGGGCCAGAATGGCCAAATGGGCCGACGAGCTCGTAGGCCCAAATTAGCAAAGTGATAAGTTGATAATAAGTGACGAGCTGATACTGTTAGTGAATGATATGAATGTGATTGGGCTTAATGGGCCATATGAATGTGATTGGGCCTAATGGGCCATATAAGTGTGATTGGGCCGGATTGAGCTATATGAATGTATGAAAGCATGTAGACTTGTTAGGGTTTTATAATGGACTTTTAGGCTTAGTTTCTAATGAATTCTCAAGTGCATAAAACTTAATTAATTTATCAAGTACATCTGTGGACAAGTCATAAGGTTAGAATGTGGCAATGGGTATATGCATGTCTAGGATTGGATCTAGGGAGAGCTTGGTACTTAAACGGTCTTAATGACCCACCTCCTCTTCTCTGGAATTCTACCTGATGCATAGTGTCTATTCACTCTAGCCAAGGAGGACTTGTTGACGGGCCAAAGTTCGTAATTAAGACCCATACGTTAGTAAATTACTAAAATACCCCTGTAGGGTATAATTACTGAAATGCCCCTATAGTGTAAAATTACCAAAATACCCTCGATTAGCAAAATTACCAAATTACCCCTGATTTGTGAAATTACCAAAATACCCCTATGTGTTAAATGTAGGATTTATGTACGTTACATGTATGTTTTCTGCATTCATATGATATTCTATTTAGGTTGCATATGGGTTGGGAATTATGGAACGGAGGAAGTATATGAGGATCGCATGGTTGCTTGACGACCGTGGATCCATCGATGGCTTTTTAAGCCCAATACATGGTTAGCAGCTTGGCTGCAACGTTAGATAGTACCACAACCGGGCTACCATTGCTGTGTAGTGGATGGGTGGGTCGATTTAGATATCCCCACAGATGTGTTTTGGTTGGACAGAGATGTTGTGTAGTGGATGGACTATTTGAGAGGGTTTTCACAGCATTGCATGTATGATATTACTATGTTATTATGATATGGGCTTAGGTAAAGTGAATGTTGTATGTTTTTTTGTTTGACGAGGGTTGTACCCTCTTTTATTTTTTTCAGGTGAACCTCAGTAGGCGGTTCCATGGAGGATGGGACTCAGAGGTGGCCAACTAGCAAGACGAGTTGGACTTGTTTTTTTTATATGTATAATTTCTGAAAATTTAAAGTTATTTCATTTTGGGTTGTAGTAAGGCCTTCCCTCTAGTTCTTATTCCATTATTATTGCTGTGCTTTGTATTTTTGAAACGGAACCTGAATTTATTTCTTTTAAACATATTTCAAGTTTTCTTTTAAATAATTGTTGTTTTAAAATCAAGCTTCCGCAGTTAAAAGGAGATTTTTTTTATAAAGTAACAAAGAAATAGTTTTTGAATACACCTCATTTTGAAAACAAATACAAACTGAATTTTACTCAAATTTCTTTTAGAAGGGTTTTCAATGAAAATAAGGTTTTTGCAAAAACACTTCAATGTGACACGCCAGATTTGGGCCTAACTTCTAGGTCGGATTTGGGGTGTTATAGGTTTTCTCAAACTAATCTTTAGTAGGGGACACATTGAGGACAATGTGTAACTTAAGTGTGGGAGTATACATAGAAATTTTAATTTGTGTTTTGTTTGCCTATTTTATGTTTTATTTAAAAAATTTTCAAAAATCTATAAAAATTTTAAATTTCTTTCTTTTGTTTTTTTTTTAATTTTTCTTGTATGGTGCTTGAAATATGTTGGCATTGGGGTTATTGGTTGCTGATACTGAGTGATGCATTATTGACTTTTGAGCATGTGAATTTCGATTGATATTAGAAAATTTGGTTCTTTTAGTACATTTGTTATTTCAATAAGTTAAATTACATAATAGACTAGAGGTAATTATTCTTTACGTAAATATGTATGATTTATTCCAACTGACAGATATATTGTATAGACGCTTGTAGATAAATAGTGCTTGAATCAATTGCCATTCATTTGAGTTAGGCATGATCGAAATTGTGTTTTGTGAAATGTTTAGGAATGACCTAAGGTATTGTTTGATTAGCTAAGAGTCTAAATAACTAACATTGATGCTATGTTATCCCTAGTTCCCCTGATTTGAGCCTCAAATTATTCCTTCTTTATGAACCTATACTTTTGAAACCTTGAGCCTAAACTAAGTTAAAGAATCAACCCTTCTTTGCCCTTTATCTTAAAATTCATTATGAAATATACATTGGGTCATGGATGTTAAGTTTTAGGTAGAGACATTTTGTTGGTTTCAAATTATTCTTGAGAGAAAAGAGAATAGATTGTTTGATATGGTGTATATAGGCTTTTTCTAAATATCCTAAAACAAAAAAAAATTAAAAATTGATTGGAATAAAAACATGGTTAGTGATAAAAGCATTTTGAGTGAAAGAGTGAAAATTTTTAAAAAGCACTCAAATGAAAATTGTTTTTGAGCTTAAAAGAAATCTTTCAATTCGTAATGCACAAGTACTTGCTAGCTTTTTGTATGTACCAATATTAAACAATACCTTCCATTTCTTTGGATAGATAAGAAATGTAAGAGAATGATAAATAAGGTGGTGAGCTTAATGACTACTTTGGGGATGAATAGGGAACAATGTCACATGTTCTAGTGTTTCTAGTGCTTGAAACCCTTTTGAGCTATCTTTTCATTTAAAATCCAAAAATGTCCTAAACCTCAAAACGTTACAAGCCTACAAGACCTATGTAACCTAAACATTTCCTTTATATGATCTTCTTGACTTGTTTATAATTAGCTTATTAGATGCTTTTTTTTTTTTTTTTGCATTTTGTGTCTACTACATATATAGTTTATGTTTATGAATAATATAATCAAATATTTATTCACCTAAATTGCCTCTAGGTTTGCTAGTTCTTTAACTTAATAAACAAGGTATATCTGGTTTAAAAGTACTTAAGTTAGCTAAACATCAATCTTAAGTTGTATGCGAGACATGTTTTATACAAATTCAATATTTGATTGCCATTGTAACACCCCGAATTTTGGGCCTAGAAGTATTGGGCCTTGGTTAAGTTTTGGATCCTAGCTTAGTATTTTTAGGAGTTTAATTTTAGCCTTCTAGAATGTTGGAAGTGGCATAAATATGGACTCCAATGAGAGTGATCAGAAGAGAAAATATAGAAAGAGGTTAGGAGAGCTTATCATGGAGAAAAATTAGGAGGTGGGATGTGGATGAAGTGGAGCCAATTGGGACTTTGGGGGTTCAGCTTTGGGTATTTATAAAGGGTGCCAAATTTTTTTTAAAGAGTTTCCCTTGCTTTGCCAAACCGAATAATTCATTTTTCTCTTTATTTCTAGTTCTTTTTCCTCTTTTGCAAAAGTTGAATACCAATATCCCCTTCGCCGATTTCTTTCTTTAATCTCTTAAAAGCCGAATACTCACATCCCCTTACTGATTTCTTTTGGTTTCCTCCATCACAAATTTGTTTTTATTATTTACAACCTTTAATCAAGATTTTAAAAGCTGATCACACTCAGTAGATATCTAGGCCGCAAAATTAGAGACTAGTTTCGGGTTCAAAGATTTAAAGCGTGGAAAGGATCTTTAGCAAGTGGTAAGTGAACTCGTTTCCAATTTTGGTTTTTTTAGGTGGCCGAATCTAGTGTGGTTGGTAGGGGTGACTCGTGTGGAATACGAGTCACCTGATGTTGATAAAATATGTGTGTTGATACAGATCTAGGAATATTCGAGACTATTCGCTAAGGAAAGGCTAGAAAAGCCGAAGGTTCACGGTAAGGCTACGGTAAGGCTTCGAGATTTGATGAAGTTTTAGTAAGGTTTAGAGTTGATTCGAAAGTGGTTTTCATTGTAGGTTAAGGCTGAGGATAGTGTAGTGCGGGTCGTCAATCAGGTGTGTACATACACTACACATACAAAAATTGGCAAAAGTTGAAATCCTAAAGTCCCTAATGGGCCTGCCGAATTTGTGGGCCCAAAGTGGCAAAGTTGTGATATGAAATTTTATGATGGATTAGTATGTGTGATTGTATGATTGAGTTATGATCAGGCCTAATGAGCTACATAAGCTTGTTGGGCTTAATGGGTTTTATGTATATGGTTGGGCCTAGTGGGCCTTATGGGATTGTAGAAATGTATGCTAGGGTTTTAATGGACTATAGGCCTAGTTCTGATCTCTCAAATTTTACATAAGACTTAATTAAATAATTAAACAAACCCGTGGACAAGTCGCTAGACTAAGGTATGGTAATGGATGTGTGAATGTCTAGGATTGAATCTAGGAAGAGCTTGGTACTTAAGCGGTCCGAGTGACCCACCTCCTCTTCTCTTGAATCGTACTTGGTGCATAGTATCCATTCATCTTAGCCGCGATGACTTGTTGATGGGCCAAAATTCATAACTAAAATCTGTATCATTAGGAAATTATGAAAATACCCTTCTAAGATAAAATTATGAAAATACCCTTCTAAGGTAGAATTACGAAAATGCCCTACAAGGTAGAACTACTGAAACACCCTCGTAGGGTAAGAGTATTGGAATACCCTTGTAAGGTAAAAATTACCGAAATACCCCTAGGTAGTGAAATGACCAAGATATCCCTAAGTTCTTAATATGTGAAAATGTGTGAAAATGTGTATGTTGCATTCATGAATTGTATGTTGCACTGGGGTGGGTTTTGATGATACGAAGGAAGTGTATATGAGGGTCGCACGGTCGCTTGATGACTGTGGATCCAACGAAGGCTTCTGAGCCACGAGCAGCTCTGCTGCAATGATAAGTAGTGCCGCAACCGGTGCTATAACAAAGGCTTTTGTGCCACGAGCAGCTCTGCTGCAATGATTAGTGGTGCTGCAATCGGTGTCACAACGGGTGTATAAGGATGGGTGGGTCGAGTATCTCCCCACAAGAGTGTAGGGTTGGAAGGGGGTGTACAGGGTTGGTTATGGGTAACTGCATATGGCTTGAACATCTTGATATTTAAATGTGGGCTCGGGCCCAACCGAGGCTATCAGGGGCTAAGGCCTAGAGGCCAACGATATTGTTAAGGCTTAGGCCCAATGTGATTTTTGCATATTGATTTGATTGCCAAAGGTTGTACACACTGAGTTTCGAAACTCACACCCTTTAATTTAATGTTTCAGGTGATCCTCAATAGAACGCTCGATGTAGGAGAGGACTCGGAGATGGCCACACTACAAGCTACTTAGTAATTTTGAATAATTTTCAAATTACTTCACTTTACTTGTTGTTTTTGTTTAAATGGGTTGTAATAAGGCATTGTTTCTCCGATAAGACTGTAATTAGGGTTTTTTTTTCTATTTTGACTACCTAGTTTTATCTTTACTTAGATAACTTTCTCAAATTTAACATGGATTTTAAATAACATTGCTTTTTGGGCGTTTTTCTTTAAACGTGGGCTTCCATTTTGGGCTTAACTAGAACTTGAATTTCTATATCCTGACTTAAATTTTAACCAAGTAAAGTTTCTATCAAACATGTTCTCAATTTTATAAAATCATTTTGGAAACAATCATTCTCTTTAATGTGACATCGTCAGATTCGGCCATAACGTTTGGGTCGGGTTTGGGGTGTTACATTTAGTGGTATTAGAGCCCGGTTGCAAAGCTCGGGCTATGAAGTGGGCCTTAGATTTTGGGTTTGTAAACAAGTAGACTAGAAAGTTTTTGCAGAATTCTTGAAGTGTGGTTGATTGAGCCCTCGACGTCGAGCCAAGTAAGTTTTTTTGTTACTAAACTTGTTTAAATTACTAAACTGTAGTTAGATATTGGGCTACTTTAAACAATAGGTTCTTAGAGACTAATGCCCGTAGGAAACTTAAGCCTCTAGTGGATTTACGACTGCGAAAACAGCTTCTAAACTGCTAGATATATAAGACATTTGCTTTAAACAGTGGAACTATGAATTAATTTCATAAAATTTCTAATTTAGATAATACGCGAATCGACCATGAACGCTGGAAGAGGTGCAAGGAGCCGCTGCCGAGGTCATGGAAGTGTTAGGGTTGAGTCGTCAGCATCGGGCCATATGTTCAATGTTGAAGTAGAAGAGGTTTCGGCCTCACCTGTGGCTGAGACTGGGCCATTTGAACGGGCCACCGCTACGGAGGATGCCTTGTCGCAAGCTATGCTAAGGATCTTAGAAAGGGTCGCTGGGCCCAATAATGGAACAGGAAGTCGTGAGCTTAGAAAGGGTTGCTGGGCTCAATAATGGAACAGGAAGTCGTGAGGTAGTCGTGGAATGAATTTGAGCTATTAGGGTAGAGATTTTCAAAGGAGTAGCTGGGGTGGCCCCGAATGTAGTGGAGTATTGGTTGGAAGCCACGGAGAGAATAATGGACGATCTGGACTACACGACAGAACAAAAACTGAAGGGAGCGATATCTCTACTTAGGGAAGAAGCGTATCAGTGGTGGTTGACCGTGAAGGAGGGCAACCAACCAGAACAAATCACTTGGGAATTCTTCAAGTCGGCATTCCAAGGGAAATACATTGGAGCGGGCTATGTAGATGCTCAGAGGAAGGAATTCTTAAATTTAACTTAATGAGACAGATCCGTGGCTGAGTGTGAGGCGAAATTCCTACGACTCAGTAGGTATGCTAAGGGAATAGTAGCCACAGATTATGAACGGTGTGTGCGGTTTGAGGACGGCTTGAAAGACAGTCTCAGGATGCTGATAGCTCCACAAAGAGAGCGGGATTTTGCAGCACTGGTTGAGAAAGCTAAGGTTGCAGAAGAAGTGAAGCACACTGAGCGCTTAAACCGAGATAAGGAAAGAGGAAAAAAACAGAATGTAGAGTCTTCTGATGTAGGACAGAGGCCTACGAGGAGGGCTAGAGTGGATGGGCCAGTCAAAGTTGTGCCCCCTGCTGTTAATGCTAATGCTGAAGTACCACATTGTGCATTTTGTGGGAAAGGTCACTTGGGCAAGTGCTAGAGTAGGACGGGAGCTTGTCTGGGTTGTGGTTCAATGGAGCATCGTTTTAGGTAGTGACCAAGGAGGCGAGGTCAAGTGCAAGTAGGCAGAGGTCATGAGCAGCCTCATAGGGGTGGTCAGTAGCTGCCAAGGGGCCTAGGTCAGGCTAGAGGTGGGAATGGCTTAGGTCATGGAGCACCAGGTAGAGGTGCTGATTATGCTGAGGCAAGACAACCAGCTCTGGTGTATGCAATACATCGCCAAGAGGGGAAAAATACTCTAGATGCGAATACTGGTACGTGATTTTCTCATAGTGATCTATGTACTTAATTCGCAATTAGAGTTAGAGTGCACAGCAGTAGCGTAGTAGAGTAGTCGATACACGACTATCTTATTATTTAGAAATTTCGAGGACGAAATTTTTTTTAGGAGGGGTGAATTGTAACACCTCAAATTTTGGGCTTAGAAGTATTGTGCCTTGGTTAAGTTTTGGATCCTAGCTTAGTATTTTTAGGAGTTTAATTCTGGCCTTCTAGAATGTTGGAAGTGGCATGAATATGGACTCTAAGGAGAGTCATCAGAAGAGAAAATATAGGAAAAGGTTAGGAGAGCTTATCGTGGAGAAAAATTAGGAGATGGGATGTGGATGAAGTGGAGCCAATTGGGACTTTAGGGGTTCAGCTTTGGGTATTTATCAGGGGTGCCAAATTCTTTTTGAAGAGTTTCCCTTTCTTTGCCAAACCGAATGCTTCATTTTTCTCCTTCTTTCTAGTTCTTTTCCCTCTTTTGCAAAAGCCGAATACCAATATCCCCTTTGCCGATTTCTTTCTTTAATCTCTTAAAAGCCAAATACTCACATCCCCTTACTGATTTCTTTTGCTTTCCTCCATCACAAATTGGTTTTTATTATTTACAACCTTTAATCAAGATTTTAAAAGCCGATCACACTCAGTAGATATCTAGGCCGCAAGATCAGAGACTAGTTTCGGGTTCAAAGATTTAAAGCGTGGAAATGATCTCTAGCAAGTGGTAAGTGAACTCGTTTTCAATTTTGGTTTTTTTAGGTGGCCGAATCTAGTGTGGTTGGTAGGAGTGACTCGTGTGGAATACGAGTCACTTGATGTTGATAAAATATGTGTGTTGATGTAGATCTAGGAATATTCGAGACTATTCGCTAAGGAAAGGCTAAAAAAGCCGAAGGTTTACGGTAAGGCTACGGTAAGGCTTTGGGATTTGATGAAGTTTTAGTAAGGTTTGGAGTTGATTTGAAAGTGGTTTTGATTGTAGGTTAAGGCTGAGGATAGTGTAGTGCGGGTCGTCAATCAGGTGTGTACAGACACTATACACGCGAAAATCGGCAAAAGTCGAAATCTCGAAGTTCCTAATGGGCCTGCTGAATTTGTGGGCCCAAAGTGGCAAAGTTGTGATATGAAATTTTATGATGGATTAGTATGTGTGATTGTATGATTGAGTTATGATCGGGCCTAATGGGCTACATAAGCATGTTGGGCTTAATGTGTTTTATGTATATGGTTGGGCCTAGTGGGCCTTATGGGATTGTAGAAATGCATGCTAGGGTTTTAATGGACTATAGGCCTAGTTCTGATCTCTCAAATTTTATATAAGACTTAATTAAATAATTAAACAAACCCGTGGACAAGTCACTAGACTAAGGTATGGCAATGGATGTGTGCATGTCTAGGATTGGATCTAGGAAGAGCTTGGTACTTAAGCGGTCCGAGTGACCCACCTCCTCTTCTCTTGAATCTTACTTGGTGCATAGTGTCTATTCATCTTAGCCACGAGGACTTGTTGATGGGCCAAAATTCATAACTAAAATCTGTATCATTAGGAAATTACGAAAATACCCTTCTAGGATAAAATTATGAAAATACCCTTCTAAGGTAAAGTTACAAAAATGCCCTATAAGTTAGAACTACTGAAACACCCTTGTAGGGTAGGAGTACTAGAATACCCTTGTAAGGTAGAAATTACCGAAATACCCCTAGGTAGTGAAATGACCAAGATATCCCTAAGTTCTTAATATGTGAAAATGTGTGAAAATGTGTGTGTTGCATTCATGAATTGTATGTTGCACTTGGGTGGGTTTTGATGATACGAAGGAAGTGTATATGAGAGTCGCACGGTCGCTTGACGACTGTGGATCCAACGAAGGCTTCTGAGCCACAAGCAGCTCTGCTGTAACGATAAGTAGTGCCGCAACCGGTGCTACAACGAAGGCTTTTGTGCTACAAGCAGCTCTGCTGCAACGATGAGTGGTACCGCAATTGGTGCCACAACGGGTGTATAAGGATGGGTGGGTTGAGTATCTCCCCATAGGAGTGTAGGGTTGGAATGGGGTGTACAGGGTTGGTTATGGGTAACTGCATATGGCATGAACATCTTGATATTTGAATGTGGGCTCGGGCCCAACCGAGGCTATCAGGGGCTAAGGCCCAGAGGCCACCGATATTGTTAAGGCTTAGGCCCAATGTGATTTTTGCATATTGATTTGATTGCCAAGGATTGTACGCACTGAGTTTCGAAACTCACACCCTTTAATTTAATATTTCAGGTGGTCCTCAATAGAAGGCTCGACGTGGGAGAGGACTCAGAGATGGCCAAACTGCAAGCTACTTAGGAGTTTTGAATAATTTTCAAATTACTTCACTTTACTTGTTGTTTTTGTTTAAATGGGTTGTAATAAGGCATTGTTTCTCCGATAAGACTGTAATTAGGCTTTATTTTCTATTTTGACTGCCTAGTTTTATCTTTACTTAGATAACTTTCTCAAATTTAATGTGGATTTTAAATGATATTGCTTTTTGGGCATTTTTCTTTAAACATGGGCTTCCATTTTGGGCTTAACTAGAAGTTGAATTTCTATATCCTGACTTAAATTTTAACCAAGTAAAGTTTCTATCAAACATGTTCTCAATTTCATGAAATCGTTTTGGAAACAATCATTCTCTTCAATGTAACATCGCCAGATTCGGCCATAACATCTGGGCCGGGTTTGGGGTGTTACAGTCATGCTTCTTATTGTTCAACACGTTCTAAGGGTAGTCTTATGCATGTTTTATGTGTTTTCTTGAGGACAAGACAAGACTAAAGTGTGTGAGAGTTTGATCAACTATAATTTCATACGTCCAATTAGGCTTTCCAAAACACTCGATGAGCTTATTCTCAAGCAATTTACAAATCTTTTTCCATACTTTTGTTGACTTTTTGTTTTTTTAATTATTATTAACAATTGTTTTTGCTTAGTTTGACTCATTCTAAGACCCAAATGGCAAAATGTCATTGGGAGTTTAATGATTATTTTGAGCTTATGTAAGGAGACAACATTGCCAAACCTTGAAGAAAACTACATTGACGTGGGTACCGCGACACTGGTGCTAGGATGTCATGACACCAGGCCTCCATTGCCTCGGGGCTGCAAGACTTCAACAAGAAATCAACCTTGAGTTGACTGTCGAGAGAGTCACAACACTAAGGACGTTGTGTTATGACATTGAGCCCAAAGTCATGACACCAAGCCTCTAAGGTCCCAATATCACTGATGGTTTTTGAAGTGAAGAAATCATGGTCATTACCAAGGATATCGCAACATCGATGTTTTTGAAGTGAAGACGTCATGACCACTACCGATGATGTCGCGACACTAGCTACTTGATATCATGACATCGAGGACCCCAAAGCCAAGATCGTGCCTACTGACGCCTGATAAGTGAAAAATTGTAGAGGCAATTTTGTGTTCAAGCAAGCTTAAGTCACTTCTCATTTAAGGGCATAATTGTCAATGTTAGGTTAAATCTTAATAGACTATAAATACTACCTTATAAGTTTTTTAGAGTAGATTGTTAGAGGCTTATCATCTTTCTTTACTTTTCACAGTTTTAGGTTAGGTTTCCTTCTTTTTCTTTTCCTTTCTTTTCATTTTTAGATTAGGTTTTTCCTTTTATTTTTAGAATATATTTTCTTTTTTTTTCTTCTTCTTTATTGTTAAATACTTTAGTGAATAAAGATGGATCAAGCTTTTGAGTTCCATTGGTTCCACATCGAAATGAGCATTTCTTACCATTACCTTTATATTGTGCATATCAATTGTTCGGTGAAATGTCTATTTGGATGTTAAGCTTTATTATGTGTGGATATTGTTTGTTGGTTAATTGATGAGTTGATTGTTAGATTAATTAATGTTTATGCTTGATTTTTTAGTTTTTATTTTATATTGAAATGCTTAATACACTAAAATTGACACCTCTGGTGGAAAATCTAGATAAATGATACTAAAAGGAGAGTTTATCATTAGATAGTTGATATAATTGTACCGAATAAAGATAGAGAGAAGATCTATATGCCTAGATGAGGCCAACAGAAGAGCTTAAGTGTTATCTTTTAGCCTAGGTAGAGACTGAGAAAAGATTCCTTGCTAAGAGTGGCAAATATAACCAGAACGAGTTTATTAGATTAATTAGCAATTGACAAATCAATCAACTATCATTTTAATAATTTACATAATCTAAAACAATAAGAAGAAAATTTAGCTTAGTTTTTTTAATTGATAGTTTAAATTTAGTTTACAAACACTTTATATTTGAATTTGCTCTAATAATTTCTAACTCGATAGGATTAATAATTACTTAACTTGTAATTAACTTGATAAACACATTTATCAATTTGACAATCCCTTGGGTTTGATACTTGGAACACTCGAAGTGTTCCATTTTAACACTTATAAATATTACAACTGACTTGTCACACTTGTAATACACTGTTATATTTTTAATTGTATTTGTGTTAATTCACAGCCTTGGTGCATATATGTCGAGGCATAATCATTTACCCAAGAAAGTAGCATTCAATGCTCAAAATGCTAACCTAATAGAGAAATAGTCAATTGAAGACATTAATGAGATCAAAAAGTATAAAGAACATGAAGAGGTTCACTAACAAGGGAACTAAAGTAGATATTGGTGAGACAAGGTAGATGGATATCAATGTTATGAATGCAAGGGATTGGTTCACTTACAATTAGAATGTGCTAATACTAAGAAGAAATAGAAGTCATATACAGTCACTTGGAGTGATGAATAAAGTTTTGATGTAGATGAAGATGGGAGCAACTATGTTGCTTTTACTACCACTGTTCCAAACCATGTTCTAACAAATTCTGAAGAAGATTTGGATAATGATAATGTTCTTTTTAAATCTTTGGAGGATACTTATAGCTATATATTAAAAAATTGAAATATTATGTCAGATGAATGGTTCCTTGAGGGAATAAACTATTATCCTCAAAGTACAAAATAAAAAGCTTAAAATTGTAGTCCAAAAAGAGGATGACATTTTGAAAGAAACCAAGAGTGAGCTAGGTGATGCAGAAGCTATCTTGAAGAAGTTTGGAGGCTAAAGTGAGAAGATTCATGAAATTTTAGCTTTAAAGAGAATTGAACCTAGCCAAAGAGGACTTGGTTACATAAATAAAGGTAAAGAGCCTATCACTCCTCTAATTTTTGTTAAAGTTAAAGAATTGGGTTCTTCTTTTCGTCATGATGCAGGGAATAAAAACTTTAGAAAGATTGTATGTCATTATTGTAGGAAAGATGGACATATAAGACCCCACTATTATTGTTCTATGGGTTACAATTCCTCTTGTTGATAAGGTAAAATTCAATATCATCCCATTTAAATAATAAGATGGAAGCCAATAAGGGATGAATAGAGTAAGAATGAGTAATGTTATTAATTTGGTAATTCTGTCTTATAACCGTATTCGACATCTAGACAGGGTTCGAGGCGTTACCAGACTTAAACTTAAACATCCATGCAAAAGTAGGCCATAAATTTATATTAAATTCATCAAATGGCAAATGCATAAGATTAGCCGGAAAACAGTGACCTCTAATCATCAAAGGGAAATTCTTACATACTTTGTCAACTAACACATACTTGCCTAGAGGGTTCGACACTTTTATCACAAATTCTATAGACTCAATAGGCATATTCATACTAGATACTAATTTCATACAAACATACGAATGGGTTGATCCAGTATCAATCAAAGCAACAGTAGAAGTATCATAGAGAGAAAAAGTACCCGTAATCACATCAGGATATGAAGCCTCTTCGCGAGCGCGAATGGCATAAGTCCTCGTAGGTACTCTACCCTCGGGTCTCACAGTCGACTCTCTAGGTGCACCCTTGCTACTAACTCCATCTCCTAGATTTCTCTGTGGTCTTCCTTTACTAGCAGTTTTACCTAATGTCACACTCTGAAATTTCTCTTTTTCTTCCATCACAGGGCAATCACGAATGAAATGGTCTTGTGAACCACATCTGAAGTAGGATCTATCATTCACTCGGCACTCACTGAGGTGACGTCTACCACACTGCGGACACTCCGGTCTATTTGGTCGAGCACTACCGACACTCGCAATCGAAGTGGTCTGAGCCTTATGACTCGAATATTGTTTACCCCTATTTTTATTCGAGAACCCAACTGAAACATTTGATCGAGTAGTAAACTCTTTTGATTTCTTGGATGAGGACTGAAATGACTTTCACATCTGTCTCTTCTTTGAGTCACGAGACTCTATTTTAGCTTTTCTTTTCTCTTTAGCCAACTCCTCAGCCTTACAAGCTCTCTCTACAAGCACAAAAAATTTCATTTGGTCATTTTGCATGGATGTTTATGTTTAAGTTTGGTAACGCCTCGAACCCTATCTTGATGTCGAATATGGGTAAGGGGTGTTACATGTCTACTTTGATTTTGAAACCACAAATTTGAGGTCAAAAAAATATTTTAATATTATTTTTATTATTTACGGCATGTGATAAGGTATGTGTGAAAGTTTCGTGATAAAATTATATCGTTTGTGTAACCGATTTGTGAAAAAGGACCTAATCACAGAAAATGCAAAAGTTGTGTTCTAATTGATTATGTGTTGAATTTTTATGTCTTATTAAATGAAAGGTCCTTATATTGATATTAGACCTTTAATAGTGGAATTTGACATAAATGGCCATTAAATGAATGTTTATAAATGGTTTTAATTAAGGTTAAATATGGTATTTGATAATTAAAACTAATATTAATAAAAAAAACATTTTGGTGGCCATTATCATCTTCTTGGCACCAAAAATTGAAAGAAAAAGAGAGAAAAAGAGCTAACTAGGGTTCGGCAATGAATTTGGGAGATTAAGGTATGGTTTTTTATCCATTTTTGATAATTTCTATGTTTTTGAGACCGTTGCTATGTCTTCTAGCTAGCCCATGTCATGATTTTTGAAATTGTTAGTAATTTTGAAAAGTGCTATTGATGAATATTCAAGCTTTATGTTGATTGTTGATGAAAAATGAAAGATATATGTTTTGTTAAGTGATTTTGGAAGAAAATGCTATTAAAGTACTAAATTGTGAAATTTGCAAAATGTGGGGTCAAAATGTGAAATAAATGAAAGTTATGGGCTGTTAGAGGCTATATGAAAATTCAGCTAAGCTATGATTTTGATGAATTATGTGAATTTGATGTATTTGTAAAATAGGGACTAAATTGAATAAATGTGGAACGTTAGGGGCTAAAGTATAAAATGCCCAAATATGTATTTGTGGATTGAATTGAATGAAATAGTGATTAAATAAGTCAAATTTGAATTTATATAGATCAAGAATGAAAGAAATCGGAATTAGATCGGGGGAAGTCAAAAGTGGTCAAATAGTTGCTTCTATCCGTTCATTTCCGTACGAGGTAAGTTCATATGCAAATAAATTTATTTGAATTGAATTATTAATACTTATATGATATTGAAATGTATTAAATGGTTATGGAAGATGAATATGTGAAATTGAGGAAGTATCGACAGTATTACGACGTCCGAAAGCCCGTACGAACCATAGGAATAGCATAGGATACATATGTCATGACATAGGATTCTAAGATGTGATGTGATATAAGACCATGTCTAGGACATTGGCATCAAATGAAATTTACTTGTAAGACCATGTCTGGGACATCGGCATCTTATATGATTTCGTGTAAGATTCTGTTTGGGACAGTGGCATCGATATTTGATAACATATAAGACCATATCTGGGACATGGCATTGTATGAGCTTTATGAGCTATCTAAGTATCCTTATTAATTCCAAACGGCTCAACGGGCAATATTAAGAAATGGATAAATATGTGAATGTGTATCCGATCCAGGTATGTATGAAATGTATATGTTATTTGAGAATAAAAGGTGAGTATGTTTATAATTGATTATATGTGATCTATATGAGAAAGGACATGTTATATGCAAGTGATTTGAGAACCAGTGAATTAGATATGAATTATGAAGTTTGAATATGTGATTTGCTATGGTTTCTATAGATAATTTGGTTTATAATAGTTTTATATGTCAAGTTTATTTGCATATGGCTTACTAAGCTTTTGAAAGCTTACTTTGTATGTGTTTTTATTGTTTTATTGAAAGCTTACTTTGTGCATATTTTTATTGTTTTATAGATTATCGAAGCTAGCGTGAGCTCGGGGATTGTCGAGGATCGTCATCACACTATCAAACTATATTTTGGTAAATTTGAAGTTGTATATGTTAATGTATGGATGTATAGGCTAGAGATGTTATTATATGTTTGAGATTGAAAATCTTGCCATGTGATATGACTTGATTATGGTTGAGATTATGGCTTGTTTTTTGTATAAGTGATGGAAGAATGGTCATTTTGGTAAGATTGTTATGAAGTTGAATTGGTCTGTTCATAGTTGTGAATTTGGTAAGGTTTTGATATGATTTTGAGTTAAGTAAAAGTGTTATTAAGACATATAGACTGGTATGATTTTGGCTCATGAAATGGATGCCTTTTGATTTGTAAATGAATATGATATTGGTTGATGATATTATGGTTTGAATGGAGCATGTTTTGGAGTTGAAATTTGCTGAAAATGTTGTATAATTGATGCTTGAATTTGGACTTGTAGGGATAACCCTAATGGGTGGCAAATTGGCTATTCAAATGGCTTATTTTTGCCCACACGGGTGTGTGCCTCTACCATGTTGCTCGAAGGTCAATTTGAATTGAGCCTGGGTGTTCCACACGGTCTTACACACGGGTGTGTGACTGGTCGTCTGGTTTAAGGTAGTATACCCTACAAGTTTTGACACAACCGAGCATATGGCCTAATCACGGACGTGTGGGCCATTTTGAAAGGGCACACGGGCTGACACACGGGCGTGTGGTTGGCCGTGTGACCCAAGTCAATATACCCTACAGGTCACGGGCGTATCTATTGGCCATGTGGACAAGTCAGTTATGCCCTGTTTTGCCACGGCCTAGACACACAAGCGTGTCTAATGCCGTGTGAGGTACACGGCCTATTCACACGGGTGTGTGACCTCTGTTACTCTGAAAAGTTTGAAGTTTTTTAGAAAAATTTTATACAAGATCAGTTTAGTCCTGAACTTTCTCTAAAGCATGTTTAAGGTCACGTAATCCTTCTAAAGGGACTATATGTGTGTGAATTGCTATGAATTGATGATGTACAATTTATGTTTGTGAAATCATCGTAAAACTTTCCAAAATGCCCAGTAATACCTCTTAACCCTAGTTGGCGACAGATACGGGTTAGGAGTGTTACATAGTGTATGCTTAATTGTTACATGATGAGCAATCATATTGATAGGGGGTGTGATCAAGCGTGGTTCTACCTCTTAGGGGCAGACATATTCTAATTCCCTTGTTATTCAAAAAGATGTTGCGACATGGATCGAAATTTTAAATACTCTAATTTTTAGCTATTAAATAATAGTTAAGTACTTGAAAAGCCTTTTTGAAATTGTCAAGCTCTAAATTTTTGCTACTGAGGTTTGATTATGAGTTATTAAAGGGTAAAATAATGAATAAAAATTCGCAATTTATGGGGCTATTCCTAAAGGACCCAATAAATTCTTAATTGGAATTAGAGAATCTTTTATATGACTTGTTCGGATTGTAGGCTAACCATTGGTTGTAGGGTTTTGTAAAAAATGTTAAGGGGGAGATTGTTGGGAAAGCTGCTGCTGCTCGTTACATGACCTTCTATAATGACACTATTTATCTACTTGGGCCATCGAATTATTCCTTGAATATGTTTCATTTGTGCTGAGTCCACCTGAATGTAGCATATTTGACAAAACTAAAAGCATGGATTGACTAATGTGCTATGACTCCAAACTAAATTGCTTGAGGTTATTGGATAAGCATTATAATCTTATTATTAATATTATTTTTAAGAGATAAAATATCATATTTATTTAAGAGATTTTTGGGGCAATCAGGAGACTAATTTATGAAGACTTTTATGTGATAAATACTTAGGATAATTAATAGAATAATTTTAACTTTTAAATAGGAGTTTAAAGTCTATCAAAACATTGTTGATTGACCACTTGAAGAGGCCTATAAATAGGATGTTTTGTGTCGCACATCAAGAGCAAATTTTGAGTGTCTTTGTCGACAACTTTATTATTTTCTTATGGTTATTTTTTATACTTTTTAAGTATTCTTTGGAGAGTTATTATTGTATTGTTAGGTATTTAGGAGAGTGATTTGGTACAATCAGGGTTGGTATTGATGCTGCAATTACTTCTTTGTGTAAAAGTAGATTAGGCTTAATCCAATAGGTGATCTGAACGATTTTTGAATAAAATCATTCGTTGGATAAAGCTCCGCAGCGTAGGGTCATTGTGTCTGAATTCCGTTAATAAATATTGTTTGTGTCGATTCTTTTTTGCTTTTATTTTTGCGCGGCTGATTTTCGTTTTAACTATTATTACAATGAATATTAAGCAAAGCTAATTTATCATAATCTACAAATTAATTATTTTTCAATATCTTATCAAGTTAAAGCTAATTAAGATATGAATAATGATGTTTTCAAAGAAAAATATGAAAAAATACGAATAATGAAGATTGTTAGGTTAAATATTGTGCCCAAAACTACTTCATATCTGATATCTTAGGGTGTGCTTGATTAAGTTGAAAAGTGGAAAGAAAATCAATTACGTGTATCTTTGATGGGAAAGAAAAGTAAGAGGAAAGAAATAGAATAGATAATCATTTTCTTTTCTAATGCATAAAAACTTATCCATCCAAATGGAATGATAAGAAGAGAGAAGATAGAAAAGAGGATATATGTTAGTTCAAAAGTATACATTTACAAAAATTTCATAATTTTCCTCTCATTTTTGAAGTCTTCTAAGTAATAAATTATTATTATTATTATTTACAATTTTGTTTTTTACCAAACACACTTATAAAAAAAATTAAATTATCCATGAATTTTTCATTTTTTCATTTTCCTTTCCACTTTCGGCCAAAGGTTTAGTTTCCCATGGTGGGTTAATATAAAACATTGATAATGGTATTACTATACCATCTATTCGGGCTTCATTGTGAGATTTGATAATGTTATATATGAGTCCTTGGAATCAAGTGCTAAATTCTAGATGATTTTTTTTTTTGGGGTGGAGTTATTCGAAACTGTCTGCCTTTATATAAAGGATGAACAAACAAGAAATTCCCTTATTTTAAGGGCCTTTGCCAAACTCCATCAACATGAATCCCACCAAAATTTGTCAGTTAGATAAATCCAATATTTTAATCCCAAATAATGCTGAAATATTTGAGTTTTAACGTAGACTTGCACTAAGCCAGAAAACACATCATAAAGTCATTCATCTCAGGTTATAACGTGCAAGCAATTTCGCTGTTCTTTCATTTCCCCCCCTTTTTTGCAAATAGACAATTTAAGCGAGCTTGAGATACGCCGATTTGCCGTCAGCACCATATACTTCTCGTTGCCTCGTAACTTTAGTCGTTAAAACTGATTAATTCAAACCCACAAATTCTCTCTCATTTTCAATCACAAAAAGTAATATCTCTATTTTCCTTACTACGTCTTGTGAGTTACAATATTTTTGTCTATAATGATTTATTTCCTCCGAATTAAAAAATTATTTTAACATTTTGTTTAAATTTTTTTATTTTATTTTATTTTTAATTTTTTATTTTTTTCAAATCATCCCAAAATCGATAAAAAAGTTAACAGTTTTAACTTTGCTGATGTGATGACATATACATGGGTGACATGTTAGCATTTAATTAATTTTCTGAAAATTTTAAAAAATCTAAAAAATTATAAAATATATTTTTAAAAATTAGAAAACGTTAAAATTATTTAAAAACTACGGAAATATTTTTAAATTTTTTAAAAATGTAATTAAATGTTGGCATGTCATTTATGTGACAATCCACGTGTATATCATGTCAACAAAGTTAATAAGTTAATTTTTACATCCATTTTAAAGTAATTTGACAAAAAAAAAAAGTTCAAAGGCGAAAAGAGTTGAAAAATTAAATAGATAACTAAAATAATTTTTTAAAAAAGTTGGATGGGCAAAAAAGTTATTATGCCTATTTATTATTACAATATTATACATTATAATAATTTTATGTTTTATTATTTTTCTTAAAAGGGACTGAGGTTATTTAAGAATCAAATTTGAGACTAACTACAAATTTGGACACAAGTCATTTGTCATCTTACTGTAAGAATCTAACTTGAGACCAAATTAGTTAGACCTCTTTATTCTGGATTCAACTGGTTCAATCAATTAAATCGACTAATTCAATTATGTTAAAAATAAAAAGTATAAAATAAAAAATTTATATTTATATTTATAAAAAATCAAAGATAAAAAGAAAATAATAAAAAATTCAAAATTTTTGAATAATGGTTTTTATTTCTATTTTTAATTTTCGATTATATGTCCATTTTTTATTCAATTGGTTAAATGAATTAACTTATTTCACTAAGGACTCTTTTATAAATTTTTAAAAAGTATAACTTAAAATATATTATAATATTCTATATATGATATTAATTATGTAACATTTATTATAAAATAGAAAAAATTAATCAATTTCAACATTTAATCTATTGATTAAGGGTGTTGATTATAGTTTTAAAATTTTGTAATTGATTCGTGTAAATCGTGCCTGCGTAGTAGTTTAAATGGTAGATTTATATATTAACTTGTGAATTTGAAATTTTATTTTATAAAAAGGAATGAAATCAGATCTGTTATATATGGATGTGAGTTTATTGTATGATATGAAGAAGAAAAAAATAAACAGAATCAGCTCATTCATCCTAATACTGACTAAAATTTTGGACTAATCGACATGGAACCAAAAGTCCCATTCTGGATTTCGTTTCCTTTCAAGGCATCACTTGAGTTTCTTCCTTCCCTTTACCTCCACTCATCTCTATTTCCATCTTATAAAAACAGTTGCCTCTGAATAAAGTCAGCTCATTCATTATAATACTAAAGACATGCATCTAGTTGGGAGAACTTCAGTTATGGAGATTAAGGTAGAAGAAGAAGAATCCCACCACGAACATGGTGAAGTAAAGCAACCACTCCTACAACATTTTTCTCCACCATCCCATACTGAAAACAAAACCCTTATTCAGACTGCAATCAGTCAAACGTTTCAAAGCACTGCGCATTTGGCTAACCTCTTGCCCACCGGCACCGTCCTTGCTTTCCAACTTCTCTCCCCCATATTCACCAACCAAGGCAACTGTGACTCAATCTGTCGGTCAATGACGGCTGCCCTCCTACTGCTTTGTGGATTGTCATGTTTATTGTCGAGCTTCACAGACAGTTTCAGAGATAAGGATGGGATTGTCTGTTATGGGTTTGCTACATTGAATGGATTGTGGGTCATCGATGGTTCGGTCAGTGTTCCGCCTGAATTCGCCGCAAAATACCGACTCCGGTCCATAGATTTCATGCATGCTTTTATGTCGATGCTAGTGTTTGCAGCAGTGGCATTATTTGATCAGAATGTGGTGACTTGCTTTTACCCAACTCCGTCTGCTCGAGTTCAGGAGATCCTCACGGCACTGCCGGTGGGGATCGGCGTTTGCTGCAGTATGTTGTTCGTTGTTTTTCCTACAACACGACATGGAATTGGCTTCCCCTTGTCTGCAAATTGACATTTTCCCCATTAATAAACTGTAACGTATTGTTCACGATTCAGAGTCATTGTCACGTATTGAAGATTTAGTAATGAGAAAATTTGAAGTCTCGTGTATATATATACACATTATATATTATTATCTCGTCTATGATCAACTAGTCCAAGTTTGCCGATTATCACATATTTTGCTTCAATGTTTCTTTGATTCATGGCATAAACCATTGCTAATTTTCAATTTAGCCTCAAACTAAATTCAAGCGACAGCATGGAGAATGGTAGGTGCTTTGAAAAGGTAATGGATTCTCATGAAATATTTATGATTACTTATAACCTATGTACTTTTTCACGCAAAACTCAAAAATATTTATGATTACTTAGCTTGTAACATTCATTCACTAAATAAAATTAAGAAAAAGTATAGAAGGATTAATTAGCTAGTAACATTAAAAAGATTGTATTTGTTATTGTTATTTCTTTCCTACTCTACTGCTCTTTTAATTTTTTTTATCGATTTTAATTTTTTCTTTTTCTTCTTTCTTTCAATTTATTGCTCCATAATAATTCTCATCCTTTCTATTTATTGACTTTCACAATTATTGTTTATCCATTTATTGTTGTTTTATATTCTTTTGGCTTAATGGTACCATAAACCCTTGAATATTTTCAAAAAATTCAATTAAGTTCCATTGAACTTTTTGCACCCAATTGAGCCCTTGAACTAACAAAACCAACCAAATAGGTCCTTTGATTAATGTTGACCATTAGTATTTAACCACGGGGATGACGTGGCCATTAATGATATTGACTCGGTCAATTGTTGTTGATGTGGCAGTGCCACGATAGCAAAAGAATAAAAAAAATTCTTTTTCCTTTTTATTTTCTTACTAAAATAAAAAATTTATTTTTTCATTCTTTCCATTTTCTTTTTCATTTTGCATTTTTTTCTTCCTTTTTCTTCCTTCTTCTCCCCTTTTCTTGTTTCTCAACCTAAACCGAACCGCAGCAAGGAAGCAACCTAAACCAAAACTACATTGAGCTTCTTCCTTTTGCTTTTTGTTTTAGCTTTCCTTTCTTTCCTTCTAATCTTCGATTCTCTCCCTTCTATTTCCTCTCACTCTCACAATCAAAAATTAAGACAAAACAAAAATTTGATTCATTTGTCATCTTCGTCAATCGAAATAAGGAAG
This sequence comes from Gossypium stocksii, assembly GCA_020496765.1. NCBI lineage: Eukaryota > Viridiplantae > Streptophyta > Magnoliopsida > Malvales > Malvaceae > Gossypium > Gossypium stocksii. Next base: position 85,632,216 of record CM035629.1, read on the forward strand.
AAAAAGAGAAGCCATGCATGTTTTAGGGTTCGGCCTTGCATGATCCAATTGTAAGTGATTTTGAGCTTGGTTTTTAATAATTTCTATGTTTTTGTGATCATTGCTTCGTAATCTAGCTAGCCTAGGGACTATTTTGCAAAACTGTTAAAGATTTAGAAAGATACCGTTGATGATTTTATGTGTTCGTTGATGGTTTTTGATGAAATATGAGTATTTGATGATAGTTATACATGTTTGGTAAAGTGATTTTTGATGAAAACGCATAATAAGGATTAAATTGTGAAATGTGCAATTTGTGTGGTTGAAATGTGAAATAAATAAATAATATGGACTATATTGAGCATGTATAAAATCCGGCTAGCTTGGGTTGTAATAAAATTGTTGTAATTTGTGATTTTATAAAATAAGGACTAAATTGTTAAAAGTGTGAAACTTTAGGGGCTAATCTGCAATTATGCTTAAATATGTGTTATGGACTAAATTGAATGAATATGTAATTGAATAATTTAATTTTGAATATATTTAGATCAAGAAAAGTGGGATTTGGAATTAGATCGGGAGAAAAGTAAAGTTGCCGAATAGTCGATCCAATTCGTCAAATCCCTATAACGCCCCAAAATATATATATATATATATATATATATGTTTTTGTGTTAATTTGACACAACTGTTTGTCTACTTCAGTGGTTAAGTGTTCTAGATGTGTTGGAGAGGTCCTAAGCTCAAGTCTTAGTTTGGGCAAAGTTTTGGGTTTTTATTGAATAAAGCCTTATCTTTAGTTAATAGGCTTATAAGTATTTATTTGTAAGAATATGTCAGGATAGGCTTGCTGGTTTGGTGGTTAAGTAGAGTATTGGTGTGATGGAGGTTATGTGTCTGAATCCTTGCACAAGCTGGGACGCTTTTATTTTTGCTATAGGTTTTCCCAAAAATCTCTCTTGCAAAAAAAAAAAATTTTGCCGTTTGTTTTTTTTCTTCTCTAGTTTTCCTGTGCTACCGAATTTTGCCTTTTCTTCTACTGAATCTGCCTTTTTCCTTCCTTCTTCTTCTCAACTTTGTTTTCAATCTGGTATATTACGCAGCATAGAATCACACTTGTTCAATAAGTGATAGTAGTGTTTTAAAATTTCGGTTTCTAAGTTATTAATTGGGGAATCCTTATTTAACTGTGTTGCCAACCGAAAATCTGGAGTAAGGGGCTGTGCTAGTGCCAAATTATAAAGGGAAGCATCTGTGTTGCGTAAGCTAAGGGGTTTTCCGTTTGGAATGTGACTTTTCCATTATGGGATTAAGTTTAATTCAACGTTTAAGTGACTAATTGAGCGAAATGTTGGTCCATAATAGGTTCTAAAGTACTTGTGATCATTCTAGCTTCGAATCAATACCAGGCGTGTACCTGAAAACATAGAAAACGAGAATCAGTGAAAGCCAAAAAATGAAACTGTCGACGCCACACGGGCGTTTGGTCGCCCGTGTAGTAGGTCGTGTGGCAGAACACAACCATGTGTTTGATGAGGCCAGGCTGTGCTCGCATGACACGGGCACATGACACGACTGTGTGATGGCCCGCGAGGCCATATGCGAGACACGGGCTTGACCAATTAGGCTGCGTGGGCCCACACGGGTGAACTACACAAGCGCGTGAGATTTTGGGCCAGGCTGTGTGGAGGCCAATTTGGGCCGTGTGGGCCCACACGGGCAGGTCACATGGGTGTGCGAGCCCATTTTTCTAAAATGTTGGATAAGGTTACACAGGTCACTCAAGTCAACTGTGAACCTACCGTAGGGTCGGTAAGCACTACTTAGACCCCTAATTGTGTGATATGATTTCTAAATTGAGTATGAACTGTGATATCTAAACTAATTGTATGATCTAATAGTATGCATACTAGCATGATATATTATGTATGCTGCATTGCATTGGGGTTGGTTGATGGAGTTGAAGAAAGTATCTAAAAGGCTTATTAAACTTATTATCTGGTAGTTAAGCTACATATTTTTTATTATGTGCCACATTTCGATACTGTATGGTGTGTAAGGATGGATGGGTGGCCCAGACCCTATTTGGTGTGCAGGGATGGGTAGGTGTTTTAAACCACACATGGTGTGTAGGAATGGTCGGAGTTGGTGTATGGGCTGGTGGGTTATAAACTGATATATGTTCTGCATTTGTATCTACTTGGGCCAAGGCCCTAATTTATATCTGATTCTGTATCTGAGTGGGCTAAGGCCCAAACTGATTCTATAATGGGCTCCAGCCCCCAGACTACTTAGTTCTGATTTCTGATAATTGTTCTGTATGCATGATGACTGTGGGGATTACACACTGAGTTACGAAATTCACCCTTTTCTGTTTGATCTATTCAGGTAATCCCCAACATTAGACGGATTGGTGTAGCGGAGGACTCACTGTAACACCCCTAACCCGTATCCGTCACCGGAACAGGTTACAAGGTATTACTCAACTAACCACAACTTCCAAACATTTCAGAATATACATATAATGTAGGTTCTTTATTCACAAAGTAATAACGAATATCAAAGATTTTCAAAACATTTAGACTATGTCCGAAATCATCACATGAAATCATGAATCATTATCAAATGGTCGAACATAAACATGTACATGTTACGGCTCATAGCTTAATATTTGACATCAAATGTACATGCCAACTTATCACAAGTATTAATTAATTAACCTTATTTATAAGCTAATGTATATTCAAACAACCAACCATGTCATATATCCAATACATATTAACTCCAATACAACTAATATATCACTCACCCAACTTATGTCAGATCATTGTATTTAATAAACATATAATGCACTATTCTTATGGTCATTTTCCAAAGCATTAGCTGAATACAATCAAGCTTAAGCAATTTAAATTCATTTTATAATCATTAGCGAATACCTTCTAAACATATTGATTTAATATTATTCAAACATCTTACTCACTTAAGGCAAACATATAACTTAATGATTTAGAATATATTTCAAGCACTGAATGTATATATGCATCTTAGCCGAAAATACCAATCATAACCAAAATCAAACGTATCATTTAATAAAACCATGGAACTACATTTAACAAAATGAACAAACCACATAACTTGCATCAACCATATATTCGTACTTAGTAATTAAGCAAGCCATTTTCGCATGGCTAGAATATATATAAAATTTCAAAATATCATTTGTTTCAAAAGGGAGTTAAGCCTATACATGCCATCTTTCAAAATAAAAAATATAGACTTTTAAAGAGTACCAAAATAGTAACGATAGTGCGGATGACTTTGGACGTGAATCCCCGAGCTTGTAGCTTTCAATCAAGATCTATAAAACAGAGTAACAAAGACACTTGAAGTAAGCTAATTAGCTTAGTAAGTCTTAAGTAAATTAAACAACTTAACTTAATTTGAACAAATTAATCACATATACAAGACTTAATAATAACCATCATATGGCCGAATGTACATAGCCACATTGTACACATTTTCATATACCTACCATTTCTTTAAAATGCAAAATCACATATGAACAATTCATATCCTCCATATATATAATTCTACAAGGGCCGAATATACATAATCACTTATATACACTAATAGCAAATCATTCGATTAGCTCCAAATTCATATAGACATGAACATTTCAAGTTCTCAATGCCAACTTTAATTCACCCAAAATGAGCTATAATATAATACCATTTCCACATTTAAAACATTCCTTCTTTATTCATAACCACATACATAGTTAATACACTTTCATGAATAATTTCACATGAGCATCACTTAATACGTAATACGAATTCAATTTGTCATCTTAACACAAGATCTCGTTGTCATATACTTTTATTAAATTCACCGGCACTTGGCCTGCTAGGTATAAAACTCGAGTTTCATCACTGGCTCAAAGCCTGCTAGACTTTTTAAGTCTGAAATTTCTTCACTGGCATTACGCCTGCTAGGCTTGAGGCCCGATAACATATCACCGGCATTACGCCTGCTAGGCTCAAAGCCCTATATTATATCACCGGCATTACACCTGCTAAGCTCAAAGCCTAATATTATTCACTAGCTTAAAGCTTACTGGGCCATTGCCCGAATATCATATTATAATACTAATTCACACATTCTCTCATAGTTTCTGTAACCTTTGCATCATTTTACATATAGCTAAGGCACATATATTATTGTACAAGGGTTTTCATAATTCAATAAAACACATAGGTATAGTTTATGCATCATAACTCATAGATTATCAAATTCGTTTAGATGCACTAGTCCCATTTGGCTTATAGCCTAAATTCAATACACTTTTGGCACATTAAATGTATAAAATTAAACATTCACTTGTCATATTATACAATCTTAAACATAAGAAACATCAAGCTCAAATACTTAAGAACTTACCTCGGATATTTTCGAACAGTTACGGATCAGCTATTCAACTACTTTAGCTTTCCCTTTATCTAAATTTGGCTCTCTATGCTCTTGAGCTTAATTCGACAAATTAAAACTAGTTCAATCACTTCACCAACTCATTATAATCAACGAAACTAATTTTTCTCAATGAAACACATACATTCGGCAATTTTATCTCAATCCATCTCAAATGCATTTAAGATTAATTCATCATTCAAATTCCTAAAGTCACAATATCACTAATTAACCGAATATACTTAAACTCATATACATATTTTCATAGATCAACTTTAATATCTCATACTTATAAGTATCAAGTAGCCGAATATACATATGCTTATAACAAAGTATCATACACTATTAAAATCATTTTATCAATGCATAAAGCCGAATCTTTAAAATTTGTTTACCAATACTCATGTAATAAATCTTAATACCTCATAGCCGAAAGCACATATAACCTTTAGGAAAATTACAAAATTTACACTTCAATAAATTATACATATATCAATAGGCCAAATATCCATTAAATAAACATTTGCAAAATTCATTAACACATTCGGCAAATACACATACATTAACAAGGATTTTAGCATAATTTCAATTTGGTACCACACTAGTCGATTACTAATAACATTAAAACTACACATATAAATCAATTAGTAAGCTCAACCTCACCTTCCTACCCATACTAATCAAAAACATCAAAGCACCAACCATTCTATACATTTCTTACATAACTGAAAGTATACAAAACCAAAACTTTAGAATTTAGCATATATACCCATTGACCGTATGCACAAAGCTTTCACAATCATCCTTAACACAATTTATCAAGCTTCAAACTCTAACTTATACCTTATAATAATTAAAACATCCACCACAAACTCTTTTCTCATGCAAAAACCACCCCATGGCCGAATGCCCTTATCACCAATAAGCCACACTATGCACACATTCTACAATTAAACTCACCAGCCTTTAATCACATAAATTTTATCATTAAAAGGTACATCTATCATTCATTCATTGATTTTAAACATCAAATTCGAAATTCAAACTTTTCCTTCATGACCGAACTTCCAAATAACACCAAATTCAAAGATTCAAATCATGGGTCTAGGAGGGTATCAAATAAAGAACTCAAAACATCAAAATAAAACTCAAATTATCATAAATTTACCTTGAATTTTGACCTCCAAGTGACTGACTATCAAAGGACTTTCTCTTCTTATTTTTTTTCTTTGGTTTCGGCAAACATAAGAAGGACTAAATGAAGCTTTGTTTTTATCACCTTTTTCTTATTTTAAATTCATGTTTTCATAATATAAAACAATTAAATTTTATATCATTAATATAAAAGACATTTATATAATCATTGTTCATCATCATTGCCGTCCACTATCCTAAAGAGGGGCTATTTGACATGCAAGTCCTCCATATTAATAGAACATCAACAAATCGGCACTTGCACATTGGCCCACTAATTTTTCCTTTTATGCAATTGAGCCACTATTTAATAACTTGACATCCAAATGACAAAATTAAAACACCAAAATTTCACACCTGATAATTCACAAAATAAAAACATAGAAAATATCATTTTAAAAATTTTCTGACTCAGTTTAGTGGTTCTGAAACCACTTTTTCGATTAGGGTCAAATTAGGGCTGTCACACTCACAGGTGGCCACACGTAAAACTTTTAGATTGTTTCCACTGGTTTTTGTTTTAATTATCTATTTGAGATTTTGGTTGTAATTATTTGGACTTTAGACTTTTGGGATTAATTTGGGGACTTATATGGTTTTATATTTTGTGGATATTTAATCTACAAAACATGATTTTCACTAAAAACAAGAGGTTTTCGAAAACAAAGATGATTGTTCTAAAATAGAATGTTTTCCAGAGCTTCTGCTAGATAAAAAGATCTTTTTTAGCTTAACAATGAATTCACGATTTCGAATTAAATAAAAGATAAGAATTGGAGCAGTTTTTACTTGACAATTCGTTTTCAAACTCCGTTTCATGTGACATCGCCAGATTCAACCATAACGTCTAGGCTGGATTTGGGGTGTTACATTTAGTGGCATCAGAGCCAGGTTGCAAAACTCAGCTGTGGATTTGGGTTTTAAACTTGATTTAAAGAGATAATTTTTAAATGGGTTGAAATATTTTTGACTAAGTGCATTGTTCACCGAGTCTCCGGCATCGATCCGGTAAGTATTCTGAAATTTTGATAAGTTGATTTATAAATATGATTGGGATATTTTGAAATTACTTTAGGTAGTATACTATACTGAAAACACTTTAGATAGTGTGTACTGAAAACTGTAGTGATACTACGATTTGCGATAACAGACTTTAAAGATATTGATACTGTACTGCATAAAATATCTGTTAATAAATATCAAAATCGTAAACTGATTCATAAAACTGTTAGTATAGATAATCTCGAATTCTACGATGAGCGCAAGAGGTATCCGTGGACGGGATACTAGAGGCCGAGGTAAAGGCCGTAGAGAGGCTTGAGCTGGGTCCTCGTCATCTGGCAATATACTCAATTTGGATTCTAATGAGATGTTGGGATCACCTGTTACTGAGACTGGGTCTTAAGATCGCATGGTTAGGGACAACGCATTGTCGCAAGCTATGCTGAGGATTTTGGAGAGGGTCGCTGGGCCTAACACTGGATCTAGGGGCCAAGGGTCGGTTAGGGAGCGACTCCGGTCCAATGGGGCTGAGTTATTCAAGGGTGTCACTGGAGTCGCCCCTAGTGTAGCTGAGTACTGGATAGAGGCCACGGAAAGAATAATGGACGATTTGGACTTTACCTCTGAGCAAAGGCTTAAGGGGGTTGTTTTCTTGCTTCGAGATGTAATATCCCGAATTAGGTCCTAATCGGAATAGTGGTTTCGTGACCACAAATCCGAGGTAGAAATAATTATATTATAATTATTTTGATGTTTATGATATGATTTTATGATGGTGTGAAAATTTCGTGAAGAAATTCTAAGCGTAAAGTGCTTAATTTGGAGTTAGGGATTAAATCGAATAAGTTGCAAAACTTGCATTCTAGAAGTTTTTAGTATGAAATTGCTTTGAAATATTAATTAGGAGGTCTTAAATGGTAATTAGACCAATTTTAAGTTCATGGACAAAATTAGGACATGGAAGGAATTTTTGAAAGTTTAGTATAGAGGGGCATTTTGGTCATTTGGACATTTAATGAAATAAAAAGGGAAAAATAACACAAAATTGGTCATCTTCTTCATTACCACGAAATTTCAAGGGTTCTCCATAGCTAGGGTTTGTTTCAAGCTTCCAAGCTCCATAGTAAGTGATTCCAAGCCCCGTTTTTAATGTTCTTCACGTTTTCGTAGTCTCGGTAACTCGATAAAGCTTATGTTAGCATTATTTTAAGTTAGGGTTCACATTTGGAAAAATACCCATAGGTGAAATTTGTGTATTTTGATGTTTTATGATAGAATATGAGGTTTTAAATTATGTTAGACAACTTGTGCTACTCGGTTTTAAGTAAAAACGAGTAAAACGGCTTAATTGGTAAAAGTGCATATTGTTCATAAGTATGTGTTTTAGTGGGAATTTGAGCTTGCTAATGGTAAATAAATGATCAGCATGTCCTAAAACATAAGAATTTGTGATAAAATTTAATTCCTGAGCTTTGGGGCAAAAGTGTAAATATGCAAAAGTTTAGGGGCAAAATTGTAATTTTTCCAAAATTTGAATTTAGGACTATTTTGATAATGTGAGTATTAAATAAGCTAAATGTGTTATTTTAGATCAAGAAAGACGTGGAATCAACCTTGATCGAGGAAAAGAAAAGATTACGGACTAAATTGCAAAAATCTTTGTATTTTGGTACTAAGGTAAGTTCATGTGTAAATAATGTAACATAATTGTTATTTTTAAGTTAATTGATGCTATTTATATGATATGCTGATTTTTATCATGAAATATATGCTTTGTGGTTATTTTTGAACAATATGCAAATTATATGTGCTACTTGTTAAATATAAATTGCTACCGAGTATTGGTTTCGGTATTCTGTGGAAGAGGCAAGGATATGTGATTGAGGAGAATCCCGTTTGAACCTTGGGAATAGATTAGGATACAAGTGACATGTCACTAGGATGGTTGGGCACCCGAACTCGTTGAGTTGAGTCCGAGTTCACTTATGGATGCGAATGTCCGAACTCGTTGAGTTGAGTCCGAGTTCGTGAGATGTAACTAGGCATCCGAGCTCGTTGAGTTGAGTCCGAGTTCACTTATGGATGCGAACGCCCGAGCTCGTTGAGTTGAGTCCGAGTTCGTTTATGGGCGGGTTACATGATTGATTGATTACATATTCAGCACTTATGTGCAAATGATCCGTGTATCCGAGTTGTATTCCAATGTGTTCAACGGGTAAAATTCAAGTGAAATGGAAAGGCACTCAAGATGTAAGTGACAATTCGGTAATGTTGAGAAATGGCCATATTGGACAGGTATGTACTTAACACTTGGGTTGAAACCCGAGACAACAACAAAAATATGGTAAGATGAAGTATGATGACTAGAATTGTGACATATGTTTTGGTGATGCTATGTTAATGTTGTTTGGCATAATGACTTTGTCATGTTACTTGTTATTTGCATGTGAACTTACTAAGCATTTATGCTTACTCCCTCCTTTTTATTCATTGTAGTTTTGGACAAGCCGGCTCGAGAATCGGGATAGGTCGAAGACTCGATCACACTATCCGAAGGACTTTTTGGTAAACGGCTTATAGAACTTAGAATGGCATGTATAGCGATATACCTACTATGTGTAAATAATCTTGTGATATGGTGGTGTTTGGTTGAGGAAATGCTTGACAATGATGAGTCATTGAAATGGCCAATATAGGTTATGTTTGATGTCATGAAAGAATAATAGATTAATTAGTACATGGAAGCTTGTATGAAAATGGAACTAGCCATAAAACAGAACATTGCAGCAACACTGACGTGAGTTTGAAAATTCACTAAAAATCATAGAAATCGAATTTGGTAATGTATTAATTATGAAATTGAAGCTTATTGTGTCTACTTTCATATGGAAGAAGCAAAATAGGTAAAGGAGTTACACGTTAGGAGATATTTGAGTTTTAGTGAGACAGGGCCAGAACGATTTCTGGATCCCCTGTTCAAATTTTGAAAATTCACCATAAATTTTACAAAAATAATTAGGAGGTGTATTTTATATGCTTAGAATCCTTATTGAATATAGTTTTAAGAGAGATAAACGGCACAATTATATGAGTTTTGTACAGAGAGAAAAATGGTCCGTAGTAAACAGAGGTCAGTACAGTCAAGTTCTGAAACAGGGGCAACTTTAACTAATAAACTGTACTAATCGGCCCAGCCAAAAATTCTAGAAAAAAATTAGTGAATAGATATATGAGTCTAAATTCAGGGAAAATTTACGGATTTTGATTTCGAGTTTCGTAACTCGAGATATGATTTTTCGAGCGACCATGACGCAGGAGATAGTTTATTCCGAAAATGAAAATAGTTTTTGTAAAGTTGTTTAAAATGATAAATTACGTTTAGTGACGCCTCAAGCTCGACTCCGGTGACGGTTTTGGGCGTGGAGACGTTACATTTGGTGGTATCAGAGCAGGTTTAGTCGGTTCTCGGACTAACGTGTTTTATGTACGGATTTTGCTATACATGCCATATGTGTATATTGTGATAGTGTGACGACTTCTGACCTTTTAAATGATTTTTTTATATAGTAAATGGATCCCGATCCAGCTGTGGCTGATGAAGTAGAGAGTAATGCGCCAGCTCCGGCTGAAGGGGCAGCGCCGACTGAAAACCCACCACCTATTGTTGGTCAGGGAGGAGAAAGGGATCGAGAAGCCTTTCTCCAAATGATGAGTGCATGGTACACGGAGTTCGTTCGTACGAACCCGAATGTACGACCTCCCCCACCTCCCCCAATTCCTCAACCTGTGCCCCAGATGTCTCTAGATGTGGGTACGATGAAATTCCAAAGAACTCCAGTTGATAAAATTCGTAAGCTCGGGGCCGAAGAATTCAGAGCTAATGTAGATGATGATGCGGAAAAAGCAGAGTTCTGGCTTGAGAATTCTACCCGGGTATTTGATGAATTGTCCTGCACACCTGAGGAATGTTTGAAATGTGCTATATCTTTGTTGAGAGATTCAGCATATAATTGGTGGAAGACACTGATTTCCGTGGTACCGAAAGAGAGGGTAACTTGGGAATTCTTTCAAGATGAGTTCCGGAAGAAATACATCAGTGAAAGATTTATTGATCAGAAGCGTAAAGAGTTTCTTGAGCTAAAGCAAGGTAGTATGACAGTCACTGAATATGAAAGAGAGTTCGTCAGACTGAGTAAGTATGCTAGAGAATATGTTCCTACCGAGGCCAAGATGTGTAGGCGCTTTGAAGACGGGCTCAATGAAGAAATTAAAGTATTTGTTGGGATTCTTGAATTAAAGGAAATGGTGGTACTTGTCGATCGAGCTTGCAAGGCTGAAGAATTACTTAAAGAGAAGAAAAAGGCAGAATCTGAAACACGAAATTGGAAGAAAAGACCAATGACAAATGCACCCTCACAGCAATCCGGAAAGTCAAGAAATATGAATCCTCGTTCCCAAGTTTCAGCTGGACAATCCTATGGGAATTTTAAGAAGCAAAATGTGGGTCCAAAGTCCCAAACTACTTCGACAGCCAGTGTAGGGAACACGAGATTTGTTAAACCCGAATGTCAGCGGTGTGGCAGAAATCATTTTGGTCCGTGCAGAGCAAACGAATGTTTCCGGTGTGGTTCTCCGGATCATTTTATTAGAGACTGCCCAGAGAGAATTGAAAAAGAAAAATTTCAGAATACAAAAGCTAGTGGTGCAGATTCGCGAGGAAGGTATCCAAGAAAACTTGGGAGCGAGGCAAGTAGCAAGAATGTAGCCAGAGATGCAGCAGTTAGATCTGAAGGAAGGGCTCCGGCTAGAACTTATGCTATTAAAGCTCGTGAAGATGCTTCCTCACCCGATGTGATCACCGGTATATTTTCTCTCTATGATGTTAATGTTACTGCTTTAATTGATCTTGGTTCTACTCATTCATATGTATGCATGAAATTGGTGTCTAGCATGAATATACCTGTTGAGAATACAAAATTTATGATTAAAGTGTCAAACCCGTTAGGCAAATGTGTTATAGTTGATAAAGTATGCAAGAAATGTCCTTTAATGATTCGGGGTTATTACTTTCCGGCCAACTTGATGTTGTTGCCGTTTGATGAGTTTGATGTTATTTTGGGTATGGACTGGCTGACATTGCATGATGCCATAGTAGATTGTAAACAGAAAGTTATTGAGCTAAAGTGTGAAAGTGGCGAAACTCTGCGGGTTGAATCAGATAAATCAGAGGCATTGTCTAGTGTAATTTCTTCAATGGCAGCTCAGAGATATTTGAGAAAAGGTTATGAAGCCTATTTAGCATATGTGTTGAATACAAAGGAAATTGAAAAGAAAGTGGAATCAGTGCCGATTGTATGTGAATTCCCAGATGTATTTCCTGAAGAATTGCCGGGTTTGCCCCCAGTTAGAGAAGTAGAGTTTGGTATTGATTTGATGCCGGGAACAGCTCCGATCTCGATTGCTCCGTATAGAATGGCACCAACAGAGTTGAAAGAATTAAAGTCGCAGTTGCAAGAGTTGACAGACAAAGGCTTTGTGAGACCGAGTTTTTCGCCTTGGGGTGCTCCGGTGTTGTTTGTGAGAAAGAAAGATGGTTCGATGAGATTGTGTGTAGACTATCGGCAATTAAACAAAGTGACAATTAAAAACAAGTATCCGTTGCCAAGAATTGATGATTTGTTTGATCAGCTGAAAGGAGCAACATGGTTTTCAAAAATTGATTTGAGATCTGGGTATTATCAGCTGCGGGTAAAAGAGTCGGATGTGCCTAAAACTGCTTTTAGAACAAGGTACGGTCATTATGAATTTTTAGTTATGCCGTTTGGATTAACAAATGCTCTTGCCGTGTTTATGGATTTGATGAATCGAATATTTCGGCCATACTTGGATAAGTTTGTTGTGGTATTTATAGATGATATCTTGATTTATTCGAAAGATGAGACAGAGCATGCTGAGCACTTGAGGATAGTTTTGCAAACTTTGCGAGATAATCAGTTATATGCCAAGTTTAATAAAAGTGAATTTTGGCTTCGGGAAGTAGGATTTTTGGGTCATATTGTTTCGGATGATGGTATACGGGTTGATCCCAGTAAAATTTCAGCTATTGTTGATTGGAAGCCACCGAAGAAAAAGTGAAGGTAATTCAAGATTGTTTGAAAGCTGCTTTGGATAGACAGAAATCGTATGCAGATTTGAAACGAAAAGAAATCGAGTTTCAAGTTGGTGATAAGGTATTTTTAAAGGTGTCTCCGTGGAAAAAAGTCCTCAGATTTGGACGGAAAGGTAAATTAAGTCCGCGTTTTATCGGGCCGTATAAAATAATTGAAAGAGTTGGATCGGTAGCTTATCGGTTAGCATTACCATCTGAGTTAGAGAAAATTCATGATGTGTTCCATGTATCTATGCTACGTCGATATTGTTCAGATCCTTCACATGTGGTTTCACCGACAGAAATTGAATTACAACCATATATGACCTACGAAGAAGAACCGATTAAAATTTTAGCTCGAGAGGTCAAACAATTAAGAAACAAAAGTATTGCTCTTGTGAAAGTGTTGTGGCTAAAGCATGGAATAGAAGAGGCTACATGGGAACCCGAGGAAACTATGAGAAAACAAAACCCACATCTGTTTACCGGTAAGATTTTCGAGGACGAAAATCCTTAAAAGGGGGGAGAGTTGTAATATCCCGAATTAGGGCCTAATCGGAATAGTGGTTTCGTGACCACAAATCCGAGGTAGAAATAATTATATTATAATTATTTTGATGTTTATGATATGATTTTATGATGGTGTGAAAATTTCGTGAAGAAATTCTAAGCGTAAAGTGCTTAATTTGGAGTTAGGGATTAAATCGAATAAGTTGCAAAACTTGCATTCTAGAAGTTTTTAGTATGAAATTGCTTTGAAATATTAATTAGGAGGTCTTAAATGGTAATTAGACCAATTTTAAGTTCATGGACAAAATTAGGACATGGAAGGAATTTTTGAAAGTTTAGTATAGAGGGGCATTTTGGTCATTTGGACATTTAATGAAATAAAAAGGGAAAAATAACACAAAATTGGTCATCTTCTTCATTACCACGAAATTTCAAGGGTTCTCCATAGCTAGGGTTTGTTTCAAGCTTCCAAGCTCCATAGTAAGTGATTCCAAGCCCCGTTTTTAATGTTCTTCACGTTTTCGTAGTCCCGGTAACTCGATAAAGCTTATGTTAGCATTATTTTAAGTTAGGGTTCACATTTGGAAAAATACCCATAGGTGAAATTTGTGTATTTTGATGTTTTATGATAGAATATGAGGTTTTAAATTATGTTAGACAACTTGTGCTACTCGGTTTTAAGTAAAAACGAGTAAAACGGCTTAATTGGTAAAAGTGCATATTGTTCATAAGTATGTGTTTTAGTGGGAATTTGAGCTTGCTAATGGTAAATAAATGATCAGCATGTCCTAAAACATAAGAATTTGTGATAAAATTTAATTCCCGAGCTTTGGGGCAAAAGTGTAAATATGCAAAAGTTTAGGGGCAAAATTGTAATTTTTCCAAAATTTGAATTTAGGACTATTTTGATAATGTGAGTATTAAATAAGCTAAATGTGTTATTTTAGATCAAGAAAGACGTGGAATCAACCTTGATCGAGGAAAAGAAAAGATTACGGACTAAATTGCAAAAATCTTTGTATTTTGGTACTAAGGTAAGTTCATGTGTAAATAATGTAACATAATTGTTATTTTTAAGTTAATTGATGCTATTTATATGATATGCTGATTTTTATCATGAAATATATGCTTTGTGGTTATTTTTGAACAATATGCAAATTATATGTGCTACTTGTTAAATATAAATTGCTACCGAGTATTGGTTTCGGTATTCTGTGGAAGAGGCAAGGATATGTGATTGAGGAGAATCCCGTTTGAACCTTGGGAATAGATTAGGATACAAGTGACATGTCACTAGGATGGTTGGGCACCCGAACTCGTTGAGTTGAGTCCGAGTTCACTTATGGATGCGAATGTCCGAACTCGTTGAGTTGAGTCCGAGTTCGTGAGATGTAACTAGGCATCCGAGCTCGTTGAGTTGAGTCCGAGTTCACTTATGGATGCGAACGCCCGAGCTCGTTGAGTTGAGTCCGAGTTCGTTTATGGGCGGGTTACATGATTGATTGATTACATATTCAGCACTTATGTGCAAATGATCCGTGTATCCGAGTTGTATTCCAATGTGTTCAACGGGTAAAATTCAAGTGAAATGGAAAGGCACTCAAGATGTAAGTGACAATTCGGTAATGTTGAGAAATGGCCATATTGGACAGGTATGTACTTAACACTTGGGTTGAAACCCGAGACAACAACAAAAATATGGTAAGATGAAGTATGATGACTAGAATTGTGACATATGTTTTGGTGATGCTATGTTAATGTTGTTTGGCATAATGACTTTGTCATGTTACTTGTTATTTGCATGTGAACTTACTAAGCATTTATGCTTACTCCCTCCTTTTTATTCATTGTAGTTTTGGACAAGCCGGCTCGAGAATCGGGATAGGTCGAAGACTCGATCACACTATCCGAAGGACTTTTTGGTAAACGGCTTATAGAACTTAGAATGGCATGTATAGCAATATACCTACTATGTGTAAATAATCTTGTGATATGGTGGTGTTTGGTTGAGGAAATGCTTGACAATGATGAGTCATTGAAATGGCCAATATAGGTTATGTTTGATGTCATGAAAGAATAATAGATTAATTAGTACATGGAAGCTTGTATGAAAATGGAACTAGCCATAAAACAGAACATTGCAGCAACACTGACGTGAGTTTGAAAATTCACTAAAAATCATAGAAATCGAATTTGGTAATGTATTAATTATGAAATTGAAGCTTATTATGTCTACTTTCATATGGAAGAAGCAAAATAGGTAAAGGAGTTACACGTTAGGAGATATTTGAGTTTTAGTGAGACAGGGCCAGAACGATTTCTGGATCCCCTGTTCAAATTTTGAAAATTCACCATAAATTGTACAAAAATAATTAGGAGGTGTATTTTATATGCTTAGAATCCTTATTGAATATAGTTTTAAGAGAGATAAACGGCACAATTATATGAGTTTTGTACAGAGAGAAAAGTGGTCCGTAGTAAACAGAGGTCAGTACAGTCAAGTTCTGAAACAGGGGCAACTTTAACTAATAAACTGTACTAATCGGCCCAGCCAAAAATTCTAGAAAAAAATTAGTGAATAGATATATGAGTCTAAATTCAGGGAAAATTTACAGATTTTGATTTCGAGTTTCGTAACTCGAGATATGATTTTTCGAGCGACCATGACGCAGGAGATAGTTTATTCCGAAAATGAAAATAGTTTTTGTAAAGTTGTTTAAAATGATAAATTACGTTTAGTGACGCCTCAAGCTCGACTCCGGTGACGGTTTTGGGCGTGGAGACGTTACACGAGACGAAGCATATCAGTGGTAGCTAACGGTTAAAGAGGGCACCCAGCCCGACTGTCTGACTTGGGATTATTTCAAGATGGCTTTTCAGAGTAAATTACTAGGTGCTAGCTATATTGATGCTAGGAGGCGTGAGTTTCTTAATCTCACTTAGGGTGACCATTTAGTGGCTGGGTATGAGGCTGAGTTTTTTAGGTTAAGCCGCTATGTGCGAGGCATGGTGGCGGCTGGATATGAACGTTGTGTCTATTTTGAAGATAGACTCCGGGATAGTTTGAGAATTTTGATAGCTCCGCAGAGAGAGCGTGACTTTGCTGCTCTGGTAGAGAAGGTAGAGATCGTCGAGGACGTGAAGCGCGCGAAGTGCCAAAACTAGGATAAGGATAGAGGAAAGAATAAAAGGGATTCAAAGCCCTTGAATTTTGCATTAAGGCCTTAGAAGAAGGCCAGAATTGATGGGCTAGTTAGATTGGGCCCCTTGTTGCACCTATTGGGAACTTGCCGTGTGAGCATTATGGTAGACACCATCCGAGTGAATGTTGGAGGACGATCGGGGCATGTTGAAGATGTGGGTCTACTGAACACTAGGTTCGAGAGTGTCCACTGAGGGCTGCTCAAATGCAAGATACGAGTTCTGGTACTGTACAGCTATTGAGGGTAGTTTAGTAGCTGCCTAGGGGCATGGGCAGGCTAGGCATGGTAACGGCATGGGCCATGGACAGAGAGCATCGAGCAAGGGTGTTAGACCAACTGAGGCGAGGCATCCTACACTGGTATATGCTGCTCATCGCTGTGAAGACAGAGATGCTCCAAACGTCATCATGGGTACAGTTTTTATTTTTAATGCACCTTATTTGGCATTGATAGTCATAAGCTCTACACACTCTTACGTAGCTAGTATTGTGTATGAAACCTTGGGGATTTCGGTTGAGAGTACTTCTAGTGAGGTAACTGTTGTGAGTCCGTTGTTACAGTCTATCCGAGTGAGTAAAATATTTAGAGACGTCCTATTAGATGTTCAAGGGATGGTATTTCTGGCTGACCTAATGGAGCTTCCATTTAGGTAGTTTGACTTGATTTTGGGCATGGGATGGTTGGTTAAGCATCGAGTGAGTCTGAATTGTACGACAAAGAAGGTTGTACTGAGAACTAATGAAGACAGTGAGGTAGTCGTAATTACGAAACGTCGGGATTATCTAACTAATGTAATCTTAGCTTTAGTAGTGAAAAAGTTAGTGAGAAAAGGATGTGAGGCATTCTTGGCCTACATTAGTGTTTCTGATACTGAGAACTCTTCGGTTTAGGACATCAAAATCATGAGGGACTTTTCAGATGTTTTTCTAGAGGAACTACCGGGTTCGCCTCCAAGTCGAGAAGTGGAATTTGGGATTGAGCTTATTCTAAGTACAGCTCCGGTGTCTATCGCCCCTTATCAAATGGCACCGAAGGAGCTTGCAAAGCTTAAGGCTCAGATTTAAAAATTATTGGATCGAGGGTTTATTCGTCCCGGTATGTGTCTACGGAGAGCACCTATGCTATTTGTGAAAAAGAAAGATGGGTCAATGAGAATGTGTATCGACTATCGATAGCTAAACAAGCAAACAATCAAGAACAATGACCTACTTCTGAGGATAGATGATATATTCAGCCAGTTCAGAGGAGCTTTTGTGTTTTCTAAAATCGACCTACATTTAAGATATCATCAGTTACGAGTTAAGGAGGCTGATGTGCATAAGACGATAGTTAGGACTCGATATGGACATTACGGGTTCCTAGTTATGCCTTTTGGATTGACCATTGCACTAACGGCATTTATGGACTTGATGAACCGAGTGTTTCAGCCCTATCTTAACTAATTTGCAGTGGTATTTATTGACGATATTCTAATGTATTCTAAGTCTGAAGACAAGCATGATGAGCTTCTCAGAGTGGTATTACAAGCTCTCCGTGAGAAACAGCTGTATGCGAAGTTTAGTAAGTGTGAGTTCTGGCTTCAAGAAGTAACCTTTTTGGGTCATGTGGTTTCTGCTGAGGGGACTCATGTTGATCCTCGTAAGATAGAGGCTGTGTTGGATTAGAAATAGCTGAAGAATGTGTCTAAAATTCGCAGCTTTCTGGGGCTGATAGTGTATTACCGACGTTTCATGGAAGGGTTTTCCTTGATTGCAGCTCCGATGACTAAGTTTCTGCATAAGAGAGTTCCTTTCGTCTGGATTGATACACAGCCAGAGAGCTTTGAGATGCTCAAAACTGTTCTGACTCAGGCTCCTATTCTGATATAGCCTGAGCTTGGTAAAGACTTCATGGTATATAGTGATGCATAGTACGTAGGTCTAGGGTGTGTTTTGATGCAAGACAGTAAGATGGTTGCTTATGCTTCTCGTCAACTCAAGATGTATGAAGCTAATTATCTGATGCACGATTTGGAACTAGCGACGGTAGTTTTCGCTCTAAAAATTTGGAGGCACTATCTGTATGGTGAGAAGTGTACTATCTACACTGATAATAGAAGCCTCAAATATCTCCTCACTCAGAAGGAGTTAAACCTTAGGCAGCGTAGATGGGTTGAACTACTTAAGGATTACGACTGCATCATCGAGTACCATCCTAGTAAGGCCAATGTGGTGGCCGACGTATTAAGCTGTAGGACTATGACCGATCTGAGAGCAATGTTCACTCGACTCAGTTTATTCGATGATAGGAGTTTGTTGGTAGAATTTCAGGTTAAACCAACATGGATTGATCAGATTAGAGGTAAACAGTTGGAGGATAAGTCTTTAGAGTTGTAGTTTCGATAGATTGAGAGTGACAACACTTCTGACTTTGAGCTGAATAGTGATAGGGTACTTTGTTTCCACAGTCAGATTTGTGTATCGAATGATGAGGGTTTGAGATTGTCGATTCTGAGGGAGTTGCATAGTAGCCTTTATGCTATGCATCCTAGCGGGAACAAAATGTACCAAGATCTCCAAGAGTTATACTGGTGGCCAAGGTTGAAGCGTGAGGTTACTGAATTTGTTGCTCACTGTTTAACTTGTCAGCAGGTTAAGGCTGAGCATCAGTTACCTATGGGTTTGGTGCAGTCGGTTAAGATATTGATGTAGAAATGGGAGTCAGTAACAATGGGCTTCGTTAGTGGGTTGCCACTAACACCCGCTAAGAAAGATTCTATTTGTGTCATTATGAATCAATTGACCAAGTCTGCTCACTTCATTACGGTCAGGACAGACTTCTCTCTGTAAAAATCTGTTAAACCTTACGTATCCAAAATAGTGAGACTACATGGGGTATCTGTCTCGGTCATCTCTTATAGGGATCCTTGCTTCACATCTCGGATCTGGAAAATGCTTCATGAGGCTCAGGGTTTAAGGTTAGACTTTTGTACTGCTTTCCATACTCAGACAGATGGTCAGTTAGAAAGGGTGATCTAGATACAAAAGGACATGTTGAGGAGTTATGTTATCGATTTTCAAGGCAGTTAGGAGGAGTACTTGCCATTGGCAGAGTTTGCCTACAATAACAGCTACCAGTCTACTATACAGATGGCACCTTATGAGGCCTTGTATGGTCGTAAGTGTCGTACTCCCTTATGTTGGACTGAGTTGGGTGAGCAACGTGTATTAGGTCCGAAACTAGCTCCTAAAACTGAGGATAAGGTTTGATTAATTCGGGATCATCTGAAAGCAACTTTTGATAGGTAGAAGTCTTATGCAGATCTGAAACGTCGAGACATAGAGTATTCTGTAGGGGACTTCATTTTTCTCAAGGTCTCGCCATGGAAGAAGATACTGAGGTTCGGTTGCAAGGGCAAGCTAAGCCCTCAGTTTATTGGGCCTTACCGCATTCTAAAACGAGTGGGACTAGTTGCCTACCAGTTGGAGCTACCTCTAGAGTTAGATCAGATTCATGATGTATTCCACGTCTCGATGTTGAGGTGCTATCGCTTTGATCCCACGCATATTATTACGGTCGAGGAGATTGAGGATAGACCTAACTTGACTTTTGAGGAGGAGCTAGTATAGATTTTAGATCATGACATTAAGGTTCTACAGAAAAAATCTTTCCCCTTATTGAAGGTGTTATGGCGGAACCATAGTACTGAGGAGACTACGTGGGAACCTGAGGATGCGATGTGGCAACAATATCCCTATCTGTTCTGATCAAGTAAAATTTTGAGGCCAAAATTTTCTTTTAGGGGGGTAGAGTTGTAACGCCCCCAAAATATCTGTATATGTTTCCATGTCAATTTGACACAACTATCTATCTACTTTAGTGGTTAAGTGTTCTGGGTGTGTTGGGGAGGTCCTAATTGTGTGATATGATTTTTGAATTGAGTATGAACTGTGATATTTGAACTAATTGTATGATCTGATAGTATGCATACTAGCATGACATATTATGTATGTTGCATTGCATTGGGGTGGGTTGATAGAGGTGAAGGAAGTATCGAAAGGCTTATTAAGCCTGTTATCTGGCAGCTAAGCTGCATATTTTTGATTATGTGCCGCATTTCGGTACTGTATGGTGTGTAGGGATGGATGGGTGACCTAAACCCTATTTGGTGTGCAGGGATGGGTGGGTGTTTTAAACCTCACATGGTGTGTAAGGATGGTCGAAGTTGGTGTGTGGGCTGGTGGGTTGTAAACTAATATCTGTTTTGCATTTGTATCCGATGGGGCCAAGGCCCTAATTTATATCTGATTCTGTATTTGAGTGGGCTAAGGCCCAAATTGATTCTATAAAGGGCTCCGGCCCCAGAATGCTTAGTTTTGATTTCTGATGATTGTTCTGTATGCATGATAAATGTAAGGATTACACACTGAGTTGCGAAACTCACCCTTTTCTGTTTGATCTGTTTAGGTAATCCCCAACATTAGATGGATTGGTGTAGCGAAGGACTCATAGGTCGCCACACGTAAAACTTTTGGTCTGTTTTCGCTGGTTTCTGTTTTAATTATCTATTTGAGATTTTGGTTGTAATTATTGGGACTTTAAACTTTTGGGATTAATTTCGGGACTTATATGGTTTTATATTTTGTGGATATTTAATCTGCAAAACACGGTTTTCACTAAAAATAAGATGTTTTCGAAAACAAAGGTGGTTCTTCTAAAATAGAATGTTTTCCAAAGCTTCCACTAAATAAAAAGATCTTTTTTAGCTTAACGATGAATTCACATTTCTGGATTAAATAAAAGATAATAATTGAAGTGGTTTTTACTTGACAACTCGTTTTCAAACTCCGTTTCATGTGACAACTCCAGATTCGGCCATACGTCTAGGCCGGGTTTGGGGTGTTATAATCTCATACTTGAGGTAAGTTCGTATTTAATAAATGTTGTTGTGTAACACCCCTTACCTGTATTCAACGACGGAATAGGGTACGAGGCACGAACAGCAAACAATTCCAAGTCATAAATTTTGCGTCCAAATTAAAGCTCTTTAAAATTAATCATAAGTCCCTAATACGACCCTATGAGGCCCAGAACAAACATTGGGTGTAATTCGGGACCAAACCGAGAACTTTAGAAATTTTTACAACACTTAGAAATTTTTTCACAAAACAGGGGTCACACGCCCATGTGGCTTGGGAAATGCCCGCCTGGGTAGGCCGTGTGGACACACACGCCCATGTCCTAACCCTATGTAACTCTCTAACTTGTAACTCATGACCAAATTGAGCTCACACGGCCAAGTCACACGTCTGTGTGGTAGGCCGTGTGGAAAATAAATTTTCACAAAAATAGGTGCAGACTTCACACGGCTAGGGCACACACCTATGTTTGAGGCCGTGCCGTCCACACGGCTGAGACACATGCCCGCGTCTATGCTCGTGTGCTCAATTATGAGCATTTTATTTCTCAAAATTTAGGTGCAAGGGACACAATAGTCTAGATGTAACACCCCTCACCCGTATCCGACATCGGAGTAAGGTACGAAGTGTTACCTTACTAAAATGTATGCAATTATTCAATCTTAAACCATCGAAATACGTCCCAATTTAAAAATTTTCAATCATGACTCCTCAGTCCTTCATATGGGCCTATGAGGCCCTAAACATGGTTTTGAAACAACCTAGGACCTTTTCGGGCACTTAGAAAACTTTTAAGAAATTCCACTAAAAATAGGGCACACGCTTGTATGGAATGGCACCACACTCATGTGGCCTCAAGACATGGCTGTGCTAATGGCCCGTGTACTTCATATGGCCTAAGAAATCAAGGGACACGCCCGTGCCCCTCATTCGTGTGGATTAAATTTTTTACACTGAACCTACAGTGGTTTTCACACGGTCTGGCACACGCCCGTGTGCCCAGCCCGTGTCCCTCACACGGCCATGACATGCCTGTGTCCTAGACCTTGTGTAAAAACCTTGACATTCTATTTCTAACATCAGTAGACACACGACAGTGGCACATGCCTGTGTCTCTCACATTGTTGAGACACACGGTCGTGTCTTATGCCCGTGTGGAACACTGATGTGCATTTAATTCTATCCATGCAAGGTGCAGGGGACACACAGCCTAGTCACACGCCTGTGGGCGAGCCATGTGTCACACACAACCTAGGCACACTCCCGTGTGCCTACCCGTGTGGACAAAAATAGGCTATCTACCGAGCCTCTTTGCCACCCTGAAACAAGACCAAAACATAGCCTAACATACTAAGGCTTTTATGCTCAACTATAACCATAATTTGGCATTCTAACACATTACTAAATACCGATCCAACCAATCATACACATTTCTACTATTAGTACACATATTCATGAATAACCTTAACTTTTCCTTGAACTCATCCTCATTTCATTACTAATAACTAGAACAATTTTAGCCAATTCCAATGGCCATTTACAAAATGAACTTAAATGGCATAAATGGCCAACACAATTGGCTCACTAGTGTATCTTACACCAAAATGACCATCTGACCTATACATGCCATTACTCAAGACACAAAATATAACTATACCGAATGCTTCATTTGATAGTATGAGTGATGCCTCTGACGTCCTTGGATCCTTAGCTACTTAGGCGGCTCTAAAAGAAAATGGAAAGGAAAGGGGGTAGGCATAAAGCTTAGTAAGTAGAATGCAAATATTAACAACTGAGTATCATAAATTAACATTCTTAAAATCCTTACACAACATGAATGACTATGAGTATAACTTACTCATCATAATTTCCTTACTAATCATGCAATATATAATTGGGCTCGTATCTTATACATGATATATATATACATAGGTACTTGTACAGCTCACAACAAGTTCGTTACTTCTTTTACATAATATTCAATTATAACATCTTTTCCCATGGAACTCAGTGGAATAGAAGGGGATACTCGATGGCCTCAAACATGGGTTAAGCGTCGATGCCATGTCCTCGACATGAGCTTATAATGGCATTAAACTCATATCCCCCAGTCTCTCGGCCTGATTTATCCAATCTATCCCAACGGTTCTATCGGAAAATTACCATTATGACATTTCATTCTCGTTTCATAGATACAATCGATATCTCATGTAGTATAAATACATAAATGAATATGCAATAAGTAGATTGTGATATTTACACCCTACTTACTTCGGTATACAAAATGTGGCAAGTTTCGATTCACTCCATTTGTTTGGCCTTCCCCCGGTCTAGGCTCGGGTGTCGTACCTCTTGATCTAAAATGAATGGAAATTCACGAGTTTAGTCATCATATTAACTAAGACATCTTCTAATTTCACAATTTTGCAAATTGACCATTTTGCCCCTAGACTTTGGCAAAATGACCATTTTGCCATTTATGCTCAGAAATTGTTTTTTATCAAATTTCCTTACTTCTCATGCCTTTCTAAACCCTTTTTACTCTTGTGGCCACTTCAAATTTCCATCATCTCATGCATTTTATTTGCAATTTATCAACTTTTCACTTTAGTCCAATTTAGGTGTTTTCCATGAACACTCTTCCATAAAAATAATTTATTTAGCAACTAAGACTCATTTGCCCTCATAAAAATCAAGCAAACTATCCTTAGAAATTCATGGAAAATTTCTAAATTTTCAACCAAAATGCTAAATAAGCCCCTCAATAGATAGCTTATGATGTAAGGGTCTCAAAAGTACTAAAATTTTTGAAAAAGGACCTTAAAATCACTTACCTTTTAGGTTGAATATTGCTTCAAATTTTAAAGCTTTCAACCTTAGTTTTGCCGGAAATTTCGGTAAGATGAAGAAGAAAATGATGAAACATGAAGGCTAGGCCACATAGGTAATATTTTATGAATTTTATGACAAAAATCTCACCAAACTTTGACTTTTCTTACCCCTTTAGCTACCTTGGCTGACCATGCTTATCTAATGGGCTTATTTTCCCTTTAAAACCCTCTAATTTTTGTTCTATATCTAATTAACTCAATTTACTAATTATTTGCTATTTTTACCCTTTATGCGATTTAGTCCTTTTTCACGATTAAGCCTTCAATCGCGTAAATTAATTCACCAAAATTTGCATGCACACATTTTATCATGCTATAACTCATAAATTAGCACTAAAATAATTTTCTTAAACCTCAGGAGGTGATTTTGAAATCACTATTCCAACTAGGCCCAATTTCAGGCTGTTACACTAGACACACGCCCGTGTGTCTACCCTCGTGGACAAAATAAAGGCTATCTACCAAGCCATTTTGCCACCCTTTAATGCACAAACAATATCCACAACCTAGACATCAATAATTCATTCATGAAAAGCATCATCAATTGGATATACTTTTAATCAATATTGGCTTATTTCAAATGGCCTTATACAAAATGATCATCAAACCAAATTAAGCCAACAAACTTGGCCAAGTCAACTATGACATATATAACAAAATGACCAAGTCCCCTATACATGCCATACTTTCAAAATATTAAAATCATCAATACCCACAAACGAGAGTTGATAGTGTGAATTAAATCTCTGACAATCTCCGAACCCCGAGCTAGCTTTGTGACACTATAAGACAATGGAGAAATAGGGGAGTAAGCTATAAAGCTTAGCAAGTTCATATGCAAATAATAAATACATAATTATCATGCAATTCATAAAATGAGAGATCACATAATTTTCATTAATATCGCATAGGCATAACTTACCCAACCATAATCTTACCAAGAGTTCGTCACCTTTAGAGTTCATACTTGTGAGTTTTACATACATACCTGTACCAACTTGTAACTTGACCACATACTTTCACATCTTTGACATTT
Organism: Gossypium stocksii; assembly: GCA_020496765.1. Lineage (NCBI taxonomy): Eukaryota > Viridiplantae > Streptophyta > Magnoliopsida > Malvales > Malvaceae > Gossypium > Gossypium stocksii. Next base: position 85,657,544 of record CM035629.1, read on the forward strand.
CCCATTGAACACTAGGAATACTAACGAGTACTTGGAAATTTTGCACATAAGTGCCATGTATGTAGCCAAAGCTACCTCTTAACTCATAATACACATAGGCTCACTCTCAAGCTATTCACGAGCCTGCTCACACAAGCTGTCAGTCATAATGTAGTTACCCAGTGCTGCTCACACAAGCTATCGGGTATTCACAACATATGCTAGAGTACCCAGCTACTGGTAGGACGTACATGACCAGCACCCGTAATCACATACACATAAATACACAAGGATTTTGAGTGACATGTCACTTGTATTCTATTCTATTCCTAAGGTTTAATCGTGATTTCTCACTTGTCGAAACTTTAACAAATTTGTCCAAAGGGTCAATCATACAACTTGTGCAATATTAAAGCATTTAAACATAATATAATAATGTATTATTTACACACGAACTTACCTTGGTACAAAATAGTTAGAATTAACCTAATCGTCAAATATTTTATTCTTCCCCTGATCTAGGTCTGAACTTCATTTTTTTAGATCTATAATAACAAATTTAGCTCATTTAATTATCACATTATTCAATTAAACACAAAAATCACACTATGAAAAAACTACATTTTTGCCCCTAAAGTTTCACATTTTTACACTTTAGTCCCTAGGCTCATATAAATGAATTTCTTTTAATTTCTTCATTATCCAAGCCTACCCGAACCTATTTCATACTCATAATAGCCCAAAATTTCCATTTAATCAAATTTTCTACTACTCATTTTATAACTTTTACAAATTGGTCCTTTTGACATTTTTACCGAAAATCACTTAGTAAAAATCATTTATCACACAACTAAAATTCATTTTCTACCTTTAAACATCAAAATACATGCATTTTATAACATGGGTAAAATTTTAAACTTTGCTAATACTTCAAATTAATCCTTGAAAAAGTTAGATTAGGTTACAAGGATTTCAAAAGCATAAAAATCATTAAAAACGAGACTAGGATGGACTTACAATTGAGCTTGGAAAGCTTGGCCAAAACCCTAGCTATGGAGACCTTGAATTTTCAGCACAAGGGGGATGAAATTGAGAAGATGATATCTTTTATTTGTGTTATTTTGTGTTTATTTGCCAATTGACCAAAATGCCCTTAATGCCTAACTTTAAAATTTCACCAAACCATGTCCATTTTTGTCCATCCCATGAAATAATGGTCTAATTACCTTTTAAGGACCTCCAATTTAAAAACTCATAGCAATTAGACACCTCTTGCTTCTAGAACACACATTTTGCACCTACTGTAATTTAGCCCTATTAGTCAAATTGGACCCTTTATCGGTAAAATTTCTTAATGAAATTTTCACACAATTATTCAATCATATGGTAAACCTTAAAATAATATTACAATAAAATTTTCTACTTTAGATTCGTGGTCCCGAAACCACTGTTCTGATTTGGCCCTAAATGGGGCTGTTACATGTTGAATTGTATATTATATGCATTAATATTATTGAATTGAAATGGAAAGGATCGTATATAAGTCCATGAGATATGATCGACTGAGAATCGACAAGTGACAGTCCCGTACGAACCTTAGGAATAGTATAGGATACAAATGTCATGACATTAGGGTTATCGATATGAGATTACGTGTAAGACCATGTTTGGGACATGGCATCGGTACGAGATTTCATGTAAGACCATAGGTTGGCTATTGGCACTGATATGAGATTACATGTAAGACCATATCTAGGATATTACATTGTATGAACTATATGTGATTCCCGAGTATCCTTAATGATTCCGAATGGTTCAACGGGCATAGCTATGACGAGAATTAAAGTACAATTGAATTAAGTGATACAGGTACGTACGGAACATACATGTGAATGGGAATGAGGTAAGTTGAGTAATTCATGTGTTGCCATGTTATAAACATGAGAAAGGTTTGTATTTGTTAAGTGATATGTAATATTATTGCTAATTTGATTGAAATGCATTTATTTGATATGTTAAGTTTATTACATATGAGCTTACTAATTTATTAAGCTTACTTCAATTTCTTTTTCATATTTTATAATGAATCGAAGCTAGCTAAGATCTGGGGATCATCGGGAACATCATCGTACTATCGGATATCTTTTTGGTACCTTTTGAGATTGTGTATATATAGTATATGGCATCTATAGGCTATGTGATCTTTTGGCTTGTTTTTGAGTTATGAATGTTTGGCCGTGTGACTTGGTTTGTAAATGATGTAGATGTTGGTATGTATATGGCCATTTGGTGTAGCTTATTCATAAGTTTGATATTATGGTTAATGATGTTGTGTGGTTCATTTGGTATGTGATTAGATGCATATATATTGACATGTGAAATGGTTGATTTTGGTAAGTTTGATAATGAGTGTTGATGCTTAAATAATTATTATGGTATGGTATAATTGTTGGTTGAAATATAGTGAATTTGAAATGAAGTTTGGTTGATTTTAGGTTGAGTAACAAATGTGAAATATGGCTTATGTACCATGTGAAATTGTTGTTATGTTTTGGATAGGAAATGGTTTTGATTGAGTAATGAATTGGCTAGAATTGATGTGGTATGTTTTGCGTAATTGGTGATGATAAATTGGCTGCCTATTGTGGATAAATTGGTACCATTATTGCTTGTGTATTGTATGCAAAATTGGGGTGACGAAATGGCCTTGTAAATGGCCTATTTTTGTCCACACGGGCACAGACACGGGCGTGTGTCTCAGCCGTGTGTGACGCATGGTCATGGTACACGGGTGTATGTCCCTTGAAGCTTAATTAAAATTCAACTCAGTGAATTACATGGCCTAAACACATGGGCATGTGGTCAGCCATGTGGCCAAGTTAGTATACCCTCTAGTTTTCACATAGCCTGGCACACGGGCGTGTGGTCGGCCGTGTGATACAAGTCAATATGTATGCCCTGTTCCACACGGCCTATGACACGGGCGTGTGACCCCTGTTTGAATGAAAATTTTTTCTAAGTTTCTAAAGTTTTCATATGTTATCAGTTTAGTCTTGAATTACTTGTAAAGCATGTCTAAGGCCTTGTAGGCCCTTATACGGGACAATGTGATTGTGTTTGAATGATATTGAAAATAAATGCTTAATGTATAAAATTTGTATACTAAATGATGTGATTTGATTGGTAATACCCCGTAACCCTATTTCGGCGACGGATACAGGTTAGGGGTGTTACATGACTGGAGGTGGAGAACCTCAATGGCAACACCTATGGTTTGTGGGAGGAAAAGAAATAAAGGAGAGAAAGAGGAAGAAGAAAAAGGAGAAGAAAGAAATAATAGAAAAAAAGTAGGAAAAACAGGAAAGATAGAAAAATAAAAAATGAAAAGATTTTTAATCTTTTTATTTTTTGCTAACGTGGCATGTTAATGTAGCAGAGCCACGCAATAGTTGATTGAGTCAACACCATGAACAGTCACATCAGTCCCATCATTAAATATTAATGATCAACATTAGTCAAATGATCTATTTGGTTAATTTTATTAGTCTAAAGGTTTAGTTGAGTGCAAAAATTTCGAGAATTTATTGTACCAATAAACCTTTTCTTTTAATAGGTGTTATTTAAGATTCATTTCTAGAATGTATTTTTTAATTAAATGACTTTAATAATTATTAGTATCAAGGTTTATGTGAATATTTTTCACCTAAACTTTACTTTTATAGGCATTGAGCTCAAGCTTTTTTTATAAAGATTCACAATGAAATTTAATTCTCATCGTTTGGGACATGATGATATAACTTTAACCTAATGAATTTGATGTTAGTTAATTTGATTTCTACATTCGTATGTATCGTAGAGATCTTCTACTTATATGGATTTTTTTCTTTCCAATAATTTTAAAAACTGTTTTACTTAATTTTTTGGTAATATATTTTTTAAAAAATTACTTAAAAACTAAAATAAAAACAATATTTTAAAACCATCAACTTATATACATTCCAAAGTAATTAATTCACATGACTCAACATATTCTTTTGTTATTTTTCTAATAAAAACTAATATTACATTTCCATACAAATTTGCACGTTAAAGATGGTAGAAACTGAATTTTAAATTTTAAAAAAATTATAAAACATTCAAGTATTTCAGGTACTTTTTCACTTTTTACACAAATTCATTTATAAAATAATATTTGTTATTTTTCATCATATATATATAATAATAATTTGATACAATACGTAGCTTTCTAAAATTTTTGATATTATGTGGTACTATTCTGAGATGTGTATAGAAATTTCCAAATAATAAATTTGGACTTGATTAGCATTGAGTATTTAATTACAATAAGTAATATTGTGATAAATGACTAAAGAGTGTAATTTTACTAATTAGAGGAACTAGTGGTAACGTGAATGTGGGAATCATTATGAAGATAACATTTCATTAGGATTTATAATTAGAAAACTAGAATTTATTATGTGCGAGGATGGGAATGACTTTTAGGAACTACCCTTTTTTATTAAATTTTGACCAACTCCGTTTTTAAAATGTCAAGGAGGAAATATGAGAAAATTTCTTTCCCATGCTTGTCGTCCATCATTGTTGAAGAGGAAAAATTTTTTATTCTTTTCATTTTTACATTTTTTTTTTCAAATTCTTGCAAATTTGACTTGAATAGATCATCTTTTTTCTTGGTTCCCATCACATATTCATTTTTCTAAAGCATAGGGTTTCATGATCTAGAGTGAAAAAGTTAAGGTTGGTGTGAGAAAGCTTAAGGGAGGTAAGAAAGGGTTAGTCTTGTAACAGTCTGAACTAGGGGCTAAACGGAAAAGTGGTTTTGAAACCATGAATCTGAGGTTTAAAATATTATTTTAATTTAGTTTTGATGTTTATTGGGTGTTTGGATAAATATGTGAAATTTTGGTGTGTGAGTTTTATTGGTTACATGTCCAATTTGGTATGTTGGACTAAATTGCAATAGGTGAAAAATATGGGTTTTATTTCATAAGGTACTTGATTGAATTAGGTTTTGAAATTTGAGGTCCTTCTATGGTAATTAGGCCATTTTAACTTAGCTTGGACAAAAATGCCTAAGGAAGGGTAGGTATACTAAAGGTTTTTAATGAAGGGCATTTTGGTCATTAGTTAATAAAAGAAATAAAAAGGGAAAAATAAGGCCAAAATGTGTCCACAATCCCTTCTCCTTGGCCGAATATGGTGGGAAGCCATAGCTAGGGTTTTGTTGATCTTCAAGCTCACAAGTAAGTGCAATCGAGCCCTATTTTTAATTTTCATCGTATTTTTAGAATCCTCATAGCTTGCTTTAGTTGTTTCTACCCTTATTTTAAGATAGGATTGATGTTTAAAATTTTACCCATGTATTACATGCAAGTATTCTGACGTTTAATGGTGGAATATGAAGGTTTAAGGTGTGGTAAATTATGATTACTAGGTGATTTTTCATGAAAGTCCCTAAAAAGGACCAAATTGCAAAGTTAATAAATTGAGTGGTAAAAGTATGAATTGATGAGAAATATGGGCTATTTTGAGTGCCATGGATATTCGGCTAGGCTTGGGTAACCAAGAGAATTGATACATTTCAATTTACGAGCCTAAGGACTTAGTTGTAAAAATTTACAAAGTTAGGGGTAAAATAGTAAAAATTATCGTAGGATGATTTTGGACTAAAATGAACAATGTATGCATTAAACGAGTTAAATGTGTCATTATAAATCGAGAAGATCGAGGAATCAACCTTGATTGGGGTAAGGGCAAGGTCTTGGATTAACTTGCAAAATATCACTTTTTGTCGTCGAGGTAAGTTTATATGTAAGTAATGTGTTCGTTTTATTTTTTCATTATTAATTCTAATGGATGTTATGAAATTTTGCTATTGAATAATCTCCTATGTTGTTGAAAGTATGGAAATGAGAGTTCCCGTTTGAACCTTTGGAAATAACGGGTGATAATGATAAATATGACTAGGTCACATATGTGATAAAATGAGATTCACCATGTAGACCCAAGAACTATGGAACTTAATGGCTAAGTCACATGTGTGATAAAGTGAACTTTACCATGTGAACACGACAATTACGAGACTAGATGGCTATGTCACATGAGTGATAAAGTGAACTTTACCATGTGTACAAAAGAGTAATATCATATGTAGCTAAGTCACATAGGTGATAAAGTGAACTTCACCATGTGCACACGAAGGCCATGAGACTAAATGTCTAGATCATATGGGTGATAAAGTGAACTTCACCATGTGTACCAGAGAGCTGGGTTTATGTGTTGGTGGAATCATGAGCGGAAAGCCCACCGAGTATCGAATATTAATCCGAAGGGTTCAACTGGAATACTTATTAAAGATACTTGGTGTGGTAGTATGACTTATATGTGCAGGTGTATTCTTTTGGGCAAGTTAATTGTGGGAAAATGCATATGGATGCAAGGGTGCATGTGGACTTAAGTGGGTAAAAATAATATGCATGATTTGTGTGAAAATGTTGGTAAGTTTAGGTGGTAAGTTAGTGCGTAAGAGATAAACCTTGGTGTGGCTAAATGTTATTATGATTATAATTATTCACATATAGACTTACTAAGCTTTTAAAGCTTACTCTTTCCTTTTTCCCTTGTTTTATAGATTTAGTCAAGCCAACTGGGGATCAGAACGAGTCGGAGGATCACCTACACTATCGACGTTATCTTTTGGTATAGCAAAATGAACTCTTTAGACTATGGCATGCATAGGGACTTAATGGTGTCGTAGGTGTTAAGTTGGTTTGATTATGTTGCGGTAATTGTCATGGGATAAGTTATTTTGCATTCAAGTCTAAGTGATTTAGCCATTGATGATGATATTTTGTTTAACTATCCTTACAAGGAAATTCATGGAATACTTAGTGTGTTTGTGTGTGTTTAATATGAAGTGGGTAAATGGAGTCATTTAGATGTCTAAAGATGTTTTTGATGTGTGGTTTTAAAGGTATTAGTAATAATAGGTGTTTTGGGGTAACGTATGGCTTGGAAAATAGCCTAACTTAGGGCCACATGGCTAGCTCCCAAGGCCATGTGTGTAGGGTGTGTGAATTTTGCATGGAATTTTTGGAGATTAAGGACGTCACACGACCTGGTCACACGGGCTCGTCCCTTGGTTGTGTGACCAAAATTGTATGCTGACATCATAAACAGAATGTCTCAGTTTTTCACAGGGGATGCCACACGGGCATGTTGAGGCCGTGTGATAGACACGGGCAAAGGACACGGGCGTGTGCTCAACCGTGTGAAAACCCCTGTAGGTTCGAAATGAAAAAAAATTCCAATAATTCACACGGACGTGTGTGACCACACGGCTTACCCACACGGGCGTGCCCCTATCTCACATGGGCGTGTGCCCTGTATTAGGTCAAATTTTCCAAAAATTTTCTAAGTTCTCGATTTGGTCTTGGACCATTCCCAAACCATGTTTTGGGCCTCGTACGCCCACTTTAAGGGTTGTATGGTGTTTTATGAAAAAGTTTTAATTTGTAACAAAAATTTGTGGTTCGATTGTGTATAAATGATGGTGATATTGTCCAGTAATTTCTCGTGCTCGGGTAAGGTGATAAACCCGAGTAAGGGGTGTTACAAGTCTCATCATTCCATCACTTTTATTTTATGCACTTGTAATAGTTTGTATTTTAGTGGTGTTAGAATAGTGGTTTCAGAATTACAATTCCGACAAGTGAGTTTGTAAATATTATTATTTAATATTTACGAGTTAAGTATTATGATATAGTGAATTTTTATTTGATAATTTTATTTAACTGGATAATTAGTTAAGTATAAGTAGGTTGTCCCTAAAGTCAAGTGATTTTGAAAAATGAGGTATCAAGACCTCGTTTCTATAAATCGAGTAAATATTTTTATTAAATATTTACGGAGTTATTATATAGGTGTATTGAAGTTCAATTCAGAAATTTTAATATTTGGATAGTTAATTCAGGAAAAAAAGGACTAAATTGTAATAGATATAAAAGTTAATCACTATTGATTTTTATTAGCTAAAATATATAATTAATGTTTGTTTAAAGTCTAAAGTGGAAATTTACCACCTTGTGAATGTAGGTGGACAGTCAATGCTTATTATTTGTTAAATTATATGTTATTTTAATGTTAAATTAAATTAAATAGTTAAGTAAATATTATAAAACATATAAAACATAAAAAAGAGAAAAAGACATTATCACCTTTATTTTTCCCCTTCACCACTAATTCTCCATAGATGAATAAACCAAGCTTTTGGCCAAGCTTGTTCTTCAAATTTGGTAAGTCGATTTTAACTTATTTCTTATAATTTTTATATTTTTGAGATTATTGCAACTACTTCTAGTTAACCTTGTATCTCCAGTTTCAAAATTGTTAAAGATTTTAAAACTTGTCATTGATGAGTCTTAGATATTCTTGATAGAAAATAGTAGAAGTTATGAAATGTTTAAGGATTATTTTAGAAAGAAAATTTTGTTAATTTTGTATTTAGGGACTAAATTGTGAATATGTCAAAAGTGACATTAAATTTCTATAAAATTGGATTTTTGAGGGCTGTAGAAGGACATAATTGAAATTAGAATGAAAAAAGAAGCTCAATTGTGAAAATTATGTTTGTTTCGATTTTAGATACTAAATTGAATAAAATGTAAAAGTTTAGGGAAATTATATAAAATGAAATTTAAATATTATAAGCTTGAATTTGAGTAGTATTATGAGATTGGTATTGATATTTGGATTCTTAAATATTACTTACATCAAGTTGTTGATTTAGGTGAAAAAGAAAAAACTGTTGAGTAGTCACTAGTATCTAAAGCATTACTGTTTTGTCAAGTAAGTTCATATGAAACTTGTTGTATTTTATTATTATGTTTGAATTTTTTGTCTATACCTATTGATTATATATATACAAGTATAATTTTTATTAATACAACATTTATCAGGCTAAATTGTAAAATAAGAAATTTAAATGACAATAGTGAATAACATAGTGGTATTGACAAATTGAAGTTGTGATATGATTGAAGGATGTGTATATGATGTATATTAACTTGAGTTTGATATATTGTTATTTGAGATTACAAGTATGGTTATAAACCAATATCTCACTTATTTGATCTTCTTGTATTGTACCATGATAGAGATTTATTTTGAATAATGATTTGTATATTTGTTAATTGATCAAGGCAAGCTCATATAGTATAACTAAGTTTAAATTGTTGTTGAACTATGTTCAAATATGTATTTATTTTTTATTGAAAGTTTGAATTGTATATGAGCTAGTACACAAATTGAAAATTGAATCTAATTGAACTGAATTGTTGCCAAATGGTACGATTTGAGATTAAACCCAATGAAACTAGTAAAAATATCATATATGAGGTTATGAGTTCTTGCCTAGGTTCTCAACTCTTGCATAAGTTGTAGACTGAAGGATACATATTTAAATTCTCAATTCCTGTATAGATTACAAACTGGAGAATACATATTCAGGTTCCCAACTCCTACATATGTTGCAGACTAGAGAATACAGGTTTAGGTCCCCAACTCCTACATATGTTGCGGACTAGAGAATACATGTTTAGGTTCCTAGCTCCTATATATGTTGCGGATTGGAGAATACAGGTTTAGATTCCCAGCTCCTGCATATGTTGTGGATTAGAGAATACAATAAAAGGCGCTGGCCAGGCAAATGATTCATGTAGGTTCAAGCCTAACGGGTGACCAGACAATATTACTTTCACTTATATACAGAATACTTTTATGAAATTTCATCGGGTAATATTGTGAAAAAAAAGGTGATTTTATGCCATTGGTTATTGGCTAAGTTATACTTATGAGTTGAATATAAGATATTAGTTGATTTGAAATGAAAATGTGAACAATTGTAGTTGTATAAGTTTAGTATGCTTGAATGTTAAAGAAATGACAAAGCGTAATTGGTAATATGCATGTGAATTGAATTGTGGTATAAAATGGTGTAATACTTGGATTGAATGTAAATTATTGATTTGTTGTTGCCAATGAGAGCACATTGGTTCTTTGATAAAATGATTAGGTAAATTGGTTTTTTAACTTGGGAATATGCATGTTTTGGTGTTGGTTTGAATAGCATGAAAGGGCATTATAGGTCATTTGGTTTGAATGGTATGAAAATTGCTTAAAACAAGTCATTTATGCTGCACATGGCCATGTATCACTTACAGGTGATTGACATGACCGTGTGTGCTACACGTTCAGGTTGATTTTTAGTTCACACGGCAACATGTTATTACATGGCCTGGCAACACGGACATGTAACCCTATATTACATAGCATCAAGATATTACATGATTTGAGGAAATGGGTGTATGGCCTTGCACCACACAGCCATGTGACCTTTGTTTTACATTTATGCTTATTAATTTGTAAATGTTTCAGATTGGTCCTGATTTAGTTCCAAATTTGCTCAAAGGCTTTCGTAAGCCCGATTAAGACTTGGTTTTGATTGTAATGCATGTTTAACATGGAATTAGTTTATATTTATTGATTATTGAGTATTATTAAATAAATTTCTTGTGAATGTTTTGGTTTACTGTTGTAGCATCCCATAGCTTGGATCCAACGATTGGACCTAGTATAAGGTGTTACAACTCTCATGTTTCTTAAGTTGTTAAGCTTTTATTGTGAGTATTTATTATGGGTATTTATTGTGTAATTGAGTAAAAAACTTTAAAAGAAGCTTCAAACAAGGGAAAAGATAGGATTGTTAAGTGAATGAGGAGAAATGAGCTTTCTCCTATTTTGTTCTTTTGGAGGGTAAATTCTCATAGATCCATTCTTACCTTATAATGAAAATATTGCTAATGTAATATTTAGTAGAACATATAGTAAGTGAAAAAGAGTGTTTAAGTATATAATTACAAAAAAGGAGACAAGAACTAGTAAAGGTGTAAATATGTTCAACATAGTAGCTTAAACTTATTGAATAAAGAAAATGAGTTAATTTGAGTTGTTAAGGCCAATCATAGTATATGTGGCTTAAATATTACTAACATGGACATATGACTTATATTGTTAAATGGGCTTATTGTTGGGATTTAATGTCCTTAGTGTAGTTTTTTTAATCATAATGTACTTGTAATTTTTCTAATAAATTAGTTTAATGAAATTCTATCATTCACATTAATATCATTTGAAATTTTCCTGAACAGTTTCTTCACGCAAAGCAAAATGAACAAGCAAATCTTGGCTCACTGATTATCTAGTGCTTAACTAATCTTAAGTTTCATTATATGGTTAGATCAAAATACAAGAAGACAACTTATATTAGTAGGTAACCTAAATGGTTCATAATCTAATTGAAATTGAGCAAATCAATTTAAAAGACTTATGTTGTCTACCAAGTCCAAATTAAGAGATACATTATCTTGGGTATTGGAGTGAATGATTCCTAAAAGATAAAGACATAGATATGATTGTCTAGATTGACAATACATTAGATAGGACCAAGTAGAATGAATATTTGATCTATTAATGGATTTATTCGTTTGTAACGCTCATTGTGTGGCTTACCTTAATCTTGAGTAAGTGATAAACTATGCATTTGTGACTCTTATACTTTGATGTATTGAAAGTCTGAGTTCAATTGGTATTAGAGCTGAAAGTTGGTACGTTGGGTATTTGATTTTTGTTTGACATAACCTTACTTACAATAATGGAATTTATAGCCTAAGCAAAGGGTAAATGATATCCTCTCATTGTCATTACATGGTAGATGAAAAAGTAACATAGCCATGAGTCATTTGTCTAGGTAAAATGATTTAATTACTATGTGTTAGTAATTGATTTTTTTCATGAATGAAGATGTAATGGTTACCATGATATCAAATAAGATCATATTGGGTAAATTGAGTTAACCCAAAAAGATTAAGGATATTCGATTAGGTAACACATAGATGACGAGGTCATTAGACAAGCACTAGATAAGTAGCTTTCGTAATGGTATATAATCGGGAGAGCAAATTCATAATACTTTGGTAGAATTCCTCCATGACTAAATGATCTGCCATAATTTAGTACAGAGTAAACTATTTTTTGCACTTAAGGAGTCTGAATACAAACATTTCCATTCAGTTTTGGTAGAATTCCTCCAGGGTCGAATGAGGCCTAAGTAAGAGTTAACGTACTTCGTGAGTATGCAGGAGACCATTAAAAGGCATTTTAGATTGATACTGAATGCTATGGTGCAACACCGGAGGTTCGATGTCACAACATGGAGAATAGAATGGAGAAAGTACGACATTGCCTTCGATGTCGTACACTAAGGATGTTGTGACATACTCTTGAAGGCATCCCAACGAGGAGCATACTAACTTCTATTTCGCGATAAAGGTCCTAGTTTCTATGTCACGACATCAACTCTGGGACAGAAATTAAACACAAAGTAGGGGTGTTTTGGTCCATACAATTAAACTTAAAGCTTGGGAACATCATCTGACCTAGGACTAAGGACGACAGCCACCTAAAGGCTATAATTAGGCTTATTTGGCACATGTTATGGACACCATTCCATTAACCTAGATTTTCTATTTAGATTTAGTTTCATTTTTTTTCTTTCTTTGTTTGTTTTAGAGTTTAGTTTATTTGCTCGTTGCTTTCCTTCAAGAGATCTGATTTGTAAAAATGATCAACTTATGGGGATTTATGTTATTATTTATATAAATTAGGCTTTTCTTAAATGTTGCACTTCAATTCATTTACCATATTTTATTCTTCCATATATTCCACATTGTTTATGAAAGTCACGAGGAACCAATCCTTCTATGGGGTTTAACTAGTGGAAGCATGATCTATGAACTATTTTGTAGGGTTACTTAATGGATTAGTTTTTTGGGAAAGGAAGAACGTGAAACAAACCCTAAGCCTGACAACCCCGGAAAGTCATCAAGGTGGGAATTAACCCAAAATTGGTATTGTCCATCTGTGAACACCTTCACCTCAAGCTAGTTTGGACTGTAAGGTCAGAAGATAAGTAGTCCTTGCTGACTCATTATGTTAGTGGAAGATTGAAAGATCCTGCTAGGGTAGCAACTAGTTGGTTGACAAGGAATCCAAAATGACAGTTGATTAGGATTGCCGAAGCAAGCTAATCACCCTTAATCGTATTTGATTTCTTCTACTTTTTCTATCTCTTGAAATTTAATTTTTCTTTTATGTTACTTTGTTTTATTATTAGTACTATAAAACTCCTAAAAATATCTTATTTACGTTTCCATACTATTACTTGATTAAATTATTAATTAGATCTTTTAGTGTGTAGGTTAAAATTGATCTAGCCTTCACCTCCCTTAGGTATGATCCTCGGAGTACTGACCCACTCCGTTGTAAAACTATATTACAATTAGACCCGTATACTTGTGGATACCGCCTCGTAATTCTATATTTAAATGTAGCATTCACACTTTGGATGTTACTACGTCCAGAAGTGATCAAATTGTTGGTGCCATTGCCGGGGAGGTAACGTCACTAGGTTAATTTTAATTTTTGTACATAAAAGAATAATTAGGAAATTTGTAGGCTATAGATACGATTTTATTTTATTTATTGTTACTAATCTCCTCTTTCCAGGTTTAGTGCATGACTCGCAGTAGGGGCACACCTATTGTAGCAGCCACTGATCTAGAAAGAATAATCTGAAGAAACTATCGTTAGCAACAACAACAGCAATAGCAGATGCAAGATCCATCACCTGCTACAGGTAACGTACCACGTGAAAATCCATTGTTTGACAACGGTGACGATAATGCCCTAAGAAATCCACCTGCACCACTGTTACCCACAAACATACTTATCACTCAAAATGAGAGAACCCTAAGGGATTATGCCTTACCAAGCTTGGATATGGTTCAAGAAAGTATAGCAAGATCGACAATTATAGCTAATAATTTTAAGATAAAATCGACTATGATTCAGATGATCTAGAATAATATGCAATCTAGGGGTACAATGACAAAGGAACCTAACCAACATTTAAAATTGTTTCTCCAACTCTGTGATACTTTTAAGTATAATGAGCTCACAATAATGTTATTCGTCTTCAGTTGTTCCTCTTCTCCTTGATTGATAATGCTTTTTCTTGGTTAGACTCACAAACACCAAGGTTTATCACGACATGGGATGAACTCGCTAGAAAGTTCTTATAGAAGTTTTTCCCGATTAGCAAAGCAGTCTAACTGAGAGAGATTGTTGTTTTTAGACAAATGAAGGGAGAAAATTTCTATAAGGCATAGGAACGTTTCAAAATGTTGAATAAAAAATGCTCGCATCACAGATTTTCTGAGTGGATGTGACTACAAGTATTTTATAATGGGTTGGATGCAAATGCACGATCTGGATTAGACGGAGCAGCAGGAGAAGCCCTGATGAACAGAATGTATGAGGATGTGTACGAGATCATTGAGAACATGGCACTAAACTCTTGCCAATGGCCAATTGAATGATTCACATATGGTTAGAAACTTGCTACGATAAAAGCTATCCAAGAGGATGATAAGTATCAACAGTTAGTGTATAGACTCAACCTTATCGAATCTACTTTTGCACCATCTATGCATGGGGGAGATAAACTACTCTTCCACTATATCAATAATCCAGTTAAGGATGTAAATTACATCATGAATAGGGGTAGAAACCCTTATTCGAACACATATAGTCCCGATTGGAGAGATCACCTGAATCTGAGATCGAGGGGAACCAATGAGCAGGTAATAGTTTAAATCAAGTTAAAAACACTAATGACCAACATCCTTATTTGCAGAAACCCCAGGATAAGGTCAACCCAAATGACTATACTGCATGCGGTCAATGATTAGATAGAATTGAGGGAGAGATGTAGTCAATGAGAAAAAATGTCAAGCAGGGGTGGTTTGAGTGCACCAATTCGACAACAACATTGACTAAACTGGACAAACAAATGATTCAAAGGATGAGCATGATGTTTGATATCAAAAGAAAAATTGGCATAGGTATCCCCAGCAATATGGAGAGAAGGTCTATTGACCTAGTAGTTAGTATTAATTTAATGCCTTTATCAATTTTTGAAAAACTCGGGTTAAGGGGTCTGAAATCTACTCAGATAACATTACAGTTGGCTGACAGGTTTTCAGTACTTCAGAAAGGGGTATTAGAAGATGTGTTAGTTAAAGTACGAAGTTTCATTATCCTTGTTGATTTTGTGGTGCTTGATTTCGAAGAAGATCGTGAGATACCAATCTTATTAGGAAGACCCTTTTTAGCCACTTCTAGATCCACCATTGATTTAGAAAAGAATGAATTAACTATGAAATTTAATGCTGAGACTAAAACTTTTAAATGTGGCCATCAATCGTGCGAGGAAGATAGGAGGAAGTTAGGGAAACAATGCAAAAAAAAAATATTTATTTCTAGCGTCCTCGAGTTAAGGGACATGCTCCCTTTTATACATGTAGAAAGAATAAACATGTTTAAGGAAAGGAACAAATGGGCACATGTGGAATGGCACAATGGAAGATGGACCAATATTGACAGGTCAGGAAAAACCTCCATCGGTTAATTGATTACACTGTCGGATGAATTCGACAGTAAAACTTAAAAATTAGTTAAATTGTTGCTTAAATTTGGTAAATTATTGTATATTTAACTAATTACCTAGTATAGATTTTAACTTTTATTTGATGTAGGTTCATCTCTAAATCGAAACATCATTAAAGCTAGAACTTTTTAGCTGAAACAGAGTCAGTGTCGCGACATCACCCCAACGAGTCACGACATAGCAAACAATTTCCTTCAGACCTCTAAATTGATGGACGTGTCACAACATGGAACCCTTGTGTCGTGACATTAACATACTGCCACAGATGTTGTGACATAGAACCCTTATGTCGCGACATCACTGCAATTTTCTACAATTCATTTGTGTAACCCGACAACTTACCCTTCATTTAACTCGATTTTTAACCCTTTAAAATACCATTTTCTAACCTAAACCCTATATACTTCTAGTTAAAACACCTCTTAACCTTTAATCCCTTAAAATCTATCAAACCTCTCAAAACCTCTTAAACCTTTAACCTTTAATTTCTTAATCATTCTATTTCCTCTTCACAAACTCTTCAATCATACTTGGTGCAACAAGGAATGGGAACACTACGGGAAAGCAAGGAATTCAAATGAACTTCGACTATATATTTAAGCTTTACTCTATGTTACTCTGTAGAAAAAGTAGGTCTGCATCGGTAAATAGATCCACCAAAACATGAAGAGATGCATTAGTAGCCTGAAGGTGGGAGTTTTCTTTCCTCATCTAGTGACGACCTTATGCAAAATGGTGGGTGAACCTATGACATCCACTGAGCAAATGCTAAAACCTTCTAGAAGTATCATCATAGACACCTTTTTCCAAAAATACATTGAGTTATGAGCCAAACAGATAAAAGATTGGAACAAGCAACAACAAGAAGCAACAATGACACCAGCTTCACCTCAAAGGTTGACACAAGCTTAACAAGAAGTTGGTAAAAGTAGTCATCCAAACCTACATTGGATGATTTAGTGGTTCTAGGAATCGAGACCAATTTTTTAAGAATTTTCTAGGAAAAATAACATTCGGGTCCCCAATTAGACACTTGACATGTTTGGGCTGATAAATATGGAAAAAGAAGAAGAAGGGTAAGATAATATGGAGGATGATAAGGATGACAAAAGTGAGGAGATGGATTTTGAAGAGGATGATTGAACATTTTTATTTTTGAAAACCTGTATTATATCATCTTTTTAAGTTTTCTTTGTAAGACCCAACGTGAAGATGACTCAAACAATTTGAGCTACCACGATCAAAGCAGGAAAAACCCACAATTAGCAGTTGGAGTGACCATGATCAATAGGGTAACTTCCTTCCTTATCTATTTATGGGCTACACATTGAGGACAATATGTCAGCTAAAGTATGGGGGGGTAACAAAGAAAACTTGCTTATTTTTCATTTTTCTACGTTTTTTTTTTCTTATTTTTGGTGTTTTTGAGCTTGTAGAAATAAAAGTGACTAGTTAGGAGCATGTACATAGGTTATTTGTGTTTATGAATAAATTTGACATGAGGAACTAATCCTTCTATGGGGATTAATGAGTGGAGGCACAATCTATTAACTATTTTGTAGGGTTACTCAATTGATCAGTTGTTTAGGAAAGGAAGAGCATGAAACAAACCCTAAGCCTGACAACCCCGGGAAGTCATCAAGGTGGGAATTAACCCAAAATTGGTATTGTCCATCCGTGAACACCTTTACCCCAAGCCAGTCTGGACTGTGAGCTTGAAAGATAAGTAGTCCTTATTGACTCATTATGTTAGTGGAAGATCGAAAGATCCTGCTAGGGTAGTAACTAGTTTGTTGACGGGGAACCCAAAATGAAAGTTGATTGGGATTCCCGAAACAAGCTAAGCACTTATCATCAGATTTGATTTCTTTTACTTTTTCTACCTCTTGAAATTTAGTTTTTCTGTTATGTTATTTTGATTTACTATTAGTACTATAAAACTCCCAAAAATCTCTTATTTACATTTTCGTACCATAACTTGATTAAAGTATTAATTAGATCTTTTACTGTGTAGGCTAAAATTGATCTAGCCTTCACCTCTCTTGGGAATGATCCTTGGTGTACTCACCCACTCCATTGTAAAACTATATTATAATTAGACCTGTATACTTGCGGATATCATCTCATAATTTTCTATTTTAATGCAGTATTCAAACTTCGATGTTAGTACGTCCGGAGGTGGTCACTAAATAATGTTGTACTTGATAGAAGAAGAGTCGAAATTTAATTAAAAAATATTTAGGCCCTAATTATATATGCCTAATCGGTCTCTCCACTAACTCGATATAACTTCAATGGCTTGCATTTTAATTGATGAGATGAAAATATGAAAATGAAATATTAGAGAAACAGATCGCATGTATCATTATATGTGTAACACCCCTTACTAGTGTTCGACGCTGGGATAGGGTACAAGGCATTACCCTTCTAAAATACGTGCAACCATTCAATCTAAACTCATGGAAATGCGTGCCAATTTAAAACTTTTTCAAATATTGTCTTACAAACCCTCACATGGGCCTATGAGACTAAAAACATGGTTTAGAAACAACCTGGGACCATTTCGGGCACTTAAGAAAATTTCTTCAAAAACTAGTAAAAGTAGGGCACACGCCCGTGTGGAAGGGTACCATGTTCATGTGGCCCCTAAACATGGCCGTGCTGATGGCCCGTGTGCTTCACGCGGCCTAATCTCCTAGGGACACGCTGGTGCCCCTTGTTCGTGTGGATTTATCTTCTAACATCGAACCTACAGGGGTTTTCACACGGCCTGACACACGCCCGTGTCTCTCATACGGCCAAGACACGCCCGTGTCTCTTGTACGACCAAGACACACCCATGTCGCAGCCTGTGTGCAAAAACCTTGAAATTTTGTTTCTAATGTCATCACTCACACGGCTGTGGCACACGCCCGTGTGATGGCTATGTCCTCCACACGGTTGAGACATACCGCTGTGTCTCGTGCCCGTGTGGAACACTGATGGGCATTTAATTTTTCAACTTAATGTGCAGGGCACATACGACCTTATCACACGCCTATGGCTAGATTGTGTGTCCCATACGGCCTAGACACACGCCCGTGTGTCTACCCCTGTGGACAAAAATGGGCTATCTACCAAGCCTCTTTGCCACCCTAAAACAACTACAAAGGCATACTCAAACATGCCAAGACTAAAATACTCAACCAATAGCCATAATTTCGGCATCCACATATCTTAATATGATCAATCTAAACAACCATCATACAACTACCCTAACAACTGCATTCCTCAACCCATTTTGCATAATCATGAAACATCAACATTTCATTTATTAACCATAGATAATTATCAGCCAATACTATTGGCTTTAGACAAAATGTAGTATTTCAAATTCAAGTCAACATATTTGGCTCCCAAAATAATATGACACAACCCATATCTAGTTTCTATACATGCCATTTCCTAAAATACTTCAATCTAACTATACCGAGTGATCAAGCTGATAGTGTGAGCGTGGCCTCCGATGACCGATGATCCACAAGCTAACTAAGCGGTACTATAAGAAAATGGAAAAGAGAAGGGTAAGCATAAAGCTTAGTAAGTCTATATGTAAACATTTAATAACAAAACCAAGCATTGGACAAATTAAAGTGTGGCTTAACTATAACGATACTTCCAAATCATAGATTCACTTGCTCGTCCCACACCTTACCCAATATCCTCAATACCATTTTTACGCACAAAGCTCATCTCATTAATATGTACATTTCCTGCACTTATTTACCACCACAACACTCGTGAATTCCATGTAAATGATTCCACAACATACACATCCATGCACTATCCCATAAAAGATAAATTTGCACATAGTAATTTGTAGTAATTTTAATAATAAGGTGGTTTCGCACTTAGCCCACCATCATCAATAATTTATGGTGGTTTAGCACATAGCCCACCTTTTTCGACAATTTACAGTGGTTCCACACTTAGCCCACCTTTATTGACAATTACAATGGTTTTGCACATAGCCCATCTTTATCAATAATTTTGGATAATAGCGCACTTAGCTCACTAGTTTCAACTATCATCTGGTGGTTTCGCACATAGCCCACCTTCATCTATGTTTTATGAAATTTTACCTGTACTCTCATTTCTCGCATTTTTATCCAATAACAATATCATTCAACCACATATTATATAAGGCAATTATGAATGAAAGCATTAATAAAAGAGTTATGGTTTACATATAAACTTACCTCGGTATATAAAATGTGATAAATCGATCGATCTCAATCTACGAGCTTGGCTTTTCCCCAATCTAAATTCAGGTCTCGTGCTTCTTGATCTATACGAATGAAAATTCACTAATTTTAATCACCAATTTAATCTAACCATTCAAAAGTGATAAATTTGGAAAAATGACCATTTTGCCCCTAGACCTTAGCAAAATGACCGCTTTACCCCTAGACTTGGAAATTAATTTTTATTGAATTTCCTCATTAACCAAGCCTAACTAAGCTCTTTTTACTCTTATAGCTACCCCGAATTCTCATTATTCCATACACTTACTCTTTATTTTACAACTTTACAATTAAGTCTAATTTAGGTGTTTTCCATGAACACCCTTTTTCAAAAGTTGTTTATTTAACAACCTACATTCATTTTCCTTCATAAAATTCCGGAAAACAATACTTGTACACTCATGGTAAATCTCAAAACTTTCAACCATTTTGCACAATAGACCCTTGAACAGGTAGCTCATGCTACAAGGGTCTCAAAAATGCAAAAATATTTAAGAAAAGCTTTAGGAATCACTTACTTGCACGGATGAAAGATGGCTGAAATTTTGGAATCTTTCAAACCCTTATTTTACTGGTATATTTTGGAAAGAAGAATAAGAAAGTGAAGAAAATAATGATTTTGTTTATTTTATTGTTTCTTAGTCAAAATTGGTCACCAACTACATCTAATTTTGACTCAATTTTATTTCTTTGTCTCCTTTACTTCACATAGCCGGCCAACCTCAATCCCAAAGGCCAATTGCCCTTTAAAACCCCCAAATATTAGTTCTCTAGCTATTTAACTCATTTTACTAGCAAATCACAACTTTTACCTTTTATGCGATTTAGTCATTTTTCATAATTAAGCTTTCAATCGCGTAAATTAAATTACCAAAATTTTCATGCACCCTTATAAACATGCTATAACACATATAATAGTGCTAAAATAATTTTCTCAAACCTTGGGAAGTGATTCTAAAATCACTGTTCTGACTAGGCCCAATTTCAAGCCGTTACAATTCTCACCCTTAGGGATTTTTGTCCCCGAAAACCTTACCGTGGAAAAGGTTTGGATACTGATCTCTTATTGTCTCATCTGGTTCCCATGTGGCTTCCTCAACTCCATGTTGATGCCATAATACCTTCACTAATGCTATATTCTTATTTCTCAATTGCTGAACCTCTCGAGCCAAAACTTTAACCGATTCTTCACCATAGGTCACATCCAGACTAATCTCTATCTCTTTTGGTGAAATCACGTTTGAAGGATCGGAGCGATAACGGCATAACATAGACACATGAAACACATCATGGATCTTCTCTAATTCTCGAGGCAATGCTAAACAATATGCTACCGGTATAATTCTCTTACTCACCTTATAGGGTCCTATAAACCGTGGACTCAACTTGCCTTTCCTTCTAAATCGAAGGACTTTCCTCCACGGGGAAACCTTTAAGAACATTTTATCCCCTACTTGAAACTCAGTCTCTTTTCTTTTCAAATCCGCATAGGATTTCTATCTATCCGAGGTGACTTTCAAATAATCTCGAATCACCTTAACCTTTTCTTCGGTCTCCGACCAAATCGACCCCGTGTATTTGATTTTCTTTAAGTTCCGACCAATATAAGGGCGTTCTGCACTTGTGCCCATACAAAGCCTCATAAGGTGTCATTTTCAAGCTCGACTGATAACTATTGTTGTAGGCGAATTTAGCTAATGGCAAGTACTTTTCCCAATTGCCTTAGAACTCGAGAACACAACATCTCAACTTGTCTTCGAGAATTTGAATTACCCTCTCTGACTGGCCATCAGTTTGAGGATGGAAGGCTGTGCTAAAATTCAACTTTAACCCCAATGCCTCTTGTAGCTTTTTCTAAAATAGAGATGTAAATCTCGGATCTCTGTCCGAAATTATCAACAAAGGTACTCCGTACAATCTCACTATCTATGAAATGTACAAATCAGCTAGTTTCTCGAGTGAGTAATCCATGCGAACTGGTATAAAGTGAGTCGACTTAGTTAGCCTATCAACGACAACCCATACTGCATCTTTCTTCTTTGGCGACAAAGGCAATCCAGAAACAAAATCCATACTAACCCTGTCTTATTTCCCCTCAGGGAACATTATGGGCTGAAGTAAACCTGAAGGTACTTGGTGTTCGGCTTTTACTTGCTGAAAAACTAGGCACTTCGAGACAAACTCTGAAATGTCTTTTTTCATTCCCGACCACCAATACATTTTCTTTAAGTCATTATACATTTTCACGCTACTCGGGCGAATAGACAAACGACTACTACGTGCCTCTCGCAAAATCCTCTGAATAAGTGTAGCATCTTTAGGTACATAGATTCTGTCTCAGTACATTAAACATCCGTCGGCCATAACTCAGAAATTTGATTCATTTCTCGTCTCGCACTGAGCTATCTTAGTTTGTAAATCTTTATCATTTTTCTGAGCTTCGACAATTTCTTCCAGAAACATTGATCTGGCTCTCATCTAGGCTAGGATTGATCCATAGTCACTTACAGTCAACTGAGTGCCCATCGCCCTCAAAGCGAACAATTATTTTCTACTCAAAGCGTCGGCTACCACATTCGCCTTCCCGGGGTGATAATCGATCACCAACTCATAGTTCTTTAGTAACTCTAACCATCTTCATTGCTGTAGATTCAACTCTTTTTGCGTCATCAAATACTTTAGACTTTTATGGTTCATGAAAACTCAGCATCTCTCGCCATACAAGTAGTGTCTCCAAATCTTCAATGCGAACACGACGGCGGGCAACTCTAAATCGTAGGTCGGGTAATTTTTCTCATGTGGCTTTAGTTGCCTTGAGGCATAGGCTATTACCTTCCTTTCTTGCATGAGCACACACCCCAATCCATTCAAGGAAGCATCACTGTACACTAGGAATTCCTTTCCCATTTTTGGTTGCACCAACACTAGGGCTTCGGTCAACAAAGGCTTTAACTTTTCAAAACTCTGTTGGCATTTTTCCATCCACTCAAACTTAACATCTTTTTGAAGTAACCTCATCATCGGAGTAGCTATCGTTGAAAATCCTTTAACAAATCTTTAGTAGTAGCCCGCTAGGCCTAAGAAACTCCTAATCTCTGTCACATTCCTCGGCAGTTTCCACTCAACAATAGTCAATATCTTGCTTAGGTCGACTCTGATCCCATCACCCAACACAATGTGTCCCAAGAATCTTACCTCTCGCAGGCAAAATTCACTCTTGCTAAACTTGGCGTACAATTGTTTATCCCTCAAAGTCTACAATACGGTCCTCAAGTGCTTCGCATGCTCACCCTTGTCACGATAATATACAAGTATGTCATCAAAAAAGATGACAACAAACTTGTTCAAGTAGGGTCAGAAAATGCAGTTCATCAAGTCCATAAATACTGCAGGGGCATTTGTCAAGCCAAAGGGCATAACGAGGAACTCATAGTGGTCGTACCTTGTCCGGAAGGCAGTTTTCGGCACATCTTGTTCCTTGACTCTCAGCTGGTAATACCCTGACCTTAGATCAATCTTAAAGAACACAATCGCTCCTTTCAATTGGTCGAACAAGTCTTCGATCCTCTGTAAAGGATACTTGTTCTTCACTGTAACCTTGTTGAGCTGGCAGTAGTCTATGCACAACCTTATTGAGCCATTATTTTTCTTAACAAATAAAGCCGGCGCTCCCCACAGAGAATAACTCGGTCTTGTAAAACCTTTATCCATCAAATCTTGCAACTGGGCCTTCAATTCTTTAAGTTCTGTCGGAGCCATCCTATATGGAGCAATCGAGATAGGTGCTTACTAGGAACCAACTCGATTCCAAACTCTATTTCCCTCTCTAGAGGTAATCTGGGCAACTCTTCCGGAAACACATCCGGGTACTCATATACCACTGGCACCGAATCAATTTTCTTTTCAGATACTTGGGTGTTCAACACAAAAGTGAGGTAAGCTTCACACCTTTGCTCAAAGATCTTTCTGCAGTCAAAGAAAAAATTAATCCTAGCAAGTTATTTGGTTCACCTGATTCTACCCGAAGGTTATCTCCCTTTTCACATCTCAAACTAATAAATTTCCTCCCACAATCCACTATCACATTATGCGTGGATAACCAATTCGTACCCAGGATTACATCGAATTCATCAAACGACAATAGCATAAGATTGGCCAGAAAACAGTGACCCCTAATTGTCAAGGGACAGTTTTTTACATAGTTGGTCAACTAACACGTGTTTGCCTAGTGGATTAGTCATATTTACCACGAATTTCGTAGACTCAACTAGCACATTTATACTAGGTACCAACTTCATGCAAATGTAAGAATAGGTAGACCCCGGATCAACTGAGCAAGAACAGACATATCGTGGATAGAAAAAGTACCAGTAATCAAATCTGAGGATGAGGCTTCCTCGCGAGGTCGAATGGCATAAGTCCTTGCTAGCGCTCGGCCCTCAGATCTTATGGCCAGATCTCTAGGGGCACCTTTGCTGCCAGCCCTACTCTTCAGGTTCATCTGTGGTCTACTACTCGACAGTGCACTACTCGGTCGAGCATGTAACACCCCTTACCCGAGTCCGACGCCAGGACGGGGTATGAGGCGTTACCTTACTGAGTCATACTACAACTTGAAATCTCGGGCTATAAAATTTCTTTTCTTTTAAAAACTTACCATTCATTCTCTTAACAACCTCATCATTGGCTTACGAGACCCGTAACATACATTAGATGCGTTCTGGAACTGATCCAAAAACTTTTGGCGACTTAGAAAATTTTTACTTAAAACAGGGCCACACGCCCGTGTGGGGTGGGACACTCCCGTGTGGGCAGGCCTTGTGGTCTCACACGAACATGTCCCTAGCTCGTGTCTAATTTTTTTTATTTTCAACCTACAGGGGTTTTGACATGACTTGGGCACAAGCCTGTGTCTATGGCCCATGTCCCTCATACAGCCTAAACACACCCGTGTCAACATACCATGGAGTATTCTGACTTGAATACCACAATCATCAGAATTGCACATGGCCAAGGCAAACACCCGTGTGCTCAGTCCGTGTTCTATACTAACTTAAATAAATTGGATGCAGGGGGCACACGGCCTATTAACATGCCTTTGAGGCTGACCGTGTGTCACACACGGCCTAGGCACACACCTGTGTGCCCAACCGTGTGGACAACAATAGGCTATTTTCCAAGCATTATGTCACCCTGAAACATAACCAAACACAAGCCAATTCCATAACTCATAACAAGGCATAACATATTCTCATAATACTATTAATTAAGTCATCCCAATGCTAACATACATATCATTCTCAAACACTTTACTATACTTAAATATGCAAGATTGCACATTCATGAATTTCATCTTCAATGCATAAAACATGAGTTAGGCAATATTAGGCCATTTCCAAAGGCCATTACAACACTACTAAAGTAATACCAAGCCAATGCCTATGGCTACACAAAATGACACTTAGTAAAATAACTAATTTTGCTATACCAAAATGAATGTCTTGATAGTGTGACTTTGAGCCTCGACTTTAACGATCCCCGAGCTGGTATGGCAAATTTACATGGAAGAGGGAAAAGGAAACAGTGAGCACATAAATGCTTAGTAAGCTGCATGAATAAAATAGCAACTAAAATTATGAGACATTACTCAAATAAGTTATCATAAGCCTCATATAATTTCTTACTCATCTTCATGACTTACTCAATCTTTCACTTACTCATGCTTCTCATGCTGTAATTTTCATAACATTATACTCTCAATATCTCATACTTACTCGTATATACCTGCAACACTCAACATGAAACTTTAGCCTTTCTCTTGAAACTTATCAACCTGAATAATTTTCTCATTTAAAACTCTTTTAAAAACATACTGAAGGATGTTCGTAAGTCAATCTCATGAAATGATGGCAATGCCATGTCCTAGACATGGTCTTACATGGGACCACACATCAATGTTGATGCCATGTCCCAGACATGGTCTTACACGAGATCGTACTCTGATGCCGACGCCATGTCCCAGACATGGTCTTACACGGGATCTCATATCGGACGCCCATGCCATGCCCTAGACAAGGTCTTACAGGGGATCCTTATCTCCTCTCGATGCTGAAGCCATGTCCCAGACATGGTCTTACACAGGACCTCATCTCGGATGCCCATGCCATGTCCCTGACATGGTCTTACAGGGGATCCTTATCTCCTCTCGATGCTAAAGCCATGTCCTAGACATGGTCTTACATGGGATCTCAGTTCAGTGCCGATGCCATGTCCTAGACATGGTCTTATACGGGACCTACAATACTCATGATATGATTACGATATCCTTCATATCAATTAAACATGTATGTAATTTATCTTTTCATGATTTTCCTCATTTCTTGGTAGTATTTCACATCAACAATGTCATGAATCTCAAACATTTCCTCAACATATCAATACCATGAAAATTTAACATATCTTATACAAAATCATATACATGTCTTCATGGAATACCATAATTTCATAAAAGTCATAGTAATGAATTCACATAACATAGGAGCTAAATTATTAAATACAACTTACCTCGAGTCCAAAATGTGGGCAAATGCTAGGCTTAGTCCACTACTTTACTTTTACCTCGATTTCAGTTTGACCTTTGTGTTTCTTGATCTAAAATGGAAAAGTTGACTTATTTAGTATCCACATTGACTAAATACCTCATAATTCATACTCTGTCAAAATTTATAATTTTAACCCTAAACTTTTGCATATTTGCAAAATAGTTCCTAGGCTCGTATAATGAAATGTGTCTATTCTTTTGGCTACCCAAGCCTAGCCGACACCTACTAGAGTCCATACAAGCCTACTGTAACAACCTAAAGCCCATATCCGTCGCCGGAATGGATCACGAGAAATTACAAACCAAAATTCAACATTCAAACATCTTACATACAATATTTAAACAACTCACATATATATATATATATATATTAACGAGTTCATAAATTATAATACACATGTGAAAAATATCCAAAACTCATTCTATTCAATCTTCTATTCGGCCATTATAACATGAAATTCATGAATTAATCAATTCTAATATGATATTATGCCTAAACTAACATTAACCAAAAATCCAATAATTTACTACTAGCATATGCGCATATGTAACCCAAAATCTCATAAACCATTATAGTATTATACAAATAAAGAAGTTACTATTCATTTGGTCAAAACACTCTATTAGCCGAACATAGTCGAGCATATGACCGTTTCACATTTTAACTTAAAAGCCAATATCCAAACAAATATATTAACATTAAGGAAACCATTTGAATTTTACTATAGTTTACTAATTAAACACGCATCATTTGCATATATGAATATAATATCTAAATGAAATCTACCTTAATTCCTCAACTAAAACATTCAACTATTTACCTACATATAATCCAAGTTTCAAATATGACATTAATACTAAATATATATATACACCTAATCATTACAATTCAATTGTTTAAGGCATTTAACCACTTTCTCTTGTAAACAACCACCAAGTTTATCAAACAACCATAAAGATTAATAGATCATATTATTCACATCATAAGTATGCTTACCAAACTAATATAACTTAAACATTATAAGTTCACAAAATTAGTTAATTAGCCATTTTCTCATGGCTTATCATATATACACATCATCTAAAATACAACATCCCAACCTCGTCTAACCTATACATGCTGTAGATCGAGCTTAAGTATATACTACTGAAACAAAAGATAGCGTGATGAGATTCCTGCTGATCCCCAAGCTTGTAGCTAGCTTCAAAAGTCTATAAACACAGTAACATAACATTTAAAGTAAGTTTACAAAACTTAGTAAGTCATTAGCTAAATAACCAATTAGTAACAACTTAATTCGAGTAATAAAGTAACCAATTTAGTTTATAGCTTACTCAATTATCATTAAGCCAAATACTTAACATATACTTATAATCCCAATCGAATCATTAAAACGATTTCATTAAAATCAAAACACATACAGTTATGATCATCTCATCTACGCACATTTTTATCGTTAATCGACCATTACCAACTTATAACATATATGCCAAAATAACTACTTAAGATTGGATACTCAATAGCATTTATACATATCTTTGTAACATAATAATTCAATATTCAAGTGACTTTACACAAGCACATACTCATATATCTGAACACAATGTAAGTTTTCTTAGCTTAAATTCACTTCTGCATTTCTTCCATTTCATCTGAATCTATGTAAATATAATTTGAACTTAAATCACCAGCAATAAGCTTGCTAGGCATAAGCCTGAATTAAACACCAGCTCAAAGCCTGCTAGACACAATGTCTGTTATTTATTCACCGGCACTTAGCCTGCTAGGCGTAAAGCCCAATTATGCTCATCGGCACTAAGCCTGCTAGGCTCAAAGCCCGATTATGTTCATTGGCACTAAGCCTGCTAGGCACAAAGCCCTATTATGTTCACCGGCACTAAGCCTGCTAGGCACTAAGCCTGAATCAAATCCAACTCAAATTAGGTATACTCTTATGTTGTTAAATCATTAATATCCATTCGTTTTCAGACTAAATATACCATGTTCATATACTAAAATGCTAATACATACTATTTTAAAAACAACTCTCTAACCAAAGTCATCAATATCAAATATAAACACATACTTACTCATTCATTTCATATTCGGTAATCACATTTAACACATAGTAAATATCATTATCAATTGAAGTTCATATTCGGCAAACACGTGGCAATCTTCTAAAAATTCAATTTAACACCTATATCAATTCATTATTAAAATTTAATACATAAAATAGATTAATGACTTACCTCGGATATTGACAAACAGTAGATTTGACTACTCGGCTAATTTAGCTTTCCCCCGATCCGAATTTGATTTCCTTTCTTCTTGAGCTTCAAGTTTCGAATGAGACCCATTTAAACTAAATTTTTATGCAATTCAATCCAGTATAAACATGTAAGCAATTTGCCGATTTTGCCCCTACTAATTTTCACATTTGGCAATTTAATCCCAAAATCAAATTATATTAACTTAAAATAATTCTACATATCAATCCTTGGCCAAATACTCCCATTTCACAAACAATCCTTCACATTTCATTAATTTAGCAAATTACTCCATTTAGTTAATATGTTAACATATTAGTCTTACTACTTCAACTTCATCAAAATTTCTAAGATAAAACTTAAAAATTTAAACACACTTCAATTTATCTATTTAAACACTCAATTTCCCAAAACTCTCAACCTTGGCAACATTCGAAATACACACCATATACGAAAATTCGAACATGGGTTTTATACTATACGAAGCAACGAATCTAAAAATGTAAAAATTATCAAAAATCAAAATCAAACGTACCTTCAAATTGAATCTCAAAGTGCTGAATGCTTAACCTCCCATTCTTTTCTTTCTTGTTTTTGATTTCGACAATTACTATGTGTATCAATCTTATTTTATTCCATTATTTCTTTTATGTTATGTTTTATTATAAGCTAATTCTTAATTTAGTTTTTTAACCTTTGTTATAAACTACCAAATTCATATATATTAAGGAGTTGACCGTCCAACACATATAACCAAGGGCAATTTACCACATAAACACCCCATATTAAAATCCACTATCATTCTAATCCTTATGCATTAAGCCATCAAGTTTTCATTTTATACAATTAAACCCTTTTACAAAATTAAACACACAAATAGTCGAATTAACGTATGAAAATTGTACGAGTATCAATTCACACAAATTAAATGCATAATATAAAGATAAAAAATATTTTCTGACTCGAATTCATGGTCCCGAAACCATTATTACGATTAGGGTCAAAATTAGGCTGTCACAACTCTTCCCCCTAAAGGAATTTTCGTCCCCGAAAATCTTACTAGCGAAAAGGTTGGGATATCATTCTTTCATTAAATTCTCAAGTTCCCAAGTTGCTTCTTCAACCCCATGCTTGTGCCAAAGTACTTTAACTAACGAGATTTTCTTTTTTCGTAATTCTTTCACCTCGTGAGCTAAAATATGAATCGGTTCTTCTTCATACCTAAAATTAGACTGAATTTCAATCTCTGACGGGCTAATGACGTGAGCAGGGTCAGATCTATATTGTCGAAGCATCGAGACGTGAAAGACATTATGCATCTTCTCTAGTTCTGGAGGTAGCATCAATCTATACGCAACAGGTCCGATATGTTCGATAATTTCATACGGTCTAATGAATCTTGGACTCAACTTGCCTTTACGACCGAATCTGATTACATTCTTCCACGGTGAGACTTTTAGAAACACTTTATCTCCAATCTGAAATTATATATCTTTACGTTTCAAGTCCGCATACGATTTCTGATGATCTGATGCTGCCTTCAAACATTCATGGATTAATTTCACTTTCTCTTCTGTTTCTTTAACTAAATCAACCCCGTAAATGTTATTTTCGCTAAGCTCACTCCAATATAAGGGTGTATGACATTTACGACCATATAAAGCCTCGTACAGTGCCATTTTGATACTCGATTGAAAGCTATTATTGTACGCAAATTCAATTAGAAGTAAGTATCAATCCTAAGTACCTTTAAACTCAAGAACGCAACATCTCAACATGTCCTCAAGTATCTGTATGACTCGTTCAGATTTACCGTCTGTCTGGGGATAGAAAGCGGTGCTAAAATGCATTTTAGTACCTAACGCATCTTGCAGTTTCTTCCAAAACAGCGATGTAAATCTTAGGTCTCTATCTGAAATGATAGAAACAGGTACCTCGTGCAATCGCACTATCTGAGAAATATACAATTTCGGTAGTTTATCGAACGAGTAATCAGTACGGACTGGAATAAAGTGAGCAGACTTTGTCAATCTATCAGCAACAACCCAGATGGCATCTTTCTTGCTTGATGTCAACGGTAAGCCCGATACAAAGTCCATAGTGATTTGATCCCATTTCTACTTTGGTATCATGATCGGTTGAAGCAATCCTGAAGGCACCTGATGCTCGGCTTTCACTTGTTGACATATTAAACATTTTGAAACAAAATAAAAAATGTCTCGCTTCATACCATGCCTCCAATAATGCTGTTTTAGATCACTATACATTTTCGTGCTACCCGGGTGAACAGTCATTCGACCATTATGGGCTTCACTCAAAATCATCTGTAAAAGCTCAGAATTTCTCGGAACACATAATCGATTTCGAAATCTCAAACAATCATCTGTGTCCATATGGAATTCTGAATCAAGATCATCATCACTTTTCTGAACTTCGCGAATCTGTTGCACAAGTAACGGTTTTGCTTTTAATTCAGCTATTAATGCACCATCATCAGATATCGCCAAATACGCATTCATCGCACGCAAAGTAACTAGTGATTTTTGACTTAAAGCACCAACAACCACATTAGCCTTTCCCAGATGATAATCAATCACAATTTCGTAATCTTTGACTAACTCTAGCCATCGTCGCTGTCTCAAATTCAAATCCTTCTAAGTCATCAAGTATTTAAGACTTTTATGATCAGAGTAAACGTGACATCTTTCACCGAACAAGTAGTGGCACAAAATTTTCAAAGCGAAAATAATAGCAGCCAATTCTAGATCGTGCATCGGATAATTTTTCTCATGAGACTTTAACTGTCTCGAGGCATAAGCTATAACTTTGCCTTCTTGCATTAAGACGCAGCCAAGTCCATTTAGAGATGCATCACTATAAATCACGAATTCTTTACCCGATTCTGGCTGAACTAATACTGGAGCTTCGGTCAAAAGGGCTTTCAGTTGATCAAACCTTTTCTGAGACCTTTCTGACCATTCAAACTTGACATCTTTTTGAAGTAACTTTGTCAACGGCGTTGCTATCTTCGAAAAACCTTTCACAAATCGTCTGTAGTAACCAGCAAGTCCCAAAAAGATTCGAACTTTTGAAACATTCCTTGGAGGTTTCCAATCAAGTATAGCTAAAATTTTGCTCGGATCAACCCGGATACCTGATGCTGAAACAACATGCCCTAGAAAACTGACTTCACGTAACCAAAATTTGTATTTACTAAACCTTGCGTACAACTGTTTATCCCGCAAAATTTGTAAAACAAGTCTCAAGTGTTCGGCATGCTTAGTCTCGTCACGTGAATAGATTAAAATGTCATCTATAAATACGACTATGAACTGATCCAAATACTGTCTGAATAAACAATTCATCAAATCCATAAAAACTGCAGCGGCATTAGTGAGCCCAAACGGCATCACTAAGAACTCATAATGTCCATATCTCGTTTGGAAAGCGGTCTTAGGCACATCCGAGTCTCTAACTCACAACTGATAGTAACCCGGTCGTAAATCTATCTTCGAAAACACTGAAGCTCCCTTTAGCTGATCAAATAAATCATCAATTCGTAGTAACATATATTTATTCTTCACGGTCACTTTGTTAAGCTGTCTATAGTCGATGCACATTCTCATAGTTCCGTCTTTCTTTTTCACAAACAACACTGGTGCACCCCAGGGAGAGAAACTCGGTCGAGCAAAACCTCTATCCGTCAACTCTTGCAATTAAGATTTCAATTCTTTTAATTTAGTTGGTGCCATACGATACCAGGCTATCGAAATAAGAGTCGTTCCAGGTACCAATTCTATACCAAACTCCACCTCCCGAACAGGTGGCAAACCCGATAATTCCTCAAGGAACACATTCAGATACTCACATACTACTGGCACGGTTTCGAGCTTCTTTTCAGACACCTTACTATCCAATATATACGCGAGATAAGCTTTACAACCGTTTCGCATGTATTTCTGAGCCAACATCGAAGATATTACTATCGATAACCCTTCTAGATCAGTAGACTCAATTCGAATAATCTTATCATTCTGACATCGCAAATCAATGGTCTTTCGTTTGCAATTCACCACAACATCGTGCACGGTTAGCCAATCCATATCAAGAATGATATCAAACTCGTCAAATGGTAATAACATTAAATCAGCCGAAAAAAATGAGTCTCGAATCATCAGAGGACAGTTCTTGCATATTTTATCAACTAATACACATCGGCCCAGGGGATTTGATACCCGAATCACAAACTTAGTAGACTCAATAGGCGAAGTCTTACTGAATGCTAACGTTTTACACACATAGTAATGAGTTGAACCGAGATCAATCAAAGCAATTACACTAGTATTATAAAGAGTGAAAATACCAGTGATAACATCTAGAGATGAAGCTTGCTCACGAGCACGGATAGCATAGGCTCTAGCAGGAGCACGAGCCTCAGATCGGACAGTTGTATCTTTCGTCCCTCTCTGACTACCACTAACATTATCAGCACGTCTGGGTCGTCTGCCTCGCGATGATATATTACTCGGTCGATCCTCCTGAATGGTATTTTTCTCAGCTAACATTGGACACTCCCGAATGAAATGATCTGCTGATCCACATTTAAAATAAGTACGATCACGCACTCTACAATCTCTTGGATGCCATTTTCCACAATGTTTACAATCAGACCAAGATTGCTAAACATTTCCCACGCTAGCAATGGATGTAGCTCGAGAATTAGCAGGGGGTCAGTCTCTCTCCCGTCTAGAACAGTCTACAGCAGTCTTAGATCGACTAAAATCCTTTTTGAACTTTTTCAATGACGACTGATAGGTTTCACTTGTTGATCTTTTGCGGAAGTCTCTAGCTTTGAAATTAGCTTTTTCTCTTTTCTTTTCCAAGCTCTTCGGCTTTACAAGCTCGCTCGACCGACACTACGAACTCTTTAATTTCAGGAATACCAACCAGCAACTTAATATCCTTATTTAACCCATCTTCGAAGCGTTTACACATGATAGCTTTAGACAAAATTCTCGCTCATATTCAGTAACAGTCCTGCAACCCTGTTTAAGCTCGAGAAATTCCTTACACTTCTGATCTATGAATCTCTGGCTGATATACTTTTTACGGAATTCAGTTTCAAAGAACTCCCACCTAACCTGCTCTCTCGGCACAATTAAAATCAAAGTGTTCCACCAATGATAGGCAGCATCGCGGAACAGAGACACAGCACATTTCAGACATTCGTCGGAAGTACATGATAGTTCATCGAATACGCGAATAGTATTATCGAGCCAAAACTCGGCCCGCTCAGCTTCATCACTAATTGTGGCTCTAAACTCTTCGGCCCCGTATTTCTTATTTTATCAACTGGGGGCTTATTCAACCTCAATGGGTCAACCGCTGAAGGTACCACATGTATCGGAAGTGGATTATTCGGGGGTGGAGGTTGTTGATTAGTCAGATTATTCTATATAAATTCAGAGAACCATTCGTTCATCATGTTAAAGAAAGCTTGCCTAGCCTCACCCTCATTACCTAGGATTGGCCGAGATTCTGCAGGCGCTGTGCCTTGCGCGGGAGCAGGTGCTACACTCTCTACATCATCAGCTAAAGCTCAATCGGGATCTATTTGCTATATAAAAACACATTTTTAAACGTCAGAAATCATCACACTATCACAGTATCATATTACGGCATGTATAGCTAGACTCATACGCACTACGTTAGTCCTATAATCAACTAAACTGTAGCTCTGATACCAATAAAATGAAACAACCTACGCCCATATCCGTCGCTGGAATGGATCATGGGACATTACAAACCAAAATTCGACATTCAAACATCTCACATACAATATTTAAACAACTCACATATATATATATTAACGAGTTCATAAATTATAATACACATGTGAAAAATATCCAAAACTCATTCTATTCAATCTTCTATTCGGCCATTATAACATGAAATTCATAAATTAATCAATTCTAATATGATATTATGCCTAAACTAACATTAACCAAAAATCCAATAATTTACTACTAGCATATGCGCATATGTAACCCAGAATCTCATAAACCATTGTAGTATTATACAACTAAAGAAGTTACTATTCATTTGGTCAAAACACTCTATTAGCCGAACATAGTTAAGCATATGACCTTTTCCACATTTTAACTTAAAAGCCAATATCCAAACAAATATATTAACATTAAGGAAACCATTTGAATTTTACTATAGTTTACTAATTAAACATGCATCATTTGCATATATGAATACAATATCTAAATGAAATCTACCTTAATTCCTTAATAACCAATTAGTAACAACTTAATTTGAGTAATAAAGTAACCAATTTAGTTTATAGCTTACTCAATTATCATTAAGTCGAATACTTAACATATACTTATAATCCCGATCGAATCATCAAAACGATTTCATTAAAATCAAAACACATACACTTATGATTATCTCATTTACGCACATTTTTATCGTTAATCGACCCATTACCAACTTATAACATATATGCCAATATAACTACTTAAGATTGAATACTCAATAGCATTTATACATATCTTTGTAACATAATAATTCAATATTCAAGTGACTTTACACAAGCACATACTCATATAGCCAAACACAATGTAAGTTTTCTTAGCTTAAATTCACTTTTGCATTTCTTCCATTTCATTTGAATCTATTGAACTTAGATCACCAGCAATAAGCTTCCTAGGCATAAGCCTGAATTAAACACCGGCTCAAAGCCTGCTAGACACAATGTCCATTATTTATTCACCGGCACTTAGCCTGCTAGGCGTAAAGCCCGTTTATGCTCACCGGCACTAAGCCTGCTAGGCACAAAGCCTGATTATGTTCATCAGCACTAACCCTACTAGGCACAAAGCCTGATTATGTTCACCGGCACTAAGCCTGCTAGGCACTAAGCCTGAATCAAATCCAACTCAAATTAGGTATACTCTTATGTTGTTAAATCATTAATATCCATTCGTTTCTAGACTAAATATACCATGTTCATATACTGAAATGCTAATACATACTATTTTTAAAATAACTCTCCAACCAAAGTCATAAATATCAAATATAAACACATACTTACTCATTCATTTCATATTTGGTAATCACATTTAACACATAGTAAATATCATTATCAATTGAAGTTCATATTCGGCAAACATGTAGCAATCTTCTAAAAATTCAATTTAACACCTATATCAATTCATTATGAAAATTTAATACATAAAATAGATTAATGACTTACCTTGGATATTGACGAATGGTAGATTTGACTACTCGGCTAATTTAGCTTTCCAGCGATTTGAATTTGATTTCCTTTCTTCTTGAGCTTCAAATTTCAAATGAGACCCATTTAAACTAAATTTTTATGCAATTCAATCCAATATAAACATTTAAGCAATTTGCCGATTTCACCCTACTAATTTTCACATTTCGCAATTTAATCCCAAAATCAAATTACATTAAATTAAAATAATTCTACATACCAATCCTTGGCCGAATACTCCCATTTCACATGCAATCCTTCACATTTCATTAATTCAACAAATTAGTCCCTTTAGTTAATATTTTATCATATTAGTCCTACTACTTCAACTTCATCAAAATTTCTAGGATAAAACTTAAAAATTTAAGCACACTTCAATGTATCTATTTAAACACTCAATTTTCCAAAACTCTCAACCTTGGCAACATTCGAAATACACACCATATACTAAAATTCGAACATGGGTTTTATACTATATGAAGCAACGAATCCAAAAACATAAAAATTATCAAAAATCAAAACCAAACATACCTTCAAATTGAATCTCAAAGTACCGAATGCTTAACCTCCCATTCTTTTCTTTCTTATTTCTTATTTCGGGAATTACTATGCATATCAATCTTATTTTATTCCATTATTTCTTTTATGTTATGTTATATTATAAGTTAATTCTTAATTTACCTTATTAACCTTTGTTATAAACTACCAAATTCATATATATTAAGGAGTTTACCATCCAACACATATAACCAAGGGCAATTTACCACATAAACACCCCATATTAAAATCCACTATCATTCTAATCCTTGTGCATTAAGCCATCAAGTTTTCATTTTATGCAATTAAACCCTTTTACAAAATTAAACACACAAACAGTCGAATTAACGTACGAAAATTTTACGGGTATCAATTCACACAAATTAAATGCATAATATAAAGATAAAAAATATTTTCTGACTTGGATTCGTGGTCCCAAAACCATTGTTTCGATTAGGGTCAAAATTGGCCTATCACACCCACATTGCTCATAATGTTACACTTTTACTACTCATTTTATTAACTTTGCAATTTGGTCCCTATTAAGGACTTTCATGAAAAATCACATAGAGAAAGGTGTTTACTACACTTTAATCTTTTATTTTCTACCACTAGGCATCAAATTACTTGCATTTCATGCGTGGGTATATTTTTGAATATACACCCTAGCTCAAATTAGTGCTAGAAATAGCTAGATTAAGCTACGAGGATTTCAAAAATACGAAGAGCATGAAAAATAGGGCTTGGAGTCACTTACTTGGAGCTTGAAAATGAAAGAAACTCTAGCTATGGAGTCCTTAGAGAATTCGACACTTGCATGGAGAAGATGAGTCAATTTTTGACTTATTTTCCCTTTTTATTTCATTAATTAACCAAATGACCAAAATGCCCTTATGTCATTTCTTTGATATTTTTCCCTTCCATGGGCATTTTAGTCCATCATGCTAAAAATTGGTCTAATTGCCAAATAAGGACTTCTAATAATTTCTCTTATACTATTTCATACTTAAACCTTCTAAAAACTCAATTTTGTAACTTTTACAATTTAGTCCTAAAAGACAAATTAATCACTAACTTATAAAATTCCCTTCATAAGATTTTCTCAATATCTTACAAGCATGCCATAATCTTAAAAATAATCATGAAATAAATTTTCTACTTCGGACTTGTGGTCTCAAAACCACTATTTTGGCTAGGCCTAATTCGGGCTATTACAATTCTCCCCCTTAGGGATTTTCGTCCCCGAAAATCTTATCAATGAACAAGTTGGGATATTGGTTCCTCATGTTCTCCTAAAGTTCCTATGTTGCCTCTTCTACCCTATGTCTTTGCCATAGTACTTTCACAAGGGATATACTTTTATTTCTTAATTGCTTAACTTCTCGAGCACTTTCACAAGGGATATACTTTTATTTCTTAACTGCTTAACTTCTCGAGCTAAAATCTTAACTGGTTCTTCACCATATGTCATGTCTAGTTGAATCTTGATTTCTACCGGAGTAATCACATGTGAAGGGTCCGATCGATAGCGTCGTAGCATGGAAACATGGAATACATCATGATTCTTTTCCAATTTGGGCAGTAAAGCTAGCCAATAGGCTACTAGCTCTATCCTCTCAATCATCTCATAAGGTCCAATAAAGAGCAGACTTAACTTGCCTTTCCGACCCAATCTAAGAACTTTCCTCCACGGAGAAACTTTCAAGAACACTCTGTCACCGACTCAGAATTCTATCTCCTTTCGTTTCAAATCGGTATATGATTTTTGCTTATCGAAAGCAGCCTTCAAGCAGTCGCGAATCACTCTTACTTTCTCTTCTGTTTCCTTAAATAGATCAACCCCGTGAATCAGATTTTCCTTGAGTTCTGTCCAATACAAAGGCATCCTACACTTACGCCTATATAAAGCCTCATAAGGTGCCATTTTCAAATTCGACTAGAAACTATTGTTGTATGCAAATTCGACCAAAGGTAAGTACTTTTCCCAACTACCTTGGAATTCTAACACACAACATCTAAGCATGTCCTCAAGCACTTGTATTACTCTTTCTGACTGACCATCAGTCCGTGGATGAAAAGTGGTACAAAAATTTAGCTTTGTGCCCAAAGCTTCTTGTAGCTTCCTCTAAAATCATGACGTAATCTCGAATCTCTATATGAAATGATTGACAAGGTACTCTATGTAATCTCACAATCTCAGAAATGTACAAGTCAGCCAACTTATCAAGTGAATAATCCCTACGCATAGGTATGAAATGAGCCGACTTTGTAAGCTTATCAATCACAACCCAAATAGAGTCTCTCTTCTTTAGAGTTGGCGGTAAACCCGTTACGAAGTCCATGGTAACACGATCCCATTTCCACTTAGGGACCATGATAGGCTGTAATAATCTGGAGGGTACTTGGTGCTCTGCCTTCACTTGTTGACAAATCAAGCATTTTGCCACATACTCGAAGTTATCTCTTTTCATGTTTGGCCACCAATACCATTTCCTCAAATCATTGTACATCTTGGTACTGCCGGGGTGGATGGAGATTTTGCCACTATGTGCCTCACATAAAATTCTTTGAGTAAGCTCATCATCTCTTGGTACACATATTCAATCTCGGATCCTTAAATCACTATCTAAATCGATCTGGAAATCTGAATCGGTCCTTAACTCACACTAAGCTTTCTTAGCTTGCAATTTTATGTCTTTTAGTTGTGCCTCACAAATCTCTTGAATGAACATTGGTTTTACTCTCATTTTTGCTAAAACCGAACCATCATCAATTAAGGACAACTGTGTGTTCATGGCTCTCAAAGCAAACAAGGACTTTCGACTTAAAGCATCTGAAACAACATTTGCTTTCCCTAGATGATAGTCAATGACCAACTCATAATCCTTTACTAGCTCGAGCCATCATCGTTGCCGCAGATTCAAGTCTTTCTGTGCCATCAAGTATTTAAGACTCTTGTGGTCTGTGAAAACTCGACATTGTTCACCATATAAATGATGTCTCCATATCTTTAGGGCAAACACTATAGCATCCAACTCCAAATCATGTGTCAGATAATTCTTTTCGTGGGGCTTCAATTGTCTCGAGGCATATGCAATCACTTTTCCTTCTTGCATAAGTACACATCCCAATCTGTTTATTGAAGCATCGCTAAAGACCACAAACTCTTTTCTCGGTTCGGGCTGCACTAAAATAGGAGCATCAGTCAATAACGTCTTTAACCTCTCAAAACTTTGTTGGCACTTTTTGTTCCACTCGAACTTAACATCCTTTTGCAACAATTTCATCATAAGAGCGATGATCATGGAAAATCCCTTAAGAGATCTCTGATAATAACAGGCCAAACCCAAGAAACTTCTAACCTTGGACATGTTCTTCGGTGGTTTCCAATCAACAATTGCTGAAATTTTATTTGGGTCAACTCTGATGCCATCACCCGAAATGATGTGGCCCAAAAATCCAACTTCCTTAAGCCAAAATTCACGCTTAGTGAACTTGGCGTAAAGTAGCTTATCTCGTAATGTCTATAAAACTCCTCAAATGCTTGGCATGTTCATTCTCATCGCGAGAATAGATCAAGATATCGTCAATAAAGACTACGACGAATCTATCCAAGTATGGCTGAAAGATACGATTCATTAAGTCTATGAATATTGTTGGGGCATTGGTCAAATCGAATGGCATGACAAGAAACTCGTAATGGCCATAACTCGTTCGAAATGTTATTTTCGGCACGTCAGACTCCTTAACTCTTAGCTGATAATGCCTAGACCTCAAGTCTACCTTGTGGCTCTTCGCAACTGGCTGAATAAATCATCCATCCTTGGCAAAGGATACTTGTTCTTTACGGTTACCTTATTAAGTTGCCGGTAGTCAATTAACACACCCTTGAGGCTGACCGTGTGCACAACAGTGTGGACAACAATAGGCTATTTTCCAAGCCTTATGCCACCCTAAAACATAACCAAACACAAGCCAATTCCATAACACATAACAAGGCATAACATATTCTTTAAATACTCTTAATTAAGACATCCCAATGCCAACATACATATCATTCTCAAGCACTTTACTATATTTAAACATGTAAGATTACACATTCATGAATTTCATCTTCAAGGCATAAAATATGAGTTAGGCAATATTAGGCCATTTCTAAAGGCCATTACAACACTACTAGAGTAATACCAAAGCCAATGCCTATGGCTACACAAAATGACACTTAGTAAAATGATCATTCTTCCTATACATGCCATACATCAAAATAACTAATTTTGCTATACCAAAATGAATGTCTCGATAGTGTGACTTTGAGCCCTGACTTTAATGATCCCTGAGCTGGTATGGCAAATCTACATGGAAAAAGGAAAAGGAAACAGTAAGCATATAAATGTTTAGTAAGCTGCATGAATAAAATAGCAACTAAAATTATAAGACATTACTCAAATAAGTTATCATAAACCTCATATAATTTCTTACTCATCTTCATGACTTATTCGATCATACACTTACTTATGCTTTTCATGCTGTAATTCTCATAACATTATACTCTCAATATCTCATACTTACTCGTATATACCTGCAACACTCAACATGAAACTTTAGCCTTTCTTTTAAAACTTATCAACATGAATATTTTTCTTGTTTAAAACTCTTTTAAAAACATACCAAAGGATATCCGTAAGTCAATCTCATGAAATGATGACAATGCCATATCCCAGACATGGTCTTACATGGGACCACACATTGATGTTGATGCCATATCCTAGACATGGTCTTACACGAGATCGTACTCTGATGCCGACGCCATGCCCCAGACATGGTCTTATAGGGGATCCTTATCTCCTCTAAGTGCCGAAGCCATGTCTCGGACATGGTCTTACACGGGACCTCATCTTGGATGCCCATGCCATGTCCCTAACATGTTCTTACAGGGGATCACATCTCGATGCCAATGCCATGTCCTAGACATGGTCTTACATGGGATCTTAGTTCGGTGTCGATGCCATGCCCTAGACATGGTCTTATACAGGACCTACAATACTCATAACATGATTACAGTATCCTTCTTGTCAATTAAACTTGCATGTAATTTCTCTTTTCATGATTTTCCTTATTTCTTGGAAGTATTTCACATCAACAATGTCATGAATCTCATACATTTCCTCAACATATCAATACTATGAAAATTTAACATATCTCATACAAAATCATATACATGACTTCAAGGAATACCACAATTTCATAAAAGTCATAGTAATGAATCCACATAATATAGGAGCTAAATTATTATATACAACTTACCTCTAGTCCAAAATGTGGGCAAATGCTTGGTTTAGTCCACTACTTTACTTTTTCCCCTGTTTTGGTCTGGGCTTTGTGTTTCTTTATCTAAAATAATAAAGTTGACTTATTTAGTACCCACATTGACTAAATATCACATAATTCATACTTTGTCAAAATATATAATTTTTCCCCTAAACTTTTGCATATTTACAAAATAGTCCCTAGGTTCGTATAATGAAATGTGATAATTCTCTTGGCTACCCAAGCCTAACCGACACCTACTAGAGTCTATACAAGCCCATATATCTCATAATTTTACACTTTTACTACTCATTTTACTAACTTTGCAATTTAGTCCCTATTAGGACTTTCATGGAAAGTCACCTAGAGAAAGGTGTTTACTACACTTTAATCTTTCATTTTTCTACCACTAGGCATCAAATTACTTACATGTCATGCATGGGTATATTTTTGAATATAAAACCTAGCTCAAATTAGTGGTAGAAATAGCTAGATTAAGCTACGAGGATTTAAAAAATACGAAGAGCATGGAAAACGGGGCTTGGAGTCACTTACTTGGAGCTTGAAAACAAAAGAAACTCTAACTACAGAGTCCTTAGGGAATTTGACACTTGCATGGGCAAGATGAGTCAATTTTTGACTTATCTTCCCTTTTTATTTCATTAATTAACCAAATGACCAAAATGTCCTTATGTCATTTCTTTGATATTTTTCCCTTCCATAGGCATTTTTTTCCATCATGCTAAAAATTAATCTAATTACGATATAAGGACTTCTAATAATTTCTCTTATCCTATTTCATACTTAAATATTCTAAAAACTCAATTTTGCAACTTTTACAATTTAGTCCTAAAGGACAAATTAGTCACTAACTCATAAAATTTCATTCATGAGATTTTCTCAATATCATGCAAGCATGTCATAATCTTAAATATAATCATGAAATAAAAATTTCTAATTCAGATTTGTGGTCTCAAAACCACTATTCTGACTAGGCCCTAATTCGGGTTGTTACAGAGCATTCTAAAACCCCTCTTCCTCAACTCTCTCAAGACAGTCTTTAATAAAGTGATCTCGAGAACCACACCTATAGCAGGCTCGACTATTTCCCCAACACTATCCAAAATGCTGTCTACCACATTGTGAACATTTAGGTCTATTCAGTCAGGCACTGCCAACA
This sequence comes from Gossypium stocksii, assembly GCA_020496765.1. Classification (NCBI taxonomy): domain Eukaryota; kingdom Viridiplantae; phylum Streptophyta; class Magnoliopsida; order Malvales; family Malvaceae; genus Gossypium; species Gossypium stocksii. Next base: position 85,700,633 of record CM035629.1, read on the forward strand.
CTCGCAACGGAGGTAGTCTAAGCTTTAGGCATCGTGTTTTGCTTATTCTTGCTTCTGCTTGAGTATCCCACTGGAGCAGTCGACCAGGTAGGGAACTCTCTTGATCTTTTAGATGAGGATTGATGTGATTTCCCCATCTGTCTTTTCTTGGAGTCGTGGGACTCCATATCAGCCTTTCTCTTAGCCTTACACGCTCTCTCAACGAGCACCACAAACTCTCGAATCTCTAGAATCCCCACCAACAATCTGATGTCCTCATTTAAGCTGTCTTCAAATCGCTTACACATGGTGGCTTCACTAGACACACACTCTCTAGCGTACTTGCTAAGCCTTACAAATTCATGCTCGTACTCAATGACTATTATTCGACCTTGTTTTAGTTCAAGGAACTCTTTTCTCTTTTGGTCGATGAATCTCTCGCTAATATACTTCTTGCGAAATTTTTCTAGGAAGAACTCCCAAGTTACCCTTTCTCTTGGTACCACTGACACGAGAGTATTCCACCACTGGTAGGCTGCGTCTTGCAGGAGTGACACCATGCACTTCATGCACTCTTTAGGGTGCATGATAACTCATCGAACATTCTGATGGTGTTCTCCAACCATCCAACCAGAACTCGGCTTTCTTTGAGTCATCATCCTTATTTGCCCAGAATTCCTCAGCCCCATGCTTTCTAATTCGATCAACTGGAGGTTTGTCTCTCCTACCCATTTTTGCTCCTTTAGGAGTTACTGGGGCATGATGATCAATTGGAGGAGGTGGAGGAGGTGGAGTACTCGGATTCACACGAACATACTCTGTATACCAAGCATTCATCATCTGAAGGTAGCCTTCTCTTGCCCCTCCGCCCTGACTCATCGTTACGGGCCCGACCTCGACTGGCGCGGTCCCTTCAGTGGAAGCCAGTGCATTACTTTCCATATCATCGCCATAGGCTGACTGAGATCCATTACTATACGAAAACACAATTCACAATCATCAGTAGTCATCACAGTATCGTTTTATAAATATGGCATATATAGCTAGACTCAAACACAAGCTAGGTTAGTCCTAGAATCGACTAAACCATAACTCTAATACCATTAAATATAACACCCCTTACCTGTGTCCAACGCCGGGATAGGTTACAAGGCGTTACCTTTCTAAAATACATGCAACCATTCAATCTTAACTTATGGAAATGCATTCCAATTTAAAACTTTTTCAAATATTGTCTTACAAACCCTCACATGGGCCTACGAGGCTAAAAACATGGTTTAGAAATAACCCGGGACCATTTTGGGAACTTAAGAAAATTTCTTCAAAAAGTAGTAAAAACAGGGCACATGCCCGTGTGGCCCCTAAACATGGCCGTGCTAATGGCCGTGTGCCTCACACGGCTTAAGCTCTTAGGTACACGCCCGTGCCCCTTGTCCATGTGGATTTATTTTCTAACATCAAACCTACAAGGGTCACACGGCCTGACACACGCCCGTGTGTGCAAAAACCTTGACATTCTGGCGTCATCACTCACACGGCCGTGGCACACGCTAGTGTGATAGCCGTGTCCTCCACACGGTTGAGACATACGGTCGTGTCTCGTACCCGTGTGGAACACTGATGGGCATTTAATTTTTCAAATTAAGGTGCAGGGGACACACGGCCTTACCATACGCACGTGGCCAGAGCTTGTGTCACACATGGCCTAGACACACGCCCGTGTGTTTACCTGTGTGGACAAAAATAAGCTATCTACCAAGCCTCTTTGCCACCCTGAAACAACTACAAAGGCATACTCAAACATACCAAGACTAAAATACTCAACCAATAGCTATAATTTGGCATCCATATAACTTAATATGATCAATCTAAACAACCATCATACAACTACCTTAACAATTGCATTCATCAAACCATTTTGCATAATCAGGAAATATCAATTTACGAGCTTGTCTTTTCCCCGGTCTAACTTCAGGTCTCGTGCTTCTTGATCTATACAAATGTAAGTGCACTAATTTTAATCACCAATTTAATCTAACCATTCAAAAGTCATAAATTTGGCAAAATGACCATTTTACCCCTAGACTCAGAAATTGATTTCTATCGAATTTCCTCGTTAACCAAGCCTAACTAAGCTCTTTTTACTCTTATAGCTGCCCTGAATTCTCATTATTTCATACACTTACTCTTTATTTTACAACTTTACAATTAAGTCTAATTTAGGTGTTTTCCATGAGCACCTTTTTTCAAAAGTTGTTTATTTAACAACCTACATTCATTTTCCTGCATAAAATTCTAGAAAACAAGACTTGTACACTCATGGTGAATCTCTAAACTTTCAACCATTTTGCACAATAGACGCCTCAATAGGTAGCTCATGCTACAAGGGTCTCAAAAATACTAAAATATTCAAAAAAAGCCTTAGGAATCACTTACTTGCAAGGATGAAAGATGGCTGAAAATTTGGAAGCTTTCAAACCCTTATTTTGCTAGTATATTTCAGCAAGAAGAAGAAGAAAGTGAAGAAAATAATGAGTTTGTTTATTTTATTGTTTCTTAGTCAAAATTGGTTACCAACTACACCTAATTTTGACTCAATTTTGTTTCTTTATCTCCTTTACTTCACATGGCCAGCCAACCTCAATCCAAAAGGCCCAATTTCCCTTTAAAACCCCTAAATTTTAGTTCTCTATCTATTTAACTCACTTTACTAACAAATCATAACTTTTATCTTTTATGTGATTTAGCCCTTTTTCACAATTAAGCCTTCAATCGCGTAAATTAAATTACCAAAATTTTCATGCACCCTTATAAACATGATATAACTCATATAATTGTAATTTTCTCAAACCTCAAGAAATGATTTCGAAATCACTATTCTGACTAGGCCCAATTTCGGACCGTTACAATATGCAATGAATGCATTTTCTCGCTATGAGTAAGATCTGACGTAAAGTTTAAATTCATTTCTTTGAATCATTATTTAATTGAGGTAATTAAATAATTGAAATTTGAATGAAAATTAAATTAATAAGTCACTATTGTTTTAGTGAACACATTAATGAAATTAATTTACTCATAAATTCTAATATAGAAAAGTTGTCATGACTTTAACAGAAATAAAATAGGATTGAGAAAATAATCTAATTAGGAAATTAATTAAACTTATTTTAAATAAATAATATTTTCAGAATAGAAAATTTTTTATTGGGTTGGTTAAATTATATGAGTTGGTAATGACTATATGACATATATAACTGTACTCAATACATGAGACAAACCCAATTGGAACATTATACATATAGTGGGTAGCATTCCTAGTTCCAAGAGACTACGTGTAGCCATCCTATGTACTCTAGTAGGGATTTTTGTATTTTTTCTATTAAGATATTATTATTTGATTTACTTACTCAACTGAGACGCTTGTGATATTCTCTATAAAAAAAAGGTATATCGCCCTAAAGTCTTTATTGTTGATTTGTTAAATTTTTTGATAATTAAATATCTGCTTCAGTGGTTAATGGCTTTAATTTTGTGTTTGAGGTCTTGGGTGCAAGTTACATTCTTTTGGGAAAATCCAATTATTTTTTCTCTTAACCTTATCCTTATTAGTTCGGCTTAAACAATATTTTCGGTCAACTCAAATAGAATAAGTCTGTTAGTTTGAGTGGTAAGGTGTTAGCTTACCCTAAAGTCTTGTGCTCGAATCCTCGTGTGAGCAAAAGGATAATGCTTTTGCAATTTCCTATCTAAGGTGTGCCTGGGTCAAGTTGGTTTGGAAATCAAATTCTGGGAAGCTGAGTGGTTGCGGTATACCGAATTTTATGGGATTTATGGATAGTAGTGTAGTGCGTAGGTTAAATTGTTTTAAAATTGTATTTTGGTTAGGATTTGTGTTAGTTTAAAGATTAAAATTAATTATCTCATTTCATTTTTATTTTTATTTTTCTTAAAAAATTTCTCCAACGTTTTGTTTTTCCCAACCCTTTTGTCACATTAGTTTTCTATTACTATTTATATCTAGTTTTTTTCTTCTTTCTTTTCCCTAGTCCCTTACTGTGCCTCACGCTTTCCTTCAATCAAATTTCTCCCTTTGCTTTTCTTTTCTTTATTTTGAATCTTTGCTTTTGCATTCAAACCATTTTGGTTATCAACATTTTGCCTTGTGGTTGTTATTTTAAGGTTCGTATTTAAGGGGACTGATTGTAAGTATCTTTAAGTTGTATTGCTATATTTGGTTATTGAGGGTAGGTAGTGTTTTTATGTAGTTCATGATTTTGGACTTCTATGAGGATTGTTATGATGATGTTGGTTTTTTTAGGTGGAGTCTCGAAACCAAATGCTCCTTCATCGAGTCAGATTACTATTGGATTACTGATTTCTAGAAGGTAAGCCTTCGGATGGAGGTTTTAGATCAAATTCTTTGTTAAATTGGGATATGGGTTATGTTGATTTTTTCGAATTGGGTTTGGTAAATCGTCTTAATTGGTGGTTATTTGTCGTATTTAGATTCTAGAATTCTTGTGACTGATTTTGGATCAAAATCGAACCAGGTGTATAACGAAAAACCCAGAAATTAGCAAACAGTGAAAGCCAAGAATATGTACTACTGACAAGCCATGACCGTGTGACAGGCTATGTACAAAACTGTTTACCCACATGGTCTGGGTCAATTGGGCCGTGTAGGCCACACGTGTAACACCCAAATATTTTTGGATTTTAAATTGTGCATGAAATAGCAAAATTGCGTGTTTATTGTAGTGTCTAACGTGTTTGCGCATGATTGGGGGTCTAGAGAGGCTTGGGTTTGAACCTTAGCCTATGGAAATCTTTTTCTTTTAAGTGTAAAGGGATTTGGGTGTGGGGTTGAAGCCTTTTAAATTTTAGTGAACGAATTATGATAGAAAAGAGCCAGTTGGCTCAGGGGTGAAGTAGTGCCTCATGTGAGTGTGGGGACGTGAGTTCAAGGTGCAAGAATAGCAAAAGGAGGTTTATTTTTGTAGCTGTACCATGGGGGTGGTTGGGTTTGACCGAAACTCGTCAAGGTGGAAGATTGAATCAGTCTTGAGGAGAAATTGGAGTGATAAGGTGGATGGTACGGTTAGGTGGAGTATTTTGAGGAGAAAATAAAGGCTTTTGAAATTTGAAGGGGCATTGAACCGAACTTGAACTCTTTAGGGTACCAAATTGGAATATGTGTGAAGGGAGGTACGGCTAGGAGCTAGTGTAGTGATATTTTTGTTGTGCTTGTCCTTCTTTTGCCGATTTTGGGGTCGTAGCTCCTCTTTTTGGTCATTTTTTTGGCTTCTAGATTTGCTCTCTGTGGATGTTTAGTCACTAAATGCTCTCTTCCTTCAATATTCTTTTGATAAAGCCGAATGTTTTTACCTTTAGAACCAAAGCTTGTTTTGATTCTCTAGCTGACATCTGCATTCAAGTTCAATTTCTTCTCCCTTCCCTCTCTATCAGTCTTCCCCTCTAAATTGATCCTCCCTTTTGCCATATTAGCCAAATACCTTTGAGAGTCCTTGTGTGTTTCTCTTTTCCCCTTCCTTTGAATATTGGTGTTTGATTGAATCTCTTCTCTCCCTCTACCCATCGATTTCATCGTCTTTTCCCTCTATTGCTAGTCAGTTTCTCTTGGCCGAATGTGCTAGCATTATACACTCTTCTTTCATTCAAAAACCGAATACATCATTAGTTTTGCTCTTCACCTTTTCTTTCTATTTCTAAGTTCTCTGCCTTGGCCGATTTCACTATGTCACTATAAGAGTCAATTGTGTATTCTTCTCGTACCAAATTTTTTATTATAACCGAACCATGCTATTGCCTCCCTCTTTTAATTCCTTCTTTGTTCTTCTTCTGTGTAGGCCAAATCTAAGGTCTGTGGTGTGGATCGAATACTACTCCTCCTCTTTTCCCTTATATTTTGGTAAGTTTTCTAATGGGATCGAGTGGTTTAACCGAGTATTTTATGGCCATTATTCGTTCAAGTGATGGTCTTATGACACTTTGTATTGGCTGAATGTTGTTAGGGGTTCGGATTTGTGAGGGAGGTGTGGAGCCGATATCTTAAGAACTCCCAAGTGTTACTTCTTTTATTTGGTAAATGTTGATAGGTAATTAGGGTAGGGTTCATACAATGGTATTCGATTAATCAATAAAGTTGACTGACAGTGAAGTTTTGCTACCTTAGGTACTCGGATTTCGCAAGTGTTTAGCTGTCACCCCAGTACAGGTTTGTTATTCACACTAGTAGATTACGAAGGTGAAATGCCGAAACCTCAAATGTTGAAAAGTTGACGAATCAAACGTTTGGCCATCTGGGTGTGCGAACGCCCATGTAATCGACTGAGGCCATGGATTATGGCCTTACATCGAAAAACAACTATCACGGGTGGTTTCGTGAGTTAGGCCGAAATGGGCTGACGGGACCGTGGGGCCGCTTGATGGGCCCTAACCCACAATTGAGTTTCTGGACGGTGTGGCCGCATGTGTCGCTAGAGACCACCGGCTTACTGATGGGCTTTTACATACTTGGGCCCACACTGATAAATGACTAAAATACCCCTAAGGGGCAAAGTGACCAAAATACCCTCTAGGGGGTAAAACAACTGATTTGACCCTGTATGCTTTCTGAATGATTATGTATGCCATGAAATGTTATGTAGGCATTATCTGAGTCATATTTGCATGTCACTAAGTATGTTGCATTGCATGGGTTTGGGCTTATGTTTACGAAGGAAGTGTACTGTTCTTACAGCTTTGCTGCATTATTCTATTGGCTTATAGCCTATTATTCTGGCAGCATTGCTGCAGTTTGTTGATAGTGCCGCATCGGTACTACACTGTGGAGTGTAGGGTTGGGTGGGTTGATTATATCCCCACATGGAGTGATGGGCTAGACGGAGATGGAGTGTCGAGGCTGGATTGGGTAGGGTTGTTGTATGCATGCTATACTGATCTGAAATGGGCTCGGGCCCAAATTGATTTTGAAACACTATTATGCTCAAGAATACAGACTAAGTTTTTGCAAACTCACCCATTTATTTTACTGTACAGGTAATCCCGAAGCATAGATGGTTCGGTGCTGCGAAGGACTTGGAGACGGCCACACTTCGCTTCTTTATTGCTTTTGAATTTAAATTTTACTTTAATCACTATTTTATTTTGGGGTTGTAATAAGGTCATTATCTAAATTTTTAACTAAATGTTGGGTTATTTTATTCATTCAAAATCTGTTAGATCTAGGGCGATATCTACAAAACAATATCTTTTTTTCAAAAACCACGGTTTCTCAACAAATGAAAATATAAACAAAGCTTCCGCAATAACATGTTTTCAAAGGTAAACTACTTTTGTAACCTGATTAATCAAGATAGATGGAAAAGTGATTTCTTACAAAGTAACAAGGTTTTTACATCCAATCAAGTCATAATAAGTTTGCGTTTTCAAAACCCTTCAATGTGACATTTCCCAATACAGCCATAACGTCTGGGCCGGGTTTAGGGTGTTACAACACGGACGTGTGGGCCCATGTAACACCCTATCCCATTACCGTCACCAGAATAGGTAGGGGCATTACCGGATATCCAGAACAGATTAGAACAGAATAGTCACATTACAAAACAAGATTCAACATAATGTCCATTTTGGAAGTCACTAGACCTCAAACATGCATGAAGACAGGGTTAGGACTAAACCGAACACATTCGTAAACTTCAGATCACATATAAAATTTTCCAAGTTAAGGATGTTCTTTATGTTTTGTTATTTTATATCTTCTGAGATGTTTTCTTTCTTAATTATGAACTAAACCTCTCAAATACTTGAGGGGGATGAAACCTAAGACAGGTCTTGTTATTATTTATTCTTGAATTATATGATAAATAATTGAATTGTTCTTAATTATGTGTTCTTCATTCTCGATTTAATAATCCTAGGTATTAATTCAAGAAACTGATGTGCTTAGACAGAAGAGCAAAAGTCCCTGTTTTGAGAGTAGATCTACCATAATTAAGCAGAGTTGCATGCAACCCTAGACATAGGGCGACATAAATCTACCGGATTAGGGTCAAACCTAATAGAGGGATCCATAGATCGAATTAATGCAACCTAGGGGTGTGAACTAAAAAGAAACCTTAGTTAAACAACCCTAGGATTAGTTGTTCTTATCCTCGACGGAGGTATTAACATAAGTTAGGGATCTCTATGGATCAAGTCAAGTGAAGAGATCGTCTAGTTCAAGAAGTCAATAACAAGTGAAGTCTAGGTGGATTCTCCCTTGAGTATTGCCCATATCAATCAGCTTTTCCCAAAAGTTTCCACCAATTTAATCTTTGTGCACTTTTAGTTCAGTTTAGAATTAGTTTCACACAAACCCCCTTTATTTTTAGGCTAGATAATAGAAAGGAAGTAAGTACTAGTACTTTTGGTTCCCTTGGGTACGATAACTCGGTCTTGCCACTAAACTATACTACTGTTCGATAGGTGCGCTTGCTTTTAAATTGTGATATTAGTTAGTTTTTGGTGTGATCATTTTTTATAATTTTTATTACTTAATATCGCGAGTATCAATATGTCTTATGATGAAAAGCCGATCCGTATTTTAGCTCGAGAAATGAAAGAATTGAGAAACAAGAAAATTTCGCTAGTAAAAGGAATGTGGCATCGTCATGGAATAGAAGAGGCTACCTGGGAGCTTGAAAGTGTAATGAGACAGCAATATCTGAATCTGTTTAACGGTAAGATTTTCGGGGACGAAAATCCTTAGGGGGAGAATTGTAACAGCTCGATTTGGACCCTTTTCAGAATAGTGGTTTTGGGACCACATATCTGAGTCTGAAAAATATTTTAGTATTATTTTCTATGTCAATGTTATCTAAATTATCTTCTGTGAAAATTTTGTGGTTTAATTTGTCTATTTCTGTGATTAATTATGAAAAAGGATCAAATCGTGTAAAATTCAAAATGTGTATGTTATTAGTAAAAGTGATAAAATTGGTATGGCTTTTAAAAAAGAAAGTCCTTGCATGTCAAATAGACCATTTTTGTTAGTGTTGGACAAGTTTGGACATGGTTAGGTGAAAACATATGTTTATTATACATGGGTATTTTAGTAAATGGGCTATTAATATATGTTATATTAAAATTTAATAGAAAATGGCCTTTATTTTTGTTGATGGTTGCCAAAAATAAGAGAAAAAAGTAAGGTTTGGGAAGATTTGAATATTCGGCCATAATCTAGCTCAAATTAAGGTTTTTGTTTTGGTTTTTGATAATTTCTACGTTTTTGTAATCGTTGCTTCGTGATCTACAAAGCCCATGTCTCAATTTCTGTTTTTGATGAAGTTTATGAATAGTGCCACTGATGTTTTTGAAGCTTTGTGATGAATTTGGTTGAATTATGATGTATAGGCATTGAATAAACATGTTTTGCCATGAAATTTTGATGAATTTGAGCTATGTGGGTTAAATTGTGAAGATGAAAATTTTGGAGGACTAATTTGTGAAATAAATGTGATTAATAAGCTTGTATGAACATCATAGAGATTCGACTAGATACATGTTTAAAAAGATTTTGTTAATTTGATGATTTTGTAAATTAGGGACTAAATTGTCCAAGTGTGAAATATGGGGGCTAATTTGTAAATTTCCCTAAATAGTATATTTGGATTGAAATGAATGAAATGAATGATTGAATGGTTGTTATTGAATGGATTTACATCAAGAGCAAAGAAAATTGGACTTAGATCGAGGGAAGTCCAAAATCGTTGAATAGTCGACTCGAATCCATTTAAATCTGTACGAAGTAAGTCAAAATACAAATATGCATCATCTTGATGTCTGTTATGAATTTTTTATTTATAAACTGCATTGGATGGCCATAAGAGCCTGATGTATTATTTTGAGTCATTTTTGAATGTGCAATGTAAAAAGGATACCATATAAGACCTCATCCAAGACGTAGGCATTGATTAGAGAATTACGTGTAAGACCATGCCTGGGACACTGGCATCGTAAATGTTTCATGTAAGACCCTGTCCAGGACAGTGGCATCAATATTAAATAACATGTAAGACCTCGTCGGGGACGTCGGCATTGTATAAGGCCTATATGATCTTTGTAACGTTTAGGAATAATATGAAGAGAAATTTCTAGAAATGAATGAATGCATACTCTATATGTCTAACTCAGGTACGTCTGTTCTGTATTGAATTTACAAGCTTGAAAGGTATGCTATTGTGAACTATGAGTATGTGACGAATGAGTATATCTAGTTCATGAGTTATCAAGATGAAATTGCTATCATATTGTGTTTAAGGATTGCATATAGTTGTATTTGGCTTACTAAGCTCATTGTAGCTTACTCTGTATTCTCTTTCAACTGTTTTACATGTTATTTAATATTGATGCCACTGTCCTCGTTTTTGGTCCATTTTCCATTCTTTTCTCTTCCCTATGCTTTCCTGAGTATAAGATATGAAAAAGAAAGATTAACAGCACCAATTCTCACAAAATTGATAATAATTCATCCAAAATATAGGCTAAACATAAGGTAAAAATATGTATAATTTATCGTTTATCAAATACCCCCACACTTAAGCCTTTGCTTGTCCTCAAGCAAAATATCAATCCCTAATAAAGAATCATTCTTCTCAACTTACAATATTTATCAATAATGTTTCAAACTAATAGGTAATCATAAAATGAAATTTCAATCAAAAGAACATTAAAGACTCAATCACTCTAAGTTGAGAATTTTATCATTGAAACATAAGTTTTCTCCCTTCTCCTAAGTAATTATCTTTCCATCTTAATTAACAGAAGTTGACATCCTCACTAAAGATTCACTCTATCCACTCGAAGTGTTTAGGGTTCAAAATTTAGGCACTCTCTAGTCAACCTGAAAGGCTATTACCATAGGCTTGCAAGAAAATCACATCTCCACCACTATAGATTGATATGACACATTGATCAAAAGGTCTTGTAATGGTTGTAACGGGGCTTGGTTAGGGGTGTTGTCATAGGCTGCAAAAGGGGATTAGAATCGAGATTGAATTGAAAAATTATCTAGCTAGAAAAATCTCTATCACTTGGAACATATTTCTAGGGCTAATTCTTATGATAATATCGTTTCTACCTTAGTAGCCTTAAAATAGAAATATGCAAAAACTATTGAACTATTAAATGTTACAATTGAATTTAACTGAATAAACACACACATTTTTTTAAGAACAATTCAAATCAAATACAATAACGTGAATATTTACAACAAGGAGAATAAAGCTAGATAATAATTCAACTCAAATCTCAACAAAAATAGGGGTCAAAGTAATTGAATGAGATTCAACAAAAAATGGGTTATTGGTTAATAATTAAAAGGTAAGTCAAAAAATGGGTTGTTAGGCTCAACGGGGTTTACTAGGGGTTCATTTATAGAGGTAGGCCTTTGTGGAGTAAGTGGGTTAAATCCTAAGTGCCTTTATCATCTCGGTATATCAAATCAATAATGTGGTCTTGACGTGTATAATCAAAGCAAGTTCTAGAATAACAAATCAGCATTAACTCACTCAAAGCAATAATAAAAAGTGAGCACGAAAGAATATATGCTCAAAAGGTTCAAAATTTCGCCAGAATTATGGCTTTTGATGTCAATCCTATGAATTTCAAATCTCAAGATAATACTTAAAATCAAGGAAAATTAGTTATGCAAAAAATGGGGTTCTCTAAAATTTCAACTTATCATGCTTGATTCCCTAATGTTTTAAAGTTTGAATAATCAAAGTACAAGCACCTATATCTTAATTCTCAACATATCAATAAAAATCATAAATCAATTAGAATTAATTCTTAATAGGAGACTAAAGATAACGCAGAATTGAGAACAATGCAAAAAGAAAAAAATTCAAGGATTTCATAGATAATGTAAAGATTTAAAGTAAGTTCCCCCCCACACTTAAGATGTACATTGCCCTCAATGCACAAAAATACACAAATAGCAAGAGAAGCATAATATCATAAGATAGGGAGAGAATTGAAACTCCATGAATTTAGGATGAATTTGTGAGAAAGATATTGGAAGAGTCGGCAGTTGTGGTAGGATGTTCCCATTTCCATATGAATGTGAGCTTGTAGAGCTCCTTTTTGAAACTGCGAAAATATTAATTAGTCGTGGTAATTTTGGATTAATAGAGATTATCTGTTAGGGATTGGCCGATATGAAAGATAGAAAATAAATAGCAGAAAAATAATAAACGAAGTTCTAAAAATACTAATACTCAAATGATAAAAAGTATTAAACATAATAAAAATAAAAATAAAATTCAAAATAAAAAGGGAACTAAAGTTAGAAATAAAGGAAAAATAAAAATCAAAGTGAAAAATAAAAACTAAGATAAAAATAAACATAAGAGGAATAGAAATATCTAATCCTTTGATGGATCACACGGAGGTGGTGGTGGCGTGATGCGGAGATGCTAGCATATCTACTTTAAAGTCGCGTCGATGTGATCGAAGCGCTAGAAGTATTACTGCTCGAACTGTGAAAGGCGCTTAGATAGGTTAGCATAGGAAGCTACCGCATGAACTGGTCGACGAGGGGGTGGTGGCGGCTCGATAGATGCATCCTTCTCCAGTAGTGGTGGTGGGACATCATCAGGAATGTCTGCTGGATCCTCGCCCTCCTGGATGAGTCGGTACTGTAACACCCTGAATTTGGGCCTAGAAGAATTGGGCTTTGAGTCTAGGTTCGGATAGAAGAAAATCAGAATAATTGAGAAGTTTTAAATATTATCGTTTAAGAAAAAAATTTTGAATTAAATTATTCTTAGAAAATATTTCTGTATTTATTATTACTGATGTTTTAAAATTTTATGAAAATTATAATTATGGTTATTAGAAAAAAATATTACTGTATTTAAAAATTATTATCATTAGATAAAAACATATTTATAAAATTATTATTGTTATTACTATTATTATTATTTTTTATTATAAAAATATAAATGGCATTATTACAATTGGTGTTTAGTTTAGTAATTAAATAAATTATGAATGAATTATAGGATTTTCGGGATTTTTTTCGGGTTTTTGTGCCTTTGGTGAAATCTTGGAATTTTGGTGTTCTGATTGTTGAAATTATGTTTAAGTGTGTTAGTGGGCCTTTAGAAGGCCCAAGTTTAAGTTAAAACGCGGTAAAATATTAAGTTGGATTTTCAAGTGAAAGGGGACTTGGTTAAGTGGGCTTTTAAGAAAAACCGTGTAAAATATGTCACAAGTGAGCTCTTGGTAAAGTGGCAAGGTGGAGCCACTAAGCTCCTAGAAAAGTGGCGCCTAAGTGGATATTCAAGGACAATGGTTCAAGTTACAAGGTAAGCGTAGAGTTCTTTTTAATTTTTAAGCATGTGCCGGGCATGTGCCTAACTTAAGTGAATTTCGGCAAGGGGGCTTTAGGGACTTGGGCCGATTGCTTTAGAGGGACTACTAGGGTTATATCATTTTCTTTTTTCTGTCATGACAATTAGGGTTAGCCACCTTAGGAATTTTTCTCTGTTCTACTGTCAGAAAAGCTAAAAGTTGCCTCCATGGAAAGCTCATAGCCGAATTTTTCCTCTCCACCTCTACCATTGTTTTTTTTTCATTTTTCTTCTTCCCCTTTGATCTCTTCCCTAGCTGAATACCCACCTTGCACAGATCCACTCTTTCTTTTGCTTTCATTCCTCTTAAAATCAACCATAACCGATTGCTCAAAGTGCCAGAAATCCCGAAAACTGCTTTCTTTCTTGCCGATTTCTTGTAAGCCGAATCACCCCTATTCCTTTCACCTGTTGTGGCCGATTACTACACTCCCTTGAATCACACCATTGTCGACACCATCACCCAAAATCTACACCCAAAACGCCATCCTCTTCTCTTGTTAAAAAGCCGAAATCACCATAGTTGTAGGGAGATAGCCGAAATTGCAAATCTCATAAATAAGGTTTCTACTGACGTTTAAGGGTCAGATTTACATCAGATCTGCATAGGAACTGAAGGGAAATCGTTGGTAAGTGTTTAATACTTCAGATCTGTTCAATATTTCATATTTGGAAAAGCCGAAAGTCCCTAAAGTTAAGGATTTTGTCGTTTTGGACTTTTGGTAAATCAAGTGGTGTTTTCTTTGTTCTTTTTGTGTGTTAGTTAGAGAAGAAGGTGATCAAACAAGGAGTTGAAGGCATCGGTATCACCAGATCTAGATCTAGTGCACCTAAATCGTCAGAGGTAAGTTTTCATGGCCATTAAGGGTGTGGCCGAATGTGGTAAGGGATTGTGGCTTTGGTTTTTCGTAGATCTATTGATTAATCAATTAGATATTGGGTTGTAGGAACTGTCGCATAGGAGATCTCGTCGGTGAAACTGCAAAACAGGTGTGTGTTTCGAACGCCCTTCAATGCGCAAATCGGCAAAAGCCGAAAAGCCGAAATGCCGAAGTTTCGGTATTTCGAGAGCTTGTGAGCGTGCGAACATTCTCAAGTTAGTAGGAGAAGGTTAGTTTTGGAATCGGCACTGTTAGGCGTGTTGACCGCTAAATTTTGGACATTATGGTAAGTTGGGCCTCGGTGGGCCAAATATGGGCCCAATGGGCGATTTGGGTCCATGTGAGTAAAAATGGGTTTAAAGGTAATATTATGAACTGTAGGCGTGAAAACAGTTAAAACAGGATAACTGATTATGAAATTGGGACTAAATGGGCCTAATGGGCCAATCGACGTAATAGGGCTCATTAGGGGTTTTAGGGCTTGAATGCTAAGATTGAAAAACTGAGTTAACCGGACTTCTGTGACAACTATGTGATTAATAAATACTGTAATAAGCATAAAATCTGTAACATGAGAGCAAAATTACTGAAATACCCTTAGGGTAGGAAATTACTGTTTTGCCCCTAGGTAGAAAATTACCGTTATACCCCTAGGGCTAAAATTGACTGTACTGTTTGACATGACTGTTACTGTTATTGCATGCCATGATATGTATCTATTGCATGGGTTGGGTTTTGATAATGGAGGAAGTGTGAGTGGCATAGCCATGTTACTGAAAAGGGGCTATGCCTCGTACTGTTTCTGAAAGGGGCTTTGCCTCGTATACTGTTTAACTGAGCAGCCATGCTGCGACTGTGGTGTGTGGGCTGGGTGGGTCGAGTTATTCCCCACATGGTGTGTTGGCTGGTACGGGTGGTGTGTAGCGGTTGGTGGGTTGAGTAGTCTCCCCAATTGGGTTTGCATTTACACTGTATTACTGTACTGTACTGTTCTGGGCCTATGGGCCAATCTGTTATCTGAATAGGGCTTCAGCCCAGTATCTGTTATAGGGCCTTGGCCCAGATTACTGTTTCCTGAATAGGGCTTCAGCCCAGTATCTGACTGAGACTGGTTAGGGTTTAGGCCCAGTGGGCTTGAGCCAATTTGGGCTTTGGATGGGTTCTGCACACACTGAGTTTTCCCAAACTCACCCTTTCTTTCCATCCTTGCAGGTGAGCCCTAGATCGTGACTTGGACGCTGGGAGGGATTCAGAGTGGCCACGAGGACTGAACTTTCATCATAGTTGGTTTTTTTTTATTATTTAATTACCTTTTATTGGTTTTATTTTGACATGGGTTGTAATAAGGCCGCTATGACTGTTATTCGGGATTTCTCTACCGTTTTATTTCAAACACAAACCTACACCATTTTCAAAATTAAACAAACATTTTATTAACCAACCTGACTTTATTGAAGACTAAGGAGGACAATAAGACTAAAATGAAACGATTAACAAATGAGATAGAAATTAGGTTGAATAATAATTAAATCGGGAATTTCAAGAAAAACAAGTATTACTTTCCAAAAATCTCAAACATCAGACTTAGTATATAGGACGGCGTAGCATAGTCTAGGTGATGTAGCACACCGGACATGGCCATAACGTCTGGGCCGGGTCTGGGGTGTTACATTTAGTGGTATCAGAGCTAAGTTGCAACAACTCGGCTGTGGATCGGGTCCAAAAAGGGTTTTCAAAAAAAAATTTTAGAGTCCAAAAGGGTATTTTTGGAAAATCGAATTTCCTGGAAGACTTTTTGTTTTAAAGTGACCTTTTCAAACTTGTCTTCTTTAAAATATGTCTTGAGAACTTGATTTTAAAATGCCTAAATCTTTTGAATTTCTTGGAAATTTGATAAATTGAGATGTGGCACACTGAATCCCCGGGCACCAAGTCTGTAAGTATTTCTGCCTTAAATACTGTACTGTACTGAAATAATACTGTAGATAGCACTGAGACTTTACTATGATACTGTAGCTAGGTTAGTACTGAAGACTATAGAGACTGAGACTGTAGGGGAACTAAAAAAAAAATGAATTGAGACCATAGCTAAGCTATGACTCTATAAAAACAAAAACTTTAAAATACTATCTCTGTATAAGACATAAGAATAATAAAATTTTGAGAACTCGGTAGTTATTTGATATGTGTACTGGTAATGTAGAATATTGATATGGGTTCTGAGGGTACGCAAAGTTTTCCAAGCTTATTCTAGTTAGGTGTGTGATGGTTGGAAACGAATTGTATGCGCAAGTGATAATGTTTATTTACTTTGGTAATTAGATGTTCTGGGTCGTACTGAAATTATTTAGATAAGAGTGCGCAGCGGAAGCGTAGTAGCACAGCGATGCACTATTATTTTAGTTTTGAAAATTTCGAGGACGAAATTTCTTTAAGGAGGGTAGAGTTGTAACACCCTGAATTTGGGCCTAGAAGAATTGGGCTTTGAGTCTAGGTTCGGATAGAAGAAAATCAGAATAATTGAGAAGTTTTAAATATTATCGTTTAAGAAAAAAATTTTGAATTAAATTATTCTTAGAAAATATTTCTGTATTTATTATTACTGATGTTTTAAAATTTTATGAAAATTATAATTATGGTTATTAGAAAAAAATATTACTGTATTTAAAAATTATTATCATTAGATAAAAACATATTTATAAAATTATTATTGTTATTACTATTATTATTATTTTTTATTATAAAAATATAAATGGCATTATTACAATTGGTGTTTAGTTTAGTAATTAAATAAATTATGAATGAATTATAGGATTTTCGGGATTTTTTTCGGGTTTTTGTGCCTTTGGTGAAATCTTGGAATTTTGGTGTTCTGATTGTTGAAATTATGTTTAAGTGTGTTAGTGGGCCTTTAGAAGGCCCAAGTTTAAGTTAAAACGCGGTAAAATATTAAGTTGGATTTTCAAATGAAAGGGGACTTGGTTAAGTGGGCTTTTAAGAAAAACCGTGTAAAATATGTCACAAGTGAGCTCTTGGTAAAGTGGCAAGGTGGAGCCACTAAGCTCCTAGAAAAGTGGCGCCTAAGTGGATATTCAAGGACAAGGGTTCAAGTTACAAGGTAAGCGTAGAGTTCTTTTTAATTTTTAAGCATGTGCCGGGCATGTGCCTAACTTAAGTGAATTTCGGCAAGGGGGCTTTAGGGACTTGGGCCGATTGCTTTAGAGGGACTACTAGGGTTATATCATTTTCTTTTTTCTGTCATGACAATTAGGGTTAGCCACCTTAGGAATTTTTCTCTGTTCTACTGTCAGAAAAGCTAAAAGTTGCCTCCATGGAAAGCTCATAGCCGAATTCTTCCTCTCCACCTCTACCATTGTTTTTTTTTCATTTTTCTTCTTCCCCTTTGATCTCTTCCCTAGCCGAATACCCACCTTGCACAGATCCACTCTTTCTTTTGCTTTCATTCCTCTTAAAATCAACCATAACCGATTGCTCAAAGTGCCAGAAATCCCGAAAACTGCTTTCTTTCTTGCCGATTTCTTGTAAGCCGAATCACCCCTATTCCTTTCACCTGTTGTGGCCGATTACTACACTCCCTTGAATCACACCATTGTCGACACCATCACCCAAAATCTACACCCAAAACGCCATCCTCTTCTCTTGTTAAAAAGCCGAAATCACCATAGTTGTAGGGAGATAGCCGAAATTGCAAATCTCATAAATAAGGTTTCTACTGACGTTTAAGGGTCAGATTCACATCAGATCTGCATAGGAACTGAAGGGAAATCGTTGGTAAGTGTTTAATACTTCAGATCTGTTCAATATTTCATATTTGGAAAAGCCGAAAGTCCCTAAAGTTAAGGATTTTGTCGTTTTGGACTTTTGGTAAATCAAGTGGTGTTTTCTTTGTTCTTTTTGTGTGTTAGTTAGAGAAGAAGGTGATCAAACAAGGAGTTGAAGGCATCGGTATCACCAGATCTAGATCTAGTGCACCTAAATCGTCAGAGGTAAGTTTTCATGGCCATTAAGGGTGTGGCCGAATGTGGTAAGGGATTGTGGCTTTGGTTTTTCGTAGATCTATTGATTAATCAATTAGATATTGGGTTGTAGGAACTGTCGCATAGGAGATCTCGTCGGTGAAACTGCAAAACAGGTGTGTGTTTCGAACGCCCTTCAATGCGCAAATCGACAAAAGCCGAAAAGCTGAAATGCCGAAGTTTCGGTATTTCGAGAGCTTGTGAGCGTGCGAACATTCTCAAGTTAGTAGGAGAAGGTTAGTTTTGGAATCGGCACTGTTAGGCGTGTTGACCGCTAAATTTTGGACATTATGGTAAGTTGGGCCTCGGTGGGCCAAATATGGGCCCAATGGGCGATTTGGGTCCATGTGAGTAAAAATGGGTTTAAAGGTAATATTATGAACTGTAGGCGTGAAAACAGTTAAAACAGGATAACTGATTATGAAATTGGGACTAAATGGGCCTAATGGGCCAATCGACGTAATAGGGCTCATTAGGGGTTTTAGGGCTTGAATGCTAAGACTGAAAAACTGAGTTAACCGGACTTCTGTGACAACTATGTGATTAATAAATACTGTAATAAGCATAAAATCTGTAACATGAGAGCAAAATTACTGAAATACCCTTAGGGTAGGAAATTACTGTTTTGCCCCTAGGTAGAAAATTACCGTTATACCCCTAGGGCTAAAATTGACTGTACTATTTGACATGACTGTTACTGTTATTGCATGCCATGATATGTATCTATTGCATGGGTTGGGTTTTGATAATGGAGGAAGTGTGAGTGGCATAGCCACGTTACTGAAAAGGGGCTATGCCTCGTACTGTTTCTGAAAGGGGCTTTGCCTCGTATACTGTTTAACTGAGCAGCCATGCTGCGACTGTGGTGTGTGGGCTGGGTGGGTCGAGTTATTCCCCACATGGTGTGTTGGCTGGTACGGGTGGTGTGTAGCGGTTGGTGGGTTGAGTAGTCTCCCCAATTGGGTTTGCATTTACACTGTATTATTGTACTGTACTGTTCTGGGCCTATGGGCCAATCTGTTATCTGAATAGGGCTTCAGCCCAGTATCTGTTATAGGGCCTTGGCCCAGATTACTGTTTCCTAAATAGGGCTTCAGCCCAGTATCTGACTGAGACTGGTTAGTGTTTAGGCCCAGTGCGCTATAGCCAATTTGGGCTTTGGATAGGTTCTGCACACACTGAGTTTTCCAAAACTCACCCTTTCTTTCCATCCTTGCAGGTGAGCCCTAGATCGTGACTTGGACGCTGGGAGGGATTCAGAGTGGCCACGAGGACTGAACTTTCATCATAGTTGGTTTTTTTTTATTATTTAATTACCTTTTATTGGTTTTATTTTGACATGGGTTGTAATAAGGCCGCTATGACTGTTATTCGGGATTTCTCTACCGTTTTATTTCAAACACAAACCTACACCATTTTCAAAATTAAACAAATATTTTATTAACCAACCTGACTTTACTGAAGACTAAGGAGGACAATAAGACTAAAATGAAACGATTAACAAATGAGATAGAAATTAGGTTGAATAATAATTAAATCGGGAATTTCAAGAAAAACAAGTATTACTTTCCAAAAATCTCAAACATCAGACTTAGTATATAGGACGGCGTAGCATAGTCTAGGTGATGTAGCACACCGGACATGGCCATAACGTCTAGGCCGGGTCTGGGGTGTTACAGGTACTGAAAGGGGTTACCTCCTGGTCTCCGCTGGATCATCTTCATGTGTAGCATGGTCTGAATGCCCTGTGGGGACATCTGGCCCACTAAAGTGTATGAAGATGTCTGGGCTGGAGTGTTGAACAGGCTGAAGTAACGGCCTAATCTTGTGATGTATAGGCCCATAGAAATTACGCCCTTGCGGTGCCTCTCTGCTTGATGCTGGATTGCATGGGCGATGAAGTAGGTTAAGTCGATAACATGTACGTTTGCCATGCACCATAGGAAGTAGGCGTCGTGGGTACGAACGACCCCTGTGCTCTCTCCCCTACCTGTTAGTGTGTGTGCGAGAAGAGAATGTAGATACCTCAAGGCCGGGATAAGGTTAGTCGCTTTAGAGCAACTAGGGTCATATGTCGATGACGCAGGGACTAAGGCCTCCCAACACCTAGATGGTGCTAAATGAATGTGGCGGTGAAGCTTGGAGAGGTCCTCCTCTTCCATAAATTACTCGGTGTGGAGACTAAGAGCTATGCCGAATTCTGGGACACTAAGCTGTTGCACGAGACCTCCTAGATGGAACTGTACTGTCCCACGATCATCGTATATGTTCATCATGGACTGGAGGTGAAATGTGGAGCATAACTCGAGTGTGAGTTCCAAGTATGTGGGTTCCACGATCTGAAAGAACTGTGCCCACGGATCGGTCATTAATAGGGCCCTGACCTCATCTACTAGGTGTATTTGCTCGAGGGCGGCCCAATCTATGATCGACCAGTGGTTAGAGTACGAGCTCGGAGTATTTCATATCGCTCTTCCTGGGAGGCTTGCAAAAAATAGAGGAGAGGATGGCAATTTTTGGTAATGGGTCGTGAGGATGAACCATCGGGTCCCTTGCGTTTCTTTGAAGGTGGGACGCAGCTTTCTTTCTGCGTGATGTCGACATAATGCCTAAATAACACGAAAATAAACATTAATCCTAAAATGGAATTGAATAAAAAATTATAAGACTAGTAAATATGACAATGTGCCTAAAAATAAAATGGGGACTAACCTAATTATTGATTCTAATTTGATATCCAAAATAAGCAATATGGGCATGTATTATACTAAATGCATGAGAAAACTGGCAATCAAATGTGATGAAATCATAAAATGGCATATAACATTCTAAATTATTTATCCTAGTGTAACTAATTCCATGCTTGAATCTAAATATATTCATAATATTGAAGATAAAATAAAATAAAACTAAAAATAAAACAGTAAAAAAATTTAAATGAAAATGAGGAAATAAACCAAATGGGAGAGGTGTGAGACGGCGCACGGTCGTGGGTGAGGCAGCACACGATCGTGGAACACTGTAGACTCGGTGTTGGGGCTTTAAGGAGGTTGGAGGAGAGTTTGGGTGGGGGATTTAGGGTTTGAGTGAAGGAGAAAATGAATAGTGGCCCCTTATTTATAGTTTTTGGGTCACACGGGCTATGCACACACCCGTGTGACTCGAATTTTGCCCCTTTTTTTCAAATTTCGGTGGTTTTGGCATACCTGAATCAAGGCACACACCCGTGCTAGCCGTCTCGCACGGCCATTTGTGACCGTGTTTGTTTTTCACACGGTCGTGTGATAGGTCACATGACCATTTGTGATGAGGCTTCGCTTTTCACACGGTCGTGTAGGAAGTCACACGGTCGTGTCTAATTTGACAGTGTTGGCCACAACTTGGGGACACGAGCGTGTGGAGTTATGCAAGCCCGTGTCTAAGTTGAAAGGTTACAACGGCCATGTCGCATGGCCGTGGCGATTTGTCGACAGCCCATGCTTTGGGAAAATCTTTACACGGCCTAGTTGCACGACCGTGTCTCTGTTTTAAAGTGTCACACGACCTTAGGCATGCCTATGTGCCAGGCCGTGTGGTCTTAAATTCCTGCATTAAAAAGGGTTAGTTGCTGTATAAAAAGACTAAAATTAAAAGAAAAGAAAAGTCACTAGGTTAGTGCTCGGGTTGCCTCCTGAGAAGCGCTTATTTATAGTCTAAGCTCGACTATGTTCGAGCTTTGTGTGTTCACGATGGCTTGAAGAGCTGATACTCTTCCGTCCTATTTTCAATTACAATATTAAAATAATGTTTGAGTCGGGTTTGATTTACCTTGAAAGTGCCGAGTGACTCATGATTTATCTCGACTGTGCCGTAAGGAAATTTTTTCATTACCGTGAAGTAAGGTGTGTCACTTGTGTGTTCTTTTAAGTCTAAGGTTCGAGGATCGTCGTCCCTTAAAGTTACCTTATCCCCTATCTTGAACTGATTTATTTGTTTCTAAAGGTTGTCTTGGTGAAACTCTGGGTTGGTGTGGCATATTTTGGGTTTCTCATGATAGTTCAGCCACTCATCAAGTTCCTTGATCTGAAGCATTCGCTTTTCAGGTGCATCTCCTTTGGATGGACTTACCTGTTGGTCGGTTGCCTCCATGTAGAGGGTATCCTGCACAGAAGGTTGAATGGTGAATTCAGTGTTTTTATAGGGACTCAAAACTTTATTCTGATCTGTAGTTTTAATTGAGTTGTAAGCTCGTAAGGTGATTTTATCATCACCTACTCGTAATGTGAGTTCACCTGGCTCTAAATCAATTTTAGTTCTAGCAGTTGCTAAAAAGGGTCGCCCTAGAATTAAGGGTACATTGCTATCCTCATCAATGTCTAAAACAACAAAGTCAACTGGGAATATAAATTTATCGATTTTGACGAGTACATCTTCAATTATTCCTTTAGGTGCCCTAATAGTTTTGTCAGGTAGTTGAATGCTCATCTTGATTTTCTTAGGGTTCCCGAGACCTAGTTGTTTAAACAATTTATAAGGCATGACATTTATGCTAGCCCCTAAATCAGCTAAAGCATTTTTTTCATCTAAGCTACCAAGTAAACAAGGGATAGTGAAACTCCCTGGATCCTTTAGTTTAGTTGGCAGTTTATTTTATAGAATAGCTGAGTAGACTGCATTTAATTCCATATGAGGTTTCTTGTCTAGCTTCTACTTGTTTGTCAGGAGCTCTTTTAAGAATTTAACAGCGTTTGGCATCTGCAAAATTGCTTCAACAAATGGTAGGTTAATGTGTAATTTCTTTAACAGTTTAAGAAACGTACCAAATTGCTCATCTGTGCAGTCTTTTTGTAGCGTTCTTGGGTATGGTATACGAGGCTTGTGTTCGTTGATGTCTGGCTTGTTGTTGCTTACCTTTACCTTACCTTTACTCACCTTAGGTTCCTCGCATAACCTTGGGTCATCTTTGGTTAATGCCTCCTCATCTTTTGTATTCATGGCATGTAGTTGCTCTTTAGGATTGGTCTCAGTGTTACTTGGAAGTCCACCTTATGGTCTTTCTGATATTAACTTGGCGAGTTGACCAATTTGATTCTCAAGGCCTTTGATTGATGCTTGCTGGTTCTGTAATGTCGTTTCAGTGTTCTGAAAATGGGTTTCTAACATGGCCATGAATTTCGTAAACATCTCTTTAAGATTGGGCTTTTTATCCTGTTGCGGCAATGGCTGCTAAAATCCCTAAGGGGGTTGTGGTCTTTGATTCCCTTGTCCTCCCCAAGAAAAATTGGGGTGGTTTCGCAAACCTGCATTATATGTGTTACTATAGGGATTATTTTGAGATCTAAAATTGTTACCCATAAAATTGGCTTGCTCGTTTTCTATGCCATTGTCATAAGATGAATAGTTTGGAGTGAACATGTTCCCGTGAATTGCGTCACACTTGATTGTTCTGCCTGCGGCTACATCAATCATCTGTCTCGTCAATGGGTTCAAACCGTTGTGAAAGGTTTGAACTTGTAGCCATAAAGGAAGGCCATGATGAGGGCATCTTCTCAAAAGATCTTTGTATCTCTCCCAGGCATCGTAAAGTGTTTCTAAATCCATCTGCACAAAAGAAGAGATATCGTTTCGTAATTTAGTTGTTTTGGCTGGAGGAAAATATTTTAGCAAAAATTTCTCAGTCATTTGATCCCAAGTAGTGATTGAGCCTCGTGGTAGAGAATTCAACCATTGTTTAGCCTTGTTTCTCAATAAGAATGGGAATAGTCTAAGACGAATGGCATCATCAGAAACGCCATTTATTTTAATGGTATCGCATAATTCCAAAAAGTTGGCTAAATGTGAGTTGGGATCTTCATCCTGTAAACCATCAAACTGCACAAATTGCTAAATCATCTGAATAGTGTTAGGTTTTAGTTCAAATTATTAGCAGCAATAGCAGGTCTAATAATGCTAGTTTGAGTACCAGCCAAACTAGGTTTAGCATAATCATACATAGTACGAGGCATTTCATCTTGTTCTGCGAGTAATGCTAGAGGTGGTGGAATGTTTTGATTTGCGTCCATCGCTTCAGTAGGTTCTTTTTCTTGTTCTGATTCTTGGTTTTGATCTTGCTCTAGATAATGTAAGCTTCTTCTAATTTCTCTGCGAGTTCTGCGGACTGTAGCTTCTAAGTCTTCGTCAAAAAGTAGTGGTCCTGCAGGGTTTCTCCTAGTCATAAACTAGAGATACCTAGTAAAATAAACAGTAAATAAAATAAATAACAGTAAATAAAAATAAATAAATAAATATATATATAGTAATGGCTAAAGTAATAGAAATTGAGTTTTCGTAATATTTTAGTTCCCCGACAATGGCGCCAAAAACTTGATACTCGTGATATTAAGTAATAAAATTTATAAAAATTGATCACACCAAAAACTAACTAATATCATGATTTAAAGACAAGCACACCTATCAAACAGTAGTATAGTTTAGCGGCAAGACCGAGTTATCGTACCCAAGGGAACCAAAAGTACTAGTACTTACTTCCTTTCTATTATCTAGCCTAAAAATAAAGGGGGTTTGTGTGAAACTAATTCTAAACTAAACTAAAAGTGCACAAAGAGTAAATTTGGGAAAATTTTCGGGAAAAGCTTATTGATATGGGCAATACTCAAGGGAGAATCCACCTAGATTTCACTTGTTATTAACTTCTTGAACTGGACGATTTCTTCACTTGATTTGATCCGTAGAGATCCCTAACTTATGTTAATACCTCCGTCGAGGATAAGAACAACTAATCCTAGGGTTGTTTAACTAAGGTTTCTTTCTAGTTAACACCCCTAGGTGCATTAATTCGATCTACGGATCCCCCTCTTAGGTTTGACCCTAATCTGACAGATTTATGTCGCCCTATGTCTAGGGTTGCATGCAACTCCGCTTAATTATGGTAGATCTACTCTTAAAACAGGGACTTTTGCTCATCTGCCTAAGCACATCAGTTTCTTGAATTAATACCTAGGATTATTAAATCAAGAATGAAGAACACATAAGTAAGAACAATTCAAGTATTTATCATATAATTCAAGAATAAATAATAACAAGATCTGTCTTAGGTTTCATCCCCCTCAAGTATTTGAGAGGTTTAGTTCATAATTGAGAAAGAAAACATCTCAGAAGATATAAAATAACAAAACATAATGAACCCAAAAACCCCTGAAGGAATTTAGGGAGATCTTTTGTCTTGATGTAGAATTCCTAGCTTCTGGGATGAATTAATCGGCTTCCCTTGGAGTAATCCCTTGCTTCCACTCCTTGTGTCGGCAGAAAGAAGGCGCTTCTTTTGGGAGAAAAGAGTGTGTACCCTAGAGTTGCCTCCTAAGGTCTTTATATAGAGCTTTGGGATGCATTTCTTAGCCTTTAAGTATCCAAATCCGAGTGAAATTAAACTTCCTCACGACAGGGACACGCCCGTGTGCCACGCCCATATGGTTTCGACAAGAGGCCGTGTGGGCCTGTTGAGGGTGGCACGGCCGTGTAGCCTGGCCGTGCTTGTCGGGGCTGGGCCGTGTTGGACCTTGTGTGGCACGGCCGTGTGCCACGACCGTGTGGTGACTCCTTGGGCCGTTTTGTTTTCACATTTTGGCCCATTTTCCTCGTTTTTGGTCCATTTTCCGTTCTTTTCTCTTCCCTATGCTCTCCTGAGTATAAGATATGAAAAAGAAAGATTAAGAGCACCAATTCTCACAAAATTGATAATAATTCGTCCAAAATATAGGCTAAACATGAGGTAAAAATATATATAATTTATCGTTTATCACATATCAGGCTTCAATTCAATCTCAGAAGGGGATATCACATGGGACAGATCAGATCTATAACGTCGGAGCATCGATACATGAAATACATTATGTATCTTTTCTAACTCAGGTGGCAGCATCAGTTTATAAGCAACTGACCCAATTTGTTCAATGATTTCATACGGTCCGAGAAATCTCAGTCTCAATTTGCCCTTTTTGCCAAATTGAAACAGTTTCTTCCATGGAGATACTTTCAGAAATACTTTGTTGCCAACTTCAAATTCAATATCTTTCCGTTTCAGATCCGCATATGATTTCTGACGATCAGAAGCTGCTTTAAGACTATCTTTGATCACTTTCACCTTCTGTTCTGTTTCTTTTATTAAATCTATCCTGTATACTTTACTTTCACTGAGCTCAGACATGTATAACGGAGTTCTACATTTTCTACCATATAATGCTTCATACGGGCCATTTTTATGCTCGACTGAAAACTATTATTATACGCGAATTCAATTAAAGGTAAGTACTGTTCCCACGTACCTTTAAACTCCAGAATACAACATCTTAGCATATCTTTGAGTATCTGAATGATCCGCTCAGATTGACCATCTATCTACAGATGAAAACTAGTACTGAAATGCAATTTCGTACCTAAAGCCTCTTGCAACTTATTCCAGAATCGCGATGTAAACCTTGAATCTCTATCAGACACTATAGGCAGTGGTACCCCGTACAATTTCACAATATCAAAAATGTAGTGTTCAGCTAATTTATCAAGTGAATAATCAGATCATACCAGAATAAAAGGAGCATATTTTTTCAATCAATCAACAACAACCCAGATTGAATCTTTCTTTTTTGGAGATAAGGGTAAACCAAAAACAAAATCCATAGTTATTCGGTCCTATTTCCGTTCAGGAATCATAATTGGTTGCAACAAACTGGAGGGCACCTGATATTCAGCTTTTACTTGCTGACAGACTAAACATTTCAAAACAAAGTTAGAGATATCTCTTTTCATTCCTGGCCACCAATATAACCTTTTTAAATCATTATACATCTTTGTGCTACCAAGATGTACAGAGAATTTACTACAATGTGCTTCACTCAAAATCATCTGAATCAATTCAGAATTTTTTGGAACACAAATTCTATTCCTGAATCTCAAACAATCATCAACATCAATTCGAAATTCAGAATCAGAATCACACTGAGTTTGTTTCGTTAACAATTCATTATCTACTTTCTGAGCGTTAATGATTTGTTGCAAAAACAAAGATTTCACTTTTAATTCAGCTATCACTGAATCATCAAGAAACAGATCAACACTAGTATTTAAAGCACACAATACAGATTGTGATTTTCAACTCAAAGCATCAGCTACAACATTTGCTTTACCCGGATGATAATCAATAACAAGCTCATAATCTTTTAACAGTTCTAACCATCTTCGTTATCGCAGATTCAAATCTTTCTGAGTCACCAGATATTTCAGACTTTTTTGATCTGAGAATACATGACATTTCTCACCTACAGATAGTGACGCCAAATTTTCAATGTAAAAAAAATGGCAGCTAATTCAAGATCATGTGCCAGATAGTTCTTCTTGTGTGGCTTTAACTGTTTAGATACATATGCTATAACCTTACCTTCTTGTATTAAAACACAGCCCAATCTATTCAACAAAGCACTACTATATACAACGAATTCCTTGCCTGATTCAGGTTGCACAATTACTGGAGCTTTAGTTAACGAAGCTTTCAACCGATCGAAACTTTCTTAACACTTCTCAAACCATTCGAAGCTTGCATTTTTTTGAAGTAGTCGATTTAATGGGGTTGCTATCACAGTGAAATATTTTACGAAACGATGGTAATAACCAACAAGTCCCAAAAAAATACGGACTTTCGAAACATTTTTTGGAGGTTTCCAATCCAAAATAGCTGAGATTTTGCTCAGATCAACCCGGATACCTGATGCAGATACAATGTGACCCAGAAAACTAACTTCGCGTAGCCAGAATTCACATTTGCTGAATTTTGCATAAAGTTGTTTATCACGTAGTGTTTGAAGTACAATTCTTAAATGTTCAACATGTTCATTTTCATTCCTTGAGTAGATCAGTATATCATCAATGAAAACAACAACAAATTGATCTAAATACGGTCTGAAAATTCTGCTCATCAGATCCATAAACACAGCAGGAGCATTCATTAATCCAAAAGGCATAACTAGGAATTCATAGTGCCCATACCTCATTCAGAAAGCTATTTTTGGAATGTTTGAATCTTTTACTCACAACTGGTAATAACCCGATCTCAGATCTATCTTCAAAAATACAGAGGCACCTTTTAGTTGATCAAACAAATCATCAATTCAAGGCAGAGGGTATTTATTCTTTACGGTCACTTTGTTAAGCTGACGGTAATCAATACACATTCTTATCATGCCATCTTTCTTTTTCACGAATAGAACAGGGGCACCCCACGGTGAAAAACTCGGTCTAGCAAAGCCTCGATTAGTCAATTCTTGTAACTGAGTCTTTAATTCTTTCAATTTAGTTGGTGCCATTCTATATGGAGCTATAGAAATCAGAGCAGTTCCCATAACGAATTCAATCCCAAACTCTTCTCAAATCGGAGGTAAACCCGAAAGTTCTTCAGGAAATACATCAGAAATTTCATAGACGACTGGCATAGATTCAATCTTTTTATCAAATACCTTAGAATCAATTACGTAAGCAAGGTAGGCTTCATAACCTTTTCTTACATACTCCTGAGCTTTTAATACAGATATCACAGCTGGTAAATCATTCAATTCACTAGACTCAATTCTAACAATTTCACCATTCTTGCATCTCAATTCAATAACTTTTTGTTTGCAATTTACAACAGCATCATGCAAAGTTAACCAATCCATACCTAGAATTATATCAAATTCATCAAATCGCAATAGCATCAAATCAGCAGGGAAACAGATATTACGAATCATTAACGGACAATTCTTGCAAATCTTATCAACCAGGACACTTTTGCCTAAGGGGTTTGATACTCTAATAACAAATTCAGTAGACTCTACAAGCAAAGTCTTACTATATGCTAAATTCATGTAGATATAAGCATGCGTTGATCCAAGATCTATCAAAGCAATTACAGAGGTATCATAAATGGTGAAAGTACCAGTAATCACATCAGGAGACGAAGCTTCTTCACGCGCTCGGATAGCATAAGCTCTAGCAGGTGCTCGAGCCTCAGATCGCACAATCGTATCTTTAGTAGTTCTTTGACCTACACTAACATTTCTTGCATTTTTGGGAGTTCTACCTTTAACAAAAGCATTACTTGCTCTTGGATTCTGTACTATCTCTGATTCAATAGATTTAGAATAGTCTCGAATAAAATGATCCAGAGATCCACATCGAAAACAAGATCGATCTTTCAATCTACAACTTCTCGGATGTCTTTTGCCACAGTGTGCACACTTAGGTTTATCCGATCTAACATTCC
The DNA here is from genome assembly GCA_020496765.1 of Gossypium stocksii. Lineage (NCBI taxonomy): Eukaryota > Viridiplantae > Streptophyta > Magnoliopsida > Malvales > Malvaceae > Gossypium > Gossypium stocksii. Next base: position 85,730,214 of record CM035629.1, read on the forward strand.
CGACACTAGCAACAAATGTAGCAGGAGTTTTAAAACTTGAACACGATCTATCACGATCTCTGCCAAAATGTCCCAGATTAATCTTCAAACGGTTAGAATAGTCTTGGAACTTCTTTGACACAGACTTAAATGATCTACCAGAAGATCTCTTTCAAACGTCTCTAGCTTTAGAAATAGCTTTCTTCTTTTCTCTACTAAGTTCTTTGGCTTTACAAGCCCTTTCAACTAACACAACAAACTCATTTAGATCCAGAATTCCAACCAGAAGTTTAATATCTTCATTCAAACCTTTAACAAATCTTTTACACATAATGGCCTCTAAAGCTACGTATTCCCGTGCATACTGACTCAACTTTACAAATTCTCTTTCATATTCCGTGACAGATTTGCTACCTTGTTTCAATTCAAGAAACTCTTTACGTTTCTGATCAATGAAGTGTTGACTAATATACTTCTTTCTAAATTCAGTTTGAAAGTAATCCCAGGTGATACGTTCACTCGAAACCACAGATGTCAATGTTTTCCACCAATGATAGGCCGGATCTCGTAACAATGAAATCAGACATTTAACACATTCCTACGGGGTACATGACAATTCATCAAGAACTTGAATTGTGTTTTCAAGCCAAAATTCAGCCCTCTCTGCATCATCATCAATTGTAGCTCGAAACTCTTCAACCCCATACTTTCTAATTTTATCCACTGGAGGCTTACTCAGACAAATCAGATTTATCACAGGTGGTACAACCAGAATTTGTTGAGGAACAGTCGGGGATGGGGGTTGAATAGCCGGATTTGTTCGGACATACTGAGTGAACCACTCATTCATCATTTGGAAGAAAGCTTGTTTAGCTTCTCCTTCATTACCACTTGTAACCAGTCTAGAATCAAATGGCACTGTCCCTTGAGCGGAAGTAGGCGCGTTACTTTCAACATCGTCAGCTACGACTCTTTTGGGATCCATTACTATATGAAAAACATATTTCATTCATCAGGATTCATCACACTATCACAGTTCAGATATATGGCATGTATAGCAAGACTCAAACACGCTACGTTAGTCCTAGAATCGACTAAACCATAGCTCTGATACCAACTAAATGTAACTCCCCCGTCATGTTACCATCGCCGGAATAGGTAAGGGTGTTACCGGATATCTAGAACAGATCAAAATAGAATATTCACATTACAAAACAAGATTCAACATAAAGTCCCTTTCAGAAGTCCACTAGACCTCAAACATGCATTAAGATAGGGTCAGGACTAAACCGAACACATTCGTAAACTTCAGATCACATATAAAATTTTTCAAGTTAAGGAGGTCACACGCCCGTGTGACTAGGCCGTGTGCCTCACACGAGACTCAGTCATGCTCATGCACCCAAGCCGTGCCAAAACAGAGCAAGCATACTTACTTTTCACCATGGCCAGAAGACACGCCCGTGGGTCTTGGCCGTGTAAGTTTTTTGTGCTAATTCTGGAAAATCAACACGGCCATAAGACACGCTCGTGTGCCCTAGCCGTATGGTACTAAGCAGACTTGGTTTAAGTCATACTTTCCACTCACTAAGGATCATTCCCTACAAGCCAATTCATGCCACAACAATACCACAATATGATAGTAATTTCATTTTGATAACTCATGAACCAGATATACTCATTCGTCACATACTCATAGTTCACAATAGCATACCCTTCATGCTCGTAAATTCAATGCAGAACAGACGTACCTGAGTCAGACATATAGTGTATGCATTCATTCATTTCTCAGAATTTCTCTTCATATCATTCATAAACTTTACAGAGATCATATAGGCATTATACAATGCCGGCGTCCCCAATGTCCCCGACGTGGTCTTACATGTTATTTAATATCAATGCCACTATCCCGGATAGGGTCTTACACGAAACATTTACGATGCCAGTGTCCCAGACACGGTCTTACACGTAATTCTCTAATCAATGCCTACATCCCGGATGAGGTCTTATATGATATCCTTTTTCTATTGCATATTCGAAAATGACTCGAAATAATACTTCAGGCTCTCATGGCCATCCAATACAGTTTATAAATAAAAAATTTATAACAGACATTAATATGACGCATATTTGTCTTTTAACTTACCTCGTACGGATTTAAACGGATTTGAGCCGACTATTCAACGATTTAATCACACTTATTTCACAAATTAGTCCTCCAAAATTTTCATTTTCACACTTTAACCCACATAGCTCAAATTCATCTTCAACCAATTCATCACAAAGCTTCAAAACTCATCAATGGCACTATTCATAAACTTCATCAAAAACAGAAATTGAGAAATGGGCTTTGTAGATCACGAAGCAACAATTACAAAACATAGAAAGTATCAAAAATCGAAACAAAACATACCTTAATTTGAGCTAAATTATGGCTGAATATTCAAAGCTTCCCAGACCTTACTCTTTTCTCTTATTTTCGGCAACCATCAACAAAAATAAAGGCCATTTTCTATTAAATTTTAATATAACATACATTAATAGCCCATTTACTAAAATACCCATGTATAATAAACATATGTTTTCAACTAACCATGTCCAAACTTGTCCATCACTAACAAAAATGGTCTATTTGACATGCAAGGACTTTCCTTTTTAAAAGCCATGCCAATTTTAGCACTTTTACTAATAACATGCAAATTTTAAATTTTACACGATTTGATCCTTTTTCATAATTAAGCACAGAAACAAACAAATTAAATCATAGAATTTTCAAAGAAGTTTATTTAGATAACATAGACACAAAAAATAATATTAAAATATTTTTCAAACTCGGATATGTGGTCTTGAAACCACTATTCCAACTAGGGTCCAAATCGGGCTGTTACAGCCCAAAAATGTGAATTTTTTCCTAGGGCCGTAAACATTGTTTGCTTCAAACATAGGCCTTCCGTATGGTCTATTTATTGTTAATTAATCTATAAAACATGGTTTTCTCATAATTTGTTATCATAAAATTGATATAAGTACGATTAAAATGTGCATGTTTACCATGTAGCATAATATGTATAATTTGCAAAACGATATATATGATCTATAATAAGGTATATTTTTATTTGTTTTGTATATGTTATATATGATCATGTATGATATGAATATTTTGGCATCTGTGATTTTGTATTTACATTGGGGTTGGTTTCGTGTATACGGAGGAAGTGTGGGCAGATACACCTCTACCGTATCTGGTGGAACAACTTCTCATAATTTTGTAAACAATGATAAATCGACCAATAAATTGGAAGCTAAGCTACAAATATTCTGAAAAGTGTCATACCCATACTAAGTTGTGTGTAGGGTTGGATGAGTACTTTTATACCTTATATGGTGTGTTGGGATGGTCGTAGATGGTACGTAGCGGATGGGGGTAGGATTGTAAATCTACATTTATTATGTTTTGATATGTTCTATTTCTAATATATATATGACTGGTTGATTTTTGTTGATAATATGATATGTTACACACTGAGTTTCAAAACTTATTCTCAATTTATCTGTTTACTTTAAGGTAACCCTCAAAGTTAGGATGGATCGGTGTGACGGGAGCTCGGTTGAACACTTCAATTAATTTTGCTAATTTTTCACTATTTTACTCATTTGGTTTTTATGGACTGTTCAGACATTTTTGGACTTTTTTGTTTTGGTTTTTGTTTTATTTTTCACTTGAAATCGTTTAAAAGTTTTTATTGACGACATTCGTTTTACCACAAAATGTTAGATTCTCAAACAAAAAAATTGTGTTTTCCAAATTTAACGTACTAAAAATTTCTACTGCAAACTTCTTTGTTTTGGAAAGTGTAAACAAACAATATTTTCACAATCAGTTAAGATAGATATGTTTTCAAACAAACTGCATTTTTACGTAACAAAAGTTAACAACGATACCGTTTCAAAACTAATGGATTTTGGAATTTCAAATGATTTACGATAACATCTCCATGTCTGGCCATAATGTCTAGGCTGGGTTTGGGGTGTTACAAGAGGTTATTGGCTAAGTCAAACACACACACACATCATTTAAGCATTAATACTTAGTCAAAAGCTAGTGAGATTTATTTCCCCAAATAAATTCTAAATTTGGAGAGAGTTTGTCTTTTTGTTTCTAGCCTTGAAGAGATATTGATATTCCCATTGAATTTAAATAAAGTTTTCATAAATGTTCACTAGTTCAGGAGTAAGTCCACACTCTAAACAAGTTGAGGTTTACACTCTAAACAAGTTGAGGTTTGTAAATAGCAGAGAAGATCGCATTGGTCGAAAGACATGAACAAACTATACCATTTTTTTCAAACACATGTATGGTTTGTTGGATCTGGTGCCCTAAGTGTAGTATATTCATTTGTACACTTGTAATCTTTTGAACAGATTGATTAATAAAATTATTCATAAATTACATTAATACCCCTTGTATATTGTCCTCACATGGTTTTTGCATGTAAAGCAAAATAGAAGCAAATATTAGCTCACTAATTATCTAATGTTTAACTAATACTAAACGGTATTACGTCATCGGATAGTAATACGGATAGACAACTTATATTAGTAAATTAACCTAAACACATCCTTAGCCTAATAAAAAATTAGCAAACCGATTGAAATATTAGTTTGTCGTCTACCAAGTCCAACTAGCGAGATGCTTTATCTTGGGTATCAAAGTCGATGACTCCTAGAAGATAAAGACAGATGTGATTGACTAGACTAACAGTACATTGGATAGGACCTAAGAAGAATAGATCTTGAATTTTTTTATAGATTTATTCACTTGTGATGTTCATAGTGTGGCATACCTTAATCCTAAGTGGGTGATGAAATATGTATGTGTAACTTGTATACTTTGATGTAAGTAAAAGCCTGAGTTCGAATAGATAAGGAACCAAAAGCTAATGGGTTGGATATATGATTTCTACAATATGTAGTATCATTCAAAATAGTGAAATTCATATCCCAAGACATAGGTAAATGATATCCTCTCATTGGCCTTTCATAATAGATGAAAAGTAAATGTGGAAACAGGTCATTTGTCTTCGTGATAAATGACTTAATTACTATTTGATAGTAGTTGACTATTCATGAAGGATGATTTAATGGTTACCATGAGATAAAATTGAATCATATTGGGAGAACAAATTTATCCCACTAAGATTAACGATGTCATATGAGGGTAACACACTTATGACAAGGTCATTAGACGAGCAATGATAGAGTAGCTTTCGTAATGGTATGTAACTGGGGAGAGCTCAATAACAACACTATAGTGGAATAACTTTATGACTAAATGAGTTTATAATTAATAGGAGAAAATTTGAAACTTAATTATACATAATTTAAACACTAATTACATATGTCCAATCGATCCCTACACTAGCTCGTTGAAACTAGAAATAAATTGCATGTTGAATCAAATGAACAGAAATGGATAGAAATGATACAGTTAGAGAAATGGGTTACATTCAGAACTGAATATGTTTTCTCACTAAGTATGGAAAGACTTGAGAATTAATTTAAATCTTTTGACTTAAAATTTAATTAAATAATTGAAGTTCAAAATGAAATTAAATTAATTGGTCATGTGAATCCGTTGAATGTAGAAATTAAACATATTTTTCCTTGGTTCTTTATGGTAAAGTTGCCATGAATTTAAAGGAATTGGAATTGGATTGAGAAAATAATTTAATTGAAAAAAAATATTTTATTGAAATTAGTTTAATAAATAAGGTCTGTTTTGGAAAATAGATGAACATGTACTGGGTTGGATTAAATTTTGAAGTGCTAGGTTAAAAGTTTAGGAAACACTTATAATTGGACTAAATACATGAGAAACCCGAATCCACATCATAATACATATGAGGGGAAGCACATCGTATTAGCCCCTCTCCTAGTTCAACTAGGGGATTATTTTTTCTATTAAATAGGTATTAAATGCATTCTACTAATTCAAGTAGGGTTTTAGTTTCTCTCCCTATAAATAGGTAGCACTGGTAGGGCAAAAAAATATATTATAAGTTATACACAACTTTTAAGATATTTTTATTTTTCCTGAAAATAGCTAGAATTGATTCCTAAGTATAAATTTTGTTTTACATGAATAACAATTCTATCGGTTTCTATAAGAGAGATTTATTTTCCTATTGAAAGTAACAAAATTATTTTTGGTTCTGTATTTGATTTGAAATTGTTTAAGCTCAAACTTAAGACATATCGTGGTACAAGAATAGCAAAGAAGGTTGTTCGGATGAAAGTGGGGAACTTTTAGGATCCGTTTAGCCCAAAACACAGGTACTATTTTGGGAAAAAATTTTATTGCTATAATTATTACAAACTAGCTCAATTTTAAAAATTTTTATTTTTTATTGTGCAAAATAACCGTCTTGAAACCAAATTTTTTCCAATAATTAATATCTGAGTCAGGTTGTGTTATATTTATAATATAAATAGATATCGACATTTTCTCTTTTCTTCATGTGTGATTAATTTTTTATAAGATGTGATATTTTTGTTATTATCAACATGTTTAGGGATATGTATGTGAATGAATGTGTGTTATTATTTTATTTCTTATATGATAAATTAATTTTGTCAAAGTTGTGATTTCTAAAAATTTGGATATAATTATTATTAATTTTTAGGTATGTAATTAGATTGTGGACTACAATTTCCATGCAAAATTTATTTATTTTATTCTTTTAGAATAATTTATGTAAGCTAGAAATGGATATAAGACTTATGTAACCAATATTTTCAGCAGAGTTAGGAAAACTGAAATGCATCCATGTTGATGGAGACAATGCAAACTCGACCCAAGTAAACCAGCAAAAGACCGATAGTGATTCAAAAACGAAGGCTATTAGTGGTCCTATGGTGGTGATTTTCGGTAGGATCGACTGTGGTAGCTGATGATAGTGCCTGCCGATGATGGCAGTGACAAAGCAACGATGATGGCAATATGAACCGGTATGACAACGGAAGTCTCTGGTGTCAAAATAGAAAACCCAAAGTATGCTTTGGGTGATTTTTGTAATTCTATTATTATTTTAGGATGAAATCGTGGAACCTTTTGTAACGCCCTGATTTTTTTGATTTTGATGAAATTTTGAAATTTGGTTGTTAAATTATGGAATGTATGTTTTAAGTGTGTTAGTGGGCCTTTAGAAGGCCCAAGCCTAAGATAAAACCTGGTAGAAATATCAAATTTTGGATTTAAAGTGAAGGGGACTTGGTTAAGTGGGCTTTTAAGAAAAATTTAGTAAAATAAGACTCAAGTAAGTCCTTGGTAAAGTGGCAATGTGGCGCCACTTAAGTGCCTAAAAAAGTGGCGTGTGGAGGTGTGTGCAAGGGCCAGTGTTCAAGTCACAAGGTAAGCATTGTGTGTGTTTTTAATTTTATGCATTTGCCGGTCATGTGATGGATGTTAAGTGAAACTCTGATGAAAGAGTTTGAAATGTGCATGAGATTGAATCAAGAGGATAAGGAGGAGAAAGTTTAGGAAATTCAAATTGAAGCAAGAAGTGGCCGACCAAGGGACTGTGAAGTAGCATAATCGGCTAAGGGTTGGCCGAATGCTTTTGGGGTCTTCTTGAAGTACTAATTTGGTAATTTGGGTAGGTGTGTGCCGATTTGTGTTAAGGATTGAGCTCTCGGGTTTGGCACTTAGGGGCTGTCTTGTGTGGCTGAATAGATAAGTTGCCCTTAGGTTCCTTTTCTTCCTCTTTCTTTTCCCTAAAAACCGAAACTTAGACCTCTACCTTCTTCTTGTGCCAAATTGTCTTTAACAAAACCCTCTCCTCCCTTCTTTCATCTCTTTTCTTTTCTTCTTTTCTTCTCAAACCGAAACAACCTCTTCTCTCCACTCATCTCTTCTTTTCTTTTCTTCAAAACTGAATCTGCCATTGTCTTTCTTCTGAAGCCTAGTCGACTACTACTAAAAGCTGAAATCCCAACGGGTATTAGCATTGTGCCGATTTCTTCTTGATTGAATACCCTTACTTTTTCTTTTCTTTAAAGCCAAATCTTCCAACTTTCATAGCCTTGTCGACATCTTCTTCTTCTCATTACAAAGCTTCCATTTTGCTTTCTCCTTTGTTATACCAAAAGCCAAAATCACCATATTCAAAGTGAATTGGAAACCAAACTCCTTAGATCTCTAGATTCATTCTCTACTTGTGTTTAGAGGCTAGATCGGTGTCAGATCTGAGTTAGAAACGGGATTGGAATCGTTCTGGTTTAGTGAACCTTTGGTAAGTGCTCGAATTCTCTGTGCTATTCTTTATTTCAGGATTTGAGGAAAAGCCGAAACCCTTTATGTAGGGTGACTGTCGATTGGGGGCTAAAGGCTCTATAGATCTTAATATTCAGTTGTTGTGTGTTAAGGTGGATTAAGGTGATCAAACAAGGAGTATTGGAGGCTTGGATCCTTGGAACGATTAGATCTAGATCTAGTCACTATTTTCGACAAAGGTAAGCGTTCTAAAGCCTTAAGGGATGTTGGCCGAATGTAGTAAGTGAGTATTATGTTGATTATCGTTGATTTGTAATCTGACATCATAGTAACCGATTGTAGGATACCGTGGGAGATTTCATTAGCGTCCGTCGCAAATCAGGTGTGTAAACTGACACCCTCTTGTAGTCTAAATCGGCAAAAGCCGAAAAGCCAAAATGCCAAAATTCTGGCATTTCATAGGCTTGTGAGCGTGCGAGTGCTCGTGGGTCAGTTGGAAGCGTTAAGATTCTGTAACCGAAATCAGTAAAATTGGTGAGTGCGCGATTTCGTGCACTTCGGTAAATTTGGGCATCGATGGGCTGAATTTGGGCCCAACGGGCTTACGGGCCCATTTGGGTGAAAACAAGCAGTAAGTGGGTTCTAGGGAGGTGTATGTTAAAAACAAGCAGTAAGTGGGTTCTAGGGAGGTGTATGTTAAAACTGTTAAACTAGACATAGAATTAGGGCTAAAACGGGCCAAAATAGCAAAATGACACTGTAGAGCCCATTAGGGGTTTTAGGGCCCAATAACTGTAAACTGCTAAAATGAGCCAGATAAGCTACTGAGATGGAAATTGGACTGCTAATAATTGGAAAATGCATAAAACCCTAAAAATTGATAAATTACTAAAGTACCCTTATGGGTGGAAAATTACTATTTTACCCCTAGGTGCAAAATGACCGTTATACCCCTAGGGCTAGATTTGACTGAAATGCATCTTTTACTGTTTCTGTTCACTGTATGCCATGACATAATTATCTGTTGCATGGGACTAGGTTTATTGATGGAGGAAGTGCAAGTGGCATTGCCACGTTACTAAAAAGGGCTTTGCCTCGTATTACTGATAGTGGTTTAACCACGTTACTGAAGGGGCTTTGCCTCATTATACTGTTAGTGGCTTGGCCACAGTATTTGAGTAGCTATGCTGCAACTGTGGAGTGTAGGGCTGGGTGGGTTGAGTTATTCCCCACATGGTGTCTAGGGCTAGTATGGTTGTTGGACATAGGATGGGCTATGGGCTTTGCATGCATACATGATATATGTTCTGTTACTGTAATGGGCCTATGGGCCGTACTGTTATCTAAGAAGGGCTAAGGCCCAGTTGACTGATACTAAATAGCGCTTCGGCCCAGTTATTACTGAAATTGGATAGGGTTTAGGCCTAGTGGGCTTGAGCTGATTTGGGCTCCGGATGGGTTGTCTTTACACACTGACTTTCCAAACTCACCCCCTTTTTTTTCATCCATGTAGGTGAGCCCTAATTTGACTGAAATACATCTTTTACTGTTTCTGTTCACTGTATGCCATGACATAATTATCTGTTGCATGGGACTAGGTTTATTGATGGAGGAAGTGCAAGTGGCATTGCCACGTTGCTGAAAAGGGCTTTGCCTCGTATTACTGATAGTGGCCACGTAGACAGCATTATTGGTTTTAATTAAGTTATTAATTTTCTAATTTATTTTTAATTATTTTTATTTTGGTTTTAGGTTTGTAATAAGGCCGCTTTAATTTTTTTAATTTGGGTTTTCAATTATTCATTTATACTATACTTTAATAGTTTAAATAAGGCTGCGCGAGTTTTCTTAAAATTAATCAAACATTTTCAAATTCAATTACACGTATCAAACGAGTAACAAAAAGTTAAATCTTATAATGAGAATACACCTACAACCTGATAGTGTATAGGACATTCACAATGAAACCTGGATTTTCTCTTAATGTTTAATAACAGTTTTTACAAAGCTCATCATAATTATAGTAACTAGGAAACATGGTTGGTCCGTCATTGATGTGACACACCAGACTTGGCCGTAGCGTCTAGGCCAGGTTTAGGGTGTTACACCTTTAGTTGGTTAAGGTCATTTAAATTTTATGTTTTTATCTATGATAGCATTATAATATTTATTTGACTGCGAATGTATGTTTATGCATATGTATGATAAGCATCTCATATAGTTTAGGGAAAGAATGCAACATGTACTTGTCATGCATTTATTAATCATTCATGATTGAAATGAAATATTAAAAACCTTGGAAATTTTTAAAAGATTAAGTGGGAGAAAGTCCCTAAATAAGACTTAGGGCCTCCATCAATGGTTTCTTGTGATGTCATGACAATTTAATACCCAACGGTAGGATTGCCATATGGATATCACTAAGGAGATTTCATGAAAGTAAAAAGAATTTTCTTGTAATCATATGATAAATGGTTGACCCTGTTGTAGGAATTATCGTGCAATATAGCAAGAAGTCCTTCTTCAAAAAACAAATGTAACTGCCTAAATTTCAATGCAATTGGAACAGTGGTTTCGTAACCACAAATTTGAGTCAAAGAGAAAATTTATTTTAATATTATTTCATGATTTGTGATATGATAGGAAAGTCATATGAAAATTTCAATGGGAAAATTTTACCGATTAAGTGGTTAATTAGGGAAAGGAACTAATTGCATAAAATGTAGAAGTTGAGTACTAGAAGCTACAAGGACCAAATAGCTATGAAACTCAAAACTAGAGGTCTTTATATGATAATTAGACCATCGATCAAAAGATACGAAAATATCTAGGGTGATTCATCCATGGAAATTGAGAAAAAGAAAAGGACTAAATTGGAATTCAAGAAAAATAAAGATGATAATTACATTTACATGGAAATATCAACATTTTATTCATCTTCATTCCCAAAACTTTGATGGAAACCCTAGGAGTGAGAGAATAAACTTTCTTGACTTAATTGGATAAGTTTCATGTCTCGTTTTTAGTAATTTTTATATTTTTAGAACTGGGATAGTGAAATCTATCTATTTTGGGGAATAAGTTGAAAAGTTATTAAAGTATGGAAATTGTGCCATGGATGAATATGCTGGAAATTGAAAATTTATGGAAGAAAATGAAAATTTGTTAGTAAATAAACAACTTTTACAAAGTGATTTTGGATGAAATTGTGAAAAAGGGACTAAATTGTAAATTTGTAAAATTCAAAGAAAAATTCTGATTTTTATGAAATATATGTGCTGTAAATACTACATGAGAATTTTGACTAGGCTTGGATAGATGATTGAATTGCATGAATTTCATTTTCCGAGCATAGGGATGAAATTGGAATTAATGAAAAGTTTGGGGCAAAATAGTAATTTTACCTAAGTTGTAGATTGAGTGAAATGAGATATGAGTTGAATGAAATTGATGATTAAATTCATTTATATAAATCCAGAGAACTCAAATTCAAAGTTAGATCGAGGAAAAAGAAAACATATCAAATTAGTGGAATATAAACACGAACAATCGTCGAGGTAAGTTCGTGTAACTTGAAATTAATTCTTGAAATCCTTAAATTGTATATGTATATGATATGAATTTTAATTGAATGTTCATTGCATGGAAAGTGATGAAATGGTTAACAATACTTGGTAAAAAGAGGAAATAAATCCGGGTCGAATAAAAAAGAATTCGATGGATCAGTTAAAAAGGATGTTACATGAGTAGAAAAAGGATTTAGCCCAGACGGGTAATCCTAAAATAAGCCCTCCTGATGCATACGTTATGGAATGGATTTAGCTTGGATGGGTAATCCAAATCAAGCTCCATATAGTATTTCTCACTGAAAGGATTTAGCTTGGACTAGTAATACTTACAAAACTCTTTTAGCATATGTTACAGGGGATTTAGCCCGAACTGATAATCTTGTTGTATGAAATGGGACTTCAGATTGTGCTCTCTAATAAGGGTAAATGTGAATTGATGGATTATGGATTTGTATATTATAAGTGTACTATTGAGTATCCATCGAAATTCCAATAAATTCAATGGAATAAAACTCATGAGAAGTGCAAGAGATATGGAAATCTTGAGTATATGGAAATCAAGGAATTGATGAGCTCATCATTCATCCATATATTGATAATACATGAAAATTACGAGACTAACTCAAGTGTTGAGATTGTAGGGTAATACCTATTGTTTGGATATATGTATGTTTGATCTAATTAATGGATATATGTGGTAAGTTAAGGTAATGCCCCAAATTTCTTATTTTTTCTTTTGTGAAAGTGTGTCACAAATATTTGCCTGCTTCAGTTGTTATGTGTTCTGGGTGTGTGTGTGAGGTCCCAAGTTCAAGCCATACCTTTAGCAAAATTTTGAAATTTTTCTAAGTAAAGCCTCACCCTTGCTCAGTAGGCTTTTATTTAGTTGTTTGTAAGTATATAACAGAGTGGGTCTACTGGTCTGGTGATTAAGTGGAGTGTTAGTCTACTGGAGATCCTGTGTTCGAATCCTTACACGAGCATAGGTGATATTTTTGCTCTAAATTTTAGCTAGAGTTGTGCTGTTGTTAGACACCGAGTAGTGGGTGGTTAGTAGTATTTCAGGGAGAAAAGTAAGGGTTTAGATGTAGTGGGGATTTGGTAAAACTCTTCGGTGCCCCAAAATTCTCTATTTAGAGAAAAAAATTGTCATTCTCATCCTCCCTTATCATTTTTCCTCTTTTCGCTGCTGTTTCTATCTTCCCCTTTTTGCTGTCAAAATTTTGGTATAATTCCTCATCTCTCAGCCTTGTTTTCTCCCTAAACCATCTTTTTCTTTTGTTCCTTCTACGTTGTTGGCTCTTGTGAAGGTTCAGTAAGTGCATTGTTCTTTTCATGGTAATCATGTATTGAATAAGCGAGAATCTAATCCTCTTTTTTGAAATTGTTGGTATAGGCTAAGGGCTTTGAACAGTGATTCTTATTTCTTAGAGTTAGAAGTGCTAATGAAGGTTCTTTGTCAGTAGTAAGTCGAGTTTTTGGTTACTTCACATTTGTTGAATTCGTTAGTTTAATCTCTAAATTGGTATTGGATACTATGTTGCTAGGTTTCATAAGGATCGGGGTCATTTTAGCATAAATCGATACCAGGTGTCTATCTAAAAATGCAGAAAATAAGGTTTCGGTAAAAGCTGAAACCTCACTATCAACGACACACTAGCGTGTGGTCGCCTGTGTGATAGGTCATACACGAATGACATGGCCGTGTTTTTTACGAAGGCCAGACCGTGCGCTAGACACGACCATGTGATGGCCAGGTGTGGCCGTGTGCGGCACACGAGCTAGACCAATTTGGGTCGTGTGGGCCACATGGGTGTGTAGGTCCACACGAGTGGTCCACACAGGCTTTTGGGTTTCTGGGCTAGGCCATGTGATCTACACGGGCCAAGGCCAATCTAGGCATGTGGGCCACACGGGCAAGCCACATGGGTGTGTGGGCCCATTTGTCTAAAATGTTCCCTAGGGTTACCCGGGTCGTCCAAATCGACTATGAACCTATTGTAGGGTCAGTAAGGTCTACTTAGACCCTAAATTGTACTATCTAAATATTTGATGTATGTATTGATTATGATAGATATACTCATGTTAAATGATTTGTATGTATGCCTTATAATCGTATAATAGCATGTAAGCACATTATTCTGTATGTCTGCACAATGCATATCTATTTGCATCTGCATTTGGGGTGGGATGATGATTATTAGAGGAAGTGTACTGAAAGGCTTTTATACCTATTATTTGGTAGCTCAACTGCAATATATCTGATATGTGTCGTATTTCGGTATAGCATGGTGTGTAAGGATGGATGGGTGTTTTAAACCACACATAATGTGTAGGGATGGTCGGAGATGCTGTGTAGAGGGTGGGGGTAGGATCTATTTTTGTTTTGACTGTTTGACTGCATCTGTATCTAAGAGGTTCTAAGGCCCAAATCTGCATCTATTACTGTAATGGGCTTAGGCCCAAATTTGTATCTGTAATGGGCTTAGGCCTGAATTTGAGACTGCACGATTCTGATATACTGTTTCTGTAGTGGGCTTAGGCCGAAGACTATATCTAACTGATATCTACTAATTTGATTGTGTGCATGTTTTTCTGTAGGGATTACACATTGAGTTTACATAAACTCACCCTTTCTGTTTAATCTCTACATGTAATCCCCAGACTTAGTCAAATCAGGGCAGCAGAGGACTCAACTATGACCACACGTTTGTTAAACTACCTTTTTTTCATTTACGGTTTTAATTCTTATTTGGGTATTTTGATGTAATTTGGACTCATGGACTATTTTTGCTTTTATTTTAGATTTTAACTATTTTTATGGATTTATAACAGCTAAACTAAATAAAGAGCAATTTTTACTAAAAATAAAGGTCTTTCTAAAAATGAATGGCTTTTCCTAAAATCAACGATTTCTAAAGCTTCCGCAACAAATTATACTTTTAAACAAATCGAATAAACGAGTAAGAGATTTTAAAATTTATAAGAGATAAATAAAAGTAGATAAACATAAATGTTTTTATCATGATGACTTAGCTTTCAAACACCATTCCATGTGACAACGCCAGATTCGGCCATAACGTCTGGGTCGGGTTTGGGGTGTTACATTTTGTGGTATTAGAGCTAGGTTGCAAAACTCAGCTGTTGATTTTGGGTTTTTAAATTTTGTTTTTAAAGAATTGATTTTCAAATAAAATTGAAATTTTCTAAATAGAGTATATGGTACACCAAGTCTCTGGCGCTGATTCTGTAAGTTTTCTGTATTTTGGTGAACTGATTTAATTTTATAGAAAGCTTACTCTGAATATCCTGTGATAGATTATTAGTTAGTGTACTCTAAGACTGCAGTAAAACTGATAGAGACTACGACTTATGAAAATAAACTCTGAATTTCTAAAACTGTTTACATAAAACATCTGTTAATAAATACTAAAACTGTAATTGATTACATAAAACATAAGGCTCAAGCTGAGTTTTCTTCTTTGGGCAGCATGCCAAATCTGGACACTAGTGAGACACCGGTGTCACTTGCTATTGAGACTGGGTCTCAAGATCGCATGGCTGGGGATGATGTATTGTCCCATGCTATTCTAAGGATATTAGAGAGGATCACTGGGCCCAACACCAGATTTGGGGGCCGAGGGTTAGTTACGGAACGACTACAGCCTAATAGAGCTGAACTTTTTAGAGGTGTCACTAGAGTTGCCCCTAATATGGCCGAGTACTGGATGGAGGCCACCGAGCGAATTATGGATGACTTGCCTAGCTTCGTGACGAAGCATATCAGTGGTGACTAATTGTTAAGCAGGGCACTCGGCCTGATCGCCTGTCTTGGGAGTTCTTTAAGTCTGCCTTCCAGGGGAAATATATAGGAGCAAGCTACATTGATGCTTGTAATGTGAGTTTCTAAATCTTACTCAAAGTGACCGATCTGTGGCTGAGGATGAGGCCGAATTTCTAAGACTAAGCCGCTATGCTCGAGGTATGGTGGCATCTGAATACGAGAGGTGTGTTCGATTCGAGGATGGGCTGATAGATAATCTGAGGGTATTGATAGCTCTGTAAAGGGAGTGTAACACCCCAAACCTGGCCCATGTGTTATGGCCAAATCTGGTGTGCCACATGGACAATGATTTACACCTCATTCTTTAATTAATATGTTCAGGGTGACTTTGCCAAAAATCATTATTAAGAGTAGTGAGAGAAAAAAATAGGTTATTTAATTTATGAAAGTCCTATCCACTACCAGTTGGAGTTTATTTCTTTAAAAGATCTTATCTTGTCATTAAGTGATCCATTTATTGCGTATGATATATTTTGAAAACATTGATTAATTTTGGAATAAAAACCCGTGTAGCCTAATTCTATCAATTTTAAACAAGTAATAATTAAATAAGTAAACCCAGAAATGGAGTAATTAATGAGCGGCCTTATTACAGATTAAAACCCAAAAGAGAATAAATTAAGAAAACACTGAAATAAATAATTTTAAGAAAATGTAACGAAATGCAGTTCACGTGGCCACTCCGAATCCTTCCAGCTCCAAGTCCTCTAAGGTTGGGGCTCATCTGCATGGATGAAAAGAAAGGGGTGAGTTTGTGAAACTCAGTGTGTAAGCTAAACCCAACCAAAGTCCAGATTAGTGCAAGCTTAACCGGGCTTAAGCCCTATCCAGATATAGTATTAACTGGGCCTTAGCCCTATTCAGTAAATAGTGATTATTGGGCCTTAGCCCTATTCAGAAATCAATGTGGCCCTTAGGCCCATTACAATAACAGAACAATATTTATGCATGAATGCAAAGCCCAGCCCAATTTTGCCCTACACACCATGTGGGGAATAACTCAACCCACCCAACCCTACACACTACAGTCGCAGCTTAGCTGCTTAATCAGATAACATGGCCAAGCCAGTAAACAGTAAAACGAGGCAAACCTTCTAACAGTAAATGTGGCAATGCTACTTAGCACTTCCTCCATGAAAACCCAATCCCATGCAACAGTATATTATGACATGGCATACATAGAACAGATACATTTTGGCATGCAAATTAGTCAACTTAACCCTAGGGGTAAAATGGTCTTTTTGCACCTAAGGGTAAAACAGTAATTTTCCACCCTTAAAGGGGTATTTCAATAATTTTTCCAGTTTTTAGGATTCTATGCTCATTATAGTTGTTAATAGTCTTAATGTCATCTAAATAACTTATTTAGCCCATTTTATTAATACAAAGTTATTGGCCCTAAAACCCATAATAGGCCCAACAGTGTCTACTAGCTACTTCGGCCCACTAGATCCGATTTTTACACCCGTTTGAACAGTTTTAGCAATTCAACCACCAGAACATACATACCACCCATTTTCACCCATATGAGCCCTTAGGCCCATTAGGCCCAAATTTAGCCCTCCGAGGCCCAAAACCACCAACGTGCATGAAATCGTGCAACCATCATTCTTACCATTTATAATTACAGATTTTACCGATTCAAACTGACCCACAAGCGTTCGCACGCTCGCAAGCCCTCGAAATGCCAGAATTTCGGCATTTCAGCCCTTCGGCTTTTGCCAATCTAGCCTACTAGTGGGTGCCAATTACACACCTGTTTTGCGATATACTACGACGAGATTCCCGACGCGATTAACCTACAATCGTTTGTAAACACTTTGTTAACTAAAAATTCAACGAAAACAATAAAATCAACATCTACCCTATTCGGCCAACCCCATTTCAAACCCTTAATCACTTACCTCCACCGATTCCTCTACTAGATCTAGATCTAGTTTGCTCCAACGGTCTTAGTCTCCAACATTCTTCGATAGACAACCTTCTTTCCACACTAGATCACAAAAGAACCAAAAGAAAAACTAATAAAACCCTTAACCACAATCGACAACCACCTTAAGTAGTTAGGGGTTTTCGGCTTTTCTTGAATCACAAGTTAATGAATGGAAAGGGGTTTCGAGTACTTACCGAAGATCTATTTTCCAAAGAAATGTCCCCGATCCAGCCTAATCCAGATCTAGTATAGATCTAATTAAAACTTGAAAGGAAGGTAGATCCGAGTGATCTAAAGATTCAATCCCTGAATCACTATAGAGTATGGAGGCTCGGCTTTTGTAGGAAAAAGAAGAAGATTAGAAGTTTAGGGAATGGAGAGGAGATGTCGACAGAGGTTAGGAGAGTTGTGAGTTTTAGCTTTTGGAAGATTAAGGTCTAAGAAGAATAGATATTCAGCCAATGAAGAAATCGACAATAATGGCTTCAGGTTTCGGCTTTTATGGTATCGGCTAAGAGACTTTGAGAAAAGAGGTTATCTTAGTTGGTGAAGAAAAGAAGAAGAAGGGGAAGAGAAGATATTAAAGAGAGGGGAAGAGATTACTTGATTCGACTTTTGAAAGAATGGTGATGAGAGATTTGGCTTTAGGTAAATTGGCAAAAGAGAGCTTAACACTTTCGGGATTTCGACTTTTAGAAAAGATAGTAGAAGAACTTGATGACAAGAAAGGTATGGTCAGCACCCCTCACCCTTAACTAGATAGCACCCATGGTTTACTACAAGGCAAAACCTGAAAGAAGAAAAAGGAGAAATCGGCACACTCCTACCCAAAATGCCGAAAATGATACCTCTAGGGACCCTAGCCGATTTGCTTCCCAAAAAAACCCCTATTCGGCCATCACAACCTCCCATTCAAAATTCCTAAAATTTCTCCCCTTATCCCTCCTTGATTCAATCCCATGAGCACCTCAAACTTTTCCCAACAGAGTTTCACTTGGAGTCCACCACATGCCTAGCACATGCATTAAAAATAAAACCTCACATTGCTTACCAAGAGACTTGAACCTTAGCTCTTGCACAGCTTCCACACGCCATCCCTTGTGTCTTAAATGGCGTCACCTTGCCACTTCAACACAAGCCCACTTAGTTAGAGCCCCTTCTCCCTTAGGTCCAAAATGTTAAAATTCTACCAGGTTTTAACTTAAACTTGAGCCTTCTGAAGGCCCACTAACACACTCAAAACATAAATTAACACATCCAGACAAGCAAAAATTAAATTCACGTAAAATCCCAAAAATCCCAAAAACTAGGGCGTTACAGGGAGCGAGATTCTCTATCCTAGTAGAGAAGGTGAAGATCACTGAAGAGGTCAAGAGCGATGAGCTCCAAAATAGAGACCATGAGAGGGGTAAGAACAAGAAGGATTTGGAGCCCTTGAGTTCAGTATAGAGGCCTAATAAAAAGGCCAGACCTGATGGTTCGATTAGAGCTGGGCCCCTTATTACTCCTACTAGATTGCAGCCTTGTAGAGATTATGGTAAACACCATTAAGGTTAGTGTTGTAGGAAGACTGAGGCATGTTTAAGATGTGGGTATTTGGAGCACTGCATTCAAGAATGTTCATTGAGGGCTGAGCAAGTGCAAGCTTCAGGTTCTGGTTCTGTACAGCCACAGAGAGTAGTTTAGTAGCCACCTAGGGGCAGTGGTCAGGCTAGGGGTGGTAATGGTATGGGCTATTGGTAGAGAGCACCGGGCAGAGGTGCTGGACAGACTGAGGCTAGGCAACCTACTCTTATTTATACTACACGTCGCCATGAGGACAGGGATGCTCCTGATGTCATCACCTGTACATTCTTAATCTTTGATGCACCTTATATTGCATTAATAGATATAGGATCCAGCCACCCCTACATAGTTTGCTCTGTTTCTAAAAACTTAGGGATTTTGGCTGAGAGCACTACGAGTTATATAGAGATGTTCCATTAGAGGTTCAAAGGGTGATTTTCTTGGCTAATTCAATAGAGCTTCCATCTGGGGAGTTCAATCTGATATTGGGTATGGAGTGGTTGGTTAAGCACCGTGTAAGTTGGGACTATGCGACTAAGAGGGTCATCTTGAGAACCGAGGAGGATAATGAGGTAGTTGTAATTAGAGAACGTCAGAATTATCTGGTTAATATTTCTACGCTAGTGGCAGAATAATTGGTTCATAAGGGATGTGAGGCGTACTTGGCCTATGTTAGTGTTTCCGCTTCTGAGGACTCTGCTGTAAAGGACATCAAAACTATAAGGGATTTTCCAAACATCTTTCCTGAGGAGCTACCGGGATTACCTCCAAATTGACAAGTGGAATTTGGGATTGAGCTTCTTGTTGGTATAGCTCCGGTGTCTATCACTTCCTATCGAGTGGCACCGAAGGAGCTTACAAAGCTTCAGGCTCAAATTTAAAAATTGTTGGATCATGGGTTCATCTGTCCTAGTGTGTCTCTGTGGGGAGCACCTGTACTGTTTGTTAAGAAGAAAGATGGGTCCATAAGGATGTGTATCGACTATTGGCAACTGAACAAGCTAACGATTAAGAATAAGTATCCATTTCTGAGGATCGATGACTTATTCGATGAAGTCTGAGGGGCTTTTGTGTTCTCGAAAATAGATCTCCGTTTTAGGTATCATCAGTTGAGGGTTAAGGAAGTAGATGTACATAAGACTACATTTAGGACTCGTTATGGACATTACGAGTTCCTGGTTATGCCCTATGGTTTGACGAATGCTCCAGCAGCGTTCATGGATTTGATAAACCGTGTGTTCCAGCCCTATATGGATAAATTTGTCATGGTCTTTATTGATGACATACTGGTTTATTGTAAGACTGAGGATGAGCATAACGAGCACCTTAGAGTGGTTCTTCAGACTTTGCGAGAAAAGTAGCCCTATACTAAATTTTTAATAAGTGCGAATTCTGGCTACGTGAAGTGAGTTTTCTGGGACACGTAGTTTCTGCTGAGGGGATCCAAGTCGATCCTCAAAAGATTGAGGCTATACTGGATTGGAAAGAACCCAAGAATGTGTCTAAAATCTATAGCTTTCTGGGTCTAGTGGGTTACTACCGGCGATTTGTTGAGGATTTTTCCTTGATCATAACTCCGTTAACTAAGTTGCTACTTATGGGTGTTTCATTTGTTTGGACCGATACGCAGCAAGAGAGCTTCGAGAAGCTCAAGACTATTCTAACTCAGGCTCCTGTTCTAATATAGCTTGAACCTGGAAAGGAGTTTATTGTTTATAGTGATGCGTCACATGTGGGTCTAAGTTGCGTTCTGATGTAGGATGGTAAGGTTGTGGCATATGCGCCTCGTCAGCTTAAGACACATGAGACAAACTATCTGACATATGATTTGGAATTTGCCACCGTGGTTTTTTCTTTGAAAATCTAGAGGCACTAGTGTATCATCTACACTAATCACATGAGCCTCAAGTACCTCCTTACCCAGAAGGATTTTAATCTTAGGCAGCGTAGATGGATTGAGCTGCCTAAGGACTATGATTATACCACAAGGGCGTGTGTTTAGGCCATGTGTGACATACAGGCTGGTACACGGGCATGTGTCAAGGTCGTGTGTCCCCTGCATCCTAGAATTTGAAAAATAGAATGCTCAGAATTGAGCACACGGGCAAAGACACGAGTGTGTGTCTCAGCCGTGTATGGCACATGGCCTGAAAGATGGGCGTGTCTCTTGGACATGTGAAACCTATACCTATTTTCCAAAAATTTGAATTAACCACACGGTCTAGCACACAAGGGTGTGACTTGGTCATGTGACATCAATTTGTTCATGTGTTGCAAATCAGAGAGTTACAAGGGTAAGGGACACGGGCGTGTGAACCAACATGGCTTGACCACACGGGCGTCTCCCATACCACACGAGCACGTAACCCTTTTTTTTGAGAAAAGTTTTGATATTTTGCAAAAAAATTCTCGAGACCTTGATTTTGTCCCGAATCAAATTTAATACATGTTTTGGGCCTCGACGGCCCAACCAAGGGACTTTATAGATGATTTTAGAAATGAGTAGTAAATGACTCCATTTATCAGAAAATATTTTGTAAACTCCAGTAATGCCTCGTAACCCTGTTCTGGCGATGGATAGGGGTTGGGGGTGTTACAAGAAAACTAGTCATAGCATGTTACTCAGTGAGATTATCCCATAATAACTCATTTTTGGTACATGATGTGATAAGTGTTGAGTCGATGGCTATAGACTCAAGATCTTCTAGTTAAGTAACTTCCCACGAAGCTCTACTTAAGTTAGAATGATGACCAAACTTTACACGATTATTAGTACGTGTGAATGCCTAAGGAATTAGGTTCATGTACTAATTAGATGGAAATTCATGTTCTTACAAGTTGATTAAGATTACTCCACGATGACTTGATTCGATGGGTGTAGGAATTATCGTTGCAACAACATAAAAATATTTTCAAGGTATAATGTAAGACTCATGCATCATCTTAGTGCATATCGTAAGTTACAAAATGTTTTAAAATATTTTTTTAATACAAAGATATTAATAAATTGATATTTTATTTTCAATTTGAAAATGACACCTACTCCCTTATTAACTATAGTCAATGAGAACAAATTTGAATGAAAATAGCTATAAGGAATGAAAAAGGAACCTCATGATTGCCTTGAGCTGTGAGAAGCTAAAAACAATACTTGATAATAAATTCCCTTTAACCACTCAAAGTTGAGGCTAGAAAATGTTGGGAGGAGTCTGATAAGATAACTCATTGCTATATGCTAGCAAGCGTGACCACCACCCTTTATTAGTAACTTGAGAGCTGTAAGACTACCAAAGCAATTATAGACAAACTAGAGGACATATTCAAAGCCCAAGCTATCTTGGCTCAACAAACGACTATAACTATTTTGATGAATGCCCAACAAAAGATCAAAACTTTGGTAAAAAACCATATGATTACTATTATAGGATACTTTTCAAGGCTGGGAAAATGAGGCCAATCAAGACTATAACATGCAAATACAAATGGTGTTCAAAAGCTTGTCCATAGACTTTGAAGGCTTTCAGGCCACATATAACCTTGGGCACAAGAATTTGACACTTTCAAAACTCATATAGAATTACAATCCCATGAGTTGATGTTTAATGACCATCAATTGATTTAAAAAGTTAAAGCAACCTTATATGTTGCTTCTTCCATTAAAGGGAAGGGAAAACGCGCCAAAAGAAATAATGCAAAGTTTTGTGGTCCACCTAAAGTGGAAGGATTACCTAGCCACTAAGAGCAAAGGTGAGAAACTCTTTATGATTTAAGCTTCCATAGTGGAAGGTTCAATAGACCACTAGTTCAGTGATTCTAAAGCAACTAATCATGTGTTATAACACCCCTTACCCGAGTCCAACGTCGGGACGAGGTACGAGGCGTTACTGCACTTAACCTTGCTCAAACTTACTAAAACGAGCCTTAATTCTTGCTTCAATTTAAAAATTTTGCAATCACATTCTTAATAATCTTATTATGAGCCTACGAGGCCCAATACATACATCGGAAGTGGTTTGGAACCAAACCGGGAACTTCGAGCTCTATGAAAAATTTTGCTTCAAATAGGCCCACACACCTATGTGAGGTGGGACACGCACGTGTGGGCTGGCCGTGTGGTCACACATGCCCATGTCCCTAGCCCGTGCTAAATTTATTTCTCATTTCAATCCTACAGGTTTTAACACAGTTTGGGCACACGCCTGTGTCTATTGCCCGTGTCACTCACACGGCCTAGACACACCGGTGTCAATAAACCGTGGAGTACTGTGATCTAATTACTATAAACAACAGGTGTTCACATGACTATGGCACATGCCCATGTGCTCATCCCGTGTGCAATACAGACTTAACTACTTAAGATGCAAGGGACACATAGTCGAGCTACACGCCCTTGATGCGGACTGTGTGTCACACACGGCCCAGAAACACGCTCGTATGCCTAACCCATGTGGACAATATAGGCTATCTTGCAAGCGTATTTACCACACTGAAACACAAACAAACTCATACTAACTCCAATCTCACAACTCATGGCACAATGTACATTCTAAACATTCGTAATTAAGGCACTCACGTACCACCATGCATATCACTCTCATCCATCATTAATCTACATAAACTTGTAAACTTGCATACTTATGAATTTCATTCACATTGCATAAAACATAACTTAGACAATATTAGCCCATTTCAAGTCCATTACAATGTGACTTGAGTGGCAATAATAACTACCACATTTGGCTACTTCAAAATGACACATATCAGTAAACTTCCTATACATGCCATACAACAAAATAACTAACTTTACTATACCAAAATGGATGGCTTGATAGTGTGACTTCGAGCTCTGACTTCAATCGATCCCCGAGCAAATTCAGCAAATCTACATGGAAAGGGAAAATGAAGGAGTAAGCATTAAATGCTTAGTAAGTTGCATGAAATAAAATAGCAATGAATGTCATAGAAAATCATTCAAATAGGGCATCATGAAATTCATATAACTTCTTACTCTTTATCGTAACTTACTCATTCACATGTCTTGCTCATTCTCATGCCTTACATTTTCATATTTTCTCATGACTTATTCAAGTGTACCTGTAACACTATCATGAAACTTTAGTCTCTCTCATTAGCTAATCAACTTGGATACAATCTCTATTAACATGCTTAGAATATCGAAGGATACTCATAATGTCATTCTCATTGTAAAATGACAAAGCCATATCCCAGATATGGTCTTAGATGGGATCTCAAGTCGATGCCAAAGCCATATCCCAGATATGGTCTTACACGGGATCTCATATCGATGTCGATGCCATGTCCCAGACATGGTCCTACACGAGACCATAGGATGATGCTAATGCCATGCCCATATATGGTCTTATATGTGATCTCTCTTAGATGTCCATGCCATGTCCCAAACGTGGTCTTACAGGGGATCTATATCTCATCTCGGTGCTGATGCCATGTGCCAAACATGGTCTTATACGGGACCTCATGTGGATGCCAATGCCATGTCCCAGACATGGCCTTACATGGGATCTCAATTCGGTGCCAAAGCCATGTCCTAGACTTGGTCTTGCACGGGACCTACATATCTCATGACATGGCTATGGTACTGTACCCTTCGTATTCCTTAACTTTTAACCGAGCTTTCTCATTTATTTCATCATCATTTCTTTGTAAATTTTAATAACAACAAATTTCATTGAAATACATAGAATTCATGAAATATCATCATAATAATTTTCATCATGCAAAATGCTAAATTATTACATACAACTTACCTCGAATCCAAAATGCGTGTGGATGCTCAGTTTAATCCAAGATTCGTGTTTCTTGATCTAAGATGACAAATTAAACTTATTTAATACTCACTGTGGCTAATTATCCCATAATTGAACTTTGGAAAAATTTATAACTTTGCCCCTAAACTTTTACATATTTGCAAAATGGTCCTTAGGCTCGTATAATGAAATGCACTTAATTTCTTGGTTACCCAAGCCTAGCCAAATCTTACTAGTTCTCATAATAGCCCTTATTTCTCATCAATTCACACTTTTACTATATATTTTTACTAACTTTACAATTTGGCCCCTATTAGGGGCTTTCATGAAAAAATCACTTAGAAAAAGGTGTTTACTGCACTTTCAACTTTCATATTCTACCACTAGACATCAAAATACTCACATGTCATGCATGGGTATATTTTTTAACATAAACCCTGGCTCAAATTAGTGGTAGAAATAGCTAGATTAAGTTACGAGGATTTCAAAAATACGAAAAACATGAAAAACGGGGCTAGGAGTCACTTATTTGGAGCTTGAAAATGAAAGAAACCCTAGCTATGTAGAGCTTTGGAATTTTGGCACACTAGGAAGAAGATGGACTATATTTTTGTCTTATTTTTCCCTTTTTATTTCAATAATTAACCAAATGACCAAAATGCCCTTAAACCCTTTTTTGGAAAATTTTTCCTTCCATGGGCATTTTTGTCCATAATACTAAAAATTGGTCTAATTGCTAAATAAGGACTCCTAATAATTTTACTAATGCTATTTCATCCTTAAAGCTTCTAGAAACTCAATTTTACAACTTTTGCAATTTAGTCCTAAAGGACAAATTAACCACTATTTCATAAAAATTCCATCATGAAATTTTCTCACTATCATGCAATCATGTCAATAACTTAATAATAATCATAAAATAAAAGTTTTTTACTTCAGATTTGTGGTCTTGAAACCACTTGTAGCACCCCTATCCTGTAACCGTCGCCGGAATCGATAAGGAGCATTACCGAACATGTACCATAGATCAAAATAGTACATTATCATCATGATGCAAAACATTTTTGAACATTCACAACGAATTCATGCTTTAATCAATCATGTAAGACTATATTCATAACATAGGGACCAAATTGAAAACATATAAAAGAAATGAGAAGACATAAAAAAAATTTGGAATTGGGTCACACCGTCGTGTGCCTCACAAGGCCACCGAACACGCCCATATGTCCAAGCCGTGGCAATACAGGCCATACATACTGACTTGTGCACACGGGCACAAGACACGCCCGTGTGTCTTGGCCGTGAGGCAACCTGATTAAATTATAGAGGTAACAGACACGCCCGTGTGTCTATTCCCTGTGCAATTCTGACTTAACAAGCAATATAATAGGGGTCACACAGTTGAGACACACGCCCGTGTGCTCTGGTTGTGTGGCACAAAATAGGCTTGGTACAAGCCATTTTCACACCTCAAATGCTCATGTACCTGCAAGCAATAAATTACAACCATTTCATATATCAATTGAGTTCCCAAATCAGCCAATACAACATTCAAATAAACCATCTCATAACAACCAATTCAATGTCATATGATTGACACAAACATGGATACATTTCAAAAATACATTTCAAGCCTAACATTAACATTCCAAATACCAATCTCGTTCATTTCATAATCTTACCACTTCTCAAACAAACATATACCAAAATGACCATTTCATTCACTCTATAACATACCATTTCCCCAAAGTAGATATATCATAAGAAACATTCATACAAGTTTAACTATTTGAAACCGAGCCATATCACATAGCTTGGATATATATATCAAAATCATTCCACATTCATTATCACAAAGATGACCATAAACATTAACTTATAAACTAGCCAATACATGCCATATTTACCACATTTACAAAGATCCTAAAGTACTGAAAGCTTGAGTGGATAGTGTGATTGTAATCTCCAACTTGTTCGAAAATGAGCTAGCTTCTGAATCTATAAAACACGGGAAAAATAAACAGAGTAAGCTTTTAAAGCTTAGTAAGCCTGTATAATATAGAATTTAACTTACCGAATCAACATTTAAAATGTAAACGACATTACCAAACCAAGTCATATGTTCCCAACGCCTATTTAACTGTCATACACATGTTAGTCATGTAACAACCATGTATTCATCCATTCCAACGATGAAACAAACATATATCATCCATGTAACAAAAATTCATGTATCTATTAATCCATTTATCATATACTCACATAGTATATAAGCATATGACCATATAATCATCCATCTATTCATATCATATATCTTATATAACATATTATCATGTATTAAATATTTTATAAGCATGTACTTGTAACATGAAATACATATAAACATATACTTGTACTAAAAATCCGTGTAACTTATATCTCATTTATCAAATAATCATATATGAATCATGTAACATATATCATGTAACCATGTACTTCATATATCTCTTAAAACCCGTATTTCATATATTACAAATAGGTAATTTTCCCGTTGAACCTTTAAGCATATCGAGGGATAGTCGGGTGATACACACGCAGTGTATATATGTAACATGTAAATCTGTCAATTCATCATGTATACTCCTCCTAAGCCGGTATCGGTAAGCCCGAAGGCTGAACATGTAATCCCGAAGGATGAACGGTAAGTTCGAAGACTAAACATGTAATCCTGAAGGATGAACGGTAAGCCCGAAGGCTGAACATGTAAGCTCATGAGCTGTGATGAGTCCGCAACAAATGCAGGAGCTCAACCACGCTGTAGCCCTAGTGACATGTCACTTGTATTCTACGACTTTCTACAATTCGAACGAGACTTGATAATCGATATAATCATGTAACCAATAAGCATTCCAATCCATTATTTCATATATACACTCATAAAATATGCAATTCAATTATTTCAATTATAAATATCATTCAATTCAAATTATACGAACTTTCCTCGATTATGCTCGTAATTCTAATATGTACTCGTCTACCTTCCTTTTTCCTCGATCAAGTTCTGGGATTTGCTTATCTTGATCTATATTAATCCAATTTAATTCAATTATTCACCAACACATCCAATTAAACACAGATAAGTAAATTTTACAAATTACATATTTGCCCCTATACTTTTACCCACTTCGCAATTTAGTCATTTATGCACAAAATAACAAATTACACACTTTTGTCCAAAATTCTCTATAGCTGAATATCCATGTAGTCCTTATAAACACATATCTTTAATTTATTCACATTTCTAACCACCAAATTTCTATCCTTTTCAATTTAATCCACAATACTCAATTTTATAACAAATCACTTTATAAAACTTGTATATCAATAAACAACCATTAATAATTTATCAAGAAATATCGAAATAAACATGTATTCAACAATGGCATCTTCCAAAAACATGTCCAATTTCAGAAATTAGGGTACGGGTCTACTATATCGAGATGCAACGAGCTCAAAAACATAAAAATAATTAAAAACGGATCAAAAACCGTACCTTGATTGCTAAATATAGCTTGGTCGAATGTTTGGTATAAAAATGGCTTTTCCTCCTTCACAAAATCGGTGAAAATGATGAAAATTAAAACATATTTTCAAGTCTATTTTATTAAACATGTACATTATTATTAAAAGGCACATTTAACCTTAATAAAACTATTTGGAAACTATGCATTGAAAGGCCACTACCGTCCATGCATTATTAGGAAGGTAAAATTTCATTTTAAAACCTTCCATTCATAAAGCCATAGCTAATTAAGCCCTTCTATTAATAAAACAGATATTAATCGCTTTACGTGATTTAGTCCTTTTTACTAAATTAACTAACCAAACGGTAAAATTTCTTTACGAAACTTTCGTACGGTAATTTTAACATGCTGTAAGACATAATAAAATAATAAAATAATTATTTTGACTCATTTATGTGGTCCCAAAACCACTCGTTCCAATTGGGGTCTCAACCAAGCTATTACAACTCTCCCCCTTTAGGGATTTTTGTCCCCAAAAATCTTACTGGTAAATAGATTAGGGTAGTGTTTTCGTATAGCTTCCTCAATTTCCCACGTAGCTTCCTCTGTTCTGTGTTTACACTAGAGAACTTTTAGAAGTGCTATACGTTTATTTCTCAACTCTTTGATCTCTCTGGCCAAAATTTGGATCGGTTCTTCGCTATACGACAAATCAGGCTGTATTTCAACATCAATGGGGGAGATAACATATGATGGATCAGATCGATATCGACGAAGCATTAAAACATGAAAAACATGGTTTATCTTTTCAAGTTCGATCAATAACGATAATCGATAAGCTACAGGCCTTATTCTTTCAACTATTTCATATGGCCTGATGAATCGTGAACTTAACTTCCCTTTCCGGCCGAACCGAAGAATTTTCTTCTAGGGGGATACTTTCAAGAATACTCGGTCTCCTACCTAAAACTCTATCTCTTTACGTTTTAAATCTGTATATGATTTTTGTCTACCTGAAGCTGCTTTTAAACTATCCCGAATCACTTTCACTTTTTCTTCGGTTTCTCTAATCAATTCAACCCCGTGTATCTTTTTCTCACTTAATTCTGCCCAGTATAATAGTGTTCGACGTTTATGATCGTATAGTGCTTCGTACAGAGCGATTTTCAAACTTGTCTGAAAGCTGTTATTATACGCAAATTCAATCAGAGGTAAATGTTTCTCTAAGCTATCTTTAAATTCGAGGATGCAACATCGTAACATATCCTCTAGAATCTGTATAACTCTTTCAAACTGTCCGTCAGTCTGGGGATGAAAAGCTGTACTGAAATTCAATTTAGTTCCTAGAGCCTCTTGTAATTTCTTCCAAAATCTCGATGTAAATTGCGGATCTCTATCAGAGATAATAGACAACACTACACCATGTAATCATACAATCTCAGACAATACATTTCGGCTAATCTATCTACTGAGTAATCTGTATGTACCGGTATAAAATGAGTAGATTTCGTTAATCGATCAACAATAACCCAGATCGCATCTTTCTTTTTTGGAGTCAAGGGCAATCCCGATACAAAATCCATTGTAACCCTGTCCCATTTCCATTCCAGAATCATCACTGGCTGTAATAACCCTGACGATACTTGATGTTTGGCCTTTACTTGCTGACAGATCAAACATTTCGATACAAACTCTGATATATCACGTTTCATTTTTAACCACCAGTATAATTGCTTCAAATCATTATACATTTTAGTGCTACCTGGATGAACAGAAAAGCGACTATCATGTGCTTCGTGTAAAATTTTCTGAATAAGCTCGGTATCTTTAGGTATGCAAATTCAATCCTGGAACATTAAACAATCATCAGTCCCAATACTAAATTCAGAATCAGAATTAGACTCACAATTAAGTCATCTAACTTGTAACTCTGTGTCATTTTTCTAAGCTTCACAGATTTATTGCAGAAATACCAGTTTAGTTTGTAACTCAACTACAATAGATCCGTCATCACAAAGTATCATCTGAGTGTTCATAGCTCGTAAAGTGAATAAGGACTTTCGGTTCAAAGTGTCAGCTACAACATTAGCTTTTCCTAGATGATAATCAATTACAAACTCGTAGTCTTTCAGTAATTCATGCCATCTTCATTTTCCTATATTCAAATCTCTTTGTGACATCAAGTATTTCAAACTTTTGTGATCTGTGAATATTCGGCATTTCTCGCCGTAAAGATAGTGACTCCAAGTCTTTAATGCAAAGACTATAGCAGCCAATTCAAGATCATGTGTTGGGTAATTCTTTTCATGTGGTTTCAACTATCGAGAAGCATAAGCTATAACCTTCTCGTCCTGCATCAATACACAGCCCAGTCCATTTAATGATGCATCGCTGTAAATCACAAATTCTTTACCCGATTTAGGTTGAATTAAAATCGATGCCTCTGTTAACAGTGCTTTCAGCTGATTGAAATCTGTTGACATTTCTCAGTCCACTCAAATTTCATATCTTTCTGGAGCAATCGAGTCAATGGTACTACGATCATCGAGAACCCTTAAACAAATCTACGGTAATATCCCGCTAATCCTAAGAAACTTCTAATCTCAAATACATTTTTCGGTGGTTTCCAATCTAATATTGCAGATATTTTACTCGGATCAACTCTGATGCATTCTGCTAAAATAATATGACCCAGAAACTTCCTGAACCCAAAATTCACATTTGCTGAATTTAGCAAATAACTGCGTATCTCTCCAAGTTTGTAACACGATTCTCAAATGTTTAGTATGCTCCGTCTCATCATGTGAATAGATCAGAATTTTGTCAATGAATACTACAACGAACCTGTCTAAATATAGTCTAAATATACGATTCATCAAGTCCCTAAACACTACAAAAGCATTAGTCAAACCAAAAGGCATAGCTAAGAATTCATAGTGACCGTACCGTGTTCTGAAAGTAGTCTTCAATATATCTGAGTCTTTAACCCATAATTGGTAGTATTCCGATCTCAGATCAATCTTTGAAAATATTGTAGCCCCTTTTAACTGATCAAACAGGTCACCTATTCGCGGTAGAGGATACTTATTCTTTACAGTCACTTTGTTCAACTGTCGATAATCGATACAGATTCTTATTGACCCATCTTTCTTTTCACGAATAACACTGGAGCACCCCATGGTGAGTAGCTCGGTCTTGCAATTGAGCTTTTAATTCTTTTAATTTGATCGATGCCATTTTGTACGGAGCTATCGATATCGGTGTAGTACTTGACAACAATTCAATACCAAATTCAACCTCTCTAATTGGCGGTAAACCCAGTAACTCTTCTGGAAATACATCTAGAAATTTGCAAAAATCGGTACGGATTCAAGCTTTATTTTGATACTTTAGTATCCAATACATATGCTACATACGCACCACAACCCTTTTTCACACATTTTTGAGCTCGCATAGTAGATATTAAAATCGGTAATTCGTTTAGATCATTTGATTCAATCCAAAGAATTTCACCGTTCTGACATTTCAGTTCTATGCTCTTTCGTCTGCAATTCACAACTGCCTCATGTACATTTAACCAGTCCATGCCCAGTTTCACATCAAACACATCAAAAGGTAAAAGTATAAAGTCAGCTAAAAAACAGTATCCCCGAGTCATTAATGGACATTTCTTACAAATTTTATTAACTAACGCTTACTTGCCTAACGGATTCGATGCTTTAACTACAAATTCTATAGACTCTACTTGTAAACTCTTTTTAAACACTAGTTCCATACAAATATATGAATAGGTTGATCCAGGATCTATCAATGCAACTATATCAGTGTTAAAAAGAGAAAAAGTACCGGTAATAACATCAGGTGACGAGGCTTCCTTATGTGCACGTATAGCATAGGCTCGAGCAGGTGCATGTGTTTCCGATCTAACATTTGAATCTCATAAAGTGCTACGGTTTCCACTTTGATTCCCAGTATTCCGAGATGGTCTACCCTTGGTAATAGTATTACTAACTTTTACGGATTCTTCTTTAACAGTAGTAGATCTCTCTGGACAATCTTGAAGGTAATGGTCTAGTGACCCACATCTGAAACATGCTCCACTCTTTAAGCGGCATTCACAAAAATGTTTTCTATTACAATGCTTACAATCAGGCCCGGTATTCCTCACACTACCCACACTCACAACAAATGTCGTCTGAGGCTTCGGATTAAAGGATCTTGCATCTCTATCTCTGATCATTACACCCACAGAAATAGTGGAACAAGAATGGAAGTCTTTAGCTTTCTTTGATCCAGACTGATGCGACTTACTTGCAAATCTCTTTCTTAATTCTCTCGATTCATAATCAACTTTTCATTTTTCTTTAGCGAGTTCTTCGGCTTTGCAAGGCCTTTCAACTAGAACTACAAATTCTTTCAACTCGAGAATCCCAACTAACAATCGAATATCTTCGTTCAACCCATCTTCAAATCTTTTACACATGATAGCTTCAGTAGAGACATATTCACAAACATACTTACTCAGTCGTACGAGCTCTCTTTCATATTCGGTTACTGTCATACGGTCCTACTTCAGATCGAGAAATTTTTTTCTTTTCTGGTCAATGAATCATCTTCTGGAATTCCATCTTAAAGAAATCCCAGCTAACTTGTTCTCGTAGAATAACCGATATTAAGGTATTCCAACACTGATATGCTGTATTTCGTAACAATTAAATAGCACATTTCAAGCATTCATCTGGTGTGCAAGATAGTTAATCAAAGACCCTGATCGTATTTTCAAGTCGAAATTCGGCCCTCTCCGCATTATCACTAACTGAAGCTCTAAATTCTTCGACCCCATATTTCCGTATCTTATCAACAGGAGGTCTATTAAATCTCAAAGGATTTGTACCTCGTATAATTTCAAGGTTAGGTTGGGAAACCTGAGGGGGTGGAGGTTATGGAGCAGTCGGGTTTGCTCGCACAAATTCGGTAAACCATTTAGACATCATTCGGAAGAAAGCTTGTTTAGCTTGTCCCACACTACTCGTAGCAGGGCTCAATTCGGTAGGCACAGCCCTTTGTGTAGGAGCTGGAGCATTGTTCTCAACATCGTCAGCTATTGCTTGATTTGGATCAATTTACTATATAAAACAATATTCAGAAGTTGTCAGGAGATTATCACACTATCACAGTTTAAATATGGCATGCATAGCTAGACTCATATACTAAACGGTAGTCCTAGAATCGACTAAACTATAGCTCTGATACCAATAAAACGTAACACCTTTATACCGTAACCGTCACCGGAATAAGTAGGGACATTACTGAACATGTACCACAGATCAGAACAGTACATTATCATCATGATGCAAAACATCTTCAAACATTCACAATGAATTCGTGCTTTAATCAATCATGTAAGACTATATTCATAACAAATGGATCAAATTGAAAGCATATAAAAGAAATGAGAAGACTTAAGAAAATTTTTAGAATTGGGTCACACGGCGTGTACTTCACACGACCACCAGACATGCCCATATGTCCAAGCCCTGGCAATTTAGGGTATACATACTGACTTATGCACACGACCACAAGACACGCCCGTGTGTCTTGGCCGTGTGGAAACCTGATTAAATTACATAGGTAACAGACACGCCCGTATGCCTATTCCGTGTGCAATTCTGACTTAACAAGCAATAAACAGGGGTCACACGGTTGAGACACACGCCCATGTGCTCTACCCATGTGGGACAGAATAGGCTTAGTTCAAGCCACTTTCACACCTCAAATGCTCATGTTCCTACAAGCAATAAATTACAACCATTTCATATATCAAATGAGCTCCCAAATCATCCAATACAACATTCAAATAAACCCTCTCGTAGCAGCCAATTCAGTGTCATATGATTGACACAAACATGGATACATTTCAAAAATCCATTTCAAGCCTAACATTAACATTCCAAATACCAATCTCATCCATTTCATAATCCTACCACTTCTCAAACAAACATATACCAAAATGACCATTTCATTCACTCCATAACATACCATTTCCACAAAGTAGATATATAATAAGAAACATTCATACAAGTTTAATTATTTGAAACCAAGCCATATCACATAGCTTGGATATATATATCAAAATCATTCAACATTCATTATGACAAAGATGACCATAAACATTAACTTATAAACTAGCCTATACATGCCATATTTACCATATTTACAAAGATCCTAAAGTACCAAAAGCTTGAGTGGATAGTGTGATTGTAATCTCTGACTTGTTCGAAATCGAGCTAGCTTCCAAGTCTATAAAACACGGGAAAAATAAATAGACTAAGCTTTTAAAGCTTAGTAAGCCCGTATAATATAGAATTTAACTTATCGAATCAACATTTAAAACATAAACGACATTACCAAACCAAGTCATATGTTCCCAATGCATATTTAACCATCATACACATGTTAGTCATGTAACAACCCTGTATTCATCTATTCCAAAGATGAAACAAACATATATCGTTCATGTAGCAACAATTCATGTATCCATTAATCCATTTATCATATACTCACCTAGCATTTAATCATATGACCATATAATCATCCATCTATTCATATCATATATTTTATATAACATATTATCATGTATTAAATATTTTATAAGTATGTACTTGTAACATGAAATACATTTAAACATATACTTGTACTAAAAATCCATGTAACTTATATCTCAATTACCAAATAATCATATATGAATCATGTAACATATATCATGTAACCATGTACTTCATATATCTCTTAAAACCCGTATTTCATATATTACAGATCAATAATTTGCCCGTTGAACCTTTATGAACATCGATGGATACTCAGGTGATACACACACAGTATATATATGTAACCTGTAAATCTGTCAATTCATCATGTATGCTCCTTCTAAGCCGGTATCAGTAAGCCCGAAGGCTGAACATGTAATCCCGAAGGATGAATGGTAAGTCTGAAGGCTAAACACATAATCCCAAAAGATGAACGGTACGCTCGAAGGCTAAACATGTAAGCTCATGAGCTGTGATGAGTCCGCAACAAATGCAGGAGCTCAACCACCCTGTACCTCTAGTGACATGTCACTTGTATACTACGACTTTCAACGGTTCAAACGAGACTCAGTAATCGATATAATCATGTAACCAATAGGCATTCCAATCCATTATTTCATATATACACTCATAAAATATGCAATTCAATTATTTCAATTAGAAATATCATTCAATTCTAATTATCCGAACTTACCTCGATTGTGCTCGTAATTCTAATATCTACTCGTCTACCTTCCTTTTTCCCCAATCAAGTTCTGGGATTTGCTTGTCTTGATCTATATTAATCCAATTTAATTCAATTATTCACCAACACATCCAATTAAACACAGATAAGTAAATTTTGCAAATTACATATTTGCCCCTATACTTTTACCCACTTTGCAATTTAGTCATTTATGCACAAAATAACAAATTACACACTTTTATCTAAAATTCTCTATAGTTGAATATCCATGTAGTCCTTATAAACACATATCTGTAATTTATTCACATTTCTAACTACCTAATTTCTATCCTTTTCAATTTAATCCACAATACTCAATTTTATAAAAAAATCACTTTATAAAACTTGTATATCAATAAACAACCATTAATAATTTATCAAGAAACATCAAAATAAACATGTATTCAACAATGGCATCTTCCAAAAACATGACCAATTTTAGAAATTAGGGTACGGGTCTGCTATATCGAGCTGCAACGAGCTCAAAAACATAAAAATCATTAAAAATAGATCAAAAATCATACATTGATTGCTAAATATAGCTTGGCCGAATGTTTGGTATAAAAATGGCTTTTCTGCTTTCACAAAATCGGTGAAGATGATGAAAATGAAAACATATTCTCATGTCTATTTTATTAAACATATACATTATTATTAAAAGACACATTTAACCTTAACAAAACTATTGGGAAACTATGCATTTAAAGGCCACTACCGTCCATGCATTATTAGGAAGGTAAAATTTCATTTTAAAACCTTCCATTTATAAAGCCATAGCTAATTAAGCCCTTCTATTAATAAAAAACATACTTATCGCTTTACGCGATTTAGTCCTTTTCACTAAATTAAGTAACCAAACGGTAAAATTTCTTTACGAAACTTTTGTACGGTAATTTTAACATGCTATAAGACATAATAAAATAATAAAATAATTATTTTGACTCGATTAAGCGGACCCAAAACCACTCATTCTGATTAGGGTCTAAACCGAGCTGTTACACCACTATTCCCACTAGGCCCTAATTTGGGTTGTTACAATTCTCCCCGTTTAGGGATTTTCGTCCTCGAAAATATTACCATTAAACAAGTTCGGATATTGGTTTTTCATGTTTTCCTCAAGGTCCCATGTTACCTCTTCTACCCCATGTCTTTTCCATAGTACTTTCACAAGGGCTATACTTTTGTTTCTTAACTGTTTGGCTTCTTGAGCTAGAATCTTAATTGGTTCCTTTCCATAAGTCATGTCCGACTGAATCACAACTTCTATTGGGGTAATCACATGTGAAGGATCTAATCGGTAGCATTGTAACATAGACACATGAAATACATCATGGATCTTTTCCAATTCAGATGGCAAGGCTAGCCTATAAGCTACCAGTCCTATCTTCTTGGTGATCTCATATGCTCTGATAAAATGCGGACTTAATTTGGCCTTTCGACCAAATCTAAGAACATTTCTCTAAGGAGGTACTTTCAAGAAAACTTTATCCCTGACTTGAAACTCTATTTACTTCCTTTTCAAATCAACATATGACTTTTGTTTATTGGAAGTAGCTTTCAAGCAATCTCAAATTACTTTTACTTTCTCTTCTGTTTCTTTGACTAAATCAACCCCGTGAATCTAATTTTCCCTGAGTTCAGTCCAATACAAAGGCATTCAACACTTACACCCATATAATGCCTCATAAGGAGCCATCTGTAGGCTCGACTAAAAATTGTTGTTGTAGGCAAATTCAACCAATGGTAGATATTTTTCCCAACTACCTTGGAATTCTAACACACAACACCTGAGCATATCTTTAAGTACTTGTATTACTCTCTCCGACTGACCATCGGTCTGTGGATGGAAAGTGGTGTTGGAATTTAGCTTTGTGCCCAAGGCTTCTTGTAGTTTCTTCCCAAATCGTGACGTGATCTTGAATCTCTATCCGAAATGATCGAAAATGGTACTCCATGTAGCCTTATAATCTCTAAAATATATAGGTCAGCCAACTTATCAAGTGAATAATCCATACGCATAAGTATGAAATGGGTTGACTTCGCAAGCTTATCAATCACGACCCAAACAACATCTTTCTTTTTCAGTGTCATCAGCAAAACTGTCACGAAATACATGGTAACACGGTCCCATTTCCACTCGAGAACCATGATAGGCTGTAGTAAACCCGAGGGTACTTGGTGGTCTACTTTTACTTGCTAACAGATCAAGCATCTCGAAACGTACTCGGAGATATCTCTTTTCATATTTGACCACCGATAACATTTCTTTAAATCATTGTACATCTTGGTATTGCCAGGGTGGATGGATATACGGCTGCTATGTGCCTCATGTAAAATTCTCTGAATGAGCTCATCATCTCTTGGTACACAAATTCTATTAGAACCTTATGCAACTATTTAAATCAACTTGGAAATATGAATTGGTACCCTATTCACAATGAGCTTTCTTAGCTTGCAATTCTTTAACGCTTTACTGTGCTTCACAAATCTCTTGAACGAACATCAGTCTAGCTCTTATCTTTGCCAAAACTGAACCATCACCGATTAGGGACAATTGTGTGTTCATGACTCTCAAGGCAAATAAGATTTCCTACTAAGAGTGTTGGCGACAACATTCATTTTCCCCGAGTGGTAGTCGATTACCAACTCATAATCCTTTATTAACTCAAGCCACCGTCGTTGTCGTAGATTTAGATCCTTTTGTGTCATCAAATACTTGAGACTTTTATGGTCGGTGAACACTCGGCATTGCTCACAGTATAAATGGTGCCTCAAAATCTTTAACTCAAACACTATTGCCGCTAACTCTAAGCCACGAGTTGGATAATTCTTTTCAGGAGGTTTTAATTATCTCAAGGCATATGCGATCACCTTGCCTTCTTGTATAAGTACGCAGCCCAATCTGTTTAAGTACGCAGCCCAATCTGTTTAAGGATGCATAGCTGTAAACTACAAACTCCTTTTCGGGTTCTAGTTGCAGTAAAATAGGAGCTTCAGTCAGTAATGTCTTTAATTTCTCAAAACTTTGTTGGCATTTTTCTATCCACTCAAAGTTAACATCTTTTTACAAAAGTCTCGTCATTAGAGTGGCGGTCATGAAAAATCCCTTGACAAATCTCCGGTAATAGCCGGCCAAGCTTAAAAAATTCTAACTTCGGATACATTTCTCGGCAGCTTCCATTCAACAATTGTGAAATCTTATTTGGATCAACTCTGATGCCATCACACGAAACGATGTGGCCAAAAAATCCAACTTCTTTAAGCCAAAATTCACTCTTACTGAATTTGGTGTAAAGTTGTTTATCTCGTTGAGTTTGCAAAACTATCCTCAAATGTTCAGCATGTTTTTCCTCATCACGAGAATAAATCAAGATGTTATCAATAAAGAATACAACAAATTTATCCAAGTATGGCCGAAAGATATGGTTCATTAAATCCATAAACACTATAGGGGCATTAGTCAAGTCGAATGGCATGACAAGGAATTCGTAATGGCCATACCTCATCTGAAATGTAATCTTCGGCACGTTAGACTCCTTAACTCTTAGTTGATAATATCCAAACCTCAAGTCCATTTTGGAAAACATTGTGGCTCCTCACAACTGGTAAAATAAATCATTGATCCTTGACAAAGGATACTTATTCTTTACCGTTACCTTATTAACTTGCCGATAATCAATGTATAACATCATCAAACCATCTTTCTTTTTCACAAATAACACGGGAGCACCACATGGAGAATGACTTGGTCTTGCAAAACCTTTATCTGCTAAGTCTTGTAACTGAGCTTTCAACTCCTTTAGCTCGGTCAGAGCCATTCTATAAGGAGTAATAGAAATAGGTGTAGTGCCAGGAGCCAATTCTATCCCAAACTCTATCTCTCTAATTGGAGGTAACTAGGCAACTCTTCCGGAAAGACATCCTGATACTCACAAATCATTGGCATTGACTCAATTTTCAACTCTAACTCTTTGGTATTGATCACAAAAGCAAGGTAAGCTTCATACCCTTTTCTAATATATTTGTGAGCAACCATGGAAGAAATCAATGTGGGCAAGCTCTCAGATTCCTCTGATTCAACCTGAAGTGTATCACCATTCTCACATTTTAATTCAACAAACTTTCTACTACAATTTACTATCACCTCGTGAGTGGTTAGCCAGTCCGTACCAAGGATTACATCAAATTCCTCGAACGGTCAACGCATGAGGTTAGTTGGGAAACAATGACCACTAATCATCAAAGGGTAATCTCTACATGCTTTGTCTACCAACACATATTGCCTAGGGGATTGGATACTTTTATCATAAATTTCATAGACTCTATGGGTACACTCATGCTAGAGACTATCTCATGCAAATATATGAGTGGGTAGACCCTGAGTCTATCAAAGCAATAACAGAAGTTTCATGAATAGAAAATGTACCCGTGATTACATTGGATGATAATGCCTCTTCATGAGCGCGAATGGCGTACGTCCTGGCTGGCGCTTTACCCTCGAGTCTTGTAGTCTGTTCTCTTGGCGCACCTTTTCAACTTGCTCCCATACCCTGGTTTCTTTGAGGTCTGCCTCTAGAGTGAGGATGAACCGATCTTGCACTCTGATCCTAGTCCTTTTCGGCCATCTCAGGGCACTCTCTAACAAAGTGGTCTTGAGAAGCACATTTGAAGCAAGCTCTCTCATGTACCCATCATTCACCGAGGTGGCATCTATCGCACTGAAGGCACTCAGGTCTACTGGGTTGGGTGTTACCCACACTCATAATGGAGGTGGTTTGAGCTTTGGAGGTTGAATACTGTCTACCTTTGCCCTTACTGGAGAACCCTGTTGAAGTAGATGATCGTCTGCTAAATTCCTTTGACTTCTTGGAGGACGATTGGAATGACTTTCCAAACAGTCTCTTTCTCAAGTGACAAGACTCCATCTCATCTTTCCTTTTCTCTTTGGCCAACTCCTCGGCCTTACAAGCTCTATCTACTAGCACAACAAACTCTTTCAATTCAAGAATACCAGCAAATATTTTAATGTCCTCGTTTAATCCATCCTCAAACTTCTTGCACATGATTGCCTCGGTGGATATGCATTCTCAAGCGTATTTATTGAGTGTCACGAACTCACGCTCATACTTAGTTATGGTCATCAAACCTTGCTTCAACTCTAGAAATTCCTTACGCTTCTTATCAATAAACTGAGGACTGATATACTTCTTACGAAACTCCTTTTGAAAAAATTCCCAGTTGACCCTTTCCCTTGGTACCACTGACACAAGGGTCTTCCACCACTGATAGGCAGAATCTAGAAGGAGAGATACTACACATTTCATACATTCCTCAGGTGTCCAAGATAATTCATCGAATACCCTGATGGTATTCTCTAGCCAAAATTCATCTCTTTCTGGATCATCATCTTTAGTAGCCTAGAACTCTTCTGCCTCTTGTTTTTGGATCCTATCAACTGGGGGCTTTTCTCGTCTTACTAGCTCTACAATTTAGGGAGCTGTTGGGGTAGATTGAGGAATAGTAGAGGGTGGAACCTGGTGTTGAGCGGCTGGGTTCGTTCGAACGAACTCTGTGAACCACTCATTCATCATTTGGAAGAAGGCCTCCCAGGCCTCTCTTCCCTGACTAACTGTAGCTGGTCTATTTTCTGACGCAGCTTGCACTGTCCCTTCAGTGGGAGCCAGCGCATTACTTTCTACATCATCTGCCATAGCTCGTTCGAGATCCATTTACTCTAAGAAAACACATTTAGATTGTCAGGAGTCGTCACACTATCATATCACATATGTGCATATGTATGGCATGTATAACTAGACTCATGCATGTGCTAGTTTAGTCTTAGAATTAGCTAAACACTAGCACTAATACCACTAAACATAACACCCCTTACTCGAGTACGACGCTGGGATGGGTACGAGGCGTTACCGTACTTAATCTTGCTCAAACTGACTAAAACGAGTCTTAATTCTTGCTTCAATTTAAAAATTCTGCAAACACATTCTTAATAATCTTATTAAGAGCCTACGAGGCCTAAAACATCCACCAAAAGTGGCTTGGAACTAATCTAGGAACTTTTGAGCTCTATGAAAAATTTTGCTTCAAACAGGGCCACACACCCATGTGAGGTGGGACACGCGCGTGTGGGCTGGCCGTGTGGTCATACACCCCCATGTCCCTAGCCCATGCTAAATTTATTTCTCATTTCAATCCTATAGGTTTTAACATGGTTTGGGCACACCCGTGTCTATGGCCCGTGTCACTCACACGGCCTAGACATGCCCTTGTCAATAAATAGTGGAGTACCCTGATCTGATTACTATAAACAACAAGCGTTCTCATGGCCAAGGCACATTCCCGTGTGCTCAGCCCATGTGCAATACTGACTTAACTACATAAGATGTCAGGGACACACGGTCGAGCTACACACCCTTAGTGCGGACCGTGTGTCACACACAGCCTAAACACACGCCCGTGTGCCTAACCCGTGTAGACAATATAGGCTATTTTCCAAGCCTATTTGCCACCCTGGAACACAAACAAACTCATACTAACTCCAATCTCACAACTCATGGCACAAAATACGTTCTAAACATTCATAATTAAGGCACTCACTTGCCATCATGCATATCACTCTCACCCATCATTAATCTACTTCAACTTGTAAACTTCCATACTTATGAATTTCATCCACATTCAATAAAACATAACTTAGACAATATTAGCCCATTTCAAGGCCATTACAATGTAACTTGAGTGGCAATAATAACTACCACATTTGGCTACTTCAAAATGACACATATCAAGATGACTAAAGCCATATCCCAAATATGGCCTTACACGGGATATCATATCAATGTCGATGCCATGTCCCAAACATGGTCTTACACGAGATCATAGGATGATGCCGATGCCATGTCCCAGACATTATCTTATACGGGATCTCTCTTAGATGCCCATGCCATGTCCTAGACATGGTTTTATAGGGGATTTATATCTTATCTCAGTGCTGACACCATGTCCCAGACATGGTCTTATACGGGTCCTCATGTGGATGCCAACGCCATGTCCCAAACATGGTCTTACATGGGATCTCAATTCAGTGCTGAAGCCATGTCCTAGACATGGTCTTACACGGGACCTACATATCTCATGACATGACTACGGTACCGTACTCTTCGTATTTCTTAACTTTTAACAAAGCTTTCTCATTTATTTCATCATCATTTCTTTGTAAATTTTCTTAATAATAAATTTCGTAGAAATACATAAAATTCATGAAATATCATCATAATAATTTTCATCATGCAAAACGCTAAATTATTACATACAACTTAACTTGAATCCAAAATTCGTGTGGATGCTCGATTTAATCCACCACTTTATTTTTTCCCCGATCTTGGTCTAGGCTTCGTGTTTCTCGATCTAAAATGACAAATGAAACTTATGTAATACTCACTTTGGCTAATTATCCCATAATTGACAATTCAGCAAAATTTATAATTTTGCCCCTAAACTTTTGCATATTTGCAAAATGGTCTCTAGGATCGTATAATGAAATGCACTTAATTTCTTGGTTACCCAAGCCTAGCCGAATCTTACTAGTGCTCATAACAGCACTTATTTCTCATCAATTTACACTTTTACTACACATTTTTACTAACTTTACAATTTGGTCCCTATTAGGGACTTTCATGAAAAAATCACTTAGAAAAATGTGTTTACTACACTTTAAACTTTCATATTCTACCACTGGACATCAAAATACTCAAATGTCATCCATGGGTATATTGTTGAACATAAACCCTGGCTCAAATTAGTGGTAGAAATAGCTAGATTTAGCTACGAGGATTTTAAAAATATGAAGAACATGAAAACAGGGCTATGAGTCACTTACTTGGAACTTAAAAATGAAAGAAACCCTAGCTATGGAGGGCTTGGGAATTTTGGCACACTAGGAAGAAGATGGACACTATTTTTGAGATATTTTTCCCTTTTTATTTCATTAATTAACCAAATGACCAAAATGCCCTTAAGCCCTTTCTTTGGAAAATTTTTCCTTCCATAGGCATTTTTGTCCATAATACTAAAAATTGGTCTAATTGCTAAATAAGGACTCCTAATAATTTTTCTAATGCTATTTCATCCTTAAAGCTTCTAGAAACTCAATTTTACAACTTTTGCAATTTAGTCCTAAAGGACAAATTAACCACTATGTTGTAAAAATTCCTTCATGAAATTTTCTCACTATCATGAAATCATGTCAATAACTTAATAATAATCATAAAATAATTTTTTTACTTTGGATATGTGGTCTCCAAACTACTATTCTAACTAGGCCCTAATTCGGGTTGTTACATGTGTACATTTCTCTACAATGGTTCAAGGAGATGAAAGATCTTAATGATAAAAGCCTATTCTCGCGGACCGAAAATGTGACAAGTGTGAAAACTAAAGTAGTAGAAGGTGTACATCATTATTTTGATACTTTTAGAAAGATCATTTTAAAAAGATATTTTCTGTGTCTTGAGTTAAAAAAAAACTTAATTTCTATTGCATGTTTATTTAAAGATGGCTTGGTCGTGAATTTTAATAGTACTATTGCAATATTTAGAAATAAAAAAAACTTATCTGTAGTGGATGGATGTCAAATAATCTCTATTTTATCAAACCAAAGATGTATTCACTACTTAAAACTACAATTTCGAATAAAAGACTTAACATTTCTCACTCTAATGAAGTGCACTTTGGAATTTGAGACTTGCTTATATTAATCAAGAAAGGATCACTAGGCTTGTGAAAGATGACACCTTCAGTTCACTTAAGGAAGTTGGTCTTTCACAATGTGAATCTTGCTTGGAAGGGAAGATAATTATGTGATCTTTTAAAAAGGAATAAGGGCCTTGAAACCCTTAGAACTTGTGCACACTAATGTATGTGGCCCCATGAATGAGTATCATATAACC
Organism: Gossypium stocksii; assembly: GCA_020496765.1. NCBI lineage: Eukaryota > Viridiplantae > Streptophyta > Magnoliopsida > Malvales > Malvaceae > Gossypium > Gossypium stocksii. The sequence goes on from CM035629.1 coordinate 85,774,943, forward strand.
TTTATTGATGATTATTCTAGATATAGTATGTGTACCTAACGCATTACAATATTAAAACCCTTGATAAATTCAAAGAGTTTCGTGCGAAAATGGGAAAACAACTAGGTTGACACATAAAGACACTTTGGCCTAATCAAGGTGAATTTATTAGATTAGTGGCATGTCATAGAGAATGTGTATCTCAATTAATCATGCCGGGCACTCCATAACAGAATGACATGGCAGAAAAAAGAAATCAAACTTTGTTAGATAGGGTTCATTCAATGTTAAGTTATTTAAAGTTGTCAATCTCCTTTTGGGGATATACATTACAAATGTCTTGCTATATTTTAAATGATGTGCTAACTATGGTAGCATCTAAAACTCCATACAAATTGTTATATTTTGAATGATGTGCTAACTTATAGTAAAAGGTTATACTTAAAAAGAAGGTATCAATTACGATGAAACCTTCTCTCTAGTTTCCATGCTCAAATCAATATGCACATTGTTATCCAATGTGGTGGCTCTCAATTATGAGATATGAAAAATAGATGTCAAGAAAGTGTACTTAAACAACTATCTTGAAAAGAGTATCTCTATTATGCGACCTACAGGATATACAACCAAAGGAAATGAGCATAAAGTTTGCAAATAGCTCAGATCCATATATGGACTTAAGCAAACATCCTACTCATGGAATCAAAGATTTGACCAAGTGATCAAAACTTTTGGATTTGAGCTAAACTTAGATAAACTTTGTGTTTATAAACATACTAGGAATGGAAAGGTGGTCTTTCTCATTCTATATGACTTAAGCAAGCATCCTGCTCATGGAATAAAAGATTTGACCAAGTGATCAAAACTTTTGGATTTGAGCTAAACTTAGATAAACTATGTTTATAAGCGTACTAGGAATGGAAAGGTGGTCTTTCTCATTCTATATGTTGATGACATTCTACTTATCAGAAATGATGTAAGGACATTATCATAGGTTAAACTGTGGTCAACCCAAAAATTTAAAATGAAGGACTTGGAAGAAGCTAATTTGTTCTAGGAATTTGAATCCTAAGGGATTGAAAGAAAAAATTGATAGAATTATCACAAGTTTCGTATATATAAAAGATATTAGAAGGTTATACAATGACCAATTCAAATATGGGAAATCAACCTTCTATATTGACAATTCATCTTTCTTTCGAGGACTATCCTAAGACAGTGGAAGAAAGAAAAAACGCGAGAAAGGTTCCTTATGCTTCTACAGAAAGAAATCTCATGTACATCATGTTGTGTACATGTCCAGATATTTGTTTTGCAGTGGGGTTGGTGAACCAATATTAGGAAAATCTAGGTTCAAGACACTGGCAAGTAGTTAACCATATACTCAAGTATTTATAGAGAACGAGAGATTATATACGTTTGTATTATAGAGGAGATCTTACTCCTTTCAAATTTACTTATTCTGACTTCCAAACATGTCAGAATTTGAGGAAATCAACAATTTTACAAGTTTCTGCAAGAGAGAGATTTCCAACTAAAAGTAAGAAAATTATGTATGGTTCTCTGTTATTCGAAATTATTCAAGCCCACACTCAAAGCAGCCCATGGTACGAGAACAATAGAAAAGGTTGTTCAGTTGGAAGCTAGGAATGTTTAGGATCCATCTAGCCCAAAACACAGGTACTATTTCAAGAAAAAGTTTATTGCTATAAATATTACAGATCGACTCTATTTTCAAAATTTTTATTTTTTCATTATGCAAGAAAATTGTTTTTGAATTGAATTTTTTCCAAAAAGGATCTAGTAAAGAATTTATTGCTATAAATAACACAACCGATCAATTTTAGAAAAAAAATTAATTTCCCGTTGTGCAACAAAAAAATTTTTCTACACCAAAATTTACCAAGACTTGTCTGTTTTCCATTGTTGTTCTATATGGTATGTGAAAATAAGTTCATGTGAAATGGAAATGAGATTATATTATGTCATTAAGTGAATTATATATGTTATATAAGTGTATATGTGTGTGCATAGATAGTATATATATAACATCCCTAACCCGTATCTGTTGTTGGAATAGGGTTACAAAGCATTACTGAAGTTTACAGAACAAATACAGATAACTCATGTCATTTACTATTCATGTTCAAAACTAATCATATTGTCCCTTAATTAGACCCTTGAGGCCCAATTTAAGCATTAGAAACAAGTCGAGACTAAACCGGGATCTTTGAAAATTTTTCAAAAAATTTCAAAATTTTTTCTTATATACAAGGGTCACACACCCGTGTGAGTAGTCCATGTCGCTCACATGCCAAGCGACATGCCCATGTCTCAGGCCGTGTGGCATATGAGGTAGGGCCCATGCTCATGTCTCTAACCCGTGTAACTCTCTAACTTGCAACTTAATTAAGTCCAGGGTTCACACGGCCAAGCCACACGCCCATATGCTAGGCCATGTGGTCAATTTAATTTTCAAAAATTAGGTGTAGGTTTCACACGACCAATATTAATACATCCGTGAGAGCACCAAATATATCCTATCCCTATAAAATAATGAAAAGAATAGTATGAGGGAAGTAGGTCAAATCTTCAGGGATTGGATTTGCACAATGTCTTGTTTCAAGAGATCCCTGACAGAATCATACCCAAGAAAACCTGTGTACCTAGAAAAAGAATAAAAAGATAGAATTAAAAGTTAATTTAATTGAAATTGCGAAAACTAAAATTGAAATTATAAAAATAAATAGAGTTGAGAAAAGAGAGTTTTTTTATGGAGAGATTCCAGCCTTCGGTTGTCTCGATCCTTATTGAGTTCAATCCTTCGCTTTTAGGTGATCCTTCTTAAACAGAATAAGCTAGTTATAGTGGAAGAGGACACCTACGACCACCAGCTCCACTTAGATTTTAGACTTACAATTTAGAAGAACCTGGCTTTAGCCAACCGTCACTTTTGTGGGACCGTCTTACACTAGATCATCACTTCTAAATGGTGAATGCCACGTCATTTTATCTTTTGGGCTTGATAGCCACTAACGCAGTAAGCTAACAAACTGACTGTGCAACCTTCCTAGAACATACAAAGCGGTTGCCTTTGCACAAGATGAAAAGATCACTTTTGAAGGGACATGGATGGAAGCGTCAATCACGTAGTGTGAAAAGCAATTAATATTCATTGAGAAGGCTAAGCACGGATTCTAAGCCTCATGAATTCTTTTTGGGGAATTTTAACAACCTTTGGCTAGATAAATTTAGTGGCTCATGCTTTTTGGGGAAAAAGAAAGAAGTTTAATAAAATAAAATTCTATTGAAAAATAAAAGGAACAAAGGCTAAGCTTTTTTAGAGAGTGAGTGTTTCCAGAAGAGATGATATGAAATTTGTGCCACTCCATCCCCTATTTATAGTACTAGGAAACCTAGTCTAGTCCTAATTAAATTCTACAAATGAATAAAGATAATTAAAGATAAAATTAAATCTAAATAATAATTTTTAACAATTATCCTAATATAATTAATATTCAAATAAAGTTTTGTTGTAACAACCCAATTCAGTGAGATCGGAATAGTGGTTTCCAGACCACAAATCCGATTCGAAAATAAAATTTATATTTATTTTATTATTTGGTCCGTATTATGCTAGAAATGTCATGTGAAAATTCTGATAAGAAAATTTTATTGATTGTCTGCTTAATTACGAGAAGGACTAAATTGCATAAAGGGAAAAAGTTGAATTTTAGTAGCTATAAGGAGTAAATAGCTATGGAATTCAAAATTTGAGGTCCTTATTTGGTAATTAGACCATTAAGAAAAGTATGCATATATTTTGGTAACTCATCCATGGAAATTTAGAAAAGGGGTAAGGACTAAATTAGAAATAGATATAATTAAATTAATTAAAAGATGATAAAGGAAATATCATCTTATTTTCTCATCATGTTCCCTAAAATATACATTGAAACCCTAGGAAAGAGAGAAGAAACTTTCATGACTTACTTGGGTAAGTTTTCTTGTCCCGTTTAAAGTAATTTTGATATTTTTGAAACCGTGATAGTCTAATCTGTCTATTCGGGGGATTAATTTGAAAAGTTATCAAAGTATGAAAAATGGGTCATGGATGTATATGCTATAAATTAGAAATTTTTAGTAGAAAATGAAAGGTTGTTAATAGATAAACAACTTTTACAAAGTGATTTTTGATGAAAACCTGATCTAGGGACTAAAATGCAAAGTTCTGAAATTGAAAAAAAAATGCTGAATTTTTATGAATACTTGTGCTGTAAATTTTGTAATGGGGTTTTGGTTAGGCTTGGAATAGGGAGTAAATTGCACAAGTTTCATTTTCTAAGCTAGGACGAAATTGGAATTTATGGAAAAGTTAGGGGCGAAATGATAATTTTGCTTAGGACATAAATTGAGTCCAAATGAGTATGAAATATGAGAAATTGATGATTAGAATTATTTATATAGATCCAGGCAACATAAATTCGAGGTTAGATCGAGGAGAGGAAAAGGTCGCTGATTAGTAGATTATTTACGCGAATAAGTGTCAAGGTAAGTTCGTGTAACTTAATTCAGCATGTAAATATGTTTAATTGAATTTTATGTTTGTATGCAATGTGACTTATATTGATGCACATTATTTGAATGCTATAATAAAAATTTTAATACATGTTTCAAATGGTGAAAAAGGGGTTAAGTCCCGATTGAATATTGAATTTCGATGAATACGTGCTTTCCCAAAATGGATGAGGTCCTGTATTTGTTGCTAACAGATTTAGCTTGGATGAGTAATCCTATTGACCTCATTATAGAAAGGATTTATCTCAGATGGGTAATCCTGATATAATACCTCTCGAGCATATGTTATGATTAGGGCTTAGCTTGGATTGGTAATCCTAATTGAGCTATTTTGAGCTTTTTTTATATAAAGGATTTAGCCTGGACGAGTAATCCTGTTATACAATATGTGGCTTAAGAGTGTTTTTCCTTGATTTAGTGCCTTAATGGGTACTCTTGAAAAAAATTGACGGGTTATTGAATAATACACCTCGAGTGTACCACTTGAGCATCCATTGGAATTTCAATGATTCAACAGAGACAACTCTTGACATGGTATGGAAAATATGAGATGAAATGATAATGGCATGAAAGAATATTTCATGATGAGCTCATCTATCCTTACTTGATGCATATGTAAAGCTTGTGACTAACATGTTTGATTGGATGCATGTGTTTAGGAAATTTTGTTAAGTGGATGGAAAGCATGATATTGTATGCTTAGATTTAATAAATAGGATTGGTAAGTTTAGATTTTGTTATACGAAGCTCAGAAGCTCGCAAGGGTTGGAGATCATTGGAGCATTTGCACACTACCTATTAGCTATTTTGGTTACATACAGTAAAAATCATTTTGGTATAATGGCATGTATAGGACAAATTGGCCCTTAGTGGCTTGATGTTTGATAACAATGTTTGTAATCTAGCCAATGGAATGGCTAGCGGTGGTTATCTTGATATACATGAAATGTCATTCAATGGTAGATATATATATGTGTTAAGTAGTTGATCAAACCATGTTTAACACATGGATTGAATCAAGGTAAGATTGTACACATGTAGGCAGGCAATGATATGCCATGTTGAATGATAGAAATTGTCTAGTTTGAATGCTTGAAATGGTTGGAATGTGTTTAGTACATTTTAGTGCAGGAAAATGGTAAATTTGGGTGACAAATGATGTTAGGAAATGATTTTATTTTGTCCACATGGGCAGACACATGGGCGTCTGTCTAGATCGTGTGTGACACACGGTCGAGTACATAGGCGTGTAGTTAGGTCGTGTGTCCCATACACCTTAATTTTTAGAAACAGAACGTGTAAGGTACACGGCCTAGAACACGGGTGTGTCTCTTGGCCGTGTGAATCCTGCACCTATTTTTTTTGAAAATTTGAATTAACCACATGGCCTGGCACACGGGCGTGTAACTTGGCCGTATGACTTCAATTTGTTCATGAGTTGCAAGTCAGATGGTCATGGGTTAGGGACATAGGCGTGTGAACCCACACAGCCAGACCACACAGCTGTGTCCCATACCACACGGGCGTGTGACTCTTAATAGTGGGAAAAATTTTGGGATTTTACGAAAAATTTCTCGAGGTGCCGATTCGGTCCCGAGTCGATTCTAATGCATGTTTTGGGCCTCAAGGGCCCTACTAAGGGACGTTACGACTACTCTCCAAAACTGAATAGTATTCGACTCTGTTTATTTGAAAGTGTTCTGTAAACTTTAGTAATGCCTCGAAACCATATTCCATCGACTGATACGGGATAGGGGTGTTATACTTGTGTTTATAAAATCTCTTCTTTATACTTTTTCCTCATGTCTTCCACACTTGCACTTTTGGCACCACTTCTTTCCTACTTCGCAAGCTGGCCCATTTTATCGTTAAACTCACGCTTTTTGCCCTTAAATTTCCTTTTGCCTTCGATTTAGTCCCTACGAGATAAAATACCACAAATAGCTCAAATTAGTAAGATATACTCAAAATAAATATGTAATTAATATCTAAAAATATGTGATTCTAGAGTATTATCAAATTCCCCTACTAAGCCGATGCTTGCCCTCAAGTATGGTTCCTATCCACTGTGAAATTTAGATTTTTTCCATAAAAGAAATATCACTCCAAAGTTTTATAGGAAATAGGCGTAATGCATATGAAAAATAAAGAGAACTCTTAGCTTGCTTTAAGCAAAATTGAAAAAGTATTGCAATTAATACACACAAAAATCAAAAATCGACTTGGGTTAATTCAGGAAAATTACATGGCTTACTAAACTTACCAAGACACCCTATTTGTTTCCACCTTTAGTCCGCTAATGCAAATTTTATTAATACATTTCTTTTTTTTTCTTCTTCTTCTTTTATTTTCATTTTTCCTCTTTTTTTTTTTGTTTAAGAATATATTGAACCTTTTGACGTGAAGAGAAATGACAGCTAATCACCCTGTAACACCCCAAACTCGGCCTAGACGTTATGGCTGAATCTGGAGGTGTCACATTGGAGTCTTTTTCGAAAACTTGTTCTTGCTGATAAACTCTCGTTTGAAGGTTAAAGCCTCTTGTTAATTCTTAAGACATCTTAGTCCTTTGTTAACCATTTTAAAATGTCATTACTTTTAAAACATTATTTGTTAAGAAAGAATTTCAACAGCATTGTGAAAATGCGATGTTTTGAAAACAATTATCATTTTGGAAAACCGAGCTCTACTTCTAACAGATATAAATTATAATAAATAAAAACCAAATTGAAAGCTAGAACATTGGAGATGCCTTATTACACAAACAAAAACCCAGAACGAAATTCTAACAATAAGTAAAAGCCCAATAAAAGAAAACAGAAGCAGTAGTGTGGCCACCTCTGAGTTCCTTGTAGCACCAATCTGCCTAACGCTAGGGATCACCTGCACAGTTAAACAGTGGGGTAAGTTTATGAAAACTCAGTGGGTAATCCCCCTAAGATACAAATAGTTATTCACATATACAGAACGCAAAAACAGTCTAGGCCTAAGCCCACTACAGAAGCAGAACCAGTAACAGAATACAGGTGGGCCTAAACCTAATATAGTATCAGTATCAGTTGAGCCTTAGCCCATATCGGTATCAGTTGGGCCTTAGTTCTTAACAGTATCAAAATCAGGTGGGCCCTAGTACATAACAGTATTAGTATTCATTATGAATAATGCATGATGCATGTTATCCCAACCAACCCAGCACTTACATCACCTGTCCAACCCTGCACTTACTGTGGTGAATAAATCACCAACCCATCTCTACACTTACAGAGTTAGCACTGGTTACAGCACTAAACAAAAACGCAGCAAAGCTGCCAGTAAACAGAATGGCTCAAGGCCATGAACAGAATGGCTAAAAGCCATCCATTTCCCCTGTCAATAATCACCCATCCCCATGTAGAATGTCATGTCAAAATATCATATGTGAATGTAGATTGTCATGCTCAATCATAGTCATAAATATCATTTAGCAAATCAGTCATATATAGTATAAGAGCATAATAGTCATTCCACCCTAGTGGGGTATTACGATCATTTTACCCTACGGGGGTATTACGGTCATTTTCAATATAATGGGTCTAGACTCACTTACTGACCCAACTGAAGGTCCACAGTGGTTTTGGGTGACTCGTGTAACCTCACCATTCATAACCATGTATTTAAGCCCAATGCCCATTATGCGGCCCAAGTGGGCCCACACACTGGAGTAGTCCAACAAACCCCAAAACGACCTTAGCTATGTATGTGACACAGCCAGGTCCAATATTCCCACATGTTCGTGAGATTTGCCCATATAGGGCCCACAAGCCCATTGGGCCCACACGACCTATTTCAGCCCAACTTGGCCCATGACGGCCTAAGCCCATGACATAGTTCACGGTGGCCTCTAAAGTGTTTCGCCCACGTTTCATGGGCTCAGTTCAACACACGTGCGATCGTACGCCGTGTGGCATCTTTTGCCAAGTTTTTGGCTTTTCAACTTTTGTCGTACTACAGTTAAAACAGCCTTAGTACCCACACATGTATGCGAAACCGCTCCAAGTTCCTCAAGCACCCAACCTACAATCATTCCCACATACCATCAGTCCTTCAACTATTAGTGTTCATAAACACTAAATCCCCAAATAAATACTCCTATTTACCTTGACCGAAAGATATGCGAGTTATTTATTTAGATCGCTTGCTAAGAACAATCGCACACTTCTTGTCGACTTACTGCATAAGAATAGATCTTATTGGAAATGATTGATTATAAATATGGGTTAAATCCACAAATATCAATTTTACAGAATCAAAGAGAAAATCAGCTTACAGTCAAAAAGTGAGGTAATGCTTCTACCTTGATTGAATATAAGGAACAAGGATTTGATTGCTCTAAAATTACTTGTACTTCACCACTCCTCGTGGAATACCTAGAATCCTACGAACACCGCATTGCAAAGAAGGAATGAGAAATGCAGTCAGAGAACACATGGAGAAGAACATTCAGCTCCTTAGAAGAAAGATTAGAGAGAACACATTTAAGTGAAGAGAGGAAATATGCACACTTACTGATTTGTCAAGAACACTTGCAAAACCAAAACAGAGAGGAATAATACTGAGTTTCGGACAAAGTAAGAAACACCAAGTGAAAAGAAGAAAATCAAATCGAGAAGGGAAGGGAAGAACATTCGGTCACAATCTACCAAAATGCCGAAAAAGAAAAAGAATCACAAGGAAGAGGCAAAAGTGATTGGTTTGGCCAAAACAATAGTCAATAAGTGAAAGAGATGAAAAAGGGCAGTCGGCGAAGCTTGAAAAGAACAGAGGAGAGTCAATGAGAAGAAGGAGGTTTTGGCAGAGGTTGGTGCAAAAGAAAGAAAAGGGATGGACTTGAAAGGAGTAGCTTAACACTTCGCCAGAACAGTAGGAACAGAACAACAAAATGCACAAATGGTCAATTGCAATTTCAGTACTAGAGAGAAAAGGAAGAAATAGGAAAAATTAGAAGTTCTGAAAACCAGTGACAAAACTAACCAAAAATGTGAAAAACTCACTTAGCCAAATTTCCTAGACTTCCCTATACCAATTTGGCACAAACATCCCCACGTTCCTCAAACTCCTAATTTTTCTCCAGAAATCTCTCCATAACCATCTCCATAATTTGCTCCTAATATCCCTCCATGACCAGTTCAAACTTCTTTCAATAGTGTTTTAGTCAAACACCACCACCTCACCACACAAGTGACAAAAATCACACTCCCAGTGCAACTCAAGATTCAAACCCTAGACCTCAAGGTTTCTCTACACACCACATACCACTGGACTACAGGCTCTTCTTGTCATATTTTACCCTCAATTGAAAATAAGGTCTACATGCTGATGTCCAGATTCATTTAAAAGAAAATCCAAAAATTTTGCTAAAGCCCAGATTTGAACCCAGGACTTCCCAAACACTCCCAAACATTCCTAAATCACTTAACCATTTTTTTGTACACATAAACTTTTATGTGTTCCCATGCTTAAGACCTATTTCTTCTAAGCCCAAAATTCGAGGCGTTACAATTCACCCCTCCTTAAAGAAATTCCGTCCTCGAAATTTCCAACTATTAGAACAGTTGCACTTCATAGACTATACTGCTACGCTCCCACTACACACTTTAATTCTAATTCCAAATTAAATATATAGAACATTTTGGATAAAGTATATACCAGTATTCACATTCGGAGCGTTTCTATCCTCTCGGCGACATGCTACATAGACCAAAGCGGGCTACCCTACCTCAGTGTGACTAGCACCTCTGCCCGGTGCTCTATGGCCCAAACCATTTCCACCCCTGGCCTGACCACGGCCTCTTGGCGGTCGCTGACCACCCCTCGATGGCTGTACATTACCCATACCAGTAGCTTATGAATGATCCGGCCTCCGTGGACACTCTCTGAAGTGGTGTTCCATTGATCCGTATCTCAAACAAGCTCTAGTCCTTTTCCAGCACCCGCCATAATGACTTCTCTCGCAATCAGCACAAGGTTGTAATCTAATAGCCATAATAAGGGGCCCAACTCTGACTGGCCCTTCCATTCTGGCCTTTTTGTTAGGCCTCTAGTCGTAATTAGAGGGCTCTAAATCCCTCTTATTTCTGCCCCTTTTTTATTCCCAATTTTGGCGGTCAACGCGCATCACGTCTTCAGCGATCTTCACCTTTTACACAAGAGCAGCAAAATCCCGCTCCCTCTAAGGAGCTATCAATACCTGCAAATTATCTCTAAGGCCATCCTCAAAACAGACACAACGCTTGTATTCAGTTGCCACCATTCCTCGAGCATAACGGCTAAGTCGTAGGAATTCTGCCTCGTATTCTGTCACCGATTTATCCATTTTGGTTAAGTTCAACAATTCTCTTCTTCAGGCATCCACATAACTAGCACCCATGTACTTTCCTTTAAAAGCTGACTTAAAAAGATCCCAGGTTAATCGATTCGGCTGTGGACATTCTTTCATAGTAAGCCACCACTAGTAAGCTTCATCTAGCAGTAATGACACTACACCTTTTAGCTTTTGCTCGGAAGTGTAGTCGAGATCATCCATTATTCTCTACGTGGCCTCCAACCAGTATTCAGCTACATTAGAGGTTACAGCCGTGATACCCCTAAAGATCTCAGCTCCATTCGACCGGAGTCGTTCTATAACCGACCCCTAGCCCCCAATACCATTATTGGGCCTAGCGACCCTTTCCAGAATTTGGAGCATTGCTTAGGATAGTGCATCATCCCTAGCTGCCTGATCATATGATCCTATCTCAGTTACTGGTGAGGCTGGTGCCTCCCTAGCCTCATTATTAAGCATGTGGCCCGATTTGAATACCCAGCCCTAGTACGTCCACAACCTCTGTCGCAGCCTCTTGTACCCCTTCTACAAGTACCTCTAGTGCTTATTATCACTTTGCTTGTTATCTGAATTAGAAATTTTATGCACATTAGTTTATAGTTCCAGTTATTAGCAGATGTCTTATGAAAAAGTAGTAATTAAAGTTTGTTTTCACATATCGAAGTTTCACTATAATTTTCAGTCCCCTATAGTTTCAGTTTACTCTCTCTAGAGTGTTTTAGAACAGTCTTCTGTCTAAAGCAATCTCAGTATTTCAATTTAAACAGGCAAAAGTTTCAAAGGACTTACAAAATTGGTGCCGGAGACTCAGTATGCCACACTTTCAGTGAAAATGTTACAAAACACTTCAAATCATTTGAAAGCAACTTATAGAAATTCAAGATTTGAAAACCCATTCCACAGTCGAGTTTTGTAACTTGGCTCTGATACCACTAAATGTAACATGCCAAACCCGACCTATACGTTATGGCCGAATCGGCGGTGTCACATTTGAGTGTTTTTTGAAAACTTGTTCTTACTGATAAAATCTCGTTTACAGGTTAAAGCCTCTTGTTAATTCTTAAGGCATATTAGTCATTTGTTAACCATTTTAAAACGTCACATTGTTTGTTGCGGAAGCATTTCAACAGCATTGAGAAAACGTGATCTTTTGAACACAATTTTTGTTTTGGAAAATCACGGTCTACTTCTAATAGATATAAATCGTAATACATAAAAATGCAATTGAAAGCGAGAAAATTGGAGAGGCCTTATTACACAAACAAAAACCCAGAACGAAATTCCAGCAATAATTAAAAGCCCAATAAAAGGAAATAGGAGCAGTAGTGTGGCCACTTCCAAGTCCCTCGTAGCACCAATCCGCCTAATGCTAGGGATCACCTGTAGAGTTAAATAGTGGGGTGAGTTTATGAAAACTCAGTGGGTAATCCCCCTAAGATACAAACAGTCAGATAGATATACAGAATGCAGAAAAAGTCTGGGCCTGAGCACACTACAGAAGCAGAACCAGTAACAGAATACAGGTGGGCCTAAACCCAATACAGTATCGGTATCAGTTGAGCCTTAGCCCATATCGGTATCAGTTGGGCCTTAGCCCTTAACAGTATCAAAATCAGGTGGGCCCAAGCCCATAACAATATCAGTATTCAGTATGAATAATGGATGATGCTTATTATCCTAACCAACCCGGCACTTACATCTCCTGTCCAACCCTTCACTTATTGTGGGGGATAAATCACCCACCCATCCCTACACTTACAGAGTTAGCACTGGTTGTGACACTAAACAAAAATGCAGCAAAGCTGTCAGTAAACAGAATGGCTCAGGGCGCCATCTACTTCCTCCGTTAATAATCACCTATCCCTATGCAGAATGTCATGTCAAAATATCATACGAGAATGCCGAATGTCATGCTCAATCATAGTCATATATATCATATAGCAAAATAGTCATACATAGTATAAGAGCATAATAGTCATTTCACCCTACAGGGGTATTATGGTCATTTTACCCTATGGGAGCATTACAGTCATTTTCAATAGAATGGATCTAGACTCACTTACCAACCCAACAGAAGGTCCATAGTTGTCTCAGGCGACTCGTGTAACCTCAACATTCATAACCGTGTATTTAGGCCCAAGACCCATTATGCGGCCCAAGTGGGCTCCTACGCCCGAGTGGCCCACTAAGCCCAGAAACGACCTTAGCCATGTGTGCGACACAGCCAGGTCCAATATTCCCACATGTTCATTAGATTTACCTGTATGGGGCCCAAGAGCCCATTGGACCCACACGACCCAGTTCGGCCCGACGTGGCCCAAAACGGCCTAAGCCCATGAGATCGTCATGGGGGCCTCTAAAGCCTTTTGCTTATGTTTCATGGGCTCGGTTCACCACACATGCGATCGCACGCCTGTGGCATCATTTGCCAAGTTTCGTGGGCTCGGCCTCTAAAGCCTTTTACCCATGATTCTGCTATGGGCTTGGCCCACCCTGTTCTGTATAGGGCTAAAGCCCAGACTGATTTGTTCTGTATAGTGCTTTGGCCCAGTCTGTTCTGCATATCTGTAATATACTGTTACTGATTCTGATTCTAATTTTGATTCTAATATGATAATGTTTCTAATTCTGTAACGGGCTAGGGCCCATCAGGTACTGTTTGTTATAGTGGGCCATGGCCCAATTGATACTGGAATTGTAGCAGGGTTGGGGCCCAGACTTTTAATTCTTTTGTATGACTGACTGTTCGTTTTATATGGTAGGGGATTACACACTGAGTTTTCATAAAACTCACCCCGTTTAATAATTATGTAGGTAATCCCTAACTTTAGGAGGATTGGTGTTGTAAGGGACTCGGAGAAGGCCACACATTACTCATGCTCTATCTTGATTTACTTTTAAGTACTTTATTCTGATTTGGGTTGTAATAAGGCCTTTTAAACTTTCTGGTTTTTACATTTAGGATTTTATTTATTATTTTATAATTGCTAGAAGTCGGACACGGTTTTTCGAAAACAACAACTATTTTTCAAAATATCACGTTTTTACAATGTTTTAAATTAGGCTTCTGTAACAATTAATGTTTTAAAGGTAATAACATTTTACAAGAGAACGTCTTTTAATAAACCACGTTTTAAAAATATGCATACGAAATTCAAGGTTTTACCTAAGTTTTAAATGGCAACAAGTTTTAATAAGAAGGGTTTTCAATGGAAACAAGGTTTTCGAAAAACACCTCAATGTGACAAGCGAGATTCAGGCCTAACTTCTAGGCCGGGTTTGGGGTGTTACATTTAGTGGTATCAAAGCCTGGGTTGCAAAACTCAGCTGTGGATTGGGCTTTTAAAATTGAATTTCTGAAAGAACTGTTTCAAAAGATTTGAAGTATGTGAAATATTTTACGGATTGTTTTCCTGAAAGTATGGTTCACCGAGTCTCCGGCGCCGAATCCGTAAGTTTTCTAAATACTTTTTTCCATTTGGAATTGAAATACTATGGAATCTTTAGATATTGGACTGTATTGAGATTTGGTATTTATTCTGCTGTTTGGAATTGTTTCGATGTGATGTTTTAGACATAGAAACTGTAATCTATCTGCTCTGATAGGCAGATATTTTGGATGTGTGACTAAGTTATTTAAATTATAGTGCACAACACAAGTGTAGTGGTGTGACTTGGGTACTACGACTAATGGATAGTGGGAAATTTTGAGGACGAAATTTCTTTAAGGGGTGTAGAATTGTAACGCCCCGAATTTTGAGCCTAGAAGTATTGGGCCTTAAGTTTTGGATCGGTTAAAAGGCAGCTTAAATAATTCAAATGTGTGATTTTAGAGTGTTTAGAGGGTACTATGAAGTCCCGGGTTCAAGTTAGGCCATAGGAAAATTTTTGATTTTTAGCCTTAGTGGAACCCTAATCTCAAGTGGTATGACTCTTAAATAAATCAAGCTAAAAGAAGGCACAAAAAGGAGTGTGGTGTAGTGGCAAAGTGGTGCTACTTAGGTGATAAGGAAGTGAAGCCATAAAGGAAGCAATGGGGTCCAAGGTTCAAGTCTTGGCTCTTGCAACTTATTTTAGTTTTTCTTTTAAATAAATCTGGAAGTGAGTAAGCGGGCTTTAAAGTTAAATGTGTTGGACTTATGACACAAAGGAGCTTGTCTCCTAATGGTGGTGGCATGACATGGTTATTGAGAGGACTATGGTTCGAATCCCTTTACACGCAAAGGTTGATTATTTTGCTAATGCTTTAGTTTTGGGGGATTGATGGAGAATCCCACATTGGGAAGCTAACATGAGAATAGGTGAGGAGCTGGCTTTAAATAGAGCAAACCATG
This sequence comes from Gossypium stocksii, assembly GCA_020496765.1. NCBI lineage: Eukaryota > Viridiplantae > Streptophyta > Magnoliopsida > Malvales > Malvaceae > Gossypium > Gossypium stocksii. The sequence goes on from CM035629.1 coordinate 85,790,195, forward strand.
AGGAGAGTAGGCATACCTTTCTTGGCTTATCCCTTTCACGTTGTGGCGTGTTCGTTTGGGTTAGGCGTTGGATCATTCGTTTATCTGTATGCTGTTGGGTCACGATGGTAGTGACCGTAGTTTGATCGACACACACCCCGGGGAGTCAAGAGTGTGTTTATTGTTGGCTTCTAGGCATAGCAGCGTTCAAAGCGTGGATTAACTTCAGATACTTATCAGGTGTGTACATCCTATTATAGCTGTAGAATGACAAATATCGAAATGTCGAAATGGGCCATGTGGGCCCAATGAGCCTTTGGGCCCAATCGGGCAAAATGTATGATTATGTAGTAAATATTGAACTAGACTAGGTGAATCTCATATCTATGGCTAGTTTTGGGCTAAAGGGCCACACGAGCGTGTTGGCCCACCTGGCCCGAGACGGGCCTCAGGCCCATTCGCAACGTTATCTCTGTTTAGAATACTTGAGTCGCTCGAGGCGACTTTAGTCTTTCTAAAGGATTGATAAAATTACTGAAATACCTAGGGTAGAATTATTGTAGTACCCTCAATTTTCAAAATTACAGAAATACCCCCGATTTGTAAAATTACCGAATTACCCTCGATTTGTAAAATTACAGAAATACCCTCAATTTGCATAATTACTAAAATACCCTCGATTTGTAAAAGTACTACTTTACCCCTAATTTGTAAAATTTTCGTTTTACCCCTAATTTGTAAAATTACAATTTTACCCCTAATTTGTAAAGTTACCATTTTACCCTTGATTTGTAAAATTATCGTTTTACCCCTGATTTGTAAAGTTACCGTTTTACCCCTGATTTGTAAAATTATCATTTTACCCCTGATTGGTTAGAATTACCGTTTTACCCTCAGTTTATAAAATTACAGAAATACCCCAGTTTTCAAATTACGGAAATACCCCGAATTTCAAAATTACTGAAATACCCTTGATTTACAAAATAACCAAAATACCCTTGTAGGGTAGAATTACCGAAATACCCCTTTAGGGTGGAATTATCGAAATACCCTTTTAGGGTAGAGTTACCGAAATACCCCTGTAGGGTAGAATTACTGAAATACCCTTGTAGTGTAGAATTATCGAAATACCCCTGTAGGGTAGAATTACCTAGAATTATCGAGATACCCCTGTGGGGTAAAATTACCATTTCGCCCTTAGGGTGTAAAATGACTATTTTGCCCTTGTGGGAAAGTGACTGACTCGGACTATGTGTTTGACGGATTTGACTGTGTTTGTATGATAGTGATTTGACTAATATGACCGTGGTTGTGTGATTGATATGTTTTAATATGTGTTTAAATGACTGATGCTAAACATGGCCATTCTGCATACATGTGTGATGATTGAGTATAGCATACACGACATATTGGGTTGGGACATTGATATGGAGGAAGTTCTGTTATGATAGGATTGCATGGGTCGCACAAGACGACTGTGAATCCAGTAATAATCTGATAAGGTTGCACAGGTCGCACGAGACGACTATGGACCGAGTGAGGGCTTAATGCTGGTTATTCTGAGTATGGCTCTGTGCTATCGGGATCATGGCTTTGTACCGATTATATTTGCCTAAGGCTATCTGCCTATCTTATTTACTGATGGCTGTATGTCGATCACATTTACACATGGCTATGTGCCGATTATATTACCCTAATTGATGGCTATGTGCCAATCCTATTATAGTTACTGATGGCTTTGTACCAATTGTGATACTGCTACTAAAAGCTTAAAGCTGCACTTAAATTAGCAGCATGGCAGCGTCTTTGGTGTATAGGGCTGGGTGGGTCGAGTTATTCCGCACATGGTGTGTTGGGTTGGTACGGGTGGTGTGATGGCCGGACTTGATTGGGATTGCATTCACATATTGTTCTGATTCTTCTATGGGCTTGGCCCACACTGTTCTGTATAGGGCTAAGGCCCAGACTGATCTGTTCTGCATAGGGCTTTGGCCTAGTTTGTTCTGCATATCTGTAATATACTGCTACTGATTCTATTTTGGGCTTAGGCCCACCTGATTCTGATTCTAATTTTGATTCTAATCTGATAATGTTTTTGATTCTGTAATGGGCTAAGGCTCATCATGTACTATTTGTTATAGTGGGCTAGGGCCCAATTGATACTAGAATTGTAGCAGGGTTAGGGCCCAGACTATTAATTCTTTTGTATGACTGACTGTTCATTTTATATGGTAGGGGATTACACACCGAGTTTTCATAAAACTCACCCCGTTTAATAATTGTATAGGTAATCCCTAAAGAAGGATCGGTGCTACGAGGGACTCGGAGAAGGCCACACATTGCTTATGCTCTATCTTAATTTACTTTTAAGTACTTTCTTCCGATTTGGATTGTAATAAGGCCTTTTAAACTTTCTGGTTTTTACATTTGGGATTTATTTATTCTTTTATAATTGTTAGAAGTTAGACACGGTTTTTTCGAAACAACAACTATTTTTCAAAATATCACGTTTCCGCAATTGTTTTAAATCAGGCTTTTGTAACAATTACTGTTTTAAAGGTAATAACATTTTACAAGAGAACGTCTTTTAATAAACCACGTTTTAAAAATATGCATACGAAATTCGAGGTTTTACACAAGTTTTAGATGGCAACAAGTTTTAATAAGGGGGTTTTCAATGGAAACAAGGTTTTCGAAAAACACCTCAATATGGCACGTGAGATTCGGGCCAACTTCTAGGCCGAATTTGGGGTGTTACATTTAGTGGTATCAGAGCCTACATTGCAAAACTAAGATGGGGATTGGGCTTTTAAAATTGAATTTCTGAAAGAACTGTTTCAAAAGATTTGAAGTATTTGAAATGTTTTACGGACTGTTTTCCTGAAAGTGTGGTTCATCGAGTCTCCGGCGCCGAATCCGTAAGTTTTCTAAATACTTTTTTCTATTTGGAATTGAAATACTGTGGATTCTTTAGATATTGGACTGTATTGAGATTTGGTATTTATTCTGCGTGTTTGGAATTGTTTTGATGTAATGTTTTGGACATGGAAACTATAATCTATCTGCTCTGATAGGCAGATATTTTGGATGTGTGACTAAGTTATTTGAATTATAGTGCGCAGCAGAAGTGTAGTGGTGTGACTTGGGTAGTACGACTAATGGAAAGTAGGAAATTTCGAGGACAAAATTTCTTTAAGGGGTGTAGAATTGTAACGCCCCAAATTTTGGGCCTAGAAGTATTAGGCCTTGAGTTTGGATCGGTTAAAAAACAGCTTAAACAATTCAAATGTGTGATTTTAGAGTGTTTAGAGGGTACTATGAAGTCCCGGGTTCAAGTTAGGCCATAGGAAAAATTTTGATTTTTAGCCTTAGTCGAACCCTGATCTCAAGTGGTATGACTGTTAAATAAATCAAGGTAAAATAAGGCACAAAAAAGAGTGTAGTATAGTGGCAAAGTGCTGCTACTTAGGTGACAAGGAAGTGAAGCCATAAAGGAAGCAAGGGAGTCCAACGTTCAAGTCTTGGCTCTTGGAATTTATTTTTGGTTTTTCTTTTAAATAAATTTGGAAGCGAGTAGGTGGGCTTTAAAGTGAAATGTGTTGGACTTATGACAAAAAGGAGCTTGTGTCCAAGTGGTGGTGGCATGACATGGTTATTGAGGGGACTATGGTTCGAATCCCTTTACACGCAAAGGTTGATTATTTTGTTAATGCTTTAGTTTTGGGGGATTGATGGAGAATCCCACATCGGGAAGCTAACATGCGAATAGGTGAGGAGCTAGCTTTAAATAGAGCAAATCATAAGGAGAGTAGGCATACCACCTTTCTTGGCTTATCCCTTTCACGTTGCGGCCTCGTTTGGGTTAGGCATTGGATATTCATTGATCTGTATGCCGTTGGGTCATGGTGGTGGTGACCGTAGTTTGATCGACACACCCCCCGGGGAGTCAAGGGTGCGTTTATTGTTGGCTTCTGGGCATAGCAGGGTTCAGAGCGTGGATCAACTTCCGATACCTATTAGGTGTGTACTTCATCCTACTCTAGGTGTAGAACGGCAAATGGCGGAATGCCGAAGCAGGCCATGTGGGCCTAATGGGCCTGTGGGCCCAATCTGACAAATTGTATGATTGTGTAGTAAATATTGGACTAGACTAGGTGAATCTCATATCTGTGGCTAGTTTTGGGCTAAAGGACCACACGAGCGTGTGGGCCCACCCGGCCTGGCAACGGGCCTTAGGCCCATTCGCAACATTATCTCTGTTTAGAATACTTGAGTCGCTCAAGGCGACTGTAGACTTTCTAAGTGATTGATAAAATTATTGAAATGCCCTTATAGGGTAGAATTACTGTAATACCCTCGATTTGCAAAAATAAAGAAATACCCCCGATTTGTAAAATTATCGAATTACCTCAATTTGTAAAATTACAAAAATACCCCCAATTTGTAAAATTATAAAAATACCCCCAATTTGTAAAAGTACTGTTTTACCCCTAATTTGCAAAATTACCGTTTTACCCCTAATTTGTAAAATTACAATTTTACCCCTGATTTTTTAAAGTTACTGTTTTACCCCTGATTTATAAAGTTACCATTTTACCCCTGATTTGTTAAGTTACCGTTTTACCCCTGATTTGTAAAGTTACTATTTTACCCCTGATTTGTAAAGTTATCGTTTTACCCCTGATTTGTAAAGTTACCGTTTTACCCCTAATTTGTAAAATTATCATTTTACCCTTAATTTCTTAGAATTACCGTTTTACCCTCAGTTTACAAAATTACAGAAATACCCTAATTTATCGATTACGAAAATACCTCAAATTTCAAAATTACCGAAATACCCCTATAGGGTAGAATTACCGAAATACCCCTTTAAGGTAGAATTACCGAAATCTCCCTTTAGGGTAGAATTACCGAAATACCCCTATAGGGTAGAATTACCAAAATACCCATTTAGGGTAGAATTACCGAAATACCCATGTAGGGTAGTATTACCGAAATACACCTGCGAAATACCCCTGTAGGGTAAAATTACCGAAATACCCCTGTAGGGTAGAATTACCTAGATACCCCTGTGGGGTAAAATACCATTTTGCCCCTAGAGTGTAAAATGACTGACTCGGACTGTGTGCTTGACAAATTTAACTGTGTTTGTATGATAGTGATTTGACTGACGTTACCGTGGTTATGTGATTGATATATTTTAATATGTGTTTAAATGACTGATGCTGAACATGGCCATTCTGCATACATGTGTGGTGGTTGAGCATAGCATACACAACATATTGGGTTGGGGCATTGATATAGAGGGAGTTCTATTCTGATAGGATCGCACGGGTCGCACGAGACGATTGTGAATCCAGTAATAATCTGATAAGGTCGCACGGGTGGCACGAGACGACTATGGACCGAGCGAGGGCTTAATGCTGGTTATTCTAAGTATGGCTCTATGCCAACCAACATATGGCTTTGTGCTATCGGGATCATGGCTTTGTGCCGATTATATTTGCCTAAGGCTATGCACCTATCTTATTTACTAATGACTGAATGTCGATCACATTTACCCATGGCTGTGTGCCGATTATATTACCCTAATTATGATGCTGCTACTAAAGGCTTAAAGCCGCACTTAAATTAGTAGCATGGCTACATCATTGGTGTGTAGGGCTGGGTAGGTCGAGTTATTCCCCACATGGTATGTTGGGTCGGTATGGGTGGTGTGATAGATGGACTGGGTTGGGATTGCATTCGTATATTATTATGATTCTACTATGGGCTTGGCCCACACTGTTCTGTATAGGGCTAAGGCCCAGACTGATCTGTTCTATATAGGGCTTTAGCCTAGTCTGTTCTGCATATTTGTAATATACTATTATTGATTCTGTTTTGGGCTTAGGCCCACCTAATTCTGATTCTAATTTTGATTTTAATCCGATAATGTTTATGATTCTGTAATGGGCTAAGGCTCATCAGGTACTGTTTGTTATAGTGGGCTAAGGCCCAATTGATACTGGAATTGTAGCAGGGCTAGGGCCCAGACTTTTAAATCTTTTGTATGACTAAGTGTTCGTTTTATATGGTTGGGGATTACACATTGAGTTTTCATAAAACTCACCCTGTTTAATAATTGTATAGGTAATCCCTAGCTTTAAGAGGATCGGTGCTACGAAGGACTCGGAGAAAGCCACACATTACTTATGCTCTATCTTGATTTACTTTTAAGTACTTTATTTCGGTTTGGGTTGTAATAAGGCCTTTTAAAATTTCTGGTTTTTACATTTGGGATTTTATTTATTATTTTATAATTGCTAGAAGTCGGACACGATTTTTCCGGAACAATAACTATTTTTCAAAATATCACATTTCCACAACTGTTTTAAATTAAGCTTCCATAACAATTAATGTTTTAAAGGTAATAAAATTTTACAAGAGAACGTCTTTTAATAAACCACGTTTTAAAAATATGCTTACGAAATTCGAGGTTTTATAGAAGTTTTAAATGGCAATAAGTTTTAATAAGAAGGGTTTCCAATCGAAACAAGGTTTTCAAAAAACACCTCAATGTGACACGCTAGATTCGGGCCTAACTTCTAGTCCGGGTTTAGGGTGTTACAATGGCACCGACTGAAGTGAAAGAATTGAAGACTCAGTTGCAAGAATTAACTAATCGAGGTTTTGCTAGACCGAGTTTTTCACCATGGGTGCTCCTATTCTATTCGTGAAAAAGAAAGATGGCACAATGAGATTGTGTATTGATTACCGTCAGCTCAACAGAGTGACTATGAAGAATAAATACCCTCTGCCCCAAATTGATGATTTATTCGATCAACTAAAAGGTGCCTCTGTATTTTTAAAGATAGATCTGAGATCGAGATATTACCAGTTGCGAGTAAAAGATTCTAACATTCCGAAAATAGCTTTCCGAATGAGGTACGAGTACTATGAATTCTTAGTTATGCCTTTTAGATTAACGAATGCTCTTGCTGTGTTTTATGGATCTAATGAACAAAATTTTCAAATCGTATTTAGACCAATTTGTTGTTGTTTTCATTGATGATATATTGATTTATTCACGGAATGAAAGTGAGCATGCTAAACATTTAAGAATTGTACTCTAGACACTGCGTGATAAGCAATTATATGCAAAATTCAATAAATATGAATTCTGGTTATACGAAGTTAGTTTTCTGGGTCACATTGTATCTGCATCGGGTATCAGGGTTGATCCGGGCAAAATCTCTGCTATTTTAGATTGGAAACCTCTGAGAAATGTTTTAGAAGTCTGTAGTTTTCTGGGACTTACTGGTTATTACCGTCATTTTGTAACAGATTTCTCTGTGATAGTAACCCCGTTGACTCAACTACTTCAAAAAAATACAAGCTTCGAATGGCCTGAAAAGTGCCAAGAAAGTTTTGAGCTGTTGAAAGCTCTGTTAATTAAAGCTCCAGTACTTGTACAACCTGAATCAAGTAAGGAATTCATTGTGTATAGTGATGCTTCGCTGAATGGGTTGGGCTATATTTTAATGCAATAGGCCAAGGTTATAGCGTATGCCTCTAGACAATTAAAACCAAACTAGAAGAACTATCTGACACATGATCTTGAGTTAGCTGCCATTGTTTTTGCACTGAAAATTTGGCGTCACTATCTATTCGGTGAGAAATGTCATCTGCTCTCAGATCATAAAAGTCTGAAATACCTGATGATTCAAAAAGATTTGAATCTGCGATAACGAAAATGGTTAGAACTGTTAAAAGATTATGAGCTTGTTATTGATTATCATCCGGGTAAAGCACTATCTGTATTATGTGCTTTAAATGCTAGTGTTAATCCGTTTGTTAATGATTCAGTGTTAGCTGAATTAAAAGCAAAGCCTTTGTTTTTACAACAAATTATTGATGCTCAGAAAGTAGATAATGAATTTCTATTGAAATGGGCTCAGTGTGATTCTAATTTTGATTTTCGAATTGATGGTGATGATTGTTTGAGATTCAACAATAGAATTTGCGTTCCAAGAAATCCCGAATTGATTCAGATAATTCTGCATGAAGCACATAGTAGTAAATTCTCTGTACATCCAGGTAGCACAAAGATGTATAATGATTTAAAACGGTTAAACTGGTGGCCAGGAATGAAAAGAGATATGTCCAACTTTGTTTTGAAATGTTTAGTCTGTCAACAAGTAAAAGCTGAACATCAGGTGCCTTCTGGTTTATTGTCACCGATTATGATACTCGAATGAAAATGGGATCGAGTGACGATGGATTTTGTTTCTGGTTTACACTTATCTCTGAAAAAGAAAGATTCAATCTGGGTTGTTGTTGATCGATTGACAAAATCTGCTCATTTTATCCCGGTACGATCTAGCCATTCGCTTGATAAATTAACTGAACTTTACATTTCTGATATTGTAAGATTGCACGGGGTGCCACTGTCTATTGTTTCTGATAGAGATCCAAGGTTTACTTCACGATTCTAGAAGAAGTTGCAAGAGGCTTTAGGTACGAAATTGCATTTCAGTACAGCATTTCATCCACAGACAGATGGTCAGTCTGAGCAGATCATTCAGATACTCAAAAACATGCTAAGATGTTGTATTTTAGAGTTTAAAGGTACGCAGGAACAATATGTACCTCTGATTGAATTTACGTATAATAATAGTTTTTAATCGAGCATAAAATTGGCCCCGTATGAAGCCCTATATGGAAGAAAATGTAAAACTCCATTATACTGGTCTGAGCTCAGTGAAAGTAAAATATACGAGATAGATTTGATAAAAGAAATAGTACAGAAGGTGGAAGTAATCAAAAATAGTCTGAAAGCAGCTTCTGATCGTTAGAAATCATATGCAGATCTGAAACGAAAAGATATCAAATTTGGGATTGGCAATAAAATATTTTTGAAAGTATCTCTATGGAAGAAACTGTTTTGATTTGGCAAAAAGGGTAAATTGAATCCAAGGTTTATTGGGCCGTATGAGATTATTGAACGAGTCGGGCCGGTTGCTTATAAACTGATGTTGCAACCTGAGCTAGAAAAGATACATAATGTATTTCACATGTCGATGTTTCGACATCATAGATCTAATTCATCTCATGTGATATTCCCTTCTGAGATTGAATTAAAGTCTGATATGTCTTACGATGAAGAGCTGATCCATATTTTGTCTCGTAAGATAAAAGAGCTAAGAAATAAGAAAATTCTGTTAGTAAAAGTACTATGGCATCGTCATGGATTAGAAAAGGCTACGTGGGAGCCTGAAAGTGTAATGAGACAGCAATATCCAAATCTATTTAACGGTAAGATTTTGGGACGAAAATCCCTAAAGGGGAGAATTATAACAGCCCGATTTGGACCCTAGTAGGAATAGTGGTTTCAGGACCACATATTTGAGTTTAAAAAAATTATTTTAATATTATTTTCTATCTGTGATATCTGAATTAACTTCTATGAAATTTCTATGATTTAATTTGTCTGTCTCTATGCTCAATTATGAGAAAGGATTTAATCGTAGAAAATGCAAAAGTTGCATTCTTTTTGATAAAGGTGTTTAATTACTATGGCTTATTAAATGGAAGGTCCTTATGTTGAAATTTGACCATCGATAGTGGAAAGTGACATAGATAGTCGTATAATGGTTGATAAAATAGTTTATTAATTAAGGGCAAATTGGTAAATGGCATTTTAAACATGAATTAAATAAAACAAATGCATGAAATGGCTTATTATTCATCCACCATCACCGAAAATCAAAGAAAAATAAAGGTTTAAAAGCTTCCATGCATTCGGCTAGCTTCTAGCTTGATTAAAGGTTCGTTTTTAATCCGTTTTTGATGATTTTTATGTTTCTGTGATCGTTGCTTCGAAATCTTTCATGCCCATCTCTCAATTTCTATTTTTGATGAAGTTTATAAATAATGCCATTAATGGTATTTGAAGCTTTGTGATGAATTTAGTTAAATTATGATGGATAAGTATTGAATAAACCTATTTTGCCATGAAATTTTGATGAATTTGAGTTATGTTGGCTAATTTGTAAAAATGAGATTTTGGGAGGATTAAATTGTGAAATAAACGTGTTATATGGGCTTAATTGAATAGTATGAAATTTGGCTATGTTTATATATGGTTAAATCCGTTGAATTTGATGATTGTATATATTAGGGACTAAATTGTTTTAATGTGCAAATGTGAGGGATAAATTGCAAAATGCCCTAATTATGTGTTCTATGGATTGAATTGAATGAAATGGACTATTGAATGGCTGGATTTGGATTTATTTAGATCAAGAACCAAGGAAATCGGACTTAGATCGAGGAAAGTTCAAAATCATTGAATAGTCAGCTCAAATTCGTTAAATCCGTACGAGGTAAGTCAATATACAAAATAAGTGTTGTATCGATGTTTATTATGTATTCATGATATTTTAACTGCATTTGGATGGCCGTGAGAGCCTGACGTATTAATTCTGAGTCAATTCTGATGAAGTTATAGAAAATTGATATCATGTAAGACCTCGTCTGGGACGTAGGCATTGATTACAGAAATATGTGTAAGACCGTATCTAGGACACTGGCATCATCTATGTTTCGTGTAAAACCCTGTCCTGGATAGTGGCATCAATATCAAATGACATGTAAGATCGGGTGGGGACGTCAGTATTGTATGAGATTTATAAGTTCTATAACATTTCTAAATGGTTGAGGAGAAATTCCGAGAAATGAATGAATGTATACTTTATATGTCTGACTCAAGTATGTCTATTCTATACTGAATCTACGAGCATGAAAGGTATACTATTGTGAACAAGGAGTATATTTGGTTCATGAGTTATCTACATGAGATTGCTATCATATTGTGTTTAAGGATTGCATATGTTTGTATTTGGCTTACTAACCTCAATGTAGCTTACTCTGTATTTTCTTTTAACTGTTTTACAGATATCGTAGCTACTGAGGGCTCGAGGATAGTCAAGGATCATCACCACACTATCGAGCTTGATTTTGGTACCTTTTAAATGTACAAAGTTTAAGTATGGCATGTATAGGCTAGAATGTTTATGTGTTAGGTTTGGATATGCTTATATGTAAGTGCCATGAGAATTGGCTAGTAAATGGTATGTTTGTGCTTGGTTTTGGTATATGGTTTGTGATGCCAAATTGTGTAAGTTTATAGTAGTTATATGAACTTGTATGATTTGGTCATTTTGAAACACGTTAATGTGAAGAAATAGTAAGAATTGGATGTGATATGTATAAGTTATGTATTATGTGTTTAGTCATGAACTTGTTTATAATATGGACATATTTGGTGTAAGATTTAAATATTTATGTGTGTATGAAATAATTGGATTATGTTGAGGTATGATTAGGCATTGAATTTTAGTTGAAATTGTGGTATTGTTGTGGCATGATTTGGCTTATAGGGAATGACCCTTAGTGGGTGGGAAGTATGACTTGAACCAAGTTTGCTTAGTGCCACACGGCTAAGGCACACGGGTGTGCCTTATGGCCGTGTTGATTTTCTAGTATTGGAACAAAAACTCACACGGCCAAGACCTAAGGGCATGTCTTGTGGTCATGGCGACAATTCAGTATGCTTGCTCTATTTTGGTACGTCTTGGGGGCATGGGCATACCCAGTCTCGTATGAGGCACACGGCCTGGTCATACAGGCATGTGACCTCCTTAACTTGGAAAATTTTATATGTATTCTGAAGTTTTGAATGTGTATAGTTTAGTCCCACTTCTTTCTTAATGCATGTTTGAGGTATAATAGATCTTCATATAGAGACTTATTGTCTGAATCTTGTAAACTGTGAATATTCTATTTTGATCTGTTCTGAATATCTGGTAATGCCCCTACTTATTCCGGCAGCGGTAATGGGATAGCGATATTACAAGTGTTCATAAACACTAAATCCCCAAATCAATACTCCCATTTACCTTGACCGAAAGACATGCGAGTTATTTATTTAGATCTCTGGCTGAGAACGATCGAACACTTCTTGTCGACTTACTGCATAATGACAGATCTTATTAGAAAGGATTGATTATAAAAGTGGCTTAAATCCACAAATATCAATCTTATAGAATCAAAAACAAAATCGGCTTATAGTAAAAAATTAAGGTAATGCTTCTACCATGATTGAATACGTGGAAGAAGGATTTGATTGCTCCAAAACTCCTTGTACTACACCACTCCTCGTGGCAATCCCATGAACACCACATTGCAAAGAAGGTACAAGAAACGCAGTCAGAGAACACATGGAGAAGAACATTCGGCTCTTTAGAAGAAAGATTAGAGATAGCCCATTTAAATAAAGAGAGGAAATATACACACTTACTTATTTGTCAAGAACACTTGCAGAACCAAAACAGAGAAGGATAATACTGAGTTTCGACCAAAGTAAGAAACACCTAGTGAAAAGAAGAAAGCCGAATTGAGAAGGGAAGGGAAGGACGTTCGGTTAGAATATACCAAAATGTCGAAAAAGAAAAAGAATCACAAGGGAGAGGCAAAAGTGATTGGTTCAGCCAAAATAATAGTCAATAAGTAAAAGAGATGAAAAAGGGCAGTCGGCCAAAGCTTGAAAAGAACAAAGGAGAGTCAATAAAAAGAAGGAGGTTTCAGCAGAGGTTGGTGCAAAAGAAAAAAAAGGGATGGACTTGAAAAGATTACCTTAACACTTCGCCAGCCAATTGCAGTTTCAGCACTAGAGAGAAAAGGAAGAAATAGGAAAATTAGAAGTTTCAAAAACCAATGACAAAACAGAACAAAAATGTGAGAAACTCTGTGACAGCCCGAAATAGGGCCTAATTGGAATAGTGGTTTCGCAACCACAAATCCGAGATGAAACAAGTTAATTTTGTCAATTTTATATCGCATTTGTTTATTGATTAAGTTCTGTGAGAAAATCGTTTAGAAATTTACTGCTTTTGTGATTAATTGAAAATTTTTGAATAAAAATAGTGAAAAATATGAGTATTAGATGAAATAGGGACTTGATTAAATTTGTGATATGAATATAGGAGTGTTTATGATGTAATTATGCCATGAGTTAGTAGTATGGACACAAAAGGGCATTTCTAGAAAAGTTTTTGAGAAACAAGGCTAGGGGCATTTTTGTCCACTTTGTAAAAATTATCATAAAAGATGAGAAAAAGATGAAAATGTTCATCTTCTTCCCCAATTTTTCTGTCGAAATTTCCTCCTCCATAGCCAAGAGAGCTTTGGACTTTTTCAAGCAATTTGTAAGTGCATTTCAACCCCGTTTTCAATTATTTTCGTATTTTTGAGTTCCTTGAGGCTTGAATTTCATGATTTTGTCATTTATTTGAGAAGAAATTAGGGTTTGAAAATCCCCCATTTTAGAGAAATCTGTTATTTGATGAGTTTTGGTAGTAAACGAGTTATTAATGTATTAATTACGTGTTTTTACAAGTAGTTTTCGATAAAAACGTCCCTAAGGGATTAAAATGAGAAAAGAGAAAAGTTTGTTCATAAATATATGAATGTGAGTGATTCTTGGACTATTTTATTGGTAAAAAGGTTTAATTGAGTCTAAAATGCAAGAAAATGAAGTGGAATTGAATTTTCGAGACTAGGGGCAAAATAGTCTTTTTGCCCAAGAGTCCGATTTATGAATGTGTTTGGATAGAATATTGATAAAATGTGTTAAATGCATTTATTTAGATCAAAAAAGAACAGAAGGTGATCGAAATTGTGGAAAGGAAAAGATAGTAGATTAGTACAAGCTAGTCGTTTTGTAATCGAGGTAAGTCATGAGTAAATTATCATGCACTTGCATTATCATTAATTACTTGATAAATTACATGTGAAAATGTATGAATATGAATGGTGAATTGAATAATTGCATAATTTGTATATTATGGAAAATCCCGTTTGAACTGTAAGATTGATTTTGGATATGGGTGACATGTCACTTGAGGGTTTCGCTTCCGTATCCCGAGTGCTGGGTGTACTAGCATGTGTTGCAGTCACCTGTCAACTTCTATGAGCAGACCCGTATATTACGTTTGCAATTCATTGATTGTAGTAGCTTCGGTTACATATTGTGGTAGCTTCGGCTACATATTGTGGTAGCTTCGGCTACGTATTGTGGTGGCTTCGGCTACGTATTGTGGTGGCTTCGGCCATGTTATTGTGAGGCACTTGATGCCAACCTCTGCATATCCTTTTTCATTTCTAAAAGTTCAACGGGAAAAGGTTAACGTTAATGTGCGAAGCCATGGTGCAGGGTAATAAAATTTAATAGGACATGTGCATGGAATATCTATAATTGAACAATGTGGTAAGAGTATGTAATGAGTAAGTTCATGAATGTTGCATTTGTACTATGTGGAAATCAATTGCCTTAATTAGATAATGTGCATCTGCTTTTCAATTACGTATGTCTTACTAAGCTACATGTATCTTACTTCTCTTCCTTGCCCTTCTTTTAGATTACCAAGCACATTACAACTTGGATTGGTGATCGAAAGAAGCTCGTCCTACACTATCAAGCCATCTTGGTATTTGAAAACATAGTTTGTATTTTGATTTTTGGCATGTATAGGTGACTAGTCTTAGCATAGATATTCTTTTATAAGCCTATCAAGTAGGTGTGTAAATGATAATTGCGTTGTAAATGGTATTTGTAAATATAGTTCTTGTGGGTAGATGCCTTATTTTGGTTGAATTTGAATGGTATGGATGTTTGTTGGGTTTGGAAGGGCCAAGGCTTGGCATATAGCCTAACACGGCTTGCACAGCAGGACACACGGGCGTGTGTCATGACCGTGTAGAATTTGGCAGAATGCTCCACGGTCTCATGGCACGGGCGTGCCTAGGCCGTGGGTGACACACGGTCTGACCCCACGGGTGTGTCCCTGGACCGTGCCTCCCTTGCACTTTAAATTGAATTTTGTGTACCACACGGGCTAGAGACACAGCCGTGTGTCTTAACTGTGTTGAGTACACGGCCCCCAAACGACCGTGTAGGGTGACCATGACAAATTTGACAGATTCGACCACAGTCTCCGGACATGGGCGTGTGAAGGCCACACGGCCTTATCACACAGCCGTGCTGTATGTTACACGGGCGTGTGACGTTGTTTTGAAAGAGAAAAATTTTTCAGGTTTCTGATGTGATAGGATTTGAATCCTAATCATCCGAGATGTCTGTATTAATTTAGAAAACCCTCAATAAGATAAATTTATAATAATTTGGCTAAAAATTAAAGTTTGTAGTCCAGTAAGTTTGGTAATGCCTTCTACTCGATTTTGATGACGGTTTCGGGTAAGGGTATTACATTTTAATTGGTATCAGAGCATGGTTTAGCCGATTCTCAGACTAACGTAGCAAGTGTAATAGTCAGTCTATACATGCCAAAATAAGACTTGATAGTGTGACGACTTCTAATGATTTCAAATTATTTCTATTATAGTAAATAGATTCCAATCGAGCTCTTGCTGATGATGCTCAGAGTAATGCACCTGCTCCCTCGAAAGGGACAGTGCCTATTGAGAATAGACCTGAGGCTCAAGGTCAAGGAGATGAGGCTCGGGCAGCCTTTCTCCATATGATGAATAATTGGTATACGGAGTTCATTCAGGCGATTCCGAATGCTCAACCTCCCCCGCCCCTCTTGTCCCTCAAGCTGTTCCCATAGCTCCTCCACAACTAGAATTGGTAAGACCTTCTAAACCCCAGTGGATAAGATCAGAAAATATGGGGCCGAAGAATTTCGAGCCAGTGTGGATGATGATCCCGAGAAGGCTGAATTCTGGATAGAGAATACTGTTAGAGTGTTGGAGGAATTGTCTTGTACTCCAGATGAGAGCTTGAAATGTGCTATCTCATTGCTAAAAGATTCCGCTTATCATTGGTGGAAGACCTTGATATCCGTTGTGCCTAGAGAAAGAGTGTCATGGGATTTCTTTTTAGAGAAATTCCATAAAAAGTATATTAGTCAACACTTCATCGATCAAAAGCGGAAAGAATTTTTGGAATTGAAGTAGTGGAGTATGTCAGTAGCCGAATATGAAAGAGAGTTTGTCAGATTGAGCAAGTATGCTCAAGATTTTGTAACTACCGAAGAAATGCTTTGTAAGAGATTTGAAGATGGGCTGAATGAAGACATCCGACTGCTTGTGGGAATCTTGGAAATTACAGAGTTGGTAGTGTTAGTTGAACGAGCTATTAAGGCTGAAGCATTAAGCAAAGATAAGAAGAAGGTTGAGAATGAAGCTAGAGATTCTAAGAAAAGATCGATGGGCCAATCATTTCAATCACAATTGAAGAAATCAAGAGAGATGAATTCTCGGTCAAATGTTTCGGTAAACTTTTCTTAGAGGGATCGTAGTAAGAAACGTTTCAAACCGAAGGGACAAACTACTTCTGCAACAAGTGTTGGTAGTGTGAGATCTGGTAGGCTCGAATGCCAATATTGTGGGAAGAAACATTCGGGTGAATGTTATGTCCGTAATCGGGCTTGTTTTAATTGTGGATCTCAAGACCATTTTGTTAAAGATTGCCCGAAAAGAGAAGAATTCGGGAAATCTCAAAATGTAAAACCAAGTAATGTGAGTAGGGGAAGACCTTCAAGAAATGTGGGGTCTGGGAATAACAGTAAAGGTGCAAGAAAGGACACCCCTACAAGATCTGAAGCGAGAGCTCCGGCTTGGACGTATGCTGTACGGGCTCGTGAGGAAGCATCTTCACCGGAAGTGATTATTGGTACATTTTCTCTCTATGATAATTCTATTCTTGCTTTAATTGATCCAGGATCGACTCATTCGTATGTGTGTGAGAATTTAGTATCTGATAAGAATCTTTGTGTTAAGTCCACTAAATTTGTAGTTAAAGTGTCAAATCCGTTAGGAAAACATGTGATAGTAGACAAAATTTGTAAGAACTGTCCTTTGATGATTCATGGTCACTGTTTCCCTGTTGATTTAATGTTGCCTCATTTTGATGAGTTTGATGTTATTTTGGGAATGGATTGGTTAACCATGCATGGTGCTAAGATAGATTGTAGATGAAAGATTCTTGACTTGAATTGTGATAATGATGAAATACTCTGAATTGAAACAGATAAGTTAGATTGTGTTCCGACTGTGATCTCTATAATGTTGGCTCATAAATGTTTGAGAAGTGGGTGTAATGCATATTTAGCATATGTGTTGAATACCAAAATGTCTGAGAAAGAGATCAGATCTGTACCTATAGTTTATGAATATTTAGATGTATTTCCAGAAGGATTACCTGGTTTACCACCGGACAGAGAGATAGAATTTGGTATTGAATTACTTCCGGGTACTGCTCCGATATCGATTGCTCCGTATAGAATGGCACCGACTGAGTTAAAAGAGTTGTAGACACAGTTGCAAGAGTTGAATGACAAGGGTTTTGTGAGGCCAAGTTTCTCTCCATGGGGTGCTCCAGTTTTATTTGTCAAGAAAAAAGATGGGTCATTGAGGCTTTGCATTAATTATCGTCAGCTTAACAGAGTGACAGTGAAGAAAAAGTATCTGTTGCCTAGAATCGATGATTTGTTTGATCAACTTAAGGGTGCTTCAGTGTTTTCGAAAATTGATTTGAGGTCTGAGTATTATCAATTGAAGGTTAAAGAATCCGATGTGCCTAAAACTGCTTTTAGGACCCGATATGGTCATTATGAATTTTTGGTAATGCCGTTTGGATTGACCAACGCTCCAGCCATTTTCATGGACTTGATGAACTGGATTTTCAGACCTTATTTAGATAAATTTGTAGTGGTTTTTATTGATGATATTCTGATATACTCTAAAAGTGAGACCGAGCATGCTGAGCATTTGAGGATAATATTGAAGATTTTGAGAGAAAAGAAGCTTTATGCTAAGTTTAGTAAAAGTGAATTTTGGCTCAGTGAAGTGGGATTTTTGGGACATGTTGTTTTGAGAGATGGTATCCGAGTGGATCCGAATAAGATTTCAGCAATTGTAGAATGGAAGCCTCCGAAGAATGTGTCTGAAGTCAGAAGTTTTCTGGGCCTTTCCGAATATTACTGTCGATTTGTAGAGGGCTTTTCGATTATAGCTTCACCGATTTCGAAACTGTTGCAAAAAGAAGTTAAATTAACTTGGACCGATGAATGTCAGCGAAGCTTTGAAAAGCTTAAACAATGTTTAACCGAAGCGCCAGTGTTAGTACAACCTGAGTCTAGAAAAGAATTTGTCGTGTATAGTGATGCGTCTTTAAATGAACCTAGATGTGTATTGATGCAAGAAGGAAAAGTAGTAGCCTATGCTTCTTGACAATTAAAATCGCAAGAACGAAATTATCCGACCCACGACTTGGAGCTGGCTGCTATAGTTTTTGCTTTGAAGATTTGGCGGCACTATTTGTACGGTGAAAAGTGTAGAGTGTACACCGATCATAAGAGTTTGAAGTATGTTATGACTCAAAAGGAATTGAATTTGTGACAACGGAGATGGTTGGAACTACTAAAAGACTATGAGCTTGTGATAGATTATCATCCGGGTAAAGCAAACGTGGTTACTGATGCCTTCAGTAGAAAATCTCTGTTTACTTTGAGAGCTTTGAATACGGAACTATCGATGTCTAATGATGGTTCGCTAAATACTGAGTTAGTGGCGAAGCCATTGTTTTTGCAAGAAATTTGCGAAGCTCAGAAAGCAGATAATGAGTTATTTATAAGACAGGCTCAATGTGAAATGAAGGATGATTCTAATTTTCAAGTTGATTCGGATGGTTGTCTATTGTTTCGTGATAGAGTGTGTGTACCGAGAAATACTGACTTGACTCAAAAGATTTTGCACGAAGCTCATGATAGTCGATGGTCAGTGCACCCCGGTAGCGTGAAAATGTATCAAGACTTGAAGAAAGTATATTGGTGGCCGGGCATGAAACGAGATATTTTTGAATTTGTGTCAAAGTGTTTGGTATGTCAGAGAGTAAAAGCAGAACATCAATTGCCTTCGGGATTGCTCCAACCAATTATGATTCTCGAGTGGAAATGGGAAAGAATTACCATGGATTTTGTTTCCAGATTGCCTATGACGCCGAGAAAGAAAGATTCTGTTTGGGTAGTAGTTGATCGGTTAACCAAGTCAGCTCATTTCATTTCGGTGAAAATGGACTTTCCTATGGACAAATTAGCGGAGTTGTATGTCTCTGAGATAGTTAGATTGCATGGTGTGCCTATATCTATTATTTCTGACAGAGATCCGCGTTTTACTTTGAGGTTTTGGAAGAAATTGCAAGAGGCATTAGGTACTAAGTTAAATTTTAGTACTACCTTTCATCCTCAGACAGACGGACAATCGGAAAGAGTGATTCAAGTGCTCGAGGATATGTTGAGATGTTGCGTTTTAGAGTTCGAAGGTAGTTGGGACAAATATCTGCCTTTGATTGAATTTGTGTACAATAACAGTTATCAGTCGAGCATTAAAATGGCACCGTATGAAGCTCTATATGGGCGAAAATGTCGGACTCCATTGTATTAGACCGAACTTCGTGACAGATATGTTCATGGGACTGATTTAGTAAAAGAGACTAAAGATAAAGTAAAGATAATTCGAGATTGTCTAAAAGCTGTATCAGATCGACAAAAGTCATATACAGATTTAAAAAGGAAAGAAATCGAGTTCCAAGTGGGAGATAAAGTATTTTTGAAAGTCTCCCCCTGGAAGAAAATTTTAAGGTTTGGCCGAAAAGGTAAACTAAGTCCGCGCTATATTGGTCCATATGAAGTAGTTGAAAGAATTGGTCCAGTTGCCTATCAGTTATCTTTGCCTCCGGAATTGGAAAGAATTCACAATGTGTTTCACGTTTCTATGCTTCGTCAGTACCGATCAGATCCATCACATGTGATTGAGCCTACTAAGATTGAGATTCGACCAGATATGTCATATGATGAAGAACCGATTAAAATTCTTGCACGAGAAGTAAAACAGTTAAGAAATAAAAAGATTGAGCTAGTAAAGGTGTTGTGGCAACGTCATGGAGTGGAAGAGGCAACATGGGAAACGGAAGAGGTAATGAGAAGTCAATATCCCCATCTGTTTACTGGTAAGATTTTCAGGGACGAAAATCCCTAAAGGAGTGGAGGATTGTGACAGCCCGAAATAGGGCCTAATTGGAATAGTGGTTTCGCAACCACAAATCTGAGATGAAATAAGTTAATTTTGTGAATTTTATATCGCATTTATTTATTGATTAAGTTCTGTGAGAAAATCGTTTAGAAATTTACTGCTTTTGTGATTAATTGAAAATTTTTATTAAATTGCAAATAGTGAAAAATATGAGTGTTAGATGAAATAGGGACTTGATTGAAATGTGATATGAATATAGGAGTGTTTATGATGTAATTATGCCATGAGTTAGTAGTATGGACACAAAAGGGCATTTCTAGAAAAGTTTTTGAGAAACAAGGCTAGGGGCATTTTTGTCCACTTTGTAAAAATTATCATAAAAGATGAGAAAAAGATGAAAATGTTCATCTTCTTCCCCAATTTTTCTGTCGAAATTTCCTCCTCCATAACCAAGAGAGCTTTGGACTTTTTCAAGCAATTTGTAAGTGCATTTCAACCCCGTTTTCAATTATTTTTGTATTTTTGAGTTCCTTGAGGCTTGAATTTCATGATTTTGTCATTTATTTGAGAAGAAATTAGGGTTTGAAAATCCCCCATTTTAGAGAAATCTATTATTTGATGAGTTTTGGTAGTAAACGAGTTATTAATGTATTAATTACGTGTTTTTACAAGTAGTTTTCGATAAAAACGTCCCTAAAGGACTAAAATGAGAAAAGCGAAAAGTTTGTTCATAAGTATGTGAATGTGAGTGATTCTTGGATTGTTTTATTGGTAAAAAGGTTTAATTGAGTCTAAAATGCAAGAAAATGAAGTGGAATTGAATTTTCGAGACTAGGGGCAAAATGGTCTTTTTGCCCAAGAGTCCGGTTTATGAATGTGTTTGGATAGAATATTGATAAAATGTGTTAAATGCATTTATTTAGATCAAGAAAGAAGAGAGGGTGATCGATATCGTGGAAAGGAAAAGATAGTAGATTAGTACGAGCTAGTCGTTTTGTAATCGAGGTAAGTCATGAGTAAATTATCATGCACTTGCATTATCGTTAATTACTTGATAAATTACATGTGAAAATGTATGAATATGAATGGTGAATTGAATAATTGCATAATTTGTATATTATGGAAAATCCCGTTTGAACTATAAGATTGATTTTGGATATGGGTGACATGTCACTTGAGGGTTTCGCTTCCGTATCCCAGGTGCTGAGTGTACTAGCATGTGTTGCAGTCACCTATCAGCTTCTGTGAGCAGACCCGTAGATTATGTTTGCAATTCATTGATTGTAGTAGCTTCAGCTACATATTGTGGTAGCTTCGGCTACATATTGTGGTAGCTTCGGCTACATATTGAGGTAGCCTCGGCTACGTATTGTGGTGGCTTCGGCCATGTTATTGTGAGGCACTTGATGCCAACCTCTGCATATCCTTTTTCATTTCTAAAAGTTCAACGGGAAAAGGTTAACGTTAATGTGCGAAGCCATGGTGCAGGGTAATAAAATTTAATAGGACATGTGCATGGAATATTTATAATTGAACAATGTGGTAAGAGTATGTAATTAGTAAGTTCATGAATGTTGCATTTGTACTATGTGGAAATCAATTGCCTTAATTAGATAATGTGCATCTGCTTTTAAATTACTTATGTCTTACTAAGCTACATGTAGCTTACTTCTCTTCCTTGCCCTTCTTTTAGATTATCGAGCACATTACAACTTAGATTGGTGATCGAAGGAAGCTCATCCTACACTATCAAGCGATCTTGGTATTTGAAAACATAGTTTGTATTTTGATTTTTGGCATGTATAGGTGGCTAGTCTTAGCATAGATATTCTTTTATAAGCCTATCAAGTAGGTGTGTAAATGATAATTACCTTGTAAATGGTATTTGTAAATATAGTTCTTGTGGGTAGATGCCTTATTTTGGTTGAATTTGAATGGTATATATGTTTGTTGGGTTTGAAAGGGCCAAGGCTTGGCATATAGCCTAACACGGCCTACACAGCAAGACACACGGGTGTGTGTCATGACTGTGTGGAATTTGGCAGAATGCTCTACGGTCTCATGGCATGGGCGTGCCTAGGCCGTGGGTGACACACGGTCTGACCCCACGGGTGTGTCCCTGGACCGTGCCTCCCTTGCACTTTAAATTGAATTTTGAGTACCACACGGGCTAGAGACACGGCCATGTGTCTTGACCGTGTGGAGTACACGGCCCCCAAACGACCTGGTAGGGTGACCATGGCAAATTTGACAGATTTGACCACGGTCTCCGGACATGGGCGTGTGAAGGCCACACGACCTTATCACACGACCGTGCTATATGTTACACGGGCGTGTGACGTTGTTTTGAAAGAGAAAAATTTTCTGGGTTTCCGATGTGATAGGATTTGAATCCTAATCATCCGAGATGTCCGTATTGATTTAGAAAACCATCAATAAGATAAATTTATAATAATTTGGCTAAAAATTAGAGTTTGTAATACGGTAAGTTTGGTAATGCCTTCTACTCGATTCCGATGACGGTTTCGGGTAAGGGTGTTACAAACTCACTTAGCTAAATTTCATAGACTTCCCTATACCAATTCGGCACAAACATCCCTACACTCTTCAAACTGCTAATTTTTCTCCACAAATCTCTCCATAACACTCTCCATCATTTGCTCCTAATATCCCTCCATCACCAGTTCAAACTTCTTTCAACAGTGTTTCAGTCGAACACCACCACCTCGCCACACAGGTGACAAAAATAACACTCCCTAGTGTAGCTCAGGATTCGAACCCTAGACCTCAAGGTTTCTCTACACGCCACTACCATAGGACTACAAGCTCTTCTTGCCATATTTTACCCTCAATTAAAAATAAGGTCTACATGCTAATGTCCAGATTCATTTAAAAGAAAACCAAAAAATTTTGCTAAAGCCCATATTTGAACCCAGGACTTCCGAAATACTCTCAAACATTCCTAAATCACTTAACCATTAAAGCAGACAATCAATTGTGTCATTTTCTTGCACACATAAACTTTTATGTGTTCCCATGCTCAAGACCTATTTCTTCTAGGCCCAAAGTTCGGGGCGTTACAATTCACCCCTCCTTAAAGAAATTTCATCCTCGAAATTTCCAACTATCAGAACAGTTGCACTCCACAAACTATACTGTCATGCTCTCACGGCGCACTTTAATTCTAATTCCAAATTAAATATATAGTACATTATGGATAAAGTAGATACCAGTACTCACATTTGGAGCGCTTCTATCCTCTTGCGACGTGCTACATAGACCAAAGTGGGCTGCCTCACCTCAGCGTGACTAACACCTCTGCCCGGTGCTCTATGGCCCAAACCATTTCCACCACTGGCCTAACAAGGCCTCTTGGCGGCCGCTGAGCACCCCTCGGCGGCTGTACATTACCCATACTAGTAGCTTGTGCCTTATCCAGCCTTCGTGGACACTCTCTAAAACGGTGTTCCATTGATCTGTATCTTAAACAGGCTCTAGTCATTTTCCAGCACTCGCCATAATGACTTCTCCTGCAATCAGCACAAGGTTGTAATCTAATAGCCATAACAGGGAGTCCAACTTTGATTGGACCTTCCATTCTGGCCTTTTTCTTAGCCCTCTGGTCGAAATTGGAGGGCTCCAAATCCCTCTTATTTCTGCCCCTTTTCGATTCCCAGTTCTGGCGCTCGACATAACAAGCCCAACCATTTCCCATCTAGCAGTTAGATTTACACATGCGGGCCCACAGGCCTATCGAGCCCATTCGGCCCATTTAGCCCAAATTCAATTAAGGCTAAACGAACACCATAGCCCAAATCATTAATACTAACTTACCACAGATTTTATTCGTGTGGGGCCCACGAGCCCATTGGGCCCACACAACCCATTTTGGCCTATCGAGGCCCAATACAACCCAAGTCATTTGCGCGACATGATAAGTCCAACTACTTCCCACGTAGCAGTGAGATTTACCCAAACAGGCCCACGGGCCCATTCAGCCCATTCGGCCCATTATGGCCTAAAAGGGGCCCAAGTCCATAAGATCGTTCATGGGGCCTTTGTCGTTGTATCGACCTTTCCCATACGAGCGTTCGTAAGCTCAGGTGGAAACCGTTGTCGTTCTTTCGACTTTTTGGCATTTCAGCTTTTTGGGATTCCGGCTTTCGCCGATCTACAGTTAGATTAAGGTGTGTACACACCTGTTTACAAACTAATCCAAGCTCCTAAAGCACTCCACCTACATTCATCCCAAACTTTCAATCAATCTTTCACTTATTAATGTTCATAGGCTCTTCATCCCCAAATCAATAATACTATCTACCTCAATTGAATGAACCACTGCCCGTTCTACTAGATCGTAGCAGTCTAAAATCGATTCCACTTTACTTGCTGATAACCTACGATATCAAAAGATCTTACTAGGTGAGATTGCCCAAGACCACGACATAGATCCGATAGAGATATAGGGCATTCGGCCTATGCCCTAACAAAAAGAAAGGTAAAGCTCTTACATTAGCTGAATGCTTAAGAAAAGGGTTACGATCACTTCCAAACTGCTTACGCAGCACCACTTCTTGAAAAACACTCGATTGCTAGGAATACTTTGCAAAAATCAAAACAGTGTAACAATTTTAGAGTAACAAAGTATTGGCCCAACCAAGAAATAGAGTAAACAAAATGGTTAGCAAAAAGGCAAGGGTAATCGACCAATATGAAATGGAAGTATCAAGAGGGAAGCAAAATAAGAAATGGAGAAAAGATTTGACAAAAAGAGAAATCAAGAGGGAAAGTAACAGTGAGGGAGGAGTGAAGCTATAATCAGTCAAGAGAAGAAAGAATAGAGAAGGTGAAAGAAGAGAGCAATTCGGCACAGATTGAAAAATGCATTTGGTAACCCAAGCAAGCACTCCCCAAATGATCAATTTCGTACCTCAAGAAAAAACAATTTTGGCACTTAAGGGATCAACAACAACGGCAAAAGAAAGAAAGTTTTTCTCCCAAAACCACAAATAACCAAATGAAAATACTCAAAACAAAGCAAAAAAGACCCCAAAATCACATTCAAAGCCTAATCCCTTATTTACCAATTACCAATTTAGCATAAAGTGCTTCTCACACCAAAACCCCTTCATTCTCTCTATAATCTCCTCCCAATATCCCTCCTTGATCCACTCCAACTTCCCATTCAAATTCAATTCAAACTCTTATGACCAATTCAACCACAGAGTTTCAGTCCAGCTTTACCTCCTTCCAGGCTTATCCAGTAAAATAAATAATGCCTTTCTTACTATGGGATTCGGACCCCAACTCTCCCAATTTCCTATCACGCCACTTGCCACCAAGCCACAAAGCTTCTTGTGTCCCATTTATCCACAATTACTTGTAACGTCTATTGGCCAAAGTCTAAGTTCCTTTAAAAGAAAAACAAAATAAATTGCAAGATCCAAGACTTGAGCCCAAGCTCCCTTGCAACCTCAATGACTCCACAGCCACTAGACCACATGCTTGCTTGTGTCATTTTTTTAACACAATAATATAAAAAGCCTACTTCCAAGCATCCAGGTTTTATTCACTTAAAACCAAAATTTTTGCTAAAGCCTAAGTTTAAACCTAGGACTTCTCCAACACTCTCAACTCCTCCTAAACCACTTAAACAGACCACTAAAGCAAGCAATCTATTGATATTTCCATGTACAATAAAATATTTATCAGCCGCTTCTAACCTATCCCACACTCAAGGCCCACTACTTCTAAGCCCAATTTCAAGGTGTTACACTGAAGAACCAGGAGCTTTATCCTCTTTCATTTTTATCACATAAATATCTGCAGGGAAAATAAGCTCGTTAACTTTCACTAATACGTCTTCGAGGACTCCTTCGAGACGCACATCAGACCTGTCGGCTAATTGTATTATAACACCTGATTTTGTCATAAAATTGCATTAAGTTATTCATAAATAGAAAAAGGCATGACATTTATAGAGGCCCCTAAATCACACATAGGTTTTTTAATTCCTAAGTGGCCTATTTTGCATGGTATTACGAACATGCCCCTATCTTTGCATTTCGCTGGCATCTTCTGCTATAACATTGCGGATACATTCTCACCAACACTTACGCTTTCATTACCAATTAAATTTCACTTATTGGTGCAGAGCTCTTTAAGGAACTTGGCATATCGTGGAATTTGTTTGATGGCATCCAACAGTGGTATGTTGATCTCGATATTTCTTAATGTTTTAAGGATCTCCTTGTCATCTTTACCTTTCCGAAATTAGTATAACCTTCCTAGAAATAGAGGTTGAATTTTAGGTAATAAAGGTTTCGTTTGGACCTATTCATCGTTCTCGGGCTTTTCTTGGGCAGAATCTTGGCCATGGCTTCTGCCAGGAATTGGTTCCAGTACTTTTCCACTTCATAACGTCACTACATTTGAGTGTTGCCTTGGATAAGGTTCTGTTTGAGATGGAAACTTCCCTTGTGAGTTCATTTTATCAATTGATGTAGTCAACTCTCTTATAGACACCTCGGTTTTTTGTTGAAATTCAAGCATATTAGCTGCTAATTTATTGACCAAGGTTTCTAGAGAAGTACTTGAATCTCACGATTGTTTTAGAATCAGGTTTTGGTATGGCTAGTTAAATCGTGGGTTGGTCCCATAACTCAAGTTAGGATGGTTTCTCCATCCTAGGTTGTAGGTATTAGCGTAGAGGTCATATTGCCTTTGCGGTGGTCCAGAGAAGTTCCCCACAGCATCCAAATGAGCCATAGTATCTTCATACAGACTAGGACATGCATCAGTTGTATGTTCAGGTGTTACACAAATTTCGCACAGTCGAGTTGGTCCTGTTTTCACTACAAAAAGAGAATTCATTATGTAAGTCAATAAACTTTCCCTTCTAAGGTTGAATTACTTAGCTGGTGAACTCTTTTAGTGGGCTTAGGATTGGCTCGAAATTGTTAAGTATTTACAGCCATCATGGATATCAAGTCCCTTACTTGCTGGGGAATCATGTTGACCAATGCTCCTCTACTAGCGGCATCTACCATATTCATCTCTATGGGTTTCAAGCCTTCATAAAAGTATTGGAGTAAAGACTATTCTATTATACCATGTTGTGGGCAGCTTGCACAGAACTTCTTAAATCACTCCCAATAGTCGTTAAGAGACTCTACTTCTTTTTGCCATATCCCGATGATCTCCCTTCTTAACTCAGCTGCATGCGATGCTGGAAAAAACCTATTGAGAAACAAACGAGAAAGATCAACCCATGTTGTAATAAATCAAGGGGGTAAATAAAATAACCATTTCCTAGTAGAATCAACTAGGAAAAAGGGAAAGCACGCAATTTGATTTGATCTTTAGTTACCCCCTGAGGTTTCATGCTAAGACAAACCATATGAAACTCTTTTAGATGTTTGTGGGGATTTTCATTTTGCAGCCCACAAAAAGTTGGCAGTAACTAGATTAAACCTAACTTTAGTTCAAAATCAATATCCATAGTAGGATATGCTATGCATAATGGCGGTTGTTCTGCCAGAGCTTCGGCCAGTTGCCGAATCGTTTGAGCCATAGGTTGATATGCTAGATTCAAGTTTCCGTTAACCCTGGCATTAAGCACTTCTTCTAGTGAATCGAGTTCTAGTTTTTACTTTCAACTGCTCGAGTAGGGTTTTCATTAACCCTAGACTTAACTTCTTCGTCGACTTCAATTTCTGGCGGTGGGTTACTTTAAGTCCCAACCACTGCTGACTGCTTCTTCCTTAGCTTTGTCCCCTTGCGATTAGCTCTCGTAGTCTTCTCTATTTTTGAATCAAACGCAAGAGTACTTGGAGCAAATCTGGTCATAAGAAACAAAAGAAACGAGATTAATACGTTACCAGTCCCTAGCAACGGTGCCAAAATTTGATGCGTCGTTGAGAGCACCAAATATATCCTATCCATATAAAATAATGAAAAGAATAGTATAAGGGAAGTAGGGTCAAATCCTCAAGGATTGGATTTGCACAATGTCTTTTTTCACAAGAGCCTAGACAAAATCGTGCCCAAAAAAACCTGCATACCTGGAAAGAAATAAAAAGAATTAAAAGTTAATTTAATTGAAATTGCAAAAACTAAAATTGGAATTATAAAATGAACAGAGTTGAGAAAAGAGAGTTTTTTTATGGAGAGATTCTAGCCTCCGTTGTCTCGATCCTCCTTGGGATCAATCCTCAGCTTTTAAGTGATCCTTCTCAAATAGAATAAGTTAGTTATAGTGGAAGAGGACGCCTACGACCACCAGCTCCACTTAGATTTTAGACTTATGATTTAAAGGAACCTGACTCTAGCCAACCATCACTTTAGACCATCTTACACTAGACCATCACTTTCCAATGGCGAATGCCATGCCATTTTGTCTCTTGGGCTCGACAACCACTAACACAGTAAGCTAATGAACTGACTGTGCAACCTTCCCAAAATATACAAAGCGACCACCTTTGGATAAGATGAAAGGATCACTTTTGAAGGGACATGGACGGAACCGCCAATCCCGTAGTGTGGAGAAGTGATGAATACCCGTTGAGAAGGTTAAGCGCAGATTCTAAGCCTCATGAACCCTTTCTGGGGAATTTCGACAACCTTTGGCTAGATAAATTTAGTTGCTCATGCTTTTTGGGGAAAAAGAAGTAAGTTTAATAAAATAAAATTTTATTGAAAAATAAAAGGAACAAAGGCTAAGCATTTTAAGAGAGGGAGTGTTTACAGAAGAGATGATATGAAATTTGTGCCACTCCGTCCCCTATTTATAGTACTAGGAAACCTAGTCTAGTCCTAATTAAATTCTACAAATAAATAAAGACAATTAAAGATAAAAGCTAAAATTAAATCTAAGTAATATTTTTTAATAATTATCCTAATATAATTAATATTTAAATAGAGCCTTGTATTTATAAAATCTCTTCTTTGCATTTTTGTCGTCATGTTTTTCACACTTGCACTTTTGGCACCACTTCTTTCCTACTTCGCATGTTGGCCAATTTTATCTTTAAATTCACACTTTTTGCCCCTAAATTTTCTTTTGCCTTCGATTTAGTCCATACAAGATAATAGACCATAAATAGCTAAAATTAGTAGGATCATACTCAAAATAAATATGTAATTCTCCATCAGCAATGTCAATTCTTAATAGTAGAAATCAATGAAATTTTTAATAAAACGATCAGTTTATTTTTTATCTAACATGCAAGAAATAATTTTTTTCATTTTTTAGTAGAATGGATAAATTGCAATCCGACTTCTAATACAGGTCACATAATTTTACCATACAAAATCTATAAGATTTTTATAAAAATTATACATCACATGCAACTAAAAGATAATTTAAAGTGATTTCTAATATTATTTATTTATAAAGTGATTTCTAATATTATTTATAAAAATTATAAAAATAATAAAACCATTTATTATATTTTTAATTGACACATGCAACTAAAATTTGTACGTCACACAGGTATAAAACTATTATATATTATATATTAAAAGATGAGCCAAACTTAATTATTACGAATAAAAATTTTAACTCAAAACTAATTATTTTACCTTTTCTTTTTGTTATTAAATTCACGTTTCATTGACAAATGATATAAGCCAAGTATATTAGATTTGGAGTAGTATCACGTTTTGGTGTACAAGAAATCTGACTTTGAACAATTTATTGTTTGGTCACGAAGAGCAAAGCAATACATAGAGTGCCGTGCGGGCTAGGATCTGGAAGTAAGAGCGGGCGTCCGCGTCGGCGTCGTCAGGATGTTGCCCAGCCAACTACCAAAACTATATACTTGGTCAAATTATAATTTTGGTCCTTCTATCATACTCGATTTAGTATTACCAGACGAAAGGAAATTTCTAATGCATGAACAAAACAGATCATACAGTTTCAAAACTTTCAGAAAACAAAGCCTTAAGAGTCGACTGAATTATCAATAAATGCCAATTTTTTTAAAAAATTATTAGATTAGGCCATTTTTTTTTGGAATAATTACGAGAATAGGCTACTTTTACGAAAATGCTTCCAGCTGGAAGTGTTTGTAGGTAAAATTCAAAAAACACATCCAACTGTAAGCATTTTTAGGTGATTTGCAAAAAAACGTTTCTAGCTGGCAGTGTTTTCTACCACATCAACATTAAAAGTGGCAGCACCAATTTTTTTTTCTAGTGCCACCTATTAATGTGTAAATAAAACTTGCAAAACAGGTCGTTATATATACCCCAAGTCTTATTTCCCTTATTTTCTTAAGCGATGTGGAATATGGGTATATATAGACTTATAATCTATTTGCAGCTTGTTCCTAGACAATGTGAAATTACTTACTCTTTTAACTAGCAACATAAGATTAAAGGCTACACTTAATTTTTTTAAAATTAAAGAAAAAACTTTGTATAACATTAAACTCGAACAAAATAAAGCATTATAAACTCTTATACAAATATTATCATTGTAAAAAAAGTCCAATAAAATAATAAAGACAAACTTACACATAAAGTAACACATAATATTTTATATATAGATATTAAGTGTAGTCTTTAATCTCATATTGTTAGTTCGAAAGAGTAAGCAATCTCACATTATCTAAGAACAAGTTACAAATGAATTATGAGTCTATACATACACATAGCCCACATCACTTAAGAAAATAAGGGAAATGAGATTTTGAATCTATATAAAGACCTATTTTGTAAGTTTTATTTTCACATTAGTAGGTGATACCAAAAAAAAAAAAAAATCGGTGTTGCCACTTTAGTGCTGATGTGGTGGAAAGCGCTTCTAGCTGGAAGCTTTTTTTTTTTGCATTTCACCTAAAAACGCTTCTAACCTAGAAGCGTTTTCGTAAAATCGGTCTATTCTTGTAATTCTTCCCAAAAAAATGGCCTAATCTGGTAAATTTAAAAATTTTCAGCATTTATTGTTAATTTAGTCTTAAGAGTAAAAGAAAAATACTAAACTAACAAAATATGAGAAAGCTTCTTCCTCACTTTAAGGTTTTCCTTATTATGTGTTTGAACTTTGTTTGTCTTTATTGAAAGAGTCTTTAAGAGGTAAGTTAGGCAGCATAGCAATTTCATTAAAAATAACATATCAACTAATTACAACTCTCCTCGTCTCAACACACCATAACTGATACCCTTCAACACCAGTAATATTCAAATCAGAATAATCAATAGGAGTACCAGACCATACCTCTTGTGTAGTCTTTTTCTCAATGAAAATGGATAGAAATTGATTAATCAAAAAACATATTGTAAAGGTCACTTCAGACTAGAACGACTTTGGCAAATGAGCATTCAACAACATGCATCGAACCTTTTCCATGATTGTTCTATTCATTCATTTTGCAACGCCGTTTTGCTGTGGAGTATGGCAAACTATTAAGTGTCTCACGATCCCTTCTAATTTACAGAATCCATTAAACTCATCATAACAAAATTCTAACCCATTATTTGTGCGGAGGTGCTTTATATGTTTTCCTATCTACTTCCCGATCTTAGTCTTCCAATTCTTAAATATGGACAACACATCAAGTTTTTGTTTTAAGAAGAATATCTGAACTTTTCTGGAAAAATCATCAATGGTCGTCAACATATAATTAGTTCCACCCCTTAAAGATACTTTAGGTGGTCCCCAACGATCAGAATGAATATAATCCAGCGTTCCCTTCGTGTTGCAAATTCTAAATTATGGGAAATATATGAAAGTGCTCTTGTCCAAGAAGAAGAAACTCAGTGATATGGAAACTATTGCACTCACAGAAGGATGTAGTGTTGTTTTGACAAATAAGTTGCCCCCCAAAATGAAAAATCCCGGGAGCTTTACTATCCCATGTTCAATTGGCAACCATTATTTGGGCAAGGCTTTATGCTACTTGGGAGCTAGCATCAACCTAATGCCATTATCTACTTTTAGAAAGTTGGGAATTGGTTATATGAAACCCACTGCAGTAACATTGTAATTAGCTGATCAATCATTGGCTCAACCTAAAGGGCAAATCAAAGATATCTTAGTTCGTGTGGATAAATTCATTTTTTCGGCTAATTTTATCATACTTGACTGCGAGGTAAACAATGAGGTTCCCATAATCTTAGGACAACCATTTTTAGCCACCGGATGAACTCTTATTGATGTTTACAAAGGTGAACTGACCATATGACTTAATGATGAGCACGTTACCTTTAGTGTATTCAAATCTATTTAAAGTAAGGACAAAGAAGAATGACATACTATCGATGTGCTAGATGTTCTAATTGTGGAAGAATTTAATAGCCGAAGCACAATACTACTTGAGGAGTTTGTAGTGACATCTAATGATGAATTCTTAGATAATTGTAACAATAAGGTTGAAGCTAATAATATTGAACTCAGGCATGGTGGCAGATTGAATCCTTAGACTCAGCCAACAAAATAGCTTCAATTTTTAAGCCATCTATCGATGAAGCTCCATTCTTGAATTGAAATTACTACCTACTCATCTTAAATACGTCTTTCTTGGGGATAACAATACTCTCCCCATTATTGTCTCTGTAATGTTGGATGTAACTTAAGAAGAGAAATTGGTCCATATTCTTAAGCAACATAAACGAGCTATTGTTTGAGTATTACTGATAGTCGTCCATCTTTTCACATGCACAAGATCAAGTTGAAAGATGAAGGAAAGCAATCAATTGAGCAACAAAGAAGATTAAACGAGAAGATTAAGGAAGTTGTTAAGAAAGAAATTATGAAATGGCTTGATGTTGGAATTATTTAACCTAATTCTAATAACAATTGAGTAAGTCCAGCATAATGCATTCCTAAAAAGAGTGGCATCACTATGGTTAGCAACAACAAAGACGAATTAATTCCTGCACGCATTCCTACAGGATGGCGAGTCTGTATAGATTATCGCAAATTTAATGCTAAGGACCACTTCCCGCTTCTTTTCATTGACCAAATGTTGGATAGGCTTGCTAGGAGAGCCTATTACTACTTCTTAGACGATAATTCTGGGTACAATCAAATTGCTATTGCACCGGAGGATCAAAAGAAAACAACTTTCACCTGTCATTTTGGTACTTCTGCTTTTCACCGCATGCCTTTCAATCTTTGTAACGCACCAGCCACATTTCAAATGTGCATGATGGCAATATTCTCGGATATGATTAAAGATTCTTTAGAGGTTTTTATGGATGATTTCTCAGTCTATGGAAATGATTTTGATCATTGTGCTGACAATTTGGATAAAGTATTACAGTGATGTGAAGACACACATCTTGTTCTAAATTAGGAAAAATGTCATTTCATGGCAATTGAAATGTTACTAAGGTTCTCCAATCAGGATTCTACTAGCCTTCATTATTCAAAGACGGGCACAATTTTGTGAATCAATGTGATAGGTGTCAGTGCACTGGTTCTATATCCTGACGCAATGAAATGTTGCAGCAACCAATTATGGAGGTTGAATTGTTCAATGTTTGAGGTATGGATTTTATAGGACCATTTCCAAGTTCATTTGGAAATCTTTATATATTAGTAGCTGATGACTACATCTCAAAGTGGGTTAAAGCTATTGCAATCCTAAAAGATGATGCAAAGATAGTGTTTAAATTTTTTTACAAGCATATACTCACCCGCTTTGGCACACCAAAGGCATTGATTAGTGATCAGGGTACACACTTTCATAACAATCAAGTGGCAGCCACACTAAAGAGATATGGAGTTAATTATAGAATGGCTACTACTTATCATCCGCAAACTAATGGACAAGCTAAAGTATCCAATCGACAAATTAAAAACATTCTTGAGAAGGTTGTAAACCCTTTGAGGAAATATTGGTCTTCCAGACTAGATGACGCTTTATGGGCATTGTAGACAACGTACAAAACTCCATTGGGGATGTCATCGTATCAATTGGTTTTTGGGAAAGCATGTCACTTGCTAGTTGAACTGGAGCACAAAGCAATGTGAGCAATTAAGCAAGTGAACATGGACTATGAAGCTGCTAGAAAGAAAAGGTTGTTGGATATCACTGACTAGAGGAGATTAGGCGAAATACCTATGAAAATGCGGTAATTTATAAAGAAAAGGCCCAACAATAGCATGATAGAATTATTCTATAGTGACAATTCATTGCGGGTTAACAAGTTTTATTATTCAATTTTAGACTAAAACTGCACCCGGGTAAATTGTGCTCTCGTTGGTCTGGACCTTTCGAAGTTATCAAAGTATTTCCTCATGGTGCAGTCACAATCAGAGATTTACATAGTGGACACCAATTCAAAGTGAATGGATAGCAGTTGAAACACTATTTTGGGGATATTAATCAAAAACAGGTAGAGACCATTAAATTGGTCGAAAAATTTTTATTTTTTTATTAAATTTATCATTATGTTATTTTATTTTATTATTTTTGTTCAAGTTTGTTTTATATTTTTATTTTATTTTTGCAGAAAAATTAGGTACCATTTTCGACACACTTGGGCTTTATTGTCAACGCAATTCGTATTATTGTACTGTCACTTAGGACTCATCAAGAATGAGGGCATATCAAAAATTTCAAGGTCTCACCTTTTGATCAAAAGTCACCTAGCCTTCTGATCTATCTGAGCAAGCACAATTTTCATTGGACATAATTATTCCTGCCAGCTTTATATCCCTTCACAAAAATCATGCCTTTCCATTTTCTTCTTTCACTTGCCATAAACCCCATTCAGTATGCTAACTATTACACATACAAAGCAGTCATTTTTATTTACTTTGTTTTCACCAAGCTCGTACCTTTACAACTTTAAACCATCTTCACTCCACAAAATAAACAAAATATAGCAAGAACGAGAGGATCAGTCAAGAAAGCCAACAAGTTTGTTAAAGAACACTCATCCTCTGCAACTGCAGTTCGTGAATTGGAGTCCTCTATACTAACAGAGAAAAAGAAGCCAGTGATCTTTTTAGTGAAAGTGACCAAGGACCGATTTCACAACAACATTTTGAAACGCAACTTTCACCCAAAACAATGGATTCTCCTTTCGCAACAACAAGACTTAGGAAGCAAATCAACAAAACTATCTTCTTCATTAGTACGTGAGTTTTATGCTAACCTTTATGACCATGAGTTAGAGTTTATCTTTGTTCGAGAAGGCTTAATCCCATGGGATGCTAAAACAATCAATGAGCTGTACAATACTAAAGTGGATGTAGATGAACATCCAAGTTTATTAAGGAAACAACAGATGACAAAACGAACCTGTTAGTGAAGGATTTATGTGTTGAAGGAGCATTGTGGATGGATTCACATCAAAAGAATTATACGATGCATCGCCACTTCCTGACACTACAAAGCAAAATCTGGTCTCATTTTTTCAACTGTAGATTAATGCCCTCTACTCACAATACCACAATCAACCTTGATAGAATTTGCCTGATACTTTCAATTGTTAAGGGCAAAAAGATTGATGTCAACACAATACTCTACAAGGAAATTATTGACTGCACCTTAAGGTAAACTGGAATTTTGGTTTTCCCATCGTTGGTGATGCTACTATGCCAGCAAAAAGAGATCTTGCCCGGTGATAATGAATAGGTCCTGAAAAATAAGGGCTCGATCAATGAAGCCTCTATTGAAAGAATGACTCGTGGCAAATATACGTCAATAATGAAGGAGGTAGAGACCAGCAAGACAAGGAAGGGCAAAAGAAAAGCAGAAAGTAAAGGAAGAAACTTGACTACAGAGACATCATTGCTGCACAAAATGAAGGATAACAAGAAGTTGACCAATTCCATCAGCAATAAGCAGATCAGGCTTGTCGCTTCAATAGAAGATATGGACAGATCATAAAATTTGTTCTACGCTTATACCAGTGCCTATAACAACTCTATTGTAGCCGCATTATGTTAGTCAAGCCCGACCCCACTCCTAGAATTTCTAATGTTCCCACCGATCATCCGAGAGTATGAACCTTTTTCTGAAAAAGATGACTTAGGGGACTGAGACAGATCGATGGAATCCCCTCTTATTGTGCACATATTGATGATGAGAAAGAAGAGGATTTAAAGGACATTGGCCGAGGGTGAGTTCATTTCTAGTTAATAGGTGTCTGTTGAAGAGGGGGAAGTCTGTGTTGCAGTTGTGAATGAGAAGGCCGAGAAAGAAAATATTGAGACAGAAGGTGCTGAGAAAGAATCTACTAAGAATATTATAAATGCATATGAGTTTGTGGATGCAACTACTGTTAATCTGGAGCGAGATAGAGCTAGAACGGCGAAAGCTGCAGAGGTCCCCAGTGAAGAGCACCACAACTCATTGGTAATAGTGGTTTATACTAGACCATCCAAGGTGACCCCTCCTACACAAGAAGCAGTAGATGATACAGGGGCAGCGTCGAAAGCTGAAGAGCAATCCGAGAACCATGCGAAGCCCAAAGAAAAGAAAAGAAAGCACTCCAAAGATAAAAGGTACAAGAAGGAAGAAAAATAGAGGAGGAAGAAGAAACATGGTGTAGCCACATTAATGGCCGAGGAAAACTGAGTTAGTTTATTTTAAGTTTTTGCTATAATATTCATGCATTGCATGTAGCTATAATTTTCATTTTGTTAGTGCACATTGTCGTTGAATTTTTTTTATATTTTAATATTAGTGCATTGGGGACAATGCAAACTTTAAGTTTGGGGGAATACATATGGGGTTTTATAAATACACCCACATTTCAAAAAAAAAATTAATCAAGCATGCAAGGTTTATTTGTGGTTAATGCAAATATGTTTGAAAATTTTTGTTACATTCGATGCTTAACTCTTGAATCATGTGAATTATCAATGAATGAGTTGGATAAATTTGACTGAATGTTGTATCTTCAATTTGTTGATGAATGATTTAGGTTGCAGTAGTAATGGATGACTAGTAGCATTCCTTGGATCTTGAATGATCTATCTTTTATAGCTACTTATATATATGTATAATTATGAATAAGAGACACTCCAAAGTGAGTGCGTTGTGAAATGTTAGAAAGGGAACATTCCAATGCAAGCATTAGAAAAATGAATCTAGCCAAAGGCTGTCGCTGCATGAGTGTGTGTCAGCGTAATTACGTACTCCCTAGGGATTTGTTGCACTCCATCATTACTTCTCAAGAACAAGGGTACAGTAATACAACGATATCCCTTATTAAAAAAAGAGACATATGTTGTACAATAAATATTGTATTGGTAGATAGAATATAGGATTCAATACATGATGTTGGTTTTGATGAAGTTGCAATCTTAGTCATTCATACTTATGTATTGTCAATGCAATATTCTGTCAATGTAACTCATTCATTGGAATCTTAGGTGATTCAAGTTGCTAGAATGATCATTTTCCTTAGTGAATTATTGTGTAGCCTTGCTAGTTTCTGTTTTACTTGAGGACAAGTAAAAACTCAAGTTTGGGAGTGTGATAGTACTTGAAAGAACATGTATTTTCTCCCTACTTATTGGTTAATTTGTCTCCATTTAGTTATCTTTAGGATATATTTTAGCATTTTTAGTTTAATAATTTACATTTTATAACTCAGTGGATCTTAGCTTATTTATCCTTAATTTTGTCATGTTTTGGTACTAATGTCGCTGCATGAGTATTTTCAGATTGCACCCAGAATTGTAACTGCACCTGACAACTATCCAGATAAGAACAAAAATGTGTGAGCTATCCAGTCTGGTACAACTAACTTGTACATATAAAGGTAGTGTGATTCTGATGAAAGGACACCTGTGCTATTTGGAAAAAAAAAAAAGATATATTGACGTGAAAAAAAAGGGAAGCCTTTTTGGATCATCTTCTTCAACCTATCCCTTGAGGCTTTCGGCTATGGTGGCTTAAACTCCTATGGGTGAACCAACATGAAAAGGATGCAACTTAGCTCTTGACGAGAAGCCCTGAGTGCGACACAAGAGGGAATAGAGAGATTCAAGTCTAGTTGTCTAGGAATAGTATTCTCCACTTGTTTCTTCTATGTTTCTTTTCTAAACACTGGTAATTACCGTCTATTTCATGTTAGTACAGAAGTACACATGATTTCTGGGTTAAACTTTATTTTATTCAATCTTGCTTCTACTGTTTAATATTTGGGATTGAATATTTTTAGCATGGAAGTGTTATTGCAGTCACTAACATTGGAAGGTGTAGCGATAGTTCAAGCTAACAAGCATGACAACGAAAGCTGCTTGAGGATTAGAGGAATTTAATCCACTTGTTCTTAATAGTGTTCCATTGCCATCATCGGAAGGTGTAGTTAATGTGCATGTTTAAGTCTTAGATTAAATATAGAAGTTAAGTTTAGTAAGATATTCATCGCAATTTAATGCGCCGACAATCACCTATCCTTTTATACCTTGTGAGCACTTAGTATTCTGTTGAATATTCATGTTGGGGATCTAATTTTATCAATATCATATTTTATCTTATTGTTTTCAAGTTATTACTTCAACAACTACTCTCACAATTTATCTTGTTACTATCCATTTAATGCACTGACATTGATAGATAAAAAGATAACCATCCTCGTGAGATCGATATCTGATAAACTCATATTTGTCTACTATACTTGCATCGATAGTGTACACTTGCACATTAGAGCTGTGACATTAAACACCCAATCATCCCTCTTTCCATCCCTTTGCTTTTTCTTCTAACTAAACACGACCTAAGTATAGTACAACTATAGTGGAGCTAGTAGTCCATCTTTTTCTTATATGAACATCGATGAGGATGGTGTTGGAATAATCGATTTAGAAAAACTGTTTTGTTTTTATAATGGAATTTTTTAAAAAATTCTTAAAACAAAGCCATTGTGTAATCTATCACAATAAATTTTACCAAAATTAATCCTGTGTTATTTTCTTATCAAACAAGTCATCTATATGAGATAAAATATATTTATTCTTCGTCCTAAATTTATTCAATTTTCACATTCAGACAAAAATCCTTACAATCGGTACATGATAAATCTTTGATCCTATTTCTTGAGTATCAAGTAGATAGATATATAATATACCAGGAATATTTTACAATAGTCCAAATCTTTTTTTGTATAGAGATAACTAAAATAACTCTGGTTGTACTATCTGATTTACCAGATTCACTATGGTCATTTCACCAGTCTGACATTTCAAATCAATTCATATCGATCTATAGTTTACTACATGATCATATAACTTTTAGCCAATCTATTCCCAGAATAATGTCAAATTCATGAAATGGTAGTAACATTAGATCAATAGGAAAGTCACAATCATAAATTTTTAGTAGATAGTTTCGACATACCAAAATAACCATAACACTTTAACCCACTAGATAATGACTCGAATATCAAACTCATTTGATTTGAGAAATAGATCATTATCTGTTACTAATGTAGTGCAAATATGTGAGTAAATTGATCCAGCATCACCCAGTGCATATGCAATAAATAATATCGAAGAGATAGAACATACCAAAAATAATACCAAATGCGGTAGCTCCAAATCTAAAAACTGTGTCTTTGATCCCTCTACATTTAATTCCTGTGTTATTACTCTGACCAGGGTATTTGTCTTTTTTAGACATAGATATTGTTTAACACTATTCACAAACACAATTTTTTTCTCGATTGTCTTCATTAACCTGTACAAATTCCTGTCTAGATGACATTTGATAATATTTCTCTTTCTAAATTCAAATATAAAGAAATCCTAGTTAATCTCATCTTTCAACACAACCGCTCCAGTTATAAACCTTACCGTCTATCAAAGACATGATACATCTAATATGATCATAAGGAAGCAAGTCATATCCTCAAAATTCCCTAGATATTTTCAACCCTGTAGTCAGTCCTAGTCGAATTATCATCTATTTTACCACTGAATTCTTTAGTATCAAACCTAATTAATTAATTGAATCCCATTGAACTATCTCAGTCTATTGAGGACTTAAAGATGCCATAAGAAACATATTAAGGGGTAAAATTTGTAAAACCACTAAATTAACTAGCACTAATTCTATAAGTCACTGACTCATTAAATCAAAAGATATTTTGTCTTCACTATCAGATACTAACAAAACCAATAAACTATAATTTACCTCATGTTAAAGAAATTTGGAATATTACCTTTACCCTTTTTCCTAATCAAGATCAATATGATCAGATTCTTTTAACATTTATTAAATCTGTAAGAAATATTCTTACCCTCATTTTTCAAACAGTTGTAGAACCAATATACTATGACTTGCACTAGAATCAATACTCGAGATGTTACTGTTAACTTCGTTAGTTTCATCACGTTCAAAATTAGATGACATCATTAAAATCTACAATGAAACATGGGTTAGATCGGACCAATCAATATCACACTATCACAGGTTTATATCGCATGTACTTTCTAATCTTTAAACACATTGCATTCAATTCAAGAATCGACTAAACCTAGCTCTGATACCACTAAATGTAACACCCATAACGGCTTCCGTCGCCGGAATAAGGTTATGAAGTACCATTGTACATTTCAAAACATTTAGTAACAATAGCATCCAGTTCACTGGATAATTAAAAATGTATATTTTTAAAATAATTTAGATCGAAGTACACATGCACTTATGGACCTAAATCAGGTCTACAATGCCTTAAAATTAGTTTGGGAACAATCAGGGACCAATTTAAAAAAATTAGAATATTCAGGAAAAATTTGTAAATTTTCAAAATAGGGGTCATAGGACTATGTGACACAGCTCAGGCTATGTGGTGTAAGGGCACGGCCGAGTAGCCAACCATGTGATAGACTGCGTACCTTTCGAAACAAATCCACATGGTCATGTGCTAGCCCGTATTTGATTCGATGTTGAGTCACACGACCGTGTCATAGGCCATGTGTCAAACCGTCTGAAAACTTCACCTATACTATTTCGAAACACATTCAGGGTACACGCCCGTGTGGGTTGCCCGTGCATATCACACAGCAGTGTGACAGTCCATGTCCCAAGCCATGTGAAATATGTATCTATATTTTTTGAAACACGTTCAGGGCACACGCTCGTGTGTGTTGCCCGTGTGCACCACACGACCATGTGACAGCCTGTGTCCCAAGCCATATGAGCACAAAAATAACCAATTACAAACTCAAATTTCACCCATTATCTAGGTACCTAAACACATTAAAATACACAACTTTATAGGAAAAAATTCATCTTTAATAACACTCAAACATGTCACAAAAATAAACCTATGTACCTAACAAACGCGTCATCATTAACACCACAATGCATTTCATGACATTACACCTTCAAGTTGCATATACAAGTTGTAGTTTACACATCAAACATCTATTTCCATTTCATACCATAGTTCATCATAATGTCAATATTCTCATTCTTGATCCACAAGTTTATCTTAATAAAACATGCCTAATTCCATTTCTTCTTCAATCAACAACACAAGTTCAAGTAAATCTTGCTCAAAATCTAAGAACCAATATCGTACATACAAAAGGGTCCTAATACATGCCATATATACCAATCGAAATCAAATTCTACCATAGATTTCCCAGATAGTGTGATTTCTTATGTTCATCCGATCATCCAAGCCCTTAAAATGTACTCTAACTAAATTACAACAATGACAAAAATACAGGGACTATTTAGTAATTTCTCTTTCCCTCAATTTTTCACTCGTTCATGATCTAATTTACAAACCCTAGCAAACCGAAGCTTTCACCCTTTCAACAATGGAAAATCGGTTGGTTGAAGAAACATGAGAAATTTTTTCATTTTTATCTTTTAATTTGATACTTTTCATTATATTTACAAAATTGTCATTTTGTCATTTTAATTTTAATTAAAATTCATGTAAATATTCACTTAACCATCCATTGCTTTCACTAATGGTATATTTGCCATCTAAGTGTCTTGCTTACCTTTTCATTATCATTTGGTGCCTTTAATCTATAGAACTCAACTTTTGCAGCTTTTACAATTTAGTCCTTTTTACTTAATTAACTATCTAAACGATAAAATTTCATAACCAAATTTTAACATAACATTTAATAACCCTATAAATATTAACTAATATTAAATAATTAATATTTATGGTCTGACACATCAAAATTGTGGCCCCGAAACCACCATTTCCAATCATACATGAAAACAAATTAATTAGTAAATACTCAATTAATTAGGAACTAATTGCAGTTTACCACAATCTAGAGAATTCATATCATTTCTATTATTAGATAATTTAAGGAGGATCCAATTGCACAATTAGTCCTTCAATTATATTAAATTCTAGCTAAACATGCTTAATTTAAATTTAATCCTAAACTAATTAGGACTAAATGAGCAAATAGTCCAAAAGCTAGTGGATTTAATCATATCCACCACCGCTAGGAACTTTTTGATCATGTTTTAATTACCATTTTGGTTCCTTAACTATTTTGAATCTATAGCAATTGACTTTTACCTCTTTTACAATTTAGTCATTTTACCTTAATTTAGCAGTAAATCATCAAAATTATAGAACCAAACTTTAATTCACATATAATACCACTCTGTAAATATTTAATAAAAATATTTATGGCTTTAAATCATGGAAATGAAGTCCTAATATCTCGTTTTCATTAACCACTTGACTTTTGAACTGAACCATTTATACTAACTTTTAATTCAATTGATTAAATTCATTAGATCAAAATTCAATATAAAAATTATTATTGACTCATATAATTTAAATACTAATTATACGAACTCTATTCGTCGGATTTGTGGTCCTGATACCACTATTTTCGACACCACTATAAAACATGTTGTTATAGTGTATTTTGTGTTTGTGTTCATCTTAGTTTTTACATATTGCATTCTCATTAC
The DNA here is from genome assembly GCA_020496765.1 of Gossypium stocksii. Classification (NCBI taxonomy): domain Eukaryota; kingdom Viridiplantae; phylum Streptophyta; class Magnoliopsida; order Malvales; family Malvaceae; genus Gossypium; species Gossypium stocksii. The sequence goes on from CM035629.1 coordinate 85,833,148, forward strand.
ATCAAAAAACACTTAAGTAGTTTTTATTATTTTGTGAAAGAGAATTATATTTTATCCTCTAACCATTTGACTGAACCATGAATTGGGATTTTTTTTTTCAAATCAAGAGATAAAAATAGTATGAATAAAAAATTCAATATTTTAAATAATATAAAAAATGGTCAAAGTATTGACTGATAGTAAAAAATAATTAAATTAAAGTTTTTTCTTTCACACAATTATCAATTAAAAGATTTTTTAGCTTATATAAATTGCTGTTAATTTAGTACTACTAGGTTTTATGAAAACTTTTAAGACTTAAATTTATTTAATTAATTTTGATAATTTTGTAATAACCTCACACTTAACCATTATTAATATCTCTATTAACTTAGCCGATACATGCACCAAAAGTGGTTTTTTGAAACAATGGAACTAAATTAAAGGATAAAAAAAAATTAATATCTGAAATAATGAATTAAATTGAAAAAATGTGATTATCTGAGTTAAAAATTGCGTATATAAATCTTCTCTTTCATGTGATTGGCAAAGTTGAACACCCTTCCCAGGGGACAATCCCATTAATAGTTCCTTATTAAAGAAAGAATCTCCCACATGAGCCACTTGATTACTAAACTCACCGTTACACGATTGCTGCTAAATAGTTTATAGGGATTTCCCCCTGTGACAGCTTTTATGATCATCATCTTCTTTTAGTCACTACCCATTTCGTTTCATTTCTTTCTTGCTTGGACGAGTTATAGCCATGGCAGCCGAGGTAATAATCAGTCTTGTTTTTTTTTCTCTTTTTTCTTTTCCACGAATTTCATTTCATTTGTTATATTCAATTGATTATTGTTGGCAGAATCAAGAGACGACAAATGGGTGGCCACTTGGGCTACAAATAATGTCCATGAAACTCCGATTACAAGAAAGAATATAGTATTCAACTCCAGCCGTTGAACCACACTCTCCGCACATTCCCTCCCCCAGTTTTTCTTCATTCTGTTCCTCTTCAAACCTTGACACTGAGGTACGTACGTACAGTAACTCTAAACAACCATTTCTTCCTTTAATTTTGCCATTTTCAAACAAGTCTCATCAGCCTGTTTATTTTCTTCCACGGCGGGTGGCTAGTCCACGGCATCATTTTTCCAAGACAACAGCGTTTCTCTGGGGAAGCTTGTCGGGTTCAGACAACGCGATACGGGCTCGGTACTGTACTTGCAAAGCACAATAGGTGCTGAACAAAACATAGTTTCAGGTGTTTGTAACTGCAACGATGTCTCGAGAGGACACTGCGGAGATTTGTGTGGGCAAGGCCAGGGAATATGCATTCCTATGATACTAGGCACCCTCGTGAAGATTACTGGAAGCAGGAGCAAGTCAAAGTGAGATTTGAATGTTTGAGACTTTAGGGTATCCAAGAATCCATTAGTTTTTGTTTTGTATTCAGAAATCAAATTGCCCATTAGTTTACCGTGGAAACCATTTTTTTAAAAGGTCAAATTTATATTTTGAAAATAAAAATGAGCGTCGCTACCAATCTTTTTTATGAGGAATGATCAGATCACTTCGTAATTTGATCGTTTTAATAAACAATTTTAATTTACTAAAATAACAATTTTGGTCCACAAAATTCAAGAAAATGAGTTCAGGAGTCGGTTACGTACAAGGAAGGATTAGCACCCTCATAACGCCCAAAATTGGTATCTAATTGATTAATTAATGTCTTAACGCTAAAAGTTGAAAACTTGGAAAGAATTTAAAATATGATCCCTCTTTGTATTAATGTTAATTTTTACTTAAAATCACATGAACAAATCAAAACGTGTGTAAAAGGCCTTCTTATTTCGAAGTATCAAAAGGTCATATCCCGTAAGTTAGGATACGTCATCCAGAATCCTTGAAATTAAGCTTGCCCTTTTTTTATTATTTGAAATTTCATGTATTTTAATTTTACAGGGATATTTAGTCATTTAGGTTCAACGAGAAAATCGAAACCCCGTAAGTTAAGGTACAACTTCTCGAAGCTCCAAATATGAAATATTGCCTTCATTTTCAAAATTTTTCTTTTTTACGAATTTGGGTAAAATTAATATAACATTTAAAATGATATGTGTTTGGCTTATTCAGATATAAAAAAAAATGCTAAAACATAAGAAAAATGTCATGTTTAATGAATAATGATAATGCGACATAAAATAATATAATAAAACATAAAATATAAAAGTAATAATAAATCATGATACCAATATGCATAATAGAACAATGATAACAACGAAAATGATAATAATCATAATAATAATATCAACGATGACAACAACAATAGAAATGATAATAATAAAGGCAAAAACAAAAAAGTACAATAAATAAAAATACAAGCCAATTTGAAATACAAGAAAAAAATAAATTAATAAATAAACAGTTAAGGGAATAATAAATAAATGAATAAGTGAATACTAATAAAAGTCTGATAAAAAATTGAAAATAAAAAAAATAAATAAGTCAAACAAAATAATACAAGAAACAATTTAAAATAAAAAATAAAAAAATTGAAATTAAGTAGATTAAGAATTAAATTGCAATCAGAATTAAATTAAGGGTACAAATTATAAATCGCAAAAACTAATAAAACACAAATAAGGATCAAAATAAACGCATGAAAAACAACAGGAGGCTAAATAGGAAATTATTCCCGAAGTTCCTTGTGCACCGTTTTGTCTGGTAGGTCGAGGGACCAAATTAAAAATAAAATAAAATTGAATGGCCAATTATAAAAAAGGGGAAAAAAGAATTAGGGCCTAGATAAAACGAGCGCAAAGGGATGAGGACTAAATGAGAAATTATTCTCACTCCTCAAAACGCGCCGTTTCATAAAGGACTGAAATGAAATAAAAATAAAAATATGCGGACAATTTTTAAAAATATAAAACAATGATAGGGCTAGATTGAAAACTACAAAAAAAACGAAAGGATTGAAGCAATAAATAGCTCATTTCTGTTTAAGACACGTGGATCCCAGGGGTATTGGGTCAGGTCAGATTAGGTGGCCTCAAAACGATGTCGTTTTAGGGCATTTTAGGCTCGCCCAAAACGGCATTGTTTTGGTGCCTTATTTAAGCCCAATTTTTTTTTTACTTCATTTCTGCCAATGTTCTAAAAAAATATCAAACAACCCCTTTTTTTTCTTTGCTCTCTCCCTTCCTCTAGCCATGGCTCCAGCCGTCGGCCACTGTGGCGGCCACCAGTCGTTGGCTATGGCGCCGTCATCCATGGTGGCTGGAGAGAAAAAAATCGTCATTTTTTGTGCTTTTTAACTCCCTAATCCTGGAAAAGTGCCATATTTCATTGGAGATGGCAACCTCTACCACCCACGATGGCGCAAGCCCGAAAAAGAATAAAAAGGTACGATCTCGCCCCTTTTTATTTTCTATTTATTTCCTTAAAAAAAGAATAAAAACGGATAAATAATAATAATAATAATAATAATAATAATAATAATAATAATGTAAAAAAATAAACCACTTTTGTTAGACTTTGTTTTCGATTCGCTTTTTTTTTTTGTGGGTATTTGAATCTCTTTTTTTTGTATTTCTTCGTAAAAAATATTACATTGATTCTCGGGGCCTTTTATAGCCGACTACATTTGTTTTATGCTCATTTCTGCTATTGTTTATTGCCATTGTTGCTTGCGTGTTTTTTTTCTGTTGTATTCATTTCTTTACAGACGACGTGAGTGGCCAATGGCGACGGTGGCAGGCGTGTCAGATCACACGCGGAGAGGCTGCGGCGCGTGAGGCACCTAGGGCTAGGGTGTGGCGCAACTTAGGTTAGGGGGCTAGGTTTTTTTTTTGAAAAAGGTATTGGGCTAGTTGGGCTTTAGGGTTTTTTTTATTTGAGCCACTTGAGCTTGATGTAATTTGGGTCTGATATTTGTTGTAAGAGGACTTTTGATATTTGGACCCCTTTTTTATTTATTTTTGGTTTTTTTTTTGTTTCTTTTTCGGTATTAGGCTCGGGCAAATTTGTGCCTCTACATTGACAATGTTGTTTTTATGGGAATTAAATCACACAGTGTATGAATTCTTATTTGAGGTGTTCGTGGATCAAATAAATTACATATATCAACCATTCTAAATTAGAAGAATTATTCATGCCATTAACAATTACAACTCACCTTTTAACTTAATTTGCCATTTTAATATGTTAGTACATTCTACAGACTGAAGGTGGGATTTATTAGTCCAAAAGATTTAGCCCACTATACTGATTAAACTTGTTCATGGGTCGAGCCATCCAGCTCGGCCTGAAGGCTTGCCCGAAATGTGAGAGGGTTTGGACAAAAATATAGTCTCGAAAAATAGGCTTGGATAAAAAAAAGCCCGTTTAAAAAATGGGTCGGGCCTCGGGTAAGGCATTTTGGGCCTTGACCTTGCCCAACTCGAATTCACTAAAGGACAACAAAATCTACTTTTTTTTTAATGTTATTTTCTTATTTTTTTTTCTCCCTATTTTGCTACTATTTTGTTGTTATTGTTTGGATATTGTGTAAACTTATTTTATTGTTAATTTTGTTATTATTTTAGAGGCAATTTGCTTGTTAAGTTGCATCTTAATGTTATTTAAGTATACATATTTTTTAAATTTTACTTTCAATTTGTTGGGAAATATTTATTTTGATGTTTTTAGTATTTTTGATGTATTATATATATTTAAAATATATATAAAAAATTAATACGGGCGGGTCGAGCCGGACCTAGTTTTAGCATTTTTATTCGGGTCGAGTTTGGGGAAAATTTTATACCCATTTTTCGGCTCAGGCCAAGCCCAAGCCTCACAAATGGGTTTGAATATTTAGTTGAGCCTGACCCGGCCCATGAACACCTCTAATACTAATTATCTTAAAAAAATAAAATACGAACTCGAGAAGAAGACATATAATATGAATTATTTTTTAATGATTTTTTCATATTTTTTTTATGGTTTATATTCGAAAATTATAGTTACTCATCTCAATAATATTGTCATTAAAGTTCGGACTTACATTCTCCCTAAAAGGTGTAATATACGAATAGTTTTATAAAAACTATCTAATGGAAGAATTCCCAAATAGGAGGCACAATATCTAAGCCTATCTAAATGTTCACGAGTTGAGTATATATTAGATCTACTCATGGGTTGAATTATTCGTTCAAGTCCAAATACTCGCTTTAAATTTGGGAAGGATTGAGCAAAAAATTAAACTCGAAAAATGATATTGGACCAAAAAAATTAGATTCATTTAAAATATGGGTTAGGTTCGAGCTTGAACATTCAAGGCCCAAGCCCGACTTGACCTTTTTTTTAAAAAAAATTTAATGTTTTATATTATTTTATTTTTATATATTATGTAATTTATAACATATAAAAATTAAACCAATAGTAATATACTACTATAATTCAAACATTAAAAAAATGTTAAGATCTTTATATATAAAATTTTAATAAATTAAAAATAATATAAATAATTTTCTTAAATTTTTAGTAAAAAATAATATGGGTTTAAAATGAGTTGGGCTATTAATTTACAAATATAGACAATTTTAGGCAAAATTTTAGGTCCATATTTTGAATCAAATTGAACTTGAGCAAGTATAAAGTATTTTCAAATCATCCCTAACCCTGTCCTGAACTCACCTCAACCTAGTCCATGAGCACCTCTAATATATACTTGCAATGACTAAAATTTTCAATCTTGATTTTTATTTAGCCTTAATGACAAATTTGACCACTAACATTTACATGTTTTGTCAAAATAGCCTTTTTTTGTCATCAACCTTTGTTTTTTTTTTTTTTTAAATTGCTTTTTCTAACATATGTGATGAAAGTACCATTAAAAAAATTAACGGGGATGGTATGAAATATTTTTAATAAGATGTAATTTATTACTTAGGTAATCCAATAAGATAATTACATGTGAAAAATAATAAATAAATAAATCATAAGTGAAATTAAAAAATAACTCTTAATTTACAGAAAATAAATGTAATTATCTAAAAAAAAGGTTTCAAAATGAATGCATACGTTTGCTTACTGAGAGGTTTCAAAAAAAAATCAATAAATCAAACTAAAAATACTGAATGTGTGCATTCATTTTGAAACTTTTTTTTGGATAATTATATTTATTTTCTTTAAATTAAGAGTTATTTTTTTAACTTCGTGATTTATTTATTTATTTTATTTTTTCTCATGTAATTATTTTATTGGATTATCCAAGCAATAAATTATATCTCATTAAAAATATTCCACATATGAAATTCCACATCATCCTGTTAACTTTTTTAACGGTACTTTCATCAAATCTGTTAAAAAAAAACAATTTGAAAAAGAGAAAAAAGATTGATGATGAAATAAGACTCAAAAATACAATTAGAACTATTTTAACAAAATATATAAATGTTAATAGTCAAATTTGTCATTAAACTTTTTATTTATTAAGCATTGGTTTGGAATTTGAATTAAATAATATTTGAGCTGGGGTTGGTTTTATATCTTAAATTTTATAAGTATCAAATATAAATATACAGTTAAAATATATAGATGGCCAACCTAAGCTCAGATTTAAAAAATTTGTTCTTAAGGCTTGACCTAAATAGAAACGAGCCTACAGTTGTGTTAAAATTCAATTTATCTTAACCTTTCCATATTTAGAGTTAACTTGCAAAAAAACACAATCCTTGAACAGCTTTAACTATATTTTATTATTTAAATTTAATTATAAAATATTTAATTTTTTAAAAGTAATAGATTGGACTTTCAAGTAGTTTGGATCGGATCGACTTCAACCCAAAAGAAAAAAATATTAAATTGAATGATAGCATAAGCCCTACTCCACTATAAACCTATACTATATATTTAATTTACTTAATTATTTCAATTAAATTCTCATTTATTTTTTATATCAATATTTTTTAATATGTTATATTCATGCCTAACTTCCACTTCTTATAAGGTCTATTAAGCTAAATAAACTGTAATAATGAAAGAAATATTTATAAAAATAAAAGATGAAGAAATTAATTGCTTAACTTGACGTAATTTCATGAACTGCTACAACTTCAAATTCCTTTCTAACTTCATTATAATTTCAGTTTTTCGATTAAAAAACCACTTCCTTTTTAAATGGAAAATTAATAGTGCGAAATAACATGTAAATAAGTAGGGTTTTGCTTTATTTCAATAAAATTTTGATAATTTTTTTTTAATGTGATACTTATATATTTCTTCATCCATTGTAATCTCTTTTTTTTTTTTTTTGACAAAAGTTATATATTTTGGTACTCAAAAGTAGCATTTAGGATTGATTTGATTAAAGTTAAGTACTAATGTTATCGGGTTTGATTTTTTCATGATTTTGTTAATAGAATAAATTTAGTTTTAATTGTGAATTTGTTTAATTTGTTAAATATAGTTTGATAATTGTTATTTTTTTCTAGTTCTAGGGCTCATTAAATAAAATGTAATTACTAATATTACTAGTTGATTATGAATTTTCATCTAATCAATTCTAAAACGCAAATTAAACAATAAATAGTTAACATTATTACCTTCGAGTACCAAAATATATAAATTTTGTCAAATTCAAGTACCACATTGGAAGAAAAAGCATAGGCATCACATTAGGAAAAAAAAGTGTCAAACACAGGTATGATATAATGTATTAAGCCTTTCAATAATGAAAAAAAGGAAATATTTGCTTAAATATGTTTATGGAGAAGTTATGTGACACCACACCTAACCCGGTCATCAGATTCAAATTCGTGACGTCATATTACATTATCAAAGCAACTTACACTAGCTTAAATCATTAATAGAACAATTAAACTTAAAAATCTGACATACTCAAACCATTTTCAATTTCGGATATGATCATGTATTATAGATATCCAACAAATCTTATTCAAAAAGCCTCGGGTTATAGAAGGTCAAACCCGATGTCATGATTCAAATCCATCTCAATTTAACAAAATTTAGTAGTCTATTTCCAGACATTGAAGACCATGTCTTGCGACAAGCTTCCCCTATTTTCGATCCTTACATTTGATGTTTGGATGTCTCGAGAAAATAGGGTTTATGTCTCGAGACTAGACTTGAGACATAGCTCCCCTATTTCTGGACTTTTAGGTTTGATATTTATATGTCTCGAGACAAAGGGGCATCTATCTCAAGACATTTCAGTTGATGTCTGAAGAATTGTTCAATGTGTCTTGAGACCATTACCCAGAATGCTAGAAATTATCATTGTTTTTTCTTGATTTCTTGAGATAATAGCTTCATTATCTCGAGACTAAATGGAAAAAATGCCAAAAGTACAACTTTTCTTCATGCACCAAGTCCACCAAATCATACATGTATAAAACCATTATACCATTCTATCATAAGGCATCAATTTAACATCTAAAAACACATTATTAACAATTGCAATCATCGCGGCTAATGCATCCTATAATAATATATGTAATTAGTTATATAACAATACCAAAACTCATATATACATGGCTAAATGCTATGACCAAAAGTCACAAAATGACCAAAACATACTTATAACTTTGCTAATAGAGCAACACATCATTAAGACTCAATATTTGTAACAACCCGATAATTTATATACTATAAAACTAGTAGTAGATTGAAATAGTGTATAATTGATTTTTCGATAAAGTGAGAAAATGATATAAAGATGATAAAAGAGAAAGTCAAGTGATGTTAAGGAAAATTCAATTAAGAAGTATGTTGAGATATGTTAATTTAAAGTAAGGACTAAATCGTAAAAATATGAAAAGTTTATTTTTCAAGTGTAAATATCCATAATTTGAGGTTTCAAAGTGTAAAAATAAGAAATTTGAAGGACCAAGAGTAAAAATATCTCAATTTATTATGATATGGAATTGACATGTAGGGACCAAATTGAATAAATAGAGAAATATGAAGGACGAAATTGTAATTTTACCAAATTAAGTGATGATTCAAAGATGGAATTATGAAGGATCATGAAGGGCAAAATGACCATTTAGCAAAGAAAGATAAGTTTGAAGTGTAATGATGATATTGGTGATATTTAAATTAATTAATTAGTTAAAATTATTTTATTAATATTTTATTATATATTGTTAGTATAAAAGGGAGGAAAGATGAAGAAAGAAAGAAAGAAATTTCTTTTCTTTACAATTTGGTCCTTCCACAAAGAATCTATCATTTTCATTTAGAAATTCAAGGAATTTCCATAACTACCAAGAGAAGAAAATGATGAAGAGTCTATGGAGAGAAAGAATATCAATTTAGATTCAAGAAAATAAAAGTTGGAGAAGAGAGAAAATCAAGCTTTAAGAGAACAATGTATGAATGTTAAGGTTTTATGTTGTTTATAAGTTTCATAGTATTAGAAAAGTATAGAACTCACACTAAAGTAAAGATTTCTTAGGAAAGTATTATGTTTTTGACATGTTGAGGAAAGAAGTTGAGAAAGTGAATTAAGTGATAAAGAGAAGAGCAAGTGATTTTGGATAGAAAAGAGGTAAGTACCCATGAGTTCTCTTATTATTTAAGGATTAAAATGTGAACTTTGTGTAATAAGTAGTAAGTTGGTAAAATGAAGTATGAAATAATTTAATAATTGAATAAGGAAATTATGATAAAAGTTTAATGAATGTGTTATGACTTGATGGAATATGCACAAAGATTTGTAAAAATGAAATTGTGGAAAAATATGAAATTTTTATGATAACAAGGATTAAATTGTAAAACTTGAGGAAATATGTGGTTAAAATAAGAAAAGTGAAATACATGGAACTTTGATATGTGAAATGAGAAATTGAAATAAATTAAGTGATTAAAATGTTACAAGGAAGAAAATTGATTTAATATGATTAATTAGTGAATATTGAGTTTTTATGATAAAAGGGACTAAACTGAAAAGTTATGAAGGTTTACAAGAAAAAAATTAATAAGTGAAGAATGTAGCAGAAAATACAAAAATACATGAATATTGTAATTCAAATTATATTTGTTATTTAAGTTGTGGAAATTAAAGGCTAAATCATGAACTTGTGAAATTTATATTTGAAATAATAAAAGTAAAGTGCATATAAGTTTGATATGTGAAAATAGATAACGTGGTAAAGTAATGCATTAGAGTGCTAAGTAATAGTGAATATTAAATTTTGTGAAGATGAAGACTAAATTGAATAAGTACAAAAATGTAGTTGGATTGTGAAAATTGTGAATTATGAATAATGATCGTGAATAGCCCTAAAATGGAAATGAAAAGCTAATGTTTTTGAAAGTATTGATTTTTAAGATTATATGTTTGTGTAATATTAAATAGTAAATCTTAAACAAAAAGAATGAGAAAGTGTAATGAAATAAGACATCCGTGATTAATTTTGATAAATCTAGTATCATGAAATGCCCATGTGGACTAGTGTTAAACTTCGTGGATATAGTTGGAATGCCATAGGAACTTGAGCACTCCCGTGTTAATCTTGATCTATGCAAGTTTAACACTTTGGTGCTTACTGTTATGCAATTTGGTGCTCGTGCTTCTAGCACTATTGTGCTACATGTTATGTGATATGTTTCGTGTATCCATTTGATTCAAACGTGTCTACCATGGGCTAACTAAAAGGTCGTTGTAAGTGATTTTTTTATTAAAGTCTCGTTCTTGATAATCCATGAAATGATAAAAAGATAAAAGAAAATTAGTAAAGCAAAGTATAGGTAAATTTATAAATATGGCATAAACTACTGGCTATCGTAAAATATAATAGTCATAACATTTATGATAAATAGAAATTTAAAGAAATGATAAAATCTAAATTCCTAGGTACTTATTAAGCTTTCACGACCTTAACGCGTGTTTTAAACGTGTAGCTGAGAGATTGAAGAGAAGGTTTAAATTTGAACCATTCGAGGTGATATTTTCGATACATCTTATCACATAAACAAGGATTCAAAGGCAAAAAGGTATGAATTGAATCTATGGATTAGTATATGGCATGTACTTAGTAAATATCGATGGTGAAAGAAAGTTTGATGGTCTTAAGTGTAGAGTTATGTAACTACTTAATTAAATTCAAGAAGGAAATAAGGGGACACATTGGCAAATTTTCCCTTTAACTTGTAGAACTTCTAACCATAAAATTATAACGGTACATAGCCAAGGTATCAATACTTTAAGGCAAGTATAAATACTTTAACTAAGGTATCAGTACCAATGGCTTTTGTTGAATTTTTTTCAAAACTTCGAAGCTAAAATTGGCATTGGTACCAAACAAGTGTATCAGTACCAAGGCTAGGGTATCAATACCACCTATAGGGGTATTGATACATGAGTTTTAAAATTAACTTTTTGTTTGAAAATTTGTTGGAAGCAAAATATTTCTTGGAGAATTTATCTTCTTTAACTAAAAATAGTATTATCAACAATAGTGTACATGTGGTATCAAATTATTAAACGAACAAAGCTTACCTTAGCTTATCTTTTCAAGACAGAAGTTGGTCTGTCATCAAATGTAACATTCTTGTACCTTAGCCCAGCAAATTGGGTCAGGTATAAGAGTGTTATAATATTTCACCTTAACTACTTAGGTATATGCCATTTCAACTTACAAAACACAACGAACTTTACAAAGAGTTAGTTGAGCTGAGATGTGAGATTTGGATGCTACTAACACTACTTGATCAGTCCAAAATCCAATCGTCATCTACGCACGGAAACAAACAATTTGCTCACTAGGGATGAGCAAAACTCAATTCGACTTGAAAAAATACAAAAAATTTGAATTTCGAGTTAAACGAATTGAGTTATTCGAGTTATTCGAGTCAACTCGAATTCTTTTTTCGAATTTTGAGTTCGAATCGAGTTGAGTTTTCAAATTAGAATAACTCGAATAATTCGAATATCAAACTATAATATTTACATTTTTATCCCAAACTCCCAAACCTTTTTACTTTTCTCTCAAAACTTTTACTCCTTCCCACTTTCCCCCTAAAACTTTTACTCCCTCCCCATGCCAACCCCCATCTACCCAAAATCCATTTTCCACCAAAATTTTACTCTCCTATTTACTTTTCCTCAAAATTTTACTCCCAAAAACCCTCAAAACTTTTTATTTTCCCCCAAATTTTTTACTCCTTCCCACTTTCCCCTTAAAACTTTTACTCCCTTCCCATCCCACCCCCCATCTCCCCCAAACTCATCCCCCCATTTTTTTAATATTTTCCCTCCAAAATTTCACTCACCCTATTTACTTTCCCTCAAACATTTACTCTCAAAACTTTTTATTTTCCCCCTAAACTTTTACTTCTCACTATTTACTCCCAAATAAAAAATCAAAATTATCCAAAAAAGAAACCCCATAAACATAAATAGTAATAATTTTATTTATATCTACTATTTATATTATTAAATTAAATTTCACATTTTATATTATTTATATTATTGAATTGTTTATTCATATTGAATATTTATATTAAAATTGAATTATTAATGATGGCATAAAATATTCATGTTAAAATTTTATATTGGTATCAATTGCACATTTTATCTTTAAAATAACTTTTATTAAAATGTCACATTTTTACATTTAAGATATTTTTTAATTCCAAAATACATAGTGATAAGAATTTGAAGATAATTGAAACAACTAAGCAAGCAAAAAAGTTAACCCGCATATAAAAGATTAATAAATAAATTATGAGGTGATGAAAGTTAATAAAAAAATTGATTATGGTGAAAAAAATTTATTACTATGGATGACAGTGGTTATAAGGACCTAAAATTATTTTTTAAAATTTAACTCGATCAAATATATTTGATTCGATCTGAATTCCATTTCACTCGACTCGATTCAAGAAAATTTCAAATCAAATTAGGATGATAAAATATGATTCGTCAACTTGATTAACTCGAAATTTTTTCATTCAATTCGATCGAACGCTCACCCCTACTGCTCACTGAGCAAAAAAAGCTTAGAAGTTATTACATAATCTCAAGTCTTCATTGTTTATTTAATAAATTTTCCAATTTGACTAATATGATGAAAACCAACATATCTAAGTGAAGAATGATTTTTTCATCAAGTTATTCTATTTTTTCATCAAGCTCAGAATACTCCATGCTTCGGCATTTTGAGTGACATGTCTTTTAAATCTCAATAAGGGGGAAGCCTTAATAAAAGAAGTGGATAATATAAATTGTATATAAGGAACGTTTGGTTTTTCTGTGAAAAATAAACTAGTGGGATGGGTTATCTATAGAATCTAAGGTTAGGGTATCATTAAGGTTTTTAATAGGACCCTCTCTACTCATTGGTGTAAAGGTCTCTTTAAATTTTTGAGTTTTCTCATTTAAAAAAAAAATATAATTGTTTATAGATTAAGGTTTATGTTTTTAAAATTTTTACTACAACCTGATACCTATGAATGTCAAGACTTCTTTAAATATAATAATATTATCCACAATTCTTACAAAATACATAAACAATATTAGTTTAAAGTTCTTAAAATTTTAAAAGGACTTGAACACTCGAGGATGGAAACGTCTTTAGGTGTGGAGGTTCTACTAATTGATTGTGTAAAAAATATAATTAAATTTGACACTCATGAGTATCAAGATACTACGTGGACATGTGGTTAATGGGCTCGAGTCTGATGAATATGTAGGTAAGAGTTTGGTTGTCTTGTACACAAAATGCGGGAAATTTGGTGATTCGAGGAGGCTCTTTGAGGATATACCTGAAAGGAGTGTTGTTTCATGGAATGCATTGTTTTCTTGTTATGTGCAGAGTGATTACTTTGGTGAAGCAGTGGAGTTCTTTCATGAAATGGTTTTGAGTGGAATAAGGCCTAATGAATTTAGTTTGTCTAGCATGATAAACGCCTGCACTGGGTTGGTGGACAGAGGTGAAGGAAGGAAAATTCACGGGTTCTTGATAAAGCTAGGTTAAGATTCAGATGCTTTCTCGAAGAATGCACTTGTGGACATGTATGCCAAGATAGGGAACCTTGAGGATGCTGTTGTTGTTTTTGAGGAGATAACGAAACCTGATATCGTCTCTTGGAATGCTCTCATTGCTGGTTGCATTCTTCATGATAAGCATGATTTTGCTTTAGAGTTTTTTGGGCAAATAAGATTGAATGCAACACATCCAAATATGTTTACCTTGTCGAGTGCTCTAAAAGCTTGTTCTAGCATTGGTCTCAAGGACTTGGGCAGACAGTTGCACCGTAACTTGATAAAGCTAAATGTAGGATCGTATCCTTTTGTGCATGTTGGACTTATAGACATGTATTCGAAAAGTGGTTTGATGAATGATGCAAGAATGGTTTTTAATTTGATGCCAGACAAAGACTTGATTGCATGGAATGCTATTATCTCTGCGCATTCACAAAATGGGGAAGACATGGAAGCTGTATTGCTATTTCCTTTGATGCATGAGGAAGGAGTTGGATTCAATCAAACAACATTATCGACAATCCTCAAATCCATTGCTAGCTTGCACGCGAACTACGTTTGCAAACAGGTTCATGCACTCCTTGCGAAATCAGGATTTGAGTCTGACCGTTATGTTGTAAACAGCCTTATCGATGGATATGGAAAATGTGCCCTTCTTGAGGATGCAACAAGAATATTCAGAGAGTGCTTCATTGTAGATTTGGTGGGTTTCACATCTATGATCACAGCTTATTCTCAGTCCGGACAAGGTGAAGAAGCTCTTGAGCTGTATCTAGAAATGCTAGATAGAGGGATAGAGCGGGATCCGTATGTTTGTAGTTCACTCCTAGCTAAATGCATGTGCAAATCTATCAACATATGAACAAGGGAAACAAGTGCATGTTCATGTCTTGAAGCATGGGTTTATGTATGATATCTTTGCAGGAAATTCTCTCATCAACATGTATGCCAAATGTGGAAGCATAGATCATGCTGAACGTGCGTTCTCTAGTATACCTGAGAGAGGAATAGTCTCATGGTCTGCAATGATAGGAGGACTAGCTCAACATGGGCATGGGAAAGAAGCCCTACGGGTTTTTAATCAAATTAATGCTTAAATATGGTGTTTCTCCCAATCAGATAACTTTGGTCAGTGTCCTTTGTGCTTGTAACCATGCAGGTTTGGTTACTGAAGCCCAAAAATACTTCAGATCAATCAAGGAGTTGTTTGGATTTGAGCCTATGCAAGAGCATTATGCTTGCATGATTGACCTACTTGGTCGAGCCGGAAGATTAAACGAGGCAATGGAACTTGTAAATACCATGCCTTTTCGAGCCGATGGCTCAGTTTGGGGTGCACTTCTTGGTGCTGCTAGAATCCACAAGAATGTTGTGATCGGCCAACGTGCTGCAGAGATGCTTTTGACTCTTGAGCCGGAGAAATCGGTACCGATGTTCTTCTTGCTAACATACATGCAACAGTTGGCATGTGGAATGATTAAGCAAAGATGAGAAGACTCATGAAAGACTGTAACGTGAAGAAAGAACACGGGGTTAGTGGGATTGAGGTTAAAGACAAGATATACACTTTCACGGTGGGTGACCGAAGCCATGTTCGGAGTGAAGAAATCTACGCAAAGCTTGATGAGCTAAGTGAGCGTTTGAGCAAAGCCAGGTACATCCCCAAGGTGGAGTTCGATCTTCATGATGTGGAACGGGACGAAAAGGAAAAGCTTCTATACCACCACAGTGAAAAACTTGCATAGCCTTTGGGTTGATTGCCACTCCGGCAGGAGCTCCAATTAGAATTAAAAAGAATCTTAGAGTCTGCGTTGATTGCCATACTGCATTCAATTTCATTATTAAAATTGTGTCCAGGGAAATTATTTTGAGAGACATAAACAGATACCACCATTTTAAAGATGGTTCATGCTCTTGTGGGGATTTTTGGTGATAATACTTGAGTAAAAACCGGAAATCCCCCGCACAACAATATGGTTAGTAATTACAATAATAGGCCCAAATTACCACTCACTTTATAGATGATTGTTGGATTGAATCGACTAAAAAAAATTTGAATTAATTGACTTGTTGAGTCTTATTTTATCATCTTAACTCGATGTGAATTTTTTTTAGAATCGAGTCGAGAAAATAAAATTAGAGTCAAATTGAATCTAAGTGAAATTGTTCGAGTTAAATTAAAAAATTAAACATATCAAAATAAAATCTCGTTATAGTATAACGATATATATTTGATAATTTTTTCAAAGAAAAATAATAATAATAATAAATATTGTAGTATGATAAACTTGAATCATCAATTAATTTATTTAGGTGTCAAAAATTATTATTTTAGAAATTTTTTATATATTGTTTATAAAATTTTAAATTATTATAATTTTTTTAAAAAATATAAATTTTAGAATTTTTATAAATATTTGGAATTTTTTTTTGTAAACTTTGTTGAGAAAGAGAACAATTTACTCATTTTCAAAACTGACAATGATTAAAGGGGTATTTACATCAATTTGTTATTTAAATTGTAAAATTCAACTTAATTCGAACTTAAAACTTAAATTACTTATTCGAGCTGACTCGATAAACAAAATAAATCAAGTTTTGCTCATCAAAATTTTTTTTATATTATAAGGTTGTTTATGTAGGAAAGGACATATTTATCAAATTGATTTGTGTAACTTAATGATTAGGATTTGTTAAATAAAGGACAGTAGATATATTAATGGTAAATCTACTGTCGTTTATGTATTTTCAGAGCAACAATCATATCTTTTTATTAATCGTTTTGCTTAAGCATCACTGAATCTAATTATTCTTTTTAACGATAGTTTTGCTTTTGTAAGTTATTTTAGGATGGTTTTGACACCATCTTTTCTAGTTTAATAGATGTTTAATTTTTTTGTCGATATTTGTCCGTTGTTTTCAACCATTTTAGATTGATTTTCTTATTGTATTAAGTGTTTACAATCACTTCAGATATGTCGTGCTTGAGTTGTGATAAATCTAATTATCAACGTGTCATAATATTCTATTGATGAACAGTTAAAGCCTTTTTTGTATTAACTTAAAGCCTTTTTTGTATTAACGGAACTTGCTCTTCATCACTTACAATAAGTATTTACTATTTTTTCTCTCAAATCGTATAATCACATTCTTAAAATGAATTAATGAATTTTTCTTTTAAAAAATATATATTACACCTTAAAACTTATCCTAAAATATAAACAACAGTCTAATATTAATGTATACACTTAACCAACAATTTTAGATTTAATTTTAGGAATGAGTAGATTTTCTTATATAAGAAAATGTAAACAATCTAACTCATTAAAAATATTTAATAACTTATAATACTATAAATAACTTAAAGTATTTTTAGAGAGAGTAGCTTACATAAGGTTCATCCTAAAAACCACTATTTTTAGGCACTTATAAAATAAAATAAAGTCATGTCATTAAATTTTAAATACATACAAATTTTATCACTCTCAACTCTATAAAATCATTACATTAACTATATTTTTAATGACCGTCTGCCCAACTCAAAGCCATCACCAATTACATAGATTTAGAATTAAAAAATCAGAAATGTTTAGAGCTTATTGGAAAAATCTATCACAAGTCAAATTTCAATTCAAAACAAGGTACAATCCTATTTTTATACTATTGATTTATAGCTATATTTTGTTCTCTAGATTTATGATTTATACTTAAACATTTGAGCAATCTAATACATTTTCTTTTAAGGTTTAGGGTTTGGAAGAAATTACAAATTCTCATTACATTTATTCGATTAGAGAAGATTTTTAATTGATTTGGTTAGGTTTCAACAAATCTTTGTATGTTTTCTCTTATAACCTCTATAAATTTTCTTTTTCTCTAAATTATTTGTTGGTTTCAAATGAAATTGAAATTTTATTGCTCATAATATCTTAATTTTTAATCCATTCTTTCTGGATGAATTTTTTTAACTATATTTTTATTGAAGGCATCTATGTTGAGGATTGGGTAAGAAATTTATATTCCTCTACTGCACATCAAACTTTTGTCTCGTTATATTTATGTATTTGACATGCCATTGGAGTCTGAATACTGTATGTTATATATCAACTTATTAACTTTCTTATATATCAATTTTAAGCCTTTTGACATAGAAAAAGGATAATTTTATATCTACTTCATAGTAGTGAAAATGTTATCATAGCATGCGTTATGTAATCTTAAATGTTGAAGTTTATATAAATGTACATGGATAAGTTATACTCATGTTTGATCCTTCTAAGTCATATTATATATAAAACTAAAAACTAGATCAGTAAATTAGTGCAGTCAAGTTGATTTTTACGTGAACAATATATATATATATATATTTGGTGGGGGTTGTTTTTGTGCAAGTAGTGATGGTGGATAAAAATTAGAACTAATTTAATTGATTTATGTAGAAGGTTAATTTAAAATTCAAAATGTGTGGATTGAGAATGATGATATAAACAGAAATCAAATTAGAATTTGGATGAATGGAAGATGTGAGATTAGTTAAACCAACTAATTTGAATCGTTAAACTACAAATATATTCAGTAATTATTTTTGAAGCAATTAAATTTCCATCAGCTTGTTTCTAACAATCTATGATTTGCGTATTTGTGTAAAATGATAATTTTGTTGACTGATTCTAGCAAAATTGTCATATATAATATGAACTCTATCATTGAGCTGCTCCTCATGATTATAGTAATGACTTCATATCAAATGTATTTGATGGCATCTGATCTTATGTCATTGGCCAAGTCTAGAATGTTAATCACCCATTTAAAGAAATAAAACTATGATAAGCCAAGGGTTATATATAGGTGATGTATGTTTTTACTAGGTTTAATTTATATCCTCAATTATTAATCCAATCTTAAGATAAGGACAAAGACTAAGATTATTCCCTTTTTTTTTTTCTCAATGGAGATGCTTTTTTTCCAAGACTTGACTTAGTAAAATTCAAGTAAAAAAAGAAAAAGAAACAACGTTTTATTGTGGTATTTAATGAGTGGTATTTGGTTGTTAAAATTATGATAACCCTTTTGATTCATGTCAAAACTAAAAATAGCTTCCATCTAACTTTCATTACACGTTCAATCACACGTTACTTTTTAGAAAAAATAATAAGTGTAATTCAATTACTTGCGCCAAGAAAAATAATGCAAAATTATCTCCTTATCCTAATATTTTTTATATTGAGTTAACTTATTTCACCAGAGAAGCTTGGGCCTGTTAATGTGCTGAGGTCCATTTGAAGGAAAAAGATTTTGTTAACAAGTTCAAACTTTACCAACCATTTAGTTGAGACCGAGCATACATTAGAATTTGTAGGTAATGCATGTAAGTTAGAACGACAATCAAATAACACGTCAAAGGAAATTGATCTTAATGGACTTTACCATTAGATGCATAATAGTTTTAATAAGAACCCAAAAGGAATACACGTGCTTAATGTCACCTAGATTATGGAATATTTATAGGGATGGTAAAATTCAAACTATTCAATTAAATATCGAATTGATTCATTTTATTTGGAATGGATTTTTTTATTTTTTGGAAAGTGGATGTGCGGGTGAGGTGGTATGATTTTTTTTTTTGAATAGTGGGTATGAAGCAATTATGGTAATTGGTTGTCGACCCGCTTCACTATATGAAATTTTCATTTAATCTTTGTATATATAGACTATTAAAAGGGTAAATATATAATAAGGTGACATAGAAAAATCGATATATTTTATGTTTAAATATTCAATTGACTTTAAAAAGATTGAAAATATTAAAGATGAGTAGCAAAAATTAAATTGAAGCAAAGTGGGGTGGGGTAAATGTAATGCCCTAAAAATTTGAGTGTTGTTTCTTAAATTTTAACATAATTAAGTCTCTGTATTTGTCGCTAAGTGCTTTGTTTGTATGTTAGAGGTTAGGAGTTCAAACCTTACTTTTGTTATTTTGTTTGACTTGACCCTTAGCGTCAAGCGTTAATTTGTGTTAAGAATAAGCTTGATGGTTCAATGGTTAAGCTTTAGTATACTTTTTAATTTTGTGTTCGAGTCTCTACGCATGCTTTAAGGAAATATTTTTATGCTACTTGATAAAAGCCTATTAGTTTTTGTTATTTTAAAACCCATGTTCTTTAACGTTTTCTTTTTCTTCTTCTTCTTTTGTTCTTCTTTTTCTTTTCTTCTTTCTTTCGTCTTTTACCTTTCTATCTTTTATTTTGCTTGCTTTTGTTAACTATTACCAGGTTTAATTGGGAATTCTACGTTGTTCGTTGCGTTGTTTGAAAGGTTTTTGCATAAGTTCTGTCGTTATTTTCTTTTGTTTTTGCAAAATTTTGTCGTTGTTCTTCGAAGTTAGAAATTACTTGTTTGTTTGAATTTCTATTAATTGTGCGATTGTGGTTTTGTTAGGACAAGGTTTTGTGGGAAACATTCTTCCAACAATCTAAATTCGAGTAATTGTTGTTGATTCGTTGGTAAGTGTTAGTTGTTATGGGGGTTTGCGTGGAAGTTCACAACATGTTGGGTTGATTGTTGTTCTTATGCGAATTGTTTTGTTTAAGTAATTGATTGAACCTTTGGTTGTCATTTTTAGTCTTTGGAATCACTCTTGTTGCTTCTGGTTGAATCTGTATCAAGTGTGTAACAAAAACCTAATTTTTTGTGAATTTTTAACACTGAAAAACATGGCTCTCGATGCCACACGGCCGTGTGCCAAGCCATGTAGGCTCACACGACCATGTGTCAGGCCATGTAACTCACTATTTGCGAATTAGGGTCATAGGGGGCCAGGTACACAAGCATGTGTCTAGGTTGTGTAACTTACTGTTTTGAATTTAGGGACACACATGCCAAAGGCACGGGCGTGTACTTAAGTCATGTGAGGTAAATTGTGGATCAAAAATCATATGAGCATGTGCTGGACCGTGGCTAGACCATGTAACTCACTGTTTTGGGACACATGGCTATGTGTTAGACGGTGTGGCAGGCCTTGTGTGGCAATAAGATGGGCACACGAGCATCTGCTAAGCTGTGTGGACTATAGGCCAGCCACCAAAGCCGTGTGAATCCACACGAGCGTGTGGGCCAAAAATCAAGATTTTTCCCTAGGGCCGTAATCATCGTTCTATTCGAATGTAGGCCTACCTTAGAGCTTGTGTGATTTGAAATAGACATTGAAAGTGTTATCTAACATCTATTACGGAGTAATCTATTATTCTTATATATATACATTTGTTATGAGATTTGATAAATCAATGTGATTGCATTACATGAGCATGATATGAAATTGTATTATTGTATACTTGTATCTAATATCTATTAAATATGGTGGCTAAGCTACGTACATTTCTAATTTTGGCAAATTATTACATTCTAATCTGGCTGCTAGGTTACAAGTATTCTGAAACGTGACATGTAGCCACTATGTGGTGTATAGGGATGGATAGGTACTTCATATCCTATATGGTGTGTAGGATGGACGGAGATGGTGTGTAGCAGTTCGAGGTAGGAATCTGCATCTGTATCTGAACTGTTCTGCAATTGTATCCGATATCTTTTGTTTCTATTTTTGTATCTGATTTTGAGAATTGACTGACTAAAGTCGAACTGAAATCATATATGTTATATTACTGTTTAATTGAGAATATAAGTTACACACTAAGTGAAAACTCATTTAATCTATTTGTTTGGGTTACAGGTAACCCACAGACTTAGGCAGGCCGGCGTGGCAGGAGCTCGGTCAATTCCCTATAGTTGTTTTACCTTTTTTTTATAAACTTATGTTATTGTGTGTTATTTTGGATTACGCCTTGAAGGTTAGAATTTCTATGTGATTTAAATAATTACATGATTTTCGACTGTTGATTTCTAGTAGTTAAAGATTGGCTTATTCTTATATTAATTTCTATGTGATGTAAATAATTACATGATTTTAGACTTGCATATCTGTATATGTATTTGTAATGGGCTTAAGCCCGAATCTGTATCTGCATCTATAATGGGTGTAGGCCAGAATCTGTATTTACATTTAGAATGGGCTTAGGCCTGAATCTGTATCTGCATCTATATGGGTTTGAGCCCAAATTTTTATCTGTTTGATGTTTGATAATATGTGTGTTTGCACACCTAATTCTGCTTGGTTACACACTGAGTTTACGTAAACTCACCATTTTTTCTGTCTGTCTTGTACAGGTAATCCATTGGCATAAGCGGATCGGTGCAGCGAGGCTCAACAGTGACCACTTTACCATGAACTATTAAATTAACTTAATTTCGGTATTATTTAAGATTTGGTTTTTAATTGAGAGTTGTAATTTTCAGGACTCTCTGGACTGTAAGGACTTTTAACTTTTAGTTTTGATTTCGTTATTCGTCTTATGCATGCTTTACCAAATGTTTACTCTGAAATTGATGATTTTCACAAACAAAGGTTTTCCTACAAGTTGAACTATTTTTACTTAAAAACCACGATTTTCAAAAGTTTCCACAATAAAATATGTTTAAGGAAAATAGAATAATTGATTAAACATTTTTGAACTAGATAAAAGCAAACAAGTGCTAATAAACTAAAATGGTTTTGTCGAGTTAACTCCATTTTCAAAATTCATTCCATGTGATATCACCGGATTCGGCCATAACATCTAAGCCGGGTTTGGGGTGTTACATTTAGTGGTATCAAAGCCAGGTTACAAAACTTGCCTGTGAATTTTGGGTTCCAAAATTTTATTTTAAGTATTGATTTTAAACATTTTTGGAAAATTCATGAAAGAATGTGGTAACTGAGTCTCCGGCGCCGATCCTGTAAGTATTCTGAATTTTATATAGTTTATTTTGAAATACTGTACATAGCATACTTTGAAAACACTATGGCTAGTACTCTCTGAAACTATAGTGAAACGAATAGAGATAGAAACTTTTGAAAACATTTCAAACTTTTGATACTTATTGCATAAAATATCTGTTAATAAATACTGAAACTGATGCATAAAACTGTTTAATATAAATAAATCGAATTAGATAATGAGTGCTCACAGAATTCGTAGACGTGGTACTCGAGATCATGGTAGAGGCCATAGGGAAGCTTGAGTTGAGTCCTTATCTCTGGGTAGCACGCTAAACTTGGATACGAGTGAGACGCTAGTTTCACCTACTACTGAGACTAGGTCTCAAGACCATATGACTGGGGATGACGTATTATCCCAGGCCATGCTAAGGATATTGGAAAGGGTCGCTGGACCCAAAACTGGATCTGAGGGTTGAGGGTCAGTAACTGAGCGACTCTAGTCTAATAGAGCTGAGTTGTTTAGGGGTGTTATTGGAGTCGCCCCTAATGTGGCCGAGTGTTGGTTGGAGGCCACCGAGAGGATCATGGATGATCTGGACCGTACCCCTGAGTAGAAGTTAAAAGGATGTAGTCTCCTTGCTTCATGACGAAGCATACCAATGGTGGTTAACTATTAAAGAGGGGACTCAGTCTGATGAATTGAATTGGGAATTCTTTAAGACTGCATTCCAGATAAGTACGTGGGAGCTAGCTACGTTGATGCTATAACGACCCATTTTCAGTGATATCGGAATAGTAGTTTCGTAACCATAAATCCAAGCTAAAAAGAAAATTTTACTTTAATATTTTTGCATGAATTATGATATGGTAGAGAAGTTGTATAAAAATATCGATAGGAAAATTTTATCGATTTAGTGATTTATTAGAAAAATGATCTAATTGTATAAAATGTAAAAATTAAGTGCTAGAAGCTAAAAGAATTAAATAGCGATGAAATTGAAAATTAGAGGTCCTTAAATTGTAATTAGACCATCAATTATAGGTTGAAAAATATCAATGGTGATTCATCCATGGAAAATTTGAAAAAGGGCAAGGATTAAATTGGAAACTAAAATAATTAAAAGATGATATTAGGAAATATCATCTAATTGTTATCATCTTCCCTAATTTTATGCATGGAAACCCTAGGAGAGAAGGAGAGAACTAATCAAGCTTAATTGGGTAAGTTTCCATGTCCTGTTTTTAGTAATTTTTATATTTTTGAGCTCGAGACAACTTGTTCTCTTTATTTTTGGGATTAATTTGAACAATTATCAAAGTATGAAATTTACGCCATGGATAAATATGCTGTAAATTGAAAATTTATGGTATAAAATGAAAGGTTGTTAGTAGATAAACAACTTTTACTAAGTGATTTTTTATGAGATTGTGAAAAAGGGACTAAATTGTAAACTTGTAAAATTCAAGGAAAAATTATGATTTTTGTGAAAAATAAGTGCTGTAAATGGTACATAAGGAATTCAGCTAGGCTTGGATAAAGGATTAAATTGCATGAATTTCATTTTCCGAGCCTAGGGACAAAATTGGAATTAATGAAAAGTTTAGGGGCAAAATGGTAATTTTACCTAGAGAATAAATTGAATGTATTGGAATATGAATTGGATGAAATTGATGATTAAATTCATTTATATAGATCTAGACGATTCAAATACGAGGCTAGATCGAGGCAAAGAAAAAGTCTTGGACTAGTAGGTTAGAAAACACAAACAATCATCGAGGTAAGTTTGTGTAGCTTGAAATTAATACTTGAAATGCTTAACTTACATGTTTTATGATTTGAATGACAATTGAATGTTTAATGTGTGGAAATTTATTGAATGAATAATGATATTTGATAAAAAGGGGAAATAAGTCCCGGTTGAATAAAAGGGTTTCAATGGATCACTAAAATGGTTACGACATGAATGGTAAAAAGGATTTAGCCCCGATGGGTAATCCTATTATAAGCCCTCCTGATGAATATATGGTGAAATGAATTTAGCTCGAATGGGTAATACAAATTAAATGATATAGAGTTTGGTCATTTAAAGGATTTAGCCTGGACTGGTAATCTGACAAAACACTTTGAGCATATGTTACAAGGGATTTAGCCTAGATTGGTACTTCCATTGAAAGAAATGAGGTTTGCGGGAGTCTGCTCTCTTAAAAGGATATATATGAATTGACGGTTAATGAGATTGTACACTATAAGTGTACTACTGGATATCCATCGAAATCCCAAGAAATTCAACAGGATAAAAATAGAAAATGGAACATAAATGAATATGTGACATGGAAAATGACAAGTGCTTAGATATGTGGATTGATGAGCTCGTCAATACTTAAATTTTACATGAAATTACTTGACTAACTTAAGTGTTAAGTTTGTGCATGATAGTTTGATATTTAAATGTATGGTTACATATGTGTTTGACTGAATTAATGAATATATATGGTAAGTTTAATTTCTTGTTACATGAGCTTACTAAGCACTATGTACTTACCCTGCCTCTTTTTCCCTTACTTTATAGTGCTCGGAAGGTCGGAGATAAGTCAGAGCTGTATCACACTATCAACCTTCACTTTTTGGTATAAAAGAATATGTTTTGAATTGGTAAAAATGGCATGTATAGGCTACTTGTATCAAATTTGGCATGGGAATGAATGGATGTAACAATTAGCTATTGGTATGGCTAATGGTAACTTAGTTTTGAAATTGTTATTAGGTTAACTATGGTTATGCATGAATATGACATGTTTCATATTTAAAAATTGTTTTAAATCTATACTTGAATTGGTTGGTTGGTATTGGAATGGTTTGGTGTAGGTATTGGATGAAAACGGGTGAGAAACAGGCATGTGTTTAGGCCGTGTGTAACACACGGGCTGCTATATGAGCGTCTAGCCAGGCAGTGTGTCCCCGGCTGATAAACGATAAATTATACATATTTTTACCTCATGTTTAGTCTAATTTCTGGATGAATTATCATTAAATTTGTAAGAATTGGTGCTCTTAACCCTTCTATTTCATGTTGTATACTCAGGAGAGCATAGGGAAGAGAAAAGAACGAAAAACGGACCGGAAACAAAGAAAATGGGCCAAAGTGTGAAAATGACACGACCCAAGGAGTCACCACACAGCTGTGCCACATGAGGTCCAACACGGCCCAGCCTCGACAAGCACGGCCAAGCCACACGGCCGTGCCACCCTCAACAGGCCCGTACATGGCCTCTTATCGATCCACACAAGCGTGGCACACGGGCGTGTCCCTGTCGTGAGGAAGTGCAATTTCACTCAGATTTGGATACTTAGAGGCTAAGAATGGCATCCCAAAGCTCTATATAAAGACCCTAGGAGGCAACTCTAAGGGTGTACTCTTTTCTCCCACAAAGGAGCGCCTTCTTTCTGCCAACACAAGGAGTGAAAGCAAGGAATTACTCTAAGAGAAGTCGATTGATACATCCCAGATGCTAGAATTCTACATCAAGACAGAGGATCTCCCTAAATTCCTTCAGGGGTTTTTGGGTTCTTTATGTTTTGTTATCTTATTTCTTCTAAGATGTTTTCTTTATTAATTATGAACTAAATCCCCCAAATACTTGAGGGGGATTAAACCTAAGACAGATCTTGTTATTATTCATTCTTGAATTATATGATAAATACTTGAATTGTTCTTAATTATGTGTCCTTAATTCTTGGTTTTATAATCCTAGGTATTAAGTCAAGAAACTGATGTGCTTAGGCAGAGGAGCAAAAGTCCCTGTTTTAAGAGTAGATTTACCATAATTAAGCGGAGTTGCATGCAACCCTAGACATAGGGCGACATAAATCTGCCGGATTAGGGTCAAACCTAATAGGGGGATCCATAGATCGAATTAATGCAAGACTAGGGGTGTTAACTAGAAGAGACTTTAGTTAAACAACCTAGGATTAGTTGTTCTTATCCTCAATGGAGGTATTAACATAAGTTAGGGCTCTCTACGAATCAAGTCAAGTGAAGAAATCATCTAGTTCAAGAAGTTAATAACAAGTGAAGTCTAGGTGGATTCTCCCTTGAGTATTGCCCATATCAATTAGCTTTCCCGAGAGTTTTTCCCCAATTTACTTTTTGTGCATTCTTAGTTTAGTTTTAGAATTAGTTTCATACAAACCTCTTTTACTTTTAGGTTAGATAATAGAAAGGAAGTGAGTACTACTACTTTTAGTTCCCTTGGGTACGATAACTCGGTCTTGCCGCTAAACTATACTACTGTTCGATAGGTGCGCTTGCCTTAAAATCGTGATATTAGTTAGTTTTTGGTGTGATTAGTTTTTATAAATTTTATTACTACATATCACATGGATATCAAGTTTTTGGTGCCATTGCCGGGGAACTGAAATATTAAGAAAACTTGATTTTTATTACTTTAGCCATTGCTATATTTATTTATTTTTGGTTTTTATTTATTTTTATTTTATTTTAATTTTCTTTGCTTTTTCCTTCTAGGTATTTCTAGTTTATGACTAAAAACAACCCAGTAGGACTATTGCTTTTTAACGAAGATTTGGAAGCGACAGTTCGTAGAACTCGTAGAGAGATTAGAAGAAGCCTACATTATCCAGAACAAGGACAAGAACAAGAACCTGAACCGACGGAAGAGATGGAAGCAAATCAAAACATTCAACCACCTCCAGCATTACATGCAGAACCAGACGAAGCGCCTCGCACTATGATTATGCTAAACCTAGTTTGGCTGGTACTCAAACTAGCATTATTAGACCTGCTATTGCTGCTAATAATTTTGAATTAAAACCTAGCACTATTCAGACGATTCAGCAATTTGTGCAGTTTGACGGTTTACAGGATGAAGATCCCAACTCACATTTAGTCAACTTTTTGGAATTCTGCGATACGTTTAAAATTAATGGCGTTTCTGATGATGCCATTCTTCTAAGGCTATTTCCATTCTCTTTGAGAAATAAAGACAAACAGTGGTTAAACTCTTTACCATGCGGCTCAATCACTACATGGGAATAGATGACTGAAAATTTTTTACTTAAATATTTTCCTTCAGCTAAAACAGCTAAATTATGAAACGATATCTCTTCTTTTGTGCAGATGGATTTAGAAACACTTTACAATGCCTGAGAGAGATGCAAGGATCTTTTGAGAAGATGCCCTCACCATGGGTTACCTTTGTGGCTACAAGTTCAAACCTTCCACAACGGTTTGAACCCATCAACAAGGCAAATGATTGATGCAGCCGCAGGAGGAACAATCAACAATAAAACACCCAAAGCAGCTTATGAGTTTATAGAAGAGATGTCACTGAATAACTATCAGTGGCAAGTCATGAGGACAAAGCCGACAAAAGCTACAGGAGTTTATAATATTGATGTTGTCAGTATGCTTACTAACCAAGTAGAACTTCTAAATAAAAAGTTTGATAATTTTTTTGGTTCTACGCAGGCACAACCAGTAATGCAGTGCGACGCAACTCCAGAAAATATGTTCAATCCAGACTACTCATCTTATGGACACAGCATAGAAACTGAGCAAGCCAACTCTATGGTAACAATTTTAGACCTCAAAATAACCCTTATAGTAATACTTACAATGCAGGTCAGAGAAATCACCCTAATTTTTCATAGGGAGGACAAGGAAATCAAAGACAATAGCCTCCTCTGGGATTTCAGCAGCCACCACCACAACAAAAGAAAAAATCGAATCTTGAAGAGATGTTCACCAAATTTATAGGCGCATCAGAAACCCGTTTTCAAAACACTGAAACGGCACTAAAAAACCAACAAGCATCAATTCAAGGGCTTGAAAATCAAATCGGTCAACTTGCGAAATTAATTTCAGAGAGACCATAAGGTGGACTACCAAGTAATATTGAGCCAAATCCCAGAGAACATGTCAAAGCAATTACTTTAAGAGATGGGAAAGTACTGGCTGATCCAGAAAAGAAGCCTGTTCAAGAAGCTCCAAAAAAGAAGGTAGAGGAACCCAAGGAAAACACTTCACCAATACTCAAGGAATACAAACCGCCTATTCTATATCTGGCGAAGTTAAAGAAAGACCGCACAGACGCTCAATTTGGTAAATTTCTTGAACTTTTTAAATAATTACATATTAACTTACCTTTTGTTGAAGCAATTTCGTAGATGCCGAAGTACGCGAAGTTTCTTAAAGAACTTCTAACAAATAAAAGGAAGTTGGAAGAATTAGCTACAGTGGAACTCAACGAGGAATGCTCAGCTATTCTTCAAAATAAACTACCAGCAAAACTGAAAGATCTAGGGAGTTTTACTATTCCTTGTTTAATTGGTAGTTTAATTATTGATAAAGCCTTAGCTGATTTAGGAGCTAGCATTAATCTAATGCCTTACAAAATGTTCAAGCAACTAGGTCTAGAGGAACCAAAGCCCACTAGGATGAGTATTCAACTAGCTGAGAGATCTGTTAAATATCCTAGGGGAATCATCGAAGATGTGCTAGTAAAGGTAGATAAATTTATATTCCCTGTTGATTTTGTTGCGCTTGACATGGATGAGGATATTGAGGTGCCTTTAATTTTGGGACGTCCATTCTTAGCTACTGCTAGAGCCGTCATTGATGTAGGGGATAGTAAATTAGTTCTTAGAGTTGGTGAGGAAGAAGCCGTTTTTAAAATCTATGATGCTATGAAATTTTCTAAAGAACAAGATGATTTTTGTTATTTTGTTGATATTAGCAATACTTTGTTCAAGATAATTTTCAGGAACTTTCTCTCGCAGACACGTTGGAACTGTGTCTTGTTTAGGGTGGGGGGAAGATAAAGCCACCACTGAAATTGAAGAAGTAATAAAGGAGTTAGATTCAAATGAAATTATCACAAGACACATAAGTTATGACAGTATAAAGATGAATGATGAGTTGAGACAGAAACCTTCCATTGATGAACCCCTTAAATTAGGTTTAAAGCAACTGCCAGATCATTTAGAAAACGCCTTTTTAGGGGAAGATTAAACTTTACCAGTTATTATCACATCAGATTTAAGCATTGCAGAAAAAGGGGAACTACTCCATGTGTTAAGGAAGTACAAGCAGGCTATAGCTTGGAAAATTTCAGATATTAAGGGAATTAATCCTTCTTTTTGCACCTACAAAATTTTAATGGAAGATGAATGTAAAGCATCGGTGCAAGCTCAGAGACGATTGAATCCAAACATGAAGGAAGTCGTAAAAGCCGAGGTAATTAAACTTCCAGATGTAGGTATTATTTATCCTATTTCTGACAGTTCTTAGGTAAGTCCTGTGTAGGTTGTTCCTAAAAAAGGAGGCATGACCGTGGTGTCTAATGACAAAAAAGAGTCAATACCTACAAGAACATTCACTGGATGGAGAGTTTGCATTGATTATAGAAAGCTGAATGACGCAACTCGAAAATATCATTTTCCCTTACCTTTTATTGATTAGATGTTGGAAAGATTATCAGGTAACATGTATTATTGTTTCCTAGATGGCCTCTCTGGTTACTTTCAAATCCCGATAGCTCCAGAAGATCAGGAGAAAACGACATTCACATGTCCATACGGTACGTTTGCTTATCATAGAATGCCTTTCAGTTTATGTAACGCTCCTGCTACTTTTCAGCGATGCATGCTATCTATCTTCAACGAATTCATGGAAGACATCATGGAGGTATTTATGGATGATTTTTCAATTTTCGGTAATTCTTTCCAACTTTGTTTTACTAATTTAAAACGTGTTTTGATGAGATGTGAAGAGACAAATTTACTGCTAAATTGGGAAAAATGCCACTTTATGGTTCAAGAGGGTATTGTATTGGGACATAAAATTTCCAGTAAAGGGATAGAGGTAGATAAAGCAAAAATTGAAACCATTGAAAAATTACCTGCCTCTAATTTAGTTAAGGCTATAAGAAGCTTTTTAGGACATGCCGGTTTTTATCAAAGATTTATTAAAAATTTTTTTAAAATAGCTAAACCTTTAACAAAATTACTAGAAAAAGACGTGCTTTTCAACTTTGACCAAGAATGTTTAGAATCTTTTAACACTCTCAAGGAAAAGTTAGTTAATGCCCTGGTTATGATTTCACCTGATTGGAATCTACCTTTTGAACTAATGTGTGATGCGAGTGATTTTGTAGTAGGTGCAGTTTTGGGACAGCGAAGAGACAAGCACTTTTAACCAATTTATTATGCTAGCAAAACTTTGACAACCGCTCAAGCAAATTATACTACCACAGAAAAAGAATTGCTAGCCGTCATTTTTGCATTTGACAAATTCAGATCTTATTTAATATTGTCAAAAGTTATTGTTTATACTGACCATTCTGCTCTTCGCTATCTTTTAACTAAAATTGATGCAAAACCTCGATTAATAAGATGGATTCTATTGTTACAGGAACTCGATTTAGAAATAAACGATAAGAAAAGAGCTGAAAACTTGGCAGCAGATCACCTTTCAAGACTAGAAAACACACAACCCAAGTACCTCGATAAAATAAACGACTTGTTTCTTAAAGAACAACTCTTAGCCATAGCAGATGCAGCAGTTCCTTGGTTCACTGATTTTGCAAATTATTTAGCAGCTAACATAACCCCAAAAGGGCTGACCTATCAGCAAAAGAAGCGATTCTTCGCTGATGTGAAAACTACTTTTGGGAAGATCCTTTTCTTTTTCGAATTTGTGTAGATCAGGTTATTCGAAGATGCGTTGCTGAGACAGAAACATACCAAATTCTAGATCATTGCCATTCGGGACCCACAGGAGGACATCACAGTGGAGCTAGAACCACTCATAAGGTACTCGAATCAGGCTTTTACTGGCTTACACTTTTCAGGGATGCCAACAAGTATGTAACCTTTTGTGATAAATGCCAGAGAACAGGTAATATTGCTCAACATAATGAAATGCCTCAGAGCTATATACTTTCATGTGAAATATTTGATGTATGGGGTATTAATTTCATGGGTCCATTCCCTACTTCATTTGGGAATAAGTACATCCTAGTAGCAGTAGATTATATGTCAAAATGGGTGGAAGCCCAAGCCTTACCTACTAATGATGCTAGAATGGTAGTACGATTTTTGAAGAAACTTTTCTCTCAATTTGGAACACCTAGGATAATTATTAGTGATAGGGGTACCCATTTTTGCAATGCTCAATTTGAAAAAGTTTTAAAAAGGTATGGAGTACACCATAGAACAACTACCCCTTATCATCCACAAACCAGTGGCCAAGTCGAAGTAACAAACAGGGAACTAAAACGCATCTTAGAGAAAACAATAGGAACAAATAGAAAAGATTGGTCAAGAAAGATAGACGATGCGTTATGGGCCTATAGAACTGCTTGTAAAATGCCCATAGGTACATCTCCTTATAAACTTGTCTACGGAAATACTGGTCATCTACCATTTGAACTTGAACATAAAGCATTCTGGGCTATTAAATTTTTAAACCTTGATTTTAAGCTTGCAAGTGAGAAAAGATTAATGCAGTTAAATGAGCTAGACGAATGGCGTTGCAATGCCTACGAGAGCTCACGACTATATAAGGAAGCCATGAAGCGATGCCATTACAAACGACTGAAAAAACCTAAGCAGTTCAAAACGGGTGATCTTGTCTTACTCTACAACTCAAGGCTGAAACTATTTCCTAGAAAACTCAAGTCAAGGTGGTCAGGTCCATTCACTATTCAAACTATCTTTCCATACGGCACAATTAAGGTAACTCACCCTAACCAAGGTACTTTCAAGGTAAACGGCCATAGGCTTAAACACTATAAAGGCGAGAATTTTAAAGAAAACAGGGAGGGGCTTCATCTCCATGAAATCCCTTCATGATACATCCAAGTAGAGTCGAGCTTAGACTCTAAATAAGAGATTCTTGGGAGGTAACCTGAGCACTAACTTAGTACCTTTTCTTTTATTTTTGATTTCAATCTTTTAATACATCAACTAACCCTTTTTCAATGTAGAAATTTAGGACCACACGGCCATGCCCACGGGCGTGCCTAAGGCCGTGTAAACATTTAAAGTAGAGACATAGTCATGCACCAGACCGTGTACAACCAGAGGATCATTTTTCCCAAAAGCACGGGCCACTGACAAATTGCTACGGCCGTGTGACATGGCCGTGGCAACCTTTCAACTTAGACATGGGCTTACACAAAGCCACACGCCCGTGTCCCTAGACCATGGCCAACACTATTGATTTAGACACGACCGTGTGACTACCTACACGACAGTGTGAATAACAAAACCTCATCACAAACGGCCGTGTGACTGATCACACGACCGTGTAAAAAGTGAACAAGATCGCAAACGACCGTGAGAGATGGCCAACACGGGCGTGTACTTCAAACTAGGCGTGCCAAAACCACTGAATTTTGAATCACACGGGTAAAACCTGAGTCACACGGGCGTATGCCATGCCCGTGTGACCCAAAAACTATAAATAAGGGCCACTATTCATTTTCTCCCTCACTCAAACCCTAAAAATTTTCTTCTCCAACCACCGTAAACGCCACTGCTGATCTTCAAAACATCACCACGCTCACACAAGACCATCCCACGCCCGTGGAAAGTACCCCACGACCGTTCAAATCCTCTCCCACCACCGTGCATCTCTCCCATTTCGTTCTATTTTCTCAATTTTCTCTCTAATTTTTACTAATCTATTTTATTTATTCTTTATTTTTATATCATGATTATAATTAGATTTAGAATTGATTCAAGCATGGAATTAGTTTCACTAGGATGAATAATCTAGAATATTATAGAACATTTCATGATTGCATGCCACTTAAAATCACATTTGATTGCCATTTATCTCATGCATTTAGTATAAATAAATACTCATGTTGCTTACTTTTGCTACCACATTAGGATGGATAATTTATACTATTTAGGTTAGTCCCCGTTTTTAGGAACATTGTCATATTATTTTTATAGTTTTTTTATTCAAATTCCAATTCTTTTTTTAAGACTAATGTCTGTTATTTTATTTTTTGGCATCATGTCATCGTCACGCGGCAAAAGAGCTGCTGCTTCGCCGTCCAAAAAACGAAAGGGGCCAGGTGGCTCATCATCGAGACCCACCTCCGAGGCTCGCCACCCATTCATCACATTTCCCCAAGCCTCCCAAGAGGAGTTATTTCAGATACTATAGGAACATACATTAAGCGCAGGCCGATGCATTGATTGGGACGCGCTAGAGCAAGTCAACCTTACAAACCCAGTCCGGACCCTACTGATGACGATCTTTGGGAGCTGTTCTTCCAAATCATCGAGCCTACATACCTTGAACTTACTCTAGAGTTCTGCTCCACCTTCCATCTTCAAACCGTCATGAGCTAATTTGACGATCCCAGGACTATTCAGTTTCGCTTAGGAGGTCATGTACGCTACCTTGGCGTACCAGAGTTTGGCTCAGCTCTCGGCCTCTACACAGAGCAATTCATGGAGGAGGAAGACTTTCCTACACTCCCTCGTCGCATCCACCTCAAACCCGTAGATTGTTGGCGCAACATCACCCTGGGGTATCCCTCCTACGACCCTAGTCGCACGAAGGCGACCGACCTCCCCTCGTCATTAAGGTACCTTCACGCTCTTCTCACAAATACTCTGACAGGTAGACGGGAGAGCACAGGCGCCGTCAACACCTATGATGCCTATTTTTTATGGAGCATGGCGAATGCGCACCCCATCGACCTCGCCTACTTTATCGCGTACGCCATGCAGCACTAAACCAAGTGTCATTACAGGAGCGTCATATCCATGGGCCCGTACATTACACGCTTGGCCCGTCACTTCGAGCTCTTCAACACAGCTACCCAAACATCCTCATACACACTCATCGGCCAGATGTCCCCTCAGGGCATCCAGATTATGCACCATATGAGGATGATCCAGCAGAGGCCAGGAGGCGACCCTTTTCAGTACCGTCTCATCCAGGAGGCCGAGGATCCAGAGGATATTCCTGATGATGTCCCACCACCACCACCGGAGGAGGATGCACCTACTGAACTGCCACCCCTTTGCCGCCCATCTCATGCAGCAGCCACCTATGCTGACATATCTGAGTGCCTATCTAAATTCGAGCAGCAATGCTTCCAGCGCTTAGATCACATCGATGCCACACTACAGCAGATATGCCAGCACCTTCGTATCACTTCACCACCGCCACCGCGTGATCCATCTGAGGATTAAAGATTTCTATTCCTCTTAACTTTATTTTTATCTTAATTTTTATTTAAACACTGATCCCTATTTTTACATTTTCTTTTCTTCTAACTTGATTTCCCTTTTTTACTTTTACTTTTATTTTTATTTTTAGTTCATTTTATCTTTTTCATTATTTGAATATTAGTGTTTTTAGATCTTTATTTCTTTTTTCCTATTGGCTACCTCCTAACGAGTAATTTTTCTAATCCTAAAATTCCCTAAAAATGATAAGTGCTCTCGCAGTTTCAAAGGAGGTTTACAGCTCAAATCTAAATTCTAAAGGGAGCCTTGCCACATCCTCACCAAGATGACATCTCCAAAGCCTACACTCACAACATAAAAGCTGTGGACAAACAAATACTACCATCACCGGAGTATCTACCTCCGGACCTTCCTTTGTCCCAGACACTCTGTAGGCACCACTACCTCACTAATCCATCCAAAGTAGGGAGTTTCATTCCTTTCTCTATCTTATTATCTTGTGCTTTTATTGCTACTTATGTTATCTTTGTACATTGAGAGCAATGTACATCTTAAGTGTGGGGGGGAGGGGGAATTCACTTTCAATCATTACATTATCTATAAAAACCCTGAAATCTAATGCATTTTCTCAAATCTGCATTATCTTCGGTCTCCTAATAGGAATTAATTCTGATCGATTTATGATTTTTATTGATAAGTTGAGAATTAAGACATAGGTACTTATACTTTGATTATTCAAACTTTAAAACATTAGGGAATCAAGCATGATAAGTTGAAAATTTTAAGAACCCCATTTTTTTCATAAGTTATTTGCTTGAATTTTAAGTGTTATCTTGAGATTTGAAATTCGCAGGATTGACATCAAAAGCCATAATTCTGGTGAGATTTTTTGAGCCTTTTGAGCGTACATCCTTTCGTGCTCACTTTTATTATTGCTTTGAGTGAGTCAATACTGATTTGTTATTCTAGAACTTGCTTTGATTATACATGTCGAGACCACATCATTGATTTGATATACCGAGATGATAAAGGTAGCTAGGATTTAACCTACTTACTCCACAAAAGCCTACCTCCATAAATTAACCCCTAGTGAACCCCATTGA
Organism: Gossypium stocksii; assembly: GCA_020496765.1. NCBI lineage: Eukaryota > Viridiplantae > Streptophyta > Magnoliopsida > Malvales > Malvaceae > Gossypium > Gossypium stocksii. The sequence goes on from CM035629.1 coordinate 85,869,276, forward strand.
GCCTAACAACCTTTTCTTAGACTTACCTCTAATATTAACCTTTAACCCATTTTTTGTTGAATTCCACTCAATTATTTTGCCCCTATTTTTGTCGAGATTTGAGTTGAAATTTTTATCTAGCCTTATTCTCTTTTCCAAATTGTAAAATTTGTAAATTTATACTTGAATTGTTCTAAAAAAATGTATGTATTAATTCAGTTGTAATATGTAATAGTTCAAATAGTTTTTGCATATTTCTATTTTAAGGCTACCAAGGAGGAAATGATGTTATCATAAGAATTAGCTCTAGAATTATGTTCCAGTGATAGAAATTTTTCTAGCTAGATAATTTTTTAGTTCAATCTCGATTCTAACCCTCTATTATAGCTTGTGACAACACCCCTAACCAAGCCCTATTACAACCATTAAAAGACCTTTGGATCGATGTATCATATCAAACTATAGTGGTGGAGATTTGATTTTCTTTCAAGCTTATGGTAATAACTTTTCAGGTTGACTAGAGAGTGCTTAACTTTTGAACCCTAAACACTTTGAGTGGATAGAGTGAATCTTTAGTGAGGATGTCAATTCTTGTTGATTTTTGACTGAGAGATAATCACTTAAGAGAAGGGAGAAAACTTATGTTTCAATGATAAAATTCTCAACTTAGAGTGATTGAATCTTTAATGTTCTTCTGATTGAATTTTCATTGTATGACTACCTGTGAATTAGTTTGAAACATTATTGATAAAGATTGTAAGTTGAAAGGAATGATTCTTAATTAGGGATTGAGATTTTGCTTGAGGACAAGCAAAGGCTTAAGTGTGGGGGTATTTGATAAATGATAAATTATACATATTTTTACCTCATGTTTAGCCTAATTTCTGGATGAATTATCATTAAATTTGTAAGAATTGGTGCTCTTAACCCTTCTATTTCATGTTGTATACTTAGGAGAGCATAGGGAAGAGAAAAGAATAAAAAACGAACTGAAAATGAAGAAAATAGGCCAAAGTGTGAAAATGACACGGCCTAAGGACTCACCACACCATGGCCGTGCTACATGAGGTCCAACACGGCCTAGCCCTGACAAGCGCGGCCAGGCCACACGGCCGTGCCACTTTGAACAGGCCCGTACACGGCCTCTTATCGATTCACACGGGCGTGGCACACGGGCGTGTCCCTGTCGTGAGGAAGTGCAATTTCACTCGAATTTGGATACTTAGAGGCTAAGAATGGCATCCTAAAGCTCTATATAAAGACCCTAGGAGGCAACTCTAAGGGTGTACTCTTTTCTCCCACAAAGGAGCGCCTTCTTTTTGCCAACACAAGGAGTGAAAGCAAGGAATTACTCCAAGGGAAGTCGACTGATTCATCTCAGAAGCTGGAATTCTACATTAAGATAGAGGATCTCCCTAAATTCCTTCAGGGGATTTTGGGTTCTTTATGTTTTGTTATCTTATTTCTTCTAAGATGTTTTCTTTATTAATTATGAACTAAATCCCCCAAATACTTGAGAGGGATGAAACCTAAGACAGATCTTGTTATTATTCATTCTTGAATTATATGATAAATACTTGAATTGTTCTTAATTATGTGTTCTTAATTCTTGGTTTAATAATCCTAGGAATTAAGCCAAGAAACTGATATGCTTAGGCAGAGGAGCAAAAGTCCCTGTTTTAAGAGTAGATCTACCATAATTAAGTGGAGTTGCATGCAACCCTAAACATAGGGCGACATAAATCTGCCAGATTAGGGTCAAACCTAATAGGGGGATCCATAGATAGAATTAATGCAAGACTAGGGGTGTTAACTAGAAGAGACTTTAGTTAAACAACCTAGGATTAGTTGTTCTTATCCTCGACGGAGGTATTAACATATGTTAGGGATCTCTACGGATCAAGTCAAGTGAAGAAATCGTCTAGTTCAAGAAGTTAATAATAAGTGAAGTCTAGGTGGATTCTCCCTTGAGTATTGCCCATATCAATTAGCTTTCCCGAGAGTTTTTCCTCAATTTACTTTTTGTGCATTCTTAGTTTATTTTTAGAATTAGTTTCATACAAACCTCTTTTACTTTTAGGTTAGATAATAGAAAGGAAGTGAGTACTACTACTTTTAGTTCCCTTGGGTACGATAACTCGATCTTGCCGCTAAACTATACTACTGTTCGATAGGTGCGCTTGCCTTAAAATTGTGATATTAGTTAGTTTTTGGTGTGATCAGTTTTTATAAATTTTATTACTACATATCACGTGAATATCAGCTGCATCCAAAGTTTGGGAAATAGAATTCCCCGAATTGAGCACACGGGCTCAAACATGAGCGTGTGCTTGCCCGTGTGAGGCACATGGTCTAAAAACACGGGTGTATGATACGGCCGTATGAATTTTGCACCTAAAATTCAAAATTTAAATTAACCACACGGCCTAGCAACACGGGCGTGTGCCCAGGCCGTGTGACTTCATTTTGTATATGGGTTGGAAGTTAGAGAGTTACACGCTCTAGAGACACAGGCATGTGAGCCATACAACCATGCCATACGGGCGTGTGACCCTGCACACGGGCGTGTGACCTTAATTTTGAGAAAAATTTTGAGATTTTGCAAAAAATTCCGAATGATTCCAATTTGGTCCGGATCGATATTAACAGACGTTTTGGGCCTCGATGACCCATCAAAGGGATGTTATAATAAAATTCAAGAAATGAATAGTATTTGATCTGATATAATGGAAAATATTTTGTAAACTCTGGTAATGCCTCGTAATCCTATTCTAGTAATGGACATGGGTTGGGGGTGTTACATTTGTTGGTATCAGAGCTACAGTTTGGCCTATTCTAGGACTAACTGTAACACTCCTCACCCGTAACCATCGCTGGGCATGGGTACGAGGCGTTACCAAACATTCACTCGCACGATTATTTGATTACGACACATAAATTCCACGTAAAATTTAAAACTTTTTTTATTTACACGCATAACATCCACCTTATGGGCCTACAAGGCCCAAACGATACATTGGGTATGATCCGGGACTAAATCAGAACTTTTTAAATACTAATGAAAATTTGACTCGAAACAGGGCACACGCCTGTGTGGGACAGGGACACGCCCGTGTGGACAGGCTATATGGTCACACACACCCATGTCCCTAGCCCGTGCAGAATTATTTTTCATTTCGAATCTACAGGGGTTTTTACATGGTCGAGCACACGCCCTTGTCCTTGGCCCATGTTCTTCACACGGCCTCGATACGCCCATGTTCTTCCCCTTGTGAAAAACTGGGGTATTTTGTTTATGACGTCATCGCGAAGTTTTCGTCACACGGCCAAGCCACACGCCCGTGGGCTAGGCTATGTCAAGCAGACGGTCGAGACATACAGTCGTGTCTGCACCCCGTGTTTTTACTACAAAGCATTTAATTTCATAACTTTAGGTGCAGGGGACACACGGCCTATCAACACGCCTATGGGGCTGGCCGTGTGTCACATACGGCCTAGACACACGCCTGTGTGTCTATCCGTGTGGACAATTATAGGCTATTTTCCAAGCCAATTGCACCTTGAAACACAAACCAATGCCAACCAATTTTGCCAATTCACCTCATAACATAAAATTCCATCCAAACATACAAATTGAGCCATCCATACACTAAATTTATCCATCATCATCAAGCATGCACATCCACACACATTTCACATTTTCTATTCAAGCTTGCACGTTAGTAGATTACAACATTTTAACAAAATATGACTTAACCATTCATGGCTCATTTCTCATGGCCAAAATGCTAACACACTACTACCAACGAATGAACCCAAAAGAACTATGACATAAAACCAAAAATTATAGACCTCCTATACATGCCATAATTTTCAAAGTTCATAATCAAATACCAAATAATGGTTGATAGTGTTGATGGATTTCCGTCGATTACTGAACCTCGGATGAGCTTGACGAACCTATAAGGGAAGGGAAATGAGAAGGGGTAAGCTATAAAGCTTAATAAGTCTATATGCAAAATTAACGAGCATTTGAAGACAATAAAACATATCTAATGGAAAATAAGCTTTCCTATCATATAATTAAGTTTGGGAATTACTTGCTCGTGTGATCTTACCACATGATTCAATACATACATTAAGCACTAAGCAAACATAATATTTTTCATATAACCTGGACATATACAATCTTAAATACACGGTCAAATCTTTTCACATGCAATCACACTTTATCAAATCGATTCATATAACCCATTGAACCACATGGAATACTAAAGGATACACAGAATAAGGTACAAGTGCCACGCATAATGCAGCCGAAGCTACTCATAATTTGTAGCCGAAGCTACTACATATCACATAAGGCTCAATGATGAGCTAATTATGGGGTCTACTCACACAAGCTAACGGTGTAGTCAAAACTATTCAGTGCTGTTCACACAAGCTGAGAGGTATCTGCAACAAATGCAGGATTACCTAGCCACTGGTAGTCGAACTAGACCACCACCTGGAATCACATAAACAATTGATAACAGTCAATGGTTTCCTAGTGACATGTCCCTTGTATCCTAATGATTCCCAATGCTCAACTGGGACTTTTTTTTACTTGTCAGTTTTATCACATTATGTATTCAATGTTTCGATATAAAATTTTAGAATTTTAAAATAATTAAAATAATTAAACATAATGATTAAAATAACTCATTATTTACATATAATACTTGCCTCGGTGCAAAATGTAAATCTTTTCAATTTAGTTTGATATCTTGCCTATTCCACGGTCAAGGTCGATTTCATGTCGTTCTTGATCTATAACATCAAATTTAACTCATTCAATGCATACATTACTTAATTTAACACAAAATCATCCTATGGGAATTTTTACCATTTTACCCCTAACTTAGTCAATTTTTACACTTTATTCCCTCAGCTTGTAAACTAAAATGTATCCATTTTTCTACATTCTTGAGCCTAGCCAACCATATTTCTCTCTTATAGCAGTCCACCTCAACATTTAATAACTTATACACATATTTTACAACTTTTGCATTTTAATCCCTAAATGCATTTCTATGAAAAATCACTTACAAAGTTGTTTACTACACATCAAACTTCCATTTTCTACCAATAAACATCAAAATGCTTTCATATCACACATGTGTAAATTTTTAAACATGAACCCTAGCTTAAAATAGTGGTATAGAAAGCTAGGTCAAGGTACAAGGACCTCAAAAATATGTAGAACATGAAAAACGGGGCTAGGAGTCACTTACTTGGAGCTTGAAAAGTTGAAAGACGTGTAAAATTCAGCCAAGGAGGAAGAAAATATTGACACTTTTTGGCCTTATTTTCCCTTTTTTATTTCTTTTAATATCCAAATGACCAAAATGCCCGTAATGGCCTTCTTTGCAAATTTTTCCTTCCATGGGTATTTTTGTCCATCTTGCCATAAAATGGTCTAACTGCTAAATAAGGACCTCTAGTTTAGGATTCCATTTCAATTTCACACTAAAAGCCTTTAGAACACATATTTTGAATTTTTTGCAATTTAGTCCTATCACTTAATTGGGCACTTTATCGATAAAAATTTATTTACTAAATTTTCACTTATGCATTCAATCACACAATAGGCCTTAAAATTTTATCGAAATAAATTTTTCTATGTCGGATTCGTGGTCCCAAAACCACCATTCCATTTAGGCTTACACTAACGTAGCAAGTATGGGATTAACTATATATGTCATTTAATTATTTTTGATATTGTGATATCTTCTGACTATTTTAAATGTGATTTTCTTATAATAATATCTTCCAACCAAGCTAGAATTGAATCCGAGGAAGCTGAGAGCCATGCACTGGCTTCGGTCCAAATAGAAACATCTAGTACTAGAAGGCTCGTATTTGAGGGCCGAGGTGATGAAGCAAAGTAGCTTTCTTTGAATTGATAAGTGAATGGTTTGATCAATATCTGAGAACTAACCCTGCAGTACAACAAGCTTCCCCTCTTGTTCCTCCACCGGTTCTCAAGATACTATAGGGTACAGGCACAGAAACCATTAGAATTGGTAAAGCTCCGGTAGATAAAATTCATAAAAATAGGGTAGAGGAATTTAGGGCATTAGCTGAATATGATCCTGAACGAGCTAAATTTTGGTTAGAAAACACTATCCGGGTACTGGATGAATTATCATGTAAGCCGGCTAAATGTTTGAAATGTGTAGTATCATGGCTAAAAGACACAGCCTACCACTGGTGGAATACAAAGATATCTGTTGTACCGAAAGAAGAGGTCACTTGGGAATTTTTCCAAACGGAATTTAGAAAAAAATATATCAGCCAGAGATTTCTTGATCAGAAAAGAAAAGAATTCTTTGAGCTTAAATAGAGTAATATGACGGTGTCAGAATATGAGAGAGAATTCGTTCGGCTGAATAAGTATGCCAAAGAATGGGTACAGACTGAAGCTGAAATGTGCAAATGTTTTTAAGAGAGTCTAAATGAATATATCAAATTGCTGATTGGGAATCTCGAGTTAAAGAATTTGCAATATTAGCTGAAAGAGCCTACAAAGTAGAAGGATTGAGTAAAGAAAAGAAACAAGCCGAAAGGGAAACTCGGATCGTTAATAAGAGACTGATGGGGAAATCACAGTTTTCTACTTCTAAGAAATCAAAGAAGTACCAAGATCGATCTATCTCAACCACTGGGTATTCAGGAAGAGAACGAGGCTCCCAACGCTCTTAGCCGAGGTCTTTTACCCCATCAATGACTAGTGTGGGTAGTGTCGGTAATCCTAAACTAACATACAAGTATTGTAATAAAGCGCACTTTGGGGAGTGTTGATTGAAAAGCGAGGCCTGTTATAGATGTGGTTCTTTCAATCATTTCTTTAGAGATTGTCCAGAAGGAATAGAAAAAGAGGCTGGACAGACATCGAAGTCCAGTAATCCTGTTACCAGGGGTAGGTCACCTCTACCTTTTAGAAATGTTAGCGGTAGCCGAGAAGCTACAAAAGATACTGCAGTCAAATTTGAAGCACGAGCACTTGCAAGAACTTATGCCATTCGTGCTAAAGAAGATGTATCAGCACTAGACGTCATTACTTGTACATTTTCCTTACTTGATACTGATGTTACTGCTTTAATTGATCCTGGTTCTACGCATTCATACATTTGCATGAAACTTGTATTTGTTAAAAACTTGCCTGCTGAATTTATTGAATTGGTGGTTAAAGTCTCAAACCCCCTGGGCCAATGTGTCATGGTGGATAAATTTTGCAAAAATTGTCCATTGATGGTAAAAAGCATTGTTTCCCAGCTGATTTAATGTTGTTTCCTTTCAATGAATTTGACGTGATATTGGGTATAGATTGGCTAACTCAGCATGATGCAGTGGTAAACTGCAAGCAAAAATATATTGTATTAAAATGTTAGAATGGTGAATTACTTTGGGTTAAATCTGATCAGATAGAAGGGTTAACAGATGTGATTTTAGCCTTTGCTAATTGGAATTCATTGGAGAATGTGTCTAAAGTTAGAAGTTTTCTAGGGTTAGTTGGGTATTATCGGAGATTTATACGGGGATTCTCAATGATAGCATCTCTGATGACTCATTTACTACAAAAAGATGTAAAGTTTGAGTGGACTAATTAATGCCAGTAAAATTTCGACAAATTGAAAGATCTACTGACTAAAGCCTCTGTTCTAGTACAGCCTGAACCGGGTAAGGAATTTATTATTTATAGCGATGCTTCATTAAATTGTTTAGGTTGTGTTTTGATGCAAGAAGGTTAAGTAATAGCCTATGCTTCAAGACAACTTAAACCACATGAAAGAAATTACCCGGTACATGATCTTGAGTTAGCTGCTATTGTGTTTGCACTGAAAATATGGCGGCACTATTTGTATGGTGAGAAGTGTCATATTTACACTGATCATAAGAGTTTGAAATATTTGATGACATAGAGAGATTTAAATTTGAGACAACGCAAGTGGATTGAGTTGATAAAAGATTATGATTTGGCTATTGATTATCATCCGAGTAAGGCTAATATAGTAGTTGATGCTTTGTGTGTAACAGCCTGATTTTGAGTCTAGTAAGAATAGTGGTTTCAGGACCGCAAATTTGACGCAAAGAAATTTATTTTTAATAGATTTCTATGGTCTACTGTTTTATGGAATGATTTCGTGAAAATTTTGTTTGAAAATTTTGACGTTTGGGCACTCAATTTAGTTAAAATGACTAAATTGTAAAAAGTGCAAAATGTGAGTTCTATAGGTTAAGGTGTCTAATTGATATGAAATTTTAAATTGTAGATCCTTAAATGGTAATTAGACCATTGGTTAAGTTTTTGGACAAAAACAGACATGGTCGGATATGTTTCTAAAGTTTTTTGTTAAGGGCATTTTGGTCATTTGGCAATTAAATGAATTAAAAAGTCAAATTACAAGCCAATTTTTGTCTATATTCTTCCCCATGGCTGAAATTTTCAAGGGGGAAACCATGGCTAGGGTTTTCAAGCTTCCAAGCTCGATTGTAAGTTTGTTTTAGCCCCGTTTTTAATGATTTTTACATTTTTAAGATCATCGTAACCTAATCTAGCATTTCCAAGGATTAATTTGAATTGTTATCAAATTTTAAAATTTTACTCATATTAGACAGCATGTATTTTTATGTGTAATGGTAGAAAATGAATGTTAGTTGTGTGATAAATGACTTTTGCTAAGTGATTTTTGGTGAAAATGTTAAAAAGGACCTATTTGTAAAAGTTGTAAAATATGTGTAGAAAATGTGAATAAATGAAAATTGTGAGATGCTATAAGCATGTATAAGGTTCGGCTAGGCTTGGGTATCGAAGAAATTGAGTACATTTCATTTTACGAGCCTAGGGACTAAATTGTAAAAATGTGAAACTTTAGGGGCAAAAATGTAAATTTTGCCATAATGTGATTTTGGGCTGCTTAGAATAGCCTAATGATTAAATAAGTTAAATTTGATGTTATAGATCGAGAAAAAAACGAGGTTCAGGATTAGAACTGAGGAAAAAATGAGTATTAGACGGTTAGCTCATTTTCGCCATTTTTATGCCAATGTAAGTTCGTATGTTAATAAATGCTATTGAATTGTGTCAATTGTGCATTATTATCATATATATTATTGAATTTTGGAATTCAAATTAAATGTTCGAAATGAGTAAAACGCAGGATCGAACACAATTGTTTCATAGTGAAAGATGAATAGACGAAAAAGACCATGGTTGGACCATGGCAATATGTGATTTCATATAAGACAGTAACTGGGTTATGGCATCGATATGTGATTTTCGTGTAAGACCATATCTGGGAAATGGCGTCGGTGTGATATGTGATTTCCGTGTAAAACCATATTTGGGATATGGCATCGGTATAATATGTGATTTTCGTGTAAGACCATATCTGGGATATGGCATTAGTGTGATTATATGTAAGATCATATCTAGGATATGGCATTGTACTATGCATATGTGATCCAGGTGCTGGTCTTGTACGTTCTCCTAATGGCTGGGTACTCCGGCATGTGTTGTAGATGCCTGACAGCTTGTGTGAGCAGCATTGGGTAGCTATATCCCGATCGTCAGCTTGTTTGAGCAGACTCGTAGATAGCTCGAGAGCAAGCCTATATGTGTCATAGGATATGAGGTAGCTTTGGCTACATGTGTGGCACTTATGTGCAAGATTTTTGAATATCTGTTAATATACCAAGTCATAAACGAACAAAGTCAATACGAGAGTGTAAGTGAGACTGAATTAAGTAAACTAGGTATGTATCAAATCTATGTGGAAATCGAATGAAGGTAAAATGATGGGCTTATAGTGTATCATGTATATGAAACAAGAAAAAGATTTATGTATGAGTATGTTTCATGCCATAATGTGTATATTTGGTTATATTGAAATATGAATCGAAGGATGTATGAGATGTGAGTTATAGTTGTTTTTAATTATACGTAAGTATGGCACATAGTGTGCGAAGTACGTTATGTGATGATATTTTACATGATTTATCTTGGCTAAAGTAATTGTGATGGATATTGGATTGAATGAAATTATATTGATACAAAGATATTTGATCCATACGAACATAGAAATGAATAAACTCATAAAACTTTTGGTTAATTATGTGATTGGAATTATGGTATAAAGGTGAAATTAAACGAGTTTACACCATGGAAATGAAATTGCTTACTAAGTGTTTATTTGATAAGTTGTGTTTATTTTTTCATATGAGCTTACTAAGCTTTATAGCTTACTTAGTGTTATTTTCCCCATGTTTATAGGATTTCAAAGACTTACTCGGGTTGGAAGCTGTCGAAGATCTCATCCACTATCCAGCTATCGTATTGGTGCTGAAAAGCTTGTGAATTTGGTTATATGGCATGTATAGGCTAGTTGGTTATTAAGTGTATAAGTCTTTTTGGTTATTGAAGCCTAAATGAGTTTGATAGGACTAGCCAAGTGTTTTGGTTCATTTCAGTAATGTGTTTGACCTTGAAATGTCTTGCAAAGGTTGGTGTGTATTTGGCCATTTAAGTTGGCTTATTTTGAGATTGTGTATTTGCATGTGAAGTATATATTATGCCTTGTGAATTGGCATGTTTAATATTGTAAATGTTGAGTCTGGTGGTGGTCATATTGAAATGGCCTATAATGCGATAATGTGTGGATGTTTTGATTACTTGAGTATACTGTGTTTGGTGACTTTGAAATGGTGTAAGTGTATGTGTGAAAAGTGGTGGAAAAATGGCTTGGTAAATAGCCTTTATTTTGTCCACACGGGTAGGCACACAGCATGTGTCTAAGCCGTGTGTGACACACTATCAGCCCCATGGATGTGTTTTTAGGCCGTGTATCCCCTGCACCTAAATTTTTGAGAAATAGAATGCTCAGAATTGAGCACATAGGCAAAGACATAGGCGTGTGTCTCAACCATGTGGATGGCACGGCCTTGAACACAAGCGTGTGCGCTGGCTGTGTAAAGTTTTCACCTTTTTTTTGGAAATTAATTTTTCACATGGCCTAGTGACATGGGCGTGTGCCTTGGCCATGTGAACTCAATTTGGTCATGAGTTACAAGTTAGAGAGATACACGGGGTAGAGAAACGGGCATGTGTGACCACACGGCCTACCCACACAGACGTGCCCCATAACCACACAGGCGTGCGACCCCTATATAGTGGAAAATTTTCTAAGTTTCGTAAAATTTTATAAAGTTCTCAGTTTAGTCTGGAACCACTTCCAATGTATATTTTGGGCCTCGTAAGCTCGTTTTAGGGATGTTATCATTGAATGTGAATAGTTTTTAATTTAGACACAAATTTATGTCTCAAAATTGTATGTTTATTCGTGTGATAAGTCCGATAATGCCTCGTACCCTGTTCTGGAGTTGAAAACGAGTAAGGGGTGTTACATTGAGCCGAAAGTCTCTATTTGTTTTGAGGGCTATGAATACCCAGTTATAAGAAATTACTTGAATAACCTAAGTGTTGAGTTTGTACAAGATAGGTTGATATTTAAATGTATGGTTACATATGTGTTTGATTGAATTAATGGATGTATATGGTAAGTTTAATTTCTTGTTACATGAGCTTACTAAGCACTATGTGCTTACCATGTCTTTTTTTCCCTTATTTTATAGTGCTCAGAAGCTCGGAAGGTCGGAGATAAGTCAGAGCTATACCACACTATCAACCTTCACTTTTTGGTATAAAAGAATATGTTTGGAATTGGTAGAAATGGCATGTATAGGCTACTTGTATCAAATTTGGCATGAGAATGAATGATGTAACAATTAGCCATTGGTATGGCTAATGGTAACTTGGTTTTGAAATTGTTATTAGGTTAACTATGACTATGCATGAATATGACATGTTTCATGTTTAAAATGGTTTTAAATCTACACTTGAATTGGTTGGTTGGTATTGGAATGGTTTGGTGCAGGTATTGGATGACAACGGGTGAGAAATGAGGCTTAGATATAGCCTTATTTTTGTCCATACGAGGGGACACAGGGGCATGTGTCCTCTACATCCAAAGTTTGATAAATAGAATGCCCCGAATTGAGCACACAGGCTCAAACACAAGCGTGTGCTTTCCCCTGTGAGGTACATGGTCTAAAGACACGGGTGTGTGATATGGCCTTGTGAATCCTGCACCTAAAATTTGAAATTTAAATTAACCACGCGGCCTAGCAACATGGGTGTATGCCCAGGCCGTGTGACTTCATTTTGTATATGGGTTGCAAGTTAGAGAGTTACATGCCCTGGAGACACGGGCATGTTAGCCACACAACCATGCCAGACGGGTGTGTCACCCTCCACACAGGCGTGTGACCTTAATTTTGAGAAAAATTTTGGGATTTAGTGAAAAATTCCTTATGATCCCAATTTGGTCCCAAATCTATATTAATGGATGTTTTGGGCCTCGAGGACCTATCAAAGGGACGTTATAATAAAATTCAGGAAATGAATAGTATTTGAACTGATTTAGTGGAAAATATTCTGTAAACTCCGGTAATGCCTCGTAATCTTGTTCTGGCGACGGACACACATTGGAGGTGTTACAGATGCTCGCAGGCGTGAGTTCCTAGACCTTACACAAGGTGATCGATCTGTGGCCGACTATGAGGCCGAATTCCTCAGACTGAGTCACTACGCTCGATGCATGGTGGCATCTGAGTACGAAAGGTGTGTCAGGTTTGAGGATGGCCTAAGGGATAATCTGAGGGTCCTGAATACTCTACAAAGGGAGCGTGAGTTCACGATTTTGGTTGAGAAGGTGAAGATTGCCGAGGATGTCAAGCGCTCTGAGCGCCAAAATAGGAACCTCGAGAGGGGTAAGAACAAGAGGGATTCAGAGCCCTCGAGTTTTGTATAGAGGCTTAAGAAAAAGGCCAAATCTGATGGGCTAGTTAGAGTGGGAGCCCCTGTTGCTTCTACTAGGATGCTACCTTGTAGATATTTTGGTAGACGACATCCGGACGAGTGCTGGAGGATGACTAGGGCATGACTGAGTTTCCAGTCTATAGAGCACCGCATTCGAGAATGTCCGCTGAGGACTGATTAGGTGCAAGCTCTGAGATTAGGTACTGTGCAATCTCAAAGAGTAGTTCAATAACCATCTAATGGTGTGGACAGGCTAGGGGTGGTAATGGTGTGGGCCGAGGGCAAAGAGCACCGGATAAAGGTGCTGTACAGGTAGAGGCGAGGCTGTCGGCTTTAGTTTATGATACTCGACGCCGAGAGGATAGATACACTCCTGGCATCATCACTGGTATGTTCTTTATTTTTGATGTACCATTCACTGCTTTGATAGATTAGGGTCTACCTGTTCTTATATAGCCTGTTCCGTTTTTGAAAACCTAGGGATTACCGTGGAGAGCACTTCGAGTGAGGTTACTATACGGAGTCCATTGGGGCAATCTGTACGGGTTAGTAAGTTATATAGAGATGTTCTATTAAAGGTTCAAGGGGTACTTTTTCTAGCTAATTTGATGGAGCTTCTGTTTGGGTAAGGCCTAATTTTGGGTATGGACTAGTTGGTCAAGCACCGAGTCAATCTAGATTGTATAACTAAGAGGGTTGTTCTGAGGACTAAGGATGATGAGGAGGTGGTGGTAATCGGTGAGCGTTGGGATTATCTATCTAACATGATCTCTACTCTTGTGGCCGAAAAGTTCGTGCGAAAGGGCTGTGAGACATTTTTGAACTATGTTAGTGTTTTAATTTCTGGGGAATCTTCTCTAGGGGATATCAAAACTGTAAGGAATTTTTTGGACATCTTTCTTGAGGAGGTACCAGGATTACCTCCGAATCAGGAAGTGGAGTTTGGGATTGAGCTTCTTTCGGGTACAGCTCCGGTGTCTATTGCTCCCTATCGTATGGCTTCAAAGGAGCTAACAAAACTTAAAGCTCAACTTCAGGAGTTGTTGGATCATGGTTTCATCTGTCCTAGTGTGTCTCCATGGAGAGTACCAGTTTTGTTTGTCAAGAAGAAGGATTGGACCATAGGGATGTGTATTGACTACCTGTAGTTGAATAAGCTAACAGTGAAAAATAAGTATCCAATTCCGAGGATCGACGATCTGTTTGATCAGTTCTGAGGAGCTTCTGTATTCTTTAAGATTGATCTTCGGTCTGGATATCACCAGTTGAGGGTTAAAGAAACTGATATGTATAAGACTGCATTTAGGACTCGTTATGGGCATTGCAAGTTCCTAGTTATGCCTTTTGAACTGAAAAACGCTCCAGCGGCATTTATGGACCTGATGAACCAAGTGTTTCAGCCATATTTAGATCAATTCATCGTGGTATTTATTGAAAACATTTTGGTATACTCTAAGACCGAAGATGAACATGACGAGCATCTAAGAGTTGTGCTTCAGACATTCCGTGAAAAACAACTCTATGCTAAGTTCAGCAAGTGTGAATTCTGGCTACGTGAAGTGACTTTTCTGAGATACGTAGTTTCTGCTGAGGGCATCTGAGTCGATCCTAGAAAGATTGAGGCTGTGTTAGATTGGAAACAGCCCAAGAATGTGTTCGAAATCTATAGTTTTCTAGGTCTAGCGGGTTATTATCAGCGTTTCATTGAGGGCTTCTCATTGATTGCAGCACCCTTGACTAAGCTTCTGTGTAAGGGTGTTCCATTTTTCTGGACTGATGCGCAACAATCGATCTTCGAAAAGCTCAAATCTGTTCTGGCTTGGGCTCCTATTCTAATACAGTCTGGATCCGACAATGAGTTTGTAGTTTACATTGATGCATCGCATGTCAGTTTGTGATGCGTGTTGATGCAAGATAGAAAAGCTGTAGCTTACGCATTCTATCAACTTAAGACACACGAGGCAAACTATCCGACGCATAATCTCGAGTTGGCTGCAGTGGTCTTTGGACTGAAAATCTGGAGGCACTGTTTGTATGTTGAGAGGTGTATCATCTACATTGATCACAAGAGCCTCCAGTATCTCCTCACCCAGAAGGAATTGAACCTTAGGCAGCGTCGTTGGATCGAGCTGCTCAAGGACTATGATTATACAATTGAGTACCATCCTAATAAGGCCAATGTGGTGGTTTATGCACTAAGTCGAAGGGCAATGACTAACCTGAGGGTGATGTTTGGTCGCCTTAATCTGTTTGATGATGGGAGTTTGTTGGCTGAGCTGCAAGTTAAGCCGACTTGGATTGATCAGATTCGAGAAAAGTAGTTGGGGGATGAATCATTAAGTCATCGGTTTCGTCAGGTTGGAAGTGGCAGCACTTCGAATTTTGGTCTGAATACTAATGGTATTTTATGTTTTCGAGATCGAATTTGTGTGCCAAATGATACTGATTTGAGACAGTAGATTCTGAGGGAGGTACACAGTAGCCCTTTTGCTATACATCCCGGTGGTAATAAGATGTATCATGATCTTCGTGAGATGTACTAGTGGTTGGGGTTAAAGCGTGAGGTAATGGATTTCATCACTCATTTTGATGTGCTAGCAAGTTAAGGCTGAGCATCAGTTGCCTTCAGGTTTGCTACAGCCGATTAAGATTCCCTTTTGGAAATGAAAACGAGTGACGATGGGCTTCGTTAGCGGGTTGCCCTTAACACCCACTAAGAAGGATTCTGTTTAGGTCATCATGGATCGATTGACTAAGTCTGCTCACTTCATTCCCGTTCGAACTGATTATTCTCTGCAGAAGCTAGCAAAGTTGTACATTTCTGATATAGTAAGACTGCATAGGGTTCATGTCTTGATTATTTTCAATAGAGATCATCGCTTCACTGTTCAGTTCTAGAAGAAGTTACACGAGGCTCTAGTTCAAGGTTAAACTTTAGTACTGCATTCCATCCTCAGACCGATGGTCAATCTGAGAGGGTGATTTAGATATTGGAGGAAATGTTATAGAGTTGTGTGATTGACTTTCGAGGTAGTTGGGAGGATTATCTACCGTTAGCTGAGTTCACCTATAATAATAGTTTCCAGTCTAGCATTCAGATGGCACCTTACGAGGCTTTGTATGGTCGTAAGAGTCACACTCTACTGTGTTGGACTGAATTGGGTGAACGCCAGATTTTGGGTCCTGAGTTGGTTTCTAAGACCGAAGATAAGGTTAGTATGATTCGGGGTCGTCTAAAAGCAGCTTCTGATAGGCAAGAGTCTTATGCAGATCTGAAGAGGAAGGATATAAAGTATTCTGTGGGGGATTTCTTTTTTCTTAAAGTTTCTCCATGGAAGAAGATTTTAAGGTTCAGTCGTAAGGGCAAGCTGAGCCCTAGGTTTATTGGGCTGTACCGGATTGAGAAACGATGTGTTCCATGTTTCGATGTTGAGGCGATATCTATCTGATCTGTCGTACAAATTTTCTGTGGAGGATATTGAGGCTAGATCGGATCTAACTTTTTAGGAGGAGTCAGTTTAAATTCTTGATCGTGATGTTAAAGTTCTAAGAAAGAAACCCATACTATTAGTGAAGGTTCTGTGGAGGAATCATAGTATTAAGAAGGCCATATGGGAACCTGAGGACTCGATGCGTCAACAATATCCTCATCTATTCTGATCAGGTAAATTTCGAGGTCGAAATTTCTTTTAGGGGGTAGAGTTGTAATGCCCCAAAATATTTTTTTATGTTTCTATAATTATTTGACACAAATATCTGTCTATTTCAATGGTTAAGTGTTCTGGGTGTGTGTGTGAGGTCCCTAGTTCAAGCCTTACCATGGGTAGATTTTGGTATTTTTCTAATTAAAGCCTTGTATTTGTTCAATGGGCTTAAGTTTAATTTCTTGTATAACCATATCAAAATGATCCTGCTAGTTTAGGTGGTTAGGTGGAGTGTTAGTTTGCTGGAGGTCCTGTGTTCGAGTCTTTGCACAAGCGTGGATGATAATATTTTTGCTCAACTGTGTGGAAGAGTTTCGATTTTAGTATAATTCTGAGTAGTGGGTGGTTAGGATGTGAATTAGTGAGGCGTTATCAGAATTTCATATTTTGATTTTATTTTGGTTCAAAAAATAATATTGTGTTTTCTCTCCACTAGGAAAATTTCTGACGCCTATTTCCCTTTCTCCCCTCTCTCTGCTGAAATCCCCTTTGAACGCCCTCTATTCCTTTTCTTTCATTTTCCATAGCCATCTTTCTCTTTTTGCAACGAGAATTCCACTCGTGCAAGTTCGGAAAGTGTCGTTTTTTTTTCTTTTCATCGTAATCATGTTTCGAATGAATGAGAATCTGGTTCTTTTTTCTGCAATTGTTGGTGTAGGCGAAGGTTTTCGAGCAGTGAATTTCGTTTCTTTGATTTAGCAGTGTTTACGGAGGTTCTCTATCGGCGGTAAGTCAAGTTTTCTGTTAAAGCCCTAAATTGGTATTGGGTACTTTGCTACTAGGTTTCGAAAGGTTCGGGGTCGTTTAGCATCAATTGATACCAGGTGTGTGCCTGAAACGCAAAAAAATGAGAATTAGTGAAAGCCAAAAAATGAATCTGTCGATGCCACACGGGCGTGTGGTTGCCCGTGTGGTAGGCCATGTACGACGACACGACCGTGTGATCGACGAAGGCCAGGCCGTGCGTGAGACACGGCCGTGTGGTGGCCGATAGACTGAGATATGATAACCCAATAGACTAAGATTCTGTACTGAGCATCGCAGTATTATGCATGGCTGATTATTATTCTGTATGCCTATCTACTATCAAATTATTAGCATGTTAAATTTGCATATCTGTTTCTGTTTCTGTTAATGTGGTAGGATTATGTATATTGGAGGAAGTGTTCTAAAAGGCAATTTACGTCTATTATCTGACGGCATGGCTGCATCATATCTGTTATGTGCCGCATCGGTACTATATGGTGTGTAGGGCTGGGTGGGTTTTTTAAACCTCACATGGTGTGTAGGGATGGTCGGAGATGGTGTGTAGAGGATGGGTGTAGGATTTTTGATTTTTAACTTGCATATTTGTATATGTATTTGTTATGGACTTAGGCCCGAATCTGTATCTACATCTGGAAGGGCTAGGCCTGAATCTGTATCTACATTTGGAATGGGCTTAGGCCCGAATCTGTATCTGCATCTATATAGGCTTGAGCCCAAATTTGTACTTGTCTGATGTTTGATAATTTGTATGTTTGCATGCCTAATTCTGCTGGGTTACACACTTAGTTTACGTGAACTCGCCCCTTTTTTCTGTCTGTCCTGTACAGGTAATCCATAGACATAGGCGGATTGGTGCAGCGAGACTCAACGGTGACCACTTTACCATGAACTGTTAAATTTACTTAATTTCGGTATTATTTAAGATTTAGTTTTTAATTGAGAGTTGTAATTTTCGGGACTCTCTAGACTGTAAGGACTTTTAACTTTTGGTTTTGATTTCATTATTTGTCTTACGCATGCTTTACCAAATGTTTACTTTGAAATTGACAGTTTTCTCAAACAAATGTTTCCTACAAGTTGAACTGTTTTTACTTAAAAATCATAGTTTTCGAAAACTTCCGCAAGAAGATATGTTCAAGGAAAATCAGACAATTGATTAAACGTTTTTGAACTAGATAAAAGCAAACAAGAGCTAATAAACTAAAATGGTTTTGTCGAGTTAACTCCGTTTTCAAAATCCATTCCATGTGACATCATCGGATTCAACCATAACGTCTAGGCTAGGTTTGAGTGTTACATGGTAGGGTTCACTAAGCCATTGAGGCTAATTTTAATTCTATCAAACTTCTCTAACACAATTGACACCTCACCTGCCTTTAACTAGGGGTGATATCAGTTCAATTTGGACGTGTTTTTTGGATTTTTTGAATCACCCATTATAATTTGATTCAATTCAGTTATTGGGTTTTTCATATTAATTTTTTGTTTAGGATTTTGACTCATTTTGACAAAATGAGCTTTGCTTATGCCTTTTGAATATTATTTGACAAAATTTTAAAATTTTTTTCACAAATATTTCTAAAAATAAAGAAATGTTTAAGAATTTTCAAATTGTTTTTACTATTTTAAATATAAAATATTTATTTCTATATCATAAAAATTTAAATTAATTATATATTAAATAAAAAATAAAATTTGATTTGATTTCAAATAATCGCGATTTTTAAACTTATATTTAAATACTTCAATTCAAGTATTAAGTTTTTCTTAAAACAACATCCTTTTTATTCTAAGTAACAGTCCAATAATTCTATTTCGTTTTCTTTATTTATTGCCAGCCCACTGGATGATTAATTTGAAACTTGAGGTCTTTTGTCTTGGGTCACACATATTCGATAGATGAAGGACATATAGTTGACAAAAACTATTTATGTTATTGTCAAGGACACTTAATCTGGATTTTTAAACTTTAGATAATCTATTACTTCTTATTTAGAAAAATCACTCTCCTCTTCTACTCATGAAAGAGTTATAAATACAACTAAATTCACCGGCCAGACAAAAATGCATAGGTTGCTAAGAGGTTAACACCTAAGAGATGCTAGTACGGTCTTGGCCAGCTCCGCAATTAAGGTCCTTTTGCATTGGTAGCTGTGTTATTATCGAGGAGCATGGGTTTACATGTCCTTGGCCATGGACCCAAATCCAGCCGAAGACATGAAAATGAGGACAAGCTTCTAAGATTTTTTAAATTAGCCTTTATATATGTAATTTATGGTAGCATATGTCCTCAGGTGTTGAATTTAATTTATGAGCTCTTCATCGCTTTACAGCGCTGTTTCTTCCAATAAAACTGTCTTCAGGGCGACAATAATGAGGAATTTGAATACCATGATTGTGAATTTCAGGGACAAAGGACCCTCAAATTCCTACGCTACCAAACAAAACCAGTTCAACACTACTTTAGGCTTATTTAACATTACCTTTGAAACTTGAAATTTTTTTTATCCACTAAACAACCATCTTTTGGGTTCAAACCAATTGGCTAAACCAAATCCAAAAGTTAGAAAATCTAGCATTTGGTTTTTCAAAACGCTAATTTGAGTGCCAAATCATTAATTTTCTTCTCATTTATATAAATTAAAAATTAAAATATAATTGATATATTCAAATTAAATTTTATAAATAATTTATATTAGTTATTAAAAATAGTAGTTAAATTTATATTTCATGTACTATAATATTAACAACAAGTTACTATAATTTTTTATATTTTTATTATAATCTAAGTTGAATATTTGTTAATGTTGAGGCAAGTTTTTGAAGTGTCAACTATCTGCCAATAGAAGTGCCCACTTCCATCACCACTATGACAAAGTCCTACTTGTCATATTTATAGTTGACAATTTCTTGAAATAAAATCTTTGGGCTATGTTGATATTGTCAAATTATTCAAGTTTATCAATAAAGATCAATTCATTAGGAGGGACATATCTTAAGAATCAAACCAAATCAGGTCAATTGTTCCAAATCCCTTGGACCAAAGATGTTGGATCGAGACAACTTGAAGACTTATCTTCCAATAGTGCATCTTACTTTGGTTATTTTTATATTGTATTTAGTTATTTTAGTTGCTTTTTATAAGGATTATAATTTATCTTTAGTATGCTAGCAAGTCTCGAAAACTTAGATATATTTGCAAGACTTGTATATGTTTATGTACTAAGTATTCAAGAGCACCTAATCACTTATTAGTTCATTAAGTAACATTATTTGTGAGAGTGCATTTGAGATAATAAAACCTTTTGTTGATGACTTTACAAACTAAATTCTCAAAGGGAAAATTTAGTGGTGAGAGATTTAGTATTTGAGTACAAAAGTGAGGATTCTATACTTGAGAGTGATAGAACTAGGATCATTGGTGGTATTGAGCTCAAATATAGTGGTTCATCTCACTAAGCTAGACTCTACAGATGTAGAGAACTCGAACTACGTAAATAATATTTTACCCATGTTTTCTTATTGTTTATCGTAATGTCTTCAAAAGGACCCACTTTTGCTGTCACTTCTGTTCATACTCTGTTTCTTACATACTAACAATTGGTTTCGTTCAACCGTTAATATCAAAATAACACTAACATGACATCTTCATTATGATGATGATGACAACGACGACGATGATGGCGACAATGACAACAACACAAGAAATATGTCTAATTTCCATTTGAGTTAATTATTCCATCAATTATGAATTTTTATTCATTTATAAGAGTTATGTTCATATGTGATTTTAATATATAAAAAATGATTTAAATATTTTAATTATATTTTACAAACAATTAGTATTAATTGCTTAAAAGTATTTAAAACTTATATTCCATATATCATAAATTTAACAAATTTGAATGTTAGTAAATAAACTTTTTCCTTTACTTTTCATCATGTTTAAAATTGGCATTTTATCTTTACACAATATATTTTGACAGCAATATTTAGTATTATTTTTAAAAAGTGTTGTGAAAAATGTTTTTAAATTATGTTACATAAAAATGTGGTTTAAGATTTCAAAGGTTTAATATTGCTATAAAAAAGTGTTGTGAAAAGTTAAAATATTCATTTTAAACATACTATTATAAAGTAAAAAAATTAACATTAAAATCACATAAAAACATAACTCTTATAAATTAATAAAGTTTCAGAATTGATGGAATAACTTAATCAAATAGAAATTATATGTTTCAGTCACTCTTGGACATAGATGGGTTGAAGAGAATCTAGGCTAAGGATGATTGACGACCTGTAAGACAAATGGTAAACTATAGGTGTAATGCACCTCGCTCGTCTCGATGGTCTGTATGAACAAGAAACGCTGATGAGACATTTTCGGAGTAAAACCAATACTTTATTTTTAAAAAAATAAATGATATTTTTTTTACAAAATCATGGATAAACTAAATTTTAGAGTTTTAAAGTCTTGCTAAAATCATTTTAAAATGATTTAGAGATGTTAGTAGGTGTTCGGGATCGAATTTGGGCCTTGGAGGGCCTTTTTGCATTAAGCAGTATAGGACCCTAAAAAGTATAGGGGATGTGGCACCTAAGGCCACAAGTACCGAAACCCAACCCTAAAACTATTTATTTTAGCATTCTTCCAAGTGGGATGCGGTACCCCTAGGACCAAATACCGATACCCTTACCCCTAGGGTAAACACTTGCCTCAAAACTCCCATTTTTTAGCCCTAAATTTCACCATAATAAAAACCAAGCTTTAGTAACTTAAAATTCACATTTTAATAGCTGAAAACTACTTTTGAAACACCTCGAAACTAGAATTTTATAACACATGTTCAAAGATAAGTCCAAAGACCAACATTCTTATTCATGAAACATTGTCAAAATGAGACAAGATATTTCAAAACATCAAGATGTTATTCTAGCATATTATACTTATATAAAACCATTCAATAACCAACTAAGTTATGGAAAACCAATGCATGCATGCAAGCACACATTCAAGATATATACAGTAGGTGACTCAAAGCTAACTAAAATAAGTATGGTTAATACCGCCATTCCATCTTAAAGTAATATGAAACAATCATATATGCACCCTTAAATGACTTCTTTAATACATGACACTAGTTAATAATCGCAAATATAAATATTTCATACTCTTCAATGATGAAAATGGTGTATGCTTGTGATCCTTGAGAAGCACCAAGCCTTGGTTCAAAAGATCTAAGCACAAAAACAAGGGTGCGTTAAATGTAAAGCTTAGTAAGATAATATGGATAAAACCCTATATACTTTCCTTCAAAATTGATATTCGAATCAAATACAATGTTATATAATTAATTCATTTAGAAGAGATATGAATGGCATCTAAAAATCGATTCGAAAAAATTAAGAGTAGTTTAGTACCATGATAACACATATATGTAACAACCCGTTTTCAATGAAATTAGAACAGTAGTTTTAGGACAACAAATTTGCCATCAAAATATTTATTTTCTTAATATTTTAATGTCTAAAACATGTTAGTAGTGTCGTATAAAAATTTTGTTGAGAAATTTTATTGTTTGCATGCTTAATTTGATAAAAAGGACTAAATTGCATAAAGTATAAAATTTGAGTTCTATAAGAAAAAGGTGTCAAATTTCTATGAAATTGGAATATGAGTGGCCTTAAATGGTAATTAGACTATTAATATATTTAGTGGACAAAGATGGACATCATTAATGTAATTTATAAGGGTTAAAAGTAAGGTTAAGTTAGTAATTAAGTTAGTAAGTACAATAAAACAAAAAGAAAATAAAGGTGTCATCTTCATTAATGTAAAACACCGCCAAAATTGAAGGATAGGAAGCCATAATTAGGGCTTGAAGCATTCGACCAACCTTGGTGTATGCATATAAGTGCATTTTTGTCCCGTTTTTAATGATTTCTATGTTTTTGGAGTCGTTGTAGCTTAATCTAGCCAGCCCGATGACTAATTTGTAAAACTGTTAAAAGTATAGGGTTTTACCATGAATTTATATGTATTGTTTGTGATGTTTGATGGAAGAAAATGAATGGTTGTTGTTAGTTGTACAACTTTTATTAAGTGATTTTTGGTGAATTTGTCAATTAGGGGTTAAATTGAAAAATGTGTATTATTCATGGTAAATTGTGAAATTAATGAAAAATATGAGCTACTAAGGGCTTAAGTGAAATTTGCATGAATTGCATTAAATTGCAATTTAACATTAAATTGTGTATATTTTTGGCTATAGTAGGTTAGCTTAAATTGCATGAATTTCCTTTTATAAGCTTAAGGACTAAATTGTAGTGAATTTAAAATTATAGTGAAAAAAAGATAATTTGCCAAAAATATAATTTTTGGATTGAATTGGATAGAATGATTTTTGAATGAGTTGAATTTAATTATTTAGATCAAGAAAAGCATCATACAAATTTAAATCAGGAAAAGGAAAAAATGTTGGATTAACTGATCGTATTTTTTCATTTGTGATCGAGGTAAGTTCGTACATTTAATTAAAGTTTTAATGCACTTTAAATTAAATGCTATTATGTTGTATTATGATATTACGACTCTACGAAAATATCTAACAAAGTTTCGACGACTTTCGGATCTCGTTTGAACTTTATGAATATATAGGATACAAATGACATGTCATTCGGGGTTACCATGTGTTGGGTGCTGGTCCTAAACATCCTACCGGTGGTTGAGTTTTTGACATGTGTTGCGGTTACTTGATAGCTTGTGTAAGTAGCACCATGTAGCTATCTTCTAACCGATAGCTTGTGTGAGTAGACCTACTTACGGCTTGAGAGAAAGCATTTATATGAGAAAAGAGAAAGAATGGTTTCAACCATATGTTAGCACACAATGTATGAGATTCCCACGTATTTGATATTATTC
Organism: Gossypium stocksii; assembly: GCA_020496765.1. Classification (NCBI taxonomy): domain Eukaryota; kingdom Viridiplantae; phylum Streptophyta; class Magnoliopsida; order Malvales; family Malvaceae; genus Gossypium; species Gossypium stocksii. The sequence continues at coordinate 85,893,568 of CM035629.1, forward strand.
TAGTGGTTCAACAAGTATACAAAAGGGAAGGAATGATAGATGCTTCGATTAGTAATGTCGTGAAAGCATGAAAAAGGTGTGGGATGTTGGTGATTAAAGTTTACTTGCTATGTTCATAATAAAATGAATGCTTGTATGTTAATTACATAAAAGCTCATTGTTGTGTGATGAATTTGGATAAGTTATGTATTAATCACTAATGTGAGTTGTTGTTGGTGCTTAAGCTTGTGCCAAGCTATGTTGGATTAGTTAATTAATTACTTTTAAGCTTATATATTGAAACAGTAAGCATTGTTTATGATTTACAAACTTACTAAGTATTAATTGCTTACTTTGCGTTATTTTCTCTCATGTTTTAGATAATTGGAAACTCAATTGACTTGGAAGTTTGTCAGAGATCCATCACACTATCCATTGGCTATATCGATAAATTTTGATGATTTTGAGTCGTGGTTATAATGGCATGTATAGGTGTCTTTGTTTGATGAAACTTGCCATTATGTGTGGCTTGTAAATATGCTATTTTGGTTGATGAAATAGTTTATATGATATCATGTATATATGGTACTTTAAATGGTTGTTATTTTGGCATTTAGGTACTAAAATGATGGTAGTGAAATAGTGAGTATATTGGTATGCTATGAAATGTTGGTCAATATGAAATGAGATAGTACATAAAGTTGTTAATGGCTGGTTTTAGTAGCCTTAAATATGTTTGGCATTTGGTAAATTTAATTAAGGTAGATAGTAGATTTGGAAATGGTCATAATGGTATTTGCTGGGCATCAGAATGGTATGTGAACATTATGGAAAATGTAGTGTTTAAGTTGTCCAATTGGTTGATTAAGTTATGGATTATTTTAGTAAGTGTTTAATCAAGTTTAATTGTTGAGAATGAGGTGCCAATTTGGCATACTGGTTGAATGGTTAGTTACTATGGTGTTTTAGCTTGTATATGTGCAAGTTTGGTATGTTTTGAATGCATGATTATAGATTCATTTGGTTTGTGTAAATGACTAGTCTTTGGGTGAGAAAAATAGCTTGGAAATAGCCTATTTTTGGTCCACACGGCCAAAGATACTTACATGTGTCTCAGCCGTGTGTGACACATGGCCATGCGATACAGCTATGGTCCTCTGTAGATTCTAAAGGGTTACAAGTCAGGCAGTTAGATGGCATAGTACACGGCCTGGAATATGGGCGTGTGAGGCCATTTCAAAGGGTACACGGCCTAGCACACTAGCGTGTGGCTTGGTCACGTGAGCCAAGTCAAAAAGTTATACGGGCACAGACACGGGGTGGGACACGGCCGTATGTCTCTAATTCGAATGCCCGCATGGCCTGAGACCCGGGGGTGTGTCTCAGCTGTGTGAGTCACACGGTCGTGTGACCCTTGCAGTTTCAGAATTTGCATCATTTTCCAATAAATCCTATATGTTTTTTATTCAGTCCTAACTCATTTCTAATGCATTTTTAGGGTCTCGAGGGCTCGTATAAGGGACTATATACTTGAGTTTAAATAATATTGCCATGAGTTATGCTATGGTTTGTATGTGCTGAATAAATGTCCGTTGTATGTCGTTAATTTTCGGTAATACCCTGTAGCCCTAATCTGACGATGGATACGGGCTAGAGGTGTTACAATACAAGTATTTGCATCAAATTATTAAAGTACAAGTTTTTATCATGCCACAACCATGTTAGTCCCAAGAATCAGAATTAGTTCACTTCAACCCTTAGTATGCCTAGGAAATAAAGGGAGGATATTAGGGACAAATTAACCAACTTATATTAACAAGAGTGTTGAAGCACGAGTGTCCAAAGACTAGATCAAGATCACACCAAAAGTTAAAAAAAATGCTCACTAAACAAAGAGTATCGATACCCATACATTTTTGTTGATACCTTTACTAGTATTGATGCTATTTTCACTATCCTATTCTTTATTGTTTTAATACTTGCTGTATCCTAGAGGTACGGATGAAAGTGGGTCAAATATCTACAAATTTTGGATTATCAGAATTCACAAATCTGCCTAAAAATTCAAATCTAAAAACTATATGCAAATTACCCGTCTTTTCATATCTGAATCCGAATTAAATATCATTATATGTTGAATATCCTAATTTGATACTCGCTCTGCATTGGTTAAAAAAATACAAAATATAAAATATAAAAATTCAAACACATGACCTTTAATAACTAATTTACTCCTTAACCATCAAAGTTAATCATCAAGTTAATTAAAGTTTATACAAACTAATAAATAACTTATAAATATCAATAAAATAATTTCTACAATTAAATAAAATACTTGATAATAAAATTAAATACGTTTAAAAATTATTAGAAAGATACATCTCATTTATTATCTTATTCTCTTAAATCTTATTATTTGTATTCGTAAACTTAATTAAACAATAAGATAGAATTATTAGACTTTCTAGATTTGCAATTATCCCTTTTAAATATTTATATAATTAAAATAAATATTATGATATGAATTTATTTATTTATTTTATAAATTTGACATAATTATATTTAGTACATTTTATATTATATAAAATAGTATACATACTATTCAAAAATATAGTATACATACACGTTTAAAGACATATAAATATTAATTGCTATATAATTAAATTATGAACGTAAAATAATTATTATAACATTATGACATTACAATGTGCATTCTTCTATTAATGAGAGAAAAGTAACGTTCTAACTAAGAGAGATTCTAGTTCCACTGGTTCGAATTCTCGTCATATAAGACGAGCTCGAGAGTGTAGACAATGGCAGTGGGCTATGGTAACTAACTTAGGGGGTGAGACTCTGAACTATTCATATTGTAATAAGCGTCATCTAGGTAAATGTTGGAGGAAATTGGGTGTCTGCCTAAAATGTGGATCGATGGAGCATAGGTATAATGATTGCGCTTGTCGAATTGAATAGGCACAACCTTTAGCTCAAAATCAGACCTAAAACTAGAGATCGGGCTACTTACCTTCGAGGGGTCGAGGGTAGAATAAGGTTGCTAATAATGCCACAATAGGTAATCGGGGTACGATCCAAACTAAGGCTAGATAGTTTGCCCTTATTTATGTTGTTAGAGATTGTGACGATAAAGATGTGTCTGATGTCATCACAGGTATTTTCACCATCCATTCAGTTTCATACTTTGTCTGAATTGACATAGGATCTACCCATTCATATGTTTCTTGTAATATGTTTGATAAGCAAGGCATTGGGGTAGAGAGAACCATTATCGATGTTATTGTAGTAAGCCTTTTAGGACAAATTGTTATTGTAAATGAGATCTATAAGAGATGTCCATTGGAGGTTCAAGGTGTAGTGTTTCCAGCTGATCTTACGAAATTATCTTTTGGAGACTTTGATTTAATTTTTAATATGGACTAATTAATAGAACATAAAGTTAGCTTATATTGTGCCTCTAAAGAGTAACCTTGAAAACGACTGAGGATAGTGAGATCGTTATAGTTGAGGAGTGACGAAACTATTTGTCGAATATAATCTCCATTATGGTCGCCGAAAAATTAGTTTAGAAAAGGTTTAATGCTTATCTAGCCTATGTGTTGGATGTGGATGCAAATAACTTTACTATAAATAGCTTCCGAACAGTTAGGGAATTTTCAGATATGTTATCTGAGGAGATACCAGGGTTACATCCAGATTGTGAGGTAGAATTTGAAATTGAGTTGTTGTCAAAAACTGCTCCCATGTCCATTGCTCCTTACCGCAAGGCATTTAAAAAGCTTCAAGAATTGAAAGTCCAACTCTAGGAGCTTTTAGATCGTGGGTTTATTAGACCCAGTGTTTCTTTGTGTTGGGAAATGTGCCAATATTGTAGTAAACAGGTAATTGTTTTTATTTATTTGAATGATGAATAAATAAATAAAGTTAATTTCACAATTCACTATTATGTCTTTTATATTTTGCATGCATGGAAAAATTGTGACAAGCAAATATTAGCTCATTGATTGTCGAAAGTTCAAACTGAAGGTAAGTAGCATTTAAAGAGCGTTTACTTTGAGAGAAAGACAACTTACTTCAATAGATAATCTAAATGAATTCATAATCCCATAAAAGAATCAAAGTAAGCATTTGATTCAAATATTGAGAAGGATTATTATATAGTCTACAATTCTAATTGGGAAGATGACTGGTCTTAGCTATTGGAGTAGTTGACTCCACGAGTAAAGACATAGATGTATTCATTGCTAGAATGATACATTGGATTGGACCCAAGATGAATTAATTCTGAATTTGTTTGTGAATTAATTTAATTATGATGTTCATGGTGTGATTTACCTAAATTCTGAGTTAGTCACTAACCATATGTATGCAACTTATGTGCTTTGATATAAGTGGAGGCTTATGCTCTAAAGATGATTGAGTCCATAGCCGGTATGTTGGGTACAGGACTTATGTATAGCATGACTTTACTAGCAACAGTAGAATTCATAGCTCAATTAAAGAGTTAATAATATCCTTTCATTGGCATTATGTGGATTCATAAATAAGGAATGTGGTCACGGGTTGCTTGTTCTCGAACGAGCAATTTATCATAGTCATTTATTTATAGTGATCATATTAATCATTAAGAAGACACAATGGGTACAATGAGATAAAATAGGATTGTATTAAGTGAACTAATTTAACTCAAAGGAATTAAGGATATCATATGAGGCTAACACACACATGACGAGATCATTGGACAAAGTAGTTGGATGAATTGCTTTCGTAAAGAGTATACAATAAGGAGTTTTCAATCATGGTACTTTTTGTGGACTGACTCAATGATTAAGTAATTGCGAATTATCTCCTTAACATAATTGCAATCAGTAAAGCCTAATTGTATATGTCTAATTGGTCCCTCTGCTACCTCAACAAAAGCTTGATTGAACTACATTTGAATCAGAAGAAAATTATACGACTTTGGAAATAATTTAATTAAGTCGATTTATTCGATGTGGAATTAAATTAGGTGGTCGTGAGAATTGTTCAAGTAGAGAATTTGATTAAAGAATTTTCTTGACAAATAAATTTGAAAAATCTAAGTGATTTTTTAGGAAAATGAATTTTGATCAAGAAAAATTAAATCAATCAAATTAATTAAAATTAATATATATTTTTTGGAAGTTAATTTTCAACTTAGACAATTAGCCCAATGGGTAATTGAACTTGAAAATTTGGATCTAAGATCGTAAATTGGGCCTAAGAGCCCAAAACTGAGACCAAAACCCAAAAAACTGATCGAACCGAGCCCTATATATGACACCGAGCCAACAATCCAATCAGTAGCTAGACAGGATTGGTCGAGTTGTCACTGATCTAGACCAAACAGACAATAGCTGAATCGGCTCGGGGTGCCGTATGGGTGTCGCACCTACATAACTAGACACGGCAATGCTAGTGGCTGTGACAGCGGCGTCTTGGTGGCCAGCGATAGTTGGTCGTCAGTGGTTAAGTAATGAAAGAGTTACAATTCTACTTAGACTTTACCAGAGAATTTAATTTCATATTAATTATTCCAAAAATAATATTATTTCAATAGTTTAATATAAATTTAATTTAATATTTATCTTGATAGTATTTAATTAATTTAATATTAAAGTGATTATCTTAATATTAAATTTAATTTAATATTTATCTACAAGATAAACATTCCATTATTTTAATAAGATTTAATATTAAATTTAATGTAATCTTTAAATATTAGATTAAATTTAATATTAAAGTGATTAAGTTTAATTATAGTTGAACTCTCTAAACTCTCCCTATATAAAGAGAGTCTTTGATCATTATTTACACACACTTGAATTCAAGAGAAAGTTGTAGAGAGAAAATTCTCTGAATAGATTATTTCAAAAAATTTCTAGAGATATTTTTATGATTTACAACTTATCTCGAAAAGTCTAGAGAAATTACAAAATTACCCCACTGGTAATTTTTGTGAAAATTTTTTTCTTCGAAGCAAGTCCATACTCGGCAGACGTGAACTTCAGGATAGCGGAGAAGACTATTTGGTCGAAGCGCTCATCCTAGATGAATTGAAAATGTACAATTTTAATTTAGTGTTTATTACTTTAGGTATCACAATCAAGATCTTGTTTTGGAAAAAATTTTAAAACTCTGGTTTTTTCCTAAATTTCTTTTCCGTTGCATTTTCCAGATCTGTTTTTCCAACACTTCATGGGAAGCTCCAGTCCTATTTATTAAAAAGAAATTTGGCTTTCTAAGGCTATGCATTAATTATTGACAGTTGAATAAACTTATCGTTAAGAATAAATATCCTCCGCCTAGGATCAACGACTTATTTGACTTGTAACGCCCCGAATTTTGGGCCAGGAAGTTTTGGGATTTGGAGCATAGGGACATTGAGGAGGCTACACATATGAGGTTTGTTGTGCATTTTAATGACAAGAATGGGCCTGCTAGTCTGGTGGTTAAGTGGAGAGCTAATATGATGGAGGTCCTGTATTCGAGTATTTGGGTGCGCATTTTTGGAACGCTTTCTTTATTTTGATTTGTTTCAGTTAGTATAATTATTAATTATTTGTCTAAAGAATTTTCCTCCAAAATAAAAACAAATTGTTAGTTTTCTGTCTCTTCTTCTTCTTATTGTTTTCTTTTTCTTTTTACTTTTGAAAAAATTACTCAAAAATTGGTTTCAGCGTTTTGGTTTCGGGAATTATACGCCTCTGCTGTCTTCTCCGATCACCAACAAGTGTGGAATTTGAACCTTATCTACATTATGTTGATTTTTGTGAACTTTTGCTTCCACATATTTTGAGTTTGCGTTAACCCTCCCTTGATTTTGGTTTTTTGATCGCTGAAAGTGAGGGAAATACGCTATTTTCTACCATACTTTGATAGGGAAAAGGTTAGGGATGGTTCTAGTGGTTGAAACAAAGGTGTGTGCCGAGGCATACGGCCGTGTGGATTTAGGAACTAGGGTTTCAGGCCAAATTGAGTGCCACACGACCGTGTGGCCGACTTTGGGATTTTGTCAATTTTCACACGGCCGTGTCCCCTAGGCACACGAGCATGTGAATTTGGGTATTAGGGATTCGGTGATTTAGAGTCACACGGCCTGGCCACACGACCGTGTGACTGATCTAGGCATTTCGGGATCCCCACGGGCGTGTGTTCGGGACACACGGACGCGGTGGTTACACAGGCGTGTGAGACCTTCATGCGGCCATGTCTGCCCTGCCTTTGATTTAAGTAAAATTGGGCAGTGAGTTACACGGCCTGATCACACGACTGTGTGCTACCTTTCACATGGGCGTTTGGACCCCTATACGGCTTGGATTGTCCCACACGACTAGGACACACGAGCGTGTGGCCCTATCTCGCCAATTTTGAATTTTAGGTTAATTTAAGTGTAATCGTGGCTCCGTGTATTCCGATTATTGGGCTAAGCTTAGAAAGGGTATTCTCCCCTTGATATTTATGATTGTGTACTCTGCCTAAAGGGTGTTTTCAATTGATGATTGATTCGGAAATTGATTAACTGAATTTGAGCGTCGGTGTTATGTGAGGTTACTTTGCTATCGAACCTGAATCTTGGTAAGTGATTATGCATCTCTTTGATTCTGAATGACTAGATGTGAATGACTGTCTGAAATTAGAGATCTGTTTTTGTTCGTTTGTCTACACTCACACATACATGTGCATAAAGCATTCTTGGGTGCGGTTTTGAAGAGAAGGGATACTAAACTGAACTGGCAGTTTTACTGCAACTGGTCTGTACAGCGGATTACCACACTGCACCATAAAGCATGTACGTTAGCTATGCTAGATACCATTGACTGATCTAGCAGCTCAACTGCAATTTACTGGTATAGCAGTTTACCACATTGCACTGTACTGCTTGTACGTTAGCTATGTTACGTACCCTTATCTGATTGGCAGTTCTACTGCACGATTGTACCGTGGTTTACCGTATGGCACTGTACAGCTTATATGTTAGCCTTGTTGCTTAATATATGATTTGGCAATACCTGCTTACTGATAGCTCCAATACCCAGAGGGTCATGAGCAGTCCTAATACCCTAAGGGTCGTGGACTTACTGAAAGGCTCTTAAAGCCTATTGACTGGTAGCTCAGCTGCATTATACTGATATGTGCCGCATTCGGTATAGCTTGTAAGTGTAAGGATGGGTGGGTGTTTTAAACCCCACAGTAAGTGTAGGGATGGACGGGGAGGTGTGTTGTCTGGATGGGTGGGTTATCCATTTCAATTGCATACATATGCATCTTACTGACTGTTCTGTGATTATGACTGTTTGATTGTACTATTAGACTAAAAGGCACTTGTGCCTATGTGAAATTGTTAAACTCTTATTGTATTGATCTGACTAAATAGAACTTGTGACTGATTGTAAGTTGATATGTGTGGATTGTTACTGTTTGTTAAGACTTTTGTCTCTAGCTTACCGTCTGATTCTGTAAGTACGATCTGTTTATCCATTCGACAGTTCTTCATATTAGACTGTCTGACTGTAACTATCTGACTGAACTGTTACTATGACTATATGACTGAATGAGAACCATCGTTGCTGTGACAAGATGGTATGTGCGACTGAATGTCTGAGTGTGTTTTTGCCATGCTCTAAATATTATTATTTGCCGATACCTCGATTGTGAGTGTACCAACTGTATCCGTATAGCGCTGTAAGTATGTTCCATCTCTGAACTACTTACTGCTTTCTGCTTTTTGCTTCTATTTCTATTTTTGTAGATAGTCGGTTTAATCTCACACTGAGCTCGAGTAGCTCACCCCCTCTTTTGTTTCCTTTTTCAGGTATCTTTTTGGAATTCTGATCCTGGACTTGGTATGTGGAGGTCTTGGACAGTCTCAGTGAAAGTGGATTTCTAGTTCTTATGTTTAGTTTAAACTGTAAAGTCTTATAATACTGTGGTATACGCTTCGTCAAAATTTTAATTCGTCTCTTATATTCTGGTTATTTTCAAAATAAGCTATAATTCTATTTGAGTTTTAAATTTCACTGCAATGGTACGGTTTATACTTAATAAGGTTTGAATGTTCTTAACTTGTAAAGGGATTGTTTTTGTAAAATTTTTCACGATCACTTTAGTGATCAATGTAGCATTTTAACTTCGGTCTAGACTTCTAGGCTGGGTTTGGGGTGTTACATGACCAATCTATGGTCCAACGGTATTTTCCAAAATAGATTTAAGGTTTGGGCACTATTAATTAAAGGTGAAAGAGGCAGATGTGCCCAAAATCACATTTAGGACTCGGTATGATCATTTCGAGTTCCTTGTGATGCCTTTCGGATTAACCAATGCTCTTGTCGCCTTCATCGACCTAATAATCCAAGTGCTCTAACCCTTTATTGGTCAATTTGTCATTGTGTTAATCGGTGACATCTTAGTTTATTCTAAAACTGAAATCGAACACGATAAACAACATAGGATAGTTTTGCAAATCCTTCGCGAAAAGAAACTATATGCCAACCTCAGCAAGTGTGAGTTCTGAATTAAGGAAGTCATGTTTCTGGGTCATGTGGTATCCGTAAAAGGTATTCGTTTAGACCCAAAAAAGATAGAGACTATTCTAGAATGGAAAGAAACCAAAAATATTTTCAAAATCCAAAGTTTCCTTAGTTTAGCTATGTATTATTTTAGATTTTTTGAAGGATTTTCTCTAATTTTTGCTCCTTTAGCCAATTTTTTGAGAAAGAATGTTCTATTTAAATGGACGAATGAGCAACAAGCTAACTTTACAAAACTAAAGGGGATGTTATCTCAAGCTCCCATGTTAATTCATCCTGAGTCGAGAAAAGAGTATGTGTTGTATAATGATGCATCCTACACTAACCTTGGATGTGTATTGATGTAAGCTGGAAAATTAGCTGCCTATGCGTCGAGGTAGTTAAAGAAGCATGAGTGCAGCTAACTGACTTATAACTTGGAGTTAGTAGTTGTAACAACCCGATTTTAGGTCTAGTCAAAACAGTGCTTTCGGGACCACAAATCAAGCGTAAAGAAATTTGCTTTTAATATATTTTTATGGTCTACAGTTTTAAGGAATGATTTTGTGAAAACTTTGTTCAAAAATTTTGACGTTTGGGCACTCAGTTTAGTCAAATGGACTAAATCGTAATAAGTGCAAAATGTGAGTTCTATAGGTTAGAGGTGTCTAGTTGTTATGAAATTTTAAATTGGAGGTCCCTAAATGGTAATTAGACCATTGGTTAAGTTGGTGGACAAAAATGGACATGGTTAGGTATGTTTTTAAAGTTTTTCATTAAGGGTATTTTAGTAATTTGGCAAGTAAATGAATTAAAAAGCCAAATTAAAAGCCAATTTTTGTCCATCTTCCACCCATGGCTGAAATTCACAAGGAGAAACCATGGCTAAGGATTGTAAGTCTCTTTTGGCCCCGTTTTTAATGATTTTTATGTTTTTGAGATCCTCATAACCTAATCTAGCTTTCCCAAGGACTAATTTGAAGTATTATCAAAGTTAAAAAATTTACCCATGTTAGACATGCATGTGTTTTGATGTCTAATGGTAGAAAATGTATGTTAGTTGTAAGATAAACGACTTTTGCTAAGTGATTTTTGGTAAAATGTCAAAAAGGAACTATTTGTAAAAAAGTTGTAAAATGGGTATTAAAATGTGAATAAATGAAAAATGTGAGCTGCTATAAGCATGTATAAGGTTCGTCTAGGCTTGGGTTTTCATTTTACGAGCCTAGTGACTAAATTGTAAAAATGTGAAATTTTAGGGGCAAAAATGTAATTTTTGTCATAATATGATTTTTGGCTGATTTGAATAGTTTAATGATTAAATAAGTTAAATGTGATATTATAAATCGAGAAAAACGAGGTTTGAATGAGAACGGGGGAAAAACAAGTATTAGGCGGTTAGATCCTTTTCGCCACTTTTATGCCGAGGTAAGTTTCTATGTAAATAATGTAATTTTCCATTGTGTTTAAATGCTTTAATATTCCATGAATTATGTAATTGACTCTTTGGACATATTTGCCTAAGTTACGACAAGCGAGAAATCCCGGTTGAACCTTGGGAATAGAATAGGATACAAGTGACATGTTACTAGGAACCACGAGTGTCGAAACCATTTTTAATTTTAAAAAAACGGGGATCGACTTTAAAGAAAAGATATGCACTCGCCACCAATCTTTTTTTGTTTAGGTGTGATCGGATCACCTCATAAAATGTTTTGTTTTATTAAAACATCAACTTTGGTTACGAATTTCAAGAAAATGAGTCCGGAAGTCGGTTACATACGAGGAAGGCTTAGCACCCTCGCACACCCAAAATGGGTACCAAATCGATTAAATGATGTGGTTATATTAATAATTAGTGTCAAAACCATTTTTTTTAAGAGGTTTTGGAAAAACGGGGTCGACTTTTTTTAAAAAATGAAAACAGGAGTTGCCACCAATCAGTTTAAGTGTGATTGAACCACTTTCAAACCATTTTTGTTTGAAATCATTTGTTTTGGTCTACGAAATCAAGAAAAACGGGTTCGGGAATCAGTTACGTACGAGGAAGGGTTAGCACCCTCGTAACGCCCAAAAATTGGTACCAAATTGAATAACTTTCAGTCTTTAATGCTAAATTTTTGAAAATATTTAAAAATATGATCCCTTTTGAAATTAGAGTAATTCAAGTTTAAAGCTGAGATTCCTTCGTTCAAAAGAATACAAATATCACATCCAGCATGATAGGACACGATATTCTAAAACTTTTGTGACTATTATCATCTCGTATTTTAGAAAGCCATTTAGGAGGGTATTTTAAGCATTTAGGCAAACGGGAAATCGCAACCCAGCATGTTAGGGCACTATTTCCCAAATTCCTAAATACGTAAAACATTACCTTTGTTTTAAAGCATTTTTATATTTGTTTCATTTTAGTATGATGCAATTAAAACGATATATCATAAGATAGCAAAATTTAAACAATTATAACACATGCTTTAATACAAATATAATATAATAACATTTCATGCAACATACGGTATGGAAATAATAACATAAATAATCAATTCCATGCAAATACGTACAATAAATAACAAAAAGAGAATAAAATAAAGAAAAATGTATACTAAAAATAATTATCAAATTTAAAAAGAATAAAAATTGAAAAGATAAACATAAAGTATTTTAAAAAGATCAATTAATAAAAGTTAAAAAAATATATATATAATAGGAGCAAAACTTTGTAAGAATTTTTTTATAACATACAAATTAGATATTTTTAAAAAAAATTTACAAACTTACAAATTATACAAAATAATATAAAATGTAAATATATATATATAACAAAGTATATGATTTAAAGTACAATAAAATACAATAAATAATAAACCAAATTTTATTTTCATAATAAACTATTTTAGAATATAGTATAATATACAAAATAATAATAACAATAATGTACAAAAATATATATAATTTTAAATAATAATGAAAATTTTAAAAATATTCGATAAAAAATAATAATTCAAAATAAAATGAATAATCAAATTTTATACATATAAAATAATAATAATATAACAATCATAAAAATAATTTTATATTTTCAAAAAAAAATATTAAAACATAATAGATTGAATAAAATAATTCGCATAAAAACAATTTTATATAATACATTTTAAAATATATAATAGAATACAAAGTAAATAATATATAATTATTAGTGATAAAAAATATCTATATATGTGAAAATAATAGAATAATAGATAATAAATTTTTATATAAAAATAAATATGTTATATAAAAAGGATTAAAATTAAAGTTAAATAAAACTACATGGCTAATTTTAAAATAATAAAAAGAACTTGGGCTTAATAGAAACGCGCGTTGAACTTCGAGGACTCATCGGGCAATTAGCCCTAATCCTAAAACGACATCATTCCAGAAATAAGCCTTAAAACAATAGTTAGGACTAAATTGGAATGAAAATAAAATATTAGGGCCAAATTAAAATAAAATAAAAATTGATTTACAAATGTTGAAATTATGGAAGGACCATTTGGGCAATTAGCCCTTTAAACAAAAACACGCGGATCCTCCCCGGGTCTTCGGGTCAACGCGCGGATCTTACTTAAAACGGTGACGTTTTAAGGCTTATTAGTTTAAGCCAAAACGACAGCGTTTTGTTAAGGCTATATAAGCCATTTCTGCTAAAAAAAATCATTTTGTTTCTGCCCTCTTAAAAAAAACTCAGAGAAAATTCTCTGAAGTGAGGGGAGAGAGAGAACTCCGAGTATTCAGGCCTCCGCTCGGTCGGACCACCGTCATCAGACCCACGCGCCCACGCACCACCGTCGGCTCCACCGTGTAGGGTGGCTGGCGTTTGGAAAACTTTGTTTTCCCAGGCGAGATGAGCGGTAACTTCTTTCCCTTCTTATATTTCAGCAATATTTACTTAAAAACGTATAGATTTGCATGCATATGACTGAAACTGAAACGAAATAGCAAAGAAATAAAATATCACCTTAAAAATATGTATTTACTTTATTACTGTTCCAGTATCCGTCCCCTTTTTACAACGTTTGGTATTTGGTTTTTATAGCCTCTGATTATTACAAGTTTTGGAAAGAAATCAGATATTTCTTTTCCATATTTGCTTTATATATTTGCTTTCCTTTTTGTTTGCTGTGATTTCTGCATATCTGTTGCGATTCTCTTGCCTTTTCTTGCAAATCTACTTCGATTCCCCTTCCATTTCTTGTAGATAGCTTGCGAAGATCCCAGTGGCTCTGCTGGAAGGTCGTGGTCCGTCGAAGGGTCGGAGACAATGCATTGATGGCCTGAGACAGTGCATTGAATGTCGCCTCGATTTTTGGGAAGTTGGACAGATACTCGGGTGACGTGGCGAAGCTTCTAGATCCCTGTTGCGGCGTTGGACAGCTCAGTCTCTTAGGGTTTTTCATTTCACCCAAGCTGTTTTGGGCCTTTTGGGCTGACTATGTAATTGGGTAGCAGTTAGGCTAGGCTATTTGGGCTACGGGTGTATTGAAGGTACACGGGTAGTGGGTCACGGGTACACTGGTCTTGGGTTCTATTGGACTAAAGTTTATTGGGCTTGTACACGGGACACTTTTTAAAATAAATAATTATTTAATTATTTATTTCATTTCTGTGTTTTGTTTTATTTTGGTTTTTCAAATGGGCTTCCAACGGGCCCGGGCAGAATTAGGTGATTACAGCTGCCCCTCTTTGCTCATTGCTGTGTAACAGGAATAGAGTGAAGACTATAAAAGAACCAATTTTGTCCGGGCTTGCTGAGTCTTTGAGTTCTTCTCCCCGTCGAATAGAGATGCCAAATTTTCATCTTCGATTTGCTCCTTGTAAAACTAAGGATGCCAAACCATATTGGATCTGCTTTAGTGCGAAAGCTAAATCAGTTATGTCTTCAATTTGCTCCTTGTGAACGCAAGGATGCCAAATCAACTTGGACCTGCTTCAGTATAAACATATGAACGTCAGATCTGCTATGCGTCTGCTCTCCCACAAATATGGAGATGCCAAACTTCGACTTGCTCTCTGGTAAAACAGAGATGCCAAATCATCTTAGATTTGCTTCAACGTAAGCACGTGAAAGCCAAATCAGCTATATCTTCGATTTGCTCTTTGTGAATGCAAGGATGCTAAATCATCTTGGACCTACTTCAGTATAAACATCTGAACGCTAGATCTGCTATGCGTCTGCCCTCCAACGAATATGGAGATGCCAGACTTTGATTTGCTCTCCGCCAGTGCAGAGATGCCAAATCATCTTAGATTTGCTTCAACATAGACACACGGAAGCCAAATCAGCTATGTCTTTTGATTTGCTCATCGCCAGTACAAGGATGCCAAATCATCTTAGATCTGCTTCAGGATAGACATCTGAATGCCAGATTTGCTATGTGTCTACCCTGCTTCGAATATGGAGATGCCAGACTTCGATTTGCTCTCCGCCAGTGCAGAGATGCCAAATCATCTTAGATTTGCTTCAACGTAGACACGCGGAAGCCAAATCAGCTATGTCTTTTGATTTGCTCCTCGCCAGTACAAGGACGCCAAATCATCTTGGATCTGCTTCAGGATAGACATCTGAATGCCAGATCTGCTATGTGTCTGCCCTGCTTCGAATATGGAGATGCCAGACTTCGATTTGCTCTCCGCCAGTGCAGAGATGCCAAATCATCTTAGATTTGCTTCAACGTAGACACGCGGAAGCCAAATCAGCTATGTCTTTTGATTTGCTCCTCGCCAGTACAAGGATGCCAAATCATATTGGATCTGCTTCAGGATAGACATCTGAATGCCAGATCTGCTATGTGTCTGCCCTCCTTCGAATATGGAGATGCCAGACTTCGATTTGCTCTCCGCCAATATAGAGATGCCAAATCATCTTAGATTTGCCTCAACGTAGACACGTGGAAGCCAAATCAGCTATGTCTTTTGATTTGCTCCTTGCCAGTATAAGGATGCCAAATCATCTTGGATCTGCTTCAGGATAGACATCTGAATGCCAGATCTGCTATGTGTCTGCCCTCCTTCGAATATGGAGATGCCAGACTTTGATTTGCTCTCCGCCAGTGCAGAGATGCCAAATCATCTTAGATTTGCTTCAACATAGACACACGGAAGCCAAATCAGCTATGTCTTTTGATTTGCTCATCGCCAGTACAAGGATGCCAAATCATCTTAGATCTGCTTCAGGATAGACATCTGAATGCCAGATCTGCTATGTGTCTGCCCTGCTTCGAATATGGAGATGCCAGACTTCGATTTGCTCTCCGCCAGTGCAGAGATGCCAAATCATCTTAGATTTGCTTCAACGTAGACACGCGGAAGCCAAATCAGCTATGTCTTTTGATTTGCTCCTCGCCAGTACAAGGACGCCAAATCATCTTGGATCTACTTCAGGATAGACATCTGAATGCCAGATCTGCTATGTGTCTGCCCTGCTTTGAATATGGAGATGCCAGACTTCGATTTGCTCTCCGCCAGTGCAGAGATGCCAAATCATCTTAGATTTGCTTCAACGTAGACACGCGGAAGCCAAATCAGCTATGTCTTTTGATTTGCTCATCGCCAGTACAAGGATGCCAAATCGTCTTGGATCTGCTTCAGTATAAACATCTGAACGCCATATCTACTATGTCTTCGATGTTGTTCCCTATAAGCACAGGGATGCCAAATCTGTTATCTTCAACCTGCTCCCTATAAGCATAGGGATACTATATTGAAATCCTCAATCTTCATTGTCCCCTAGAGGACATAACCTGTAGAATGTGTATATGCTTATGCCGGAAGCTATGAGTCAAATGTTCCTAAGATGTTATGATGGCAAATGTTATGAGATGACCTCTATCCTAGACGTCACCACTCATTTACTCTAAGCATTATCCTTGCTCAGCCTGTAGGCCCACACCAATTTTCAAATGCCATGATCCCCTGAGGAGGGCTGTAGGATTTCCTTAGAATTAAATCGTTGGTTTTGTCCATTTACCTTTTGGACTGGAAGAAAGAAATTCCTTGAGTTCTTTTATAACCCTTACTTATGTGAATTTCTTGAACAATTGTCCTGTTTTAGTTTCTTGTGTTATCTAGAAATTCTAGAGTAATGCGCAAAACCTCATTTGTGAAAGTATCTAGTTCATCTATGATTATTTTGATGAAACATTCTTAAAGAATAATAGAAGATGAATAAAGCTCTGAGAACAATTGGGTTTGAATGAATTATCAAAAAAGATACAAAGAAAATTAATATGATAATCTATCTTTGAGAAGAAAAAGAGTCTAAAGATGGCAGACTAGCCAAAGGTTAGATGCCCTAGATATCGCCGCTTGAGCACTTATACATCAACTTCATGAAGACATGTGTTTAGAAGATTCAAAGTACTCTGTCGATGCCCCAGTATGCCACGTGTTCCCTTCTTCACTGAGCCAGATTACTAGATGCTTCAAAAATTTGAGCCGCCCTTTCAGGCTTTCGACTAAAAGCCCCTTTGGTCACAAGGTGCCCTTTACGGGTTTTCACCTTGGCCTCTCCATTTCCTCCTTTTTTTTTTTGATAAAATCTCAAGGCGCCCTTTGCGGGTTTTCACCTTGGACTTTCCTCTCCTCTAGACAAAGTATTTTTTGACTGTGTCTGAGTTCACTGGATTGGGTAAACTTTTCCCATCCATTTCCGCTAAGATCAATGCACCACCAAAGAAAGCTTTCTTCACGACATACAGCCCCTCCCAATTCGGCATCCATTTCCCCCTAAAGTCCTTTTGAATAGAAAGGATCTTCTTTAGTACAAGGTCTCCCTCGTGAAACTCTCTTGGTCGAACTTTCTTATCATAAGCTCGCATCATTTGTTTCTGATACATCTGACCATGTCGAATGGCTCTTAGCCTCTTTTCCTCTATCAAGTTCAACTGATCATACCGGGATTGAACCCATTCAGCTTCATCTAATTTTACCTCCGTCAATATTTGCAGGGAAGGTATTTCTACTTCAATAGGTAACACTGCTTCGATGCCATAAACTAATGAGAATGGGGTTGCCCCAGTAGAGGTTCTGACAGATGTTCTATAAGCCAGGAGTGCGAACGGTAATTTCTCATGCCAATCTCTGTAAGTCTCCGTCATTTTTCCCACTATCTTCTTGATATTCTTATTGGCGGCTTCCACTGCCCCATTCATTTTTGGGCGGTAGGGAGAAGAATTATGGTGTTTGATCTTGAACTGGTCGCAAACCTCTGCTATCATTTTGTTATTCAAGTTCAATGCATTGTCAGATATGATCTTTTCAGGCATTCCGTACCGACAAATGATTTCCTTCTTCAAGAACCGACTTCCAGCTGCCTTAGTAACATTCGTATAAGAGGTGGCTCTACCCATTTTGTGAAGTAGTCAATAACAATGAAGATAAACCGATGTCCATTCGAAGCTTTTGGTGATATTGGCCCGATGACATCCATGCCCCACATGAATTTTGTCTCCACAAATCTGACATTTATGGCATTTCTTGGCATAGCTGATACAGTCCCTTTCCATAGTGGCCCAATAGTAGCCAAACCTCATGATCTGTCTTGCCATTGTGAAACCATTCGCATGCGTCCCACATACACCTTCATGAACTTCTTCTAAAATTAGCTTGGCTTCCATAGCATCGACACATCTCAACAGTACTTGGTCTTTCCTTCTTTTGTACAAAATATCCCCGTCTAAGATGTAGTCACATGCTACTCTTCTCAAAGTTCGTTTATCAATTTCATCGGCTTGTTCAGGGTATTTACGATCTCTCACATATCGTAATATATCTTGATACCATGGGTTATCGTCCTTTTCTACTTCTTCAATATTACCACACTAAGCGGGAGCTTCATAGACACTCATTTGAATTGGTCTCATTTCCTCCTATTTATTCATCCTCATCATTGAGGCTAAGGTGGCCAAAGCATCTGCCATTTGGTTCTCGTCTCGTGGAAGATAATTAAAAGTAATATCCTCAAACTCCTCAAGCAACCCCAAAACTATCCTCCGATAATTGAGTAATTTAGGATCTCTCGTCTCCCATTCTCCCCTAAGTTGGTAAATTACCAACGTAGAGTCTCTATACACTTCCAAGGTTCCTATTCCTCATTCTATAGCTACTCTAAGCCCCATGATGCATGCTTCATATTCGGCCATATTATTTGTGCAATCAAAATCTAGTTTGCATGTGAACGGATAATGATCGCCATTTGAGAAGACCAAGACTACTCCAATTCCATTTCTAACAGCATTAGACGCCCCATCAAAATTTAGCTTCCAAGGAGAATTTTCAATTGCTGCTATACACATCAACTCCTCATTTGGAAAATCAAAGTTTAATGGCTCGTAGTCCTCTAGAGCCCTACTAGCCAAAAAGTCTGCTATCGCGCTTCCTTTTATAGCCTTCTGACTTACGTAGACTATATCAAACTCTGAAAGTAATATTTGCCATCTCGCCATTCTCCCATTTAAAGCTGTTGACTCCATCATGTATTTTAATGGATCTAGCTTTGAAATGAGCCAGGTGGTATGGTATAACATGTATTGTCTTAACCTCCGCGTTGTCCAAATTAGTGCACAACATAACTTTTCAATTGGCGAATATCTCATCTCACAGTCAGTGAATTTTTTGCTGAGGTAATAGATCGCCTTTTCCTTTCTTCCCGACTCATCATGCTGACCTAGCACACACCCCATAGAATTACTGAACACTGACAAGTACAGTATTAGTGGCCTATCTGGGTTAGGTGGAGATAATACCGGAGCATTCAACAAATATTGCTTGACCTTTTCGAAAGCTTTCTGGCATTCCTCATCCCAAGTACCTTGATTGTCCTTCCTAAGGAGGCAGAAGATCGGATCACATTTCTAGGTTAGTTGTGAAATAAACCGAGCGATGTAATTCAACCTTCCCAGAAATCCTCGAACCTCTTTCTGAGTTTGTGGTGGAGGTAATTCTCGAATAGCCTTGACTTTGTCCGAGTCAACTTCTATTCCTTTTTCACTAACTACGAAACCCAATAGTTTTCCTGACCTAGCTCCGAAGGTGCACTTTGCCGGATTGAGCTTCAATTGAAATTTCCTTAACCTTAAGAATAGCCTCCTCAAGACTTCAATATGCTCTTTCTCCGTTCGAGACTTAGCGATCATGTCATCAACATATACTTCAATGTCCCTATGCATCATATCGTGGAACAAATTTACCATAGCCCCCTGGTATATTGCCCCCGCATTCTTCAATCCAAATGGCATTATTTGTAGCAGAAAGTACCCCACAAGGTTATGAAGGTGGTTTTATCCATGTCTTCTGGATGCATCCTTATCTGATTATACCCCGAGAACCCATCCATGAAGGAAAACAACGAAAACCTTGCCGTGTTGTCTACCAAAGTGTCGATGTGTGGTAAAGGAAAGTTATCTTTTGGGCTAGCCTTGTTCAAATCCCTGTAATCGACGCACATCCGTACCTTTCCGTCTTTCTTAGGCACTGGCACAATATTAGCTACCCACTCAGAATACTTAACCTCCTGCAAGAACCCTGCATCGAACTATTTCTTAACTTCGTCTTTTATTTTCAGGATAATATCTGGCCGCATTCTCCGTAATTTCTGCTGGACTGGTTTGCAATCTTGTCTTATTGGAAGATGATGTACTATAATGTCCGTGCTCAACCCCGGCATATCCTGATATGACCATGCAAAAATATCCTTAAACTCTCGAAGTAACTCAATCAGACCCTGCCTTGTGTCCTTGGCAATCAGAGTTCCAATTTTCACCTCCTTTCCTTCTTCTAGGGCTACATTCTCTATCACCTCATTTTCACGGGGCCTAATTTGTTTATCCTCTGTTTTAGCATTCGTAAAAAATCTGGATACACATCGCAATCTGAGTCATCTTCCAAATCCTGAGGTTCCTCTAAACACATGTCCTGCTCGTAAGAGGGATCAAGACTTGCGGTATCAGTGCTCATGTCATTGATATCTAGGGACCTGTAGGGGTATGAAAGAATATACAAAGAATGAATGAATCTAAGGATGTTTGTTTATGTATCACGAATGGAAGCATGAAAAAAAAAGTTTAACGGAATATTGGTCGTTAAAAGGAGACAATACTCGTTCAAATAATTATGTTTTATTGAAATAATAATAGATGATCATAAGCCTATTTCACAAATGTAATTTCATTATTCTTAGGCTCTAGAATAACAAACATGTTTCGAGAATTACTCTGAAAAATTCCTAAAAACTACAGGAAGTTCCTCCGCAGTCCAATTGTCCAAAGAGCTTCCCGGTTCATAAGGGCGAATGTCTTTGAGGCTTCCTTGTTCCAGTTCCTCATCATGTACAGCATTAATTTGATGACCTTCTTTCACAAGTAACCCTCCTGACACGAAGGTTTTGGAAATGAGAGGGAATGTCATTAGTTCCCACTCCACTTCTCTTCCGTTCAATCGCGCCTTTCTTCTCTCTTGGTGCTTCTCAATTTCCTTCACCCTTTGCTTATGATCTGGTTTGAAACCTAAACCAAAGCGGTCCTTCTTTTCAATCGCCTTTGGGACTTGAATCCCTCCTTGCAAATGTCTTCCTAATCCTCTCCCTAGCAATGCTCCCTTCCCTATCATCATTTGCAGGGCCATCCTTATGGCTTTGGACATCTTAGGTATCGGCACCTCACTCCCTTCTGAAATGAAGGTCGCATTAATGATCTCCAAAGAGCGGAAGGAACACTCAACAGCTTCTTCATTCGCCTCAATATAAGGGGCCTTGCTAGTAACTGTCGCTATAATGTCTTCTTCGGCATTGATGGTTATCAATCGTCCATCATTCACTAACTTCAATTTTTGGTGCAATGAGGAGGGTACCGCCCCTGCCGAGTGTATCCATGGTCTCCCCAACAAACAGTTGTAGGAAGGTTTGATGTCCATCACCAAGAAATCAACTTCGTATGTATTTGGCCCAATCTCTAAGGGAATGTCAATTCGTCTCATAACTTTTCTCTCAGTTCCATCAAAGGCTCTTACCACATTGTGATAGGTTTTCATGTGCGAACTGTCGATAGGCAGTCTATTAAGTGTGGACAACGGAAGGACATTCAGCGCTGATCCATTGTCAACAAGTACGCTTAGAAATGTATATCCCTTACACCGAGTAGTGATATGCAAGGCCCTAGTCGATCCCATGCCTCCTTGCGGGATTTCATCATCATTGAAGTAAATGAAATTGTCCGCACTGATGTTATTTACCAACTGATCCAACTTATTGACGGATATGTCATGAGTGATATATGTTTCATTGAGCACTTTTAACAACACATCTCGATGCACCTCGGAACTTAGAGGTAAGGCCAACATTGATATACGGGCTGGCTGCCTACGTAACTGCTCGACCACGCTGTACTCACTGTGCTTAAGGAACTTCAGAAATTCCTTAGCCTCTTTTTCCCTCACTGGCTCTTTAACGGGCATTTCAGTCTCCTTCATCTTCTCATCCTCGACCTCTTTTCTCTTTGCGGGCTCCACTCTAATGCCCTCCATATCATAGCGTTTACCACTTCGTGTATGGGAACCCTCCTTTTGTGCTTCTTTAGACGCACTGGCTATGCTCTCATCCTTTGGTACTGTCACACTACAGTCGTAGCTCCATGGCACCCTCTTGTCGTCTTTATAAGGAAAAGAACTCGGTTTATGGATGATAACTTTAGGCGCTATTTGTGCCCCTATTTCAATATTCCTTGGCATGGATATAATAATTTTTGGCCGGCTAGTTCCTTGTCGTTCATTTTCCAACGCGCATATTTGTTCTTCACAAGAACTACCTTCGAAAATTTGCAGTTCTTTGTTGTCCATAAAGCCTTGCACCAAGGCCTTGAATTCTCCGCAATCTTGGATCACATGACCCACCTCTCCATGGAATTTACAACAGTTCCCCATTCTCTCTTAACCATCTCCTCCCATACTGTTTCCATAGGCATCTTCACCTCAGTGATATCTTCTTTGATTTTTTCTTCCCTAGTTTCACCAACGGCATTCACTCCATGATCTGGCAGCGGATTTTCAGTATTTAGGGTACTATCAAATTTCACGACCCCCTTCTTAATGAGCCTCTCGACAACTCTTTTAAATCCAAGGCAATTTTCAATTGAGTGCCCCGGTATCCCTGTATGGTATTCGCATGTAGCATTGGCATCATACCATTTGGCGTATGGTGGTTGTAATGGTTTCAAGTGAAATGGAGCAATAGCACGTGCATCATATAAGCTTTGAAAAAGCTCTCGATAAGTCACAGGGATAGGGGTGAACTGTATCTTTTCTGAATTCTGTCTTGAACCTGATTCTTGTTTCTGAGTATTTTGTTGCTCAACCGCGGCTGCTTTAGGTTGACCAACCATGATCGTCTTTGAGTTGAAGTTATTTATGTTGTTCACTTCGTTATCTTTCCTTCTTGAGGCCATTCTTTTAGTCGCTTCTCCCTCAATTTTGCCCCCTCTTATAGCGTTCTCAATCATTTCTCCCACCATAACTATATCTGCGAAACTCTTTGTGGTGCTTCCAATCATATGAGTAATAAACGGAGCCTTTAATGTATTGATAAACAGCATGGTAGTCTCCTTTTCCAACAGAGGCAGCTGCACTTGCATTGCCACCTCCCTCCATCTTTGAGCATATTGCCTAAAATTTTCATTAGGCTTTTTCTCCATGTTTTGTAACGTGATTCTATCAGGTGCCATGTCATCCACATGGTTGTACTGTTGCAGGAAGGCTTGTGCAAGATCTTTCCAAGAACTGATTTTGGCACGGCTCAACTGATTGTACCACTTGGCTACCGCTCCCACTAAACTGTCTTGAAAACAATGAATCAACAGCTGATCATTGTTCACATACCCGGTCATTCTCCTACAGAACATCGTAATGTGTGCCTCTGGGCAAGTAGTCCCGTTATACTTCTCAAATTTGGGCATCTTAAATTTGTGAAGAAGCACCAAGTCTGGGACTAAGCTTAAATCCTTGGCATCAATCCCGTGATGATTGCTAACGTTTTCCAACATCTTAAACTTTTCCTCCAACCACTTGCAGCGATCTTCCAACTGTTTCAAGGATTCAGTTGCCATCCTTTCCTTCTCCATTATATCCAAATCAGGAATATTATCTCCTAAATTGAATCCCGATCCAGATGGAAAATTCACAGGAATTCCAGCATCAACCTAGCCATGTTGAGGCCTTACAGTAACGGATGGCCTTCTAGGTGGTGCCTCAGTTTGTATTGGTTCATGAGGTGGAGTGAAACCCGGAGGATGATCCTCACCCTCTTCATCAGTGATAGCCATAGGAGCCTTTCCTTTATCAGTGGCCCTTAGCAGCTGAGCCATTTCTGCCATCATATTCCTTTGAACCTCCATCATCTGCTCCCTCATGTCATTTTGCATCTTAGCCAATTGCTCTTGCAACTGGTCCTGCATGTCCTTTTGTAACTATTCAAATCTTTGATCCATATTCTTGGTTTTGGTGCGAGTACCGTAAGGGTGAGTGGGTTACAGATTTTCTCTCTCTCACTGTAATAATTTTAACTAATTAGGGTCTTTCTATAACCTTTAAGTGCACATGATGCAATGAGATGCTATGCATATGTATGAATACAAAAGGATATCGATTCTGATTCAACTTCATTTTAGGAAACGTTATTTAAGGAACCAAAATCTTTTCATAAAATAGATTACAAATACGCTTTCACCCGTAGGCCTAAAGTCTTTACCCGATCTAACAATGAAGCTAGCTCTCGACCCCTATCTGATACAGACTCATAGACTATACTTAACACACTAGCTTGTGCTGCTAAATCTTGCAAGTGTTCAGCAACCCCATGAATTTGGTTTATAGCCTCCTCCATGAGGTGGTCTCTTCCTTGGACTTGTTCCTGCGAATGGTAAAGTTCTTCTTTCCAACACTCCTCTCGTGCCTCAAACTGCTCGATTCGATGTTCACAATTATGCAAAGCTATCTCTAACTCCTCTACCTTGCTTTCTAACTCCTCAATTCTACCTAAGCTCGCCTTCAACTCAGCTACAGTGTTACGACTTCGGTAGTGATGTATAGTACGCCCCAGTTCGGTCACCCTAGTTTTTAACCCTTGATTTTCCTCTTTCAAGTTTTGGCTTTGAGTTTGCATTTCTCGAAACCTCCTTTCCCAATGCTCAACTTTGGCCTTTTCTTCTTGAATTTCTTGCTGCCACTGATCTGAAGATTTCCCCAATCCAGCCCTTTTTAACAATGATTGTGCCTTCTTGTAATGCATTTTTAAATCATCTCTATCCTCCTCGATTTTCCTCTTTTCCTTTCTTACTTTCTCAGTCTCCATCTTTTGGACATCAACGTCTAAGCTCAAATGCAACTTCTCCTCCTCAAGCTTCTTGATCTTCTTCTCAAGCTCCAAATTCTTCCTCTCGAACTCTTGCTTTATAAGCTCAAACTCCGATGGAATTATTCGTAGGCTTTCCTCCAACGATCTAGCAACCCCTAAAATTGACCTAGGGATGTTATCGTTAACTCTCTGGCTAAACCATCTCTTATACTCAAGAGTCGACATCGAACCCTCAGCCAAAATCTTCATATAACAAGGCTTCTTCCAAGCCTCAGAGATATCTCGCATCCTTTTCTTATAGTGATCTCCTTTATAAGAGAAATCGATTTGAGCCAAACCTTGGGTAACCGGTATGAATTGCCTTGCTCGGTATTGTCTTAAAACAAGCAATGGCGTATATCCAACAACTCCCCAAATCCCAGGAAGAGGCACCCAATCAAAGCTGCCACAACGATAAAGGACTTCACTAGGAGTCATCCAAGGTGCCTCCCACATAATATCCTCCTCTCGAAGATTCTAAAGAATATCAATCCACCTTTCTTCCGAAATGTCATCTCTCTTAGGCACAGTGGCTGCCTCTTTCATGGGAGAATAACCCTCAAAGAATACTCGACAAGGAGGTTTATCGAGTTTCCAGAAAAGGCTGTGGAACCAAACTAGTAACAACTGCGCGCATCCAATGAATCTACCCTCACCGGCTCTCCGACATGCGCTCAAAGATCTAAAAGTTTCTGCCAAGATGGTCGGTACTGGTGTATTCTACTTACCAACATGATCAAACAAATCTGCGACCGCCTCATCTATATGCCCTAACGCCTTTGGGAAAATTAGCAAACCGTAAATACCCAAAGCAAAGACATCAACCTTTTTCTTTATGTCTGGGTGCACCAATATCAAATCTCTCAAAACGGCCCATGGAACACACTTACTATCACCCTTTTGCTGTACACGAGCTACAACCCACTGCTCACTCATCCCAGTAATCATCATCAACTTTTTTGTAAAAGTTGGAAAGCTAGCAGGCCTCACATAAGCCTTATGGCCCTGAATGCTCGGACAACGCAATAAAGTCGTATACTCCTCCAAAGTAGGTACTAGATCAACATCACCAAACGTAAAGCAACTATAAGCAGGGTTCTAGAACTGTACCATAGCCTGAAATAAGTGTCTATCTACTTTGACGTCTAGCAGGTAAGAAAGATCTCCATAAGTCTGAAAGAAAAGCTGCCTAGCCTCCTCATCCAACTGAGTCCAAATGTTCCTCAGTTCCTGGAAATCAAACTGAGTCGAACTAACACGAGTAAAATCCCACAACTCCGATGCATATCCCTCGGTGACACTATCTCCTTTTTCCAACTGGGTTTTCTCTGACCATGTACAGACGAAAGAGTTGTCCTCCACTTTATTAAGATATTCGTTCCTCATTATAAAACTTCCTAACTCAGAAATCGAACCTTGAATCGACACCTTTTAATGATGAATGACATGCAATAATAACAAAAAAACGAGTTAGTATCATAAACATATATAACAAACAAACACTTATAAAGGTAGGTACTAGAGGGTATCACCATACTACCTAGGGCTAGCACTTAAAGCTCATTATATGAGGTTCAGTTCTAAAGTAAAGGGTACCCAAACCAGCAGATTCCTCGATCCTCACCCATGATAGGCTCATATGGACCAAGTTCGGTTTAGGGGGATTCATTTCCCTACGACCATACGGAGATGAAAATCTCACGAAGTCTATAGGTACATATGTTTCCCGGAAGCAATCCACTAACTCATACGAAGGTGATAACCTCACGAAAGCTTAGTTTCTTACTCTCACTTAAAGGTGCGACCAACGGTCATGCAAATGCCACGTGTGCAGATAAAATAACAAATATATACAGCAAACACATGAAAAAGGGATCTTTATTTTTAAAAGTCTTTTCAACTTTTAGCATTAAGACAGAAAGTTATCAATTTTGGCTTGACTCTCTTATTGCCCCCAGTGGAGTCGCCAAGCTGTCGAAACCATTTTTTTAAGAGGTTTTGGAAAAACGGGGTCGACTTTTTTTAAAAAATGAAAACGGGAGTCGCCACCAATCAGTTTAAGTGTGATTGAACCACTTTCAAACCATTTTTGTTTGAAATCACTTGTTTTGGTCTACGAAATCAAGAAAAATGGGTTCGGAAATCGGTTACATACGAGGAAGGGTTAGCACCCTCGTAACGCCCAAAAATTGGTACCAAATTGAATAACATTCAGTCTTTAATGCTAAATTTTTGAAAATATTTAAAAATATGATCCCTTTTGAAATTAGAGTAATTCAAGTTTAAAGCCGAGATTCTTTCGTTCAAAAGAATACAAATATCACATCCAGCATGATAGGACACGATATTCTAAAACTTTTGTGACTAAAATCATCTCGTATTTTAGAAAGCCATTTAGGAGGGTATTTTAAGCATTTAGGCAAACGGGAAATCGCAACCCAGCATGTTAGGGCACTATTTCCCAAATTCCTAAATACGTAAAACATTGCCTTTGTTTTAAAGCGTTTTTATATTTGTTTCATTTTAGTATGATGCAATTAAAACGATATATCATAAGATAGCAAAATTTAAACAATTATAACACATGCTTTAATACAAATATAATATAACAACATTTCATGCAACATACAGTATGGAAATAATAACATAAATAATCAATTCTATGCAAATACGTACAATAATAACATAAAGAGAATAAAATAAAGAAAAATGTATACTAAAAATAATTATCAAATTTAAAAAGAATAAAAATTGAAAAGATAAACATAAAGTATTTTAAAAAGATCAATTAATAAAAGTTAAATATATATATATATATATATATATATAATAGGAGCAAAACTTTGTAAGAATTTTTTTATAACATACAAATTAGATATTTTAAAAAAAAATTTACAAATTTACAAATTATACAAAATAATATAAAATGTAAATATATATATATAACAAAGTATATGATTTAAAGTACAATACAATACAATAAATAATAAACCAAATTTTATTTTCATAATAAACTATTTTAGAATATAGTATAATATACAAAATAATAATAACAATAATGTACAAAAATAATATATAATTTTAAATAATAATGAAAATTTTAAAAATATTCGATAAAAAATAATAATTCAAAATAAAATGAATAATCAAATTTTATACATATAAAATAATAATAAAATAACAATCATAAAAATAATTTTATATTTTCGAAAAAAAATATTAAAACATAATAGATTGAATAAAATAATTCGCATAAAAACAATTTTATATAATACATTTTAAAATATATAATAGAATACAAAGTAAATAATATATAATTATTAGTGATAAAAAATATCTATATATGTGAAAATAATAGAATAATAGATAATAAATTTTTATATAAAAATAAATATGTTATATAAAAAGGATTAAAATTAAAGTTAAATAAAACTACATGGCTAATTTTAAAATAATAAAAAGAACTTGGGCTTAATAGAAACGCGCGTTGAACTTCGAGGACTCATCGGGCAATTAGCCCTAATCCTAAAACGACATCGTTCCAGAAATAAGCCTTAAAACAATAGCTAGGACTAAATTGGAATGAAAATAAAATATTAGGGCCAAATTAAAATAAAATAAAAATTGATTTACAAATGTTGAAATTATGGAAGGACCATTTGGGCAATTAGCCCTTTAAACAAAAACACGCGGATCCTCCCCGGGTCTTCGGGTCAACGCGCGGATCTTCTCCCCGGGTCTTCGGGTCAACGCGCGGATCTTACTTAAAACGGTGACGTTTTAAGTCTTATTAGTTTAAGCCAAAACGACAGCGTTTTGTTAAGGCTATATAAGCCATTTCTGCTAAAAAAAATCATTTTGTTTCTGCCCTCTTAAAAAAAACTCAGAGAAAATTCTCTGAAGTGAGGGGAGAGAGAGAACTCCGAGTATTCAGGCCTCCGCTCGGTCGGACCACCATCATCAGACCCACGCGCCCACGCGCCCACGCGCCACCGTCGGCTCCACCGTGTAGGGTGGCCGGTGTTTGGAAAACTTCGTTTTCCCAGGCGAGATGAGCGGTAACTTCTTTCCCTTCTTATATTTCAGTAATATTTACTTAAAAATGTATAGATTCGCATGCATATGACTGAAACTGAAACGAAATAGCAAAGAAATAAAATATCACCTTAAAAATATGTATTTACTTTATTACTGTTCCAGTATCCGTCCCCTTTTTACAACGTTTGGTATTTGGTTTTTATAGCCTCTGATTATTACAAGTTTTGGAAAGAAATCAGAGATTTCTTTTTCATATTTGCTTTATATATTTGCTTTCCTTTTTGTTTGCTGTGATTTTTGCATATCTGTTGCGATTCTCTTGCCTTTTCTTGCAAATCTACTTCGATTCCCCTTCCATTTCTTGCAGATAGCTTGCGAAGATCCCAGTGGCTCTGCTGGAAGGTCGTGGTTCGTCGAAGGGTCAGAGACAATGCATTGATGGCCTGAGACAGTGCATTGAATGTCGCCTCGATTTTTAGGAAGCTGGACAGATACTCGGGTGACGTGGCGAAGCTTCTGGATCCCTGTTGCGGCGCTGGACAGCTCAATCTCTTAGGGTTTTTCATTTCACCCAAGCTGTTTTGGGCCTTTTGGGCTGACTATGTAATTGGGTAGCAGTTAGGCTAGGCTATTTGGGCTACGGGTGTATTAAAGGTACACAGGTAGTGGGTCATGAGTACACTGGTCTTGGGTTCTATTGGACTAAAGTTTATTGGGCTTGTACACGGGACACTTTTTAAAATAAATAATTATTTAATTATTTATTTCATTTCTGTGTTTTGTTTTATTTTGGTTTTTCAAATGGGATTCCAACGAGCCCAGGCAGAATTAGGTGATTACAATTAGTACAGGTATGTACAACAAGTTTATAAGCATTAACTTCATGCTATTGTGAGTTCATGGTTTTCACAAGAATATTTTTGTGAAAGCCTTGTGATTATTGATCCATGCTTGTGATGTATGAAATACATGGTAAATTAGGTTAGCGATCGTGTAATTGGCTTTAAAGCCAAGTTGAGTTATGATATAACATGTCTTATTTGAACAAATTGTGATTTATCGGATATGAGGAAAAAGGAAAGATTAGCATAATTGCTTAGCACAATGATTATGGGAAAATATGCGCTTTAAACAATTGAAAGATGTTAAAATATATGCTTGAAAAGTGAATACTCATAATTAATGTGCATGTTTATTATGAGGTTGTGAATGATTGGATAATTGTGGTTGTAACACCCTAAACCTGGCCTAGAAGTCTAAACCAAATTCGAAATGTTACATTGATAACTGAAGTGATCGTGAGAGAATTTACAAAAACCAGTTATCACCACAATCCAAATATTTAATTGCTTAAAAATCATTTAATAAAAATTAAAAATAATTTTAATAAATAGTCAGAAACCAATAAACGAGTAAAAATTTAAAATGGAAACTATACCACAATATTATAATTCTTTACATTTTCCAAAATAGTGTAATCAAAATATAAGTCAGAAAATAAAACTGAAATAAACTTTTGCAACGATGATTATCCGAGGCCTCCACGTACTAGGTCCAGCACTAGAATTCTGAAAAGTACCTGAAAGAAAAACAAAAGAGGGGGTGAGCTACACGAGTTCAGTGTGAGATCAAACCGACTATCTACAGAATTAGAAATAGAAAGCCAACAAGCAGTTCAGATGCGTAACATACTTACAGATCTGTGCAGAATCAGTTGGTACATTCATAATGGACGTACCGACAGATAGCAGTATTTAAAGCATGTTATATACACACTCAAATACCCTAAGTAACATTCAGTCACAATAACAATAATTTTCAAATTCACAGTCTCACAGTCACTATAGCTATTCAATCGGTCAGTTACAATCAGAGTCTATAAAATTCACACAACCATATGTGCTTTTCAATCGAACAGAGATACTTAGATACACAGTGGTGTCATTTAGACAACAGAAGTAATCAAACAGTCGTGATGCACGCAGATCACACAAACGAATGCGTATGTATGCATTTAATTTACAGAATCACCCACCCATCCAGCCAACACACCTTTCCATCCATCTCTACACTTACTATGGGGTTTAATACACCCACTTATCCCTACACTTACAAGTTGTACTGAAAGCGGTACATATCAGTATAATGCAACTAGTCTGCCAGTCAATAGGCTTGAGAGCCTCTCAGTAAGTCTACGATCCTTAGGGTATTGGGACTGCTCATGACCCTTTGGGTATTGGAGCTATCAGTAAGCAGGTAAACTGTCAAATCATATATTACACAGCAAAGCTGGCGTATAAGCTGTACAGTGCCATGCGATAAACCGTGGTACAGTCATGCAGTAGAACTACCAAATTAGATAAGGGTACGTAACATAGCTAACATACATGCGGTATAGTGCAATGCGATAAACTGCTATACCAGTAAATTGTAGCTGAACTGCCAGATCAGTCAATGGTACGTAGCGTAGCCAACATACATACTATACGGTGTAGTGCGGTAATCCACTATACAATCCAGTTATAGTAAAACTGTTAGTTCAATTTAGTATCAGTCTTCCTTCTATTCAAAACCCCATCCCAAATCACTTTATGCACATATATGTATGTATGTAATCTCATGTACAAAATTAGAATACCAATTCCAGACAATCATTCAGAGGCAGACACTCACATTCAATCAATCAGAATTAGAGATGAGCACACTCATTTACCTAGTTTTAATATCAGTCATGCAACGCAATCATTCACTAGCAACATACAATTCAAGTTCAGAACAGAGTCGTACTTACCCTTACTAAAGTTTAGCCAAGGGTTGAATCATACAGAGTCACAAATACGCTTAAATTTGACCTAAAACCAACATTTGACAAGATAGGGCCACACGCCCGTGTGCTCCGGTCGTGTGGAGCAACCCAGGCTGTGTGGGGGTCCAAACACCCGTGTAAAAGTAGCACAAGGCCATGTGAAAGAGGCACATGCCTGTGTGAAGCAGGGACATGCCCGTGTGATCAGGCCATGTAACTCACTGTCCAATTTCGCTAAAATGAAGTGCAGGTCAGATACGATCGTGTTATGGTCTTACACGTCTATGTGCTTTACCAGACACGACTGTTTATCCAGCACACACACCCGTGTGGGATCCCTAAATTCCCAAATCAGCCATACGGTCGTGTGGCCAGGCCGTGTGACTCAAAATCACTGAATCCATAAATCCCAAATTCACATGCCCATATGCCTCGAGGACACGACCGTGTGAAAATCGAAAAATTTCCTAAATCAGCCACACGGCCTTGTGGCCAAGCCGTGTGGCACCTTAATTGCATTGGAAACCCTAATTCCTAAAAGCACATGGCCGTGTGAATTGACACACGCCTGTGTGGCCACTGGGGATGTCACGAAACAACCCTAGAACAGCTGTAAAATCACAGTTTTGGCCACCAAAATAGTTCCCAACCTTAGTGGAAACACAAAAATTTATATACTTTTTCATGCCTTTTTTGCCTTAAAATCATGCTATTCCGATTAAATTCTTGTAAAAAAATAATTAAATATTATAAAATCATTAAATTGTGTTAAAAATATGAACATGATGAATTTTAATTAATTTTATAGTTAATTTTGATTAATATTGGTTATTTTTGACAGAATTGCATAAAGGGCGAAAAATGGCCCGCAGACACTGCGAGAAGAACAAAACTGAGAAGTAATTTGGAGTAACGAGACGAACTAATTTCCAGCCCAAGACGATCCAGAAATGCATATTAATTCATAATTAAATTAATTTTAATTTATTTCCTATTTAATTTAGGTTAAATAAATTAATTTTCATTAATTATGGAGAAAGGGCCTAGTGAACCGCACTGGTTGAACCGAATGGAGTGAGACGAACTAGCCACTAATTGGGCTGACCAGAACCGTCCATAGGCTGACCCAAATCATCAATTTAGCTGATTAAATATGCTTGCAAAAAGGCCCTTGAGAAATATCCAATTTGCATTCAAACCCCACCTTTATTTAAGGCTTTGTAGATTTGCCCCATCCCTAAAATAGCAAAGTTGAAAGCTTCAACCTTGCCATGTGTGTGGTCGACCATAAGGGGGCTCTTTGGCTGATGGGATTTGCTATTTTTAGCAGCAACAATCAGCTATAAAAGCCACCCCTTATTGATTATTTCACTCATCCCTCATTCACTCAACATTCTCTCATTCTCTCTTCCCCTCCACTCTCTTTTCTCTCCATTTTCCATCCAATTTTCCTATAGTCTTATGCCGATTTCTCCTGTTGGAACAGAGGTATTATCCCAGCCATTTTGTGCAGCAAGCAAAGTGTTCGTAGAAGCCTTGACCGGCGAGGACAACGGAGACGAAGAGGGAGCAATCAGTCATGTAATACCCCAAATTGGGCCTAGAAGTTAGCCCAAATTTGGTGGTGTCACATTGAAAAGTTGGTTTCAAAAATGGTTTTGTTAAAAAATTAATTCCAAACAAACTAAGCTTGGTAGGAATTTACTTAGTTAAAAATCGATGAATTAAAAATATATATAAAAACATGTTTATTAAATAAAACAGAAACTAAATAAATCCCAAGTAAATAGTGAAATCAGAGTTACATAGCCTTAATATATCACAGTAAAAGTAATTATTATAAAACACTTATTAAAAATATATTTACAATCCCTAAGTAACTTGTAGTGTGGCTATCTTTGAGTCCTCTCCCACATCAAGCCTTCTATTGAGGATCACCTGAAACATTAAATTATAAAGGTGTGAGTTTCGAAACTAAGTGTGTACGACCCTTGGCAAACAAATCAATTCATTATACACATATCACATTGGGCCTAAGCCCTAACAATAACGGTGGTCTGGGCCTTAGCCCACATTGACCTCATATCATACCAGAATTACATGTATGCAAATGTTCCTATCCCAAATCCAGCCACTACACTCCACCCGTACAACCCCTACACTCCTGTGGGGATGTCTACATCATCCCACCCATCCTCTACACTCCAAAGGTAGCACCGGTTGCGGCACTACTCACGTTGCAGCAAGGCTGCTGTATATGTGCGGTGTAGCAAAGCTACTCGGTGGGTTAAAACCCTACGGTGGCAAGCGACTATGTGATCCTCAGAACACTTCCTCCGTATCATCAAAACCCACCCAAGTGCAACACACAACTCATAAATGTATCATACACAATTTTCATATATTTTCACAGAATAAGCACTTAGGGGTATTTTGGTCATTTCACTACCCAGGGGTATTTTCGTAAATCTACCCTACAGGGGTATTTCGGTACTCTTACCCTACGAGGGTGTTTTAGTAGTTCTACCATACAGGGCATTTTCGCAATTCTACCTTAGAAGGGCATTTCTGTAATTTTATCCTAGAAGGGTATTTCCGTAATTCTACCTCAGAAGGGTATTTTCATAATTTTCTAATGATACAGATTTTAATTATGGATTTTGGCCTATCAACAAGTCCTCGTTCTGCACCAGGTAGGATTCAAGAGAAGAGGAGGTGGGTCACTCAGATCGCTTAAGTACGAGGCTCTTACCAGATCCAACCCTAGACATGCACACATCCATTGCCACACCTTAGTCTAGCGACTTGTCCACAGGTTTTTTTAATTATTTAATTAAGTCTTATGTAAAATTTGAGAGATCAGAACTATGTCTATAGTCCATTAAAACCCTAACATGCATTTCTACAATCCCACAAGGCCTACTAGGCCCAACCATATACATAAAACCTATTAAGCCCAACATGCTTATGTAGCCCATTAGGCCCGATCATAACTCAATCATACAATCACACATACTAATCCATCATAAAATTTCATATCACAACTTTGCCACTTTGGGCCCACAAATTCGGCAGGCCCATTAGGGACTTCGAGATTTCAGCTTTTGCCGATTTGCCGTGTGTGTAGTATATGTACACACCTGATTGACAACCCGTACTACACTATTCTCAGCCTTGGCCTACAATCAAAATCACTTTCGAATCAATACTATACCTTAAACTACAACTTAATTAAATCTCAAAGCCTTACCGTAACCTTACTGTGTACCTTCAGCTTTTCTAGCCTTTCCTTTAGCAATTAATCCCGAATATTCTTAGATTTGCATCAACACACATATTCTATCAACATCAGATGACTTGTCTTCCACACGAGTCACCCTTATAGGCTACACATATATTCGGCCACCCCCTTAAGAAACCAAAATTGAGAATGAGACACTTACCGAAACTTGCCTTCAAACAAACGGCCTAGATATCTGCTATTTAAGCAATCGACTTTTCAACACTAACTTAAGGATGGTAATCAAAGATGAATAGTGATGAAGGAAAAGAAATTGGCAAGGGAGATATGAGTATTCGGCTTTCAAGAAATCAATGATGATATTCGGCTTTTTGAGAAACAAAGAAACTTAATGGAAATTGGTAAAAGAATGAAAAGGAAGAAGAAAGGTTCACAATAGAATGAATTCGGCAAAATAAACCAAAACCTTCATGCACATTCGGCATTCCTTTAAATAGGCACAAGCTGATTCAAGCCTCCCTTGCAGTCCCATTCCCTCTCTCTCTCAATGTCCTATTTTCTCTCCATTATCTCCACCTTAAAAATCTCTCCTGAACACTCCCCTTTGAGTCCATCTTCACACCACTTCCAACCTTCTAGAAGGCCAAAATTAAACTCCTAAAAATACTTAGCTAGGATCCAAAACTCAAGGCCCGATATTTCTAGGCCCAAAATTCGGGGTGTTACAATTCACCCCTCCTAAAAAAAATTTCGTCCTCGAAATTTCTAAGTAACACGGTGGTCGTGTATCCACTACGCTACCGCTGCGCACTCTGATCTAAATAATTTTAATACACACCCAAGACATCCACCTAACACTTCCACGGTCTTTGCTGCGGCCTCTTGCACCTTTTCTAGCGCTCATCGCTGCGTATGTATTTCTGGATTAACGAATTTTATGAAATTAGTTCGTAATTCCACTGTTCAAAGCAAATGACTTATGTAAGCAGCAATTTAGAAGCTATTTTTCGCAGTAGTAAATCCACTACAAGCTTAAGTTTCCTAAGAGCTTTAGTCTCTAAGAACCAATTTTTTAAAGTAGCTCGATATCTAACTACAGTTTACTAATTTAAACAAGTTTAGTAACAGAAAAACTTACTTGGCTTGACGTCGAGGGCTCGGTGAACCACACTTCAAGAAACCTGTAAAAACCTTTTAGTCTATTTTTTTAAAAACCCAAAATCTAAGACCCACTTCATAGTCCAAGCTTTACAACCGGGCTCTGATACCACTAAATGTAACATACCAAACCCGGCCTAGAAGTTAGCCCGTGGTGGTGTCACATTGAAAAGTTGCTTTCAAAAACGGTTTTGATAAAAACTTAGTTCCAAACAAAGTAAGCTTGGTAGGAATTTACTTAGTTAAAAATTGATGAATTAAAAATATATATAAAAACATGTTTATTAAATAAATGATAACTAAATAAATCCCAAGTAAATAGTGAAATCGGAGTTACATAGCCTTAATACATCACAGTAAAAGTAATTATCATAAAACACTTATTAAAACTATATTTAAAATTCCTAAGTAACTTGTAGTGTGGCTATCTCCAAGTCCTCTCCCACGTCGAGCCTTCTATTAAGGATCACCTGAAACATTAAATTATAAGGGTGTGAATTTCGAAACTCAATGTGTACGACTCTTGGCAAATAAGTCAATTCATTATACACATATCACATTGGGCCTAAGCCCTAACAATAACGGTGGTCTGGGCCTTAGCCCACATTGACCTCATATCATACCAGAATTACATGTATGCAAATGTTCCCATCCCAAATCCAACTGCTACACTCTACCCGTACCAACCCTACACTCCTGTGAGGATGTCTACATCAACCCACCCATCCTTTACACTCTAAAGGTAGCACCGGTTGCGGCACTACTCACGTTGTAGTAAGGCTGCTGTATATGTGCAGTGTAGCAAAGCTACTCTGTGGCTTAAAACCCTATGGTGGCAAGCGACTAAGTGATCCTCAGAACACTTCCTCAGTATCATCAAAACCCACCCAAGTGCAACACACAATCCATGAATACATCATACACAATTTTCACATATTTTCACATAATAAGCACTTAGGGGTATTTTGGTCATTTCACTACCTAGAGGTATTCGTAAATCTACCCTACAGGGGTATTTCGGTACTCTTACCCTACGAGGGTGTTTTAATAGTTCTACCTTACAGGGCATTTTCGTAATTCTACCTTACAAGGGTATTTCTGTAATTTTATCCTAGAAGGGTATTTCTGTAATTCTACCTCAGGAAGGTATTTTTGTAATTTTTTAATGATACAGATTTTAATTATGGATTTTGGCCCATCAACAAGTCCTCGTGGCTAAAGTGAACGGATACTATGCACCAGGTAGGATTCAAGAGAAGAGGAGGTGGGTCATTCGGACCGCTTAAGTACCAGGCTCTTCCTAGATCCAACCTTAGACATTTTTAATTATTTAATTAAGTCTTATGTAAATTTTGAGATATCAGAACTATGTCTATAGTCCATTAAAACCCGAGCATGCATTTCTACAATCCCACAAGGCCCACTTAGCCCAACCATATACATAAAACCCATTAAGCCCAACATGCTTATGTAGCCCATTAGGCCCGATCATAACTCAATCATACAATCACACATACTAATCCATCATAAAATTTCATATCACAACTTTGCCACTTTAGGCCCACAAGTTCGGCAGGCCCATTAGGGACTTCGGGATTTCGGCTTTTGCTGATTTACCGTGTGTGTAGTGTATGTGCACACCTGATTGACAACCCGTACTACATTATTCTCAGCCTTGGCATACAATTAAAATCACTTTTGAATCAATACTATACCTTAAACTACAACTTAATCAAATCCCAAAGTCTTACCGTAACCTTACCGTGTACCTTCGACTTTTCTAGCCTTTCCCTTAGCAATTAATCCTGAATATTCTTAGATCTGCATCAACACACATATTCTATCAACATCAGATGACTCGTCTTCCACACGAGTCACCCTTATAGGCTACACATATATTCGGCCACCCCTTTAAGAAATCGAAATTGAGAATGAGACACGTACCGAAACTCACCTTCAAACTAACGGCCTAGATATTGCTATTTAAGCAATCAACTTTTCAACACTAACTTAAGGATGGTAATCAAAGATGAATAGTGATGAAGGAAAAGAAATTGGCAAGGAAGATATGAATATTCGGCTTTCAAGAAACCAATAATGATATTCGGCTTTTTGAGAAACAAAGAAACTTAATGGAAATTGGTAAAAGAATGAAAAGGAAGAAGAAAGGTTCGCAATAGAATGAATTCGGCAAAATAAACCAAAACCCTCATGCACATTCGGCATTTCTTTAAATAGGCACAATCCGATTCAAGCCTCCCTTGCAGTCCTATTCCCTCTTTCTCTTAATCTCCTATTTTCTCTCCATTATCTCCACCTTAAAAATCTCTCCTGAACACTCCCCTTCGAGTCCATCTTCACGCCACTTCCAACCTTCTAGAAGGCCAAAATTAAACTCCTAAAAATACTAAGCTACGATCCAAAACTCAAGGCCCAATATTTCTAAGCCCAAAATTTGGGGTGTTATAATTCACCCCTCCTAAAAAAAATTTCGTCCTTGAAATTTCTAAGTAACACGGTGGTCGTGTATCACTACGCTACCACTGCGCACTCTGATCTAAATAATTTTAATACACACCCAAGACATCCACCTCACATTTTCACGTTCTCTGCCGCGGCCTCTTGTACCTCTTCTAGCGCTCATCGCTACGTACGTATTTCTGGACTAACGAATTTTATGAAATTAGTTCGTAATTCCACTGTTCAAAGTAAATGTCTTATGTAAGTAGCAATTTAGAAGCTGTTTTTCGCAATCGTAAATCCACTACAAGCTTAAGTTTCCTATGGGCTTTAGTCTCTAAGAACCTATTATTTAAAGTAGCCCAATATCTAACTACAGTTTACTAATTTAAACAAGTTTAGTAACAGAAAAACTTACTTGGCTTGACGTCGAGGGCTCGGTGAACAACACTTCAAGAAACCTGTAAAAACTTTTTAGTCTACTTTTTTAAACCCAAAATCTAAGACCCACTTCATAGTCTGACCTTTGCAACCGGGCTCTAATACCACTAAATGTAACATCCCAAACTCGGCCTAGAAGTTAGCCTGAATCTGGTGGTGTCACATTGAAAAGTTGCTTTCAAAAATGGTTTTGTTAAAAACTTAGTTCCAAACAAAGTAAGCTTGGTAGGAATTTACTTAGTTAAAAACCGTTGAATTAAAAATATATATAAAAACATGTTTATTAAATAAAACGATAATTAAATAAATCCCAAGTAAATAGTGAAATCGGAGTTACATAGCCTTAATACATCACAGTAAAAGTAATTATCATAAAACACTTATTAAAACTATATTTAAAATTCCTAAGTAACTTGTCGTGTGGCTATCTCTGAGTCCTCTCCCACGTCGAGCCTTTTATTGAGGATCACCTGAAAGATTAAATTATAAGGGTGTGAGTTTTGAAACTCAGTGTGTACGACCCTTGGCAAACAAATCAATTCAATATACACATATCACATTGGGCCTAAGCTCGAACAATAACAGTAGTCTGGGCCTTAACCCATATTGACCTCATATCATACCAGAATTACATGTATGCAAATGTTCCCATCCCAAATTCAACTGCTACACTCCACCCGTACCAACTCTGCACTCCTGTGGGGATGTCTACATCAACCCACCCATCCTCTACACTCCAAAGGTAGCACCAGTTATGGCACTACTCACATTGCAGCAAGGCTGCTGTATATGTGCAGTGTAGCAAAGCTAATGGTGGCTAAAAAGCCTACGGTGGATCCACGGTCGTCAAGTGACTATGCGATCCTCAGAACACTTCCTCCGTATCATCAAAACCCATCCAAGTGCAACACACAATTCATGAATGCATCATACACAATTTTCACATATTTTCACATAATAAGCACTTAGGGGTATTTTGTTCATTTCACTACCCAGGGGTATTCTCGTAAATCTACTCTACAGGGGTATTTCGGTACTCTTACCCTACGAGGGAGTTTTAGTAGTTCTACCTTACAGGGCATTTTCGTAATTCTATCTGAGAAGGGTATTTCCGTTCTTTTATCCTAGAAGGGTATTTTCGTAATTCTACCTTAGGAGGGTATTTTCGTAATTTTCTAATGATACAGATTTTAATTATGGATTTTGGCCCATCAACAAGTCCTCGTGGCTAAAGTGAACGGACACTATGCACCAGGTAGGATTCAAGAGAAGAGGAGGTGGGTCACTCGGACCACTTAAGTACCAAGCTCTTCCTAGATCCAATCCTAGACATGCACACATCTATTGCCACACCTTAGTCTAGCGAATTGTCCACGGGTTTTTTTAATTATTTATTTAAGTCTTGTGTAAAATTTGAGAGATTAGAACTATGTCTATAGTCCATTAAAACCCTAGCATGCATTTCTGTAATCCCATAAGGCCCACTAGACCCAACCATATACATAAAACCCATTAGGCCCAACATGCTTATGTAGCCCATTAGGCCCAATCATAACTCAATCATACAATCACACATACTAATCCATCATAAAATTTCATATCACAACTTTACCACTTTGGGCCCATAAATTCGGCAGGCCCATTAGGGACTTCGGGATTTCAGCTTTTGCTGAATTGACGTGTGTGTAGTGTATGTACACACTTGATTGACGACCCGCACTACACTATTCTCAGCCTTGGCATATAGTCAAAATCACTTTCAAATCAATACTATACCTTAAACTACAACTTAATCAAATCCCGAAACCTTACCGTAACCTTACCGTGTACCTTCAGCTTTTCTAGCCTTTCCCTTAGCAATTAATGCCGAATATTCTTAGATCTGCATCAACACACATATTCTATCAACATCAGATGACTCGTTTTCCACACGAGTCACCCTTATAGGCTATACATATATTCGGCCACCCCTTTAAGAAACTGAAATTGAGAATGAGACACTTACCGACTCTCGCCTTCAAACTAACGGCCTAGATATCTGCTGTTTAAGCAATCGACTTTTCAACACTAACTTAAGGAAGATAATAAAAAATGAATAGTGATGAAGGAAAAGAAATTGGCAAGGGAGATATGAATATTCGGCTTTCAAGAAACCAATAATGATATTCGGCTTTTTGAGAAACAAAGAAACTTAATGGAAATTGGTAAAATAATGAAAAGGAAGAAGAAAGGCTCACAATAGAATGAATTCGGCAAAATAAACCAAAACTCTCATGCACATTCAGCATTCCTTTAAATAGGCACAAGCCAATTCAAGCCTCCCTTGCAATCCCATTCCCTCTCTCTCTCAATATCTTATTTTCTCTGCATTATCTCCACCTTAAAAATCTCTCCTGAACACTCCCCTTCGAGTCCATCTTCACACCACTTCCAACCTTCTAGAAGGTCAAAATTAAACTTCTAAATAGACTAAGCTAGGATCCAAAACTCAAGGCCCAATATTTCTAGGCCCAAAATTCGAGGTGTTACAATTCACCCCTCCTAAAAAAAATTTCGTTC
Organism: Gossypium stocksii; assembly: GCA_020496765.1. NCBI lineage: Eukaryota > Viridiplantae > Streptophyta > Magnoliopsida > Malvales > Malvaceae > Gossypium > Gossypium stocksii. The sequence goes on from CM035629.1 coordinate 85,935,213, forward strand.
TCAAAATTTCTAAGTAACATGGTGGTCATGTATCCACTATGCTACCGCTGCACACTCTGATCTAAATAATTTTAATACACACCCAAGACATCCACCTAACACTTTCACGGTCTCTGCCGCGACCTCTTGCACATCTTCTAGCGCTCATCGCTGCGTACGTATTTCTGGATTAACGAATTTTGTGAAATTAATTCGTAATTCCACTGTTTAAAGTAAATGACTTATGTAAGTAGCAGTTTAGAAGCTATTTTTCGCATTCGTAAATCCACTACAAGCTTAAGTTTCCTATGGGCTTTAGTGTCAAAGAACCTATTGTTTAAAGTAGCCCAATATCTAACTATAGTTTACTAATTTAAACAAGTTTAGTAATAGAAAAACTTACTTGGCTTGACGTCAAGGGCTCGGTGAACCATTATTCAAGAAACCTGTAAAAACTTTTTAGTCTACTTTTTTTTAAAACCCAAAATCTAAGACCCACTCCACAGTCTGAGCTTTGCAACTGAGCTCTGATACCACTAAATATAAAACCCCAAACCCGGCCTAGAAGTTAGCCAGAATCTGGTGGTGTCACATTGAAAAGTTACTTTCAAATACAATTTTGTTAAAAACTTAGTTCCAAACAAAGTAAGCTTGGTAGGAATTTACTTAGTTAAAAACTGATGAACTAAAAATATATATAAAAACATGTTTATTAAATAAAACGATAACTAAATAAATCCCAAGTAAATAGTAAAATTGGAGTTACATAGCCTTAATACATCACAGTAAAAGTAATTACCATAAAATACTTATTAAAATTATATTTAAAATTCCTAAGTAACTTGTAGTGTGGCTATCTCCGAGTCCTCTCCCACGTCGAGCCTTCTATTGAGGATCACCTGAAACATTAAATTATAAGGGTGTGAGTTTCGAAACTCAGTGTGTACGACCCTTGGCAAACAAATCAATTCATTATACACATATCACATTGGGCCTAAGCCCTAATAATAATGGTAGTCTGGGCCTTAACCCACATTGACCTCATATCATACTAGAATTACATGTATGCAAATGTTCCCATCCCAAATCCAACCGCTACACTCTACCCATCCCAACCCTACACTCTTGTGGGGATGTCTACATCAACCCACCCATCCTCTACACTCCAAAGGTAGCACCGGTTGCGGTACTACTCACGTTACAGCAAGGTTAATGTATATGTGCGGTGTAGCAAAGCTAATCGGTGGCTTAAAAGCCTACGGTGGATCCACGGTCGCCAAGTGACTATGCTATCCTTAGAACACTTCCTCCGTATCATCAAAATCCACCCAAGTGCAACACACAATTCATGAATGCATCATACACAATTTTCACATATTTTCACATAATAAGCACTTAGGGGTATTTTGGTCATTTCACTACCTAGGGGTATTTTCGTAAATCTACCCTACAGGGGTATTTCGATACTCTTACCCTACGAGGGTATTTTAGTAGTTCTACCTTACAGGGCTTTTTTGTAATTCTATATTAAAAGGGGCTTTCTGTAATTTTATCCCAAAAGGGTATTTCCGTAATTCTACCTCAAGAGGGTATTTTCGTTATTTCCTAATGATACATGTTTTAATTATTGATTTTGGCTCATCAACAAGTCCTCGTGGCTAAAGTGAACGAACACTATACACCAGGTAGGATTCAAGAGAAGAGGAGGTGGGTAACTTGGACCGTTTAAGTACCAGGCTCTTCCTAGATCCAATCCTAGACATGCACTCATCCATTGCCACACCTTAGTCTAGCGACTTGTCTACGGGTTTTTTTAATTATTTAATTAAGTCTTATGTAAAATTTGAAAGATCAGAACTATGCCTCTAGTCCATTAAAACCCTAGCATGCATTTCTACAATCCCAAAAGGCCTACTAGGCCTAACCATATACATAAAACCCATTAAGCCCAACATGCTTATGTAGCCCATTAGGCTCGATCATAACTTAATCATACAATCACACATACTAATCCATCATAAAATTTCATATCACAACTTTGCCACTTTGGGCCCACAAATTTGGCAGGCCCATTAGGGACTTCGGGATTTCGGCTTTTATCGATTTGTCGTGTGTGTAGTGTATGTACACACCTGATTGACGACCTGTACTACACTATTCTTAGCCTTGACCTACAATCAAAATCACTTTCAAATCAATACTATACCTTAAACTACTGTAACGCCCTGATTTTCGGGATTTTTCGGGTTTTGTGAATTTTTAGTGAAATTTTAAAATTTTGGTGTTCTGAAGGTTGAAAATGTATGTACATGTGTTAGTGGGCCTTTAGAAGGCCCAAGCTTAAGTTAAAACCTGGTAAAATCTTAAGTTGGATTTTCAAGTGAAAGGGGACTTGGTTAAGTGGGCCTTTAAGAAAAATCGTGTAAAATATGTCACAAAGGGGGCCTTGGTAGAGTGGCAAGGTGGCGTCACTAAGCTCCTAAAAAAGTGGCGCCTAAGTGGATATGCAAGGACAAGGGTTCGAGTTACAAGGTAAGCATAGTGTTTTTTTTAATTTTTAAAGCATGAGCCTAATTTAAGTGGGAATTCGGCAAGGGGCTTCAGGGACTTGGGCCGATTGTTTTAGGGGAATTATTAGGGTTTTGTCTTTTTCTATTTTCTGTCATGAGAGTTAGGGTTAGCCACCTTAGGTGTTATTATTCTCTTTTCAGTCAAAAAAGCCGAAATTGGCCTCCCTAAGAGTATCTAGCCGATTTCTTCTTCTTCTTCGTCTCTATCATTGCTTTTCTTCTTTTCTTTTTACTCTGTTGATCTTCCCCTTAGCCGAACACTCTATCATACTCAGATCTGCAATTTCTTTCGATTCTATCCCTCCAAAAATAGCCATAGCCGATTGCTCAAAGTGCCAGAAATCCCGAAAACTGCTTTCTTTTTTGCCAATTTCTTGTAAGCCGAATTACCCCTATTGCTTTCACTTGTTGTGGCCGATTACTACATTCCCTTGAGCCACTTCATTGTCGACACCATCACCCAAACTCACAGCTCAAATCGCCATCTTTTTCTCTAGTTGAAAAGCCGAAATCACCATTAGTGTAGGGAGATAGCTGAAAATTTCAGATCTCATAGTTAAGGGTTCTACTAGCGTTCAAGGGGCAGATTTGCATCAGATCTGTGTAGGAATCGAAGAGAAATCATTGGTAAGTGTTTAATACCTCAAATCTGTTCAATATTTCATGTGTTGGAAAAGCCGAAAGTCCCTAAAGTTGGGGACTTTGCCGATTTGGACTTTTAGTAAATCAAGTGGTGTTTTTCTTTGTTCTTTGAGTGATAGTTGCGAAGGAGGCGAGCAAGTGAGGCAGTAAAGGCATCGGAATCATCAGATCTAGATCTAAAGCGATCTAAATCGGTAAAGGTAAGATTTTTAGGCCATTAAGGGGTATGGCCGAATGTGGTAAAGGATTGTAGCTTTGGTTTTTCGTAGATCTATTGATTAATCAATTAGATTTTGGGTTGTAGGAACTGTCGCATAGGAGATCTCGTTGGTGAAACCGCAAAACAGGTGTGTGATTCTGAACCCCTTCATGGTGCATGTTGGCAAATGCCGAAAAGCCGAAATGCCGAAGATTGGGCATTTCGAGGGCTTGTGAGAGTGCGAACACTCACAAGTTGGTAGGGAAACTTTGGATATGAAGTCGGTACTGAAGGGGGAGTTAGCCACGAAATTTTGGGCGTTACGGTAAGTTGGGGCCTCGGTGGGCCGAGTATGGGCCCAATGGGCAATTTGGGCCCATTTAGGTAAAAATGGGTTTAAGGGTAATAAAATGAACTGTAGGTGTAAGAACAGCTAAAACAAGGTAACTGAATATGAAATTTGGACTAAACGGGCCTAATGGGCTAATTGACGAAATAGGGCTCATTAGGGGTTTTAGGGCTTAAGAGCTAAAACAATTAAACTGTGTTAACCGAATTTCTGTAACGACTATGGGATTAGTAGAGACTGTAATAAGCATAAAAACTGTAATAAGAGAGCAAAATTACTGAAATACCCTTAGGGTGAGAAATTACTGTTTTGCCCTTAGGTAGAAAATTACCGTTATACCCCTAGGGCTAAAAACCGACTGAATTGTTTGACATGACTATTATTGTTACTGCATATCATGATGTATGTATGTTTGATGCATGGGGTTTGGGTTTGATATTGGAGGAAGTGTGAGTGGCACTGCCACGTTACTGAAAGGGGCTATGCCTCGTATTGTTACTGAATGGGGCTTTGCCTCGTATACTGTTTATCTGAGCAGCCATGCTGCAACTGTGGTGTGTGGGCTGGGTGGGTCGAGTTATTCCCCACATGGTGTGATGGCTGGTACGGGTGGTGTGTAGCGGTTGGTGGGTTGAGTAGTCTCCCCAATTGGGTTGCATTCATACTGTTATACTGTACTGTACTGTTATGGGCCTATGGGCCAAACTGTTATCTGAATAGGGCTTCGGCCCAGTATCTGTAATCTGAATAGGGCTTCGGCCCAGTATTTGACTGAAACTGGCTAGGGCTCAGGTCTAGTGGGCTCGAGCCGATGTGGGCTTTGGATGGGTTCTGCACACACTGAGTTTTCCCAAACTCACCCCTCTCTTTCCATCCTTGCAGGTGAGCCCTAGATCGTGACTTGGTTGCTGGGAGGGATTCAGAGTGGCCACGAAGACTAAACTCGTAATTTAATTGGTTTATTAATTTAATTATTTTTACTATTGGTTTTATTTTGCTATGGGTTGTAATAAGGCCACTTTATCTGTTTTTACTTAAGACTTTCAACTATTCTATTTCATCCATAATTACGCACTGTTTTCGAAAATTAAACAAATGTTTTCTTAACCAACCTGTTATTACAAGAGACTAAGTAAGATAATAAGGTTAAAGTGAACCGCTTAACAAATGAAATAGAGATTAAGTTGAGTAGTTATTAAAACAGGGATTTTCAAAATAGAAAATCAAGCGTTGCTTTCCAAAACACACCATCGGACTTAGTAAATAAGGCGGCGTAGGATAGTATAGGTGATGTAGCCCACCGGACATGGCCATAACGTCTGGGCCGGGTTCAGGGTGTTACAACTACAACTTAATCAAATCCCGTAACCTTACCGTGTACCTTCGACTTTTCTAGCCTTTCCCTTAGCAATTAATCCCGAATATTCTTAGATCTGCATCAACACACATATTCTATCAACATCAAATGACTCGTCTTCCACACGAGTCACCCTTATAGGCTACACATATATTCGGCCACCTCTTTAAGAAACCGAAATTGAGAATGAGACACTTACTGAAACTTGCCTTCAAACTAACGGCCTAGATATCTACTGTTTAAGCAATCGACTTTTCAACACTAACTTAAGCATGGTAATCAAAGACGAATAGTGATGAAGGAAAAGAAATTGGCAACGAAGATATGAGTATTTAGCTTTGAAGAAATCAATGATGATATTCGGCTTTTTGAGAAACAAAGAAACTTAATGGAAATTGGTAAAAGAATGAAAAGGAAGAAGAAAGGTTCGCAATAGAACGAATTCGGCAAAATAAACCAAAACCCTCATGCACATTCGGCATTCCTTTAAATAGGCACAAGTCGATTCAAGCATCTCTTGCAGTCCCATTCCCTCTTTCTCTCAATCTCCTATTTTCTCTCCATTATCTCCACCTTAAAAATCTCTCCTGAACACTCCCCTTAGAGTCCATATTCACGCCACATCCAACATTCTAAAAGGCCAAAATTAAACCCTTAAAAATACTTAGCTAGGATCAAAAACTCAAGGCCCAATATTTCTAGGCCCAAAATTCGGGGTGTTACAAGTCAAGCCACAGAGAAACACTGAATTTGCCTTCTTGTTCCCTATCTTTTTAATTTTTGTTGTTTTTATGATGAAAATATTATGAATATTTTTGTTGTTGAAATGGTTATTTTAATCAAATTAGCTTAAATTTAATTCATGTTGGGTTGATTATATTTTGCCTACTTGAATTATTAAAATAGTGTTTATACTGCTATAGGAGGTCCAATTTAAGAAGTTCCTTGACGTACTCAAGTAACTTCACATCAACATCTCGTTGGTGGAAGCACTTGAGCAAATGCCGAACTACGTCAAATTCATGAAAGATATCATGTCCAAGAAATGAAAACTTGGAGAATTTGAGACGGTAGCTCTGACGAAGGAATGCAGTGCATATCTTTAAGATAAATTACCCCCAAAGTTGAAGGATCCAAGATGTTTTACCATACCGTGCAATATTGATGTAACATATTGTGGTAAGGCATTATGTGACTTGGGCGCAAGTATCAACTTGATGCCTATGCCAATACTTAAGAAGTTGGGGATAGGTGAAGTTAGACCTACTACGGTTACACTTCAACTAGCAGATCGATCCTTAGCATATCCAGAAGGAAAAATCGAGGACATATTGGTACGTGTAGATAAGTTTATCTTTCTTGCTGATTTTGTAATTTTAGATTTTGAAGCAGACAAAGAAGTACCAATTATCCTAGGGAGACCATTCTTAACAATCGGAAGGACACTTATTGATGTACAGAAGGGTGAACTTACTATGCGTGTTTAGGACGATCAGGTAACATTTAACATTTTCAAGTCAATGCGATTTCCTGACGCATAGATGATTGTTCTGCAGTATCCGACTTAGAGGATTTAATAGTGGAGAAGGAACTCTACTCTGTTGAGGATCCTCTGGAGAAAATTTTGACATCAGACCCTCCAAGTGATGAAGAGGAGGATGAAGACTTAGCTTTGCTAGAAGTTAATCAAAAGGGATTTAATCCATAATCCCGTTTTGAATCTTTGGATTTAGAGGAGAGAGATTACACACAGCCGAAAGCATCAATCAAGAAGCCACCTAAACTAGAACTCAGGGTATTACCTTCTCATTTAAAATATGTTTATTTAGGTGACGCTTCTACTTTGCCTGTGATTTTTTCAGCAGAATTAACTATCGAGCAAGAAGAGAAACTTATCTTAGTTCTAAAACAATTCAAGAAGGCTACCGAATGGACCATAGCCGATATTCGTGGTATTAGTCCATCTGTATGCATGCAGAAGATCATCCTGGAAGATGGTGAAAAAGGGATGATCGATGGACAACGAAGGTTGAACCCCATCATGAAGGACGTGGTGAAAAAAGAAATTATCAAGTGGTTAGATGCGGGTATAATTTACCCTATCTCAGATAGTTCATGGGTAAGCCAGGTCCAGTATATACCAAAGAAAGGAGGTATCATAGTCGTAGAGAATGAGAACAACGAGTTGATACCGACTAGAACAGTTACGGGATGGAGAATCTGCATTGATTACTGGAAGTTGAACAAGGCAACTAGGAAGGATCACTTTCCATTGTCGTTCTTGGACCAGATGCTGGATAGACTCGCGTGGCAAGATTACTACTGCTTTCTCGATGGATACTCGGGGTACAACCAGATTACGATAGCACCGAAAGATCAACACAAAACCACATTCACCTGCCCGTACGGTAAATTTGCATTTAGACGCATGCCATTTGGTTTATGTAATGCACCTGCTACATTTCAAATATGCATGATGTCAATTTTCACTGACATGGTTGAGAAGTTTTTGGAAGTTTTCATGGACAACTTTTCAGTGTTTGGAGATACGTACGATGATTGCTTAGCCAATCTCGCTAAGGTACTAAGGCGATGCGAAGAAACAAACCTATTACTTAACTGGGAAAAGTGTCATTTCATTGTACGAGAAGGAATTGTTCTAGGGCATCGAGTAACGAGACATGGGATCGAAGTAGACAGAGCAAAAGAAGATGTTATTGAGAAACTCCCACCTCCAACATCTGTGAAGGGTGTTAGGAGCTTTTTGGGCCACGCCGGGTTTTATCGATGATTTATCAAAGACTTCTCCAAAATTGCAAAACCGTTGTGCAAATTATTGGAGAAGGACACAACATTCAAGTTCGATGATGAATGCTTAAGAGCTTTCAAGGATTTGAAGAGTCAATTAGTCACGGCACCCATAATCATCACACCAAACTGGGATGTGCCATTTGAATTGATGTGTGACGCAAGTGACTTCGCAATTGGAGTTGTCATGGGCCAGCGAAGGAACAAAGTTTTTCATCCCATCTACTATGCAAGCCAGACTCTTACAGGAGCTCAATTAAACTATACGGTAACAGAAATAGAGTTACTTGCTATCGTGTTTGCTTTCGACAAGTTTCGATCTTACCTTATAGGTACCAAAGTGACTATCTATACGGACCACTCGGCTATCAAGTACTTACTTGCCAAGAAAGATGCTAGGCCAAGATTGATCCAATGGGTACTTCTACTTCAAGAGTTCGATTTGGAAATTCAAGATCGTAGGGAGTAGAAAACCAAGTAGCAGATCACTTGTCCAGATTAGAGCTGCAAGAAGGAAATACTCCACTTATACCGATTCATGAGACCTTTCCAGATGAACATATACTTAAGGGAAATCATGTCCATAATACCCCTTGGTTTGCTGATATTGCTAACTTTTTAGCTTGTGGTTTGATGCCAATTGATAAGACGTATCAACAAAGGAAAAAGTTTCTTCACGATGTGAAGTACTATTTCTGGGAATAACCATATCTATGTAAAAAGTGTGCAGATCAGATGATCAGGAGATGCATGGCAGAAGAAGAAATACCGAAGATCTTATACCATTGTTACTCAGCTCCGAGTGGGGGACATTTCGGAGGTACTCGTACTGCGGCCAAAGTATTGCAAGCCGAATTCTTTTGGCCAACACTATTCAAGGATGCATATGCGTACGTAAAAAGCTGTGATAGATGTCAAAGGGTCGGAAATGTCACCAACAGAAATAAGATGCCTCGAACAAACATCATTGAGGTCGAATTGTTCGATGTTTAGGGTATTAATTTTCTTGGGCCTTTCCCTCCGTCTATTGGTCACAGGTATATATTGGTAGCAGTAGACTATGTGTCCAAGTGGGTCGAGGCGGAGGCATATCCGACAAATGATGCAAAGGTTGTAATGAAGTTCTTGCAGAAGCACGTGTTTACAAGGTTTGGAACCCCAGGAGCTATCATTAGTGATGAAGGGTCCCACTTTGTAAATAAGTGGTTAAAATGGTTACTAGATAAGCACGGGGTGAAACACAAGGTTGCAACAGCCTACCATCCGCAGACGAATGGGCAAGCTGAACTGGCAAACAAGGAGATCAAAGGCATACTTGAGAAGGTAGTGTGCCCGAACCAACGAGATTGATCCAAAAGATTAGATGACACTTTATGGGCTTACAGAACAGCATACAAGACACCTTTAACAATGTCACCCTATAGGCTGGTCTTTGGGAAAGCATGTCATCGACCTCTAGAGTTAGAGCACAAAGCTTACTAGGCTCTTCAACAGCTTAACTTGGATCCTAAGCTCGTGAAAGAAAAACGGATGTTCCAACTCAATGAGTTAGAAGAATTCCGAATGTTCTCATATGAAAATGCCAAACTACTCAAAGAAAGACTCAAGAAATGGCATGACAAACACATCCAAGTTCGAGAATCTGAAGCAGGTCAGCAAGTTTTGTTGTTCAACTCAAGATTGAAGTTCTTTCCAGGTAAGTTAAAATCATGTTGGTCCAGTCTATTTACAATTCACAGAGTCTATCCATATGGAGTTGTTGAACTCCAAGATAAGAGAGGTAAATTTCAAGTTAATGCTCAGCGTTTGAAACATTATTGGGGGGATAAAATCGAACGGGATAACATCTCGTTTATTTTATCAGATATTTAATTTCTCATGTTTTGTTTAATAAATGATTTAGGGTCTATTTTTCGGGTTTAGTATGTTTAAATAAATTCTGTCTAGGAGGTTGGAACTTAAGCGAGACCGTTTGTGACCCCTCCAATCTTTCCTGGGAATTTATTTTAACATAATCTCCCAAGAAATTCTTCCCTAATCAACAAAATAAATTTTGTGTTTTTCAAATAAAAGGGTCAATTTGATCCAATTTCTAATTTGCAACTCAATTTCTAATTTTCATTAAGTCTAGGGACTTAATTGAATTATTTTTAAAATTTGATTACTTTTTTTGTAAATAATGAAAACTAGGTGCCTTTCTTTGTAAATATTTTAAAAACGCATCTAGAATAAATGTTTTTTAATATTTTTACTATTATTAATAATATGATCAACTTTAATATATAATTATATTCATTATAATTTATATATTATTTTTTATCAACTTAGATTAGAATTAGGATTAATTTAATTTCAATTTTTATTTTATGTTTATCTTAATAATTAATAGCAATTGATAATTTTATATGCTTATATTTAATTATTAATTGTTGTTAAACTTGAGTAGGATTAGAATTAAACTCTTATTTTTAATTATTAAATTAGACTAGGAGTTCTATTTTAAGTCTTATCACTTATGCTATAAATACCACCTTATACCTCCCATCCATGCATCAACCAAAAACCAAAACACCTTGTGCCGCAACACCCCTAGCTCCAGCAGCCTAGTCAGCAAGCACCCACCAACCATTCGGCCAGCAGCCTGCTCCTGTATACATCACCAGCAACCCTTGCTGCTTTAGCGCACCACTTGCGCGCCTTCACTGCTGCCCAGGCCACGTCCCGTACCAGCGCCCAGGCCTACTCGACGAGGCTCCCGCACGCTACCTGCTGCCGAGCTGACCCCCTGCTGCTTGCTGCGCACCACTGCTTGCCGAGCCAGCCCTTTAGCAGCACGCCTAACTGCTGCTGCCAAGCACTTGTGCGGCACTCCACCTTTACCCAACCTTAGCCAAATCCTCCAACCCTCCTTTTAACTCATCATCTTTTTTTCAAAATTATTTTTCTGTAGAGTTCTTATATTTTTGCAAAAAGGTGGTAAGATTTAATTTCTCTTTTAAATTTTAATTTATTAAAATTATTTCATTTTTCAATTCGTTGACTTATTAATAAATTTTATGAATTAAATTTTTGGAGAAATACAATTTTTACATCTCGTGTTTAGGTTAATTATGCCTCGCAAGAGAACTCATGCCTCTGCTCAAATCGATGAAACACAAAGCAAGTTCCATTGTGTTAAAGCTAAAGTAAGATACGAAAGTATCTACAAAAATCAACAGATGCATCCTGAGAAAGGCTTCACACCGAAGGAGAGCAACTACAGAGACTTCATGGCACGTATTCATCAAATTGCTGAAGCTCTCAACTGGGAACTATTTTGTGAAAAGAGACCTAGTGTGGATGAGGAGCTAGTTCATGAGTTTTACGTGAATTTAACTTCAAGCGAGATGACGGAAGTCCCTATTTGTGGAATCAAGGTACCTATAAATTTGAATGCTATTAATGAGTTCTTTGAATTATCTGATTTCGAGAATGACAAGTATTCATCTTTGATGAGCAATATCAAGCCGGAATTTCTGCAAGAAATTCTGGAGGAGCTTACAGTTGAAGGTTCAAGTTGGACTATGTCAAAACAAGGAACCCACATTGTCGAAGAGAATACTTAACACTTATTGTGAAGGTATCTTTTTATTTCATCTGTTTCAGCTTTTTTCCTATCTCACATGGGACTACAATTTCATTGGAGCGAATGGTCTTACTATACTCGATCTTGACGGGTAAGACCATTGATGTGGGAAAGATCATCCTGAAAGAAATTCGAAACTGTGCCACTAGACGTTCTGGCCCTGCTTACTTCCCCGTTACAATAACTATTCTGTGCTTGAAAGCAGAAATTCTTGCTAATGTAAAGAAGACAGGGTACACTCAAGGCACAATTACAGATTAGGACCTCTACCAAGTAGCCGGAGACTCAGTTCTGTAACAACAAGTTGAAGAAAGTGAAGAACCTGAGGACCCTGATGAAGAAGAAGATCCCATGATGCAATCATTTGAACTCCCTGATAAGGTGGACCCAGTGGAGCCAAAAGATGAATCGGATGCTGGAACTCCAATGTTTAGAGCTTAGTCGCCTAGCCCAGACTTTCGAGATGAGCTGTCAAATTTGATGGACTTAATGCAACACATGCAATGGCAGCAACAAGCATATTGGAGATACTCAAAAATAAAGGATGACTCGATGAGAAGTGCTTTCAAGAAAATATAAAATGACCCATTTATTTTTGTGCCTAAATTTCCAGATTTCATATTCAAGCCATGGACTCCATTCTCGAAAAAGGAGCGAAGCGATTCATGCAAAGGCAATAATGATGGAGCAAAAGATGAGTCCAAGTTGGAAGGATCTACAAATAAATAAAAGGGAGGAATCTTGACTTTATTTAATTTTTGTTTTTAGGTTACTTTAGGATTAGGTTAATTAGGAATTTTTATTTCTGTATAATAAAACAAGAGAAGGAAATCCTGAATAAATATGGACAAGTCATAAAGTATAAAGTGTGGCAATTGATATATACATGTCTAGGATTGGATTTCGAAAGAGCTTGATACTTAAGCAGTCATATTGACTCACCTCCTCTTTTCTGAATTCCTACCTGGTGTATAGTATCTATTCATTTTAAACAATGAGGACATTGTTCATATTAAGTTGGGGGGACCGAAATTTGAAATTATTTCCATCCAGAATAAAATTTTTCTTTTAATTATGATTAAGATATATTTCTATTCAATAAATTTGAATTTTGTTAAGTATGCTAAACTTGAGTATGAATAAAGTTCTATTTTTTTCAATAAATCATTATGTAGTTTAGTGATGACATGAATGTATTTTTAATAAAGCATGCAACTTCATACCATAAAATTTTTTTTATCTCTTTAGGAAAGTTAGGCATGCATGAAAGTTTAAGTCTTTAGAATTGACTTAGTAGTTTCTTGAGGCGAAATCCTAGGAAGCTTGGAACATTGAAAATGATTTAGGCAGCTATTGTTTGGACCGTTTAAGCCTTTCAAGCCCACCATGGTAAATTTTATCCTTTGAAACCCAACTTTGAGACTATATGGCCTAATTTTTGGAACCTATTCAAATTTAGCCCATAACATTTCTCTTAATTATCTTTAAATTGTCCCAAACACTAGACTCAGTACTATTCAAGAATATCGTTTGAAAATAAGTTTGGGGGAGTTGAAAAGAAATATCAAATGCTCAAAAAAAATTGTATGCAGAAAGCAAGTGCTCAATAAAAAAAAAGAAAAGAGAAAAAAAAAGAAAGAGCACATATATTTGAAAAAGAGCATGTGAAAGTTGGTGATTGAAGGTAAAAATTTCTGAAGGTTCGATTTACACTGAGTTTAGGGTTTTTAGCCGAAATTTATCTATCTTTTTTACCTACCCCTAAGCCCAGCCACGTTACAACCTTGTTAAAGACCTATTGATTCGAAGTTCCAAAGTTACCTACATTAGTGGAGAGAAATTGCTTTGTTCAACATATGAAGACATAAGTTAAGCTTAATGATTGCAACTTAATCTTGAATAAAGGATTAAAAAATTGAATTGGTAGGAATCAACATGTCTTTATTAGGAAACATTTAGTCTAATTTTGCTGTTGTAATAATTCTTGAGATTAATTTGAATAATATGAACACTTGAGTAGCATAATGATCAAATTTCTTATTCTTTGAGCATAAGTATATCAAATTCATAATTTTGAGAAAACTGTTGTTCTAAAGAAGTTTTCAAAGTGTTTCCGAGAAATTCTTTTCAAAATTTGTGCATTACTCAGGACGAGCAATGAATTAAGTTTGGGGGTGTCGAAACACAAAAATTTATATACTTTTTCATGCCCTTTTTGACTTAAAATCATGCTATTCCGACTAAATTCTTGTCGAAAAATAATTAAATATTATAAAATAATTAAATTGTGTTAAAAATATGAACATGATGAATTTTAATTAATTTTATAGTTAATTTTGATTAATTTTGTTTATTTTTGATAGAATTGCACAAATGGCGACAAATGGCCCGGCGGACACTACGAGAAGAACAAAACTGAGAAACAATTTGGAGTATCGAGGCAAACTAATTTCTAGCCCAAGACGATCCAGAAATGTGTATTAATTCATAATTAAATTAATTTTAATTTATTTCCTATTCAGTTTAGGTTAAACAAATTAATTTTAATTAATTATGGATAAACAGCCTAGTGAACCGCAATGGTTGAACCAAATGGAGTGAGCCGAACCAGCCACTAATTGGGCTGACCAGAACCGTCCATAGGTTGACCCAAATCATCAATTTATCTGATTAAATATGCTTGCAAAAAGGCCCTTGAGAAATCTCCAATTTGCATTCAAACCCCATCTTTATTTAAGGCTTTGTAGATTTGCCCCATGCCTAAAATAGCAAAGTTGAAAGCTTCAACCTTGCCATGTGTGTGGCCGGCCATAGGGGGGCTCTTTGGCTGATGGGATTTACTATTTTTAGCAGCCACAATCAGCTATAAAAGCCACCCCTTGCTGATCATTTCACTCATCCCTCATTCACTCAACATTCTCTCATTCTCTCTTCCCCTCCACTCTCTTTTCTCTCCATTTTCCATTCCATTTTCCTATAGTCTTGTGCCAATTTCTCCTCTTGGAAAAGAGGTATTTTCCCAGCCATTTTGGGCAGCAAGCGAAGTGTACGTAGAAGCCTTAATCGGTGAGGACAACGGAGACGAAGACGGAGCAATCAGTCAAGCCACGGAGAAACACCGAATTTGCCTTCTTGTTCCCTATCTTTTTAATTTTTGTTGTTTTTATGATGAAAATATCTATGAATATTATTGTTGTTGAAATGGTTATTTTAATCAAATTAGCTTGAATTTAATTCGTGTTGGGTTGATTATATTTTGCCTACTTGAATTATTGAAATAGTGTTTATGCTGTTATAGGCCTCAGTAAAATGTTTTTGATTAAGTAAAATCATGCTTAGGTTATCTTGAATTAAAATTGTTTAGATGACTAAAGAATTAATTGTTTAAACGGATTGAAATTGCAATTAATGGACTCAGTACTTAATCAGTGCATGTTTAATTCTTCTAAGGTAGCTGAAAATTAAATTAGCATTGTATTTGGCAATACATATGCCTTGCATAACTTGCAAGATTGTTGTGATTAAATTGTTTCAAGGTATGGCTACTTTGTTACTTCACATAATCTTTTATATGTTTATTAAATTGAATTAATCGGTTGAATCGACATAGGAATATGCGAGAGATAATTTAATTCAATAAGTATGTATGTGCGATAGCATGTTTACCTTATTAAATCTGTTTAATTGGTTGAATTGGCATAGGGATATGTTCAAGAGATGAATGGAATTTTAATTAGTAAATATGTTCATAAGTTAGCAAATTACTGGGTTGCCGTGAATTTATTCGTAACAGCATAAGCATGAATCTAATAATTCTAAGTTAAAAAGGTATAATTAATCCAACACATTTATATCATCTTGATTAAATCTTTTTGAAACCGTGCATTAGAACTCTTTTATTTTATTTAAATTGTTTACTTAGTTTTAATATCTTTGTTTACAAATCAACTTTTCAACCCAAAATTATTTCTCTCTCCAAAGTGTTTTTAAATTAATTTCATAAATATTGCTTTCTACAGTCCCTGTGGGTACGATAACTCGACATTTACTTGTCACTTTATTACTTGTTACGATTGTGTACACTTGTACATTTCCACCGTTCCAGCCACATCAAGAGTACATCAAAATATGGAGTTTCCACTCTCTTACACCAACTAAATACCCAAAATCAAAGGGTTAGTACTCAGTCAAGAAAAGCCGAACAGAAAATTCACATAAGTAAATAAACAAGTAAAGTAGCGTTGTTACAGTTCGAATCCCACACCTGTTTTGTAATCGAAGAGGACAACCGAAGAGTGAGTTTCTTGAATCTGCAGGTAAAACCATTTTCCAAAGGCACAGAGAAAAGAAAAAAGAAAACCCAAAGAAGAAGAGAAGCAACGTGAAAATAGAAACTACAATAAAAATAAAAATAACAAAACAAAATAATACCAAATAAAATTTAAAAAAAAGCTAAATAATTAAATAAAAAATAAAACTATATAACTACTTTAATCATCAAAACGCACGTGTAAAGACTCGAACCCAGAACCTCGAGTTACACTAACACCCACTTAACCCCCAGACCAGCAGGCCCATTCTATTATTAGAATGCACAACTATCCATATATGTGCAACATCCTCACTGGCCCTATGCACAAAACTCAAAACTTCTAGGCCCAACATTCGGGGCATTATAGTGGTAACCTATTAAAATAGAGAGATTTTGGTTGTTGGACTAATGTCCAAAACATGTTAAATTATGTTTGCAAATTGATATAGCAAACAATGTGTCTGAATAAGTTATCACTGTGAGCTTTATAGCAATATATTTTATCTTGTGTTTATATTGTTGGTCTTGGTAAATGATTGGTAACAAAACTTATAGGTGATAAATTCGATAAGTGATGAACTCTTGGTAAGATGATGATTGACTAAGTTATGCCTATGGGATTTTAATGATAATTATGTTACCTATTTTATATGAATTGCATGATAACTGTATGGTTAAGATGCTTATTATTTGCATATAAACTTACTAATCTATATAGCTTACTCCCCTTCATTTCCCATGTTTTATAGTATTGTCAAGTTTACTTGGGTTGGAGATCGCTAGAGATCCTATCACACTATCAAGCTATCATTTTGGGTATCGTCGAATTCTAGTATTTACATTTATGGCATGTGTAGGGACTCGGTCTTGTGATCATATGTGTTGGCCTATAATGTTTCGTGGTTCATTATGTATATAGCTTTGGAAGTTGACTAATGTTGATCATAAGTATATTATATAAATGTCAATTGTGAATGTGGAAATTTGCATAATTTGGTGTGGAAAGGTTGATGTTCTAATCATGATTAATAATGGTATGAGAATGACATGTTATTATCTTGGTTGTGATTTTTTGGTTGTTTTTACATGTTTGAATTTGTGCCATGTGATGTTATGCAAATGTGGGCAAGTGAGGGTGGCAAAATGGCTTGGTAAATAGCCTAGTTTTTGTCCACAAGGGTTGACACACGGGTGTGTGTCTAGGCTGTGTATGACACACAGTCAGCCCCACGAGCATGTGTTTAGGCTATGTGTCCCTTGCACCTTAATTTTGAGAAAATAGAATGCTCAGGATTGAGCACACGGGCAGATACACGAGCGTGTGTCTCAACCATGTGGACGGCACGGCCTCAAACACAGGCGTGTGCCCTAGCTGTGTGAAGTCTGCACCTAATTTATGAAAATTAATTTCCCACACAGCCTATGTAACACCCCTTACTCGAGATCGTTGCCAGAATCGAGCACGAGGCGCTACTAAACTTAATCTATCACTTAAGCAACCTTAAATCGTTTATTTAAGCTTCTCCAAATTTGCTGCCATTCTGCATCATAGTCGCTTAAAAATTCATATCTTGAGTTTCGAAACTCAAAATTAAGATCTGTAAATTTTTCCTGAAACTAGATTCATATGTCTATCTACTAATTTTTTTCTAGAATTTTTTACCAGGCCAATTAGTACAGTTTATTAGTTAAAGTTACCCCTATTTCAGAACTTGACTGCACTAACCTCTACTTACTGTGAACCACTTTTCTCCCTGTACAAAATTCATATGACTATCCCGTTTATTTCTATTAAAACTAGACTAAATAAGGATTCTTAAAATATAAAGTGCACCACCTAATTATTTTTTTTACAATTTATGGTGAATTTCCAAAGTTGGAACAGGGGATTCAGAAATTGCTCTGGCCCTGTTTCACTAAAACTCAGATATCTCATAAAATACAATACTTTACTAGTTTTTCTTATTCCATATGAAATTATGCACAATAACTTTAATTTCATATATTATTGACCATCAAACCATGTTTCTACTATTTTTAGTGATTTTTCAAAGTCACGTCATTTCTGCTACTTGAATCTGTTTTTAAGCTACTTTCACATTTTCCTTAATTTCCATGTGATAGTTACTACTCAATCATACATACTATTAAACATGTATATCATCAGCCATTCTATTAGCTAATCACTAGCGAGTATTTACACATCATTCAGTGATCATATCATATCAAAAGAAGCCAAGTTCCTATACATGCCATACACGAAAAGAAACGTCTAACTATACTAAAGTGATTCTTTCGATAGTGCGATCGGATCTCCGACGTTTCCTTTGATCCTCGAGTGGCTTGGCAAGAACTATAAGAAGAAGGAAATAAAGAGAGTAAGCCCTAGGCTTAGTAAGTTTACAAGCAAATAAATCACAACATTCATTACAAAGGATAATTATGCATAATGTCACCTAGCATCATAAACTTTCTTTACTTCTCATTTTCTACCTTCTTCTTTATTCACTTACCTTCTTTCTTACCTGACCTTTCATTATTCATAAATACAATCTACCTTTCCTTTGCTAATAATTCACTGTAATTTAACTTGTAGAATGGCCCGTTGAACCACTCGGAATACTAAAGATACTAGGGTCTTTCCTGTCTAACAATATCCTACCAATGCCATGTCCTTGACATGGACTTACATGAATTATTCCTGTCTCCAATGCCATATATCTAATATGGGCTTACATGGCTCATTCCTGTCTCCAAAGCCACATATCTGATATGGACTTAAATGGCTCATTCCTGTCTTGTCCGGTCCTGTCAACCCCAAATGTCGTGACATTTCGT
This sequence comes from Gossypium stocksii, assembly GCA_020496765.1. Lineage (NCBI taxonomy): Eukaryota > Viridiplantae > Streptophyta > Magnoliopsida > Malvales > Malvaceae > Gossypium > Gossypium stocksii. The sequence continues at coordinate 85,953,892 of CM035629.1, forward strand.
ATCCTAACATTCCTAAGGTTCAATCGGGGCTTTCTAATGCTTTTCTCTGTTACATCGTCTTTAATTCAACTTTGAATATTTTCATAAAATGAATATATAAATGCTGGAAATTGAAAATATTAATGTAAAATAAAGGAATATTGCATTTATTTACTGTAAACTTACCTCGATACAAAATGTGACTAAACTTTACAATTTAGTCCTTTACTTTTTCCTTTCCCTGATCTACTCCCGAATTTCGTTCTTCTTGATCTATAATAGCAAATTTAACTTATTTAATATTCACATTTATCAAAACAGTCCTTTACTCAAACTTTGGCAAAATTACATTTTTGTCCCTAAACTTTTGCATATTTACACTTTTGCCCCAAGGATCGGAAATCAAAATTTATCAAAAATTCTTGTATTTTAAGACATGCTGATCATTTATTTACCAACAACATCTTCAAATTCTTACTATAACATACACTTATGTATAATAGGTATTTTACCTATTAATCCATTTTACTCCTTTTTACCTAAAACCGAGTAGCACAAGTTGTCTAACATAATCTAAAACCTAATATTCTATTATAAAACATCAAAATAAACAATTTTCACATATGGGTATTTTTCCAAATATGAACCCTAACTTAAATTATTGCTAGCATAAGCTTTATTGAGCTACCGGGACTCCGAAAACGTAAAGAACATTAAAAACGGGGCTTGGAATCACTTACTATGTAGCTTGGAAGCTTGAAACAAACCCTAGCTATGGAGAACCCTTGAAATTTCGTGCTAATGAAGAAGATGATAGCAATTTTGTCATCTTTTTCCCTTTTTAATCATGTTAATAACCAAATGACCAAAATGCCCTTCCTTACTAAACTTTCAAAAATTCCACCCATGTCCAATTTTTGTCCATAAACTTAGAAATTGGTCAAATTTCTATTTAAAACCTCCAAATTAATATTCCAAAGCAATTTCATACTAAAAACTTCTAGAATGCAAATGTTGCAACTTATTCGATTTTGTCCCTAATTTCAAATTAAGCACTTTATGCATAGAATTTCTTCACGAAATTTTCACATCATCATGCAGTCACATCATAAACATTATAATAATAATAATAAAATAATTATTTCTATCTCGGATTTGTGGTCACGAAACCACTATTCCGATTAGGCCCTATTTCAGGATGTTACATTTCTCCCCCCTTTAGGGATTTTCGTCCCCGAAAATCTTACCTGTGAAGAGATTTGGGTACTGTTTTCACATGGCCTCTTCGGGTTCCCATGTAGCCTCATCCACCCCATGTCTATTCCATAAGACTTTCACAAGAGCAATACTTTTATTCCTTAATTGCTTTACCTCTCGAGCTAAAATCTTTACCGGTTCTTCACCATAAGTCATATCTGGCTGAATCTCAAGCTCTATCAGAGAAATCACATGTGACGGATCTGACCGATAGCGTCGTAACATTGACACATAGAACACATCATGAATCTTCTCTAATTCATTCGGCAAAGCTAATCAGTATGCTAATGGTCCAACTCTCTCAATTACTTCAAACGGTCCAATAAAACGAGAACTTAACTTGCCTTTCCTGCCAAATCTAAGAACTTTCTTCCACGGGGATACTTTCAAAAATACCTTGTCGCCAACCTGATACTCAATCTCTTTTCTTTTTAAATCTGCATATGACTTCTGCTTGTCTGAAGCTGCTTTCAAATAATCTCTGATAACTTTCACTTTTTCTTCTGTTTCTTTAACTAGATCAACCCAATAAATTTGGCTTTCTTTAAGCTCTGTCCAATATAAAGATGCACGACATTTGCATCCATACAAAGCTTCATAAGGTGCCATCTTCAAACTTGACTGGTAACTATTATTATAGGTGAACTCTACCAATGGTAAATATTTTTCCCAACTGTCTTAAAATTCCAATACACAACATCTAAGCATATCTTCAAGTACCTAAATAACTCTCTCTGGCTGACCGTCGGTCTGAGGATGAAAAGCCGTACTAAAACTCAACTTGGTGCCTAAAGCTTCTTGTAACTTTTTCCAGAACCGTGAAGTAAATCTCGGATCTCTATCTGAAATGATCGATAATGGTACTCCATGTAGTCTGACTATCTCTGAAACCCATAACTCAGCCAACTTGTCAAGTGAATAATCCATACGAACTGGGATAAAATGAGCCGACTTAGTTAGCTTATCAATCACAACCCATACTGCATCTTTCTTTTTCGGTGTTAACGGCAACCCTGCACAAAATCCATAATAACTCTGTCCCATTTCCACTCCAGAACTAGCACAGGCTGCAATAATCCTAAAGGTACTTGATGTTCTGCCTTTACCTGTTGACAAATTAAGCATCTGGAAACAAACTCTGAAATATCTCTTTTCATTCCTACCCACCAGTACAATTTCTTCAAATCATTATACACCTTTGTACTACCTGGATGCAAAGACAATGAACTGCTATGTGCTTCCTGTAAAATCTTTCGAATAAGCTCATCATTCTTTGGTACACATATTCTGTCTCTAAACATCAAACAACCATCAGAACAAATCCGGAAATCTGATTCTATGCCTGACTCACATTGAACTCTTTTAACCTGCAACTCACTATCATCTTTTTGAGCTTCACAAATTTCTTCAAGAAATACCGGTTTAGCTCTCAATTTAGCTAAAATAGAACCATCATTCGACATGGCCAAATTGGTATTCAAAGCTCGCAATACAAATAAAGATTTTCTACTTAAAGCATCAGCAACTACATTGGCCTTACCTGGGTGATAATCAATCACTAACTCATAGTCTTTAAGCAATTCCAACCATCTTCTTTGCCTCAAATTCAAATCTTTTTTAGTCATCAAGTATTTCAAGCTTTTATGATCGGTGAATATCTGGCACCTTTCACCATACAAATAATGTCTCCAAATCTTCAATGCAAATATAATAGCAGCTAGCTCTAAATCATGTGTCGGATAATTTTTCTCATGTGGCTTCAATTGTCTAGAGGCATAAGCAATCACCTTTCCTTCCAGCACGAGTACGCAACCGAGCCCATTCAAAGACACATCACTGTGAATAACGAATTCTTTACCCGGTTCTGGCTGTACTAAGATGGGAGCTTCAGTTAACAATGCCTTTAACTTGTCAAAACTCTGCTGGCACTTCTCAGTCCATTCAAACTTAACATCCTTCCGTAGCAATCTCGTTAACAGGGTGGCTATCATAGAGAATCCCTCCACAAATCGTCTATAATAACCAGCTAATCCAAGAAAACTTCTAACTTCTGAAACATTTCTGGGAGGCTTCTAATCGACAATGGTTGAAATTTTACTTGGATCAACTCTAATACCTTCACCTGAAACAATATGTCTAAGGAATCCAACTTCTCGGAGCCAAAACTCATTTTTACTGAACTTAGCATATAACTGATTATCTCTCAGAATCTGTAAAACTGTTCTCAAATGCTCTTCATGTTCAGTCTCATCATGAGAATAAATCAAAATGTCATCAATGAACACAATTACAAACTCATCTAAATACGGCCTAAATATTCGGTTCATTAAGTCCGTAAAAATGGCAGGAGCATTAGTTAAGCCAAACGGCATCACAAGAAACTCATAATGACCATACCTAGTTCGGAATGTAGTCTTCGGAACATCTGACTCATTAACTCGCATCTGATAATATCCGGATCTCAAATCTATCTTAGAAAACATAGTGCCTCCTTTCAACTGATCAAACAAATCATCAATTCTAGGCAATGGGTATTTGTTCTTGATAGTTACCTTGTTAAGTTGCCGATAATCTATGCACAATCTCATTGAACCATCTTTCTTTTTCACAAATAGCACTGGTGCACCCCATGGCGAACTACTGGGTCTTACAAATCCTTTATCAGTTAATTCCTGCAGCTGAGCTTTCAATTCTTTCAATTCCGACGGGGCCATTCTATAAGGAGTAATAGAAATAGGTGTGGTACCTGGAATTAACTCAATACTAAACTCAACTTCTCTAACAGGAGGCAAACCTGGTAATTCTTCCGAAAATACATCTAGATACTCGCACACTACGGGCACTGATTCAACTTTCAATTCTGAATCTTTAGTATTCAATACAAAAGCAAGATAAGCCTCATACCCCTTTCTCCAATATTTTTGAGCTGTCATAACAGAAATTATGGCAAATGAACTATCTGACTCATCTGAATTAACCCGAAGGATTTCACCATTTTCACATTTCATCTCAATGAATTTCCTTCCACAATTCACTACAACATCATGTGCAGTCAACCAATCCATGCCCAGAATAACATCAAACTCATCAAACGGCAATAACATGAGATCAGCCGGAAAACAGTGACCTCTAATCATTAAGGGGCAATTTCTACATACCTTATCTACCAATACACACTTGCCTAGTGGATTCGATACTTTAATCACAAATTCTATGGATTCTATAGGCATACTCATATTAGGCATCAATTTCATACAAATATAGGAATGGGTCAAACCCGGATCAATCAAAGCAATGACATTAATATCATGTAGAGAAAATGTACCCGTAATCACATCGAGGGAGGATGCCTCTTTGCAAGCACGAATAGCATAAGTCCTTGCAGGGGCTCTAACATCTGGTCTCACAGCCGAATCTCTAGAGGTACCTCTGTTACTTGCTCCTACTCCTGGTCGCCTCGGTGATCTGCCTCTAATAGGAGCATTTCCGGATCTAGCACTCTGTGTTACCTCTCGGTTAGCCACCTCTGGACATTCTCGCACAAAATGATCTGGAGCACCACATTTATAACAAACATTTTCGGTTGCTCGACAAGGACCATAATGAAATCTACCACACCGTGGACACCCTAATCTACCCGGTCTAGCATTATCCACATTTGCGGTCGAGGTGGTCTGAGCCTTTGGATCCTTAAATCTGCTACGTCTATTCTGACTAGAATGCCCTGCCGAAAAGCTAGATCTGGTAGGAAACTCTTTGGGTCTCTTGGATGTAGCTTGAAATGACCTGCTCATCTGTCTTTTCTTCGTATCTCGCGTCTCAGTTTCAACTTTGCCTTTTCTTTTTAATAGCTCCTCCGCTTTATAGGCTCTCTCAACTAGAATAACGAACCCTTTTATTTCTAGAACACCCACTAATAGCCGGAAATCATCATTTAACCCTTCCTCAAACCTTTTACATAGCCTCTGTGGACACATATTCTCGAGCATATTTACTAAGCCTGACAAATTCACGCTCATAATCGGTCACTGTCATTATACCTTGTTTCAACTCCAGGAACTCCTTTCTCTTCTGATCAATAAACCTCTGACTGATATAATTTTTACGAAATTCTTCCTGAAAGAAATCCCAAGTGACCCTCCCTTTTGGTACAATTGATACAACTGTCTTCCACCAGTGGCAGGCTGAGTCTCTAAGAAGTGATACTACACATTTCATACATTGCTCAGGTGTACAAGATAATTCGTCAAAGACTCTGATAGTATTTTCTAGCCAAAATTCTGCTCTTTCTGCGTCATCGTCTTTTGTTGCTTGAAACTCTTCTGCCCCATACTTCCTGATTTTATCAACTGGTGGCTTTTCTCTTATCACTGTACCTGTGACTGGGGGAGCTTGAGCTACATGGGTAGCCTAAAAATCATGAGGGGGTGGAGGTCTGACTACCGGATTTGTACGAACGAACTCAGCAAACCAATCATTCAAAGCTTGGAAGAGAGCTTCTCGAGTCACTCCTCCCTGATCAACTGTTATTGGCCTATTCTCAGATGGCACTGCCCCTTCCGCGGGAGCAGGCGTATTACTTTCCATATCATCATCACCAGCTCGTTCGGGATCCATTACTATAAAACAAAATATTTAAAAATTGTCAGGAGTCGTCACACTATCAAAATATAAGTATGGCATGTATAGCTAGACTCTTACTCGTGCTAACTATTCCGAGAACCGACTAAACCTGCTCTAATACTAAAAAATGTAACAACCCTTACTCAAGACCGTCGCGAGAATCGAGCACAAGACGCTACTAAACTTAATCTATCACTTAAGCAACCTTAAATCGTTTATTTAAGCTTCTCGAAATTTGCTGCCATTTTGTGTCATAGTCGCTTAAAAATTCATATCTCGAGTTCCAAAACTTGAAATTAAGATCCATAAATTTTCCCTAAAACTAGATTCATTTATCTATCTAAAAATTTTTTTCTAGAATTTTTTGCTAGGCCAATTAGTACAGTTTATTAGTTAAAGTTACCCCTATTTCAGAACTTGACTGCACTGACCTCTACTTACTACGAACCACTTTTCTCCTTGTACAAAATTTATATGACTATGCCATTTGTTTCTATTAAACTAGACTCAATAAGGATTCTTAACATATAAAGTGAACCACATAATTATTTTTGTACAATTTATGGTGAATTTCCAAATTTGGAAGAGGGGATCCAGAAATCGCTCTGGCCCTATTTCACTAAAACTCAGATATCTCATAAAATACAATACTTTACCTGTTTTTCTTATTCCATATGGAATTAGACACAATAAGCTTTAATTTCATATATTATTCACCATCAAACCATGTTTCTACTATTTTTAGTGTTTTTTCAAAATCACGTCATTTCTGCTACTTGAATCTGTTTTTAAGCTACTTTCACATTTTCCTTAATTTCCATGTGATAGTTACTACTCAATCATACATACTATTAAACATGTATATCATCAGCCATTCTATTAGCTAATCACTAGCAAGTATTTACACATCATTCATTGATCATATCATATCAAAAGAAGCCAAGTTCCTATACATGCCATACACGAAACGAAACGTCTAACTATACCAAAGTGATTCCTTCGATAGTGTGATCGGATCTCCGACGTTTCCTTCGATCCCTGAGTGGCTTGGCAAGAACTATAAGAAGAAGGAAATAAAGAGAGTAAGCACTAGGCTTAGTAAGTTTACAAGCAAATAAATCACAACATTCATCACAAAGGATAATTATGCATAATGTCACCTAGCATCATAAACTTTCTTTACTTCTCATTTTCTACCTTCTTCTTTATTCACTTACCTTCTTTCTTACCTGACCTTTCATTATTCATAAATACAATCTACCTTTCCTTTGCTAATAATTCACTGTAATTTAACTTGTACAATGGCCCGTTGAACCACTCGAAATACTAAGGATACTAGGGTCTTTCCTGTCTAATAATATCCTGCCAATGCCATGTCCTTGACATGGACTTACATGAATTATTCCTGTCTCTAGTGCCATATATCTAATATGGGCTTACATGGCTCATTTCTGTCTCCAAAGCCATATATCTGATATGGACTTACATGGCTCATTCCTGTCTTGTCCTGTCCTGTCAACCCCAAATGTCGTGACATTTCGTATCCTAACATTCCTAAGGTTCAATCGGGGCTTTCTAATGCTTTTCTCTGTTACATCGTCTTTAATTCAACTTTGAATATTTTCATAAAATGAATATATAAATGCTGGAAATTGAAAATATTAATGTAAAATAAAGGACTATTGCATTTATTTACTGTAAACTTACCTCGATACAAAATGTGACTAAACTTTACAATTTAGTCCTTTACTTTTTCCTTTCCCCAATCTACTCCCGAATTTCGTTCTTCTTGATCTATAATAGCAAATTTAACTTATTTAATATTCACATTTATCAAAACAGTCCTTTACTCAAACTTTGGCAAAATTACATTTTTGTCCCTAAACTTTTGCATATTTACACTTTTGTCCCAAGGCTCGGAAATCAAAATTTATCACAAATTCTTGTATTTTAAGACATACTGATCATTTATTTACCAACAACATCTTCAAATTCTTACTATAACATACACTTATGTATAATAGGTAATTTTACCTATTAAGCCATTTTACTCCTTTTTACCTAAAACCGAGTAGCACAAGTTGCCTAACATAATCTAAAACCTCATATTCTATTATAAAACATCAAACTAAACACTTTTCACCTATGGGTATTTTTCCAAATATGAACCCTAACTTAAATTATTGCTAGCATAAGCTTTATAGAGCTACCGGGACTCCAAAAACGTAAAGAACATTAAAAATGGGGCTTGGAATCACTTACTATGGAGCTTGGAAGCTTGAAACAAACCCTAGCTATGGAGAACCCTTGAAATTTCGTGCTAATGAAGAAGATGATAGCAATTTTGTCATCTTTTTCCCTTTTTAATCATGTTAATAACCAAATGACCAAAATGCCCTTCCTTACTAAACTTTCAAAATTTCCACCCATGTCCAATTTTTGTCCTTAAACTTAGAAATTGGTCAAATTGCTATGTAAAACCTCCTAATTAATATTCCAAAGCAATTTCATACTAAAAACTTCTAGAATGCAAATTTTGCAACTTATTTGATTTAGTCCCTAATTTCAAATTAAGTACTTTATGCATAGAATTTCTTCACGAAATTTTCACACCATCATGCAATCACATCATAAACATCATAATAATAATAAAATAATTATTTCTATCTCGAATTTGTGGTCACGAAACCACTATTCCAATTAGGCCCTATTTCGGGATGTTACAGCCTAGCACACAGACGTGTGACTTGGCCATGTGATCTCAATTTGGTCATGAATTACAAGTCAGAGAGTTACACAGGGTCGGGACACAAGCATGTGTAACCACACGACCTACCACACGAGCGTGTCCTATGTCCACATAGGCGTGTGACCTCTGTTTAGTGGAAAATTTTTTTAAGTTTTGTAAAATTTTCTAAAGTTCTCAGTTTAGTCCCGAACCACTTCCAATGCATGTTTCTGGCTTCGTAGGCTTGTTTTAGGGACTTTATGATTGAATGCAAATGGTTTTAATTTGGATGAAAATTTATGACCTGAATTTGTATGTTTATTTTTGTGATAAGTCTGGTAATGCCTCGTACCTTATTTCGGCGTCAAATACGGGTAAGGAGTGTTACAGTAGTAGTGGTATTTGCATTAAAAATCTAAATATACTACTTGTATTGTAAGAAGTGTTATATCTATATTGATCATAAGAGTATCAAATATCTTTTTACCCAAAAAAAGTTGAACTTTGAGGCAATGGAGGTGGATAGAGTTGTTAAAGGACTATGACTGTGTAATTGAATACCACCCTGGAAAAGCCAATGTAGTGGCAGATACCCTAAATAGAAAACAAATGACCGATCTAAGGGTAATGTTTGTAAGGTTAAGTCTAGTGGATGATGGAGGCTTACTAACTGAACTACAAGTAAAACCTACCTTAGCTAATGAGATTAAGGTTAAACAACTGTTAGATGTGTCCTTGTTGCCAGGGATTAAGCAAGTGGAAGATGCAAAAACTAAGGACTATGGGTTTAATGACGAGGGTATTTTGTGCTTCCGTGGAAGGTATTGTATGCCAAATGATAAAGATTTAAAATATTCCATACTTTGAGAAATGCATTCTAACCCTTATGCCATGCATCCTAGAGGAAATAATATTTATTGGGATTTAAGGAAGTTGTACTGGTGGCCTGGACTGAAGTGTGAGGTGGTAGGATTTGTAGCTAAGTGCCTAACGTGCCAACAAGGGAAAGTTGAACACTAGTTCCCTTCCGGCTTATTACAACTGATTAACATACCTAAGTGGAAGTGAGAATGGATAACAATGGACTTTGTTACTAGGTTACCCTTAATACCCACTAAGAAAGATTCAATACGGGTAATAGTAGATCGATTAACTACTTCGGCAGATTTCTTACTTGTCTACATAGATTATTTTTTACAAAAGCTAGCTAAGTTATATATTTCAGAGATTGTAAGGTTGTATGGAGTACCCATATCAATTAGTTTTAGATCGAGATCCTCATTTTACATCTCGATTTTATAAGAAGTTGGATGAGGCACTTGGTACTCGTTTGGATTTTAGTACTGCTTTCCATCTGCAGACTGCTGGACAATCCGAACGGGTCATTTAAATATTAGAAGATATGTTAAGAGGCTGTACTATCGAATTCCAAGATAGTTGGGAAGAAAATTTGCCTCTAGCTAAATTTGCCTATAATAATAGCTTCCAATCGAGCATGCAAATAGCACCCTATGAAGCCTTGTATGGTCGTAAATGTCAAACACCACTATGTTGGACAAAAGTGGGTGAAAAGAAAATTTTAGGTCCTGAAGTGGTACAAGAGTTTGAGAAGAAAATTAAATTAATCCAGGATAGACTGAACGCAGCTTCAAATAAGCAAAAGTCATATGCAGACCTAAAGAGGAAGGATATTGAATACAATGTCAAATGTGAGGTCTTCTTGAAAGTGTCTCCATGAAAAAGGTGTTGAGGTTCAGACGGAAGGGCAAGTTAAGTCCTAGGTTCATTGGACCTTACAAAATCCTTAAGAGAGCCGATCCAATGACATACCAATTAGAATTATCTATTGAAATGGACCATATCCATGACGTCTTCCATGTCTCCATGTTGAAACGATATCAATCTAATCCTTCCAATATTGTACCAATCAAAGAGATTGAGGTGAGACCGGATCTATCCTTTGAGGAGGAACCATACAAATTGTAGATTGTGAACTAAAGGTTCTTAGAAGAAAATGAAACCCAATTGTTAAGGTTCTACAACGGAACCATGGCACTGAGGAGGCCACATGGGAACTGGAAGAGATGTTTCGTAAATAGTATCCTCATCTATTTGAACCAGGAAAATTTTGAGGGTGAAATTTCTTTAAGATAGGGAGAGTTGTCACACCTCAAAATATAGGAGGTTAATTGAAATAATTAACCAATGAATGAATACTAGGCTTGATGGTTAGGTATTGGTTTCTCTTCCTAGAGATCCTAAGTTTGAGTCTCATCCCTCTCATATTTTTCTTATTTTTGGTAATCTAGTTAACACACCCCAAAACATATGTACAATTCAGTGACAAAATTAAGAAAGAAATGGGCATCAGACCCAATGGTTAAGTGTTATGTCCCTCCACTCTCTTCCTTTTTATTTCCTTTTTAATTTCAACAGAATTGGGATATTTACCATGCCACCCCTTAGGGTTTCCAAACCCTAAGTATTTAAACCATCTTTTTCTAATTAAACTTGGCATCATATTTCTTTTCAATTTATATTAGAATTTTGCCTTCCTTTCTCTATTTTTTCACTCTTTCTTTTCTTTTCCTTTTTTTTGCATCATATTTTCATTCTATTGATGTCAATTATTTTTGTTTTTCTGAATTAAATCATTCAATGTTTACTCGTTTCTCTATCGGCTGTCGAAATTACCATCAATAATGTATGTATTTTCATCAAATTTCAATAAATGTATTCTTTTAAATAAGTAGAACTCGTAATTTCGTAACATCGTTATTCCACGAAGATCTTTCGCTTGATTAATCAATCTTTTACGGTTCTTGCCAGATCTTTTGATAATTTTGTTAAATCTTGAAACCAACTACTAATTCGTGTGTAAATATTTTTTGAAGAACCAGAATTAAGGGAATCGAATCAAGTTCGATCATGAGGAACATCGACCAGACTCTAGGTGAAATGTGTGTGTTTTTTTCCAAGTGAATCGGAGGTAATTGTTTGTAGCATTAGGACCACACGATCTCCCACACGGGTGTGTGGACCACATAGAAACCACACGGTCATGTGCCCTTGCAAACCCTAGGCTAGTTCGTGAACCACAGAATTACAGCCCTCCCACATGGCCTACCACACGACCATGTCTCTCTTGTAGGGTAATTTTAACACTGACTACACGACCACTGTCTATTACACGATCTGTTAGCACGACCATGTAACCCCTTCACATGGCTTATAACATCTCAAACGATCATGTGACCTCTATTTTATAGTTTTGTCCAGAAAGTTTTGATCTACTCTATTTAGTCCCTGCATAGTCTCTAAACTATTTTTAGCGTTTTATTTCTCTCAATTGAATCCTTAAAAATATGTATATTGGAATTCAATATCTGAGTGACTGAATTATTATTGTATATGCATGATATGTGAACAAAACATGCCTTTTGCATCTGTATTATTGATTACATGTTTAGCATGCCTTATGATATCGTTAAACCGAATACATGATAAGCATGTATTTTCTACCGTATTGATTTATTAAAAGCATGTCTATTGCTATCATACTGATTTGTTATAAGCATATTTATTGCTACCATATTGATTTGTTATAAGCATGTCATATTGCATTGCATGGGGTGAGACGATATGAACGGAGAAAGTATAAGCAACTTATCTGCATCGATTAATGGTTTATCCACACCGTACTAGCAGCTTTTATCTACATTGGTTAGTGGTTTGTCCACACTGTACTAGCAGCTTTTATTTGTACTAATGAGTGGTTTATCCATACCATACTAGCAGCTTTTATATGCACTAATGAGTGGTTTATTCACACTGTACTAGTAGTTTATCTACAAACTTTTTATAAAAAAAAAAAAATCAGGTGGTTCATCCACCCTTTTATTACTGCACTTCATCTACAATGATCAGCAGTTCATCCACAATATGGTGAAAAGGTAGAGGAGTTCTGAGGAGCTCCTATTGTGGTGTGTAGCAGAGTTGGGTAGGATATATTTTGATAAATTGAATTTGCATCACCATTCATGAGCGTGGGCATACATAAACTGTGAATCCTGAAATATTATGATATTCATATGTTGAAATAAAGAATCGATACTCTGAATCACTATATGAGTGTGGTTGCTTTGAGAATTTCTATGTTGTATGAGTCATCTATTATTTGCACTAATTTACTTGTGATAGGACTCGCACTGAGCTTTATAAGCTCACCTCAATTTATTTCCATCTTTATAGATAACCCACTAAGTTCGGGCACGGACATGGGATCCGAAGGGTCTCAGCTTAGAATCGTTTTTTTATATAAAAGTATTTTAGATTTAATATTTGAAATTTTTGTTATTCAGAGACTACATTATTTTATTTTTGAATTGTGGCATGAGACTTAAGCTTTGAGTTTATATTGCATGCATGACATTTAATTTAATTATGTGATGATTGAAATTTGAACCTTCATTAATTATGCATGAAATTTGGTTTTTATTAAAACTATGATTAGATATCACTTTTCCACTTCTTTGGAAAATACACATACACACACATATATATATATGAATGTAGAATCCAAATTTTGCAAACCAATTATTAGGATCAGCCGACTTTTGAAATTAAGTTGTTAACTTTTGGGGGGAAACATGCTAAGTTTTTTTTTTTTTTCAGAAATTAAAACAAATGTTCTAAACAACTACTTTTAAACTCCGATAGTTTTACTTGGCTATTTCGGTGGCCAATGTAATCTTCCGAATTCGAACATAACGTCTAAACTAGGTTGGGGAGGTTACAATAAAATTAGTTACATGCTTAATGTTTACGTTGCATATCATTAACAGAAAAATGCACATTGTAATATCAAAATGTTATAATAATTATCATCCATTCACAATTTAATTATATAACAATTGATATATTATATGTCACCTTCAAAAAATTTTGATATATTATGTCCTTAAAAGTGTATGTATACTATTTTTATAATATAATATGTACTAAAGATAATTATGCCACATTATCTAATAAATTCATATTATAATATTAATTTTAGTTATATAAATATTAGTTAATTTTTTATTTTAAATAATTTAATTAATTGAGTTAATCAAATACTAAAAGGGATGATCAGAAATCTAGAAATTTTGATGATTTCATATCATTATTTAGTTAGGTTTATGAATACAAAATAATAAGATTTAAGGGAAGCTACGTGAGATTTAAGAGAATAAAATAATAAATGACATATATTTTTTTAATAATTTTTTAAACATATTTAAATTTATTATATTTATTATTAATTAAAATATTTAATTTTAAAAAATATTTTTACTGATATTTATATGTTTTTTATTAGTTTGTGTAAAACTAAATTAAAGTTGAAGATTAATTTTGATGGTTAAAGTATTATTTTAATTGTTGAAAGTTATGTGTTGGAACCTTAATGGAAGCAAATTGTAGAATATTTTTTAAAAAAAAGGCTACGTGTAGTCGAATATTCGAGTGGGTTTATTCACATCCGCTCCGAAATCGTAGCCGATGCTAATTTCCATCCCTACCTAGAGCCAAAATTGCTTAAATATATTTCTTTTCTCTTAATTTTCTATTCTTGCACATAAATTTCTTTCTTGCAGTGCAATATTTTCTATCACAAACTGAAGTAATACTTCCACCATGAGATTTTAAAATTCCCAATACCTCAACTTTCATGCATTTGGCAGGTAATAGGTCAATCTTAATTATTAATAGAAAATAAAAATGAAATCAAGTTGAAACAGAAACTTCTGCAATTGGGGTAAACTAATTACTCTTCTTAAGTGGACAATTAATATTGCACTTGATCATGTCTATAGACAAATTCTCAAGGAAAACTTGGTGTCTTAGTCATAGACTGATAAGCGTGTGACAAGTTGTCCCCTCCATCCAAACAAAAAGGGAAAATCCAAAACCCTAACCCATTATTGAAGGACAAATGTCCATGTTAAAAACAGGTGGATAGGGGGAGCCCCATAGCCATTGCTAGGATGTGCATTAACTCGTGCTTCGTTGGCCTCTGCATGTGAAACTTGCACAGCATTAGCGCACGGAGAGCAAAACCATCTTATGATCGATTTGAGGCCTCCAGGGAATAGCCGATAGGCAGTTCAAAAAAGGACCGCACATTTTCATTTACTGCTTGTATTTCACATCCTTCCTTGCATTCCTTTCCGTGCTTTCCTAAATATGTTTATCGGTCCATCGCTCCTCACATATTATTAATTAAATTCATTCTTTTTGTTTTTACCTTCACTACCTCCTCAATAATTATGACTGTATAATTATAATTGTTGTGTATTTTACGTGATGAGTTCTCAGCCTAGAGCGTGACTAGCGTTACAAAAATTTTGTTTAATTATCTCTAAGGTCTTTGTATTTTTTTAACTTTTAATTTTTTTTATTTTCATAAATTTACTTCTTGTACTTTTTCTGCTTTGAATATTAAAATTAATTTTTTTGGGTTTCAATGTGGAAGTTTAAAGAGCACTATTAAACCCACAAATTTTTAATGAAAAAAAGTTGTGGATATTAAGATGAGAATAAATTATATTAAGGTGATCTTAAAAAGTATATTTTTTTAAGTATCAATAAAATAGTGCCACGTCATTAAATTTTAAAGATAACAAATTATTATTATACACTCATCTATATCTAATATCTTTTTCCACTTAATTTAACTTTAATTAAATTACTTAAAATAATTAATTTTTTAAATTATAAACAAACATCTTTTGTTCTTTTACAAATTTTTTATTATTGTTTTCCATAAGTTAACATTTTTTTTATTTTTGTGCAACTAACTTTTTAAAAAAATTAATAATTTTTTGTACAAAATTTTCCATGCCATTGACACATAATTTTGGTAATTATTTTACCCTGAACCTCAAATCTTGAACCCCAAATCTTAAGGTTCAAGTTATGGGTTTAGAATTTAAGGTTTTGGATTCGGGTTTGGGGTTTAATAATTTAGGGTTAGGGTTTAAGGATTTAGAGTGTAGAGTTCAAATATCACTGTTCAAAGGTTTGGGGTTACGAGTTACGAGTTTAGGATTCATGGTTCGGGTTCAAGATTTAATGTTCAAGAGTTTAGGGTCATGGGTTCATGGTTCGAATTTAGGGTTTTATATTTTGGGTTTAGGGTTTGAAATTTTAGATTCAGGGTTTTGGACTTGGAGTTGAAGGTAAAAAAATTATCAAAAGTATGTGTTAATGACATGAAAAAGTTATTTGAAATGTAATTAAATAATTGAGAAGGGATCATGAATAATATGGTTAGAAGGGTCCATAAAATAATTTCTTTATGGATGAATATATAATAATAATTTATCTCTTTAAAATTTTATTGGTATTTGAAAACCTTAATTTTTAAAATCATCCTTATGTAAGTTATTTCCTATTAAGATTGAAGTTTTAAATTGAATAAATTAAACTTTGTTGCTGCCATAAATCCGACCAAAGTCAAGTTAGGATTCCTACAATTAATTTGTCGTTCCGAAGGCGTCGAACACTCATGGAAATTAATCGAAAAAGGCTTGTGGATCTTCGCCTCTTAAACATTATCTTAACCCGCTTTGAATATCAATTGTTCCTTAAATCTCAATAGCAAAAAGCTCCACTTTATTAATCTTTTCAATAAATTGAAAATCCAGAACAAGCACAAATGTTGCAGATGGTTTTTCTTTTTTCCCTTTCCACTCAATGTACCCTGAGAAGTACTCCAAGTGAATGCCAAAAGAGCTAAACAAAGAGAAGGTTTTTGAAATTTTCTTTTTAAAAGTGAATATCAGGAATATCCCAATTCCCAATTCCCTATTCCCTATGAATACAACTTCTTTAGAAGATGACTCGCTATTTCCTCAATAATGGATGCTAGAATACGGTAATATGTAACTTTTACCCATTCACATTAATTTCTAATTAACCTAACATCTAAGACAAATTATTTACTTCAGTATGTGTATTTGGTAACTCTTTTATATCAGTAAATAATATGTATTTATGCTTATTATATATTATGTGATGCATGGCTTGCTCCTGTATTTTATAAAATTATTATTTAAAGGCTTAAGGGTATAAAAAGTCTTCAAATTTTTTCAAAGAAAAGCAATTAAATCTTTTTTTTTTTTTGCACTTAATTGAGTACTTGAACTTTCAAAATGCATAAAAAAAGCCCTCAAACTTAAAAAAAAAAAAAAAAAAACAATTAAGCCCCTATTTTTTTTGCACTCAATTATGTACTTCAACTCAGGGGAGAAGCCAGAAAAATTTTTTAGGAGGGGACCGGATGAAATTTTAATTTTTTATAGTTTATATCTTTATAATTTGTAAATGATTAAATCGAATTTTTATAATTTTAGGGGGGTCAAAGTGTAATTTTACCTTTGCTAATTTAAAACGTTTAAAAAAATTTAAGGGCCTTAAAAGTAATTTTACATTTTAGGGGGGCCGGGGCCCATGCCAGCCCCCCTGGCTTCGCCCCTACTTCAACTGCCAAAATGCATCAAAAAGGTTATTTGACCGTTAATTTTAATAGTTGACCGTTAAAGTTAACCGTCCCTTTTTTTTTTCAGCTAAAGTCACCACATGTGACAAAAAATGATAAAATAAAAATAAAAATCAATAAAAGTTATAAAATTTATTAAATTTTAATAAAAATATAAAGAAATGTTTAAATTTTATTAAAAATTATAAAAATTGTAAAAAATTATAAAAAAATTGTAAAATTTTATAAAAATCATAAAATATTTATAAAATATATAGAAATATAGAAAAAAAATTATAAAATTTTATGAAGTCGTAAGAAAATTATAAAAATCTAAAGAAATATAAAAATTATTATGCCAAAAGAGGAATTTTATAATTTTTCTATAACTTTTATTGATTTTTGTTTTTATCATTTTTCGCCACATGTCACTGTATTGCAACACATTATGGCTTTAACTAAAAAAAATTGGGGGTCGTTAACTTTAACAATCAACTGTTAAAGTTAAAGGTTAAAGGGTCTATTTTATACATTTTATAATTTTTTATAATTTTTACTAAATATTAATTTTTTAAAATTTTTATTAAAATTTAATACTTTTTATAACATTTATTGATTTTTATTTTTATCATTTTTTGTCACATGCCACATCATGGTTGTGACACGTGGTGGCTTTAACTGAAAAAATTAGGGGCGGTTAACTTCAACGGTCAACTGTTAAAGTTAACGATCAAAGGGCTTTTTTTATACATTTTGACAGTTCAAGTATCCAATTGAGCGCAAAAAAAAAAAGAAGCAGGGGCTTAATTGCTTATTTTGAAAAAAAAATTGAGGGCATTTTTTATACAATTTGAAAGTTCAAGTATCTAATTGAGTGCAAAAAAAAAAAAAAAAGCAACAGCTCAATGGCTTTTTTTGAAAAGTTTAAAGGCTTTTTTTATGCATTTTGAAAGTTCAAGTACACAATTGAGTGCAAAAAAAAAAGGTTTAATTGCTTTTTTCAAAAAGTTTAAGGGATTTTTACACCCTTAAACCTTATTTAAATAATAACATGTTAATTAAAGTTGTTGATAAAACAATATCTGAAAAATTATAAACAACTTCAAAAATATGCTTAAGTTTTTAACATATAATATTTTTGTAATATTATAAATATAATTTATATTTTAATTTAGAGGAAGAAAATTTAAAACACAAAATCATTATAATATGTATATATAATTAATGATTTAGAATCTTAATTTATATGTATGATATAGGTAAGTTTAGAAATAAAGTTTAAATAATTTTAATATTAGAAATGAAGTTTTCAATATTTTTTAATTTTTTAAAAAGAATAATATGTAACACTCCTAACTCAAATTCGCTGCCGGAATAGGGTTATGGAGTATTATCGAATTTTATAATTTAAATTGACAAAAAATTCAAACAATTCATAACATATAGCATTCATGTTAGAAACCAACCATAATAATGCATATTGTTCTTAATACAAGCCCTCGAGGCCCAAAATGCATCTTAGAAACAAATCGGGACTAAATTGAAAATTCAGAAAATTTTTCGGAAACTTATGAAATTTTCAAAACTGCAAGGGTTACATGGCCGTGTGGCCAGGCTGTGTGACTCACACGGCCAAATGACACACCCGTGTCTTAGGTTGTGTGGGCATTCAAAATAGGGATACACAGCCGTGTCCCAGCCAGTGCCCTTGCCTGCGTAACTCACTGACTTGTGCCACATGGCCAAGCTACACACCCGTGTGCTAGGCCGTGTGAGCATACTGACTTGCGCTTTTTAAAACATGGCTGTGTCACTTGGCTGTGTGTCACACATGAGTAAGACACATGCCCGTATCTCTTCTCGTGTGGATGAAAAAAGGCCATTTTACAAGTCACATTTCTCACGCAATTTGGCATCCACCTACACGCATCATTTTGCATATACACAAGTCATAATTAGGCGTCCAAAATAAGTCAAAATCAAGACTTAAACATGTAAAATCATCACATACAGCCAATATACCCTTAGGCACCTCAAATGACAATATGCAAACATGTCAACCATGTATCGAAATTTACCTAAGTGACCAAATACATATATGTATAATTGTACCAAAACCTATCATGTAGGTCATTTATCAAGCTCACCCATTTGGTACCCAAAATACCAATTCACAAAATAAATCATTTTGTATCTTTCCATGTCACTTAACCTACTTACCAAAACATACCAATATTTCTAAATGGTACCAAATATACCATTCTAAACCAATCATCAATATACCTATAAGTTTTCAATAACAAAGCACTAAATCACTCCAAGGTATATAACATATCTTATATGCATAATCAAACCACATTTTACTTTCCGTTATTCTACCACATCAAACACACTGATGGTCACTAAACTAACAATAATTACGACAAAAGTAAGCGCACCTATCGAACAATAGTATAGCTATAATGAGTAGGGAATATCGTATCCATGAGGACTACAAGTACTAATAATTACCATTTTTCTATTATTTAGCCAATAAATTGGAGTGATTGTTTTTAATCTAAATTTACTAATCTAATTTAACTACGAATGTAACAGAGAATAAAATAGGAAAATAATCGAAGATACTCAATATGATAGACAATACCCAGGAAAGAATCCACATATACTTCACCTATTATTATGAATCTAAATTAAACAATTTATTCACTTGTGTCTTGATCTGTAGAAATCCTTAAATTATGTTAATATCTCTTTCGAGAGTAAGAACAACTAACTTTAGGTTGATTAATTGAAATCTCTTCCTAATTAAAACCCCTATTGTCGCATTAACTCGATCTATAGATTCCACTATTAGATTTGACTCTAATCCGGCAGATTTATGTCATCCTATTTCTACGATTGCATGCAACTCCACTCAATAATGCTAAATGTACTCTTAAATAGGGAATTTTGCTCCATTGAAATAAGCACTCTAAACATGAATTAATATCCAGAAAATATTAAAACACGAAATAAGCATACATAATTGAGAACAAGAGTCAACTATTTATCATGTAAATTAGAAATCAAATAATAAGATTCATCATTGGCTTCATCTTCCCTAGGTATCTAGGGAATTTAGTTCATAATCCTGAATAAAAACATCTCAAAATTAGGATAACAATAAGACATAAAGAAACCCAATAAAACTTCGAAGAAAATTAAATGGAGATTTTCAATCTTGAAGGAGATCCACTTCCAAGTTGATTCAGATGGCGTTCTTCAAGTGATTTCTTCAATCATCTCTGCGTCCCCCTTTAGATCTTCTAATTGTTATTTATAGACTTTAGAATGCCCAAAAAGCATAAAAATTTGGTTTTTCCACGTGTTTAGGAAAAAGGGTGCGATATCGACATGAGCTGGCACATGGGCGTGTGGCTAGCCCATGTGGCTCACACGGACGTGTGGCCGCGTGTGGCCAGCACGTGTGGAAATGCCCAAGCCATGTGGATCCTAGAAAAAAACTTTATTTGTCCAATTTTGACTCGTTTTTCGCTCATTTCGCTCCTAAATGCTCTCCTAAGTATAGAAACATGAATTTAAAGAATTAGTAGCATCAAATTCACTAATTTACATAATAAATCATCCAAAAATGCATTAGAAATGAGATTAAAATATGTTAATTTTATGACTCATCAAATATCCCCACACTTAAGTGTTTGCTTATCCTCAAGCAAAATCCTCAACTCACAATTAAAATTAATCTTTCTCAACTCATAATTTTCATTAATGATGTTAATTCATAATTCAAAAATAATCATACATTGATAATTCAACTAAAAGAGCACTAAAGATTCAAACAATCCAAATCGAACATTTTTAAAGCATGAAAACATAGGTCTTTCCCATTATCTAAGTAATTACCTTTAATTCAAAACCGACAAGAATCGACATCCTTACAAAAGATTAACTCAAATCACTTAAAGTGTTTAAGCTTCAAGAATAAGCACTCAATAGTCAAACATGAAAAGTTATTACCATAGGCTTGCATGAAAATCAAATCTCCACCACTATAAAATAGTATGATCACAAATCAAAAAGTGTTTAAGAGGTTGTAATAGGGCTTAGGTTAAGGGTGTGGAGAAAGGCTGAAAAAGTTGGTTAAAATCAAGATTGAATTGATTACTTACCAAATTAGAAAAATAAATAAATGTTGAATTAAAAACAATTACATCAATCAAAAATTGTTCAAGAATAACACGAGCTTCTTCTCAAAATACGAATTCAATTGTTCAAGCTCAATTAACATAGAACTAAATAATAATCAATATATATATATATATATATATATGTATTTTTTGTAACACCCCAAATCTGACCTAGAAGCCTAGACTTAATCTAGGATGCTACATTGATCACTGAAGTGATCGTGGAACAGTTTTGCAAAACAAGTTATCATATCTAATCGAATATTAAATTGCTTGAAAATCATTTAATAAAAATTACAAATAAGTTTAATAAAAAGTTAAAATCCAATAAACAAGTAAAATTTTAAAAACGAAAATTGTACCATAATATTAAAAATCTTTACATTCCCAAAATAATGTAATCAAAAAATAAATCAGAAAATGAAACCGAAATAAACTTTCACCACCATAACTATCTGAGGCCTTCGCGTACTAGGTCCAGCATCAGAATCCAAGAAAGTACCTGAAAGGGGAACAAAAAAGGGGGTGAGCTACTCGAGCTCATTGTAAGATCAAAACCAATTATCTACAGAATCAGAGGCAGAAAACCAGTAGTAGTTCAGAAACAGAACATACTTACAGAGCTATACAGAATCAGTTGGTACATTAACAACGGACGTACCAACAAATTGCAGTATTTTGAGCATAATAAGAATACACTTAGACACACAGTCATTATAACTATTCAGTCATAGTAACGATTCAGTCAGATAGTTACAATCAGACAGTCTAACACACAGAACTATCAAACGATGAAACAAATCGTACTTCCAAAAATAGACGGTAAACCCGAAACAGAAGTCTCGACAAACAGTAACGGTCCACACGTATCAAATCACAGTTAGCCTTAAGTTCAATTTAATCAGAACGATACAATCAAAGTTTAACAATTTCACATAGGCACAAGTGCCTTTCAGTCGAATAGTACAATCAACAGTCGCAGTCACTGAACAGTCAGTAAGATGCATACGAATACAGTTGAAATGCATAACCCACCCATCCAACCAACACAGCTCTCCGTCTAACCCTACACTTACAGTGGGGATTAAATCACCCACCCATCCCAAGACTTACAAGTAGTACCAAATGCGGCACAAATCAGTAATTTGCAACTAAGCTGCCAGTCAATAGGCTTAAGAGCCTTTCAATAAGTCCACGACCCTCAGGGTATTGGGACTGCACACAACCCTCTAGGTATTGGGGCTAACAGTAAGCAGATAACTGCCAAATCAATCATTAATAATACGCAGCAATGCTAATGTATAAGCTGTACAGTGCCATGCGGTAATCCGTAGTACAATCACGTAATATGAACTGCAAAATCAGATATGGGTACGTAGCATAGCTAACGTACATACGGCAAAGTGTGATGCGGCAAACCGCTATACTAGTAAATTGTAGCTGAGCTACCAGATCAGTCAATGGTACATAGCATAACTAACATACGTGTTGTACGATGCAGTGCGATAATCTGCTGTACAGTCCAGTTGTAGTAAAACTGACAGTTCAGTTTAGTGTCAATCTTCCTTCTCTTCAAAACCCCACCCAAAAATGCTTTATGCATATGCATGTATGTATGGAATTTCATGTACAAAATCAGAATACCAATTACAATCAATCATTCAGAGGCAGACACTCGTATTCATTCAATCAGAATCAGAAATGAGCACACTCAATTACTTGGTTTCAGTGTTAGTCATGCCACGTAATCAATCACAAGCAACACACAATTCAAGCCTCGAACAGAGTCGTAATTACCCTCACTAAAGCTTAGCCGAGGATTGGAACATATAGAGTTGTGATCACAATTAAATTCGACCTAAAAACATTATTTGGTGAGATAGGGCCACATGCCCATGTGCTCCGGCTGTGTGGAGCAATCCAGGCCATGTGGGGGTCTGAATGCCCATCCAGAAGATGGCACACAGCTGTGTGATAGAGGCACATGCCCTTGTGAAGCAGGGACACGGCCGTGTAACTTACTGTCCAATTCCCTAAAATCAAGTGCAGGGCAGACACAGCCGTGTGAGGGTCTCGCATGCCTGTGTACCCACCAGAAACAGCCGTGTGTCCAAAACACACACTCGTGTGGGATCTCTAAATCCTCAAATTAGCACACGACCGTGTGACTCCAAATCACTGAATCCATAATTCCCAAATTCACATGCCCGTGTGCCTAGGGGACACGACCGTGTGAATTTTGACAAAGTCTCCAAATCGGCCACACGGCCGTGCGGCACCCAAATTGACAAAAAACCCTAGTTCCCAAATCCACATGGCTATGTGCCGAGGCTCACACCCATGTGGCTATCGAGGGGTCATGAAACCACCCCCAAAATAGCCCCGAAACCTTTGTTTAAACCATCGGAACCTCCCCCAACTCTAAGCACATCACAAGTACATTAGAAACTAGAGATTTTCCCCTCTCTTATAACGTCTTAAGATCCAAAAAGGAAGGGGTTAGTGAATAGTAACGAAAAGTCGAAGAAAAAGGGATTCGCAAAACAAAATAATGATTAATAAAAAAAGTAGACAACAATTGAATCCCACACTTGATGCGTGATCAGAGGTGACGATGGAGACTTTCAGTTTCTAAATTAGCGACAAGAACGAAGCCCTCTGAATTTCGCAAACAAGACTATTTTCTAAAAGAAGTAACAGAACCAAAAAGCCAAAAAGAGACCAAGAGAGAGGAAGAAAACATTAAAAGGGTGGAGAGAAAAATAAATTCCAAAATACAATTCAAAAATAAAATAAAATAAAATAAAATAATATCATAATAAAGAGTAAATAGTTTAAAACATACTAACTTAAAGCCAGACAATAATAAAAATGTTTCCAAAATACTCACACAAGGCTCGAACCCAGAACCTCAAAGTACAATAACACTCACTCAACCATCAAACCTACAGGCCCATTCTTGTTACTAAAGTGCACAACTAATCACTTATGTGCAGTCTCCTCACTATTCCTATGCTCAAACTCACAACCTCTAGGCCCAAAATTTGGGGCGTTACATTTTTTTTACCATAAGAAATAATTCAGCAAATTAAACAAAAGGCTTAATTAGGCAATTAACCAAATCAAATCTCGATAAAAAGGGAGTCAATAAAACGAGAAAAAGTTTCAACAAAAAAAAATGAGTTATGGGTTAACATTAATGGGTAAATCAAGAAATGGTGTGTTAGGCTCAACGGGGTTCACTAAGGGTTAATTAAAAAGGTAGGCTTTTTATGGGATAAGTGAGTTAAAACCTAAGTGCCTTTATCATTTTAGTATATCAAATTAAAAGGTGCGGTCTCGACATGTATAATTGATACAAGTTCTGGAATAACAATTCAAATTGACACACTCATAACCAATAATAAAATGAGCAAGAAAAATGTATGCTATAAAGGCTCAAAATCTCGCAAAAAATCATGGTTTTTGATGTCAATTTTGCAAATTTCAAAATTTAAGATAATACTTCAATTCAGAGAAACAACCTAATTCAATTCAGAAAAACAACCTAAAATTTTTAATTCTTAAAATAAATTTATCATGCTCAATTCTCTCATGTCTTAAAGTTTAAATCAACCAATACACAATTATCGAAAAATTAATCTAAAACATATCAATAAAAATCACAAATCGATAAAAATTCATTCTAATAGAAGTATGAGAAAATTACTTTAACACAAGACATAATTCAGGGATTATAATTATATAAATAACCTCTCCACACTTAGATGTACATTGTCCTCAATGTGCAAATAGATGTAGTGAAAAGTGAAATTGTAGGCAAATCTAGATGTAGTGCATGATTCTGAGCAAACTAATAAGAAAATAAACACAAATAGTGAAGAAGATTAAGGGATTAGAACTCGATTAGAAACAACCATAAAAATAAACTATAGTTCAAAAGATAAGAATGAAATAAGTTTAAGAAAATAACAATAAACGTAAAAATAAAATAAAATAAATAGACTCAATGATCCTCATCATCAGAAGCATCAGCGTCGTGAGTTGTCGACGTTGATGAAGAGATATGGAGATGTTGACAGATCTGTTACAATGTCGCATCGATACTATCGAACCTCTGAAAGCAATGTTGCTCGAAGTGAGTGAAACACTCGAAAAGGTCCACTAAAGTAGTAGCAAAAGAAACAGAATAGTTACTTGACAGTGGATGATGAGGTGGATCTTAATGATGGAAAGGAACATCATCAATGAAGTACTCGAGTTTATTCTGATAGTCAAAATGAACTAATCGATACTGAGGAGGATCAACTCTACGAAGTCGCTCGATCATCCTCATATGGATCATGCTGGATATTTCCTATGGGGGCATCTGGCCAACGAGTGTAAGAATAGAGGACTGCTCCGGTGTGTCGAGGAGACTAAAGTGTCGAGCGAGTAGAGTCACATAAGGACCTAAACAGATAAGGCCTTTTGTGTAGCGAACTGTTTGATGGCGGAAGGCTAAGGCGATGAAGTATGCTAAATCAAAATATGCCCAGTGGCCATGCTCCATAGAAAATAAGCATCAGTATTACTGATGATTCTAGTGCTCTCTCTCCTATATGTAACAACTCATTTTCAGTGAAATCGTAACAGTGGTTTCAGGACCACAAATCTGAGGTCAAAATATTTATTTTATTATTAAATTTAGGTCTACAGCATGATAGTATGATTGTGTGAAAATTTTGTTAAGAAATTTTAACATTTGAGTGCTTAATTTGTGAAAAAAGACTAAATCGCGTAAAATGTAAAATTGGAGTTATATAAGTTAAAGGTACTAAGTGGCTATGAAATTAAGTAGTTAAGGGATTTTTGTGTAAATATACCATATTTATCATGAGTGGACTTTTATGGATATCATTTAAATGTTTTAAAGGTTAATATATAAGGTTATATTAGTAAATTTATAATTAAAAGATAATAAAATAAAGGAAACATAAGTATCATCTTTGATGTTGTCTTCTTCCACCAAAAATTGGAGAAATAATTAGCTTTAGCCATGGAGTTTTGAATGCATGTAAGTGATTCTGACTCGATTTAGCTAGCCCATGGGCTAATTTGTGAAACTATTAAAAATCTAAGGTTTTACCATTGATGAATATGTGAGTATTGTGATGTTTGATGATGCAAAATGAATCTTTGTTGTTAGTTAAACAACTTTTGTAAAGTGATTGTAATACCCCTAACCCCAACCCGTCGCTGGAACAGGGTTACGGAGCGCTACCGAACCAATCGAACAATTTACAAATAATATACAAATAATTATCAAACATATTATAATATAATCTTATAGTCCCTTATTTGGACCTTCAAGGCCCAAAATACGAGCTAGGAATAATTCGGGACTAATTTGGTTACTAGAGAAATTTTTCGAACATTTTAAAAATGGTTCTCAAGTACAGGGCTCAGACGCCCATATTAATGAACCGTGTGGTTAGCATTCTGATTTTCTCACACGGCCAAGCCACATGCCCGTGTGCCAAGCCTTGTGGACTCAATATGAGTCTTTCTAAACTAACCTAGCCAACCCTGCAAAATTTCAAACAAAGCAAATTGGCAACCTTTATAACAATCAATATATTTACACAGATAAACATATCTAACCATTCTTAAACAATTTATTTATTTATTTGTTCAATAAACATACATATACCAATTAAATTCATACCAATAAACTTTAGTTAATTCCATTTCATACTTATATTTAATATGTCATATTTGTTCCCTTTTTATACTTTTAACCAATTTAAATCATTATTTTACAATCATAATCACAAGACTCATATACTCAACCTATTTATTACCTAGGTACATGCCACCAATATCAAAAGAAAGGTACATTACTTAAAATTTTCTCTGAGATCGGGATTACTCTGGATGTTGGATCGGACACCAACTTTCAATTAACCTATGCACGGAAACAACCGTACGCTGAGTATGGGTATACTCAGTAGTATTACCATAATTCAAATTTACAACATTATACAATGATTTATATACATTCAGTTTAGGTCTACAATTATTCTTACATTTTCTCGTTCTTTAAAATTAAATCATTCAATAATAACTGTAAGTAATATCTCAAATCTTATCCAAATTGAATTCATACCTTATATCTCTCTCTTAATTTTATTAGAGTTATCAATCTCATTTCAATAGATCGTTCTAATTCATATACAATTCATTTCATTTATCTCTTATCTAATGTCAATTCTATTACAATTTATATTCACTAAAATCATATAATTAAAATAACAATTTCATCAATTAACTTCGTATATTATCAATTCAATCAATTCATGCACCTTTGGTTTATATTTTAAATCTCATATTTCAGTTTCCTATTCACATATCAAATTCTCATTCAAATCAACTAAATTCAATTATAATATTCTTTTAAATTAACTTCTCATATTATTTGTATAATTTCAAACGATTTGTGAACTTTAGCTTCATTTCTCAATCTTATATAATATTTCAATTCACATTTCAAATTTGAACATTTTATGAACCTTTGGTTCTTGCATTCAATCTCATATCACAAATCTCATTTCATACTTTATTTCACAAATTCACTTTCTTATTTCTTTTAATAGTTCAATCACTTTTATTCGGAATTTATCATTTCACTTATTTACCCCTATTAACTTGACTCGGACCCTGGCTGATACACGGATCCAACCAAACACACCATATTGGCACCCAGTGCCTCATCGGATAGTTCGAAGCAAAGTTGACACCTAGTGTCTCATCGGCCTAGCCGAAGTAAAGTGGTATCCAGTACCTCATCAAATCTATTCGAAGCAATATGACACTCCAAGTGTCTCATCGACTCGAGGTCGAAGTAACCCTTAACTCTTCCAATCCTATGGCATGCCAACTATATCCACCCTAACCCGACTAGTTAATAGGGTATCAGAAACACATATCAATTTCAATCACTTTCTCATACTTTCAATCCATATACTTTTCAAACATTCACATTCAATGCAATTTGATTCAATTTCAATCACTTTTCACATTTCCATTCCATTCATTTCAATATCATCAACTTAAAGGCATTCCAGTCATAATTCCTCACATATTCAATTCAATACATTTTCCACTTTATCAAATGCTCATACATATTCATACTTCATTTCAATATTATTTAATTTATAATTTCTAATGTTCACAATTCAAATCAATTTCTCAATCCAATATATATATATATATATAATTCAATACCACATTAATTCTTTTAAATCAAACCATAATACCATAAATTTCTATTTAATTCACATACAATTTAATTTTATTTATTTCTATATCAATATTAACCTTTACTTTATTTGCTAAACATATTATTCAAGACTCAACAATTACTAATAATAAATTTAATACTAATACGTATTTATCATTTAATATAATCTTAATACTTATCTCAATTTTCTTGTCATGTAAATTAATTTAAAATTTAACAATTAATAATCAAATTCGAATTATAGTAATACCAACCCAGATTTCTCGTGTTTACTCCTCGTTTACTTTCTCTTTTCCTTTCTTGCTCGATACCTTAGATTCTTTGCTAGCTACAAAAATAATAATAATTTACATTATTAATTACAGCATCAAAATTTAAATAATTGAATTTTTATTCAATTCCTACTCTTCTTCTTCATTCTACATTCTTTATACACAATCCTACTATTTACTTATAAGTTCTTTTAAGGCTGTCTACCCGAGTCATTGTCACTAAATTATGTATATCTTGAGTTATAGAATTCCAAATTAAGATCTGTAAATTTTCTATAAAACTAGGCTCACATATCTTATTGCCATAAAATTTTCAAAATTTTTAGTTTAGCCAATAATTACAGTTTATTCTTTAAATTCACCCATGTTCTGCTATCTGATAGTTCCGACCTTTCTTCACTAAAAATTATTTATCTTCTTGTACCGGATTCAAATATAGTTCCCGTTTATTTCTATTAAAAATAGACTCATTAATAATTTTAAACATATAAATTATAACTTCTAATTATTTTTTTCCAATTTTTAATGATTTTCCAAAATCAGAATAGGGGATCCCAAAATTATTCTGAACCTGTCTCACAAAAATGAAAATATCTCATGATTCACAAATCTATTACTTACATCGTTTCTCCTATAAGAAACTAGACTCAATAATATTTAATTTCATATCTTATTCATCCTCTAATTTGATTCCTACAATTTTTGGTGATTTTTCAAAGTTAAGCTTCTGTTGCTATCCAAAGCTGTTTTCTTACAGCTTATTAAATCATTTACCCAACTCTAACTTGAAATTCTTTCAATTAAATCCTTTCAACATAAACCATGTTCAAAACCTTAAAACTTCAAAGTCCTCAACTTAAATTCATCAAAACTTTATTCTAAGGCTTATAAAACATCAAAATTAAAAGGAAAGGGCCTAATTGACTTACCTATTAAAGCTTTAAGCATCAAAACCATAGTTTTTCCTTTTTCTTTTTCTTCTCCATTTCTTTCTTTCTTTCACGTCTGCTCTGTTTCTCTTTTCATGTTTTTGTTTCTTTTCTTTTCTTTTCTTTTATAACATATATATATATATATATATATATATATTAGTTTATAATAATAATTGTTTTTATAAAAATCTATTTAATAACAAATATAATTAATACACTTGTACAACTATATAATTTACATTTGTCTATTTTTATCACCTTACATTTGTCAAGATCATAATTTATTTATCACATAAAAATCTTATTATACTTATTTAATATAAAACTATAATAATAATTAATAATATTAATAATTTAATATACTAATTTTAGGTATAAAAATCTTAGATTTTTATACATTACACCGCCTCACCTATGCAAAATGGCTTAATTGCCATTTTCGTCCTTTATAATTTCTTTTAATCTATAATTCAACTTTTACTTTTATTTCATTTTAGTCATTTTTACTAATTACTCTTAAACTAGGCTAAATTCACTTAATTAAAACCTAATTAAACACATAAATAACTTTATAAATATTTTTAATAAATATTTACGAGTCCGTTTACTAAAAACAGAGACCTGATAACTCATTTTTTTGATATATGCACTTTTGAGGTCGTTACAGTGATTTTTAGTGAAAATGTTAATTAGGGATTAAATTGAGAAATGTAAAAATTGTGTGCTTAAATGTATGAATAAATGAAAAATATGGGCTATTATAAGCATATATGGAATTCGACTAGCATGGTTTGGTGCTTAATTGCGTGAAATTGCATTTTTATAAGATAAAGACTAAATTGTAAAGTAGTTAAAAGTTGAGGGGTAAAAGTGTAAACTTCGAAAAATATGTATTATGGGCTAAATTGAATAGAATGATAATTGAATAAGTTAAATTTGATTATATATAGATTAAGAAAAGCAAAGATCGGAGTTAGATCGGGGGAAAAATAAAGTAGTGGATTGATAGCTCGATTTTCATCCGTACTATACGGGGTAAGTTCGTATGTTTAATAAGCTTTATGTTATAAGTATTTAAATGTTTAAATTGTGTAATTGTGATAATATGACATTACGGAAGTTATCGATGAAGCATCCACTGAGAATAGTTCTCGTTTAAACCTTAGGAATGATAAGATACAAATGACATGTCATTCGGGTTTACCGTGATTATGTGATTTGGGTGCTGGTCCTGTACATCCTACCAGTGCTTGAGCTTTCCTGCATGTGTTGCAGATACTCGACAGCTTGTATGAGCAGTACCGTGTAGCTATGTCTTGACCGACAGCTTGTGTGAGCAGACCCAGTGATAGCTCGAGAGAGAGCATGTATATGAGATGTGATAAAGGTGGTTTAACAACATATATAACACTTAGTGTGTGAGATACTCGAGTATCCGATATTATTCTGAATGGTTCAATAGGTAAAGATGATAGTAGGAGGATATAAGGGAAGATATGAATCAATTTAGATACTCATGATAAGTTCGACAAGTAAGTGATAGTTGATAAATTCATATGAAAAGCAAGTGAAAGTTGATGAATTTATACATGATTCACTTGGTTATGACAATGTGCTAATTGTTGGATTGAATGAAGTTTAGTACATTTACTTATACTTCATTAACTTCAAAATTAATTGATATATAGCACTTATTAGCCATACGAGCTTACTAAGCTTTATAGCTTACATTGTTTATTTTTCCATGTTTTATAATGTTTCAGAAGCTTGTCAGATTGGAAGTCATCGCAGATCTCATCACACTATCCAGCTGTTGTTTTGGTACTTTCAGACTTAATGTATTTTGGTTATATGGCATGTATAGGTCTAATGGCTAATGAAGCCTATATGTTTTGATTATGTTTTAGCCATGTGATTTGGCTTGACTTGGTATATGTTAGTATGTAAACATATATGTATAAATGGCCTAGTGATATGTGGTGTATAGTTGTTGTGTGAATGACTTGTTTTTGAAGTTGTGTTATAACACCAAATGGTTGAAATTGAGATGAGTATGCTTGATGGTTGCTTATTAAATTGCTTGGTTGTGAATTGGTAGTTGGCATAATAGGTAAATTAGTAATTACATGAGAATGACCATTTAGGTAGCTTTTGAAACAAGTTTGGTATGTGTTTAAGTGAGCAAATATATATGCTTTTGGACATTTTCTTGTGTACATGGAAATTACATGTTTAGGCTTGATTTTGGGTTGGATTGAGTACCTAAATTGGTTATGGTTATGTGCTATTGAAGTGTGTAGTTTTGCACCAAAATTGGGTGAGAAATATGGCTTGTAACCTAGCCTATTTTCATCCACACGGGCAGAAACACAGGTGTGTGTCTCAACCGTGTGTGACACACGGTTAGGTGACATAGCCGTGTATCCCTTGTAGGTTTTTTAATGAAAGTAAGTCAGTGAGTAACACGGGCTAGTCACACGAGCGTGCTGTTGGTTGTGTGACACAAGTTAGAGAGTTACATAGGGTCAGACACGGTCTGGGACACAGCCATGTGATCCCATTTCGATTGTCCATACGGCCTGTGACACGGGCGTGTCCTATGGCCGTGTGAGACACACGGCCTGGCCACACGGGCTTGTGTCTCTTGTATTTGAAAATTTTCAATGTTTTCTCAAAAAATTTCCTAAGTTCTTAGATTAGTCCTAAATTGTTTTAAATGTCTGATTGGGCCCTCGAAGGCTCATGTTAAGGACTATATGAATATGTGTGAATGATTTATGTATGGATATGAATTATGGATGTGAAATGAATAATTATTTATATGATAAGTACAGCAATGCATTGTAACCCTAATCCGGCGACAGATATAGGTTAGGGGTGTTACACTACCAGTCAAAGAATAAGCTAAAAGGGCATGAATATACCGTAAAGCTAGAGAGAGAGTAGTCGCCTTCGAGCGACTCGCATCATAAGGTATCCTACTCACCGTAAGATCTATCCAACAACTAGATAGTGAGTGGTGGATGTGTCAATGTAAGAGGAGGAAGTTCTCGGCACTCATAAACTCCTTAGTGTAGAAGCCCAAAGCATTGCTAAACTCAAGTACACTCATATGGCGTACCAGGCCACCGAGTTTGAAAGTGATGGTGTAACACCCCAAACTTGGGTTTAGTCAAAATAGTGATTTTGAAATCACTTCCCGAGGTTAGAGAAAAAAAACATTTAGCATTATTTTAGGTGTTATAATATTTTTATAAGGGTGCATGAAAATTTTGGTGAACTAATTTACGCGATTGAAGGCTTAATCGTGAAAAAGGACTAAATCACATAAAAGGTAAAAGTTGAGAATTTCTAGAAAAAGGTGTTAAATAGCTAGAGAATTAAAATTTAAAGTTTTTAATGGGCAAATAGACCCCGTCTTACTAGCTTGGCCGGCCATAGGAGACAAATGGGATAGGAAAGTCAAAGGCTAAAGTTCATTAGGTTACTTAAATTGATAAAATATTACCTAATAGCCTAGCCTCCATTCATGCATCATTTTCTTCTTCTTCTTGCCGAAAATATCATCTAAAATGAGGGTTTGAAAGCTCCAAAAATTGCAGCAACATTTAGCACTCATTATTAAGTGATTTCTAAAGTCTTTCTTGAATGTGTTTGCATTTTTGGAACCCTTGTAGCATGAGCTACCTTTTGAGAAGTGTATTGTGCAAAATAGTTGAAGTTAGAATTGTTGACATGATTGAATAAGTGTTGTTTGCTGGGTTTTTATGGAAGAAAATGAGTCCTAGTTATTAAATAAACAACTTTTGTAAAATGGTGTTCAAGTAAAACACCTAAATTGGACTAGATTGTAAATTTGATAAATTGTTGGTAATTGTGTGAAATAATGAGAATTTAGGGATGTCATACGAGTAAAAATGATTCGGTTGGGTTTGATTAATGAGGAAATTCGATAAAAATTGATTTCCGAGTCTAGAGGTAAAATGGTCATTTTATCAAAGCCTAGGGCAAAATGGTCATTTTGCCAAATTGTGAATTTTGGATTGCTTAAATTTAATTGGTGAATAAATTAGTGAATTTTTATTTTTATAGATCAAGATTTACCAAATCCAAACCTAGACCGGGAGAAAGCCAAGCAAATCGATTAAATCGAATTGTCATCTTCATTTTGTATACCGAGGTAAGTTGTAGGTAAATAATACAACATTTCTGACTTTTATGCACGAAATCATTGTATTGGCATAAATTGATAACTAGTATCTATAAGATGCTTATGAGAGTATTATTTGTACATAAATTGTTGAACGATGATATTTAGTTATGAATTGATGAGAGCATGTGTAATAGCACTCAGTTGAACAGTTAGGATAGAATTGGATATTCTTGCCATGACATTAGGTAATGTGTGTGCTAGTGTAAGACATGTCTAGGACATGTATTGGCCACATTACAAAAGCCAGTGTAAGACATGTTTGGGACATGCATCGACTTTGAGACAAGAGCTAGTGTAAGACCTATCTGGGACATGGCATCGACACTGATAGATGAGAGCCAGTGTAAGACCTGTCTAGGACACGGCATCGGCCATGATACATTGAAAGTCAGTGTAAGACCTGTCTGGGACATGGTATCGACTTGATATGTGAGCTAGTGTAAGACCATGTCTAGGACATGGCATCAGCTCGAGACCCCATATAGGAGGCTTATTGAATATCCATTCATATTCTAAATAGTTCAACGGGAAAACTCAAAATTTATGCTTAGTGTGAGATATTGTGATGATCTCTATAAGTGGTACAAGTGCCTAATTGTAATGCTTGAAATGTGAGCTCACTAGCATATTGTATAATTAGTAAAGGATGGAATCGAGTAAGTTATGTTGTAGCTATTTTTGTAACATGCATGATTTGTGATGCAATGAAAGTTTGTCATGACTTGGTAGATTGTTGATATTTATGTACATACGACTTACTACATTTATTGCTTACCCATCTCCTTTCCATTTTCTTATAGTGCTGCCTAAATAATTCGAGTATCCAAGGACATCGGAGGCATCATACACACTATCAACTGAAGCACTCGGTATAATTATGTTTTGTGTTTTGAGTAATGGCATGTATAGGTTGTTTGGTCATTTTTGTGTAGGATACTCTAGTTAGCCAATTGTGTATTAGAATTGGCCAAAATTGTGATAGTCATTTTTAATGAAATGAGAATGAGTTCATGGAAATTTATGGATAGTTGCTTAGATTAATTGTGTTTACATATTATGTGAATTGTGGTTGTTGGGTAAAGATATATTTCTGATCATTTGGATGCATAGTGGTGAGGAGTCATGATATGAAAGTGTTTGGTTGCATTAGTGCAGCACCCCGAACCCGGCCCAGACGTTATGGCCATACCCAGTGTGCTACATCATCTAGACTATCCTACGTCGCCCTATTTACTAAGTCCGATAGTGAGTTTTGAAAAGCAATGCTTGATTTTTGGAAATTCCTGTTTTAATAATTATTCAACTTAATCTCTATTCCATTTGTTAAGCGATTCATTTTAACCTTATTATCTTACTTAGTCTTTTGTAATAACAGGTTGGTTAAGAAAACGTTCATTTACTTTTTGAAAACATGTGTGTTATTTGTAATCGAAGTAAAGCAATTGAAAATCCCAAATAAAACAGTTATAGTGGCCTTATTTCAACCCATAAACAAATTTAAAAGTAGAAACCGATAATTAGAAATATAAAGTAGTAAAACTTATTTTAAACCGTGCTCAGTCCTCGTGGGGACTCTGAATCCCTCCCAGCAACCAAGTCACGATCTAGGGCTCACCTGCAAGGATGAAAAGAGAAGGGTGAGTTTGGGAAAACTCAGTGTGTGCAGAACCCATCCAAAGCCCAAATTGGCTCGAGTCCACTGGGCCTAAGCCCTAACCAGTCTCAGTCAGATACTGGGTCGAAGCCCTATTCAGATTACAGATATGGGCCAAAGCCCTATAACAGATACTGGGCCGAAGCCCTGTTCATATAACAGTTTGGCCCATAGGCCCATAACAGTACAGTACAGTATAACAGTATGAATGCAACCCAATTTGGGAGACTACTCAACCCACCAACCGCTACACACCACCCGTACCAGCCAACACACCATGTGGGGAATATCTCGACCCACCCAGCCCACACACCATAGTCGCAGCATGGCTGCTCAGATAAACAGTATACGAGGCAAAGCCCCTTTCAGAAACAGTACGAGGCATAGCCCCTTTCAGTAACGTGGCAGTGCCACTCACACTTCCTCCAATATCAAACCCAACCCATGCAACAGATACATATCATGGTATGCAGTAACAGTAACAGTCATATCAAGCAGTACAGTCGATTTTAGCCCTAGGGGTATAATGATAATTTTATACTTAGGGGCAAAACAGTAATTTCTCACCCTAAAGGGTATTTTAGTACTTTTACTATCTTATTACAGTTTTCATGATTTACACAGTCTCTACTAAATCAGTGGTCGTTTCAGAAGTCCATTTCATCCCGTTTATCAATCTTAGCCCATAGGTCCTAAACCCCTAATGGGCTCTACCATGCCAATTTAGCCCATTAGGCCCATTTAAGCCTTAATTTCTAATCCATTATCTTGTTTTAACAATTTTTTTACTCCTGCAGTCCATATTATTGCCTTTAAACCTATTTTTACCCAAATGACCCAAATTGCCCATTGGGCCCATAATCGGCCCACCGAGGCCCAACTTACCGTAGCACCCAAAATTTCGCAGTCAGCCCGCTTGACAGTGCCGATTCCAAAACCAACCTTTTCTTACCAACTTGAGAGCGTTCGCACGCTCACAAGCTCTCGAAATGCCGGAACTTTGGCATTTCGGCTTTTCGGCTTTTACCGATTTGAGCATTGAAGGGTGTTCGAAACACACACCTGTTTTTGTGATTATTCCGGTGAGATCTCCCTTGTTCTTCTCCTACAATGATTACCTAACATATTAGACTATTCCAATATTTAATTTGAATCGAAACTCACTTAAAACCTTCTTACCACATTCGGCCATACCCTCAATGGCTATGAAAACTTACCTTTGACGATTAAGGTGCACTAGATCTAGATCTGGTGATACTGATGCCTTCAACTCCTTGCTGGATCACCTTCCTTACTAACTATCGCTCAAAAAGAGAACCAAAAAGAAACTTCGCATTACTAATAGACCAAGTCGACAATCTCCCTAACTTTAGGGACTTTCGGCTTTTCCAAAATACGGAATATTTTAAAGATCTAAGTTGATAACCACTTACCACTACTTTTACCTTGATTCTAACTCGGATCTGAAGTAGATCTAACCCCTATACACTAATAGAAACCAAATCTCTGAGATCTAAGAATTCGGCCAAAAGCTCCTATGGTTTTGGCGATTTTGGCTTTTCAACTGGTGAAGAAGATGATGATTTAGACTATGGATCTAGGTGATGGTGTCGACAATGATGTGGCTCAAGGGGATGTAGTAATCGGCCACAACAGGTGAAGGGAACAGGGGTAATTCGGCTTAAAAGGATTCGGCACAAAGGTGAGTTCTTTTCGGGATTTTGGCTTTTTAAGGAAATTGATTATGGTGATTTTATGGAGGGTGTGATCAAAAGAGAGGATTAATGAGGGGATAAGGGGGTTTCGGCTAAGGAATAAATCAAAGAGGAAGAATAAAAGTAAAGAAAAGTAATGGTAGAGGTGGAGAGAAAGAATTCAGCTATGAGCTTCCCAGGGAGGCAAATTTCGGCTTTTCTGACAGTAGAAGAGAGAAATAATTCCTAAGGTGGCTAACCCTAACTCTTATGACAGAAAATAGAAAAAGATATAACCCTAATATCACACTTGAGTAATCGGCCCAAGTCCCTAAAAGCCCTTGCCGAAATTCCTACTTAAATTAGTCACATGTCCGGCACATGCTAAAAAATTTAAAAAGAGCAATAAGCCTACCTTGCAACTCGAACCCTTGTCCTTCAATACCCATCTAGGCGCCATTTTTTTTAGGAGCTTAGTGCCGCCACCTTGCCACTCTATCAAGGCTCCCTTTGCGATATATTTTACACAGTTTTTCTTAAGGGCCCTCTTGACCCAATTCCCCCCTTTTTACTTAAAACGTACTTAACTATTTTTATCGATTTTTAACCGAAGTTTGGGCTTCCTAAAGGCCCACTAACACATCCAAACACCATTTTAGCAATCAGAACACAAAATTTCCCAACTTCACCAACAATCTCATTAACCCCAAAAATTCTGAAAATCAAGGCGTTACAATTTGGTCTTATTTCAATGTGGCAAAGAGGATTGGTAGATAGCCTATTTTTGTCCACACAGGTAGGCACACGGGTGTGTGCCTCACACACGGCCAGCCCACGGGTGTGTGACTAGGCCATGTGTCCCGTGCACCTTGTAAGGATAAAATTAAATGCCCATCAGTGTTCCACACGGGCATGAGACATGGTCGTGTATCTCAACTGTGTGAGGGACACGATCGAGACACTGGCATGTGCCACGATCGTATGTTCGCTAATATCAGAAATAGAATACCCAGGTTTTAGCACACGTGCTGAGCACACGGGCGTGTGCCACGGCCGTGTGTTTGCTAACGTCAGAAAAGAATGTCAAGGTTTTTACACACGGGCTGCGACACGAGCGTGTCACTGCAATGTGAGGGACAC
This sequence comes from Gossypium stocksii, assembly GCA_020496765.1. Lineage (NCBI taxonomy): Eukaryota > Viridiplantae > Streptophyta > Magnoliopsida > Malvales > Malvaceae > Gossypium > Gossypium stocksii. The sequence continues at coordinate 85,992,374 of CM035629.1, forward strand.
GGGTTGGGCACACGGGCATGTGCCAGACCATGTGAGGAATTTTTTGAAAGCTTTCTGAGTATCTAAAATGGTCTCAGGTTGTTTCTAAATTGTGTTTTAGGCCTCGTAGACCCATTTGAAGGATTGTAGAGCTGTGCTTGAAAAAGTTTGAAACTGGGACGTATTTCAGTGGTTTAAGATTGAAAAATTGCATGCCTTTTAGTGAGTTAACGCCTCATACCCGGTTCCAGCGTCGTATACGAGTAAGGGGTGTTACATTTAGTGATATCAGAGCTATGGTTTAGTCAGTTCTAGGACTAACCTAGCTGGTGTACGAGTCTAGCTATACATGCCATTATTATTTGATGATAGTGTGACGACTACTGACATTTATAAATTGTGTTTTTCATATAGTAATGGATCTCGATCAACCTATGGCAGATGATATGGAAAGTAATGCATTAGCTCCCACAGAAGGGACCGCGCCAGTTAAAATCGAGCCCGTGACAATGAGTCAGGGCGGAGAGGCTAGAGAAGCCTACCTCTAAATGATGGATGCTTGGTACATGGAGTACGTTCGAGCGGACTTGAACACTCCACCTCTTCCACCTCCTCCAATTTACCACCATGCCCCGGTAGCACCTCAAGGAGTAGAAATAGGTAGGAGAGACAAACCCCCAGTGGATCTGATTAAAAAATATGGGGCCGAGGAATTCCGAGCAAACAAAGATGATGACCCGGAGAAAGCAGAGTTCTAGTTAGAGAATAACATTAGGGTATTCAACGAGCTGTCATGCACAACTGAAGAGTGCGTGAAGTGTGTAGTGTCACTCTTATGAGACGCAGCCTACTAGTAGTAGAACACTCTCATGTCAGTGGTATCGAAAGAGAGGGTGACTTGGGATTTTTTCTGGAAGAATTCTGTAAACAGTATATTAGCCAAAGGCTTATCAACCAAAAGAGAAAAGAGTTCCGTGAATTGAAGCAAGGTCGAATGAGAATTACTGAGTACGAGCGTGAGGTTGTAAGGCTCAGCAAGTACGCTAGAGAGTGTGTGTCTTCCAAAGCCACCATGTGTAAGCATTTTAAAGATAGCTTAAATGAGGACATCCGCTTGTTGGTGGGTATTTTGGAAATTCGAGAGTTTTTGGTGCTCATCAAGAGAGCGTACAAGGCTGAAGAGTTGGTCAAAGAGAAGAGAAAAGCTAATATGAAGTCTCGGGACTCAAGGAAAAGACAGATGGGGAAATCACATCAATCCTCATCCAAGAGATCGAGAGAGTTTATTACCCGATCCAATGCTTCAGTAGGATTCTCGGGTAAGAACAAGAGCAAGCAACATGCAACATCCAAGGCTCAAACTACCTCAACGGCGCATGTGGGTAGCGCTCGGCCGGATAGACCTAGGTGCTCACAGTACTGTAGATGACACTTTGGTGAGTGTCGAAGAAATGAAAGGGGTTGTTTTCGGTGCAACTCACATGACCATTTCATTCGAGACTGCCCTGAGACAGATGAAGGCAACAAAAAGCAAGAGGTGAGAGCAAGTAATGCTCCTTTGAGAGGTAGATTGCAGAAGAACCCGGACAGTGGGACTAGTAATCAAGATGCCCCTAGAGATGCTGCTGTGAGGTCTGAGGGCAGAGTGCCTGCGAGGACCTATGCTATCTATGCCCGTGAAAAGGCTTCGTCCCCCTACGTGATTACGAGTACCTTCTCTATTCATAACATTCTTGTGATAGCCTTGATTGATCTGGGTTCTACATATTCCTATATCTACATGAAATTAGCGTCTAGAATGAAATTGCTAGTTGAGTCGACCGAGTTTGTGGTGAAAGTGTCAAACCTATTAGGCAAGCATGTGCTAGTTGACCAAGTGTGTCGGGATTTTCCTTTGACAATTAAAGGTTATTGCTTCCTGTCTAACTTAATGTTATAGCCGTTCAATGAATTTGATGTAATCTTGGGCATGGACTAGTTGACTGCCCATGATGTAATGGTAAATTGCGAAAAGAAATTTATTGAGATGAAATGTGAAAACGGGGACATTCTCTAGATTGAATCAGGTGAATCAGATGGTCTACCTATAGTGGTATCTTCTATGACGGCTCAAAGATATTTGAGAAAAGGGTGTAAAGCTTTTCTTACCTTTGTGATAAACACCCAAGTCTCAAAAGGAAGATTGATTCAGTGCCTGTGGTATGCGAGTACCCGGATGTATTTTCGAAAGAGTTGTCTGGATTACCTCCCTAGAGAGAAGTAGAGTTTGGTATCGAGTTGGTTCCAAGCACAACACCTATCTCGATCGCTCCTTATAGAACGGCTCTAATGGAACTTAAGGAATTGAATACCCTATTGCAAGAGTTGACGGATAAGGGTTTTGTGAGACCGAGTTATTCTCCATAGGGAGCGCCGGTTTTATTTATTACAAAAAAAGATGGTTCGATGAGGCTGTGCATAGACTACCGTCAACTCGATAAAGTTACAGTGAAGAATAAGTATCCTTTGCCGAGGATCGACTACTTGTTTGACCAACTGAAAGGAGCGACAGTATTCTCTAAAAGTTATCTACGGTCGGGGTATTACCATTTGAGAGTCAAGGAACAAGCCGTGCCGAAAACTACCTTTTGGACAATGTACAGCCACTATGAGTTCCCAGTCATGCCCTTTGGTTTAACGAATGCTCCTGCGATGTTCATGGATTTGATGAATAGCATCTTCCGACCTTACTTAGACAAATTTGTCGTAGTTTTTACTGATGATATACTCATTTATTCTCATTACGAGAGGGAGCATGCGGAGCACTTGAGGATCGTATTACAGACCTTGAGAGATAAGCAGTTGTACGCCAAATTTAGTAAGAGTGAATTTTGGCTACGAAAGGTCGAGTTCTTGGGACACATTGTATCAAGAGATGGAATCAGAGTCAACCCAAGCAAGATATCAGCAATTGTTGAGTGGAAATCGCCGAGGAACGTAACATAGATTAGGAGTTTCTTGGGCTTAGCGGGCTATTACTGATGTTTTGTCAAGGGGTTTTCAATGATCTCTACTCTGATGATGAGGTTACTTTAAAAAGATGTTACGTTTGAATGGACGGAAAAGTTCCAACAGAGCTTTGAGATGTTAAAGGCTTTGTTGTCTAAAGCTCTAGTATTGGTGCAATCGAAATCAGGAAAAGAATTCATGGTGTTTAGTGACGTTTTCTTAAATGGATTGTGGTGTGTGTTCATGCAAGAAGGCAAGCTGATAGCCTATGCCTCAAGATAGCTAAAGACATACAAGAGAAATTATCCAACCCACGATTTAGAGTTGGCCGTCGTCATATTCGCATTGAAGATTTAGAGACACTATTTGTATGGTGAGAGATGCTAAGTTTTTATGAACCACAAAAGTTTAAAGTATCTGATGACGCAAAAAGAGTTGAATCTACGGCAACGAAGATGGCTGGAATTACTAAAGGACTATGAGTTGGTAATTGACTACCACCCTGGAAAGTTAAATTTTGTCACCGATGTATTGAGTAGAAAATCATTATTCACCTTGATGGCTATGAATGCTCAGTTGACTATAAGTGATGATGGATCAATCTTAGCTGAAATGAGAGTCAACCGGTGTTTTTACAAGAGATCTTCGAAGCTCAAAAAGATGACAAGGATTTGCAAGCTAGATTGACTTTGTGTGAGATGAGAAATGAATCAAATTTCAGAGTTGGTATCGACGGTTGCTTGATGTACCAGGACAGAATCTGTATACCTAAAGATGCTGAGATTATTCAGAGGATTTTACAAGAGGCGCATAATAGTTGTTTGTCTATTCACCCGGGCAGCGTAAAGATGTTTAATGACCTGAGAAAAATGTATTGGTGGACGGGAATGAAAAGAGACATATCAGAGTTTGTCTCTAAGTGCCTAGTTTGTCAGCAAGTAAAAGTCGAACATCAAGTACCATCGGGTTTACTTCAGCTGGTAATGGTTCTCGAGTGGAAATGGGACCTAGTCACCATAGTCTTCGTGTCAGGGCTACCTTTTTCGCCAAAGAAGAGAGATGTAGTATGGGTCATTGTGGATAGACTGACAAAGTCGGCTCATTTCATACCAGTTCGCACGGATTATTCACTTGAAAAGCTAGCTGAGCTATACATGTAACACCCCAAACTCGACCCAGACGTTATGGCTGAATCTGGCCTGCTACATCATAGTGCTTTTTGGAAAATCAGAATTTGTGAATCAAAACTTGTCATCAGTTAAAAACCCCTTTGTGATTTTATAGAAAACTTTAGTGAATTAAGTTATTTATTATTATCCAATCATCTTGTCAAGATGTTTGCCTTTGGTATATTAACTGATTTAGGTCGCGAAAGCTTTTGAAAATTTTGAAGGTTTGAACTGCGTGTATTTAAAAGCAATTATTATTTGAAAACTCGTCCTCTCCTACACTAACAGTTTAAAGTAAGTAGACAAAGCCCAATTTAAAATTTTAATCCCATGAATGGCCTTATTACAAAGTTAAAAACCCAAAGTGAAATTTAGTCATAATTAGTGTGTAATGCAAAATAATTGCAGTTGTGTGGCCACCTCCGAGTCCCTCGCGGCTCCAATCCGTCTAAGGCTGGGGATTACCTGTACAATTTAAGAAGAAGGGTGAGTTTACAAAACCAAGTGTGTAATCCCCTATCAGTCAATTAGTATACAGTATATGCAGTAACAGTCTGGGCCTGAGCCCTATTCAGTAACAGTACAATGTAGTAATGCAACAATGCAACCCACCCCAATCCAGCCAGACACACCACTTTGTACCACCAACACATCATGTGGGCATAAAATCGACCCACCTAGCCAACACACCAATATCACAGCCGAGCTGCCAGTAATAGTATCGCAGCAAAGCTGCCAGTAACAGTATATGCGGCAAAGCCACCATTACAGTATACTTCCTCCATAACAGTATCCCAATCCCGTGTAGTATGTCATGTCATAAATTATATGTGTATGCGGAATGTCATGCTCAATAACAGTCATGTTTATATCATAAATACATCAGTCAATCTACCTCTAAGGGTATAACGGTCCTTTTACCCTTTGGGGGTATTTTGGTCATTCACCTTTATTGGGGTCTTGGTACACATACCGACCTCTTAAAGGGTCTACAGTCACCTCGAGCGACTTATGTAGCCTAAACGGTCATAACATTGTAAATGAGCCCAAGGCCCATTATTCAGCCCTAGTGGGCCCACACTCATGTGGCCCATTTAGCCCAGTTTTAGTCATGGCTATGCGAATTGCACAGCCCAGTCCAATATTTGACATGTATCGTGAATTTAATCCATGTAGGGCCCACGAGTCCATTAAGCCCACACAGCCTATTTCGGCCCAACATGGCCCAAAATAGCTTAAGCCCATTAGAACGTTGATGGTGGCCTCTACAGTCTTACGCCCACAATTCGTGGGCTTGATTTACCACATGAGCGATCACACGCCCATGTGGCCTCAAATGCCGTACTTTCCAGCTTTTCGGCTATTGTCGATCTACAGTTGAGAAGGGTGTGATTACACACCTGTTAGTGAAGCTAGCTAAGGTCCACGCTCTCTAAACCTGTAATCAATCAAGATATACTTATCAGTTTTACAACCAATAGGGTTAATAATCAGTTTATGCCAAATCAACAACCATTACTCACCTTGGTTGAAAAAAAATACCGCTTATTCCTCTACAGTCGTTGGCTAGAATCAATCCCCCTTCCTTGTCGATTAACTACAATAAGAGTGATCTATTAGCTATAGACTATGACCAAAAACACAACCCAATCCATCCTTGATCGAACCAAAAGTACAACCCCTATTGAGAAAAGAAAGATTCAGCAATAGAAAGAGGATAGCGGCTTGATGAACATAGAGAAATAATGAGGTGATGAGCACACTTACCAGTTGACAAAACCGTTGCAAAATCAAAAACCAAAGTATTAGGGAAGTAGTCGGCCAAGTATTCAAAAGAAAGGAATAGGGTTTAAGGGATAAGAGAGGAAAAGAATCGGCTTGCAAAAAGAATGGAGGAAAAGAGTATTTGGCTAAGAAAGAACTAAATGAGTAAAAATAATAGAAAATGAGAGAGATAACATTTAGCTTCTATGAAGAAAAAGAACAGAGAATAATAGAGAGGAGAAAGAAGGGGAGGAAAGTAGAGATTCTGCAATCAAGAGAAAAGAGATTGAGAGGGGAAAGAACACCAATCGGCTAGAACTGAGTGATGGGAAAAGTGTGTATTCAGTCATCGAGATGCAAAGACATGAGAAAAAAGATAGAATAAGAAACAGGAAGAGAGGAATCGGCACTAAAGTAGGATAGAATTAAATCGTAAAATGCGTCAATGGTAAACTCATATTCAGCTAAGTAGTAGGGTGAAAGAAAAAAAACTGAAAAACAAGTGGTCTCATACGTGATTGGAAAAAAAACTAGAAGACTCTTAAAATCTTTTTACACAATCAGCTCCCAACATATCCCCCCTCCAAAAAACTGAAATTGAAAAGAAATTAGAACAAAAGAGACCCCTAGCCGAATTTTGCATGCCCAAGCCTCCCTATTCGGCTACAACACTCCAACATTTGAATTTCCTTGATTTACTCCACCTACTTCTCCTCCATATCCATACCAACTACTATCACATCCCTTACTTTTCTCCCCTTGACCAATTCAAATCTCACTCAGCAAAATTTCAATCAAACTCCACCTCTCACACAATAAGGAAACAAAATAAATATTCTTTTGCACAACATGGGATTCGAACTCGAGCTCCATTGCAGCCTTAATTACGCCACTTACCATTAGACCAATAAGCTTTTTGTGACACAAATCAACCACCAATATTTATAAGGCCTTCAAGCTAGAGTCAAGGTTTACTTAAGAGGAAAAACTAAAATTTTGCTAGAGCTTAGATTTGAGCCCAAGACTTCCCAGACACACCCAAACACATTCAAATCCCTTAGCCATTAAAGCAAACATGCAATTTGCCTCACATCCACAAAATTAAAAATGTTAAATTTTAGTGGCATTACAATACATCTCCGAGATAGTGAGGTTGCACGGAGTGCCCTTGTCGATAATTTCAAACAGAGATCCATGATTTACATCTCAATTTTGGAAAAAGTTACAAGAGGCGTTAGGGACAAAATTGAATTTTAGCACTGCTTTCCATCCGCAGACTGATGGCCAATCAGAAAGAGTTATTCAAATTCTCAAAGACATGTTGAGATGTTGTCTTCTCGAGTTCCAAGACAGTTAGGAAAAGTACTTGCCATTGGTCGAGTTCGCCTATAATAATAGTTATCAGTTGAGCCCGAGAATCGCGCCTTATGAGGCTTTGTATGGGCACAAGTGCTGGACGCCCTTGTATTGGTTAGAACTTAAGGAGAATCAGATACACGGGGTTGATTTGGTCAGGGAGACTAAAGAGAAGGTTAGGGTGATTCGAGAATGCTTGAGAGCCGTCTCGGATAGACAAAAATCCTACGTGGATTTGAAACGAAAAGAGATCGAGTTTCAGGTAAGGGACAAAGTGTTTTTGAAAGTTTCCCCATTGAAGAAAGTCCTTCAATTCAGTAGGAAAGGCAAATTAAATCCACGATTTATTGGACCTTATGAGGTGACTGAGAGAATTGGACCAGTATTATACCGTCTAGCATTGCCTCAAGAGCTAGAGAAAATTCATAATGTGTTTCACGTATCTATATTACACCGATATCGCTCTAACCCTTTGCACATAATTGCACTGATTAAGGTTGAGATTCAACCAAATATGACCTATGGTGAAGAGTTGGATAAGATTTTGGCACAAGAAGTCAAGCGATTAAGAAACAAGAGTATAGCATTAGTGAAGGTGTTATGGCATCGACTTAGAGTCAAGGAAGCCGCATGGGAACTAGAAGAGATGATAAGAGATCAGTACCCGAACCTCTTCAACGGTAAGATTTTCGGGGACGAAAATCCCTAAGGGGGAGAATTGTAACATCCCAAAATTGGGCTTAGTCAAAATAGTAATCTCGAAATCACTTCCCGAGGTTAGAGAAAAAAATTTTAGCATTATTTTAGGTGTTATAATATTTTTATAAGGGTGCATGAAAATTTTGGTGAATTAATTTACGCGATTGAAGGCTTAATCGCGAAAAAGGACTCAATCGCATAAAAGGTAAAAGTTGAGAATTTCTAGAAAAAGGTGTTAAATAGCTAGAGAATTAAAATTTAAAGTTTTTAATGGGCAAATAGACCCCTTCTTACTAGCTTGGCCGGCCATAGGAGACAAATGGGATAGGAAAGTCAAAGGCTAAAGTACATTAGGTGACTTAAATTGATAAAATATTACCTAATGGCCTAGCCTCCATTCATGCATCATTTTCATCTTCTTCTTGCCGAAAATATCAGCTAAAATGGGGGTTTGAAAGCTTCAAAACTTGCAGCAACATTTAGCACTCATTAGTAAGTGATTTCTAAGACCTTTCTTGAATGTTTTTGCATTTTTGGAACCTTTATAGCATGAGCTACCTTTTGAGGGGTGTATTGTGTGACAGCCCGATCTTAACCCTAATCGAAACGGAGGTTTTGGGACCATAAATTCGAGTTAGAAAAATATTTAAATATTATTTTTATGTTCATTTTGTGTGAATTTATGCGTGTCAAATTTTCGTATAAAAATTTGATTGTTTGGATGCTTAATTGTGAAAAAGGGCTTAATCGCATAAAATGAAAATTTGGTGGTTAAATGTGCATGTGCCGAATTGATGATGGTTTTATAAATTCAGGTGTTGATAGTGTAATTTAGCCATAAATTAACATAGTTGCCGATTTTGGTATGCATGTAATAGTAAATGGGTTATTAAATTATTTTAGTAATGACAACTTTGTAATTTTGTTAACTTATAATAATATAATAAAAAAATAAAACATAAACAAAAGTGGCATGTTCATCTTTTTTTATTTCTCTATTGCTGAAATTAGAGAAGGAAGAAAAGGGTTTGAGCTTTTGAAACTTTCGGCCCTTGCATGTTTAATTAAGGTATGTAATTGAGTTCAGTTTTTGATTATTTTTATGTTTTTAAAATCGTTGCTTTGAATACTACCCGACCCATGCTCGAATTTTTTATATTGATGTATATTTTGAGCTTTGCCATTGTTGATAGCTTGGTGAATTTTGTGTTTGATGATGTTAAATAAAATCTATGTGATGGATTAAAAAAGTTTGTATGGAAAGTTTTGATGAATTTGAGTAATTAGGGCTAAATTGCAAAAATAATAAATTGAAGGACTAAAATGTGAAATAAGTGAAATGTGGAGACTTGTTTGGGCGTGGGAAATATTCGGCCTAGGCATAGTATATGCAAATTTCGAGTATTTTGTGTTTTGTGTTATTTGGACTAAATTGTGATAAATGTGAAATGTCAGGAGCAGAATGGTAATTTGCCCATTTATGTGTTTTTGAATGAATTTGATTGAATATTTGATTAAATAAGTTTAATTAATATTAATTTAGATCAAGAAAAGAGAAAATCGGATTTGGACCGGGGGTTGACCAAAATAATCAAATAGTCGGGAAACGTCATTCGTCGATATCCGAGGTAAGTTTATAAGCAATTAAACATCTTAATTTTGAATGAAAGTTAGTTTGATATGCTAATTGGGAATGTATAGATTATTGTTGGTGATAGCCAAATGTGATATTGTTTGGAAATAGCATATTCGAGTTTAATTTGACTAAGTTACGATATTGAAAGGTTCGTATGAAAATATGTAGCAAATGAACTACTTATATATGAGTTGAATATGTGATGATTTTGTATTAGTGATATACAAGCTTTGAGCCTAGCAAGCCTTGTGTTGGTGGATTAAATCGAGCTTTATGCCTAGCAGGCTTATTGCCGGTGTATAAAAGAAATCAGGTTTTGAGCCTAGCAGGCTTTGTGCAGGTGTGAATTTAGGTTTATACCTAGCAGGCTTATTGCCGGTGAATTATTAAAAGTTTAAGCTTATGAGACTTTGTGCTGATGTGGTAATTGAATTCATTAAACGAATTAAGTTGCTCAGGTACGTGATATTTAATTATCTATTTGAAAATGAAATGAATTAATTTCTTGATGTGTGATGAGAAAGAATATGTGAAGTTGTTGTATTATATATTCGGCCTTATAGATGTTCATGGAATAAATGTTAAAGTTGAGTGATGAAATTATGTCTATAATTGTACATGTGAATTCAATTGTATAAGACAAGTTGGCTATGAAATTGAAGATATAATGATGATGTAAATATGTATATTCAGCCAAGGTCAAGTTGCTTAGTGAAAGTATATGTTTTATATATTTGGATTGAAAGCTTGAGGATATATGTCAATAAAATGCATAAGTGGATTTAGTTAATTGAAATTATTAAATAAAAGAGATAGTATTATGCATTAAATGTCTAATTTGCTTAAGGCCTACTAAGCTAAGTTAGCTTACTTTGTATATGTTTCTATAATTGTTTTAGAGATTTTGGAAGTCGTTACGTGCTCGGGGATCGTTGGTGAAATCATCCATACTGTCGTTTGATTATTGGTACTTTAGAAGCTAAACTTGTAACTTATGGCATGTATAGACTAAACTATCTTGTGGATATGTTTGATTTTGGTATGTATATATATAAGCCATGCGAAAATGGCTTCATCATTTTGCTAAGTATAGTCTCATGTTTTGATTAGATGATGTGGTTGATATATGTGGTTATGGTATGTTTATTCGGCTTGTGTTATAACATAATTTAAGTAGGCAAGTTGGAGATATATATATATATATATGTATATGTATTTGTAATATTGTTATATGATTTGGCTTAGGCAAATAAGGTATCTTTGAATGTAATTCCAAGTGTGGTAAATGTGAGTAATATACTTGGTATATGCTTTAACTTAAGTATTGATTTGGTCATTGGAAATGTCTTGGTTGTGGTTCAATGTGAAATTATTTAAGTTTCCTAAAGTATTTTCTAAGTTGAATTATAATTGAAAAATAAGATATATTTATGTTTGGTTTTAAATAAATAATTTGCACGTAATTATAGAGATGCATTGACACGTTAGATTATGTATTCGGTTTGGTAACAAAAGAATTTAGGTTGATTGCATGTTTTAATTATAAGCATGTTTTGTTGTTTTATGGTTGACTTAATAATTAAAATAAATGCGAGTTTAAAAAATTTGATAGTGTTAGATAAAGACAATAATTTTAAGTTCCTGATCATTGATTGAAAACAAGACTTTGAGCATAATGAGTAGTTTATGAAATGACTATGTTTTTATTTGGCAAATAATGTGGGTTAGCATTCGGTTAATGTTAGATAATTGGGAAAACATGCATAGTGAATTGAAATTTGGTTGTTCTGACATGTAATGCTAAATTATTAAGCATAAGTGTATTTGTGAATTTAGCTATAAATAAGTAAATTTTGTTTATGTGGGTTTATAAACGTACATGATTCATGGTTGCTAATGGTTGGTTGATTTGTCAAATAGGTGGTGTGATGTATGGCCGAATATGATACTTGAAAAAGAAATTGTAAATGGATGTGAAATGTGGTTCTCGGTGTTAGTTGTTTAGGTGCACATTAAATTACTAGTAATGATTATGTTTTGTGATTTAAGTTGATTAGCATGTGGAATGAATTGACATTTGAAAGGTGGTAGGCATATGAATGTGGTTTAATAAAAGCACATATTATATGAGTAAAAAAAAAAAGGCAAATAATTTAAATTTGATTTGGGTTATTTACATATTCGTCTATGATGTATAATGATGCATATATCATTTATTTGATATTTGTTTAAATGTTATGTTTGCTATTTGACTTTGGTCTTGTAATTTGATTTGTTGTTTGGCTTTGAGATATGATCTGCAAATGTTGTGAGATTAAATATTTTAAGTTCATTATTTAATTAATAATATGTTAAAATAAAATGCTTACATTTTCGACTTTTACCTAAGTGATCGTGTGATTGTTCGAACGTTGTGATTTGTTTGGTAATGCTTTATAACCCTTTTCGGGCGACGGACACGGGTTATGGGTGTTATATATTGTGCAAAATAGTTCAAAGTTAGAATTGCTACCATGATTGAATAAGTGTTGTTTGCTGGGTTTTTATGGAAGAAAATGAGTCCTGGTTGTTAAATACACAACTTTTGTAAAAAGGTGTTCAAGTAAAACACCTAAATTGGACTAAATTGTAAAGTTGATAAATTGTTGGTAATTGTGTGAAATAATGAGAATTTGGGGCTATCATAAGAGTGAAAAAGATTCGGTTGGGTTTGTTTAACGAGAAAATTTGATAAAAATTGATTTTCGAGTCTAGGGGTAAAATGGTCATTTTGCCAAAGCCAAGGGGCAAAATGGTCATTTTTGCCAAATTATGAATTTTGGATTGCTTAGATTTAATTGGTGATTAAATTAGTAAATTTTTATTTTTATAGATCAAGATTTACCAAATTCAAACTTAGACCGGGGGAAAGCCAAGTAAATCGATTAAATCGAATTGTCATCTTCATTTTGTATACCGAGGTAAGTTGTAGGTAAATAATACAACATTTCTAACTTTTATGCATGAAATCATTGTATTGGCATAAATTGATAACTTGTATCTACGAGATGCTTATAAGAGTATTATTTGTACATGAATTGTTGAACGATGATGTTTAGTTATGAATTGATGAGAGCATGTGTAGTAGCGCTCGGTTGAACAGTTAGAATAAAATTGGATATTCATGCCATGACATTAGGTAATGTGTGTGCCAGTGTAAGACATGTCTGGGACATGCATCGACCACATTACGAGAGCCAGTGTAAGACATGTCTGGGACATGCATCGGCTTTGAGACGAGAGCTAGTGTAAGACCTGTCTGGGACATGGCATCGACACCGATATATGAAAGCCAAAGTAAGACCTGTCTAGGACACAGCATCGGCCTCGATACATTGAAAGCCAGTGTAAGACTTGTCTGGGACATGGCATCGGCTTGATATGTGAGCTAGTGTAAGACCATGTCTGGGACATGGCATCAGCTCCAGACCCCAAATGGGAGGCTTATTAAATATCCATTCATATTCTAAATAGTTCAACGGAAAAACTCAGAATTTATGCTTAGTGTGAGATATTGTGATGATTTTTGTAAGTGGTGCAGGTGCCTAACTGTAATGCTCGAAATGTGAGCTCACTAGCATGTTGTATAATTAGTAAAGGATGGAATCGAGTAAGTTATGTTGTAGCTATTTTTGTAACATGCATGATTTGTGATGCAATGAAACTTTTTCATGACTTTGTAGATTGTTGATATTTATTTACTTACAACTTACTAAGCTTATTGCTTACCCCTCTCCTTTCTATTTTCTTAAAGTGTCGCCTAAGTAATTCAAGGATCCAAGGACGTCAGAGGCATCATACACACTATCAATTGAAGCACCCAGTATAGTTATGTTTTGTGTTTTGAGGAATGGCATGTATAGGTTGTTTGGTCATTTTTGTGTAAGATACTCCAGTTAGCCAATTGTGTTGGTCATTTATTTTATAAAGTTCATTTTGTAAATGGCCATTGGAATTGGCCAAAATTGTGATAGTGATTTTTAATGAAATGAGAATGAGTTAATGGAAATTTATGGATAGTTGCTTAAATTAATTGTGCATACATATGTTATGAATTGTGGTTATTGGGTAAAGATATATTTCTGATCATTTCGATACATATTGGTGAGGAGTCATGATATGAAAGTGTTTGGTTGCATTTGGTCTTGTTTTAGGGTGGCAAAGAGGCTTGGTAGATAGCCTATTTTTGTCCACATGGGTAGGCACACGAGCGTGTGCCCAGCCCACGGTTGTGTGAGTAGGTCCTGTGTCCCTTGCACCTTGCATGGATAGAAATCAATGCCCATCATTGTTCCACACGGGCATGAGACATGGCCGTGTGTCTCAACCGTGTGAGGGACACGGCTGAGACACGGGCGTGTGCCACAGCCGCGTGTTCACTGACATCAAAAATAGAATACCTAGGATTTAGCACACGAGCTAAGCATACAGGCGTGTGCCACGGCCGTGTGTCTGCTGACATCAGAAATAGAATGTAAAGGTTTTTGCACACAGGCTGCGACACGGGTGTGTCATAGTCATGTGAGGGACACGGGCTGGGCACACGGACGTGTGCTAGACTGTGAAAACCTCTGTAGGTTTAGTGTTAGAAATTAAATCCGCATGGATGAGTGGCACGGGTGTGTTCCTAGATTGCTTAGGCCGTGTGAGATACACGGGCCACTAGCAAAACCATTTCTTGATGCCACATGTGCGTGTTGCCCTTCCATACAGGCGTGTGCCCTATTTTTAGAGGAATTTCTTGAAACCTTTCTAAGTGTCTGAAATGGTCCCGGGTTGTTTTCGAATTGTGTTTTAGGCCTCTAGGCCCATTTGAAGGACTGTAGAGCTATGTTTGAAAAAGTTTTAAATTGGGACGTATTTTAGTTGTTTAAGATTGAAAAATTGCATGTGTTTTAGTGAGGTAACGCCTCATACTCGGTTCTGGCGTCGGATACGGCTAAGGGGTGTTGCAAATGGCTCCCAGCTTGTCATGAGATGTCATCGCGTGCTGGAGAAAAAATGTTGAGAAAAACTTCAAAGTCAGCTCTATGTTTTTAGGCTTGACAATAGAGAAGAACCGGTCCCATGGGGCTGTGGTAATAAAAGCTCAAACAAAATCAGTGAGGTGGTCTTCTCCAATTTAACCCAATTAGTACATAAACCTAAGTCGAGTGGTCGTAATTGGAGCTAGCATAAGTCCTCCTAGAGCCCACTGAAAATTGGAGATAAAGGTGGCGAGCCTTGGCAGAGGCGCTCGAGGATAAGCTCGCACTAGGGGTCTTTCACTTTTTCGAAGTGGGAACAGCCACTTTGGGCTTACTACGAGTGTTTATTATGGTTTGCCTGAGAACAATAAGAATTCATTAATAAATAAAGCAACACCAAATATGCAAACAAAGAGGCGAAGAACCAGTTGTGTAAATTAAAATAAGACACTAAGAATCATCTTAAGACACACATCAAAACCTAAACCGCTCAAAAGAAAATTGACTCTGAAAACATTATTTATTAGTGTCAAGAAGGCAATAAGAATGAAATAGCATCAATAAGTGCAATAAAAACACCTAAGAATAAGAATAAGAATAAGAATAAATAAACAATTCAAATACGAAAAAAAGAACAGTAGGAATAGAAACAGTGAGCCAAGAATTTTAACATAATAAACTAAGGATGAATTAGAATAATAATTTTAAACGAAAACAAGAGCATGGAGAACAGAAATTGGATAATAAGAAAATGAAATAAAATTAATAATAGTAACAAGCAAAAGAAAAGTTTATAACTAATAATAAAAATAATAGGAAATAAACAATAAACAAATAAAGTACAATAACTAATAATAATAGATAATAAATAAACAAACAAACAAACAAATAAATAAATAAGGGCAAATGGTGGTGGGTGGTGACTGAAGTAACGACGGTGGTGGTGGTTCGAGGTGGTTGTGCGCATGGGTCAGGAGGAGGGTGCAGTGGCACGGTAATGGGTCGTACGTGTGGGTGGTGCAACGGGGAAAGAGAAGAAGAAAGGGAAGGAGGAAAGGGGGAGAGGGGAGGTGTGCCAGTGGTGGCAATGGGGTTATGGGGTCATTGTGGTGGCGTTGTGGGAGATAGGTGATGGAGGAGAGAAAAGGGGAAAGGAAAGGGAGGTGGAGGAGGGTGCGTGGGAGTTGTGTGAGGAAGAAAGATGTAAGGGAAGGCAAAGGGAGAGGTAAAGGGATGACGACATGGCCGAAGGTTTCGAGGGTAGGTGAAGGGCGGCTACTACGGTTGGTGGAGAAGAAGACAAAACAAAAGTAAAACAAAAAGGTTAAGGTTTTTAAGGTTCACATGCTCGTGTGGTTCTCTTTTCAGCTCGTGTACATTTTTTTTAAATATAGGCCCAGTCTTCACACGGCCTTAGACACATACCACACAGCCATGTTGTATGCCATGTGCAACCTCTTTCGCTTCTCCCATGCCCGTGTGCCAAACCACACGCCTGTGTGGCCTTGTGCCTAACCCGTGTAACTCTCTGACTTGATTTAAAAATGGAAACTTAGCTCTAGGTTTCACACGGCCTAGGACACGCCCGTATGTCCAGGCCGTGTGTACCAGACAGTCATGTCACATGGCCATGTAGACTATTGTAGGTCGTGTCTGTGTCGATTTTTAGAAAAATTAAGTCCTAGGATCCACACGGCTAAGGACACGCCTGCGTGTCCAGGCTGTGCAACGTCTCGCTAGGTCATGTTACTCACTAACGATTTTCTTAAAATTTTAAAACTAAGTCTTAGGATCCACACGGCCAAGGACACGCCCGTGTATCCAGGCCATGTGGGTCACACGGCCATGTCGCTAAGCCATGTAACTCACTGTCGAACCCCTGTTAGTGCATACGGCCTAGGACACGTCTGTGTGTCTAGGCCGTTTGGGTCAAAAACACTTATTAGTCATGAAGTAAAAATAAAAGAATTAGCATTGTTAACACTTCAGTTGCCTTCTGAGAAGTGTTTATTTAAAGTCTAAGCTCGACTTACCTCACACTCGCACGGTTATAGTGGTTTGGAGAGTCAAAACTCTGCTTTCTCGTTATCAATTCTATTATCAACAATAGGTTTAAGTCGAGTACTATTTACATTAAATGTGTCAAATTCAGAATGAGTTACCTCGACTGTACTGTATGGAAAGACATTCAGTACCGTAAAGGGATTTGATCCATTTGTATCAAGCTCTAAAGTGGCAATTCGAGGATCTGCTTTATCTAGCAGTACCTTGTCTCCAACCTCAAATTGGTTTATTCCATCCACATGCTCATTATGGTGTTGCTTTAACTCTGTATCAGGAATTTTCGGTTTCCCTTTGACATGTGTCCTCCATTTGTCTAGTTCATTGATTTGTAACATTCATTCTTCATGAGTTGTTTTATTTTTGTCACATGGACTAGAACATGGCTCAATTATGTTTTTACGAGGTGTTTCCTATAACGAAGGTTGAGCCACATGGTTACTCATATTAATAGAACTTGTAAAATCATCTCTATCACTAGATGTCTTAACCAAATCACAAGCTTGAAGAGTAATCGTTTCGTTACCTACACGAAGTATTAATTTACCTATACCAACATCAATAATAGTTCTAGAAGTTGTTAAAAAGGGTCTTCCTAAAATTAAAGGTACTTCATTACCCTCATCCATGTCTAAAATAATAAAATCAACTGGGAATATAAATTTATCAATTTTTACAAGAATGTCTTCAATAATACCCCTAGGAAATCTAATGGTTCTATCTGCTAATTGAATACTCATCCTAGTTTGTTTGGGTTTCCCAAGACCTAATTGTTTAAACATTTTATAGGGCATAACATTAATACTCACCCCTAAATCAACCAAAGCATTTGTAACAGCCCAAATTAGGGCCTAAACGGAATAGTGGTTTCAAAACCATGAATTTGAGCTTAAAATAATTATTTTGATTGAGTTTTAAGGTGATTCAATGCTTGTGTGACATTTTGGTTGAAAAATTTTATTGATTAGGTGTCCAATTTTGTAAGTTGGACTAAGTCGCAATAGGTGAAAAATGTATATTTTAGTCTATAAAAGTACTTGATTGAAATAGATTTTTAAATTCAAAGTCTTTATTTAGTAATTAGACCATTTTACTTTAGTATAGATAAAAATAGACATGGAAGGGAAAAATCTTAAGGGAGGGACTTAGGTCATTTTGGTCATTTGGTTATTTAATAAATTAAAAAGGGAAAATAAGTCAAAATTGGTGTCCATCTTTACTTACCTTGGCCGAATTTTGCAATGACTCCATAGCTAGGGTTTTTTCATCTTTTCAAGCTCAAAGTAAGTGACTCCAAGCCCCTTTTTTAGTGTTCTTCATATTTTTGAAATCCTTGTAGCTTGATTTAGCTATTTCTACCACTATATTGAGCTAGGTTTATGTTTAAAATTTTACCCATGGATGACATACAAGTATTTTGATGTCTGTTGGTAGAATATGAAAGTCTGAAGTGTGATAAACAACTTTTACTAGATGATTTTTGGTGAAATTGATAAAAATGACCAAATTGTAAAAGTCGTGAAATTTGTGTATAAAATGTGAAATAGTGGAAATTGTGGGCTACTATAAGAGAGAATATGAATCGGCTACGCTTGGGTGTGTGAAAATGAATACATTTCATTTTACAAGCCTAGGGACTAAAATGTAAAAATTGAAAAAGTTAGAGGCTAAATTGTAAATTTTACTATAGGAATATTTTGGATTAATTTGAGTAATGTGTGTAATAATAAGTTAAATGTGTCATTATAGATCGAGAAGAACACGGAATCAACCTTGACCGAGGCAAAGGCAAGGTTTCGGACTAATTTGCAAATTGACATATTTTGTACCGAGGTAAGTTTATATGTAAATGATACATCCTTGGTACTTATATTTTTATATGTTGATGCTTTATGTGAAATGTGAGAGAATAGTATTGATAATTGTTAAAATGATGAAATGTGAGGAAATCCCTAGATGAGCCTTCAGAATAAATAAAAGGAAATATAGATGAATCACCATAAATTTGTGATTGTTGGTGGGCTAAGTGTGAGCCACTGTGAATTTGTGATGATTGGTGGGCTATGTGCGGTACCACCCTATAAATGTGATTACTGGTGGGCCGGGTACATGTGATTATTGGTGGGCTAAGTGCGAACCACCATATGTCTGTTATTATTATTCCGAAGTGTTCATTGGGAAGATTCACTAAGTGAAATTTTCATGTGATAATGTGGTGATAAGTGCAGGACTATAAGTGCATGTATTCGTGAGCAATGTTATGATTTGTGTGTGAACTTTAGTAAGGTGTGCAATGAGTAAGTGTAATTACAAGAATTTGAATGGTTCATGTTTAGTATGTTATGTTCTTGATTAATAAATATGTGTTATGAAGTCTATTGTTTACATATAGACTTATTAAGCTTAAAGTTTACTACCCTCTGTTTTTCCTTGTTTTATAGTGTCGCCAAGTTAGCTCAGGATATGGAAATAGTCGGAGAATCACTCACACTATTAACACTTTTTGGTACTTTAAAATTTTACATTGAATTATGGCATGTATAGGAACTTGGTCATTTTGTAAGTGTCATAATTATTGGGCTAAATATGTGAGCTTGTATTAATTGGTGCTACATTTTGTATAAGGCCCTATGATGTGGCTAACATTGGTTGTGTTATAATTATATGATGAGGTCTTTCATGAATGAGTTGCTTGACTATGTGGGAGGAATAATAACATGAATTTGATGCGTGGAAAATGTGATGAGTGAATGATTGTACATAGGCACGATGAATGGAGAATGTGTTTGGATTGAGATTAAGTTGTGGATTCTATGGTTTTGGGTATTTGGATGTGTATTTATGCCTTGATAAGTGTTGTTAGAAATGGTTTAAGTGTGATTGATTTTCAGGGTGGCAAAAGGCTTGGTAAATATCCTTAAATTTGTCCACACGAGTAGACACACGGGCATGTGTCTAGGCCGTGTGTGACACATGGTCTACCCCATGGGTATGTAGTTCGGCCGTGTAATTTTCAAAAAATTGAGTTTGTCACACGGGCTAACATACGGGCGTGTACCTTGGCCGTGTGACCTAAAATGCATGTTGACATCATAAACAGAATGTCCAGGTTTTTGCACACAAGCAGAGACACGGGCGTGTGTCTCGACCGTGTGAAGGATACGGTGTGTGCTCGGCCGTGTGAAAACCCCTATATGTTCGAAATGAAAAATAAATTCACGCAGGCTAGAGACATGAGCGTGTGTGATACACGTCTTGCCCACACGGGCGTGTCCTTATACCACACTGGCGTATGCCCTGTTTTGCATGAAATTTTTCTAAAATTTTCTAAAATTTTTGGTTTAGTCCCGAACCATTTTCAAAGTATGGTTTGGGCCTCGTAGGCCCATATTAGGGACTTGGTGATGAAAATTGAAAGGTTTAAATTTGTACACAAAATTATGTCTCGGATGGTACAATTGCATGTGATTATGTTTCGATAATGCCTCATACTCTATTCTGGTGTCGAATATGGGTAAGGGGTGTTATAGAATTATTAATATTTAAACTACCAATTAAACAAGGAATAGTAAAACTCCCTGGATCTTTCAATTTGTTGGATAGTTTAAATGGCTGAGCAAACTGCATTTAGCTTCACATGCAACGAATCATTTAACTTCTATTTGTTTACTAGAAACTCCTTAAAAATTTAACGGAATTGGGCATCTGCAAAAGAGCTTCAATAAATGGTAAGTTAATATGTAACTTTTTTAGCAGTTTAAGGAATTTACCAGATTATTCATTCGTGCGGTCTTTCTTTGTTGCATTAGGATATGGCATTTGATGTTTATATTTCTTACCAATCGGTTTTTGTTCATTTTGTCTTACCTTAACCTTACCCTTACTTCCCACACTTTCTTGCCCCGATTCTAGTTTAGATTCAACTAACCATTCTTCATCTCGCACAGTAATTGCATGAAACTACTCCCTAGGGTTAGTTTCAGTATTGCTAGGCAAGCTACCTTGTGGTCTTTCTAAAATTAGCATAGCGAGTTGGCCTATTTGGTTCCCGAGCCCTTAAATCGATGCTTGCTAATTTTTAAGCACTGCCTCATTGTTTTGAAAATGAGTTTCTGGCACCGAAATAAACTTTATTAACATCTCCTCAAGGTTCAGCTTCTTTTCTTGATGGTAAGGTTGTTGTTGAAAGCCTAGAGAGGGTTGTGCTCTCTAATTTCCTTAACCACCCCAAGAGAAATTGGGATGGTTCATCCAACTTGCATTATAAGTGTTACTGTAAGGATTATTTTGAGGCCTAGAATTATTACCCATATAGTTGATTTGTTCGTTCTCTGGGCTATAACTGTAGGGTAAATATTTTGGACTGTTCACCCCTCCTCCATTTGTGTCACATTGCATCACCGGATGTACCTGCGTAGAAACACATAAACCATCAATTTTCTTATATAAAAGCTCTACTTGATTCGATAACATGGTGACTGCATCTATATTGAAAACACCAGTTGCTTTCATCGGCTTCGTCCTCATGACTTACCACTGATAATTGTTCAATGATATCTCCTCTATAAACTCATTAACCGCTTTAGATGTTTTATTGTTTAGAATACCACCAACTATTGCATCGGTCAACTGCCTAGTTGAGGGATTCAAACCACTGTAAAAGGTTTGAACTTGTAGCCATAAAGGTAACCCATGGTGAGGGCACCGTCTCAATAAATCCTTATACCTCTCTCATGCATCATATAGGGCCTCTAAGTCTATCTGAACAAAGGAAGAGATATCATTCCTCAACTTGGTTGTCTTAACTGGTTGGAAGTACTTTAGTAACAAATTTTCGATCACTTGCTCCCATTTAGTAATGGAACCTCGTGGTAAGGAATTCAACCACTGTTTAGCTTTGTTCCTTAACAAGAAAGGGAACAACCGTAGGCGAATGGCGTCATCAGAAAAACCATCAAACTAAACAAATTGTTGTACCATCTAAATAGTGTTCGGCTTCAGTTCAAAATTATTTGTTGTAATAGTGGGTCTCACAATACTTGATTCGTCCCCAGTTAGAGTGGGTTTGGCATAATCGTACATAGTACAAGGGGTAAAAGTTGGATTTGTAGGATTTACAACAACCGCAAGAGGTAGTTGATTATTCTAATTATCACCCATCTCCTCCATAATAATAATATCATCCTCTTGCTCGTCTACTATACTCTGTCGACTCTAACTTGCTTCTTTATGATTTTTGCGAGCTGTACTTTCAATTTCACAGTCAAACAGTAATGGTCCCGACGGATTTTTTCTAGTCATAAACTAAAGGAACCTGCCAGAAGCAAATAAAACAAAAATTAGAAAACAAAAATTAAACTAAAAACAAAAATAAAATGCAATAAAAATAAATGGCTAAATTAATAAAAATCAAGTGTTTCTAATATTTTAGTCCCCAGCAATGGCGCCAAAAACTTGATGGTCACTAAACTAACTATAATTACGACAAAGGCAAGCACACCTATCAAACAATAATATAGCTATAGTGAGTAGGGAATATCATATCCAAGAGGACTAAAAGTACTAGTAATTACCATTTCTCTATTATTTAGCTGATAAATTAGAGTTATTGTTTTTAATCTAAATTTACTAATCTAATTTAACTACGAACGCAACAGAGAATAAAATAGGAAAATAATCGAAAATACTCAATGAGATAGACAATGCCCAGGAAAAATCCATCTAGACTTCACCTATTATTATGAATCTGAATTAAACAATTTATTCACTTGTGTCTTGATCTGTAGAAATCCCTAAATTATGTCAATATCTCTTTCGAGAGGAAGAACAACTGACTTTAGGTTAATTAATTGAAATCTCTTTCTAATTAAAATCCCTATTGTCGCATTAACTCTATCTATGGATTCCTCTATTAGATTTGGCTCTAATCCTGTAGATTTATGTCGTCCTATTTCTAGGATTGCATGCAACTCCATTCAATTATGCTAAATGTACTCTTAAACAGGGACTTTTGCTCCACTAAAATAAGTACATTAAACATGAATTAATATCCTAAAAATATTAAAACACAAAATAAGCATACATAATTGAGAACAAGAATCAAGTATTTATCTTGTAAATCAGAAGTCAAATAATAAGATTCATCATAGGTTTCATCTTCCCTAGGTACCTAGGGAATTTAGTTCATAATCCTGAATAGAAACATCTCAAAATTAGGATAACAACATGCCATAAAGAAACTCAATAAAACTTAGAAGAAAATTAAATAGAGATCTTCAATCTTGAAGGAGATCCACTTCCGAATTGATTTCGATGGCGTTCTTCGAGTGATTTCTTCAATCTTCTCCGCGTCCCCCCTTTAGATCTTCTTCTAATTGTTATTTATAGACTTTAGAATGCTCAGAAAACCTAAAAATTGAGTTTTTTCGAGTGTTTGGGAAAAAGGGTGTGATATCGACATGGGTTAGCACATGGACATGTGGCCAGCCCGTGTGGCTCACACGGGCGTGTGGCCAGCCTATGCGAAAATGCCCAGGCCGTATGGATCTTGGAAACAACTCTATTTGTCCAATTTTGGCTCATTTTTCACTCATTTCGCTACCAAATGCTCTCCTAAGTATAAAAAGATGAGTTTAAAGGATTAGTAGCATCAAATTCACTAATTTACATAATAAATCATCCAAAAATGCATTAAGAATGGGATTAAAATATGTTACTTTTATGACTTATCACACACATCAATTATGATAAGGCCACATATATGTACACATTAAAATATACCAAACACAAGCCATATAAGTGGTTAATCTCAACACAACACTTATATGCCAACATTGGCCAAATTAACCTATACATGATATTATAACCGAAATTAAATAACCAAAAGTACCAAAAGAGACGATGGATGGTTTGATATAGCTCCGACAAGCTTCCAACCCAAATGAGCTTCCAAATCACTATAAAACATGGAAAATAACATAGAGTAAGCATTTAGCCTTAGTAAGTTTGTATAACATAGAATTTAACTTACCATTTAGTCACATTTAATATAAGCATACAAAGCATATCCAAACTTAATTTGGCCAAAAGCCTAGACACATATCCTCATCAACCATGTTAGTCATGTAATTCATATAAATATCCAGAAACATGTATGAGCTCAACAATAATCAAACTTCCATGTACATATAATTTCCAAATAATGTGTCTATATATCATGTGCAAATCATTTTCATATATCTCATGTAAATACCTGTGGTAGCTCGTATTGAACTCATGTAATCTCGTAATAGAATAATGCCCGTTGAACCATTTAGAATATCGTTGGATATGCAGGTAGTACACGCGAGGTGTACTGAATTGTAATTCATCAATTCATATACTTGTATACTCAAACGAGCTCTGAATATGTATGCTCTTACGAGTTGTAAATGGTAAGCTCCTCCGAGCTAAATAATGATAAGCTCATGCAAGCTGAGTATCGGTAAGCTCATATGGCTGAAATCAATAACCCTAATGACATGTCATTTGTATCCTACAAATTCCTAAGGTTCAAACGGGACTCGGTAGTCTTTGTACGTCGCCGGATATGCGATCAATATTCATTCATGGCAATTACAAAATTTATGAACGTATCATTCAATTTAAAACATATAAGTGTACAATTTAATTACACAAACTTACCTTAACGAGTGTACGTAGATACGAAGGCGACTAATCCAAGATTTTCTCTTTCCCTCGATCTAACTCCATACGAGGTCTAACCGGATCTATATGGATAAATTTAACCCATTTCAATAAACTTCACATTCAATTTAGTCTTACATGTAATTTTGGAAAAATTACCATTTTGCCAGTGTACTTTTAATTCTTTTCAATTTAGTCCCTAGGCTCGGAAAATGAAATTCATTCAATTTTATCCCTACTGAAGCCTAGCTGAATTATAAACATATTTATAGCAGCCCATATATTTCACAAATTCACACTTTTACCACACAATTTATCACATTTTTCAATTTAATCTCCAATTGATAATTTCATCAAAAATTCATTTACAAAAGTTGTTTATCTAACAACAACCAGTCATTTCTACCATTAAACTTTAAAACACTAACATATTCATCAATGGAAAAACTCAAATACTTTAAAAATTTTACAAATTAGTCCCCGGGCTAGCTAGATTAAGCTACAACAATACCAAAAACATAGAAATTATTAAAAAAATAACAAAAATGCATACCTAATTGAAGGATTAAAGATGGCCAAATGAACCTTCCATGGTTTCTCCCTTTTTACTTTGTTGTTCGATTGAAGAAACAAAAATAAAGATGAATGTTTTATTTTGTTTCTTTAATTATTAACCTTTATTAATTATTTATTTATTTAACCTTTATAATTAATTCAAATTACAAAATTGTCAAGCCATTATCATCCACTAATATATTAATGGGCTATTTACCCTATAAGGACCTCTACTTTAAAGTTCCATAGCTATTTAATGCCTTTAGCTATTAGAACTCAACTTTTGCACTTTACGCGATTTAGTCTTTTTCATCAAATTGAACATGTAAACGATAAAATTTCTTAACAAAAATTTTATACGATAATACTATCATGCTGTAGACAATAAAATAATAATAAAATAAATTTTTTAACTTCGAATTTGTGGTCCCGAAACCACTATTCCAATTTCACTGAAAACAGGTTGTTACATAATATATGTAATACAACCAAAATGACTTGTATCTACATATTTACAATATTTGGTACCTAGTTTCAAGTGAAGTTTGAGGAGTTGTATAGTACATATCTAGATGCCACTCACTATTTGTAACATTAAAAATATTCTAATATTACTATCAACATTGTGGGATCCTACAGGATTACACCTTATGGTTAAAATGATTGGAATATGTAAAAAGATGGGGTTATATTTAACTTAATGCTCGAATTATATTAATTATAAAAATATTCTCATAATTAATTTAATTCAATAAAGTTAAATATTAAACACAATATATGTGCATACTTGATGCACACATATAGACAAGTCAATTTAACTAGTGTGAAATGGGCTTCACGTAATCCTAAATGGGGTAAATCCTAATACCGAAATTACTAATTAGATAATTAGTGATTTTTGGTTAAGGATTATTTTAAGAGAGTTTAAAATATTGATTTTTTTAGAAAGAATATAATTTTATGACAATCCTTTAATAACTATTATGTGTGGTTGTGTGCATTCAAATCGCATTTTTGAATAAAAGGAAATTATATCAATATTTAATTCTTACATTCAAAATGTTTTGAATAAAAATAGAAAGGATATCAATCTTTAATTCCACCCCTTTACTTACTTGAATAGACACATTGCTAGCACTATGTTATTCGGTTTTGAGCAAAACTCTCCAAAAATGTTTTGAGAGAATCTCCGATCGTGGTTGTTGGGTGGATCACATAGAGGTGGGGACTTTTTTATTGTGGCTAAGGCTTGCAACATCAACAAAGTTTTTCAACCCCATACCAATGTTGTTTTTCAAATTGTTTAAGATATATTTTAAACTTTTTCAATCCTAATTCGTTCCTCGTATATGGATCTATAGGTTATTATAACACCTCATACCCAATCGAATCAGTGGGTCTGAACTACAAGATACGACATTCACTTTTAAAGTAAATACAATCAATTGCAAACAAATTTCATCATCAAACACATATATTTCATATCAAATGACATACTTCATTTCAATTCTAGTATTACATACTACAATTCAAGTATTTCATGTCATTTTCTATTTTATTCATTTTAGTCCTCTATCTCGATAATCTATACCAAAACTTAAAGAAACATTTCTTATCATCAAGTCATACTCACCTTGACATTCTCTCATTCAACTAATATATTTATGCAACCAATTTATTCTATCTCGAATCATAAAAGTACAAACCATGGTGTCACGTTACTCGTCAACAACTCTCACTTTTCTTTTTTCTTTCAAAGGTTTCGTGTTGACGTTAGCTACGAATAGTCATAAAACATAATACACTATCAATTTCCAGTCAATTCATAACCAATTATCAATTTATGCATAGTTTGTAATTTATTCAATTTAGTTCCTAAAATCGAGACAAGCAAATATCTAATTTCACATTTATTTATTAGAGACCATATACTTTCTATTCCTATCAAAATTTCATAACAATTTTGTATTTTATTCAATTTGGTCCGTAATGTAAACAAGCTAACAATCAAGCTTATTAAGATTTAGAATTTAGTCATTTCATAATCTAAGCTTCATTTCTTCAATTTCACACCTAATTCATCCAATTCTCAACAATGGCAACATGCCAAAAATTCACCAATTGATCAATTTTATCCATGGGTTAGCTTAGTCAAGTTCTCATGATAAAAAAATCTATAATAATTAAAGAAAAATGATTAGGGACTTACTTGTAATTAAGTGTTGAATGTTAAAATAGGTTTTAAGCTTTTTCTTCCATGGAGGATTGCATGAAGGTTGAAGAAGAAGATGATTTCCACTTTTCTAATAACATTTCATATATACTATGATTAATTTTAATTAAGCTTATTTCATTAATTTAATCATGCTTAATTAAGCTTTAATCTTTAATTAATTTAAGTTAATGAAATTTAACATCACATCCCACTATCATTTAAAATAGGTTTATTACCCATTTTATTCCTTGGTATAATTTGAATTTAAGTCCCCACGCCTTTTCCTAATTAAAAATCTATAGGAATTAAACTTTTACAATTTAGTCCATCAACCTTCATTAACCACGTTTTTACTAAATTACTTATTTAAATTTCAATTTTTCATTATAATATCTTTGTAAATATTACTATTTACGAACTCTATTTATGGAAATTGGATCCTGAAACTGTATTTTTTACACCACTGGAAA
Organism: Gossypium stocksii; assembly: GCA_020496765.1. Classification (NCBI taxonomy): domain Eukaryota; kingdom Viridiplantae; phylum Streptophyta; class Magnoliopsida; order Malvales; family Malvaceae; genus Gossypium; species Gossypium stocksii. Next base: position 86,019,958 of record CM035629.1, read on the forward strand.
TCGAATCTTTATAGTTGTGATTGCTAGAATTACTTTCCGCTCTACCATAGGGCATACCGACATTCCAACAACCTGTAGTAACATGACTCATCATTGACTCCACTCCCTATGGAAAATAGTTCAAATGTGCATTTAATGTAAGTATTTTGGAATCTCCGAAGCAGCTCTTCATCTTCAAAAGCATCATTTGCACGCACAATGAAATTTTTTTAGTATTTTGAACCACCCACTACTTCTCTTGTGACAACTACCACTCGTTGAAATTACCTAAACATGGTCTTAGGGGAAGCCACTTTATAACTTACCTCCCAACTAAGGGGACAATTTTTATACCCCTACTCGACTTAAACATTTGACACCATAAGAAGCTACTTGAGAAGCACTCATGAATGGCTTTCTGCCTTACACTATTCGGCTAGTCACTAGGTGACTAGTTAGTCGTACGCTTCATCCTCCGTCAGACCACTCTTTTTGGCACCATGAGAAGCTACCTAAGAAGCACTCACAAATGGCTCTCCACCTTACACCATCTAGCTAGTCACTGGGTGCTAGCCACCTATATGCTTCATCCTCTATCAGACCACCCGTCATTAGACCACCCATCTTTTAGCAGGAACATTCTTATCTCCAAGAGGGGACCACCAAGGGACAACTAAAGCATAACAACCTCATACTATCTCAGAAAAAGGGAATGTTAGAGTAGTACCACACTTGATGACAATTGGCTTGCCACCTAGCTGAATACACAGGTGAGCCACCATTCGTACTATTGTTGACATGGTACTGCCAGACATGAGGCTTCCCCCTAAGAATATCCCAAGGAACAATGAAGAAAGGATCTTTCTCCTCCTTCAACATCCTTGTACACCCTACTTAACACATAGTCTCTCTTACCCTCTCAGTTACCTTCTCTTTACTCTCCTCTTACTTCGACTCTCCTCCTATCTAGGTGGTCGACTCCATTGCCATCACTATTATCTCTTTCCTCTCTCCCCTTTTGTTGAACACTTTTATCAACAAAATCTAAAATAAACAACCCATTGGCCAAATTTCTATTAGTTCATAAGAATTTCTTTCTATACTTATATTTCCACCAAAGCAAAAGAAACAAAAATAAAGTTAGGTTCATCCAAATTTGAAACCCCAAGAAAAACATCTTCAACAATTTTTCAGCTTTTTTCCATCAAATTAATTTCTTCATTTTTCATGCTAAAAGATGCCAAAAGCGTGGGAAACATTAATTCGTCAAAGCTTTCTTATGAGTCTTTACTACTCTTGGTTAGGGTTGTTTTAATTTTGTTTTCTTTAAAAGTCATTCAAGTTTCAAATTTGTAATCAAGTTCTTATGTTTTCTTTTTTGAGAAGTTTGGAAGATAAAACCCACAATAGGTTATGTTATCATCTAGCATATATGCAAATAATAATATTTTCTTTAAAAAGTTACTTCAACTTCGGATTTTGCTTTATTTATTACCCTTGAAACTCAACTTTAACTACATTGAAAAGAAAAACTTACTACAATTTCTTGGATTTTTCTATTGTTTGTTTTTATTCAACTTTTTATTTTAATAAAAATTAAAGAGAACAAGGATTAAAGGTAGACATTTGGAACAACAAAAATATGCAAGTGTACACAATCGTATCAAGTAATGTTGAGTTATTGTACCTACAGGAACTATGAAAGATAATACTTATGAAATGCAAATTTAAATAATTTGGTGATGGAAAATATGTTGATTTGAAGTGGTGATATAAAAACTAAGAAAATTAATTAAGTGCTAACTAAGAAAATAAAAAGTAAAACTTCAATGCATGATTTCTAAAAGATGAGTTTAATCAATATGATATATATACATACTAAACCAATTAATCTCTTAAAAAGATTCCTATGTGAATTCAAACAATTAATCAATTTTCATAAGCAAGTATAAGATAAAGTGAGATAACAATATACTTCTATATTGAAACAATTTAATCACAATAATCTTGCAAGTTATGCAAGGCTAAAGTATTGTTTAATACCACCGCTAATTTAACCCTCAGTTACCTTAGAAGATTAAACATGCACCAATTAAATATTGTGTCAATTAATTATAATTTCAATCCGATTAATAATTAATTCAGTCCTTACCTTACAATTATAATGCAAGTATAACATAAGCATTGTTTTATTTAATTGAACAATTTACCAATGCCTATAACAATACAAACATGATTTTAATAATTTAAGCGAACAAAATGCAGCCAATCTAACACCATTTAAATTTAAGTTATTTTAATTAGATCAAGAATAACAACACAACAAATATTCATAGTCATGATCTCAACATAAACGAGAAAAAATAAAGAGAAAGGAACTAGGAAACAAATCCCGGTGTTTCTCTGAAGCCAGACTAATTCGCTCATCTTCTCTTCTGCTCGTCTTGTCAATCCAAGGCCTTCACGAGCACTTGAATGCTGCTACTCCAAGGGTCATTCTAGCTCTTTTTCAAGAGGGAAAATCAGAAAGGGGAGGAGGACAAAGGAAATGGGAAAACAAGAAAGGGAATGGAATAGAATGGAAGAGAGAAAGATGTGTTAATTGAGGATGTGAAGGATGAGAAATGAGGAAGGGATGAGTGTTATTTATAGGTGGAGATGGTTGCTAAAAATAACCAAGAAATATCAGCCACTCCCTCTTCCTTGGCCGGCCATGCTTGGTAGGGGTGTGCAAAATTCGGGTAAAACCGAAAAAATTTGGTTAACCGACCGAATTCGGTTAATCGATCGGTTAATCAAATTTTTTCAGTCAGGGGTCGGTTAATTATTTTTTGAATTTTCAGTTAATGGTTAATTCGGTTCGAAACTAGTCAGTTAACTGAAATTTTTTGGTTAACTGAAAAAATTAATAATAAAAATTATAATATATAACTAGACTTATTATTCACCTAAACCCAACCCAAACCCAAACCCAAACCCAACTACCCAATTACCTAACCCAATTATCCAACCCAACCCAACCCAATAATAGAAATTACAAATAATTTAATAAAAAAATAAAAAAAATCTAAAACTAAAACATAAACTAAAGACGACAAACTAAAAAAAAAAAAACTTAACTTTAACTTCAAATCCCTAATTGAAATTTATCGGCATTCCTTCTTTTCGTCCAGCCACCTTTCGTCCGGTATTCCGACCCATCACCGGTGACTTGAGTAACCCTGTTCACTTCTTTCTCTTCATCTAATTTCGCTTGCAATTTATCGACCTGCATAATGCATTAACACAGATTCATTCCATAAAAAATACTCCATTAATTCCTGCATTAACAGAAAAATTGAAATAATGGAGCTCAAATACAGTATACTTACCTCTTCTTGAAGCTCGATCTTCTTCTTTTTTTCCTCGGTTCATTCCATCAAAAAATCTGATGAAAGCAAAAAATTGAAGGGAAGAAGCGGTGGAGCCATAGAGGTGATTGGGCATTTGGGCGGTGAGTCACTGAGTTGTAAAATGGATTTGAAGACTGAAGAGCATGGATTTGAAAACTTTAAATAATGGATTAACAGAAAAATTTAAATAATGGATTTGAAAACTGGAAACTAGAACGTTTATAAAACCATGAACAATCAACAATACACATTTGTGGCTTCATTAATTAGGGAAAAAAAAGAAAAAGAAAAAGGATTAGGAGAAAAAGGAATTTTTCTAATAAGTTGAGCTATTATAATAACTGATTCATTAAATGGGTTGAAAAGTAAAACAAATCCATTAAGAATTTTTAATTAATTTATTTATTTATTTTATAATTAGGAAAGAAACGGGATTTTTAAGAATTCAACCTAAGTTTTTATACTTAAACATAATGCTTTTGTTATAAGCTTAATATAAGTTTTATTAATAATTTTTAGGGAATTTTTATTATTGTGTGCAAAATTAGATTCAATTATTTATATGTTGACTAAATGCTGGAAAATTAGCATACATACTCTTTTGTTTAAAAAGCCGATTTTAATGCTATGTATCATTGTATTGTTACTGTTTGCATGCTGTCATAAATTGAATTAAAATTGTCACTGTTTGCATGTTGTTTTAGTGTTTCATATTGAGCATTTTATGCTATCATAAATTGAATTAAAATTGGTGTTTTAGTGTATCAAATTGAGCATTTTCATGCTATCTTAAATTAAATTAAGCTGCTATTTTAATGTTTGAAATTGAGTATTATTATGCTCTCATAAATTGAGTATTGTTGGTGTTTGAAATTAAATTAAATTAAGCTGATGTTTTATGTATTAAATTGTGTTGTTTTAATTAAATTAAATTAAATTAAGCAACTTGCTAAGCATTATTATGCTATTGAAAAATTGTTTAATATGTTTAATATTATAAATGTATTTTAATTTATTATATACTTTTTTTCTTGCAGAATGTCCTCCGAACCAACATCTATTGAGGGTCGTGTTACACCTCCTACTTCGATAGATTTTGAAAATTCGGGAGTTGGAACTTCAAGCCAAGCAGAGGGGACTACTGGGAAAAGAAAAGCTGCTCCTCAAAGGTCACAAGTTTGGTCTCACTTCACTAAGTTTATTAATAGTGATGGTGCAAGTAAGGCTAAATGTAATTATTGTCAGAAGGAATTTTGTTGTGATATGAAAAAAAATGGTACAGGGTCATTGAAATATCATATTGGTTTATGTAAGAAAAATCCTAGTAATGTTGTTGATACTAGTCAAGGACAATTAGTTTTACCTAGAAAGGGAGTTGAAGGGGGGGAAGGGCATCTTTCAACTTGGAGATTTGATCAAGAAGCATGTAGGAAAGGATTAGCAAAAATTATTGTGATTGATGAATTACCTTTCAAGTTTGTTGAAAGTGAAGGCTTTAAAAAATTTATGTCTGTGGCATGTCCTAGGTTTCATATTCCTTCACGAACTACTATGACTAGGGATGTTTATCAATTGTATTTAGATGAAAGGGTCAAGATAAAACAACTTTTGAGAAGTTCTTGTTCTAGAGTTTGCTTAACTACTGATACATGGACTTCTTTGCAAAGAGTTAATTATTTGTGTATCACTGCTCACTTTATTGATAACGATTGGAAATTGAATAAAAAGATCTCAAACTTTTGTCCAATTTCTAGTCATAAGGGTGAGTCCATTGGGATGGTGATTGAGAAATGCTTGTTGAACTGGGGGATTGATAAGTTGTTTACTGTTACTGTTGATAATGCAAGTTCAAATGATGTTGCTATTGGTTATTTGAGAAAGAAATTTAACCCTCGAGGGGGTTTAGTTCAAAATGGTAAATATCTTCATATGAGATGCATGGCACACATTGTGAATTTGATTGTTGTTGAAGGCTTAAAGGAAATGAATATATCTGTTGAACGTGTTAGGGGGCTGTTAGATATGTGAGACAATCCCCAGCTAGATTACAAAAGTTTAAGAAGTGTGTTGTGGTGGAAAAGATAGAGTGCAAGAAGATGTTGTGTCTTGATGTTTGTACTAGGTGGAACTCGACCTACTTAATGTTAGATACTGCTCAGAACTTTGAGAGAGCTTTTGAGAGATTTGAGGAGCAAGATACAAACTTTAGGGCTGAACTTGAAAGGGGAGAGGGTTGGCCTAGTGTGGATGATTGGGCTAATGTTAGAAACTTGAGGGATTTCTTGGAACACTTTTATGAAGTCACTTTGCGTGTATCTGGCACTTCGTATGTCACGTCCAATAATTTTTTTGATGAGCTTTCTGAAATTGATATTCTTTTACGAGATGCTCAGTTAAATAGTAATGTTGATTTCAGTGTTATGGCCATCAAGATGAAAAAGAAGTATGATAAGTATTGGGGTGATATTGATAAGATGAATTTGCTTATGTTTGTTGCTTGTGTTTTAGATCCTAGACAAAAACTAAAGTATCTTGAATTTGCACTTAGTGAAATGTCTAGTTCTGAAAAAGCTTCTGAAATGATGCAAAAATTGAAGGAATCTTTGTATGAATTGTTTGATGAGTATAAGCCTCCACTTCATAGTGCTTGTAGCCAATCGAGTGTGCCAACACATGTTTCTCTCGGTGAACCACAACAAAAAATTAAAAGGCGAATGCAAGCTTTGTATAAAAAGCGCGAGTTGGAAATTTGTGGTGAGGATAAAACATCTGAGTTGGATAAATATCTAGTTGAGGCTAATGAGGAATTTGTTGAAGATTTTGATATTTTATTATGGTGGAAAGTTAATAGCCCTAGATTTCCCACTCTTTCAAAAATGGCTAGAGATGTGTTGCTTCAGAGTCTGCATTTAGCACCGGGGGACGTGTGCTTGATCAATATAGGAGTTCTTTAACTCCTAAAATTGTACAAGCTCTTGTGTGTACTCAAGATTGGATTCAAAAATCTTCATCACAAAAAGACATAAAAAAGATTGAAGAACTAATCCAAGAGCTTGACAAGATTGAAAATGGTATATTTATTATTTTATTTTAATAGTTTCAATTTTTTTACTATCTCACTCCTACTTATTTAATTGATTTAATGTTTAGACTTTTCTTGGAATGCATCAGAGCCTGCTCTAAATTCATGAGCTTTTGTGAGTTGAAGGATATACTTACTATCTTATTCTTGTTAACTTATAATCTATTCGTTTGTTTATATTATTTGATTTTTTTAATGCATATATTTCTATTATATGTTAAATTTTTGCACATGTTTTTTTTTTTAGGTTTAATGTAAATGGAGATCTTTTAGAGAGAAGAAATGGATATAAATGGAGATTATTAAAGACTTACATTTCAATTATGTGTTAATTTTAAGACTTATGTAATGTTTTTAATTATGTAGTGATTCAACGACTTATGTAATGTTTTTAATTATGTAGTGATTCAAAGATTTATGTAATGTTTTTAATATGTAGTGATTCAATTCGGTTAATCGGTTAATTCGGTTAACTTGGTTAATTTTTAACTAAAAATTTAAAAAAAATTGGTTAATTCGGTTAACCGACCGAATTAACCGAAAAAATTTCGTGTCGGTTAATTTTTTTAAAAACATTTCGGTTCGGTTAACGGTTAAAAATTTTAAAAGGTCGGTTAATTCGGTTAACATAATTTCGGGTCGGTTAACCGAATGAACACCCCTAATGCTTGGTGCAACTTGAAATCATGAAAAGAGGAGGGGTTGAACAGAATTAAAGGCAACTTCAAGGGTTGTTTTGCAATGATAAAAATCAACTATATAAGCTGATTGGATCAGCTTATAAGAGGCGGTTTGGGCCTCCAAACCCTTGGTGGATCAGTCCATTTTTTCTTCAAACTTACAATTAATTTTTAACACAATTTATGTTGGATCAAAATTAATTATAAAATATGTTCAATAAATATTTTTGGACCATCCATGGCTAGAAAATTAATTACCCATACTCTTGACTCACTCGATGCAGAAAAATTGTCCTCACGGTTCAAGCCTCTCGAGGTGACTGTTGAGCTGATTTTCACCTTTTGTACAAAATTGTCGAAAATACATCAAATTTTTGTAAATTTATTATAAAAAATAATTAAAATTCAATATGTTAATAATTTGAGTGTAAATTAATTATTTTGTAATTAAAGTATGAATTTTGACAGAAATTACTACGAAACTGCATGAATTAGGTCTAAAAAGGGGCCGAAAAAGTTTATATATTTTTTTTATTTTTCAGACTTTTGTGTAATTTTTAGAATGGGGCTAGTTTGTACATTTTCAAAATTATTAAAGTCTTAAGGGTATTTACATCAATTTGTGGTTTGAGTTATTCAAATTATTTAACTTTTAAAATTTAACTCGATTTAAACTCGAAAATTAAATTACTTATTTAAATTTATTCAAAATAAATTGAAAAACTCAATTCGTTTAACTTATAATTCAAAATAAAATTATTTTTTTCAAATCAAATTGTTTACTTTAATAAAAACCAAATTTGGAATGAAGTACAACTCACAACCTTCGCCTCCTGCGTCATTGGCTTCCTTTTCAATCCGCAATTGAGGTTTTGGTTGTGTTTTCTGGACTTTTCTTTTGTTTAATTGTTATGAATCAATAGAAATTTGGCACGTGAGTTTTCATTTTAATTTTTTAAAATAAAATGGACAAAAATTATTAATATCTTCAATAATTATCTTTATTTACTTATTTTTAAAATTAAATATATTAAATTAAAAAAATTTTATTTGTACGATACACAAATTGATTATATGCATTGCTTATTATTTATTAAATCTATTTAAAAAAAATTTTAAAAATTAATAAGTAATGTATTCTAAATACTATACAAAATATTGTAAAATATGTAGTATTTAAATATTATATTTTAATGCTGCAAAATAGATATTTCCAAAAATGAAAGAAATTTTAGCTTTGTACGAGGATTGTGTGATATGAATTTTGAACTATAGAATTAATTATCTAATATTATTTAAAATTTGATTATTATTTCAGAACTCTTTTAGTATATTATTAGGGTGGATATTAAGATGTTTTATGTAAAAATAAATGAAAATAGATTTTAATTTAACTGTATGGTGCCAAGTGGCAACTATTTGATCCCAATCTTATGTTTTATTTTTTTTATAAGAAATAATTTTAAAATAAGGGCCTTGAATTTTCCCTCCATCCATTGTTTAAAGATGAAATTAAAGCCGAAATTTGTGTGAAAAGTAAAACCAGCCTTGATCGAACCTCTCCTTTTGCTCTCAATTTCTAAAAGAACCCAACTTCTTTTGGGTTTATATTTCCAATGTATAAGTTTTGCGCCTAAAAAGCCACAAACAAATGTTTTGCCGCCACCTTCATTTTTACATTTTATCAGCTCTTCATGCTCTCATCCCCCATGTTACAAAACATAGAATGTTTTAACTAACTCTAAACATCTCTATATAACATCCGATTTAAATTACTCCTCAAACTTTAAAAATACTCTAATTACATCCCTAAATTAACAAGATTTTATCATTAAGGATTTTTCGCTATTAAAATTATTAATTTAACAGTTAATTCACCATTTTTTTTATTTTTAAAAGTTATACGGCAACATTCTACTTTTCTTTACAATTTTATTTTAAATTATACTACATAAGATTTTATGTGGCTATAAACAGTTAAAGTAATAATTTTAGTAATGGAATGACCTTTCTTATATAACCTCAATAATTTGGAGATATAATTAAAATATTTTAAAATTTCAAGACTAATTTAAAATGTAAATCATAATTTAAAGATATTTAGTACAATTAACTAATCTTAGTACTTCTTTTGTATTGTAGGATTCCAAGTATCTATTTTTATTTGGATTTTGAACTTATTTTTGAGCAAGTAATCTTATATCTCAATAGTGTTAAGATTTTGTAATATATAAGAGAATTCCAATGTCACCTCATCATTAGGTAATGTAAGACTTTTACAACAAATTTATAATTTTATTTTTTTATAGTTTTGTTGCATGCAACTTATCCTCCTATAAAAGCATTATAGAAGTTTTTATATTAAGAGTCTGATTACATTTTGTCTATCTACTAAAAGGGAAAAAATAAATTAGTCCCTATATATTAAATTAGAGAGAAAATTAGTCATTTTTGTTAAAAATATCATTCATTTATACTGTTAAAAACAGACTGACTGATGAAATAATCAGACAGTAACATGTGGTGTTCTATGTGTATCTCATACTGACATATATTGACCAATTTTTAAATTTGAAAATGGATAAAACTTTTAACAGAATGGTCAATTTTCTCTTTAATCTAATGTATAAAGACTAATTTTTCCAATTTTTTTAATAGAGGGAGCAAAATACAATCCTACTCCTAATAAAGAGTCTTTCATATTACTTTTACATTTATCCTCCAATTTGTTTTTTATCATTTGTGATAATTTAACCATTTCTAAACTAAATAAAATTAAACAACTAGGTTAGTTAAATTGAATAAGATTTATTTATTTTGATGGACTTTGGTTATATTAATATTTATATCTTTGAATTGTACCAACTTTAAATGTAAAAAACTTTATCAAGATTTGAGCTTTTAATAGATGTAATTTCATATTTGAATTAAGAATACGTATAATTATCACAATTTGTTAATTTATAAGTAATTTTAAAAAGAAATTAAGTGCATTTTGGAGAACTTATGCTATTTGTTAATTTCATTTTAAACTATAGAACTCATGGATGGTGAAAAACAATTTGCATGCTAATAACGTGGAAAATTGTTTCAACTTCTTCACTATGTTAAATAAATAAATAAATTTTACAATAAAAATAATTTGGTAAAATATGTTTTAAAATAATTTTATATTTTATCAATAACATAACAAAATCTTATTATAAAAAATAATGTGATATTGAGTAAACACATCATGTCTTGCACTAAACAAGTTCAATAACAGCAATTAATCCAACCCATAACTTGTTTACCTAAATATAGTTAATGAATTCTTTCAAATATATATATATATATATAGTTAATCAACATGTCACTTCCCTTTCCCAAATATATAATAAATGAATATTTACACTCGTAATTATGTGTCAAGCACGATTTAACTTATGTGTAGAACATGGTCAAAATAAAATTCATTTTGTATCTTGTTAGTGGATGAGGCTTTATTACATATAATATATATATATATATATATATGTAAACCAAATCTTTTGTATTTTTCATTATATTATTAAATTTATATTTTAAAATAAAATAAAATTTTTGATAATTATATATTTAAAAATATTTATATTTAATAAAAATTATGATAATTATTACACATTTAATATTATTACAATTTAATTTAGAATTATTAGTTAAAAAATGTTGTACTGATTTTAAAATATAGTAATTACTTATAAGCATAAAATATAGAAAAAAAGTTGTGCTAATTTCATGTATGTAAAATAGAATTATTACTTTGATAGAATTTTGAATATCTTAATTATTATTTAATTAATATATTAGAGTTAATTATGTTAATCAACTATAATTTTGAATAATGTCACTTAGCATTAATTAAATAAAGTAAAATTAGATTGTATGTTGAATATGTTAAAAATGTTTTAATTATGATTTAATTTTTTTTATAATATTTGAATTGATAAGTTAATAATTTTAATTATATTTAATAATTCAAATAAGAAATATTATTTTACGTTACATTACTACAATTAAAAATTGATTAAATATTAAGCCCGTAAAATCACATGTAGCGCATATGTGGTATGTAAAAAGCTATGACACTGTAACAGTGCAAAAATAGTTAAACACAAAAAAAAATCAAATGAGGACAAAACACAGTGATAGAAAGTATAATAAAGGAAACGATAGTAATTTGATGGAATAGTGGATTTAGTCAAAATTGCATTCGAAGGCAAACCCTATAGATTTGTTTACCAAGGCTTTGGTAGCTAGGAGTTTTGAGAAACATGTAAAGCGCATGAGAATGTAAAATATGACTCATCTACTTCACTAGGGAAAGCGGGAGATTGTTGGATATAGTGCCCTAAGTGTAGTATTTTCGTCTATGTATACTTGTATTTTTCAAACAAATTGGTTTCATTAAATATCCGTTAATTACATTGATATTATTTTTATATTATCCTCAACGGTTTTTGCATACAAAGCAAAATGGAAATAAATATTGGCTCACTAAGTGTCTAATGTTTAACTAATACTATGCAATATTACGTAGTTGGATCCTAATACATAAAGAATGTTGGAACAAATCAGGTTCAAAAATGGTTTTCTTGCATAGTGGAAAATAAAAATTTTGAAAACTGACCCGATTTGTGATATGTATAGCAATAAACCCTAGATCGAATTTGCACATATGTTTTCAGATAGGTGGATCCTTGTCGTTCCCAGCTTTCAACCAAATGATCTCCTCCACTACTCTCGTACCACGAACTGCTTTGAGTGTGGGCTCCAACGATTTGAATCAAAACACAAAATTAAAAATAGTTTTCTTTTCTTTAGTGTGAAGGCAAAAAATCTCTTCTCAAATAGAAACCGACAGAAATTGTTAATCTGAAAAATAGATTCAATAGTTGAGAATTAATTCTTTCTATTTTTGGAAGAGTAACAATATCTAAATAGCCCTACCAGTGCTATCTATTTATAGGGAGAATAGGTAGAACCCTTGTTGAATTGTAGAAGTTTATTTCAACTAGAAAATGAACTCCTAGTCTAACTAGAAGTATAGGTGGTGACAACCCTAGTTAATATTATTAGGGTTTGTCGTCCACCACTTTTAACATGAGGGACTTTAAGGCCTCTCTCCCATAACGGGTCCAATTATAAGTACTTCATGGGCTTTTAATCCAATACTTTATAATTTGATCCAACCCGATATTTGTTTTTCTATTTCTAAAAATAAATTTCTCAATATTTTCCAATTAAATAATCTTCTCAACCAAATTCTAATTCCGCTAAAATCATGACAACTTTACCATAAAAGAATCTATGAGAAAATATATTTAATTTTTTGTATTCAACTGTTCACTATGAACAAATGATTTATTTCTATTTTCAAACTTCATTTAATTTGAAAAATATAAATTTTTTTAGGTCATTTTCATTGCCATTTTGGAGAGAACCATATTCATTTCCAAATGACTCCATTTCTCCATTTTCATTTTCATTTTCATTTTGGAGAAAACCATAATTATTTCAAAGTATTTCCATTTCTCCAATTGAAAGCCATAACCATTTTCAAATGATTTCACATTTCTCCATTTCTCCATTTCTACCATTTCTATTCATTTATGTTCATTTGATTCAATATGTAATTCATTTCTGGTTTCAATGAGCTATCAGAGGGATCAATTGAATATATGCGATTAAGGCTCAAATGTTTATAATTAAGTTTCAGCTTTTTGCCTAATAATTATAAACTCATTTAGTCACGAAGTCATTCCATTATAGTATCATGACTGAGTGCTCCCTAACAACATACCATTATGAAAGCAACTCAATAAGTGCTCTTCCAATGACCTTATCATAAGTGTGTTACCCTCATAGGATATCCTTAATCTCTTTTAGATAATATCCACTCTTTCAATACGATCCTATTTTATCTTATGGTAACCATTACATCTTCCTTCATGAAAAGTCAATTACTATCAAATAGTAATCAATTTATTCATCATAAAGACGAATGACCCGTGACCACGTTTACTTTTCTTATCCATGTAATGCCAATGAGAGGATATCATTTACCCATGTCTCAGGCTATGAATTCTATTATTGTGAATGACACTACGTATTGCAAAAGTCGTATACCTAATGCACCAACTTTCGGTTCCTTAATATGGAGAATATGAATCATATGTCAGATAATTATTCGACCACCCTTGATTGTAGCTACCCATCTCAGTTGCATATCCATACAAACCATAAGGATGCTTGTATGAATATTCTTGCATTCCATAATCGTAATCATAACTCCAATGGCTCATCAAATCTCCATTTGTTTAACTTGACCTCTCATTTTATTTGTATTGGACTTTCGGCCACCTATAACCATTATTATTAAACATGATTAAATGAAGTTCTCAACAAGGTAAACAAAGAAAAAAAATAAAGAGAAATACACTATCTAATCCCTTCATCTTTCAACTAATATTGCTCTTTTGAAATAACTAACTTAACAATATTTACATCAATACAATCCCCAACAATGGAGCCAACAATTTGATTGCCCCTCGACATGTGTGCACTGGGGTTGTGAATAAACACTATTATGCTTAAATACCTTGTGACTTTACTACAAGTGTGATAGATCAATTCTAATATTTGTAGTGTTACAATGGAACACCCAAGTATTCCAAGGATCGAACCTAAGGGATTATGAAATTGGTAAATGTGTTTATCAAGTTAATTACAAGTTAAGCAATGACTAATCTAATTGAGTCGAAAATTGTTAGTGAAAATTCCAAAATATTTTTTTATAAACTAAATTTATATAATAAATTGAAAAGATTAATCTAATTTTCTTCCATATAACTCTAGACAATTAAAATGATAAAATAATGATCAATTGATTCATTAATCTTTAACTAAGCTAATAAACTTATACCAGTTATATTGGTTGTCACTTTTAGCTAAGATTTGCTTCTCGGTCTCTCCTAAACTAAAAGATACCACTTAGGTTCTCCTCTTGTTCTCACCTAGGCATATAGATCTCCTCTTTGTCTCACCATTCAGTACAATTATATCGAACTATCTAATGATAAACTCTCATTTTCGTCTCATTTATCAAGATTTTCCACTAGAGTCGTCAAGTCTAGCATATTAAGCATTTCGATCTAATTGAAAAATCAATTAATTAAGAATAAACATTAACATAAACAAACAATTAATCAATCAACCATCCATCAACCAATTCAGCACATAATTAAACCTAACTTTTAAATAAGCATTTTATCAAACACATGGTATGTTGGATCTGGTGCCCTGAGTGTAGTATATTCATTTGTAAACTTGTAATTTTTCAAAAAAATTGGTTAATAAATTATTCATGAATTATATTAATACTTTGTATATTGTCTTCAAACAGCTTTTACACGCAAAGTAAAATGGAAGCAAATGTTGCCCATTAGTTGTTTAATGTTTAACTAATACTAAGCGGTATTCATGTGGTTGGATTGAAAAATGAAAAGACAACTTGTATTAGTAGATGAACCTAAACATGTCCTTAATCTAATAGGAAATAAGCAAACCAATTGAAAAACTAATATGTCATCTATTAAGTCTAATTAGGGAAATGTTTTGTCTTGGGCATCGGAGCGGATGACTCCCAAAAGATAGAAACATAGATGTAACTGACTGGACTGATAGTATATTAGACAGGACCCAAGAAGAATAGATCCTACATACATTTATGGATTTATTCACTTGTGACGTTCATAGTGTGGCATACCTGAATCCTAAGTGGATGGCAGACTATGTACGCGTGACTCTTCCCCTTTGATGTAAGTAAAAGCCTGAGTTTGAATAGATAATGAATTGAAAGCTGATATGTTGGGTGTATGACTTCTACTTTATGTAGCGTCATTTACAACAGTGGAATTTATAGCCTAACATGTGGGTAAATGATATCTTCTCGTTGGCATTACATGGTCGATGAAAAGTAAATGTGATTACAGGTCATTCGTTTTTTGTGATGGATGACTGGATTACTATTTGATAGTAATTGACTTTTTATGAAGGACTATGTAATTGACTTTGTGTTAAGTTCAAGTTTAGGGTATGAGCTAGAAGTGGGTTGATGTGACTACCTTAAAAATGGTGAATTTGAAAAGTTAAAACCATTAAATTAGAGTGAACTTGAAACGATAATTCTTTCAATAATGTTTTAGGGTTCTTTTATTTACCTGTAACAGCTTTTACGGAAAATATTTTCAACCTTTTCTAATTTTTTTTAATGGAAAATGAATTCCCACCGTAAAATATTCTCCAAAACATGGAAAAATGGTGCCATTTTTTAGAGGCATTTTCCAATCTTTCTCCTCTTCACATCTCAAAACTTTGTTAAACCCTCTTTCCCTTCCCCTTTAGTTATGACCCCAACCCAAAATTTATCTTTGTATCGAACACAAATTTGCTTGTGTCATGATTTAGCATCCCATCATCCACAAACACATTGATTTGACAAGACATTGAGGGAGAAAACATTTTTCTATTTTTGACTTTCTTGCTGGTCTTTCATTGGTTTCACTCTTCAACAGCTCACTCTCTTTCCTTGTTTATTTTACAAGTGAGTTTTGCTTCACCTCTAATCTGCAAATTTTTTTTTTATATTGGATCCATATTTGATCAAAAATCCCTTTTTGATTCATTGTTTTGGTTTTTGTTTACGGTCTCTAATTTGAGTTGTTTCAAGTTTCGGTTTTTAGTATGGTTTGGAATATTAGAATCGAAAAAAATCGTGCCTTTTTGTTTTAGCTTTTAGAATTTTATAAAACGCTAAGCTTGATTATGGGATGATCAAATTGGGATAATAAGGAAATGAGAAATTTTATATGGTTTGATTTAACTTTTTAGTTTCTTGTATGTAAGCTTAGGGATTTTGGAACTGGCTCTTTGATGGGATAAACTTTGCTATTCAAAGTTTCACTTTTCTCTTATTAAGATGAATTAATTTTTGGGTTGTTTCTAATTGTTCATAGCATTTTCCTCAAATTATGTGCTAAAAGGTTGCTAATTCTTTTAGACTTACCTAATAGTTTTATGCATATAATAAACATATTTCAAATATTACTCATTTCCATGTCTTATAAAAGAATATGCTTAGTTTTATATTATGGAGAGCTAGATCATGAACCTTTCTATTTTCACAAGCTTAGTTATAACATAACCACTTTATAAGGAGATGTCAAAATGAGTACAATGAGATATACCGGTTTATAAATTCATATCCAATACAAGAAGATTCTTAAATGAATTGCATTCTATAAACTTGACAACTTGGAACAATCATGAAATTATACTCAACAAGGTTAAAGAAATTCATTGTTATCAAGATTCAAAGATTGTAAGTATATATAAAAAATATTGTTTGAGAAGCTTAGTGCTAGTTTTGAAAATTATGTAAGGATTCTAGTTTCATATATAGATTCAAGGTGCAAGAATGAAGAACTATTGTAAATTCTAATGAAACTTGGTTAAAAAAATATGTAAAGTAAAATTTACTCTCAGCCAATTGGTCACAATTATCGTTGTAAAAGTTGTTTCTCAAGTAGCAAAAGGAAAAAAGAAAAGCAACAATTAGGAAGAACAACAAGAAAACATGTTAAAAAATAATTTATCCCAAATTCATTGCTTGCAGTTTCATCGTTGCTTGTAACCCCTCTGATTCAAAAGATTCCACCATCCAAGGCAACTCATCTCTCTTATGTTTGACATTTGCATCATTTAATTCATTTCTAAATAAGTTGTCTTCTATGAATCTATTTGGAGTTTTCTTTTTTTTTGGGTAGAGGAAAAGAATTTGCATCTGAGGCTGTTTGCTGGCTTGTGAATCCACATGTTTATCCTTTAATATTTCAAGTTTAAAAATCAATGGATCTTAGACCTGTCTAAGTCTATGGTTTTGCCAATAATATGTTCAGCTTTTTTCCCATCTCATTTGTCAGCATATACAAGTAACAGAAAAATAGTTTTGGCTCAAAAACAACCAAAGTTTGTGGTTGATTTTTTAGTAGTTTTCTGACGACACTTGGGTTTAAGGAACAATTTCTCTCAAGAAAAGGGCATCATATAATAACTACGTATGATGTTGTATTGTTATAGCAAAAAAAAAAAATCTAAATTGTCTAAGGCTCAATTAATTAATGATAACTATGAGAACTTCACATCACGATAAATAATATAAAGATCAGTTTAGAGATTTATGGTTATCCATTAGCATGAAATTAGATCACTCTAACAATAAGACTACTTTTGAGGTATCTCACACATAGTAAGATGACATCTGATCAATGTTATAAACATATCTTTGTTAGTTATCGGTTGTTCCTAAGTTTTCACATCTGTTGCTTAATTCTTTTATTGTTTTATCATTATATTTGTTAGTTGAATGTGTTTCTATCATTCTTTTCAATTGAATGTTTATTTTTAGTTTCTCACTTATGTTTTCTGAAGTTTTAACTTGTTGCAGAGCTCAAAAATCTGTTCAATTTATATTGTTTATTGTTGATGTTGGCTTTGTTAGTTCTTGAGCTCAAACACAACTTGAAATTATTTTTTTTGTAATGTTCAAATATTTTTGTGGCACTATTTTTTATAGATGGATCGTAATCAAGATCATAATACAATTGTTGGGATCATGACTTCACTTTTAATTTTTGGGCCTCATTGACTTAAAAATTTAAAAATTAGGAAAGAAATTGCTTCTCACCCCCTTGTGAATCAAGATTATGAAAGAGAAAATTATATTAATAGTATTTTATATAGAGGTGACCAACATTGTATTGATATGATAAGGATGAGGCTGATTGCTTTTTTTTTTTTTAATTTGTGCTACATTCTTAGTATGAACAATTTGTTACAATCAACTAAAATCTGTGAATAATTATGAAGCAAGTAGTTATATTTTTACATATAATTTGTCATAATATAAGGTTTCAAGTGATGAGATCAAGATATTATAAATCAATTGAGACAATTTCACCGTTACTTGGACAATAATGTAGTCATCATGTGATGTACTACTAACAATGCACTTGGATAATATTATTAATTTGTAGTATTAATTGTGGTTTGGAAGCTAATTTATTATTATTCAATCTTTTTATTATAACATAATTAGGAATCATCTATTAGCTTTGGTTGTTTTCAATTTATGACTATTAACATTCTAGCTTAATAATTGGGTACTATCATATATTCAATTTGATGTATTTATTTATAAATAATTAAAATATATTAAAAATAATGTAAAATATAAATTTAATAGATATAAAAGAAAATCAATTAAACAATGAAAAGATAATAAGTTCTCAAATGTATGTCTGTTTCATTTAAAACAGCTTTTATGAAATATTTTTCAGAAAATTTGTCAAACAATAGAAAATATTTTATACAAATTTATTCAAATACCAAAAAATATTAATTTTTCTAAAAAAGTAAATAATTTTTCATAAATCATTTTTCGAAAACCATTTTCAGTCAAACAAACGGACCCTTAACCTCTCCCATCAAACACCTTTGTAGCATAAGCTTGACACCATGGAATTGCCATAGCATAAGGGTAGAACAGCAATATCGTATAAAAATTGCATGTGAAATGCTGTGGGATGTTACATATGCAACCTCTTAAAAGCTTATAAAAAGTGAGTCTCGTGTGTTTGCCTGTTGGCCAGAGTGTTCACCGCCACAGGTGTGACCTAAGTCCGAGTTGCGCTAATTGCATTGCTATTAGGGCTTTGTCATCCTCTTATAATTCAAAAATAAAAACTTCTAAAGAGTTCTTTTTTTCTTTACACGTATTGGGATTATTAAAAAAATTTTACCATTATAAAATAACATTAATTAAAATAATATTTTTATTAGTAAAGTTTAAATTCATGCAATAATAATGCTCCGAATTAAATTATATTTAAAATGATAAATAATATATATTAAATATAAAATAATAATCAAACAAAAAATAAAAAAAGTATTAGAATAATAGTTTTTCATTTAGAAAATGAATGATGTTGTTTTTTTTCCTTTTTCAAAATGGAACCAAGAAAAGAAGACCGTTCCTCCATATTCGTACATTTTAAATTTTTTCCTTTTCTTTTTCTTGTTCTTTAATTTAGAGTAGTTTCCCTCTCTTATACTCTCAACTCTCGTCTACCCCGATTTAACGTTCCTTTTTTCCCCCTGTTTTCAATTACTCAAATTTCCACAAATTCCCAGACTTCACTGTCTGAAAAACCAAGCTGACAAGGACATTTGTTGGGTGTCCTTCACTTTCTTACAGATCACAATTTAGAAAATCAATCCAACCCTAAACCATAGAAAACGAGTAAGAGAAAGCAAAAACACACCTTTCAATGGTGGCTGGTAAGGTAAGATTGGCAATGGGGTTTCAAAAATCATCTGCGAACTCAAAGCATGATACTCCATCAAAACCGCCATCGCCATCCCAAAGCTCAGGGAACAAAAACACTTCTTCCGCAAAAGCTGTTTTCTCACGTTCATTTGGTGTTTATTTCCCTCGATCCTCGGCTCAAGTCCAGCCTCGTCCACCTGATGTCACTGAGCTTCTCCGATTGGTGGAAGAGTTGAGGGAACGAGAGTCCAGGCTCAGAACAGAGCTTCTAGAGCACAAGCTTTTAAAAGAATCAGTGGCCATTGTCCCCGTGCTGGAAAATGAGATCGTCGTTAAAAATGCAGAGTTGGGACGAGCTTTGGAAGAGATTGAGGGCTTGAGAGAAAAAAACGCGATGTTGAAAACAGAGGTAGAGGAGATGAAGGGAAAGATTGAAGAAGAAAAGGAGGAGAAGGAGAAGAAAGTGAGAGAAATGGAAGAAGAGATAGCGGAGCTGATGGAAACGGTATCGTCTTCCTCTTCTGATCGTAATAGTAAGGCGGAGATTACGGCGGAAACCGACGAATTGATTTCCTCTTCGCAGCAGTTTCAAGGGTTTGTGGAAGTTAGTGTGAAGTCCAATCTGATAAAGAATTTTAAGAGAAATAATAGTAATAATAAATGTACGAACGCCATTGTTTCTAGTGCTTTCAGTAATGAGAAAGTTGACAGCACGGAGTTTAAAAGAGAGGAAATCGAAAATGAGAGACCCAGACACTCGAGGAGTAAGTCGGAGGAACTCGTTGAGTCTACTAGTGTTAACATCAGATCTCGTGTTCCTAGAGTTCCAAAACCACCGCCGAGACCTTCGTCGTCGTCGTCATCTTCATCCACGTCATCCAATAGCTCCTCTGATTCCACAGAGAAACAAACTTCTCCACCACCACCACCTCCGCCGCCTCCTCAGGCAGCAGTGAAGCAAGTTGCACCTCCTCCACCACCGCCTCCACCTATAAAAGCTATTGCGCCGCCACCTCCACCGCCGCCTCAGAAGGGGATGAGGACAATTGCAGCGGAAGTGAGGAGAGTTCCGGAGGTTGTGGAGTTCTATCACTCGCTTATGCGCAGGGAATCAAAAAGAGAGGCGGGTGGCTGTAGCGTGCCGGAGGTTTTACCAGCAACCGCCAATTCAAGGGATATGATAGGGGAGATTGAGAATCGGTCAACTCATTTGCTGGCGGTGAGTTTCGAGTTTTTTTTTTTAGTATTTATTTACGATAATGCCACTGTGACAGGTGACTGGTCGCTCATCGATCTCTCTTGATTTATTTGTTTAAGATAAGACAGATCCAATTGGGAATTTTAGAAAAAGAAAAGAAAAGGTGTAATTTTTGAATTTCAAATAATAACGTACATATCCTTAGCCATTTCAAATCAGTTTGATTTAGTGATAATTATAATTTTGTGGTAACAGATAAAGACAGATGTGGAAACACAAGGAGACTTCATACATTTTTTGATCAAAGAAGTTGAGAATGCCGCATTTACAGATATTGAGGATGTCGTGCCTTTTGTTAAATGGCTGGACGACGAGCTCTCTTACTTGGTACATTTATGCTATATTTTCTCTACTAAGCATTCAAATTTGAATCATAGGTGATGAGTGTGTTTTGTTGTTGATATTAGGTGGATGAAAGAGCGGTGCTAAAGCATTTTGAATGGCCGGAACAGAAGGCGGATGCATTGCGGGAGGCGGCGTTTGGGTATTGTGATCTCAAGAAACTAGAATCCGAGGCTTCATTGTTTCGTGATGATCCCCGCCAACCTTGTGCTCCGGCTCTCAAGAAGATGCAGACTTTACTTGAAAAGTATATAATCCTTATGCTTTTTGTTGCATTTTTTTTTAAAATGAATTTGTTCTGATTCAGTTTTTAATGGGTGCAGGTTAGAGCATGGCGTTTACAATCTCTCCCGAATGAGAGAATCTGCTACAAGCCGATACAAAGGTTTCCAAATTCCTATGGATTGGATGCTTGAAACTGGAATTGTGTGCCAGGTAATTTAAATGTATATCAGTTCGGAATATGATGCATCAAATATATTTTAAAAAATTGAGTAAACTCATCTTCATTCTTAAATTAATGGGTCAATTCAATTTGGTTATAGATTTTAGGTCTATCTTTTAACTAATCTTTAGCTTTTGGATCTCGGTAAGGCAAAATGTATTATTATACTTTAACTAGTATTTGCTAGGCGACAAAATGACGGTTGCTTATGTGGAATTCGAAGAGAATAGGATTCTCAATCTTATGGCTGTATTATGTGACTCATTCTTGAGTGTGGGTCTCTATCTATTTTGGGCATGTTCAATTTTCTTTAAGATTTTCATCATTATATGGATCGCAAGGGTTAAAACAACATAGGCACTGCATATCGTAACGGTCATTGATGATGAGATTGATAATGCTTTCTTTATATCATCGAAAACAAACTTGAAAGTTGTATCAACTTACTCTGTTTTTCTTTCTCCTTTCATAAATTAATTATTATATTGAGATTCTATGTATCTTGTCCCATTTATTCCAAATTAGTTATAGTATATTTGATAAAAAAAATAAACTAATCTATTTCAATAATTGTATGTCTACATATACAAGGATTAGATTTCAACAGTAAAAATAGATGAAATTTTTAACAAAATGATCTATTTGGTCTTTGATTTAATCTATAAGAACTAAGTTGTATCAACTTACTCCATTCTTGTTTGTCCTTTCACAAATTAATTATTATGTTGAGATTCTGCGTATCTTGCCCCATTTATTCTCAATTAGTTATAGTATGTTTGATAAAAAAGTAAACTGATCTTTTTGGACAATTGTATGTCTACATGTACAAGGATTAGATTTCAACGAATGAAATTTTTAATAAAATGATCTATTTGGTCTTTGATTTAATCTATAAGAACTAATTTGTCTATTTTTTTTAGAAATGGTAAAATGTAATCTGACTCTTAGTATAAATGTCTCAATTATGCTTTTACCGTGTTTTCTAATGATGAATTCAAGTTGTTGCTGCTATTGGTGTTTGTTAACTCATTAAAATGCCAATCAATTGTTGCAGATCAAGCTAGCGTCGGTCAAATTAGCGATGAAGTACATGAGACGAGTATCTGCAGAGCTCGAAGCAGTTGGGGGCGGGCCTGAGGAAAAGGAGCTAATTGTTCAAGGAGTTAGATTTGCATTCCGCGTACATCAGGTTAATAATTCTCATTAAATTCTACAATCTGGGACAAAACACTCTTTTAACTTTTTTGCTTATACAACTCTGTATTTGTCGCAGTTTGCTGGAGGATTCGATGTCGAAACAATGAGGGCTTTCCAGGAGCTGAGAGACAAAGTCAGCTCGTGCCATGTTCAATGCCAAAACCAAGAACAAAAACCTATTTGCAGGTCTACATCTTGCTAAATTAATCTCTGATAGCAGACTCAGCTTCAGAATCCGAAACCCGAATCCCAGTTTTCATTGTAAAGAGAGAAAAAAACATCAATGTTTGTGAATACAATGCCTGGTGCTATGTTTATCAACAAATTCAATTGATTCAACTGCATAATCTGTTCAAAGTGTCACCATAAAAATCTGCAATGCTGCCAGCCTCATTGAAACTGGAATTTACTGCAAAACCTAACAGGCTTTAACTTCTTCGTCGGATATATCTAAACCCAGCTGTCGGTGATAGTGTTTACTTAATGTAGCGATTGAATTTAGTCGTAAAATATGGTTTAAATCAAAATATGAATCTAACATCTTTATAAATTGGATTACTAAGCATAGCATAGCTTGGTTGCCGATGTTAACGCAAAGTGGGGTGGACCTATATCATTAACTGTTGCCAACAACATTACTTTTGAAGGAAATTAAGAAATGTTTGGTGTGCCAACAAATTTTTATCTTTGTGCTGTGCTTTTGCATGTGAATGTGATCATAATACGTGGGGGAATCTTGTAATTTGGTAAAACTTGAAAGCTATAATTGAAACTTAAAAGACCAATCTAAACACAATTTCTTTGGTTTAGGGGTCATAAATTTGAGTTAGGTGGAGATTATATTAATGAAAAATGATTCTTCTATTAAAGTGCAGCTCCACCACCCAATCTCCCTAAATTGGCATTCCACTTTTATCCAACCATAATTGTAGGATCTTGTTATTGGGATTTTGACAGGAGAAATGGTGTGCAACTTTTAATGGATGAGATATAAGATTATGTTATTCGATTTATTCTAAAATTTACATGTTTAATTTGTAAAATTTAAGATTATTTAAAAATAAATTTTAGTAAATTATTCTTATTATCAAAACTTTTTTCTTTTTATAAGTTCAACACTTTTTAATCTTAATTTTTTCATAAAATTATAATAACTTAATAAATTCATTTTTCTCCCCTGATATGTCATATGATTTCAGTTTAACAACTACTGAACTTAATTATGATAGTTTATTTATATGATTTATGATGTTTATCTTAAAAATTTTGGTTTGCTTTCATGTAAAAAGAGAAGTGAAATTAAAAATCATAATATAAACCATAAGTTGTCGGTTCTATTTAATACAGTTTGGAGTTCCCAACAAGATTAAGAAGATTGTATTTTTTTTTTTTAACAGTCTAGGTTTTTTTTAAAAAAAAATGGTTAATGTTTGTTACAATTTGGGTTTTGTCTAGTAAACAATCATTATAAGATAAAAAAAAATGGAGGATTTTATTTAAAAAAATAAAATTATCTATAATATATATAAAAGTAGAGTTTTAAAAAAAATTTAAATTAATGAAAATATCTTTATTTTTTATGATAATATTAAATTGAGGCTTAAGAATATTTATAATTCAATTTAGAATTATTAGTTATAACTTTTTTTTAAAATATAAGTTGTGATTAATTTTATTTCTTTTAAAATAGAGTAATAATTTGAACAAAAATAACAAATAATTAATGTTAAAATATTATTTTTAAAAAAATTCTGAATTATTTTTATTTTTAAGTAAACTTTTTTATTTTCATATTTATTAATGTAATAAAATAAAATTATAACTTGCATAAAAGTCCAAGAATATAAATAGAGATTGATTTTATCTTTTAATTATCACTTAATTAGTGTTAGAGTTATATATCAATTAAAATTTAAGTTTAGTTTATAAATAGCATCTATTGATACCATCTAAGAAAAATCATTGGTAAAAAGTAGGGGTGAGCAAAACTCGATTCAACTCAAAACAATTGAAAATAAAATTCAAATTTTGAGTTAAATGAATTGAGTTATTTGAATTATTCGAGTTAACTTGAATTTTTTTCGAATTTCGAGTTCGAATCGAGTTTGGTTTTCGAATTCGAATAATTCAAATAAACCAAATACCAAAGTATAATATTTTACATATTACCCCCAACTCCCTAACTTCTTTACTTTCCTCCAAAACTTTTACTCCCTCCCACTTTCCCCTCAAAACTTTTATTCCCCTCCCATCCCACCCCCTTCTACCCCCCCCCCCAATTCTTTTTTGAACATTTTTCCTCTAAAATTTTACACTCCCATTTACATTCCCCCAAAATTTTACTCCCTCAACCCCCAAAATTTTTAAATTTCCTCTTGAACTTTCACTTCTCACATTTTACCCCCAAATCAAAAATTAAAATCATCCAAAAAAAAAAATCCTAAACCTAAATAGTAATAATTTTATCTAAATCTGCTATTTATATTATTAAATTAAATTTCACATTTTGTACTATTTATATTATTGAATTGTTTTATCATATTGAATTTATATAAATTTTTGTTAAAATTGAATTATTGATGATGCCATAAGTATTCGTCATAAAATCTTTATGTTGGTATCAATTTCACATTTTATCTTTAAGATAACTTTTATTAAAAAAAAAATCACAATTTTTACATTTAATATATTTTTTAATTTCAAAATAGTAGTGACAAGAATCAAAAGATAATTGAAGCAACTAAACAAGCAAAGAAGCTAATCCATTAATAAAAGATTAATAAATAAATTATGAGGGGATGAAAGTTAATAACAAATTTGATTACGGTGGGCAAATTTGATTACTGTAGGTGACAATGATTATGAAGATTCAAAATCATTTTTTTTTTAAATTTAACTCAAACAAATATATTCGATTTGATTTGTTGAATTCCATCTCACTCAACTCGATTTGAGAAAATTTCAAATTGAATTAAGATAATAAAATAGGATTTGTCAACTTGATTAACTTGAAATTTTTTCATTTGATTCGATCAAACGCTCATTCCTACTAAAAAGAATGAAAATTATTAGCATTAATAAATTAGAAGTATCTCAAAAAGAAATATTCGAATACAAATGGCACTGGAAAGCAACTAAGAGATATGTAAGATCATTTTAATTGATAATGACAATATATAATACTATGTTATTTTAAAAAAAAATTTAATTAGTTCCTTATTCTATTCTAAGTAAGTACTTTTTTATACTTTCTTTTTTACCTCCTCCTCCTCCTCCTCCTCCTCCTCCTCCTCCTCCTCCTTATTATTATTATTATTATTATTATTATTATTATTATTATAAATTGAAGAGAGGGATTTTTAAAAAAGTAAAAAAGATTTACGACATAATATTTTAATAATTATTTTTTAATCATCATTATTAAATGTGTTTATTAATTTAATGTAAAAAATCTTTCATATTTAATCAGTTTAATGTAAATATTTTTCGTATTTATAATGAATCATTATTATTATTGGTGCTTATATTTTTTATTTTAATTTAATATTATAATTTAATTTCTAATATATATCTAAATTTCTATATTATTTTCAACATATTTTTATAAAATATTATTTATTTTAAATATCAATTTATATATTTTTAATTTATAAAAAATAAATGCATTTATACACTTACAACTAACAAAGATTAATAAAATAATTTTATAAAAAAAATTAATCAAATAAAATCAAGTTTGTAGCTTAGTCCAGCATTAAAGTTTAAATTTTATTAAAAAAATTATTTTCTTCTAGCATTCAACAATCATTTTTTTATAAAATAAAAGTGCTTAACAATCAATGCAATAAAACTACAAAGTAATATAAAGATAGAATAATTTTTTTAAAAATTTTAAATTCTACTCGAAATTTTAAATAACTTAAGAAAGAGATCATAATGAGATTGCACCATATATTATGATATCTTAATATTGTTTAAAAATATAATATTATAGGATGGACAGAATATTGAAAATTCAAACACTTTAATCTCATTCTAAAATACAATATTACATATCATAATATTAAATTCAACTAACTAAATGCCTTATAGAAATTTCAGGTTTTTTTACATGTTCCGAATACATATCAGAAAATTTTATAATATTATTAAAATAATTATAAAATTAAGAAAATTACGTTTAAATAAATATTTCAAGAAATATGGATTCAATACGAAACTGTCTCAATTTGAAATTGAAAATTTTAATACAAACTCAACTCATCTCAAACTAATTTTCAGAAAAGGTCACTCTTTAGGTGTTGTTTGATACATTTCTATAATAATATTTCAATAAAATGTGATTATCGGGAATGTAATAGTTAAAAATGTAATATAATATATTGGAATTCTAAAAAATTAAAGTTTTGTGTTTGGTTCATTAAGCATTAAACACTTTACTGTATGTGAGACGGAGATCTTAATTTTGCCAGAGATGGTAGACAGGGATCGAAGGTAGGAGGCTCTATGATTCCCTGCTTCTGTTTCCCCCGGGGGGTAGGGGAAGAATCTGGAAAAGGAATGTTTTGCAGGAGTCTAAAGGGTTGAAGGATATTGGAAAAGCAGAGGGATTTTAATTTTCTGTTGTTGCTTTGAGGCGTCAGCTGCTTTTATAGCCTTCTCCGTGTTTTGTTGCTGGTCTTTAGCTTGTACCTCGGCCCAATTTTATGAACTTGTGTTTAATTGGGCTTTGTTTTGATCTGTTTTGAATAAAAGTCCAACATTTTTCAAAATAAAAAAAAAATTCCAATTATATTTATTATTAACAAAAGTTAAGGTGTGTTTGATAAATTGGAAAATTAAGTGCAAAGAATTATGTATTAAATTTTTAGTACTAGTACTAAATTTATATTACCAAGTTATTCCATATATTAGTAAAAATTAAGCACCAAATATAATTATTTTGTTTGATAATAATAAAACTTGATTTTTGAAAATTTATTATTTCATAAATTTTATCTTATTAATATGATATTTTTATTTTATTTTGAATAGTTTTGGATAAAAGTTAAAGATAATAATTTGGATGTTTTAATTTTTAATAAAATAAGGAAATAATTTATTTCAAAAATAAGATTTTGAAAAATAAAATTCAACATTAATTACTAAGTAGCTATTACTTGCTTATTATATTCAACAACTATTTTTGTTGAAAATTTTATATTAATTAAAAATTAATATAATTATTAAATGCAATTTAAAATTTAAATGTTAATTTTTTTTTATTTTCAATGAAATGAAAATTTTCAATAGTTCAATAAAAAACACCCTTAATTTATTATTAATAAACAAGTAATTTAATCCATTTATCTTTAATAATATTAATTCATTTATTTTAAATAAAAATAGATCAATATATTTATCATATTAGTATGTGATTAAATTGAAAATAAATTTTAGATATTTCATATGTATTAAATTAGAATATAACTTGTTTTCTTGCTGGTGCACTTAGTGTATAAATTAGTTATAATCCTAAAGACCACGACATCTTTCAAAATTCGTAATAAGTAGCTAATGGGTAAATTTAAATATTTAACGTGTGTAGATGGTAATAATGAATATAATTATAAAGCAATTCATGTGACTATAATTAATAATGGTGTAAAGTAATACTTATATATAGATGTACATGTTTATTGTGATACATTTAATAAATTTATATTTTTATATATAAAATATTTACGCATAACATAATTTAGTGTATATATAAAAATTTAATTTTTCATATTTTTTATTTAAAATATTTACACATAAAATAATTTAGTGCATATATAAAAATTTAAAAATTATACATTTTCATTCACTCCATAAACATAAACGTCTGAAACATATTTTCATTTTGAAACAAACTGTTAGTTATGACCATTGGATGTCACCTTATGGCCATCGAATGTCAACGTCTTAGGACTATATTAGAACCAAAGTATTAGTACTTGTGTTCAGATGCCAACATCTTAATATTGTATTAGAATTAGCGTCTTAGTACTGTATTATAATCAACACCGTTCATTTGCAAAAATGAGTAAAGTTCTGCATTATTTTTGATCCGATACCTTTTTTTTTTTTAAATATTATTATCTCTCTCTTTCTATAATATATAATCTCTTTCATATAATATTGTTGGTGCATGATTTAGATTGTAGCTGAGCTAGGTGATTAGAACATGGAGGAAGAAGGTTTTCTGGTGAAGAAGAAGATAAAAAAAAGTGGAGTGTTTGGATAGCAGATGCCCTAAAGAGGGTATTTACAAATGTATATAAAGGGGGAGTTTTGGGTCGTATTCCAGGTCACCAGAGCGGACCAAACTTCGGGTTGGGTTATATATATTTTATTATAATTCTATACCAATTTATGTTAGAAATTGTAGATTGTAAATTTAATTATTGATGAGCACTTATTCAAATTTAGAAAGTGATGATTTATCATTCAATTGATACATTTTCATAGGACATGTTTCTTCTAAGAAGTATGTCCAACATGAAGGGTTATGACTCTTCAAAATAGTATTCATTGAGTGTATATAAATAGAGGGTCTATGGTGCTCACAAAATCATTAAATCAATCCTATTTTCAGAAATTAGAGTAAGAGTTAAGGAATTCCTAGATTTTGCTAATAAAAAATCATTAAAATAAATCCTATTTTCAGAAATTAGAGTAAGAGTTATGGAATTCCTCGATTTTGCTAATCAAAGGAAATTCAAAGCTTCGTTGTATGCTCTAGCAACTTTGTGTGAGAGCAAATAGTTCTCTTTAGAAAGAGTTACATGTGCCTCAAAGTCTACTGTTTAATTCAATATCGTCTCTGGATCTATCTTCTCCACTCAATTTATCCAACAATTTGTCTCCTACCTTTTCGAAGAAGAGTTATAAAATGACTCTTTGTAACACCTCTTACCTGAGTCCGATGCCAGGATAGGATACGAGGCATTACCGAACTTAAACATAACCAATCGTACAAAATCAGGCCATAAAATTTCATTCAATTCAAAACCATTCATACACATGCATATCGTCCCCTATACGGACCTACGAGGCCCAAAACATACATAGGGAGTGGTTCGGGACTAAACCGGAAACTTTGGAGCACTTAGGAAAATTTTCATGTTTTAGAGAGTCACACGCCCGTTTGGGTAGGCTGTGTGGTCACACACGCCCATGTGGCTTAGGACATGCCCGTGTCCTCAACCCGTGTAACTCTCTGTTTATGACGTCATCAGTAAAATAAGGTCACACAGTCAAGTCACACGCCTGTGTGCTAGGCCATGTGGCGAATTTAATTTTCACATTTAAGGTGCAGACTTCACACGGCCTGGGCACACGCCCATGTCCTATGACCGTGTCCTTCACACGGTTGAGACGCACGGCCCTGTCTCTGCCTGTGTGCTCCATACTGAGCATTCTGTTTCTTGAAATTAAGTTGCAAGGGATACACGGCGTATTCACGCGCCCGTGGGGCTGGCCGTGTGTCATATAGGGCTTAGACACACGCCCGTGTGTCTACCCCTGTGGACAAAAATAAGGCTATTTTCCAAGCCATTTGCCACCCTAAAACTCAATCACACTTATACCAATTTCAACCACATATAGCATAACATAATTTAGCAATCTAACATCCTCAAGTAAGACATAAACTTAACATTTACGTGTTACAACCATCAAGCAACACATCACATACTCATCTATCCAAACATGCAACATCCACATTCATGAAAGACAACATCATTTTATCATAAATGAGACCCATATTAGCTAATTTTTAATGGCCTTATACAAATTGAATCAATTATCAAAATAAGCCAACATATTCGGCCAAATCGAATATGACACATAGCAAAATGACCAAGTCCCTATACATGCCATATTCAAAATGTTAAGACTAGCTATACCTAAATGTTCCAATTGATAGTGTGATCAAGTCTCCGACGTCCTTCGATCTCCGAGCTAGCTTGGTGATACTATAAGAAAATGGAAAAGAGAGGGAAGTAAGCATAATGCTTAGTAAGTTTGCATGTAAATAATTAACAACATTAATTATGCATTATTATACACATAACATAATATAATTTATCACAATGTCATCAAGAATCATAGATACATTTAAAATCATGTCATTTACATAATGTACGATAAAACTCATGATCATATTTCATTCATTCATTCACTTCTTACCGAGGTCTCATCGATTCATAATCTCATTATTTATGAGCTTTGTGTACATACCTATACCTTTTCAACATGATCATACCTTGTCATTTCTTTGACATTATCTTTGGATTACCTGTTGAACCACTTGGAATACTAAAGGATACCCGGGAAATCTCATACACATAATAAGATGCCAATGCCATATCCCACATATGGTCTTACATGGGGTCACATATCGATGCCGATAACCCAGCTATGGTCTTACACGATGTCTCATATCGATGTCGTATCCCAGATATGGTCTTATACGAAGTCTCATTTCGAAACCATGTCCCAGATGTGGTCTTACACGAAATCACATGCCGACGCCATATCCTAGATATGGTCTTATACGAGATCTCAATAACCCTAATGTCATGACATTTGTATCCTATCTATTCCTAAGGTTCAACCGGGACTTCGAGTATTAAATCTTCGTCGAATCGTCATCGAGTCATCATTAATCAAATCCATAAAGACAATTATACAATTCATGCAATATTAAAGCATGAAATACATAATAATGAAATGTTGCATTATTTACACATAAACTTACCTCGGTACCAAAATATGGCTATCTATTCGATTTAGTCTACAACCTTGTTCTTTCCTCGGTTTAAGTCCGGACTTTATTTTTTCTTGATCTATAATAGCAAATTTTACTTTTTTAATTATCACGTTGTTCAAAACAGTCGAAAAATCATAATTTTATAAAATTACAATTTTGCCCCTAAACTTTCACATATTTACAAATTAGTCCCTAGGTTCGTAGAATGATTTTCATTCAATTTCTTTGTACTTTAAGCCTAGTCGAACCATTTTCATAATTATAGCATTCCATATTTTTCGTTAGAACACACTTTTGCTACACATTTTATAAACTATTAGAAATAGGTCCTTTTGGACGTTTTCATTGAAAATCACTTAGGAAAAATCGTTTATTACACATCAAACTTTC
Source organism: Gossypium stocksii (assembly GCA_020496765.1). Taxonomy (NCBI): domain Eukaryota; kingdom Viridiplantae; phylum Streptophyta; class Magnoliopsida; order Malvales; family Malvaceae; genus Gossypium; species Gossypium stocksii. Next base: position 86,051,923 of record CM035629.1, read on the forward strand.
ATAATCTACCATGAAACATCAAAACACAAGTATGTCACACATGGGTAAATTTTTTAACATGAACCCTAGCTCAAATAAATGGTAGAAATAGGTAAATCGGGTTACGATGACTTTAAAAATGTAAAGAGCATTAAAAAGGGGGATATGATGCATTTACTATCAAGCTTGAAAAGTGAAGAAACTCTAGCTATGGATTCCTTAGAGATTTCAGCACCCACATGAGAAAGATGAGCAAATTTTGCTTGATTGTTCCCTTTTTACTCTTTTATTAACCAAATGACCAAAATGCCCTTTTTACTAAACTTTCAAATTTTATCCATGCATGCCCATTTTTGTCCAAAAATATAGAAATTGGGAAAATTTCTATTTAAGGACCTCGAATTAAGATTTCAATGCAATTTCATACATAAAGCTTCTAGAATTGCATATTTTGTAACTTTTGCAATTTAGTCCTAAAAGTCAAATTGGACAAATATTCATAAAATTTCTTCATGAAACTTTCACACAACCATGCAAACATGTGATAGACCTCAAAATCATCATAAAACAAATATTTCTACTTTGAATTTGTGGTCTCGAAATCACTATTGCGACTAGGCCCCAAATTAGGTTGTTACACTCTTCTAATACAAACTTACATGCATGCAGCATGTAACTGGGGGCTTACTACGTAAAATTTAACCAGAAAATTTATGAAGTTTTGTTGTTTGACAGTGTGGTACATGAGCTATAAGGTTGTTAGAGAAATGGTTTTAAGGAAACAAACCATGTTCTAGAATACTACGAACTGTATTTGCAGAAATGCTGCGAACTGTATCTACAAAAATGTGGAGAATTGTATTTTAGAATATTGTGAACTGCATTTACAGAAACATTGCAAATTGTATTATAGAATTATTATAATCTACATTGTAGAAATGTTGTGAACTGTATTATAGAATTACCACGAACTGTATTTACAAAAATGTTGCGAACTATATTGCAAAATTACTACAAACTGTATGTACAGAAATGTCATGAAATGTATTATAGAGTACCGCAAACTGTATTATAATCTATAAGATTATGGAAATCTTGTCTGTTGATGGTCGTGATTATAAATCAGCAGACCATGAGATTTGTAAAATCTTGCAAGTAGGTCGTGATCATAAATTAGTGAATTGTGAGATTTGTAAAATCCTGTAAGTAGAAGGTCGTGATTGTAAATTAGAGGACCGTGAGATTCGTAAAATCTTGTAAGTAGAAAGTCATGATCGTAAATCAGTAGACTGTGATATTTGTAAAATCCCAAAAGTAGAAGGTCGTGATAATAAATCTGCGGACCATGAGATTTTTAAAATCAAGTAAGTAGAAGGTCGTTATCGCAAATCAGTAGACTATAAGATTCGTAAAATCCCATAAATAAAAGGTCATGAAGGTAAATCAGTGGACTTTGAGATTCATAAAATCCCGAAAATAAAAGGTAGTGATTGTAAATCAGCGGACCATGAGATTCATAAAATCCCAAAAGCAAAAGGTCGTAATTGTAAATTAGTGGACTGTGAGATTTGTAAAATCCTGAAAGTAGGTCATGGTTGTAAATTAGTGGACCGTGAGATTCGTAAAATCCCGTAAGAAGAAGCCACTTCTGGGAACCCCGTAAAAATTCCTTTCCATTCACCATTTACAATAAAAATAGAATAAAATGATCATACCACTTGATAAGATTAAACTGCTAGAGCATATAACTAAAGGGAACAAGGGAGTTTGGGAAAAAAGTTTTTTACCATACAACTAGGAATATTTGATCTCCATTCAACAACTTGTCATCTTTAATAGTCTGTAAAGTGCCATTCTTTCAATAGTTTTTTTATTCTTCTTTTGAGTGCTGAATTTCTAAAGTATTGTATCCCTTACTAAAAATAATCAGTCATCAAATTTATTATTAAAGGAAAAGAACAAAGAGAAGTAATATTAGATGCAACATTATTTAGTAGTTAGGAACAACCTATAAAGTTCAAAGTAGTGCAAGAATAAAAGAAATTGTGGAAATAGAACAAAGAAAATGGTATAAATTGAGACATATATGACAATGTCTTGAGATGTTATCTCTATCTAAAGAGACAGTTCAATATATGTTGTGATTAGCAACTTTTGTGCAAAATTGAATAAAATTTGTTGAACTTTGGCCTGCAATGCAACAGTAGAGAAGCATTGAAGCTCAACCAGTATAGCAACAACATTTTGTTAAATGTTACTAGTTGTAGTTCTTTTCTAATTTGTCTTTAAAGTTAGTAAGGTTAGTTGCTGATTTGAATGATTTTCAATGTGATGTAATAGCTGATATGTTAGCTACATTTTATGTGTAATTTAAGCTATGTTTTAGTCAAGTAATTAGTAGGAATAGTTGTAAATTAGGTAACTGCCTTGTAACATATATGTTTTTTAATTTAATGAAAATTTGATACGAGATCAGATTTTTTTAGTTGTCTTCTTGTTCAAATTTCTTCACATCCATTTCTTTGCTTCAATTTTCCTTAGTTTCCTGTCAAAACACCAACAAATGGTATTGTAACAGTTGGATTTAGGGCCTAAATAGAATGGTGGTTTCGAGACCGCGAATTCGAAATAGAAAAATTTATTCTGAAAAAGTTTAAGTTCTATTATGTGATTGAATACATGTGTGAAAATTTGGTAAATAAATTTTATCGATAAAGTGCCCAATTGAGTTATTGAGATTAAATTACAAAAATTACAAATTGTGTATTTTAGAAGCATTGAGTGTTTAATTGAAACAAATTCATAAACTAGAGGTCCTTATTTAGTAATTAGACCAATGTATGTCAAGATGGACAAAAATGGGCATACAAGAGTAAAAATCTCAAGGAAGGGCCATAAGGTCATTTTGGTCATTTGGGTATTAAAAGAAATAAAATGGGAAAATAAAGCCAAAAAAGTGTTCATCATCTATCTACCTTGGCTGAAACTCTCAAGAAAGCCATAGCTAGGGTTCCAGTTTTTTTCAAGCTCCAAGTAAGTGCATTTAAATCTGTTTTTAATTTTCTTTGCATTTTTGAAGTCCTTGAAGCTTGAACTATCTATTTCTACCATTATTTTAAGCTAGGGTTCATGTTCAAAATTTTACCCATGTGTGACATGAAAGCATTTTGATGTTTAATGGTAGAAAATGAGAGTTTGATGTGTAATAAACAATTTTTACTAGGCGATTTTTCATGAAAATGAATAAAAGGATTAAATTGTAAAAGTTGTAAAACTTGTGCATAAAATGTGAGATAGTGTAAAATGTGGGCTGCTATAAGAGAGAAAATAAGTCAGCTAGGCTTGGGTATTGAGAAAGAATGAATGCATTTCATTTTACGAGCCTAGGGACTAAAGTGTAAAAATTGACAAAGTTAGGGGTAAAATGGTAAACTTTACCATAGGATGATTTTGTGCTAAATTGAGTAATGTATGTATTAAATGAGTTAAATTTGATATTATAGATTAAGAAAGATAGGGAATCGACCTTGACCAGGGGAAATGCAAGGTTTCAGATTAAATCGTAAAGTTTAGCATTTTGTACCGATGTAAGTTTACATGTGAATAATGCATTATATTAAATTTATGATTATTTATTTTTAATATTTTTAATATTTGCAATATTTTTATAAACTACCCAATGTGTATATTGATAAAAAAACGATAAGTGTGAGAACCCCGACTGAACCTTAGGAATCGACTAGGATACGAGTGATATGTCACTAGGAAACCCATCGTATATATGCATAAGTGTATAAGTAATTTTGGGTGCTAGTCTAATTAAACTACCAGTGGCTAGGTAATCCTATATTTGTTGCGAATACCTGTCAACTTGTGTGACCAGCACTGAGTAGCTTCGACTCGATCGCCAGCTTGAGTGAGCAGCCCTGTAAATAGCTTGATAGTGAGTATCTAAGTGAAATGTGATAAGTGGTAGCTTCAGCTACATATTAGTGGTAGCTTCGGTTGCAAATAAGTGTGGCACCTTTGTGCAAGCTTTTTCGAGTATCCTTTAGAATTTCGTATGGTTCAGCGGGTAGCGAAATGATATGGTAATGTGTGATAGAAATTGAAAATAACCATGTTTTAAGATGATATATGTGTAGGTTTAAGTATATATTATGTGTGCTATTGTGCTCGATGTGTGTAATGAATCATTTGGTAAGGTTATATGAGTAAGTGATGATTATACAGTCTCAAATTTGGTTATATGAATTTATTCATGTTAATTACGTATTATAAGATTTAGATGTCCAATATTTACATATAGACTTACTAAGCTATGTAACTTACCCCTTTCCCTTTCCCTTCTCATATAGGTTTGTCAAGCTAGCTCGAGGTTCAGTGATCAATGGGAATTTATCCACACTATCAACAACTGTTTGGTATTTTGATTTTTAACATTGAGATTATGGCATGTATAGGTGGTCTATTCTATTGGTTATGTTTCATAGTCCTCTTGGTCATAATGTTGGCTTAATATTGTTGCTTGTTATTTTGTATTTGGCCATTGGAAATGAGCCAATAATGATTAAGTTATATTTGATCAATGTGACGAAATTCATGAAAGTGCAAACTTGCATGTGTATATGGAATGTGGTGTGATGTGTATGTATGGTGAATGTGGAAAGAATTTGATTTATGAATGTCATGTTGTGGATGTTTGGATGAGTATTTATGCCGTGTTGTGTATTGACAAGATTGGTACATGCTTGCTTATGTTTCAGGGTGGCAAAAGGCTTGGTAAATAACCTTACATTTGTCCACACGGGTAGACACACAAGCATGTGTCTAAGCTGTGTGTGACACACGGTCTGCCCCATGGGCATGTAGTCTAGCCGTGTGTCCCTTCCATGCAATTTACGAAAATTTGAGTATGTCACATGGGCTAACACACGGGCATGTGCCTTGGCCGTGTGACCTAAAATGCATGATGATGTCATAAACAGAATACCTAAGTTTTTGCACATGAGCAGAGTCAAGGACGTGTGTCTCGACTGTGTGAAGGACACGGCCTAGGACACGGGCATGTGCTTGGCCGTGTAAAAACCCCTATAGGTTAAAAATTAAAAAAATAAATCCACACGGACTAGAGACATGGGCGTGTATGACCACACGGCCTTTCCACATGGGCGTGTCCTTGTACCACAAGGGCGTGTGCCCTGTTCTGAGTAAAAATTTTCTAAGTATTCGAAAGTTTTGATTTAGTTTTGACTCACACCCAAAGTATGTTCTGGGCCTTGTAGGCCCATAATAGGAATGTTATGGATATTAATGAGAAAGTTTTAAGTTTAAATGAATAATTGTGTCTTAAAATTAATCGGTCAAGTGAAATTAAGTTCGGTAATACCTCGTACCCTAGTCCGACGATGGATATGGGTGAGGGGTGTTACATTTAGTAGTATCAAAGCTATGGTTTAGTCATTTCTTGGACTAACATAGTAATTGTAAGAGTCTAACTATACATGTGATAAATATGGATTTTGATAGTGTGATGGTTCCTAATCATTTAAATTGTGTTTTCATATTGTAAATGGATCCCGACTCGGCTGTAACTGGCGATGCAGAAAGTAATACACCGGCTTCCACTCAAGGGATCGCGCCACCTGAAATTAGAAACGTAGAATCTAGTCAGATAGGAGAGGCTAGGGAAGCCTTTCTCCATGTGATGAACGAATGGTATATGGAGTTCATTCGGGCGAATCCGAATGCTTAAACTCCCTCACCTCCTCCTATTCCTCAGCCGATTCCTATGGCTCCACAAGGCGTTGAAATGATAAGATTGAGTAAGCCCCCTGTTGACAAGATTCATAAGTATGGGGCTAAAGAATTTAGAGCTAGTGTGGATGATGACTCTGAGAGGACAGAATTTTGGCTTGAAAACACTGTTCGGGTATTTAATGAGCTCTTTTGCACACCCGAGGAGTGTTTAAAGTGTGCTATATTGCTTTTGAGGGATTCGGTGTATCAATGGCGGAAAACTTTAGTCTTAGTGGTATCGAGGGAAAGAGTCACTTGGGATTTCTTTCAAGTGGAATTTCAGAAAAAGTATATAAGTCAGCAATTCATTGATCAGAAGTGAAAAGAAATTTTAGATTTGAAGCAAGGTCGAATAACAATGTGTAACACCCCTATTCCGCAACCGTCACCAGAATAGGAAGGGGCGTTACTGGATATTCAGAACAAAACAGAACAGAATATTCAGATATTATATCAAATTTAAACATAAAGTCCCTTTTGGAAGTCTACTATACCTCAAACATACATTGAAATAGGGTCAGAACTAAATCAAATACATTCATGAACTTTAGTACACATATCAAAATTTCCAATTTAAGAAGGTCACACACCCGTGTGACCAGGCCATGTGCCTCACACGGAACTCAGGCACGCCCATGTGCCCAAGCCGTGCCAAAACAGGGTAAGCATACTAACTTTTTGCCACGGCCACAAGACACACCTGTGTGTCTTGGCCGTGTGGTTCTTATGCCCAATACTAGAAAATCAACAAGGCCATAAGGCACGCCCGTGTGCCCTAACCATGTGGCACAAAGCAGACTTGGTATAAGTCATACTTTCCACCCATTAAAGGGTCATCCTACAAGCCAAAATTCATGCCACAATGATACCATAATTCCATCTAATTTCAATGCTTAAAACATACCTTAACATGATCAAACCATTCATATGCACATTTATACTCAATCTCATACAAAGCATGTCTATATCACAAACAAAGTTCATGACTAAACACATAGTACATATCTCATTCATACCACATCTAAACTTACCATTTCTTCACATTGGCATGTTTTAAGATGACCAAAACAATTAGATCATATAGCCATTATAAATTCACACAATTTGGCATAACATACCATATTCCAAACCAAGCACACACATACCATTTGCTAGCCCACTCTCATGCCATTACACATACAACTCAAAATTTAACTTAATCCTTCTAGCCTATACATGCCATATTTAAACTTTGTACATTCAAAAAGTACCAAAATCAATGTTGATAGTGTGCTAACGATCCTTGACTATCCCGAGCCCACAGTAGTTACGATATCTGTAAAATAGTTGAAAGAATAAATAGAATAAGCTACAAAGAGCTTAGTAAGTCGAATACAAATTATGCAATCCATAATCATAATACGATGACCATTTGACACAGATATTCACCATTCAGATTCACCCATTTTACTCAGACTACTAATTCACACAATTTGCATACCTTTCATGCTCGGAAATTCAGTGCAAAACAGATGTACCTGAGGTAGACATATGAGGTATGCATTCATTCATTTATTAGAATTTCTCCTTAAATCATTCAGAAACATTACATAACTCAAACAGGCCTTATACAATACCGATGTCCCTGACGTGGTCTTACATGTTATTCAATATCGATGCCACTGTCCTGGACAAGGTCTTACATGAAACATATATGATGCCAGTGTCCCAAACACGATCTTACACATAGTTCTCTAATCAATGCCTACGTCCCAAACGAGGTCTTACATAATATCATTTTACCATTTGCCCAATCAAAGGTGATTTGGAATTTCTATATCAGGCTCTCATGGCCGTCCAATACGGTTTATAATTCAATCATTTATTTCGAACATTAATATAACACATATTTGTATATTGACTTACGTCATACTAGTTTAGACGGATTTGAGTTGACTATTCAATGATTTTAGACTTTCCTCGATCTAAGTCTGATTTCCTTGGTTCTGGATCTAAATAAATCAAAATTCAGCCATCCAATATTCCATTTCATTCAATCCATAAACAATCATTTAGGGCATTTTACATTTTAGCCCTTACATTTTCACATTTTTACACTTTGGTCCCTAATTCACAAAAACATCAAGTATGCCCAATTTCATTACAAAATGGCCTAGCTGAATCTTCATGGCTCTCATATATACCCATATACACATTTATTTCACAATTTAATCCTCCAAAAATGTCATTTTCATAAATTATCCCATATAGCTCAAATTCATCAAAATCTCATGGCAAAACATGTTTATTCAACACCTATTCATCATAATTCATTTAATTTCACTACAAAGCTTCAAATATCAACAATGGCACTATTTATAAACTTTATCAAAAAAATAAAAATTGAGACATGGATATGGAAGAATACAAAGCAACAATCACAGAAACGTAAAAATTATAAAAAATCAAAACCAAAACATACCTCAAATGAGCTTAAAGTGTGCCGAATGAAAAAAATGCATAAACCCTTTCTTTTTCTTTTATGAATCGGCAAGAACAAGGTGATAATAACCTTGATTTTATCTTTTCATTTTATTTAACACATAGTAATACATAAATGACAAAAATAACCTTAGTCATTTCATTAAAATCCCACTCACCTATGTCCATGCATGTCATTAAAAATAATTAATGGTCCAATAACATAATAAGGACCTCATATTAAAAAGACATAGATCTTAAATACTTTAGCATGCAGAGTTCGAATTTTACGCGATTTGATCCTTTCTCATAATTAAGCATAGATACAGACAAATTAAATCATAGAAATTTCTCAGATGATAATTCATATATCATAGACACAGAAAATAATATCAGAGTATTTTCAGACTCAGATATGTGGTCCTGAAACCACTATTTCGACTAGGGTCTAAACTAGGCTGTTACACAGTGTCTGAGTACGAGCGGGAATTTGTTCGACTCAGTAAGTACGGGCGGGAATGTGTTTCTACAGAGGAAAGTAAGTGTAAAAGGTTTGAGGATGGATTGAACGAAAATATCAAGTTATATGTGGGAATTCTGGAATTAAAAGAATTTGTTGTACTAGTCGACCAATCTTACAAAATGGAAGAATTATGTAAGGAAAAGAAGAAAGCTGAATTTGATGCTAGAGATACGAAAAAGAGATCGATAAGTAAGCCCTTTTAGTCTTCGTCAAATAAATTGAGGAATGTGCATAACTGTTTGACTGTTTTAGCTAGAAATCCAAATAGAACTCGTGGGAGAAAAAATACAGGATTTAAGGCTTAGACTACTTCTATAGCTAGTGTTCGCAATGTTAAGCCGAGTAACCTCGAGTATTAACACTGTGGTAGGAGACATCTCGGTGAATGTTGGAAAATCACCCGGGCTTGTTTCAAGTGTGGCTCCCAAGATCACTTTATCAAAGATTGTCCTGAAATGGTTGAGAAGGAAAATACTGAGAATGTTAGATCGAGCAATACAGCTGCTAGAAGGAGACCTGGTAGAAATGTGAAAGATAGAGCTAGTAGCAATGGTATAATTAGAGATTCAGTTGTAAGATCGAAGGCTAGAGCGCTTGCAAGGACCTATGCCATTCGTGCCTGGGAAGAGGTGTCATCTCCTAACGTAATTACTGGTATATTTTCTCTTTACGATGTTAATATTGTTACATTGATTGATCCCGGGTCTACTCATTCTTACGTTTGCATGAAATTGGTAACTGATATGAATTTTCCCATAGAGTCAACTGAGTTTGTGATTAAGGTGTCAAACCCCTTAGGTAAATGTATGTTAGTTGATAAGATTTGCAAGAACTGTCCCTTAATAATTTGAGGTTACTGTTTCCTAGCCGATTTAATACTATTTCCATTTGATGAATTTGATGCCATTTTGGGCATAGATTGGTTCACAAAGCATGATACTAAGGTAAATTGTAGACAGAAGGTTATTGAATTAAAATGTAAAAATGGTGAGATCCTTCGGGTTGAAATAGATGAGCCTAGTGAATTCCCTATCTTGATTTCATCAATTGCTCAGAGGTATTTAAGAAAGGGTTATGAAGCATATCTCGCTTATGTGTTGAATACAAAAGAGTCTAAATTGAAAGTTGAATCGATGCCAATAGTCTGTGAATTCTCAAATGTATTTCCAGAAGAATTACCGGGGATACCTCTTGTCAGAGAAATAGAGTTTGCTACTGATTTGTTACCGGGGACTGCACCGATATCTATAGCTCCATATAGGATAGCTCTAACCAAACTAAAGGAATTGAAAGTATAGTTGCAAGAGCTGAAAGATAAGGATTTGTGAGACCGAGTTTTTCTCTATGGGGTGCTCCCGTGTTGTTTGTAAAGAAAAAGGATTGGTCGATGAGACTTTGTATCGACTATAGGCAGCTTAACAAGGTGACAATAAAGAACAAGTACCCCTTGGCAAGAGTTGATGATCTGTTTGATCAATTGAAAGGGGTAACTATGTTTTCAAAAATAGATTTGAGATTCGGATACTACCAATTAAGGGTCAAAGAGTCCGATGGCTGAAAACCACTTTCAAAACAAGGTATGGACATTATGAATTTTCGACTGTATTTATGGACTTAATGAACTGAATTTTTGACCATACTTGGATAAGTTTGTGGTTGTGTTTATAGATGACATCTTGATTTATTCTTGTGATGAGAATGAACATGCCGAGCATTTGAGGACAGTTTTACAAATCTTACGAGATAAGCAGTTATATGCTAAGTTTAGTAAAAGTGAGTTTTGGCTCAAGGAAGTTGGATTTTTGGGCCACATTGTTTCGAGAGATGGTATTAGAGTTGATCCGAGTAAGATTTCGACAATTGTTGACTGGAAACCACTGAAAAATGTATCAGAGATTAGAAGCGTTTTGGGTTTGGTTGGATATTATAGAAGCTTTGTAAAAGGGTTTTTGATGATTGCTTCTCTGATGACCAAGTTGCTGCAAAAAGATGTTAAGTTCGAATGGACCGAAAAGTGTCAGTAAAGTTTTGAGAAATTAAAAGCATGTTGAACAAGGCACTAGTGTTAGTGTAGCCTAAGTCCGGAAAAGAATTTGTGATTTATAGTGATGCATCTTTAAATGGTCTTGGATGTGTATTGATGCAAGAGGGTAAACTGGTGGCATATGCCTTGAGACAATTAAAGCCGCACGAAAAGAACTACCCGACACATGACTTGGAATTAGTCGCCATTGCCTTTGCCTTGAAGATTTGGCGACATTATTTATATGGGGAAAAATGTCATATTTTTACCGACCATAAGAGCTTGAAGTACTGAATGTTGCAAAAAGATTTGAACTTATGGCAAATAAGATGGTTTGAGTCGTTGAAAGACTATGAGTTAGTGATCAATTATCATCCAAGGAAGGCAAATGTAGTCGCCGACGCTTTGAGTAGAAAATCTTTATTTGTTTTGAAAGCTATGAATACGAGGTTGGCCTTATCCGACGATGGTTCAATTTTGACCGAGTTGAGAGCTAGACCATTGTTTCTTCAACAAATTTGTGAAGCTTAGAAAAGTGATAGTGAGTTGCAAGCAAAAAGGACTCAGTGTCAAGTGGATAGCAATTTAGATTTTCAGATTGATTTGAATGACTGTTTGATGTTTTGAGACAGGGTAAGTGTACCGAAAGATGCTGAGTTGATTCAAAAAATGTTACACGAAGCTCATAATGGTTATTTATCCGTTCATCCGGGTAGTGCAAAGATGTATAATGATTAGAAGAAATTGTATTGGTGGCCTGGTATGGAAAGAGATATCTCCGAGTTTGTGTCAAAGTGTTTAGTTTGCCAAAAATTGAAAGCCGAACATCAGGTACCTTCCAGTTTACTTCAACCTATAATGGTTCCTGAATGGAAATGGGATCGTATTATCGTGGATTTTGTGATGGGTTTGCCATTGACCCTGAAAAAGAAAGATACCATTCGGGTCGTCGTTGATCGGTTGACGAAATCGACTCATATCATTCTACTACGTACTGATTACTTGCTTGCTAAGTTATCCGATTTGTATATTGTTGAAATTATGAGATTGCATGAAGTGCCTGTTTCTATCATTTTGGACAGAGATCCGAGGTTTACTTCAAGGTTTTAGAAAAAGTTATAAGAAGCCTTGGGTACCAAGTTGAATTTTAGTACCGCGTTTCACCTGTGAACGGACAGTCAATTTGAGAGAGTGATTCAGATCCTTGACGATATGCTCCGATGCTGTATTCTAGAATTCGAAGGTAGTTGGGAGAAATATCTACCTTTGGTTGAATTCACTTACAGCAACAATTTTCAATCGAGTATCAAGATGGCACCGTATGAGGCATTATATGGCCACAAGTGTCGGACTCCCTTGTATTGGACCAAGCTCAGTGAGAAACAGATTCACGGGGTTGATTTGATTAGAGAGACTGAAAAGAAAGTAAAGGTAATCCGTGATTGTTTGAAAGCTGCTTCAGACCGGTAAAAGTCTTATGTGAATTTGAAAAGAAAGGAGATTGAGTTTCAAGTGGGTGATAAAGTGTTTTTGAAAGTGTCTCCGTGGAAAAAGATCTTGAGGTTTGGCCAGAAAGGCAAGTTAAGTCTACGTTTCATTGAGTCGTATAAAGTAGTTGAGAGGATTGGATCGGTGGCATATCAACTGGCTTTGCCGAAGAGTTAGAAAAAATCTACGATGTATTTCATGTATCAATGCTACGATGCTATTGTTCTGATCCGTCACATGTGATTTCACCAACTGAGGTTGAAATTCAACCGGATCTGACATATAGTGAGAAGCCAATCAAGATATTGGCATAGGACATGAAATAGTTAAGAAACAAAAGTGTGGCCTTGGTAAAAATGTTGTTGCAAAAGCATGGAGTGGAAGAGGCTACTTGGAAATCAGAGGAAACCATGAGAAAATAGTACTGGTAAGATTTTCAGGGACAAAAATCCCTAAAGGGGAAGAGTTGTAACAACCCGATTTAAGGCCTAAACGAAATGGTGGTTTCAGGACCACGAATCTAAAATAGAAAAATTTATTCTGATAAAGTTTTAAGGTCTACTATGTGATTGAATGCATGTGTGAAAATTTGGTAAATAAATTTTATCGATAAAGTGCCAAATTGAGTTATTAGGATGAAATTGCAAAAATTGCAAAGTGTGTATTTTAGAAGCATTGAGTGTTTAATTGAAACAAATTCATAAACTAGAGGTCCTTATTTAGTAATTAGACCAATGTATGTCAAGATGGACAAAAATGGGCATACAAGAGTAAAAATCTCAAGGAAGGGCCTTAAGGTCATTTTGGTCATTTGGGTATTAAAAGAAATAAAATGGGAAAATAAAGCCAAAAAAGTGTTCATCATCTATCTACCTTGGCTGAAACTCTCAAGAAAGCCATAGCTAGGGTTCCAGTTTTTTTCAAGCTCCAAATAAGTGCATTTAAATCTGTTTTTAATTTTCTTTGCATTTTTGAAGTCCTTGAAGCTTGAACTATCTATTTCTACCATTATTTTAAGCTAGGGTTCATGTTCAAAATTTTAACCCTATGTGACATGAAAGTATTTTGATGTTTAATGGTAGAAAATGAGAGTTTGATGTGTAATAAACAATTTTTACTAGGTGATTTTTCATGAAAATAAATAAAAGGATCAAATTATAAAAGTTGTAAAACTTGTGCATAAAATGTGAGATGGTGTAAAACGTGGGCCGCTATAAGAGCGAAAATGAGTCGGCTAGGCTTGGGTATTGAGAAAGAATGAATGCATTTCATTTTACGAGCCTAGGGACTAAAGTGTAAAAATTGACAAAGTTAGGGGTAAAATGGTAAATTTTACCATAGGATGATTTTGTGCTAAATTGAGTAATATATGTATTAAATGAGTTAAATTTGATATTATAGATCAAGAAAGATGGGGAATCGACCTTGATTGGGGGAAAGGTAAGGTTTCAGATTAAATCATAAAGTTTTGCATTATGTACCGAAGTAAGTTTACATGTGAATAATGCATTATATTAAATTTATGATTATTTATTTTTCATATTTTTAATATTTGCAGCATTTTTATAAACTACCCAATGTGTATATTGATAAAAAAATTGATAAGTGTGAGAACCCCGATTGAACCTTAGGAATCGACAAGGATACGAGTGACATGTCACTAGGAAACCCATCGTATATGTGCATAAGTATATAAGCAATTATGGGTGTGGGTTTAATTCGAGTACCAGTGGCTAGGTAATCCTGCTTTTGTTGTGAATACCTGTTAGCTTGTGTGAGCAGCACTGAGTGGCTTTACTCGACCGTTAGCTTGTGTGAGCAGCCCCATGAATAGCTCGACAGTGAGTATCTAAGTGAAATGTAATAAGTGGTAGCTTCGGCTGCAAATAAGTGTGACACCTTTGTGTAAGCTTTTCCGAGTATCCTTTAGAATTTCGTATGGTTCAGCGGGTAGCGAAATGATATGATAATGTGTGATAGAAATTAAGATTATGGCATGTATAAGTGGTCTATTATATTGGTTATGTGTCATAGTCCTCTTGGTCATAATGTTGGCTTAATATTGTTGGTAGTTATTTTGTTTTTGGCCATTGGAAATGGGCCAATAATGATTAAGTTATATTTGATCAATGCGATGAAATTCATCAAAGTGCAAGCTTGCATGTTTATGTGGAATGTGGTGTGATGTATATGTATGGTGAATGTGGAATGAATTTGATTTATGAATGTCATGTTGTAGATGTATGGATGAGTATTTATGCCATGTTGTGTAGTGACATGATTGGTGTATGCTTGCTTGTGTTTTAGGGTGGCAAAAGGTTTGGTAAATAGCCTTACATTTGTCCACACGGGTAGAGACACGAGCGTGTGTCTAGGCCGTGTGGGAGACACGGTCTGCCCCATGGGCGTGTAGTTTAGCTGTGTGTCCCCTGCATGCAATTTGTGAAAATTTGAGTACGTCACATGAGATAACACACGGGCGTGTGCCTTGTCCGTGTGACCTAAAATGTGTGATGACATCATAAATAGAATACCTAGATTTTTGAACACAGGCAGAGACACGGGCCTGGGTCTCGGCCGTGTAAAGGACACGGCTAAGGACACGGGTGTGCACGCGGCCGTGTGAAAACCTCTGTATGTTCGAAATGAATAAAAATAAATCCACACAGATTAGGGACATGGGCGTGTGCAACCACACGGCCTGCCCACACGGGCGTGTTCCTATACCACACGGACATGTGCGCTGTTCTAAGTAAAAATTTTCTAAGTATTTCAAAAATTTCTAGTTTAGTTTCGACTCATACCCAAAGTATGTTCTGGGCCTCGTAAGCCCATAACAAGAATGTTATGGATATTAATGAGAAAGTTTTAAGTTTGAATGTATAATTGTGTCTTGAAATTAATCTGTTAAGTGAAATTAAGTCCGATAATGCCTCGTACCGTAGTCCGGCGACTGATATGGGTGATGTAACACGCTTACCCATATTCGATGTTGGAATCGAGTACAAGGCATTATCGGACGATATTACAACCAAACATACAATGTCGAGCCATAAAATTTTAGTCCAAATTAAAACTTTTTCATAATGTATCATACAATCCTTAAAATGGGCCTAAGGGGCCCAAAACATAGTTTGGGAGTGGTTTGGGACCAAATCAAGAACTTAGAAAAATTTTAGAAATTTAGGTCAAAAACAGGGCACACACCCGTGTAAGATAGGGACACGCCTATGTGGGCAGGTCGTGTGGTCACACACGCCCCACACACATGGCCGTGGTGGCAATTGATCAACCTTAGGAGGCACTTTGAAAACTTGAAGATGTGATAGTCTAAAACCATTAAGCAGTATTCTGATTGAATAATGGCCACAGTCAACAACATCAGGCTCATTGGAGATGATTTTAGTGAGAGCAGAATTATTGAGAAGGTTATTACAACCATTCCTAAAAAATTTGAAGCAAATATCTTGTAACAGCATGTTTTTTCGTTAAATCGAAATAGTGGTTTTGGAACCACAAATCTGATGTCAAAAAATTATTTTAAAATTATTTTCAGTATTTACAACATGTGAATTTACATGTGTGAAAGTTTCATTAAGTAATTTTATCGTTTGTGTGCTAAATTTTATAAAAGGACTAAATCACGTAAAATGCAAAAGTCACATGCTATTAATTAAAAGTGCTTAATAGCTATGGTTTATTACATGGGAAGTACTTATGTTGTAAATTAACCATTGATAGTGGAAATGGACATTAATGGACATGCATTATAAAAGTTTAATTTTATTTCATTAAGGTTATTATGGTAACTTGATAAATAAAGGTTAATAAATATAAAAAAGTAAATTTGGTGTCATCTTCTTCATGAAAACCAAAATTAAGAAAGTAAAGAGGAGCTTGGAAGCTTGTTGATATTCGACCATTGTATGTGTTAAATGTAAGTTCGTTTTAGCTCGATTTTTAGTAATTTCTATGTTTTTGTGATCGTTGCATCTAGTATTAGCTAGCCCATACCTCTGATTCTAAATCTGTTAAAGATTTTGAAAGATGCCATTGATGAATCTATGTGTTCTTTAATGTTTGATGATGAAATATGAAATTTAGATGTTAGATTTTCATGTTTTATTAAGTGATTTTTGATGAAAATGCATATTAGGGATTAAATTGTGAAATGAGTAAATTGTGTGGTTAAAGTGTGAAATAAATGAAAATTATGGGCTGCTAGGGACCCTACAAGAATTCAGCTAGCATGAATTTAAAGGAAATTGTGTGAATTTGTGATATTTTGGAATAAGGACTAAATTGTTAAAAGTGTGAAAGTATAGGGGCTAAAGTGTAAAAATGCCCAAACATGTATCTTTGGATTAAATTGAATAATTAGATGAATAAATAAGATGAATTTGATATTATATAGATCAAGAAAAGAAGAATTTAAATTTAGATCGGGGGAAGAGCAAGGTTATTTAATAGTCGACCCGACTCGTCAATTCCGTACAGGAGGTAAGTTTGTATGTAAATATCAATGTTATAAATATGTTTTAAATGTTTGATATATCATAAATTGTGTAAATGAGACTATGGTTATGTTCGACGATGTTTCGACTAGTTATGAGCATTTAGCATGCGAAATTGAGGTAGCTTTCGCTACGTATTTATATATTTGCACTTGGTGTGCGAGAATGAGATAGTTTCGGCTATGTGCCTATATATTTGCACTTGGTGTGTGAGAACGTATCAGCTTTGATTATGTAAATGTACCGTGGCACTAAGTGTGCAAGATTGATAAAGTATTGGTTACATGCCTTGGCACTAAGTGTGTGAGTTCTCCAAGTATCCAAAGATGTTCGATTGAATTAATTGGTATGACAAAGCTATGAATGAGTAATAGTTGAATACGAGAAGGTACAGGTATGTACTAGAATTGAGTAATGCACTGAACGATATAAAGTATGGAAATTGTATATAAATTGGTGAATGCAAATGTGGTAGGTTGGTGAATGATTTTAAGACTCAATATGCTATGTTTTCGGTTTATATGAGTACATGTGATGAGTTGATATAATTGATATACGTACTTACTAAGCTATAGAGCCTGCTTTGTGTTTTTCTTTGTGTGTTTTATAGTGAATCGAAGCTAGCTCGTATCTGGGGATTGTCAGGAGCTTCATCACACTACTGAACCTCAATTTGGTACCTTTTGAAGTTGTATATATGGTATATGGCATGTATAGGCTTGAGTCATGTGGATATGTGTTTTGGTAATATACGTTGGACTTTGAAATGGCTTGTAAATGATGTTAAGTTTGGTGTGAATTTGGCCATGTAAATTGGCTTATTTTTGGGAGTATGGTATATGATATGTAATGTGTTTATGTTGCCATGTGTCTTGGCATGATTAATATGGTCTTTGAGATGGTTATATGTTGTGCATTTAGTTGGTTGTTTAATAAAGTAATGTGGCTTAAGAAATGACATGTTTTGGTATGAATTTGAGATGATGAATTGGTATGAATTTTGAGGGTTGGTTTGGTTTTTGAATTGTGGAATTATAGGTTGGCATATTGTATGAATTGTGGTTAGTAATCTTGATGCATTGATATATGTTTGGACAAATGAAATGGTTGGGATTGATATGGTATGAATTGTGTATGGGATGATATAATTTGGTTGCCTATTTACACTTAGAAATGGTACCATTTATTCTATTATAGGTATGTGCATTTTGGGTGAGAAATGTGGCTTTAAACTAGCCTATTTTCGTCCACACGGCTGAGCACACGGGCGTGTGTGACACATGGCCTTGGTACACAGTTGTGTATCCCTTGAAGTTGAATTAAAAGCCAAGTCAGTGAGTTACACGGCCTACACACATGGGCGTGTGGTCAGCCGTGTGACCTAAGTCAGTATACCCTCCAGTTTTCACATGGCCAGGCACATGGGCGTACGGTCGGCTGTGTGGTGCAATTCAGTATGTATGCCCTGTTTTCACATGGCCTGTGACACAGGCATGTATATAGCTGTGTGAGGCACACGGCATGTTCACATGGGTGTGTGACCCTTGTAGGTTGAGAAAAATTTTCTAAGTTTTTAAAGTTTCTATTTGTGATCAGTTTAGTCCTGAACCTTCTCTAAAGCATGTTTAAGGTCTCGTAGACCTTTATAAGGGATAATGTGAATATGATTGAATGATATTTGATAGTGTTTGATTATTGAATATGGAATGTATGCTTAATGATGTGATTTGTTAGGTAATACCTTATAACCCTATTCCGGCGTTGGATACAGGTTAGGGGTGTTACAAATCTCCTCATTGGAGGACTCGAGAGATTTATCAACCATCTCAGTATTTGAGTTGATAAATGCTCTGTATGCATTAGAGCAAAGAAGGGCCTATATGCAGGAGGAGCATCCTAAAGGAGCTTTCCAAGCAAAAACCAAAGAAAGCTCAGGTTCGAGTTATAGAGGAAAGAAACCATGGCTTGAAAAAAGGGAGAAACGAAAGAAGGATGTTGTGAAGAAATGGTTCCCACATGCATTCACTGCAAAAAAAAGTCCACACATTTGGAGAGGTACTACTGGTACAGGCTTGATATTCAGTGTACGAGTTGCAAGCAGTTTGGTCTCATTGAAAAGGTTTGCAAGAATGAAGGAAGGGCAAAAACTCAGTAGCAAAATCAAGATCAGGCTACTAAGGATATATAAGCTCAAGAGGAGCATGTTATCACTGCATCTTGTTTTGCAACCTCAAGCAAGGTCAAAAGGGACTTGTTAGTAGACAGTGGCTGCACTCATTATATGGCATCTGATGAAGGGTTATTTAGAGATCTTGACAGCAGCTTTGTTTCCAAAGTCAAGATTGGAAATAGAAACCTCATTGAGGCCAGAAGTACAGGCAATGTTGTAATTAGCACACATTCAGGTAACAAAACAATTTTAGATGTTCTTTTTATACCTGATATAGACCAAAATCTTCTTAGTGTTGGTCAATTAATAGAAAAGGGTTATTCACTCATTTTTAAGAACAACTCCTATGTTATTGAGGACTCACTTGGTCAAGAACTAGTTACAGTTGCTATGACTGAGAGATGTTTTATGCTAGATAGTTGGAAATGAAGGCCTATACTAGTCTTGCTGATAAAGCTAGTTTATGGCATAAAAGGTTAGGAAATTTCAATTATAGATCACTTGGTTTGCTGCACAAATTCAATCTAGTAGAAGACATGTCCAAAATTGAAGTCAAAGATAGAGTTTTTGAAATTTGTCAACTTGGGAAACAAGTGAGACTACCATTTCCAGTTAACAAGGTACGGAGAGCTCAAGACAGGCCTAAATTGGTTCATATTGACATTTGTAGACCAATGAATACCTCTTCTTTGAATGACAATAGATATTTTGTGCTGTTTATAGATGATTATACAAGGTTCTGCTGGGTTAATTTTTTGAAACAAAAGTCTGAAGTACCTGAGGTATTCAGCAAATTCAAAGCCGTAGCTGAGAATTAATCAAGTTGTAAGCTTAAAGCCTTGAGATCAGACAATGACACTGAGTATTTGTCAGAGAGGTTTTAGAAGCTATGTGAGCAGGCTGAAATTCAGTATTCGCTGACAACCATTTATACTCCTCAGCAGAATGGAGTTTGTGAAAGAAAGAATCAAGTAGTACTTGACATTGTTAGATATCTACTGTTTGAAAGCAAATTGCCAAGTAAATTTTGGGCTAAGGCTGTGAACACCTCAGTATACCTGCTTAACAGATTACCAACCAATGTAGTCAAAGAAAAAACTCCTTTTGAAGCTTTGTTTGAACTTAAGCCAACTTTTTCACACCTAAAGGTGTTTGGTTATATCTGCTATACTCTTATTCCAGTTGAGAAGAGAACCAAATTGGAAAGAGATTGATAAACGCTAAATTATACATATTTTTACCTCATGTTTAGCCTATATTTTGGATGAATTATTATCAATTTAGTGAGAATTGGTGCTCTTAATCTTTCTTTTTCATATTTCATACTCAGAAGAGCATAGGGAAGAGAAAAGAACGGAAAAGGGACCGAAAACTGGAGAAAATGGGCCAAAATGTGAAAACGCACGGCCCAAGAAGTCACCACATGGCCATGGCACACGGCCGTGCCACACAAAGATCACACGGTCCAGCCCCGACAAGCACGGCCAGGCCACACGGTCGTGCCCCAATCGACAGAATCTCACATGGCCTCTTGTCGAAGTACACGGGCGTGGCACACGGGCGTGTTCTAGTCGTGAAGAAGAGGAATTTCACTCGGATTTGGATGCTTAGAGGCTAAGAAAGGCTCCCCAAAGCTCTATATAAAGACCCTAGGAGGCAACTCTAAGTATGTACTCTCTTCTCTCAAGAAAGAGCGCCATATTTCTGCCAACACAAAGAGTGAAGGCAAGGGATTACTCCAAGGGAAGCCGCTTGATTGATCCCAGAAGCCAGAATTCTACATCAAGACAGAGGACCTCCCTAAATTCCTTCAGGGGTTTTTGCTTTCTTTATGTTTTGTTATTTATTATCTTCTGAGATGTTTCTTTTCTTAATTATGAACTAAACCCCTCAAATACTTGAGGGGGATGAAACCTAAGACAGATCTTGTTATTATTTATTGAGTTATATGATAATTGCTTGAATTGTTCTTAATTATGTGTTCTTCATTCTTAATTTAATAATCCTATGTATTACTTCAAGAAATTGATGTGCTTAGAGCAGAGGAGCAAAAGTCCCTATGATAAGGGTAGATCTACGATAATTAAGCGGAGTTGCATGCAACCCTAGACATAGGGCGACATAAATCTATCGGATTAGGGTCAAACCTAATATGGGGATCCATAGATCGAATTAATGCAACCTAGGGAGTTAATTAATAAAGGAACTTTAATTAATAACTTAGGCCTAGTTGCTCTATGCCTCGACGGAGGGTTTAGCATAAGTTAGGGATCTCTACGGATCAAGTCAAGTAATGAATTATATAGTTCAAGAAGTCAATAACAAGTGAAGTTTAGGTGGATTCTCCCTTAAGTATTGCTCATATCAATAAGCTTTTCCCTAAAGTTTTCCCCAATTTACTTTTTGTGCACTTTAGTTAGTTTTAGAATTAGTTCCAATCAATCCTCTTTTATTTTTAGGCTAGATAATAGAAAGGAAGTAAGTATTAGTACTTTTGGTTCCCTTGGGTATGATAACTCGGGCTTGCCACTAAACTATACTATTGTTTGACAGGTGCGCTTGCCTTTAAGTTCGTGATATTAGTTAGTTTTGGTGTAATCAGTTTTATAAATTTTATTAGTTAATATCGCAAGTTGTTATCAAGTTTTTGGCGCCGTTGCCGGGGAACTGAAATATTAAGAAAACTCGATTTCTATTACTTTAGCTATTATTATTTATTTATTTATTTTCAGTTTTTATTTATTTATTTTATTTTCTTTTAAATTTTTGAATTTTCTTTGCCTTTTCTTTTTAGGTATTTTTAGTTTATGACTAGAAACAACCCAGCAGGACCATTACTTTTTGACGAAGATTTAGAAGCAACAGTTCGCAGAACTCGCAGAGAAATTAGACGAAGTCTACAATATCCAGAACAACATCAAGATCAAGAGCTAGAACCTGCAGAAGAGATGGAAGCAAATCAAAACGTTCCACCACCTCCCGTAATAGTCGCGCCACCAGCAAATCAAGAAGAAGCTCTTCGCACTATGTATAATTATGCTAAACCTAGTTTGGTTGGTACCCAAACTAGCATTATCAGACTTGCTATTGCTGCTAATAATTTTGAATTAAAACCTAACACTATTCAAATGATTCAGCAGTTTGTGCAGTTTGATGGTTTGCAAGACGAAGATCCAAATTCACATTTAGCAAATTTCTTGGAATTTTGTGATACTTTTAAAATAAATGGCGTTTCTGACGATGCCATTTGCTTGAGGCTATTTTCATTCTCTTTGAGAAATAAAGCCAAATAGTGGTTAAATTCCTTACCACAAGGCTCAATAACTACATGGGAACAAATGACCGAAAAATTTTTACTCAAATATTTTCCTCCAGCTAAAACAGCCAAATTACGAAACGATATGTCTTCTTTTGTGCAGATGGATTTAGAAACACTTTACGATGCATGGGAGAGATACAAAGATCTTTTGAGAAGGTGTCCTCATCATGGTCTACCTTTGTGGCTACAAGTTCAAACCTCCACAATGGTTTAAATCCGTCAACCAGACAAATGATCGATGCAGTCGCAGGAGGAATGATCAATAATAAAACACCTGAAGCAGCTTATGAATTTATTGAAGAGATGTCATTGAATAATTATCAGTGGCAAGTCATGAGGACAAAGCCGACGAAAGCTGCAGGAGTCTATAATATTGATGCTGTTACTATGGTTACTAACCAAGTAGAACTCTTAAATAAAAAGTTTGATAATTTTGTTGGTTCTACGCAGGCACAGCCAGTGATGCATTGTGACGCAACTCCAGTAACCATGTTAAATCCAGATTTCTCACCATACGGACACATTGTGGAAACTGAACAAGCCAACTATATGGGTAACAATTCTAGATCTCAAAATAACCCTTATAGTACTACTTACAATGCAGGTTGGAGAAATCACCCAAATTTTTCATGGGGAGGACAAGGAAATCAAAGACAATAGCCTCCTCCAGGATTTCAGCAGCCACCACCGCAATAAGAGAAGAAGCCGAATCTTGAAGAGATGCTTACCAAATTTATGGCCGTATCAGAAACCCGTTTTCAAAGCACTAAAACGGCACTGAAAAACCAACAAGCGTCACTTCAAGCGCTTGAGAACCAAATCGGTCAACTCGTGAAATTGATTTCAGAAAGACCACAAGGTGGATTACCAAGTAACACTAAGCCAAATCCCAGAGAACATGTCAAAGCGATTACTTTAAGAGATGGAAAGGTCCTAGCCGAGCCAGAAAAGAAGACTATTCCAGAACCTTCAGAAGAAAAGGTAGAGGAACCCAGGAAAACACTCTGCCAGCACTCAAAGAATACAAACCGCCCGTCCCGTATCCGGCAAGATTAAAGAAAGACCATACAGGCACTCAATTCGGTAAGTTTCTTGAACTTTTTAAACAATTACACATTAACTTACCTTTTGTTGAAGCAATTTCACAGATGCCGAAGTATGCAAAGTTCCTTAAAGAACTCCTGACAAATAAAAGAAAGTTGGAAGAATTAGCCATAGTAGAACTTAAAGAGGAATGCTCAGCTATTCTCCAAAATAAATTGTCGCAAAACTGAAAGATCCAAGGAGTTTTACTATTCCTTGTTTGATTGGTAGTTTACTTATTAATAAAGCATTAGCTGATTTAGGTGCTAGCATTAATCTCATGCCTTACAAAATGTTCAAGCAACTAGGTCTAGTGGAACCCAAGCCCACTAGAATGAGTATTCAATTAGCGGATAGATCTGTTAAATATCCTAGGGGAATCATTGAAGATGTGCTAGTAAAGGTAGATAAATTTATATTCCCTGTTGATTTTGTCGTGCTTGACATGGATGAGGATATTGAGGTACCTTTAATTTTGGGAAGTCCATTCTTAGCCACTGCTAGAGCTATTATTGATGTAGGGGATGGTAAATTAGTGCTTAGAGTTGGTGATGAAGAAGTTGTTTTCAAAATCTATGATGCCATAAGATTTTCTAAAGAACAAGATGATTCCTGTTATTTCGTTGATATTATTGATCATCTTGTTCAAGATAAATTTCAAGAACTTTCTCTCGCAGACACGTTGGAACTGTGTCTTGTTCAAGGTAGGGGGAAGATGAAACCACCACTGAGATAGAGGGAGTAAGGAAGGAGTTAGAATCTAATGAAATCATCACTAGGCACATAAGTTATGAAAATATAAAGATGAGCGATAAATTGAGACAGAAACCTTCCATTGTTGAACCCCCTAAATTAGAGTCAAAACAACTGCCAGATCATTTAGAATATGCCTTTTTAGGGGAAGAATCAACTTTACCAGTTATTATCACATCCGAACTGAGCATCGTAGAAAAAAAGGAATTACTCCATGTGTGACGAGAACACAGACGTGCTATAGCTTGGACAATTTCAGATATCAAGGGAATAAATCCTTCTTTCTGCACCCACAAAATTTTAATGGAGGACGAATTCAAACCATCAGTGCAAGCCCAGAGACGATTGAATCCCAACATGAAGGAAGTTGTAAAGGCCGAGGTAATTAAACTTCTAGATGCAGGTATTATTTATCCTATTTCTGACAGTTCTTGGGTAAGGCCTGTGCAAGTTGTTCCTAAGAAAGGGGGATTGACCGTGATGTCTAATGACAAGGAAGAGTTAATACCTACAAGAACAGTCACAGGATGGAGAGTTTGCATTGATTACAGGAAGCTGAATGACGCCACTCGGAAAGATCATTTTCCTTTACCATTTATTGATCAGATGTTGGAAAGATTGTCAGGTCACATGTATTATTGTTTCCTAGACGGCCTCTCTGGTTACTTCCAGATCCCGATAGCTCTAGAAGATCAGGAGAAAACGACATTCACATGTCCTTACGGCACGTTTGCTTATCGCAGAATGCCTTTTGGTTTATGTAACGCTCCTACTACTTTTCAGCGATGCATGTTAGCTATCTTTAATGAATTTGTGGAAGACATCATGGAGGTATTTATGGATGATTTCTCAGTTTTGGTTATTCTTTCCAACTTTGTCTTAATAATCTAAAACGTGTTTTGATAAGATGTGAAGAGACATATTTAGTGCTAAACTGGGAAAAATGCCACTTTAAGGTTCAAGAGGGTATTGTTTTAGGACATAAAATTTCTAGTAAAGGGATAGAGGTAGATAAAGCAAAAATTGAAACTATTGAAAAATTACCTTCCCCTAACTCAGTTAGGGCTATACGAAGCTTTTTAGGACATGCCGATTTTTATCGCAGATTCATTAAAGATTTTTCTAAAATAGCTAAGCCTTTAACAAAGTTGCTAGAAAAAGACGTGCTTTTCAACTTTGACCAAGAATGTTTAGACTCTTTTAACACTCTTAAAGAAAAGTTAGTCAATGCCCCGATTATGATTTCACCTGATTGGAATCTACCTTTTGGACTAATGTGCGATGCAAGTGATTTTGTAGTAGGTGCAGTTTTGGGACAACGAAGAGACAAGCACTTTCAACCGATCTATTATGCTAGCAGAACTTTGATAGCCGCTCAAGCAAATTATACTACCACAGAAAAAGAATTGCTAGCTGTTATTTTTGCATTTGATAAATTCAGATCTTATTTGATTTTGTCAAAAGCCATTGTTTATACTGACCATTCTGCTCTTCGTTACCTCTTAACTAAAACTAATGTAAAACCTCGATTAATAAGATGGATTCTATTGTTGCAGGAATTTGATTTGGAAATAAACGACAAGAAATGAGCTGAAAACTTAGCAGCAGATCACCTTTTAAGGCTAGCAAACACGCAGCCTAGGAACCTTGATAAGATAAACGATTTGTTTCCTGAAGAACAACTTCTAGCCTTAGCAGATGCAACAGTTCCTTGGTTTGCTGATTTTGCAAATTATTTAATAGCTAACATAACCCCAAAAGGGCTGACCCATCAGCAAAAGAAGCGATCCTTCACTGATGTGAAAAACTATTTTTGGGAGGATCCTTTCCTCTTTCGAATTTGTGCAGATCAGGTTATTCGAAGATGCGTAGATGAAACAGAAGCGTACCAAATTTTAAATCACTGCCATTCAGGACCCACAGGAGGACATCACAATGGAGCTAGAACTGCTCATAAGGTACTCGAATCAGGCTTCTATTGGCCTACACTTTTCAGGGATGCCAACAGGTATGTTACCTATTGTGATAAATGTCAGCGAACAGGTAATATCTCTCAACATAATGAAATGCCTCAGAACTATATACTTTCATGTGAAATATTTGATGTATGGGGTAGTGATTTCATGGGTCCATTTCCTACTTCATTTGGGAATAAGTACATACTAGTAGCAGTAGATTACATGTCAAAATGGGTAGAAGCCCAAGCCTTACCTACTAATGATGCTAGAATGGTAGTACGATTTTTAAAGAAACTTTTCTCTCGATTTGGAACACCTAGGATAATTATCAGTGACAAAGGCACACATTTTTGCAATGCCCAGTTTGAAAGAGTCTTGAAAAGGTATGGAGTACACCATAGAATAGCTACCCCTTATCACCCACAAACCAGTGGTCAAGTTAAAGTAACAAATAGGGAATTAAAATGCATTCTAGAGAAAACAATAGAAACAAATAGAAAAGATTGGTCAAGAAAAATACACGATGCATTATGGGCTTATAGAACTGCTTTTAAAACACCCATAGGTACACCTCCCTATAAACTCGTCTATGGAAAAAGTTGTCATCTACCATTTGAACTTGAACACAAAGCATTCTGGGCTATAAAATTTTTAAACCTTGATTTCAAGCATGCAGGTGAGAAAAGACTAATGCAGTTAAATGAACTAGACGAATGGCACTGCAATGCCTACGAAAGCTCACGATTATACAAGGAAGCCATGAAGCAACGTCATGATAAACGACTGAAACAACCTAAGCAGTTTAAATCAGGTGACCTTGTCTTACTATACAACTCGAGGCTGAGACTATTCCTTGGAAAACTCAAGTCAAGATGGTCAGGTCCATTCACTATTCAAACTATCTTACCATACGGCACGATTGAGGTAACTCACCCCAACCATGGTACGTTCAAGGTAAATGGCCATAGGCTTAAACTCCATAGAGGCGAGAATTTCAAAGATAACAAAGAGGGGCTTCAGCTCCACGAAATCCCTCCATGATACATCCAGGAAGAGTCGAGCTTAGACTCTAAATAAGCACTTCTTGGGAGGCAACCCGAGCACTAACCTAGTAACCTTCCCTTCTTTAAATTTGTTTCAGTATTTTTTTATGCATAAACTAACTTTTTTAATGCAGAAGTTTAGGCCCACACGACCATGCCCACGGGCGTGTCCCAGGCCATGTGAACCCTTTAAAATAGAGACACGGTTGTGTACTAAAGCCGTGTATAAACAGAGCACAAATTTTCCCAAAACACGGGCCACCTATACAATTCCACGGCTGTACGACATGGTCGTGGTGACCTTTCCACTTTAAAACGGGCTACCAACAACACCCCACGGTCGTGCGAGTTGGCCGTGGCAACCCTGTAGTATCAACACGGGCTCACATAATTTCACACGCCCGTGTCCTCAGCCCGTGGAAGACACTGTCAAATTTCACATGCCTATGGAACATATCACACGACCATGGGAAGCACGAACACGATCTCCTACGGTCGTGGAAACCATCACACAACCGTGTAAGTAACGAAGACCCGATCTCCCACGGCCGTGCGCATCAACCACACGGGCGTGCTCATCGACACCAGGTGCGCCATAACCACCAATTTTGAAATACAGGGCAAAACACGACTCACACGGGTGTGCGACATGCCCGTGTGACCTAAAAACTATAAATAAGGGGCCATTGTTCACTTTCCCTTTCACTCAAACCCTAAAATTTCCTCATCCAAATTCTCCCCAACCACCGTGAGCACCGCCACTGTCCTCAAAACCACCACTACGCTCGAAACTAACCACCACACGCCCGTGTAACAGCCTCCCACGACCGTGCAACCTTACGTTTGGTTCTATTTTCTCATTTTTCTCATTTATTTTATTTATATTACATTTTTTTAATTATTTTATTTATTTTTACTTTATTCTAATTGTTGATTCAAGCATGGAATTAGGAGAATTAGGATGAAGAATCTAGAATTAGATAGAACACATTAAGATTGCATGCCACTTAATTTCAATGTTTGCTTGCCACTTAGAATTCCTTTTCATTGCCATTTAAACTCATATTTGCATGCCATCTTATCATACATTTATTATATATACATTCCCATGCCTCTTAGTTTTGTTACCAGTTTTAACATGATTAGATTCTACTATTTAGGTTAATCCCCATTTTTACATTGTCATTTTTATTTCTTATTATTTATCTAGTTTCATTTCAAATTTTAGGACTAATGCTTTTGTTATTTCAGATACGATGTCATCATCACGCAATAGGAAAACCGCCGTCCCCGTCTTTAAGAAACGAAAGGGACCAGAAAGTTCCTCCTCCAGGCCCGTATCCGAGGAGCGCCACCCGTTCATCACCTTCTCGCAAGCCTCCCAGGAGGAACGCTATCAACTACTCCAAACTCGCACTATCTCCACGAGTCGCTGCATAGACTGGGATGCCCTCGCGCAGATACAGTTAGTAGATGATGTCCGGGCCTTACTAATAACAGAACCATGGGAGCAGTTCTTCCAGATCATAGAGTCGACATACTTAGAACTCACCCTCGAGTTCTGCTCCACATTTCAGCTACAGACCATAATGAATAGATTCGATGATCCAGGCACGGTCTAATTCCGTTTGGGAGGACTCGTGCGACACCTCAGCGTACCAGAGTTCAGCACAGCACTTGGGCTCTACATAGAGCAATTTATGATGGACGAGAACTTCCCCACCCTTTCTCGTCGCATCCACATTCGGCCCGTCGACTGCTGGAATGAGATCGCCCCAGGATGTCAAACCTATAACCCCAGCGTCAGCAAGGTGACCGCCCTCGTGCTTTCTCTGAGGTACATTCATGCTCTTCTTGCTCACACTTTGACAGGTAGACGAGAGAGCACCAGCGTCGTCAACACTCACGACGTCTACTTCTTGTGGTGTATGGCGAACGGACACGTCATCGATCTCACATACTTCATCGAACATGCCACGTAACACCAGACGGAGAGGCACCGTAGAGGCGTTCTATCCACGGGGCCCTACATCACACGCTTGGCCTGGTATTTTGAGCTCCTCAACACTTCAGCCCAAACATCCTCCTACACCCTGATTGGTCAGATGTCTCCCCAAGGCATCGCGACGATGTTACACATGAGGATGATAGAGTGGAGGCCAGGAGGTACCCCCTTCAGTTCTAACTTGTCTAGGAGGGAGAGGACCTAGAGGACATTGCTGATGATGTCCCACCACCATCACAGGAGGAGGATGAGCCAGCTGAGCTACCACGCCCTAGACGGCCCACCCAGACGGTAGCCCCACATGTTGACATACACGAACGCCTAGATCGATTTGAGTAGCAATACTTCCGGCGCCTCGATTATATCGATGCCACTTTAACGCAGATATGCCAGCACCTAGCCATCACACCACTGCCGCGCGATCCATTAGAGGATTAGACTTCTCTAGTCCTCTTAACTTTAATTTTTATTGTTTATCTTATTTTTATTTTATTTTACTTTATTCTAACTTTTAAACGCTGATCTTTAGTTTCTCATTTTCCCTTAACTTTCTTTTCCTTTTCCTTTTCGTTTTATTTTTTTTCATTTTATCTTTTTAATCATTTGAATATTTTCATTTTTAGTATTTTGCTTTATTTTATTTTCTTTTTTTTCCTAACGGCCTCACCCTAACAAGTACATTCCATTGCCCCAAATTCCCCATGACTAATAAATTTTTTCGCAGTTTCAAAGGAGCTTTATAGCTCAAATCTCTATGAAAAAGGGAACACCTTGCCACAACTGCCAACTCTTCCCAGTCCAATCTCTGCCTCACATATTCATCCCAAATTTAGGGAGTTTCATACCCTTCCCTACCTTATGATCTTATGCTTATATTGCTACTAATGTTATCTTTGTACATTGAGGGCAATGTACATCTTAAGTGTTGGGGGGGAGTTACTATTATCTTTGAAATCCCTGAACTTTTCTAACATTTTGCATTGTCCTCAATAGCACCATATTCAGTCTCCTATTTAGGAATTGATTCTAATTGGTTTATGATTTTTATTGATATGTTAAGAACGAAGACATAGGTGCTTGTACTTTGATTATTCAAACTTTAAAACATTAGGGGATCAATCATGATAAGTTGAAATTTTTGAGAACCCCAATTTTTGCATAGGTTATTTTTTCCGAATTCTAAGTATTATCTTGAGATTTGAAATTCGCAGGAGTGACATCAAAAGCCATAATTCTGGTGAGATTTTTGAGCCTTTTGAGCATACATTCTTTCGTGCTCACTTTTATTATTGCTTTGAGAGAGTCAATACTGAATCGTTATTCTAGACCTTGCTTTGATTATACATGTCAAGACCACATCATTGATTTGATATACTGAAATGATAAAGGCACCTAGGATTTAACTTTCTTACTCCACAAAAGCCTACCTCCATAAATTAACCCCTAGGGAACCCCATTGAACCTAACAAACTTTTCTTTGACTTACCTCTAATATTAACCTATAACCCATTTTTGTTGAAATCCATTCAATTACTTTGATCCCTATTTTTGTCGAGATTTGAGTTGAACTTATTATCTAGCTTATTTCTCTTTTCCATATTGTAAAGTTGTAAAATTTCAATTTAATGTATAATACTTGAATTGTTCTTAAAAAAATGTATTAATTCAGTTGTAATATAGTTCAATAGTTTTTGCATATTTCTATTTTAAGGCTACCAAGGCGAAAATGATGTTATCATAAGAATTAGCCCGAAGAATATGTTCAGGTGATAGAAATTTTTCTAGCTAGATAATTTTTCAGTTTAATCTCGATTCTAACCCTCTTTTGTAGCCTGTGACAACACCCTAACCAAGCCCCATTACAACCCTTGAAAGACCTTTTGATCGATGTATCATATCAATCTACAGTGGTGGAGACTTGATTTTCTAGCAAGCCTATGGTAATAACTTTTCAGGTTGACTAGAGAGTACTTAATTTTTGAACCCTAAACACTTCGAGTGGATAGAGTGAATCCTTAGTGAGGATGTCAACTTCTGTTAATTAAGATGGAGAGATAACTACTTAGGAGAAAGAAGAAAACTTACGTTGCAATGATAAAATTCTCAACTTAAAGTGATTGAGTCTTTATTATTCTTTTGATTGAATTTTCATTGTATAACTACCTGTGGATTAATTTGAAGCATTATTGATGAAGACTGTAAGTTGAAAATAATGATTCTTATTTAGGGATTGAGATTTTGCTTGAGGACAAGCAAAGGCTTAAGTGTGGGGGTATTTGATAAACGCCAAATTATACATATTTTTACCTCATGTTTAGCCTATATTTTGGATGAATTATTATCAATTTAGTGAGAATTGGTGCGCTTAATCTTTCTTTTTCATATCTTATACTCAGAAGAGTATAGGGAAGAGAAAAGAATGGAAAATAGACCAAAAACGGGAGAAAATGGGCCAAAATGTGAAAACGCACGGCCCAAGAAGTCACTACACGGCCGTGGCACACGACCGTGCCACACAAAGATCACACGGTCTAGCCCTAACAAGCACGGCTAGGCCACACGGCCGTGCCCCAATCAACAGAATCTCACACGGCCTCTTGTCGAAGTACACAAGCGTGGCACACGAGTGTGTTCTAGTTGTGAGGAAGAGGAATTTCACTCAGATTTGGATGCTTAGAGGCTAAGAAAGGCTCCCCAAAGCTCTATATAAAGACCCTAGGAGGCAACTCTAAGGATGTACTCTTTTCTCTCAAGAAAGAGCACCATATTTCTGCCAACACAAAGAGTGAAGGCAAGGGATTACTCCAAGGGAAGCCGATTGATTCATCCCAGAAGCCAGAATTCTACATCAAGACAGAGGATCTCCTTAAATTCCTTCAGGGGTTTTTGGTTTCTTTATGTTTTGTTATTTATTATCTTCTGAGATGTTTCTTTTCTTAATTACGAACTAAACCCCTTAAATACTTGAGGGGGATGAAACCTAAGACAGATCTTGTTATTATTTATTAAGTTATATGATAATTACTTGAATTGTTCTTAATTATGTGTTCTTCATTCTTGATTTAATAATCCTAGGTATTACTTCAAGAAATTGATGTGCTTAGAGCAGAGGAGCAAAAGTCCCTTTGATAAGAGTAGATCTACCATAATTAAGCGGAGTTGCATGCAACCCTAGACATAGGGCGACATAAATCTGCCGGATTAGGGTCAAACCTAATATGGGGATTCATAGATCGAATTAATGCAACCTAGGGAGTTAATTAATAAAGGAACTTTAATTAATAACTTAGGCCTAGTTGCTCTATGCCCCGACGGAGGGTTTAGCATAAGTTAGGGATCTCTACGAATCAAGTCAAGTAATCAATTATATAGTTCAAGAAGTCAATAACAAGTGAAGTCTAGGTGGATTCTCCCTTAAGTATTGCTCATATCAATCAGCTTTTCCCTAAAGGTTTTCCCAATTTACTTTTTGTGCACTTTAGTTAGTTTTAGAATTAGTTCCAATCAATCCTATTTTATTTTTAGGCTAGATAATAGAAAGGAAGTAAGTATTAGTACTTTTGGTTCCCTTGGGTATGATAACTCAGTCTTGCCACTAAACTATACTATTGTTCGATAGGTACGCTTGCCTTTAAGGTCATGATATTAGTTAGTTTTGGTGTGATCAGTTTTATAAATTTTTTTACTTAATATCACGAGTCGTTATCAGAGATCTATGCCAGGGATCTTTGTTGGTTACAGCAGCATAAAGAAAGGCTATAGGGTATTTGATCCCTTCACAAAGAAGATCATGTTGAGTAGGGATGTGAAATTTGATGAAGGAAATGTTTGAAACTGGAATGGAATAGATGTAAGCTTGAATGAGCAAGGTCAACAAGACAGTAATCTACAACCAGTTGAAGAAGAAGAGCTAATTGGTGATGAATTTGATGATGTACCTGTGAGAGGTACAAGATCCATCACTGACCTCTATTAAAGATGTGATGTTGCAATACTGGAGCCTACTAATTTTGATAAGGCTGCCAAAGAAGAGTGTTAGAAAAGAGCCATAGAAGTTGAAATGGAGATGATACACAAGAACAAGACTTGGGAACTGATTAACAGACTAGACCAAAAAAGAGTTATTGGTGTAAAGTGGGTGTTTAGGGTCAAGTACAATGCTGATGGGTCTCTAAACAAACACAAGGCAAGACTAATGTTGAAGGGATACAACTAACAATATGGCATCGACTTGATAGAAACCTTTGCTCCTGTTGCAAGGTTAGATACTATCAGGCTTTTGTTTACCTTAGCTACTAAAAAGAAATGAAGAGTGCATCAGCTAGATGTTAAGTGTGCTTTTTTGAATGACTTCCTCAATGAATAAATCTTCATTAAACAACCAGATGGGTTCAAAGTTTCTAATGAAGAGGATAAGGTATACAAGCTAAAAAAGGCCTTGTATGGTCTGAAGTAGGCACTAAGAGCCTAGTATGACAGAGTTGATACATATGTATCTAGGCTCAAGTTTGAGAAGAGTATTAGTAAGCCTGCTCTTTATGTAAAGAAATCAGAAAATGAAACTCTGCTGATTGTGTCACTTTATGTAGATTATTTGCTGGTAATTGAATGCAAAGGGAAGCTGATTGAAGAGTTTAAAATGAAGATGCAAGATGTTTTTGAAATGATTGACTTGGGGAAAATAACTTACTTTTTTGGCATAGAAGTGAATCAGTTCGATCATGCCATTTTCATAAGTCAGCAGGCCTTTGCCTTAAAGATCTTAGACAAATTTTGCATGTCAAACTGCAAAATTGTTAGCACACCACTGGCTCAAGGAGAAAAATTGTCCAACTATGGCAACTGTGAAAGAAGTTGATGAGAAAGAGTATAGAAGCCTTATTGGTTGTCTGCTCTACTTGACAGCTACAAGGCCTGATATCATGTTTGCTGTTAGCCTTTTGTCTAGGTTCATGCATTGCTGCGATGTTGTTCACTTTAAGGCAACCAAAAGAGTTCTTAGATATGTGAAATAGACTTTGGATTATGGAGTGAAATTTGAGAAGGTAGAAGAACTTATGTTGATAGGGTATTCTGATAGTGATTGGGCATGATCTATTGATG
Source organism: Gossypium stocksii (assembly GCA_020496765.1). Lineage (NCBI taxonomy): Eukaryota > Viridiplantae > Streptophyta > Magnoliopsida > Malvales > Malvaceae > Gossypium > Gossypium stocksii. Next base: position 86,086,143 of record CM035629.1, read on the forward strand.
ATATGAAGAGCATATCTGGCTATTTCTTCAATCTAGGCTTAGGGGTCTTTTGTTGGAGTTCAAAGAAACAACAAACCGTAGATCAATCAATAGTAGAAGTAGAGTACATTGCAGTTGTTGCTATTAATCAAGCCATTTGGCTTAGGAAGCTTTTATGTGATTTGAATGAAGATCAAGTTGAAGTTACTGAGATTAGAGTTGACAATTAGTCAGCTATTGCCATAGCAAAAAATCCATTATTTCATGGCAAAACCAAGCATTTTAAAATTAAATATCATTTTGTTAGAGAGGCTGAGTAATCAAAAGTACTTAATCTGATTCATTGCAGCTTAGAAAATCAGTTTGCTAATATTCTAACTAAGTCTTTCAGTGCTACAAAGTTTAATAACTTAAGAAGAAGTATTGGTGTTTGTTGCATATAGTCCAAAGAGGAATGTTGAACTTTGGCCTACAATGCAACAGTAGAGAAGCATTAAAGCTCAACCAGTACAGCAGCAACATTTTGTTTTTATGTAACTAGCTTTTGTTCTTTTGTAATTTGTCTTTAAAGTTAGTAAGATTAGTTGCTAATTTGAATGATGTCCAATGTGTAATTTAAGCTATGTTTTAATTACTAACCTCTCCATCACCTTTTAAGAAGACAAAAAACAAATAAAAGTGTGATTATTGCCTTTAGACAACAATTCAAATTCTATATTTCAAAATTGTTATCCTAAAAGCAACCAGTTAACAAAGAATGTATTTAGTAAATAAAATTTAAACAAACATGCAAGAATACAAACAAATAGTCAGAGGTAGTAGACTATCAAAATAAGAATGCAATGATGTCCAAACATACCCATCCCCTTTTCCAATCGGAACAGTTCTAAACAAGCAAACAATGATGCAAAAAGTTCCCAATTATCTCCATTGCAACAATTAAACTCTTACAAGATCTAGCACAAAGTCATATAAACCAACAAGGTCAAAAAAGTTTTAGATGTTCACATAAGGTTTGATGGTAACAATACTATAGTAGTATAAAGGTGGTTTCAGGCTTGATAGCAAACATATAAATCAGGGTATATATGCTTAGTAGGATAACTAGGTCCTTAGTGGAACATGATTCGAATTACACGATTAGAGATTCTTACAACCATGATTAAAGGCCTGCTACTCCCAATATGCCTTTCCCACATTAGGACTACAAACTCATAAAAAATCCCAATATGCACCAATAGAAGTGAATATTAATTTTGAAACTGTAACATCCCGATTTAGGGCTTAGTCAAAATAGTGGTTTTGAAACCATAAATCCGAAGTAGAAATATTTGTTTTATGATTTTATTAAAGTCCATGACATTTTGCATGATTGTGTAAAAGTTTCATGAAGAAATTTTATGAATAAGTGTTCAAATTGACTTTTAGGACTAAATTGCAAAAGTTGCAAAATATGAGATTCTAGAAGCTTTAAGTATGAAATAGCTTTGGATTATTAATTAGGGGTCCTTAAAAAACACTTTTCCCAATTTCTACATTTTTGGACAAAAATGGACATGGAAAGGTAAAATTTCAAAGAAGGGTTAAAAGGGTATTTTGGTCATTTGGGTAATAAATTAATAAAAAGGGAAAAATAAGTCAAAATTGTGTCCATCTTCTCTATGCCATAGTTGAATTTCTCAAGCTCTCCATAACTAGGGTTTTTGTCATTTTCAAGCTCAATAGTAAGTGCATCCTAGCCCTGTTTTTAATGTTCTTTGCATTTTTGAAGTTGTCAACAACTGATTTAGCTATTTCTACCATTATTTTGAGCTAGGGTTCATGTTCAAAAATTTACCCATGTGTGACATGCATGTATTTTGATTTTTAATGAAGGAATATGAAAGTTTAATGTGTGATAAACATCTTTTACTAAGTGATTTTCATGAAAACACCTAAAATGGACCTTTTTGTAAAAGTTGTAAAATAGGTGGTAAAAATCTAATTTGAAAGAAAATATGGGCTGATATAAGTATGATATAGGTTTGGCTAGGCTTGGGTAATAAAAACAATGAGTGCATTTCATTTTACGAACCTAGGGACTAAGTTGCAAATATGTGAAAGTTTAGGTGCAAAATTATAATTTTGCCAAAGTATGATCTATGGACTGATTTGAACAATATGATGATTAAATAAGTGAAATTTGATATTATAGATCAAGAGGAGAAGAGTTCGAACCTAAACTAAGGAAAGAACAAAGTTGCGGACTAAATTGTATAACTAGTCATATTTTGTTACTAAGGTAAGTTTGTGGATAAATAATGCAACATTACATTATTATGTATTTAATGTTTTGATATTACATGAATTGTATAATTATTTTTATGAATGTGATAAATGTTGACTCGATGATGAAGTTTCGACATTTCGAAACCTGGTTGAACTTTAGGAATAGATAGGATACAAATGTCATGACATTAGGGTTATTGAGATCCCATATAAGACCATATGTAACACCCCAAACCCGTATCCTTCGCCGAAATAGGGTACGAGGCATCACCCGACTTATACATACAATCAGTCAATTTCCAAGTTAAATTCCACTTAAAATTTGAAACTTTTCATATAAACTCATTTTGTCCCTATTACGGGCCTACGAGGCCCAAAACATACTTTAAGAATGGTTCGGGACTAAATCAGGTTCTTTGGAACACTTATAAAAAAATTTCAACAAAATAGTGTCACACGCTCCTGTGACTCAGGACACGCCCGTGTGGGCAAGCCGTGTGGTCACACACGCCCGTGTCCCAGCCTGTGTTAAAAACATCGAGCATTCTGTTTATGACGTCACCATACTATTAAGTGCACACGGCCAAGTAACATGCCTGTATGTTAGGCTGTGTCCTCTACACGGCTGAGAGATACGACCGTGTCTTTGCCCGTGTGACCAACACTTAGACTATTTTCCAAGTCCCTTTTTGTTGCTCTTAACTCTTCACACCCATATACAATTCATAGACACATATCGTACCCTTAATTATTCCTATCTTAACCATCAAACACATGTAATATACCTAACTACATCAAAGCATTTCCACATATAAGCATAAATTAGGCTTATAAATCCATAATTATTACGAGCCACATCTCATGGCTATATACAATGAAGCAACATAAGCTAATACATTTCGCCAATTCACTATAATATGTACCACCAATAACTAAATCTCAATACATGCCACTCACTTGGAAGCAAATAAGAATGGTTATTACACCATCTTGACAAATTGATAGTGTGATACTGCCTCTGACGATCTCCAACCCCGAGCCAACCTGACAACACTAAGACAAATGGAAAGGTGGGTGTAAGCTTTATAGCATTGTAAGTTGGCATATAATAATAAGCAATTTAATTAACAAGATATTTCCATTCCTCAATGGGTATTCTTAAGAAAATAGAATCATTAATCACATGATTCAATTTTTACTCATGTTCAGCTAAAACTATTTTCCTGAGTCACAGTTGCAAAATTAATTAATCTTAAGCTACAGAACTCGAAATTAGGTTTCGTAAATGTAACACCCCAAACCCGTATCTGTCGACGGAAGGGGTTACGAGACATTACCGGCAAAGACACAACTATCTTACATTCAAAAATACATTTAAGTCATATTCAAAAACATACATATAACCTCAGTATAACAATCACGAATCACGATTTATAAACTTATAAAATAAACTGCATTAATAATTTTTCAAAGAAATTAATAATATTTCTATTACTAAAGTTTTATGAGTTTAATACATAAATAAAACATGGACCAATTTGAATGCTTAATGTCTAATCTTTATAATAAAATTTAATAAGTCAAAGAGACAATTTGAAAGTTTACATAATATAAACAAACAAATCATGCAGTCCTCATTTAACCATAATATAATCAACACCTTAATAAGCATATCTTCACCAAGTTAACTTAAGCCTAAATTAATAACCCTTATATAATAACACACATTCATGCAAAACCTTTTATGAAAACAAACAAATATATTTTAGGCCGAATATGTCATAATTGTTCATGCACCTACATAGTATACTTACTCATTATTACACAAATGCTCAAAATCATTTTATCAATTTCGCATATAAACATAGTATTAACATGTAGCCATGTTACTATTCATATGGTCATTTTCTCAAGACTTGATTGAAAATATCCAAGCTCAAGATAAACATCTTTCATGTTGCATCGAATCAAAAACCATACACAAGACCAAAAAAAACACTATTCATTTGGGAAATTTTTAAGGCTTTAGTCGAATACATACATGCTTAATCCATATGATCCATTTAGCAAATAAGTTTATACTAAAGCAACCGTTTCATGTAGTCATATATATACATCTAAATACCATTTACAAATTAATCACATTTCACCATTCTTATCAACTCATCCATAATCACATATCATTCAAACCAAAATGGCAATTATAAATTTTACCACTAAATGCACACATCATATAATGCCTCCATATCAAACCAACTTTTCTCACATCAAGCCATATCACATAGCTTGATCATAATACCAAAAATTCATCTCACATTCATATAAACAACTGACCATATAATCAACTTATTAACTAGCCTATACATGCCATATTACCCCATTTTAAGAGTTCAGAAATATCATTTGTTTCCTAGATAGTGTGATGAAATCTTCGATGACTTCCAACTTGAGCGAGTATTCGAATCACTGTAAAATACAGATAATAGACAGAGTAAGCTAATAAGCTTAGTAAGCTCGTATAATTATCAGCACTATATAAAAGATTTAACATTAAGCTTGTCATTTTAAGCAATAAGATTGCTTTTGAACCAACCTCATCTAATTCAATATTTATTTCCTTAACAGTCATGTAATTCATGTGTAATTTATCACATCTACTCACGTGTCATATAAATTTATCAATGTCACTTACTTGTCAAGTGTACTATGTATACCTATACTGATTTGTATCATCATTTCTATTCTCGTAGCATCATCTTTACAGTTGAACCCTTGAGACCAACATTGAAAACCCTGTATCTTGCATACTAAGTGCCATATATTTAACTAAACCATTTATATCACATATCACCTATACCACATCAATATCATAGAATTCACATAGCCTTGGTGTCGATTTATTTCATTACGTATAACCTGTAACACATTCATATAACTGATAGCAGAACTATACCCGTATAAATATTAACTCACCAGTAACATCTGTAATTCATTTTCAAATATACCTTCTATATAAATCATGTCACTTTGCATAACTATATTTCATTTAAACTATGTATCAATTCATCTATATAAATCATTGATCTCACGTAACTTTTCAATACTCACATCATTTCATCTATCATTTATGTATACTGTATCATATATCATCTTTCATTTTAATAATTTATAATTTGTAACAAATAATCATGTTACTTACTCACCCAATTCTAATAGCCAATAAATTAGATCATACCTGACCATCCAACTCGTCTTACACATTTCGTACCACATTGGCACACAAATTTGTAAGCATCAAGCCTAAAATAATACACCGGTGTAAACCTGCTAGGCGCAAGCCTGATAAAACTCACTGGCTCAAGGCCTGCTAGACTTATAGTCTAATAAATCACACCGGCTTAGGGCCTGCTAAACTTAGGGCCTGCTAAACTTAGGGCCTGATAAAACTGATCGGCTCGGGGCCTGCTAGACTTATAGTCTGATAAAACTCACCGGCTCAGGGCCTGCTAGACTTATAGTCTGATAAAACTCACCGGCTCAGGGCCTGCTAGACTTATAGTCTGATAAAACTCACCGGCTCAAGGCCTGCTAGGCTTTTAGCCCGATATATCACTAATACGAAATTTATTCTAGCACATAGTTCACATATCCAAAAACATAAGTATTCATCATAATTCATACGGACTTTCAAATGTCGAAACTCAATCGAAGTAATTTTATTAAACACGATTAACAAGGTATCACCCATTCGACAATATCACATATAACTTCATATATTTCATTTCAACATGAATTCTTGCATTTAATTAAAATTCAATACATCTAATTACTTATAAACTTACTACATTGTATCGTATATACATATATATAATCATATCATTTTACTCATCCAATTTGTACATCTATCATGCAACCTTCTTTACCATTATCAATCACACAGATTTACGATCAATAATATTAACCCTATAGGTTTGACACTCACCTGCTCAAATTCAAATTTATAAATCATAAATACTTCTCAAGAAATTCAAGGCAAAAACACATTCAACTATTCCCGATTACTCGAAAAGTCACACATTTAGTGCCAATAGTTATTCAACATTATATATCGAATTCGTACACTTAGTGCTTGATACTTAAGCTTGCACACTTAGGGCTCAATAATTAAGCTCACACACTTAGTGCAATTTTTACATCCGTAACCTTTTATACTCGCACACTCAGTGCTGAAATTTAATTACTCAATATTCATCAATTCAAATTTATCAACTCTATTTGCATTCGACAACCTTAACTTTTTATACATTTCAATTCGACACATATATGTATATATAATATTTAATTTAATCAACGACAAATATTTGCTTAGTAACTTACCACATACAAGACATTTAATTTATCATATACTAAAACTCAACTAACTGCAATATACATTTACTCAACCCCAAAGTACTTCATTACTTCCAAACACAAGACCAAATATATTATGGCATTCCATCACCATGTAATATTAATATAATCAAGTACAAAGCCATTTAACATATCTACCATTACATACTCACAATTTGGCCGATTATCCATCATTTCTTATAACATATAATTTTTGTATCAATTTAATCATATAATTTAGTGACGACAACATATTCATAGAGCTGATAATTTTAGTAAATTATTCATTATGTATACAATTACCATCAATTAAAACAATTTCAGTAGTTAATAATTCGATTTTTAACCATACGAACTTACCTTGGGTATCCGTCGACTATTCGTTTACTTCCCGATTTTCCTCGATCAAAATCTTGAATTCGTTTGTCTTGATCTAATTTAACCAATTTAGCTCAATTATTCACTACCATAATCAATTAAATACATATACAAGTATTTTGGCCATTTTGCAAAATAGCCCTTGTATTTTCATACTTTAACAATTTAGTCCTTAATGCATAATTATGCAAAAATACACAAAATCTCATTATACATGTATTTAGCCGAATTTTCTATAGTATTTAAACAACCCATATTTTCATTTTATTAACATTTCTAACCACAAAAATTCTATCTTTTTTAATTTAATCCCAAATACTCAATTTCATCAAAAATCTCTTTATAAATCTTGTATATCTATAAACAACCATCAATAATTTATCAAGAAATATTAAAACAAACATGTACTCATCAATAGCACATTTCAAAAACACAACCAATTTCAGAAATTGAGGTACGGGTCAGCTAAACCGAGCTATGACGAGCTCAAAAACAAAGAAATAATTAAAAACGGATCAAAAACCGTACCTTAATTAAGTAATAAAGCTTGGCCGAATGTAAAATTCATAAAAATGGCTGTTTTTGTTTCATATTCGGTGAAGAAGAAGCATGAAAATATAATATGCTTTTGGTTGATATATAATAATAACATAAAAACCATTTTACAATTTTAACCATTATTAAAACCATTTAAAAATCATGAAATATAAGGACATAAATGTCCACTAACTTAATAAAAGGGATAATTTCAACTTAAGGCCTTTCATTTAAAAAGCCAAAGCCATTTAAGTCATTTTACTAGTGGCACACATAGTTTTCGCTTTATGCGATTTAATCCTTTTTATCGAATTAACTATTTAATAGGTAAAATTTCTATACGAAACTGTCACACAGTAATACTACCACACTGTAAACATTATTAAAATAATAAAAATAATATTTTAACTCGGTTAAGTGGTCCTGAAACCACTTGTTTCGATTAGGGTCTAAACCAGACTGTTACACCGTGTATCTTATTTTCACTGAGCTCAGTCTAGTACAACGGTGTGCAGCATTTACGACCATACAAAGCCTCATAAGGTGCCATTTTGATACTCGATTGAAAACTATTATTGTATGCAAATTCAATCAAAGGCAAGTATCGTTCCCACGTACCTTCGAACTTAAGAATCCAACATATCAACATATCCTCAAGAATCTAAATGATTCTTTCGGACTGACCATCTATCTGGGGATGGAAAGTAGTGCTAAAATGCGGTTTAGTACCTAGTGCATCTTGCAGTTTCTTCCAAAACTACGTTGTAAACCTCATATCTCTATCTGAAACTGTAACACCCTGAATTTGGGCCAAGAAGTAGTGGTCCTTGAGTCTGGGTTCAGATAAGAGACGGCCTGAAAAATTTAGATGTTTTAAATATTGTTATTATTAGGAAAAGAATAAATAGACAAATAAAAAAATATTATTATTAATTTCACGTTTAGTTTAGTAATTAAATAAATTAGGAGGGATTTATAGTATGGGAAAAGTCCTGGGCTCGGCCCAAGGCTCTAGTAAAAACAAAATTTTGCTTACTTAGGGAAAACTGAGCATTAGGCCTTATAATTAAATTGGGCTAAGTTTGGGTACAAAGGAAGTGCCTGGCCCAGTGGTGAGACGCGTTAGGTAGCAGGAAAAGGAGCTGGGGTTCGATTCCCAGCGTGCACAAGTGTGGTCTTTTTTACAAGCAGGGATCGTCGCAAGAAGGCCTTAAAAGAGGTTGCGTCCGGAGTGTGCCACAGAAGCGCTGGTGGTGCAGTGGCAATAGCGTGCTAAGGGGTCCGAGCGGGCGCGAGTTCGAGCCTAGGGGCACGCGAAATTTTGGATTTATTTTTAGTAACCTGTAACTGAAGTGGATAAGGCTTATAAATAATTGCAACGATATTTTATTGAAAGCAAAGGCGCATCGCAGTGGCCAGCAGCGTGTGTGGGAGCCTAGAGGTCCCGGGTTCAAGCTACTATACACGTAAGAGGGCTGCCTTTTTGCTGCGCTGGACCGAAACTCTCCCTAGCAGCAGGGTGTGTCAGCCAAGCGGTGGGCTGCTGCTAATGGTGAAGGTGTTTGAATTAAATTCAAACGGTGCTAGCTAAAAACAAGTGATAAGCATTAGCCTATTAGCCAATTTTGTTTCCTTTCAATCGATTTTTATTTTTTCTTTATTTTTTTAGCTCATCTTCTTTTCATCAATTCTTTTTCCCATATTCTTGAATTCTTTCTTTTGTTTCTCAAGGTCGAATCCACTTGTTCTTTAGTTGTTTTTCTTCTCTTATTTCTCTTCTATTTTTCATCAAAGCCAGAACCTTCTTCTTTATTCTTCTCTTCTCTCAACACCTAGTAGTTGACTTCCACAAAAGCCGAAACCAACCTACCATTGCTGATTACCTCATCAATCAAGATCATTTTTTTTTAATTTTTCTTCTTTTCATTTAAGCCTTTCAAAAATTGAATCTTAAACTTCTCATCCCCCTGTCGATCATCCCTGTTATTTCGTAAAACCTTTTTCTTCTCCTTCTTCTCCCATTTACTTCTTCAACTGAATAGACATACTCTAAGATAGATTTGAAAGCCAAAAGATCTCTAGATTCATTCCTTGCTAGTATTTAGAGGCTAGATCTACGTCAGATCTGAGTTAGAAACGGGATTGGAATCATCTGGTTAGGAGAAACTTGGTTAAGTGCTCGGATTCTCTATTCTATACTTTATTTCGGGATTTAAGAAAAGCCGAAGCCCCTAGGTGCATAAGGTGACTGTTGATTGGGGCTAAAGGCTCTATAAATCTTATTATTCGTATTGTTGTGTTGGTGTAGATTAAAGACTGTCGACTAATGGGCTTTGGAAGGCTAAGACCATTTGGGGTGACTAAATCTAGATCTAGTTATAGTTTCGGCAAAGAGGTAAGCATTCAAGGGCCTTGGAGGGGTTGGCCGAATGTGGTAGTGGTTATTTCGATTAGTTATTGTTTAGATCTTGATCTAATTTGTTAAGTGATCGATTGTAGGAGAAATCGCATAGGAGATCTCATTGGTAAAATCGCAAATCAGGTGTATAAACGAACACCCTTCTATAGTCTAAATCGGCAAAAGTCGAAAAGTCAAAATACCAAAATTCTGGCATTTCGTGGGCTCGCGAGGGTGCAAGTGCTCGTGGGTCGGTTGGAAGTGATAGATCTATAACCGAAATCGGTAAAGTTGGTGAGTGCGTGATTTCATGCACCTTGGTAAGTTTGGGCCTCGATAGGCTAAATTCGGGCCCAATGGGCTTACGGGCCCATATGAGTAAAAGTAAGTAGTAAGTGTGTTCTGGTATACTGTAGGTAAATTCTATAAAACTAGACATAGAATTTGGGCTAAACGGGCTAAATTAGCTAAATGACATTGTAGGGCCCATTAGGGGTTTTGGGGCCCGATAGCTCTAAGGTTGATAAATGGGCTAGATACACTGTTAAGATGAAAATTGGACTGTTAATAACTGAAATATACATAAAACCCTAGAAAACTGGTATAATTACTGAAATGTGCGAAATTACTATTTTACCCCTAGGTGCAAAATGACCGTTATACCCCTAGGGCTAAATTTGACTGAAATGCATGTTTTACTGTTTCTGTTCACTGTTTGCCATGTCATGAATATCTGTTGCATGGGACTGGGTTTATTGATGGAGGAAGTGCTAAGTGGCATTGCCACGTTTACTGAAAGGGGCTTTGTCTCGTATTACTAAGAGAGGTTTTGCCTCATTATACTGTTAGTGGCTTGGCCACGTTATCTGAGCAGCTAAGCTGCGACTGTAGTGTGTTGGGCTGGGTGGGTCGAGTTATTCCCCATAGGTGTGTTGGGCTGGTATGGGTGGTGTGTAACGGATGGACTTAGGATGGGCTTTGGGCTTTGTATACATGCATCACACTGTTCTGTAATTGTTATGGGCCTATAGGCCGCACTGATATCTGAATAGGGCTTTGGCCCAGTAACTGAATACTGAAAAGGGCTTCGGCCCAGGTTATTGTATTTGGATAGGGCTTCAGCCTAGTTATTACTGAGACGAATAGGGCTTAAGCCCGGTGGGCTTGAGTTGATTTGGGCCCTAGATGGGTTTCTTTACACACTGAGTTTTCCAAACTCACCCCTTTTTCTTCCATCCATGCAGCCCTAGACTAGTGGACCTGGAGCTGGGAGGGATTCAGAGTGGCCACATGGACTGGACTATTAGTTTTTAATTAAGTCTTTTTATTTCCGCATTCATTTTTAATCGTTTCATTCTGGTTTTGGGTTTGTAATAAGGCCGCTCTAATTATTTTAATTTGGGTTTTTAATTATTTATTTTGACTATGCAACAGTTGAGTTGAATAAGGCTGCACAAGTTTTCTTAAAATTAATCCAACATTTTCAAAATCTATCACACGTATCAAACAAGTAATAAAACCTAAACCGAGATTCTATAACAAGAGTGCCCTACAATCTGATAGTGGATAGGTCATTGACAACTAAACCTGGATTTTCTTCTTAAACTCTAAATAACAGTTTTGCAAAACTCATCTGAATCGTAGTAACTAGGAAACATGGCTAGTCCATCGTTGATGTGACACACCAGACTTGGCTGTAACGTCTGGGCCGGGTTTGGGGTGTTGCAGAAACAATAGAAATAGGTACCCCGTGCAATCTTACGATATGAGAAACATATAACTAGCAAGCTTATCGAGCGAATAATTAGTAACGACCAGAACAAAGCGAGCCGATTTTGTCAATCTATTTACGGTAACCTAGATTGCATCTTTCTTGCTCGGTGTCAACGGTAAACCGAATACAAAATCCATCGTGACTCGGTCCCATTTCTATTCAGGTATCATTATTGGCTGAAGCAATCTGGAAGGTACTTGATGCTCGGCTTTTACTTGCTGACAGACTAAACATTTCGAAACAAAGTCAGAAATGTTTCTTTTTATATCGTGCCACCAATAAAGTTGTTTCAGATCATTATACATTTTTACGCTACCCGAGTGAACAGATAACCGACTATTATGAGCTTTGTTCAAAATCATCTGAATCAACTCTGGATTTCTCGAAACACATATTCAGTTTCTGAATCTCATACAACCCTTGGCATCAACTACAAACTCTAAATCAACATCAGAATCACATCGAGCTCGCTTTGCTATCAAATCACTATCGATATTCCGAGCTTTGCAAATTTGCTGAATAAATAACAGTTTTGCTTTTAACTCGGCTATTATCACGCCATCATCAGACATGGCCAAATGCGCATTCATAGCACGCAAAGCAAACAATGATTTTCGGCTTAAGGCATCAGCAACAAGATTAGCCTTTCCCGGATGGTAGTAAATCACAAGCTCGTAATCTTTTAGCAATTCCAACCATCGACGTTGTCTCAAATTCATATCTTTTTAAGTCATCAAATATTTTAGGCTTTTGTGATCGAAATAAACATGACATTTCTCACCAAACAGATAGTGGCACCATATTTTCAATGTAAACTCAATAGCTGCCAATTCCAAATCATGCGACTTTAACTGTCTCGAGGCATAAGCTACAACTTTTCCTTCCTGCATTAAAACACAGACCAAACTACTTAAGGATGCATCACTATAGATAACAAATTCTTTACCTGATTCTGGCTGAACTAGCGCTGGAGCTTCGTTCAAAAGGGCTTTCCATTGATCAAAATTTTTCTGGCACTTTTTTGACCACTCGAACTTAACATCTTTCTGTAATAGCTTCATTATCAGGGTTGCAATCATCGAGAAACCTTTGAAGAACTGTCTGTAATAACCAGAAAGTCCTAGACAGCTCCGACCTTTAGAAACATTTCTCAGAGGTTTCCAATAAGTATAGCCGAAATCTTACTCGGATCAACCCGAATACCCGCTGCTGATACAACATGTCCTAGAAAACTGACTTCGCGTAACCAGAACTCACATTTACTAAACTTCGATTCAACTGCTTATCTCGCAAAGTCTGCAACACAAGTCTCAGATGCTCAGCATGCTCGGTTTCATCACGTGTATTAGTATGTCCAAAAGGCATAACTAGAAACTCATAGTGTCCGTACCTTGTTCTGAAAGCAGTTTTAGGCACATCAGAGTCTTTAACTCACAACTGATAGTAGCCTGATCCCAAATCTATCTTTGAAAACATTAAAGCCCCTTTCAACTGACCGAATAGATCATCAATCTGTGGCAACGGATATTTATTCTTTATGGTCACCTTATTAAGTTGCCGGTAATCGATACACATGCTCATAGTTCTGTCTTTCATTTTCAAAAACAAAACCGATGCACCCTAGGGAGAGAAACTCGGTCACGCGAATCCTCTATCTGTCAATTCTTGTAACTGAGCTTTCAATTCTTTTAATTCAATCGGTGCCATTTTGTACGGAGCTATCAAAATCGGAGTCATCCCTGGTACTAACCTACCTTTTGAATAGGTGGCAAACCCGTCAATTCTTTAGGAAACACATCCGGATACTCGCACACTACTGGTACAGACTCAATCTTCTTTTCAATGACTATACTAACAAGTACATAAGCAAAGTAAGCTTCACACCCTTTTCTCACATACTTTTGAGCCAACATCGAGGATATCACAACCAGTAAACCATTCAGATCATTAGATTCAATCCGAATAATCTCATCATTCTGGCATCTCAAATCAATAGTCTTTCATTTGCAATTAACAACAGCATCATGCAACATCAGCCAATCGATACCCGGAATTATATAAAATTTGTTGAATGGTAATAACATCAGATCGACCGGAAAGAATGAATCTTGAATCATCAATGGGTAATTTTTACACACTTTATCAACTAAAACGCACTGGACTAGGGGGTTCGATACTCTAATCACAAACTCAGTAGACTCAACAGGCAAAGTCTTACTGGATGCTAAAGTCTTACACACATATGAATGAGTCGAACCAGGATCAAGCAATGCAATAACACTAGTATCATAGAGAGTGAAAGTATCGGTAATAACATTTGGGGATGAAGCCTCCTAGCGAGCGCGTATAGCATATGCTCTGGCAGGTGCACGAGCCTCAAATCGTACTACTGTATCTTTCATTCCTCTTTGACTGCCACTCACATTACCCGTATTTTTGGGTGGTCTGCCTCGCACTAACACATTTCTCGGTCTCGCACTCTGAATCGTATTTTGCTTAGCTAACATTGGGCACTTTAGGATAAAATGATCAATCGATCCATATTTAAAACAAAACCTATCATGTAATCTGCAATCTCCTAGATGTCATTTACCACAATGCTTACACTCGGGTCTATTTGATCGAACATTAGCAACAGTAGCAATTGAAGTGGCTGTGAACTCACAGGAGGTCTATCTAGATCACGTTTGGAAAAGTCCGTAGTAGTCCCAGATCAGCAGATCAGCTAGAATCATCCCTGAACTTTTTCGATGTTGACTAAAAGGTCTTACTCGATGATCTCTTACGGGAATCTCTAGCTTCAAAATCAACTTTTCTTTTCTCTTTCCCGAGTTCTTAAACTTTGCAAGCTTGCTCGACAATTACTACGAACTCTTTTATTTCAAGTATGCCAACCAGCAATTTTATGTCTTCATTAAACCCGTCTTCGAATCTTTTACACATAATAGTTTTGGTCAAAACACACTCATGGGCGTATCTGCTGAGTCTCACAAACTCGCACTCATATTCAGATACAGTCATACGACCCTGTTTAAGCTCAAGAAATTCTTTACTTTTCTGATCGATAAATTACTGACTAATGTATGTCTTACGAAACTCTATTTGAAAGAATTCCCAGGTGACCCACTCTTTCGGAACAACCGAAACTAAGGTATTCCGCCAATAATAAGCAGAATCTCGTAATAAAGATATAACACATTTTAGACACTCATTGAGTGTACAAGATAATTCATCGAAGACGCGGATAGTATTATCGAGCCAAAATTCAGCCCGCTTATCATCATCATCAACTGTGGCCCTACACACTTTGGCCCCGTATTTTCTAATTTTATCAACATGGGGCTTATTTAATCTCATCGAATCAATCATATGAGGTACCACAGGTATTAGAGGTGGATTATTCGGGGGTGGAGGTTGTTGTGCAGTCGGATTAGTTCACACAAACTCCGAAAACCATTCATGCATTATCTAAAAGAAGGCTTCTTTAGCCTCTCCCTCATTATTACTCGTAGTTGGCCGAGAATCAGCCGGCACTGTCCTTTGCGCGGGAGCAGGCACTATACTCTCTACATCATCAGCAATGGCTCGATTGGGATCCAGTTACCATACGAAAACACATTTTCAAATGTCAGGAGTCATCACACTATCACAGTATAAATTATGGCATGTATAGCTAGACTCACACACGCTACGTTAGTCCTAGAGTCGACTAAACTGTAGCTCTGATACCAATAAAAAAAGTAACATCCCTAACCCATATCCGTCGATAGAAGGAGTTACGAGACATTACCGGCAAAGACACAACTATTATACATTCAAAAATACAATTAAGTCATATTCAAAAACATACATATAACCTCAGTGTAGCAATCATGAATCATAGTTTATAAACTTATAAAATAAACTGCATTAATAAATTTTCAAAGAAATTAATAATATTTCTATTACTAGAGTTTTATGAGTTTAATACATAAATAAAACATGGACCATTTTGCATGCTTAATGTCTAATCTTTATAATAAAATTTACTAAGTCAAAGAGACAATTTGAAACTTTAAATAATATAAACAAACAAATCATGCACTCCTCATTTAAACATAATATAATCGGCACCTTAATAAACATATCTTGACCAAGTTAACTTAAGCCTAAATTAATAACCCTTATATAATAACACATGTTCATGAAAAACCTTTCATGAAAACAAACAAATATATTTTAGGCCGAATAGTCATAAATGTTCATGCACCTACATAGTATACTTACTCTTTATTATACAAATGCTCAAAACCATTTTATCAAGTTCGCATATAAACATACCATTAACATGTAGCCAATGTTACTATTTGTATGGTCATTTTCTCAAGACTTGATCTAAAATATCCAAGCTTAAGATAAACAACTTTCATATTGCATCGAATCAAAAACCATACACAAGACCAAAAAAACACTATTCATTTGGTAAATTTTTAAGGCTTTAGTCGAATACAGACATGCTTAATCCATATGATCCATTTAGCAACTCATTTATTACAAACCCAAACTTCACATGTATAACATTTCATAGCATCATAAACAAGTCATTAACTCATTTAGCATGCACCCAATTCGGTAAACCACAAAGGCATGATAGATCAAACATCAACTATTTCATGTCATATACTAATTCAACGTCTCATTCATTAACCGAATATATATATATCATTCAAGAACAAACAATATTTATCCTATATCTCATAGTCAAAATCCACAAGTCATTCATTTTTTAACCAATCACTTCAAGAAATATTGACATCTAAGTATATATATATCATAACTGAATATGCCAACAACAACTCATATATGAACCACATCATTTAGTCAAACCATGAAACTATACTTAGTAAAATGAACAAGCCATTTCCGCATGGCTTTTAAATATATAGTTTCCAAAATCAAACATGTCCAAATGATAGTATAGCCTATACATGCCATAAGTTTCAAATTTAACTAAAATAAATACTGATAAACAGTCGATAGTGTGATTGACTTCGCTGACGATCCTCAAGCCCGTAACTGTCTCCAAAATCTATAAAACAAAGACAAACATATGCACACATAGTAAGCTAATTTAGCTTAGTAAGTCATAAGCAAATATCAACTCAATGGTAATAAAAATTCATTAAAGCATAACCGAACCCTAATTATAAAATTCAAATGCCAAGTATATATCTATACATGAATTATAACCTTTCCAGATACACGTTAATTCATTAACATAATTAATTTTTCATATCAAACATCAGATATAACTTATTAAATCGAATATGTACTTCCATGTAAACATATTTATAGTTCACATTTCAAATACCAACAATAGAATACACATAAATCCTTTAATACCAATATGAATTTCACATCTTAATCTATCCATCATGTAACATTAGGTCAAGTATAATCTTACGAATCAAACGTTAGTATCACATACTTATACATTAAACCACATATAGATTTTCACATACACAATCACTACCATTAGCATCCTTATAACTTGTATCACATATCTAATATTCAACTTACATTATTTTCAAGTAAGTAATCAGCTATCACAGACCTGTTTACTTTAACTTGGTTTCACATTCATTCGTAATTGATCTTTGCCTGTTGAACCATTCGGAAATGAATAGGATACTCGGATAATCACACATATCATACAATGCCAACGTCCCAGACGTGGTCTTACATGTAATCACATATCGATGCCACTATCCCAGACAGGGTCTTACACGAATCAAAAATAAGATGCCGATGTCCCAGACATGGTCTTACACGCAATCACATATCGATGCCATCGTCCCAGACGTGGTCTTACATGAGAACACATATCAAAAATCCTATGTCATGACAAATGTATCCTAACTATTCCTAAGGTTCGTTCGGGGCTTTTCGGACATCGTATATTCATCGAATCGTAATCGTAAACATAGTTTACAAGCTTACACATGTTCTCAAACATTTCAAATCAGCATATATAAATCATATTTATTCAAAATTAACAACGTCTATTTGCTTATAAACTTACCACGGACAACGGTAATCGGAATAGGACGATTAATGAACGACTTTGGTTTTCCCTCGATCCAAATCCGATTTCTTCGGTTCTTGATCTAAATATACTCAAAATAAACTAATTCAAATATAATTCCATTCAATTTAGTCCAAAAACACATAAATGGGCAAATTACCATTTTACCCCTGACATTTTACACATTTTACAATTTAGTCCAAATTGCACAAAACACAAAATATGTAAAATTTCAATATATTATAGCTAGGCCAAATCTTCATCTTACTCATACATGTCCACACATTTCATTTATTTCACATTTTAGTCCCTCAATTTTTTATTTTTGCAATTTAGCCCTAATTACTCAAATTCATCAAAAATTCCAATACAAAACATATTAATCCAAACCATATCTTTCATAATTCATCAGCAAACATCACAAAACACGATTATTCATCAATGACATAACTCAAAATATTCGTCAAAATCAGAAATTCAAGCATGGGTTGGATAGTATTCGAAGAATCGATTTTAAAAACGTAAAAATTATCAAAAACTGAAACCAAACTCACCTTGAATCAAGCTTTACTATGGCTGAATGAAGTTTTCTTTTCCTTTTTCTTTTCTTTATCTAAATTTGACCTTAAGTGATGAACATGCATGGCTTTATTTAATGTTTTCCTTTTATTATAAGTTAATAACTTGTTTATTTACTAAACTAACCTAAATTCATTTAATTAAAACCATTATAAGTCATGGCTATATTCGTCCATCACTAAATCACATGGCATATTTACAACAGAAAACCTCCACATTAGAAAAACATAGCAATTAGGCATTTTACAAAATAGCATGCTTATTTTTCATTTTATACAATCAAGTCTTTTTTAATAATCGAGCACTCAGACATCAAAATTAAAATGTGAAAATTTTATGGATATCAATTCACACATAATAAACGCAGAAAAATAATGTTAAAATATTTATCTGACTCGAATTCATAGTCCCGAAACCATAGTTCTGAATAGGGTCTAAATTGGGCTGTCACAACTCTCCCCCTTAGGGATTTTTGTCCCCGAAAATCTTACTGGTGGACAGATTCGGATAGCATTCTTTCATTGAATCCTCTAGCTCCCAAGTTGCTTATTCAACCCCGTGTGTATGCCACAATATTTTCATTAACGAAATTTTCTTATTTCTCAATTCTTTAACCTCGCAAGCAAGAATACGAATCAGTTCTTCCTCATAAGTCAAATTGGACTGAATCTCAATCTTTGACGGACTAATCACATGTGAGGGGTCGGATCTGTTCCATCGAAGCATCGAAACATGAAATACATTATGGATCTTTTCTAACTCAGGTGGAAACAACAATCTATACACAACCAGTCCATCCGCTCTATAACTTCATACGACCCAATAAATCTCGGACTCAATTTTCCTTTACAACCGAATCTGAGTACTTTCTTCCAAGGCAAGACTTTCAAAAACACTTTTTCCTCAACCTGAAACTCTATATCTTTACGTTTCAAGTCCGCATATGATTTTTGACGATCTAGCGCTGTTTTTAGACTTTTGCAAATCACTTTTACTTTATATTCAGTTACTTTGATCAAATCAACCTCGTGTATCTTATTTTCACTGAGCTCAGTCTAGTATAAAGGTGTACAACATTTACGACCATACAAAGCCTCGTAAGGTGCCATTTTGATACTCGATTGAAAACTATTATTGTATGCAAATTCAATCAAAGGCAAGTATCGTTCCCACGTACCTTCGAACTTGAGAATAGAACATCTCAACATATCTTCAAGTATCTAAATGATTCTTTTGAACTGACCATCTATCTGGGGATGGAAAGCAGTGCCAAAATTCAGTTTAGTACCTAGTGCATCTTGTAGTTTCTTCCAAAACTGCGTTGTAAACCTCGGATCTCTATCCGAAACAATAGAAATAGGTACCCCGTGCAATCTCACGATATGAGAAACATATTACTCAGCAAGCTTATCAAGCGAATAATCAGTACGGGCCAAAACAAAGTCAATCGATTTTGTCAATCTATCTACGATAACCCGGATTGCATCTTTCTTGCTCGGTGTCAACGGTAAATCTGATACAAAATCCATCGTGACTCGGTCCCATTTCCATTCAGGTATCATGATTCACTGAAGCAATCTGGAAGGTACCTGATGCTCAGCTTTTTCTTGTTGACAGACTAAACATTTCAAAACAAAGTCAGAAATGTTTTGTTTCATACCGTGCCACCAATAAACTTGTTTCAGATCATTATACATTTTTACGTTACCCGGTGAACAAATAACTGACTATTATGAGCTTCGTTCAAAATCATTTGAATCAACTCTGGATTTCTCAAAACACATATTCAGTTTCTAAATCTCAAACAACCCTTGGCATCAACTAGAAACTCTGAATCAACATCAGAATCACATTGAGCTCGCTTTGCTATCAAATCACTATTGACTTTCCAAGCTTCGCAAATTTGCTGAATAAATAACAAATTTTCTTTTAACTCGGATATTATCAAACAATCATCAGACATAGCCATATGCGCATTCATAGAACACAAAGAAAATAGTAATTTTTGGCTTAAAACATCAGCAACAACATTAACCTTTCCCGGATGTTAGTCAATCACAAGCTCGTAATCTTTGAGCAATTCTAACCATCGACGCTGTCTCAAATTCAGATCTTTTTGAGTCATCAAATATTTTAGGCTTTTCTGATCGGAATAAACATGACATTTCTCACCAAATAGATAGTGGCGGCATATTTTTAATGTAAACACAAAAGCTGCCAATTCCAAATCGTGTGTCAGGTAATTCTTTTCATGCGGCTTTAACTGTCTCGAGGCATAAGCTACAACTTTGCCTTCCTACATCAAAACACAGACCAAACCATTTAAGGATGCATCACTATAGATAACAAATTCTTTACCCGATTCTGGCTGAACTAGCACTGGAGCTTCGATCGAAAGGGCTTTCAACTGATCAAAACTTTTTTGGCACTTTTTTGACCGCTCGAACTTAACATCTTTCTGTAATAGCTTCGTTATCGGGGTTGCAATCATCGAGAAACCTTTCATGAACCGTCTGTAATAACCAGCAAGTCCATGAAAGCTCCAAACTTTAAAAACATTTCTCAGAGGTTTCTAATCAAGTATAGCTGAAATCTTACTCGGATCAACCTGAATACCCGCTGCTGATACAACATGTCCTAGAAAACTGACTTTGCGTAACCAGAACTCACATTTACTAAACTTCGCATACAACTGCTTATCTCGTAAAGTCTGCAACACAAGTCTCAGATGCTCGGCGTGCTCGGTTTCATCACGTGAATAGATTAAAATGTCATCTATAAACGCAACCACAAACCGATCTAAATATTGTCTGAAGATCCGATTCATCAAATCCATGAAAACAATAGGTGCATTAGTAAGTCTGAAAGGCATAACCAGAAACTCATAGTGTTCGTACCTCGTTCTGAAAGCAGTTTTAGGCACATTAGAGTCCTTAACTCACAATTGATAGTAGCCTGATCCCAAATCTATCTTTGAGAACATTAAAGCCCCTTTCAACTGATCGAACAGATCATTAATCCATGGCAACGGGTATTTATTCTTTATGGTCACCTTATTTAGCTACTGATAATCGATACACATCCTTATAATTCTCTTTCTTTTTCACAAACAAAACCGGTGCACCTCAGGGAGAGAAACTCGATCGCGTGAATCCTCTATCTGTCAATTCTTGTAACTGAGCTTTCAATTCTTTCAATTCAGTAAGTTTCATTCTATACTGAGCTATCAAAATTGGAGTCGTCCCTGGTACTAACTCAATACCAAACTCTACATCTCGAATAGGTGGTAAACCTGTCAATTCTTCAGGAAACACATCTGGATACTCGCATACTACTGGTATGGACCCAATCTTCTTTTCAGTCACTTTACTAACAAGCACATAAGGAAAGTAAGCTTCACACCCCTTTCTCACATACTTTTGAGCCAACGTCGAGGATGTCACAGCCAGTAAACCACTCAAATCATTAGATTCAATCCGAATAATCTTATCATTCTGGCATCTCAAATCAATAGTCTTTCATTTGTAATTAACAACAACATCGTGCAACGTCAGCCAATTGATATCCAGAATTATATCAAATTCGTTGAATGGTAATAACATCAGATCGGCCGGAAAGCATGAATCTTGAATCATCAACGGGCAATTTTTACACACTTTATCAACTAAAGCACACCGGTCCAGGGGGTTCGATACTCTAATCACAAACTCAGTAGGCTTAACAGGCAAAGTCTTACTAGATACTAAAGTCTCACACACATATGAATGAGTCAAACTAGGATCAATTAATGCAATAACACTAGTATCATAGAGAGTGAAAGTCCCAGTAATAACATCTGGGGATGAAGCCTCCTAGCAAGTGCGTATAGCATATGCTCTAGTAGGTGCGCTAGCCTCAGATCGTATTGCTGGATCTTCTATTCCTCTTTAACTGCCATTCACATTACCTGTATTTCTGGGTGGTCTGCCTCGCGCTAACACATTTCCCAGTCTCGCACTCTGAATTGTATTTTGCTTGGCTAACATCGGGCACTATCGGATAAAATGATCTATCGATCCACATTTAAAACAAGACTGATCATGTAATCTGCAATCTCCTGGATGTTGTTTACCACAATGCTTACACTCGGGTCTATTAGGTCGAACATTGCCAACACTAGCAATCGAAGTGGCTCATGAACTCTAGGAGGTCTGTCTCGATCATGTTTGGAAAAGTCCGAAGTAGTCTCAGATTGGCTAGAATCATCCCTGAACTTTTTCAATGCTGACTGAAAGGTCTTACTTGATGATCTCTTACGAGAATCTCTAGCTTCAAAATCAGCTTTTCTTTTCTCTTTCCTGAGCTCTTCAGCTTTGCAAGCTCGCTCGACAAGTACTATGAACTCTTTTATTTCAAGTATGCCAACAAACAATTTTATGTCTTCATTTAACCCGTCCTCGAATCTTTTACACATAATAGTTTCGATCGAAACACACTCTCGGGCATATCTGCTGAGTCTCATAAACTCGCGCGCATATTCAGATACAGTCATACGACCCTATTTCAGCTCAAGAAATTCTTTACGTTTCTGATCGATAAATCACTGATTGATGTATTTCTTATGAAACTATTTGAAAGAATTCCCAGGTGACCCGCTCTTTCGGAACAGCCGAAACCAAGGTATTCCACCAATAATAAAAATAATCTTGTAATAAAGATATAGCACATTTCAGACACTTATTGAGTGTACAAGATAATTCATCGAAGACACGGATAGTATTATTGAGCCAAATTTCAGCTCGCTCAGCATCATCATCGACTGTGGCCCTAAATTCTTCGGCGCCGTATTTTCTGATTTTACCAACAGGGGGCTTATTTAATCTTATCGAATCAATCATATGAGGTACCACAGGTATCAGAGGTGGATTATTCGGGGGTGGAGGTTGTTGTGCAGTTGGATTAGTTCGCACAAACTTTGAAAACCATTCATTCATTATCTAGAAGAAGGTTTCTTTAGCCTCTCCCTCATTATTACTTGCAGTTGGCCGAGAATCAGTCGGTACTGTCCCTTGCGCGGGAGCAGTCGCTATACTCTCTATATCATCAGCTAAGGCTTGATCGGAATCCATTTACTATACGAAAACGCATTTTCAACTGTCATCAGTCATCAGACTATCACAGTATAAATTATGGCATGTATAGCTAGACTCACACATGCTACGTTAGTCCTAGAATCGACTAAATCGTAGCTCTGATGCCAATAAAATATAACACCCCTAACCCGTATCCGTCGACAGAAGGAGTTACAAGACATTATCGGCAAAGACACAACTATCATACATTCAAAAATACATCTAAGTCATATTCAAAAACATACATATAACCTCAATATAACAATCACGAATCATGGTTTATAAACTTATAAAATAAACTGCATTAATAAATTTTCAAAGAAATTAATAATATTTCTGTTACTAAAGTTTTATGAGTTTAATACATAAATAAAACATGGACCATTTTGCATGCTTAATGTCTAATCTTTATAATAAAATTTAATAAGTCAAAGAGACAATTTGAAACTTTACATAATATAAACGAACAAATCATTCACTCCTCATTTAAACATAATATAATCGGCACCTTAATAAACATATCTTGACCAAGTTAACTTAAGCCTAAATTAATAACCCTTATATAATAGCACATGTTCATGAAAACCTTTTCATGAAAACAAACAAATATTTTTTAGGCCGAATATGTCATAAATGTTCATGCACCTACATAGTATACTTACACATTATTATACAAATGCTTAAAATCATTTTATCAAGTTCGCATATAAACATAGCATTAACATGTGGCCAATGTTAGTATTCATATGGTTATTTTCTAAAGACTTGATCAAAAATATCCAAGCTCAAGATAAACATTTTTCATATTGCATCGAATCAAAAACCATACACAAGACCAAAAAAAAAAAAAACACCATTCATGTTGGTTGCTTAAATATGCCATGAATTATACCAATGCTTTAGTGCTTGTTGGTTTATGTTTCAGGGTGGCAAATGGCTTGTAAATAGCCTATATATTGTCCAAACAGGTAGATGCACGGGCGTGTGTCTAGGGTGTGTGTGACACATGGTCAGCCCCATGGGCATGTGATCAGGCCGTGTATCCTCTGCACCTTAATTTTGAGAAACAGAATGCCCAGTAGTAAACACATGGGCAGAGACACGACCGTGTGTCTCAGCTGTGTAAAGGACATAGCCTTAGGACATGGGCGTGTGGCCAAGTCATGTGAAGTTTGCACCTTAAATGCGAAAATTAAATTCGCCACACGGCCTAACACACGGGTATGTGACTTGGCCGTGTGACCCTAATTTGTTGATGACGTCATAATTAGAGAGTTACACAGGTTAAGAACATGGGCATGTCCTCAGCCATACGGGCATGTTGACCACACGGCCTACCCATACGGCCGTGTGACTCTCCATAACATGAAAATTTTCTAAGTCTTGTAAAAATTTCAAAAGTTCTCAGTTTAGTCCCTAACCACTTCCAATGCATGTTTAGTGCCTCGTGGACTCGTTTAAGGGACAGAATGCTTGTGTATGAAAAGTTTTGCATTGGATGAAATTTTATGGCTTGATTTTGCATGGATGTTTATGTTTAAGTCTGGTAACACCTCGAACCTTGTCCCGGCGTTAGATACGGGTAAGGGCTGTTACAGAACTATACATATATCGTATACAAAAACATTCGGAGTTGAGGGTGTCAGAGGCCTCAGGATTTGTGCAAGCTTAATTTTTTAAAGTTTTTTAGTGTATTAGAAGGTTCTTAGAAGATCAAATTTCTATACCTATATGGTGAGAAGCAAAATGAAGCACTGAATAACATTGAAGAATGTAACACCCTTTACCCGTGTCCGACGCTGGAACAGGGTAGAGGCATTACCAGACTTAAACATAAACATTCAAACGAAACTGAGCCATAAAATGTCGTTCATATTGAAACTATTCATTCACATGTATATCGTCCCTTATGTGGGCCTATAGGGCCCAAAACATACATTGAGAGTAGTTTGGGACTAAAATGAAAACTTTGGAACATTTAGAAAATTTTCATGTTTTGAAGAGTCACACGCCTGTGGTTACACATGCCCGTGTGGCTTAGGACATGCCCATGTCCTTAACCCTTGTAACTCTCTATTTATGACGTCATCAACAAAATGAGGTCACACAGCCAAGTCACACGCTCGTGTGCTAGGCCATGTGTCAAATTTAATTTTCCCATTTAAGGTGTAAACTTCACACGGACTGGGCACATGCCCATGTTCTAAGGCCATGCAATCCATACGGCTGAGACACACGACCGTGTCTCTACCCTTATTTCTACTACTGGACATTCTGTTTTGCAAAATTAGGGTGCAGGGGACACATGGCCTATTCACATGCCAATGGGCTGACCGTGTGTCACACACGGGTGCCTACAGACACGCTTGTGTGTCTACCTATGTGGACAATATATAGGCTATTTACCAAGCCAATTGCCACCCTGAAACATAAACACACAAGCACCAAAGCATAGGTATAATTCATGGCATATTTAAGCGACCAACATGTCCGCAACTAAGACATCATCACATCATTCTCACTACATTTCTAGCATACTTAACCAATCACGTACTCAACAACTCAAACCATGCAAATTACCACATCCATGAAATGCATCAACATGCCATATTACTTGTAATCAACATTAGCCAATATCAATTGGCCTTATAAAAAATGAATTAATTATCATCATAAGCCAAGACATTTGGCTAAACCAATATGACACATAATAAAAAGACCAAGTCCCTATACATACCATACTCAAATGTGTTAAAAATTGGTTATACCTAAATTTCCAATTGATAGTGTGATCGAGTCTTCGACGTCCTTCGATCTTTAAGCTAGCTTGGCGATACTATAAGAAAAATGGAAAAGAAAGAGGTGTAAGCATAAAGCTTAGTAAGTTTGCATGTAAATAATTAACAACATTAATCATACTTTATCATAAGCAATACATAATATGATTTATCACTAAGTCATCAAGCATCATAGATATATTTCAAGTCATGTCATTTGTATCATATACTATAAAACTCATGATCAAAACTAATTCATTCACTTTTCACCATAGTCTCATTGATTCATAATCTCAATATCCATAGGCTTTATGTACATACCTGTACCTTTTCAACATGATCATACCTTGTCACTTCTTTTGTCATAGTCTTTGAATTACCCGTTGAACCACTTGGAATACTAAAGGATACCCGAGAAATCTCATACACATAAAATGATGCCAATGCCATATCCCAGATATGGTCTTACATAGGATCACATATCGATGATGATAGCCTAGCTATGGTCTTACACGATGTCTCGTATCGATGCCATGTCCCAAACATGATCTTACACAAAATCTCATAACAATGCCATATCCCAGATATTGTCTAACACGTGATCACATGTCGATGTCATATCCCAGATATTGTCTTATACGGGATTTCAATAACCCTAATGTCATGACATTTGTATCCTATCTATTCCTAAAGTTCAATCTGGATTTCTAGATGTAGAAACTTTATCATTGAGTAATCATTTATCACATTCATAAAATAATTATACAATTCATATGTAACACCCCAAACCCGACCTAGAAGTTAGGCCCAAATCCAACGTGTCACATTGAAGTGTTTTTTGAAATCCAAGTTTTCATTAAAAACCCTTCTTGTTTAAAAGTTTGCGTAAAAACTTAATTTGTATTTGATCGATTCCAAACATGGTTTAAAAAAATTATTCTTTTTTTGAGACGTTATTACTTATAAAATCTTAACCATTGCGGAAGCTTAAATTAAAACAATTGTTGTTTTGGAAAAACTCATTTCTACCTCTAGTAATTATCAAAACCACAATTAAAATCCCAAATTTGTAATCCAGAAGTTTAAAAGCCTTATTACAACCCAAATGGAAACAATTAAAAATGAAATAAATGTAACTACTAATATATTAAATAGCTTGCAGTGTGGCCCCCTCTGAGTCCTCCCCTACTTCGAGCCGCCTACTGAGGGTCACCTGAAAAATTAAAAAGAGGGAGTGAGTTTCGAAACTCAGTGTGTACGACCCTCATCAAACAAATAATCATGCAACGATCAGATTGGGCCTAAGCCCTATTCAATATCGGTGGCCTTTGGGCCTTAGCCCATAGTGGCCTCAGTTGGGCTTGAGCCCATATCACAATATATGGTGGCCTTTGGGCCTTAGCCCATAATAGCCTCAGTTGGGCACGAGCCCATATCAGATATATCAGAATCATATGCATAATGCAAGATGTATGCTTTCCCATCCCATCCAACCCTGCACTTCTCCCTTCCAACCCTACACTACCTGCGAGGAATAAATCACTCGCGCCATCCCTACACTTACAATGTTAGCACCGGTTGCGGCACTAACTCAATCATTGCAGCGGAGCTGCTCGGTGGCTTAAAAGCCTACGGTGGATCCACAGTCGTTAAGCGACCGTGCGGCCCTCAAATACACTTCCTCTGATCAATAACCCCAATCCCTATACAACATAATAATGCATGAATGCAACAGATAACATTTAACATACATAAGTCATGCTCATGACACACATGAGTATTTTCGTCATTTCTTACCCAGGGGTATTTCAGTAATTCTACCCTACAGGGGTATTTCAATAATTCTACCCTACAGGGGTATTTCAGTAATTCTACCCTACAAAGTTATTTCAGTAATTCTTAGCAATAGGGGTTTTAATTACAATCTTTGGCCCGTCAACAAGTCCTCGTTATAACATCCTAAAACAGGGCCTAAATGGAACAGAGGTTGTGAAACCACAAATCTGAGATAGAAAAGTTTATTACGATGAATTATCATGATTTATCGATTGACTAGATGCATGTGTTAGACTACCGATAAGAAATTTTATAGATTGCATGTTTAATTTGTCTATTAGAGCTTATTTGTAAAAGTTGCTGTAATAGCCTGATTTAGGGCCTAAACGGAACGATAGTTTCGGAACCATGAATCTCAGGTCAAAAAAAATATTTCGATTTAGTTTTAAGGTTTATTTATTGATTGAGTAATTGTGTGAAAATTTAGCGAAGAAATTTTATGTATAGGTGCCTAATTTGATAATTAGGACTAAATTGTAAAAATTGTAAAATGTGAGTTCTAGATGTTAAGGGGATTTAATTGAAATGAGTTCTTAAAGTGGAGGTCCTTATTTAGTAATTAGACCATTGGATAATTTGGTGGACAAAAATGGGCATGAATAGGACAAATTTGAAGGAAAAGCCTTTAAGGGCATTTTTGTCATTTGGTAATTAAAAGAATTAAAAAGGGAAAATAAAGCCAAAATTGGTTCATCTTCTTCATGGAGGCTGAATATAGCATGGGGGAAGCCATGGTTAGGGTTTCCAAGCTTTCCAAGCTCAATAGTAAGTCCATTCTAGCCCCGTTTTTAATATTCTTTACGTTTTTAGAATCTCGATAGCTCGATAAAGCTTATTCTACCCATAATTTAGGCTAGGGTACATATTTGGAAAAATACCCATAGGTGAAAAGTGTTTATTTTGATGTTTTATGATAGAATATGAGGTTTTAAATTATGCTAGACAACTTGTGCTACTCGGTTTTAAGTAAAAACGAGTAAAAGGGCTTAATCGGTAAAAATACCTATTGTTCATAAGTACATGTTATAGTGGGAATTTGAGGTTGATGTTGGTAAATAAATGATCAGCATGTCCTAAAACATAAGAATTTGGGATAAAGTTTAACTTCCGAGCCTTGGGGCAAAAGTGTAAATATGCAAAAGTTTAGGGGTAAAATTGTAATTTTGCCAAAGTTTAAGTTAGGGACTGTTTTGAATATTAAATTAATTAAATAAGTGAAATATGATGTTTTAGACCTTGGAAAACGAGATTTGGACCTAGAACAGGAGAAAAATTGAAAATTGGGAAAGTTGGTAAAATGGTCGTTTTAGCATCGAGGTAAGTTTATATGTTTAATAAGAAATTAATTATGCATATTTGGATGTTAAATTGGTATTTTAGCTATAAATATTTTAGTAGTGAATTTCAGATATAGTAATTATTGTTCGATAATAATTCGACATTGAAAAGATAAATTATAAAATGTTACATGTAAGCCCATATCTGAAATATGGCCTTGTATGATATTGTGAAAGTATAGAAAAACATAGTTTGAAGGGGATAAGTTGAATCGAAGAGGATCCGATAGATAAAAAGTATCAAAAAGCCCCGTTTGAACCTTAGGAATGTTTGGGATACGAATGTCATGACATTTGGGGTTATCAGACAGGACAAGAATAATCCATGTAAGTGCATATCAGACATATGGCTTTGGAAAGATAGGAATAATCCAAGTCCATATCAGACATATGGCTTTGGAAAGACAGGAATAATCCATGTAAGTCCATATCAGACATATGGCTTTGGAAAGACAGGAATATCTCATGTAAGTCCATGTCAAGAACATGGCATTGGCAGGCTATTATCAGGCAGGAAAACCTGAGTATCCTTAGTATTCCAAGTGGTTCAACGGGCTAACGTACATGTTAAATTACAGGAGGGTTCAGGTAAAGAAATGATAAACAGGTCCAAGTGAGTTCGTAAGAACACCATAGTTATTAGTTGAGGAAACTTTCAACAAAGGAAAGGTAATTTATGTTTATGAGTTTTCAGTTTACACCATGAGAATGACATAAGTTGAAATATCTGAATATCAGGAAGGAATATGACTATGATCAGTGAGATGATGTAGGCATGCAAGGGAAATTAGTAAGTGATGAGCCTATAGTATATAAAGCCTTTGGTAAGGCCACAAATAAGTAAGTTGGGAAAATAAGAATTTAGCAGTATTTATTCAAGCTGAAACAACTTAGTAATAAGCTAAATTTATTGTTACTGCTTATTACTTTAAATGTGAACTTACTAAGCTTTATAAGCTTACTTCTTTTCCTTTCCCATATTTCAGAGTACTTAAAAGCAAGCTCGGGTTGGAGGTCGTTGGAAATCGCTTCACACTATCGACTGTCAAGTTACCAAATGGGTATCTTCATTTACAAATGTCCTAGTTTATGGCATGTATAGGGACTTAATATTTAGTAAGTGTCAATTATGATATGGCCAATGTATGGTAGGTAAATATTTGATAAGGATTAGATATTGAAATAGCTAATTAAGAATATGCTTTGATGTTATGTATGCCTAAATGAAAGTGAATACATGGAAATCATGAAAAAGTGAAGTTAGCATTAAAATAGTATTAGATAACAGCAGTGACGTGAATTTGAAAAATTACTAAAAAATAGTAGACATGGAATTAGATGGTGAGTGAGATATAAAATTAAATCTTAATGAGTCTATTTCCATGTGAAAGAAACAGGGGAAGCAAATGAGTTGTAAATTATGAGTTATAAGAATTTGAGTGAGACTGCTCCAGATTGATTTCGCGATCCCCTGTTCTGACTTTAAAAATTCACCATAAATTTTACATAAATAATTAGAAGTTATAGTTTATATTCCTAGATTCCTTATTGAGCTAGTTTGTAATAAAACAAGCAGCATTGTTATTTGAATTTGGTACTGAGAGAAATCCATTTCGTAGTGAACAGAGGTCAGGGCAGTTGAGCAGTGAAACAGGGGAAACTTTAAATAATAAACTGTACAAATTGGCTGAGTCAAAAATTCTAGAAAAAAACTAGTAAGAACATATATGAGTCTAGTTTCAAAGAAAATTTATGGAATTGAATTTCGATTGCAAAACTCGAGTTATGACTTTTTTTACCGATAGTGACGCAGTTGGACAACATTATTATGGAACAGGGAAATGATATGTTTTGTTCAATTCAAGTAATCGGGAAATTTTCATTAATCTTGGTTGGTCCCAAATCATTTCAATTGTATGATTTAGGGTCTCGATGACCCTTTTTAAGGACATATTGAATGAATGAAAATAAATTAATTTTAGAAGCAAATTTTATACCCAGGTTCAGTAAGTTAAGTCCGGTAATGCCTCACGCTCGACTCCGACAACTGTCTCGGGTAAGAGGTGTTACACTCGTTGGTTAAAGTGAACGGACACTATGCACCAGGTAGGATTCTAGAGAATAGGAGGTGGGTCATTAAGACCGCTTAAGTACCAAGCTCTCCCTAGATCCAATCCTAGACATGCATATGCCCATTGCCACACTCTAACCTTACGACTTGTCCACAGGTGTACTTGGTAAATTAATTAAGTCTTATGCCCGTTTAAGGATTTATTAGAAACTAGGCCTAAAATTCCATTATAAAACCCTAACAAGTCTACATGCTTTCATACATTCATATAGCTCACTCCGGCCCAATCACACTTATATGGCCCATTAGGCCCAATCAATTTATATGACCCATTAGGCCCAATCACATTTATACAGCCCTTTAGGCTCAATCACACTTATGTGGCCCATCAAGCCTGAATTCATTCCAAACCATTCAACAAACCTAATCAGTTCATTACATTTTACCAAATTATCAATTTTTGCTTATTTTGGCTCACAGGCCCGTCAGGCCTATTTGGCCCATTCTGGCCCAGTTGGCCAAAACATGGCCCAAATCCAAGAGATCGCTCATGGGGCCTCTGCTAACATATCAGTTTCCCTCATATGAGTGTTCACGCACTCGCATGACTACCGTAGCCAAACTTTCGGCTTTTCGGCATTTTAGCTTTTCGATTTTTCGGGATTTGTCGATCTATCGTGTATGTGTAGTGTATATACACACCTGATTTCGAAGAAAATTGACCAATCCTGCGAACAATCAACCTACAGTAGCCCAAACGAAACTTTAATCTTATAGTCTGGCTTACAAGCCATCACTGTCAAATCTCTATGGTATTCGACCAACACTGACACAAAACCACCATCCACTTACCTTTGCCGAAATCTAGCCAATAGATCTAAATCGCTTCGCTATGACTATCCACCATCCACCCTTCACGTGATTGACTCCTACGAACGGCTAAGAACACAGATAGCCAAGAAGAAAGAACTTTAGTCAGTTTTCAATGACAAGTTTAAGGCTGATTAGTATAAGAAACCAAGCAGTTTCAACTTTTCCCCAAAACACTTAAAAGAAAAGAGTACTTACTATGGTTTAATCTTGGTTATCCTAAAATCATAGTGCCTTGAAAGGGAGTACTCGCTTCGAGAACAAGCAAGAACAATGAAGAAGAAGAGGTATGTGAATGGGTAAAGGAGATATAGGTTTAGAACAAAAGGAATAGGATAAGAAGTGTGAAAGAGAAGAAAAGAAAAAAAAGATTATGTGTACAGAGATTCAGTCAACAAAATGAATTATAATATGGGAAGAATATATACAACAGCGGAAAAGAATAGATAGGGAAAAGAGATGAGAGTATTCGACAAAGGCAAAAAGAAAGAAGAAAATACGAATACAAAGAATTGGAAAAATTCCCCATGGAGATGCAACAAAAATAAATGAAACAAATGCCCTTACCTGCCCATACGACACATATATATATACACTAAAAAAATAAATAAAATAAATAAATTAAGAAAAACCTACACTCTCTAATTGACTCAAACTTATCACCAAATCAATTCCATCTAACTTCCTTGATTTATGCCATAATTTTATCCAACAATCAATTTAAAATCAATTCCAATTCCTTCACCGAACAGCAACTTAAAACCATGCCTGAGCAGCAAAAATTTAAACTCTTATTTGCACCTACTACTACTCGAACTCTTGTCCCCTCCCCAGGCGCTCTATCTGTCATAATTCATCCTCAACTCCTTTTAAGGCCTATTAATATGCAACTAGGTAATTATAAAAAAAACCCAAAATTCTGCACCTGCTGCGACTTGAACCCAACACCTCTCCTTACTCCTAGCGCCTCTTACCACTAGGCTAAGCACACCCTTTGTGATATACTTTAACTAAAATTATTTATAAGGCCTAACACCTAAGTCTTCCTAAGGAAGCAAAATTTGATATTTTTGCTAGAGCCCTAGATTGAGCTCAAAACTTTTCTCACACTACCAACCCTTCTTAATTCACTTAAATATTAAACTAAACATGCAATAATTTTATTTTTTATTTTTTTTGCACAACAAAAATCCAATTTTTTTCCAACACACGAAACCCATCTCTTCTAGGCCCAAAATTTGGGGTGCTACATCATATAATATCAAAACATTAAATATTTAATAATGTAATCTTGCATTATTTACCCACAAACTTACCTCGGTAACAAAATATGACTAGTTATACAATTTAGTCCGCAACTTTGTTCTTTCCTCAGTTTAGGTTCGGACTCCGCTCCTCTTGATCTATAATAGCAAATTTCATTTATTTAATCATCACATTGTTCAAATCAGCCCATAGATCATACTTTTGCAAAATTATAATTTTGCCCCTAAACTTTCACATATTTGTAACTTAGTTCCTAGGCTCGTAAAACGAAATACACTCATTTCTTTGTTTCTTAAGCCTAACCGAGCCTATATCATACTTATATCAGCCTACATTTTCTTTCAATTCAGATTTTTACCACCTATTTTACAACTTTTACAAAATGGTCCCTTTTAGGTGTTTTCATGAAAAATCACTTAGTAAAAGATATTTATCACACATTAAACTTTCATATTCCTTCATTAAATATCAAAATACATGCATGTCACACATGGGTAAATTTTTGAACATGAACCCTAGCTCAAAATAATGGTAGAAATAGCTAATTCTATTTATGACAACTTCAAAAATGTAAAGAACATTAAAAACGGGGCTAGGATGCACTTACTTGTGAGCTTGAAAATGTCAAAAACCTTAGCTATGGAGGGCTTAGAATTTTTGGCACCTACTTGGAGAAGATGAGAAACTTTTTGCTTGATTTTTCCCTTTTTATTAATTTATTAACCAAATGACCAAAATGCCCTTTTTACTAAACTTTTAAATTTTACTCATGCATGCCCATTTTTGTCCAAAAATATAAAAATTGGGCAAATTTCTATTTAAAGACCCCTAATTAATAATCCAAAACTATTTCATACTTAAAGCTTCTAGAATCTCATATTTTGTAACTTTTGCAATTTAGTCCTAAAAGTCAATTTGGACTCTTATTTACAAAATTTTTTCATGAAACTTTCACACAATCATGAAAACATGTCATGAACCTCAAAACAATCATAAAACAAATATTTCTACTTCAGATTTGTGGTCTTGAAACCACTATTCCGACTAGGCGCTATATCAGAATATTACAAAGAAAACTCATTTCATCATAAGAAATAGAAAATTCCGAAAGCTCATATGAATATTATACATTCAATGCAAATAATTTGAGTGTCTACTCAAAATTCCCAAAATGAGTTATGGAAAGAACAACCCCTTCCTTGACACCTCCTTATTGGAAAATTTCCAATTCAAACCATCACGAAAATAATAAAGAAAACAATTAACAGTTGATGAAAAGTGAATCTAATAGCTAAAATGAACTTAAGAAAATTGAGTTCTTAAGTGGGTAATCAGGGAAATTCTATAAGCATAATAAAATATGTCTAGCTCACATTGTAATATAACATCAGGAGATCAGATTTTTGCTCCATTTTGTTTTCGTAATTCCTCATAGACTATTATTAAACAAATATTGAAAGACTAAATTTCTAATTGAAGCATTCCAAATTATTTTGAAAACATTAAGAAACAAAAGTTGGTTCCAAAAGTCCCATTTTCTTAATCTTATCCTCACTTTACCAGTCCATTTCAACCAGTAGATAAAACAAAACATAAACCATAAATAAGCAATTATAATAAAAACCAATAGCACATAGGGAAGGAGTTACCTGAGGTAGAGAAATGAGTAGATGGGCTAATTGATGTGGATTGTGCAGAAAGAGAAGAGAAAGCTAAACTAAGCAAAGAAGACAACCACTAAAAGTTTTCTTTTTCTTAAGGTATATATTAAAATAATCCCTCAATTAATGCAAAAATCAGTTGACAAAACAAAGATAAATTTCGAGTATTTTTTCCTCTTCAAATTAATAAGATAACAAGAAATACTATTAACTAGTGACGACAAAACGAAGCTTTTAACTAAGGGAAAAAGCTTATCATGCTCACATATATTCCCACCATTATTATCAAACTTAGATATGACACTAAAAATGCAAATAAACCATGTAATCCATGCAGTTTTTCAGACTAGTTACCATCCTTATCACATACTTACATACACCCACAGAACACAAGAAGCACATTTCGGCATTAATTTTACCTCCACGCCTCCTGCAAAAACAACTCCAAAAATCTTAAAATCGGGAAAGAAATGTTTAAGGTTCACATTTTGACATTTTTTATTATACCCTAAACCATCATATTGTGAAACTGTCCCAATCGCACTCCTATTTGATTGACCTCGCACCAACCAAATACTAGCGAATTAAAAATAAATATATTGGGCTTACACCTTCTAGTTGACCCACTAAAGTTGTTAGCAAGCACCACTCGAGTAACAATTTGGAAATTATGCTTTAATTAGCGAGCAATAAAGAGCTTAAAACTGTGACATTGGATGCAAATTAACTTTCCCTAAATCAACTAATCAAAAGACAACAAAAGCCCCCATCCTTAATAAAACCTAACCCTAGATATAGAGGGTGTCAAGGAAATCTATAAATTTCAAGCTAAATCAAAGACGAAATATTATTTCCCTGCAAATTCAATCCCAAAAGGTAAAAGATTAATGGATCAAACACTTGGCATGCATGTACATAAAGCTTCTTTGCACAAAACAAGAATTACTAAAATTATTAGAGCTTTCTTTGTTTTTTTCTTTTTTAAGTAAAGCAAAAGTTATTAAAAATTATCTAAACTCTTTGGATGTGTACAATAAAGAACAACTTCTTCAACCTCTAGAAAATCCAAAAAAGGTAATGGATTACACAAAACCTTATTGATTAGATACTCCGTAACAAGTTCTTCATCTATAGGTAAAAATCGAAACTCAACTGGAATTGGATTATTTAATTTATAATAATTTTCTTTTTTTTCGACTCAATTTTCAATCTGCAATCTTAATTCAAACGATTCAGTTCATGCTCATCGCACCATTGTTGGTGCATGATTTAGATTGTAGCCTAGTTGGGATATAGGTGATTAAAGCAAGAGGAAGAAAGTTTTGTGGTGAAGAAAAAGATCAAAAAGTGGAGTGTTTGGAGAGCAAACCTCCCTAAAGAGAGTTTCTAAAAATATATATAAGAAGTTTTTTTGGGTTTAATTTTGAGGATTATGATATATTTTATTATAATTCTATAACAAATTTATATAATTGTATATGGGCTTATTATATAAAAAAATCCGTTTGAAAATAATTCAATTATCAATTGAGTCTTTAATCGAATTTAAGCAATTAAATAAGCTCTTGAATCCCAATTTTTTATGGACGCCCCTTAATTCCGTAAACTTTGCCTCATGATCTATCAGTGTTAGACCACATGGAAGAATCTAGTAATTTTTATTAATTTTTTGAAAAAATATAAAAAATTATACATTTTATAAAATATTTTTAAAAAAAGTTGTTTTTTATAAAATGTAAAAAGTAAAAATTAATATAACTAAAACCTAAAATATAATAATAATAAAGCTTGTTATAGCTGTTAGATGGGAGGACCAATATAAAAAGCAAACAACTACATTGTGTTTCCTCCCTTTTTATTTCCATTATGTCTCTCTTATCGTGACTCCCTTTTTTACATTGGAGTAGAGAAAATCGTTAAAATAATCACACTAATTATAAATAGAAAATCAACATTTTCGGAAAACATAAAAACAAAGATGACAACTACTATAAATTAATTACGGTAGTAAGGACTGTCGTAACCATTTTTTGAAAAAAATGGATGTCGACTTAAAAAGGAAAAAGAGAAGTCGCCACCAATCTTTTTAGGTGTGATTGGATCACCTTATAAAATGTTTTGATCTACGAAAAATTTGAGAAAACGGGCTCGGGAGTCGGTTACGCGCGGGGAAGGATTAGCACCCCCGCGACGCCCAAAATCGGTACCAAATTGAGCAATTTTCTGTCTTAAGTCGAAATTTAGAAAGATTTAAAAGTAGGATTCCTTTTTTTGAAACAGGGATAACTTGAGTAGAAAAGTCGAGATTCTTTCGCCTCGGAAGAATACAATTATCACATCCAGCACAATTGGACACGAGATTCGTGAATTCTTTGAAACTAGAGATGTCTCGCGAGTTGCAAAACTTTGTTTAGAAGGGTATTTTAAGTATTTAGTCGGACGAGAAACCGCAACCCAGCACGTTAGGGCACTATTTCCCGAATCTCTAAATACAAAAACATTGCCTCGTTTTTGGAACATTTTTAATAAAATTTGAGATGATTTGGGTTGAAAAATCGAGATTCTTTCGCTTCGGAAGAATACGAACATCACATCCAGCACGATTGGACACGAAGTTCTTGAGTTCCTCGAAACTAAAGTTATCTCGCAAATTGCAAAATTTAGGAGGGTATTTTAGGTATTTAGACGAATGAGAAATCGCAACCCAGCACGTTAGGGCACTATTTCCCAGATCTCTAAATACGAAAATATCGCCTCGCTTTTAAACATTTTGGATTGAATGAGATATATATTTTGAGAATGATATAGAAATGTTTGAACATAATATTGGAATATTGTGATGATAATTGCAATGATATTTAGTAAAAGGATGATATAGAAAGGTGTGTTTTAAAAGAGTGTATACGTAGTAAGATATATGTATATAATAAATTGCATGACATGGTTAGGACAAAGTATATTCACGAGACTGAAAAGAGTATGAATACTATGACATTAAAGATATGCATGAAGGTATATAAGTGTACGCAGGATATAATATTTGAATTTTATATGATATAATATAAAAAATATAAGGCTAATAAAATGTAAAATACGTGTTTATAAAAGTACGATACATAATATATAGATGTGATGTATGTGTAGATATAGTATTGGAGCTGAATATATATATGATATACAAGGACATATATGTGAATAAGATAGCACGAAACGATATGGAATAATACGTATAATATGTGCATGAAGGATAAAATATTTGAAAGTACAAGTGTATAGTATAATATGTATGAGGTGATAAAGATGCGAAGGACAGTTTATGCATGATACATATATATATATTTTGAAGATCATATGCGTAATGTACGAAGAATGTATGATATATAAAAGGGTGCATTATTTAAAAGACATAATATATGTGAGAACATATAGATATTAATATTAAGATATGGTAAAAGATAGTACTAAAAATATATATAAAAGAATGTATAAATATAATATTAAAAAAAAAAAATATATATATATATATATATATATGCAAATACAATATACACATAATACATATAGAGAACTATTAATATGAAACCTAAATGTATAATGATATTAAAAAATATAATATTAGTATTAGACATATAGTAGTTAAAATATATGTATAAAAAATAAAAAATATTTATGTAACAAAAATAGAATATATATATATATATACACATATATATGTATATAATATATACTATACATAATATATATGAAAACATTGAGAATATGTATATATAATAAGTGCATAAAATGTTTACAATGGTAAGTAATAATAGGATGATAATAATGACAATAACAATTAAAGTAGATATTAATAATAATAATAATAATAATAATAATAATAATAATAATAATAATAATAATAATAAAACCGAAAATAAAGGAAAGAAAAAGAATAATAATAAGAAAAGGGGTCCAAATTGGGTTCAAATTGAAACTTTCGGGCAGATTTAAAATTAAAAAACGATCGTGGAGGACCTATTTGAACACGGGATCAACATAAGGGGACCAAAGCAGCAATTTCCCCGAGCTTTTAAAATGCAGCGTTGCAAAGGGGACCAAGTTGAAATACGTAATAAATTATCGGGGTCAATTTGAGAGCTTTAGAAACTTAATTGCAGATCACTAGGAAAGCGGA
The DNA here is from genome assembly GCA_020496765.1 of Gossypium stocksii. Taxonomy (NCBI): domain Eukaryota; kingdom Viridiplantae; phylum Streptophyta; class Magnoliopsida; order Malvales; family Malvaceae; genus Gossypium; species Gossypium stocksii. The sequence continues at coordinate 86,125,609 of CM035629.1, forward strand.
GGGGCTAAGTGCGCAAATAGCCCCTCCGGCTGAAAAACACGCGGACCTTAACCGGTTCGGGTTGGATCTCGGATCGGATCTCCGAAACGACGTCGTTTTGGGGTTAAAACGCAGCCCCCAAAACGACATCGTTTTAGGGGACTATAAATAGGCCAAGTTGGTTAAAAAAAATCATTTTAAACGAGTGGGAGAAAAAAAGAGGAGAGAGGGGAGAGCAGGGGTGCCCGGAGCGATTTCCGGTGGTCGGTCCGACCACCGGCCGGTCACCAGACCGCCGCGCCGCCGCCGGTGCCGGCCACCGCCCACGGTGTTCAGAAAGGTAAAAATTTTTGCTTTTATTTATTTATTTTTTTATACCCTTTTTTACTATTTATAACGTATTTTTGAACTAAAAAAAGAACTGAAGAGTAAAAAAGGGATTCGAAGCAAAATATACCTCTGAGTTCTGATTTTGGGTTCGTTTGGTATTTTGGTTCACTGATTTGGTGCTATTCCGTCGTTAGAGCCACTGCTTTTGTATTATTAACCTATTATTCTGATTACCAAATGTTCTCTGCTTTGTATTGATTTGAAAAGAAAATGTAAAAAAAGAAGAAGATCCTTACAACATATTTCAATCGGCTTTATATAGCCCTTTTACACTGATTTTCTATTATTTCTTTTCTGCTTGCTGTCCTTTCTTTTAATTTCTTGCAGGTACAAAGGCGGTGGCATGGGCGGTGGATGTGACCAGATGCCAGTGCAAGTGGGGTGAATTGATGCTAGGGCGGCAGTAGTTAGGTCTAGGGTTTAGGTTTTCTTTGTTTTTGATTTGGGCTGTATCGTTGGGCTAGGGGATAGTGATGTAATGGGTTAAATGGGTCTTAAAGTTTTGGGTCTTGTACGGGTTTCAATTTAGGGGTTGATTTTGTAAAATGGGTTACGGGTTTGGTTAAATGGGTATGAGTTGTAATTGGTTTTAAATTATAAAAGGGGTTTGGGTTAGGGGTTATCATGTGGGCCAAAATTGGCCTATAACAAGGACAAGTCACTTCCATAGTTTTTAGTTAGTTGTTTCCTTTATTCAATTTTTTGCGTCAATAAAGAATCCACAGTCTCTCTTTGCAAAAGTTTGGGGATTTCACTTTTTTTTTCCAAAACAAAAATAAAAGTTGTAGTTATATGCTTCTCCCTTTGACCACATTTACATAGATTTAAAAGAGAAAATGATCATTTTTTTTTAATTTTTTGTTGATTTTCTTCATTCAATGTTTTTCAGTTTGGAAACAAAAGAGGAAGAGAAAAACAAAAAATTGTCGAGTGCAGATGATGCTTTAAAAATAGAAAAATAAAATTTTATGTAAAAGTAAAAAATGATATAAAATCATTTAAAAATATAAAAATATAATTTTTTTTAAAAAAAATTTATAATCTTCTAAACAAATATAACAAAAATTATCATATTTCACAATGTGGCACAACCTTAACATGCCACATGGCGAATTTAATACCTTTAAAAGACGAGGACTTAATTGATTGCTTAAATCCAATTTAAGGTTCAATTGAGTGATGTTTTCAATTGATAGCTCACTTTATTATTGAATTATTTTAAATGGATTTTTTTTATAATAAGACATATATAAATTATTTTAAATGGACTTTTTTTTATATAATAAGACATATATAAATTATTTTAAATGGGCTTTTTTTTAATATAATAAGACTTACATATATAATAAAAATAGTGAGAAAATTAACACTTATTTATAATGTAAGTGTGAGATATGAAAGTATTTCATAGTCAAAGTGTGATTTATGACACTTACTTTTATCTAAAGAAATAAAATATTTTTTTTTAAATTTATTATTTCCATTTAAATCTAACCACATCCTAAAATAAATCAAATTATATATATTTTTATTAATAATGGCCCCACATCTTACGAGTTTTTTACATAAATAATATGAAATAAATAAATATATACGAAAATAAGATAATAAGAATAATATTTACGGGAATGGGTAAATTAAAAAGTGGAATACAGGTGCCACTTGACCAATCGGCAGTACCACTTTATTTTTAATAAAAAAATATTTTTTTTGTGTGTAACTAGCTCAATTAGTAGCACCTGTATTTTATACCCCAAATACAAGTTTTTTTCAATATACGGGAAGTAAAAAAAATTTTTTTATCTGGTTCCACTGATGTGTCAAGCGACACCCAATTTTAAAAAAAAAAATTAACTAAAAAATTTCATGTTTTAATTTTTTTTCTAATATTAAAAACACGAACTTGTGACCATCAGGTCACTTTCATGTCAACTGCTAGGCTAGTGCTGCCTGATAGCTTGACTGCACTAGCCTGACGGCTGACACGAAAATAACCTATCGATCACAGATTCGTGTTTTTAATACCAAAAAAATTTAAAATACAAGGTTTTTTTTTTTTTACTTACTTTTCAACTAAAAAGAACTTAAAATAATTTTTTTTTATTATAAAAGGGGCTAGTTTGGTCCCCAACCCCTGTACATTCATTTTAGATTAAAAGAGATTCACGGTCCCTCCTCCCCTTCTCCCTCCCTCCCTCCCTCCCCAACACAATCGGGTAAGTTTTCTTTCTTCCCTTCCTTTGTTTTTTTTTTTTTTAATTATTATTGTTAAATAATAATTTAATTTGTTAAAGTATGTTATATTTTCTACTAAGAAGTTACTATTTAATTTTTTATCCCAAAAATTAAATAAAAAGTATGGTTAAAATTTTTAGTGTAATTAATTATATTAATAGGTTTTTGTACAAATTAATTTATATATTTAATTTTTTTATTATATTACAAACATTTAGAATTGTGTTACAAACATTTAAAAAGTGGTTGGTTTGGTCCCTAACCCCCCACACAGAGAATTTAAGTTGAATGTTCCCTCACCCCAACACAACCAAGGTATGTTTCCTTCATTTTCTTCTATTGTTTTTCTTTTTTTTTTAATTAATATTGTTAATAATAATTTAATATTGTTAAAGTATATTATATTTTTTTAAGAAGTTACTATTTAATTTATTATCCCTAAAAATTAAATAAAAATATGATTAATTTTTTTAGTATAATTAGTTATATTAGTAGGTTTTTGTACTAATTAATTTGTATATTTAATTTTTTTTATATTACAAACATTTAGAATTGTGTTAAAAGTTTAATTTTTATAGTGCAAAGCGTCATTTTTATATTGTTATTTGTTAAGTCGAATAAGAAAATTTTTCACAGTTTTTGCAGATATCGATATAAGTTTTCTAATTACTATAGAAGGTCATACAGTTAGGACGATCCATTTACCGGTAAGAGAATGTTCTAATGTTTTACGTATTTTTTAGCATAGTTGCACGTGATTTTTTTATTTAATTTCATATTCTTAACCAATTTCATAATATGATTAGGGCCCGTACCGTGTGGCAATGGTTCCAACTACTGGCCGGACGTACAAATTATGCTTTACTTAGATGCCGTAGGATTTAGATCAACGGCATTAATCTGTATATTTGAGCTAAAGACCGACTTAATATCGACATTAGTTGAGCAGTGGCGCCTAGATATGCACACATTTCATTTATCGTGTGGGGAATGTACCATCACATTAGAGGATGTGGCAATGCAGTCAGGGCTTCCTGTGGATGGTGAAGCGCTAACCAATATAAGCGATATAGTAAATCCTATGGCTCTCTGCTATCATTTGCTTGGATGCTCTCCTTGTGATAGTACTGAATTATTTACGACTTTAAAATTTTCGTGACTGAGGCCAAATTTTGAAACATTATCGGATTACGCAACTGAGATAGAGATGATACAGGCTGCTCAGGCTTATATAATACAGCTTATGGGGGGTACTTATGCCGGATTCCAATAATAATAAAGTCCACTTGATGTACCTACGTTTACTTAGTTCATTGCAAGGTGAATGTTCATACAGTTGGGTTTCGACAGTACTAGCCATGCTATACCGTGAGCTTTGTTAGGCAAAAAAGCACAAAACTGTTGATATAGGTGGCTGCCTGATACTGTTACAATCTTGGGTGCTATATAAGATGTCATTTCTAGTATTAGTAGGTCACCAAATACATGTGTTCCCACTTACGAATAGGTAAAAATATTAAACTTAGGCTAAGATTTTTTCCATGAAATGATTTTCTAATGAGTTTGGTTTATATTTTTAGATGATATAGTTGTCCGAACATTAGAAAGTCGGAAACACTCATTATATACTGATAGATGATCGAGGGATACATAGGGGATGGGGTAATTTTCTCAAAATTTTAAATTATATCAATGTCATGTAATTAGTTTAATTATTAAATTACATTGTAGTTAGTATTATAATCATGTGTTTATTTGTGTAGTTTGTGTGAATGCAGTATATTGTGACAAGAATGGGAAACATGCAAAGAATTGGGTGTTAAAGCATCAACCATGTATTGTGTTGTGGAATGCTTGGGTGGAGAGAAAGCCTAATTTAGTCTAATGTTATCCTAATTTCACTCCCTTGAGGGACTACCAGGCGTGGTACATAAATAATGGGTTTCCCTACTTATACGGTGGTCGATTGATGTTAGTCTCCCCACATACGGAACGATGAGGATACTTGGTCGACAACCAACGGTCTCTGTCACCGGAAACATTTCATAATGTCGAGAATAATTAAATGTTCATGGTTCTTGGTTTTCGGCTATTGATCGCCATTGCCTTCCTAACATGCTCAACGTACACGAACCTTGCACTAATTTAATTTACTTGTTTGAGCCTCATTCTCAGAATCAATGTGGCCAACCAGTAGAAAATTACTGAGAATACAGATGTAATTGGGAGATGTCGTGTACGCTTAAATACCACGTTAATGCCCTCCGCTAAATTGGTGGTCATATAACCATATCTAGAACTGTTATCGAAACTTTGAGCACATTGCCAGGCTCCATACTCCCAAACCACTGTTGTAATGTATTAGTAGTTTGACCATGCATATTAGCTTCGAAGTCAGCCCATCTTCATCTGAATCGATATGGCTCCACCTTATATTTTGAACCATTACAACATGTTATGTGTCGTTTGGCAATCTGTAAACATATGGGAAAAAATGAGACAAATAATTGCCCATCCTCACAACTTGTCTTCGCTAATTCGCATTTTTTAATTCCTTGTGGAAGTTCACCGCAATGTGCCTGATGCAGCAGATAGATCTCCATAGAACACTCGATGGCTTGATTGCAGCAACTAGCCCATTTGATTTATCTGAAATGATGCAAACGTTGTCTTGAGTGACAACATATCTCCGCAAGTTCTCCATGAAAAATTGCCATGACTCCGAGTTCTCTTCTTCAACAGTGACAAAGGCAATCAGTAGAATGTTCTTGTTCTCATCTTGTGTAACCACAATAAGGAGGATCTGCGTATATTTCTCATAGAGTCAGGTCCCATCTACTTGTACAAGCCACTTACAGTGGGGAAATGCCTGAATGTAGGGACCGAATGACAAAACATTTGATGAAAAATTCTTTTCCCTAGATGTAGTTGGTTGCACTAGTCATGATAAGGTAACGTATGCAACTTAACGACAATCCCTAGAACGTACTCTTGCATTACAACAATCCACCCTTGGAGTTTGTTGTATGAAGCATCTCAGTTTTCGTACAACTGATCCATGGCCATCTATTTAACCAACCATGCCTTCCAGTATGAAACTCAGTAGTAGAACTGTTCTTGTATTTCAGTAATCAGCACCGATACAGCAATGGTAGGGTCATCTTTAACCATTTTTAATATGTAATTACAGATGGTTTTTGAGTCAATCTTTCAGTGGTCATATGTCATACGAGTAGAAGTGTATGTATGAGGCCCAACAAATTTCCATATCTCTCACTATTATGACCTTTGGAAAAATGCAGCTCGTACCCGCCACTGGCACCATTCTGTTAACTTCCAACACTCAGTAACATAGATCATCGATTTATAGTCAGCCACCCTATAGTCGATAGAAACCTTTAAACTGTGTCTCTTGATGGCATTGACACACTCGTCCGATTTAGGATCTTTTAACATGTCCAAATACTCAGGGAACTCGGAAGCATTCGTTATATCAGGATCGACGATAGACATATGGGCCCAGTATCATTGCGTATGACCATGCCACGACTCAAGTTTCCAACCGAAGGGGGGTGATCATTTTTACCATCCGTCTTTCGTTGTCAATATCCTCTAGGACATCATCTAAATCGGGATCACTAAAATCTTCACCTTCGTGATCAGAACAATCATTATTATCGGATTCATCTTCACCAAGCATATTGGTTTCAATAATGACAAGAGGTATATGTAATCCACCACCGTACTAATTTGAACATCCAATGTTGAGTCAATGTTAAAACCGTGCACAGACTACCTGGGAACTTCTATATATAGGTTTTCAACTCCATGTTGTTGACTTAACTGTGTTACATTTTCAATGGACTCCACATCTTCTAACTCAATAAATAATTGAATCAGTTTAGTGTTCAACCTCCCTGGCGGGTAATACAATGCGACCATTGTCTCAACGTTGTCATTGTCCAGAAGTTTTATCTCAGTAAATTTGATAGGATTTGATGAAACTGGAAATTTGTAGAACAGTTTCATCATCCTCCTTCTACAATGCTGGAAATTTTTTTCACTAACCTTCTCTTTCATATCACCGATGGATACATTCCTATCGAATCTCATCCTCATTTTTTGACAAGTTTCAAAAAAACAATCAACAGTTGTTTCTAAAATAACACCATTAAAAGGAATTGCTATAAAAAATTGATTTTCCATTTTGTTTTTAAACTAAAAAAATATAACAAAAAATTAATAAATTAAAATAATAAAATAATAAAACCATAACTAACAAAATTAATTGTCATATAAAAAAATTAAAATGCCAGTATTTTTGTAAGAAACATAACTAATGGGGAGAGGAAGAGCTTCAAAACTTAACTGCAATTGAAGAAAATGACGAGCTTCAAGAATTTTTTCAATCTGAAATTGATGTGTAGGGGTTAGAGGGCCAAACAACCCCCTTTTTATAATAATAAAAATATTATTTTAAGTTTTTTTAGATGAAAAGTAAAAAAAACTCATGTTTTAATTTTTTTGGTATTAAAAACACAAACCCGTGACCGATGAGCCACTTCCGTGTCAGCGGTCAGGTTGGTGTAGCCAAGATGCCAAGTGGCACCAGCCTGATGGCTAACAAAGAAGTGACCTGACGGACACGAGTTCATGTTTTTAATACCTGAAAAAAATTAAAACATGAAGTTTTTTTTAGCTAAAATTTTTTTAATAAAAATTTTTGGGTGCCGCCTGACACATCGACGGCACCAAATAATTTTTTTATTTTTTCGCCATATACTAAAAAAATTCGTATTTGCGTTATAAAATACAAATGCCACCGATTGAGCTGGCTGCACCCAAAAAAATGGTTTTTTTATTAAAAATAAAGTGGTGCTGTCGATTGGTCAGGTAGACAACCGGCAGCACCCATATTCCACTTTTTAATTTGCCTATTCTCGTAAATATTATTTCTGCTATCTTATTTTCATATATATTTATTTATTTCATATTATTCATGTAAAAAACCCCACATCTTACATTCATATGTTTGATAACATTTCATATATAAATAGGTTTTTTCAAATTACTATTCGTAATTATTGTACAAAGATTTTTAGATATCTAGAAAAAATTGAAAGGCAAGACGTCTCCACACAATTTTATTAACAATAGTTATTTCTCCACCGTCTGTAGAATAATAAAAAATAAAATTCTGTTATACATCACGATTAAAAAATACTATCCCAATACATAATACAATGTTTTTTCTTGAATGGGGCAATTCTTCTTACAACTTTGAATGCATTAATTGCACATTTGAACTAAATAATACCATTGTTAGAATTAAGTGACCCAAATTCTTATTTAAATAAAATAAGATGGAAAATAAAATAAAAGTAATATCCAAATAGAACTAGACTTCTTTTATTTTATTTTAGAATAAGGTTTTTTAAACCTTATTAAACTCCATCTATTTTATATTGATTAGGATAAAGTGTTTCAATTCTAATAGAATATGGCTTTACAAGCCTATAAATAGACATAGTCTATTCATCTTGTAGTGATTCGAATTTTCGACATAGTGAATTTTCTTCTCCTCTGCCCGTGGTTTTTTTTCCCGAAAGGGTTTCCACGTAAAATCTGTGTGTTCTTTATTTTTATTTTATTTTTATTTATTTGTTTGAGATATTTTGTCATTACCGACATTATATTTTTCACAAATTGGTATCAAAGCTTTCGGGTTTTTTCATCTCGATCACGTTAATGGTGTCTTTGAAGTATGAAATTCCGCTGTTGGATCGCAACACTAGATTTGCGTTGTGGCAGATTAAGATGCAAGCAGTTCTTGCGCAGATGGATCTAGAGGACGCCCTGCTAGGGATAGATAAGATGCCTTCAACATTAACAGATGAAGAGAAGAAGCGTAAGGATCGAAAGGCATTAACACAGTTACATCTGCATTTGTCTAACGAAATTTTGCAAGATGTGATGAAGGAGAAGACCGTCGCTGGATTATGGAAAAAGCTGGAACAAATATGCATGTCGAAAACTCTAACCAGCAAGCTACATATGAAGCAACGTCTTTATGCTCATCGTTTGGAGGAAGGTGCATCTGTGCACGAACACTTAACATTATTTAAAGAAATTCTCTCAAACTTGGAGGCCATGGAGGTTTAGTATGATAAGGAAGATCTAGGGTTGATTCTACTTTGTTCGTTGCCCCCATCTTATTCAACTTTTAGAGATACAATTTTATATAGCCGTGAGTCTCTCACAGTCGATGAGGTTTATAATTCTTTAACCTCGTATGATAAGATGAAGCATCTTGTGGCTAAAACCGACTCTCAGGGGGAGGGTCTCATTGTTCGTGGGAGACAAGATCGGAATGTTGATGATGATCGTGGAAGGACACAAGAACGAAATCCTCGCGGTAAATCTAAGGGTAGATCAAAGTCTTCAAACAGAGGTAAAACTTGTAACTTCTGTAAGAAGAAAGGGCACATTAAATCTGAGTGCTATAAGCTACAGAATAATATCAAAAGGGAGGCTGCGAATCAAAAGGGAAAACAACCAAAAAATTTTAGTGAAGCTGATGTTGTAGAAGACTATAGTGATGGTGAACTTTTAGTCGCTTCAGTCATCAATTCTAAAGTGAGCGATGAGTGGATCCTTGATTCGGGCTGCACCTTCCACATGAGTCCCAATAGAGATTGGTTTACAAATTACGAGACAGTGCCTGAAGGTGTTGTTTTGATGGGAAATAATGCTTCGTGTAAAATCGCAGGTGTTGGAACGATTAAAGTTAAGATGTTTGATGGAGTTGTCAGAACACTTAGTGACGTACGACATGTTCCAGAATTGAAGAGAAATTTAATTTCATTAAGTACTCTTGATTCAAAAGGGTACAAATACACAGCTGAAAGTGGGGTTTTGAAGATTTCTAAAGGTTCCCTCGTTGTGATGAAAGGGCAAAGAAAGACTGCTAAGTTATATGTTCTGCAATGTTCTACTGTTACTGGTGATGCAGCTGTCGCCTCCTCTTCCCTATCAGATGATGATATTACTAAACTTTGGCATATGCGCCTAGGGCATATGAGTGAGAATGGTATGGCAGAATTAAGCAAAAGAGGACTTCTTGATGGGCAAGGAATTTGCAAACTGAAGTTCTATGAGCATTGCGTTTTTGGGAAGCAAAAAAGAGTTCGATTCACCAGAGGAATCCATAACACGAAGGGAACGTTGGAGTATATTCATTCTGATTTGTGGGGGCCATCCAGAGTGCCTTCGAAAGGTGGAGCTAATTATATGCTAACTTTTATTGATGATTTTTCCAGAAAAGTTTGAGCGTTCTTCTTGAAGCAGAAAAGTGATGTGTTTTCCGCATTTAAGTCTTGGAAAACTATGATTGAAAAATAGACGAGAAAACAAATAAAACACCTTCGCATAGACAATGGCTTAGAGTTCTGTTCTGATGAGTTTAATAAATTGTGTAAGTCAGAAGGTATCGTGAGGCACTTGACAGTTCGTCATACTCCACAGCAAAATGGCGTTGCAGAATGAATGAATAGAACGATAATGGAGAAGGTTCGATGTATGTTGTCAAACTCCAACTTACCAAAGTCATCTTGGGCCGAAGCAGCCTCTACTGCATGTTTTTTGATCAACCGATCTCCATCCATTGCCATTGAGAAAAAGACTCCACAAGAGGTATGGTTTGGTAACCCTGCTGATTATTCTGATTTAAAGATTTTTGGGTGTCCTGTTTATGCTCATATTGATAATGGAAAATTGGAACCAAGATCCATTAAATGTATTTTTCTTGGTTATAAAACCGGTGTTAAAGGGTATAAGTTATGGTGTCCTGAAGATAGAAAAGTTGTGATAGAAAAGTTGTGATTAGCAGAGATGTTGTTTTTGATGAAACTGCTATGCTACCAAACTTATCTCTTAAAGATTCTTCCAATAAAGAAAATCAAAAGCAGGTGGAGCATCAGATTAATACAGAGTCGACTCCTCAAGCCAGTACAAAAATTGAGAATAAAGTTGTTTCTTCACCAAAATACTCTATCGCCAAAAATAGAACTAGAAGAGAAATTAAACCTCCAAAGAAGTATGCTGAGGCTGATCTAGTTGCTTATGCTTTAAATGTGGCTAAAGATATAGATGCAAATCAAGAGCCATCTAATTATTCTGAGGCGGTTAGTTGTGAAGACTCAGAAAAATGGATGTTTGCTATGCAAGAGGAGATGGAATCACTCCACAAAAACAAAACATGGGATCTTGTAAAACTTCCAAAAGGTAAAAAGGTTGTTCGTTGTAAATGGGTGTATAAAAGGAAAGAAGAGACTCCAGAAGTTGAAGAACCCAGATATAAAGCAAGGCTTGTTGCAAAGGGTGACAGTCAAATTCCAAGAGTGGACTTCACAGATGTGTTCTCCCCAGTTGTGAAGCATAGTTTGATTCGAGCTTTGCTTGGTATTGTGGCCATGCATGATTTGGAGCTTGAGCAGTTAGATGTTAAAACTGCATTTTTGCATGGAGAACTTGAGGAGGATATTTACATGCAACAACCAGAGGGTTTTACAGTCTCAGAAAAGGAGGATTATGTTTGCTTGCTGAAAAAGTCTCTTTACGGTTTGAAACAGTCACCAAGACAGTGGTACAAGAGGTTTGATTCCTTTATGACTTCTCATTATTTCAAAAGAAGTAGCTTTGACAGTTGTGTTTACTATAAGAAAAACAATGATGGTTCTTTTGTATATCTACTCCTTTATGTTGATGACATGTTGATAACAGCAAAAGATAAAGGAGAGATAAGAAAAGTCAAGGCCCAACTAAGTGAAGAATTTGAGATGAAAGATTTGGGACCAGCAAGAAGATACTTGGTACAGAAATTCTTAGAGATAGAAAAACAAGTAAATTGTACCTAAGTCAGAAAGGGTACATTGAGAAAGTTCTTTGCAGGTTCAATATGCAGAGTGCTAAGCCTGTTAGTACTCCTTTAGCAGCTCATTTTAGACTTTCATCAGCTTTGTCTCTACAAACAGATGATGAGGTTGAGTACATGTCACACGTTCCATACTCTAGTGCAGTGGGATCTCTCATGTATGCTATGGTTTGTTCACGTCCAGATTTATCATATGCAGTCAGTGCAGTTAGCAGATACATGGCGAATCCCGGTAAAGAACACTAGAAAGCAGTTCAGTGGATTTTAAGATACTTACGAGGTACTACTGATGTTTGCTTATAGTTTGGAAGAACTAGAGATGGAGTCATTGGGTATGTTGATACTGATTTTGCTAGAGACCTTGATAGAAGAAGATCTCTCACACGTTATGTCTTTACAATTAGAGGTTGTGCAATCAGTTGGAAAGCCACTTTGCAAACTACAGTCACTTTGTCTACCACTGAAGCTGAGTATATGGCGATTACTGAGGCTTGTAAAGAAGCTATTTGGTTAAAGGGACTATTTAGTGAACTCAATGAAGACCTTCAAATCAGTACAGTATTTTGTGACAGTCAGAGTGCCATCTTCCTTACAAAAGATCAAATGTTTCATGAGAGAACAAAACACATTGATTTTCGGTATCATTTTGTTCGTGATATTATTGCTCGTGGTGATATTGTTGTGAGCAAAATTAGTACTCATGAAAATCCTGCAGATATGATGACTAAGTCACTTCCTATAACCAAGTTTGGGCATTGCTTAAACTTGGTTGGTGTTCATCGTTGAAGTTAAACCCTTAAGGGATTTTATGGAAGAGGTGGAGAACTTGTTCGTTGAAAGTTCGCGATGAAGAACTTGTTCGTTGAGAATTCGTGTCAAGGTGGAAATTGTTAGAATTAAGTGACCTAAATTCTTATTTAAATAAAATAAGATAGACAATAAAATAAAAGTAATATCCAAATAAAACTAGACTTCTTTTATTTTATTTTAGAATAAGGTTTTTTAAACCTTATTAAACTCCATCTATTTTATATTGATTAGGATAAAGTGTTTCAATCCTAATAGAATATAGCTTTACAAGCCTATAAATAGACATAGTCTATTCATCTTGTAGTGATTCGAATTTTCGACATAGTGAATTTTCTTCTCCTCTGCCCGTGGTTTTTTTTCCCGAAAGGGTTTCTACGTAAAATCTGTGTGTTCTTTATTTTTATTTTATTTTTATTTATTTGTTTGAGATATTTTGTCATTACCGACATTATATTTTTCACAACCATAAATTAAAAGTTTATATTGTATATTTTTGCACTTAGATTTTGAATTAAATAATTGCAACTTTAAAATTGAATAATTCTGAAAATCATTCAAGAGAAGAAAAAAAGAAAGTTGGTATTGTATTTTTTTGCTCTCAAATCTGAGGCCCATATAAACACCGCAGAAAAGGTGACTAAGCATCGTTTTAAAAAGGTCATGACCTCAAAAAAGTCGTAACACTAAGTGTTGTTTCAGAAAAGTCATATGCTTTTGCTGGTTAAGTGTATTGTATTGGAATCATCATTCATTTGCAAAATCTTAGTATTGTATTGGAATCTCCCTAATAACTGTACTGAAATTACCATTCGTTTGCAAAATCTTAGTACTATTTGGAATAACCACAATGGTGAGTTACTAAAATCTTAACCTTTTGGCGACTAAGTGTATTGCATTGGAATCACCGTTCATTTGCAAAATTTTATTATCATATTGGAATCACCATGGTAACTATATTAGTTGCAAAATCTTAGTATTTTATTGGAATCACCCTGGTAAATGTAACACCCCTAACCTGTATCCATCGCCGGAATAGGGTTATGGAGCATTACCAGACTTATTACTTAAACAATCTTACATTTCATATTTATTTCTCAAATTCAAACAAACGTCATTCAATTTCAATCATATAGTCCCTAACAAGAACCCTCGAGGTTAAAAACAAACATTAAAATGAATTCAGGACTAAACCGAGAACTTAAGAAAATTTTAGGAAAACATTGAAATTTTACAAATACAGGGGACACATGCCCGTGTGGCTAGGCCGTGTATCTCACACAGCCAAAAGACATGCCCATGTCACAGGCCGTGTAGACATTCAAAATGGGATCACATGGCCATGTCCCAGCCCTTGTCCTACCCCGTGTAACTCTCTGACTTGTGTCACACGACCAACCACATGCCCATGTGACTAGCTCGTGTAACTCATTGACTTGCTACCTTTAAAAATCTTAGGGGACACACGGTCATGTCACCTGATCGTGTGTCACACACAGCTGAGACACATGCCCGTGTCTCTGCCCATGTGGACAAAAATAGGCTATTTTCCAAGCCACATTTCTCACCCAAATTTGGTGCCAACCTACACATCTCAAAAGCATGTATCCACAACCAAAATAGGCATTCAAATCAACCAAATCAAGCCTAAAACATACAGTTTCATAACCTACAAGCATACCTATTAAACATGACTTTTAACAATTCAAGCTTATACCAATTTCATGTCCAAAATCACCTAAATGGTCAAGTGCCTATATTCATTTTCATGCCTATTTCATAATCAATATGATACATCTAAACCTTACCAATTTGGTATTCAATTCATCAACTCACAATAGAGGCATTTTCATGTTAATCCATCAAACATATCAATGCAATTAAAATCACATAAGATAAACCAACCACTCATATATATATACATACCAACACATATACCAAATTAAGCCAAATCACATGGCTAAATACATATCAAACTCATATAGGCTTTATTAGCCAAAATGACCTATACATATCATATAACCACAATGCCTATACATTCTATATAACCAAATTCACTAAGTTCAAAAGTACCAAAACGATACTTGGATAGTGTAATGAGATCTCCGATGACTTCCAATTCGAGTAAGCTTTCGAATCACTATAAAAACATGGAAAAGTAAACAGAGTAAACTATAAAGGTTAGTAAGCTTGTATAACATAGAATTAAACTTACCATTTGATCACAATTTAGGTAAGTAAATGTGACATATTCCAATCAATTTGTCAAATGCCTAAGGACATATATTCACCAATAAGTTAGTCATGTAAAGCACATATAATAACCAATAAGCATGGATGAGTACAACAATTAAACAAGTTCCATATACATACACTACAGCAAAATTGACTTTTAACGGCGTTTTTTCAGCTTTTAGCGACGTTTAGTATTAGTGGCGCTTTCACAAGCGCTGCAAGAAATGCCGTTAAAAGTAATGCCACAAAAATTTGGGTGTTTATGTGAAAAAAAAGCCGTGTTTCTCCCACAAACGCCACTAAAAGTATTGACTTTTATCGGTATTTTCCCACAAACGCCACTAAAAGTATTGACTTTTAGCAGCGTTTTCCCTACAAACGCCGCTAAAAGTATTGAGTTTTAGCGGCGTTTTTTGGACAAGCGCTGCTAAAATTATTGAGTTTTAGTGGCATTTTTCTCACAAACGCCACTAATTGTTACAGATTTAACATACTGCTTTTTCACCGATATCCAACCCTTCCTACATTAAAAATCCAACTAATAACATCAAATATGGCATACAAATCCAACCAATAACATTAAACTTAAATAATAGTTCAAATTCAATGAAAGATATATGATGTAAATTAATAAATAAAGTATAACTAAAAATATTCTTACAATAATATTTAATGTGAAAATGTAATATCCTTACAACGAGAAAACAAATATCTAAGATGGCGGCTTCTGCGACTGCTGAAACATCTTCATCATTTACTGAAGCTGTAGCTGCAGCTCATCATACTTTCTGCTCTGCTCTACCTCCCTCACTGCTGCCGCTGCCTCCCTCTCTACTGTATCCGCTATAAGTTGTTGCTGGAGTTCTTTATATTTTCTTTGAACCTCAGCAATTTGTTCAACTGTGCTCACTTGCATTTGAGCTATCTGATCTTTTAACCCTAAAATTCAGCTTGAGCTTGACTTCCGGAAGGCATGTATTGCTGGGAGCTGGATCCAAAATATTGGGTCAGGGTAACACCGGATCCTTGAAATCGAACCCTACCATACCTTTCAGGACCCAAAACTTCAGTAATAATTCTGTTATCAATGTCTTCATGATTAACAGAACTATCAGCCGAAGCAACCGCTTCATACTCCGCCTTCTTCTCCTTTAGTTTCTCCTAATAAACCAATGAAAGAGTTAGAAACGAAATATATAATAAAAAAGAATGCAACATAACTTAACATTATTTAAAACTACTAACGACGAATTAAACCATTATGATTAAACATTATAAATATTTTTAATAAATCAAATTGTATTAACTAAATATACCATAATTTCTCCAGCTTCGGATGTCATTGGAGATCCATCTTTCTTCCTATGCGTAATGTCAAAAAGCTGAAGGCGTCCAACTTTTTGACCAGACGAGACTTCCTACAATATAGTAATAAAAATATTATTTAATAGTAAAAAATCATTAATATTTGATAGAATTAATAAATTCATAATACCTCAGCCTCAGCTACGCAAGCAAAACTTCTCGACCCTGCCGTGTGCGTGAATTTTTGTTTCTGTCTACTACTTGTTCCAACTCGCTCACGGTCCTACATAATGAATTATTATTACGTATACAGTAAATACTATAAATCAAAAAATTTTTAAGAGTTTGAAAGTACCTAATACCTCTCCTTTTTTTGAATTCCAAAATCTAACTATATCTTCCCACTGGTACCGCAGCATTCTCGGCGGGACATTTTGCAATTTTTCTTCGAGGCTTATGTCTTTCTTAAAATTTTTTTTTCAAAATGCTTTTATGGTCTCTCCATTTTTTACCCAATGTCTTCTTAATATAGTCATTCGAGACCCCTAAAGCAAACCTCTCCTAAAAAAACACAAGTTTAGAAAGTAAATATAAATGAAACTTAAACTAAAGTATTATAAATTATATTCATGTTTTGTTACCTTAATATTATCGAGAGCTTGATTCTTGTTGCTATCAGGCATGTGATGCAATGATTTGTAGTTGATGGGCAACATATTGGCATTTCGTGCTAGAATGCCCAAATAACCTGCTAAAACTCGAGCTTCAGATCCAACAGGCTGACCATGATTATTTCTACGTACTTTGACATGCTCGACCATATTTAAGTCGTATAAATCTGTAAGTAGCGAACGACCTCGACCTCTACGCGTCCCACCACTTTCAGCTGAAAAATGATATATTATTATATTAAAATTGAAAAAAAAATTTATAATAAAAGTGAACACGCATGTAAAACAAACTAAACATTACTCTGAAATTCTGCATGCTCGTCAAGTGTCTCCGGCACACTTGAAGATCCAACAATTGTCTGCTGTTCACTATTTCCTTCTTCTGAATTTGGATTATTCTGGACAATAGTTAAATCTTATAATCTTCGTCTACGCATTTTTCCTGCAATACACATAAATGGTAGAAATTTTAGTAACAAATTAGAACAATAATAGTACATATAAAATAGTTAAATTATATAACATGTGGAATATTAAAATAATAACATTACATATAAATAAAAAATAGTAAAATCTTACTAAATTATAATTCACAAATATCTTCATCCACATCCTGACAAACCTCATATTGAGTAATGAAACAACATAAATGACAGCATATAAGGAAATCATAGGAAACATGTCCTATTTTGGACAGCTTCAACCTTTCAATTTACCATGCATTCCAATAACTTTAATTTAAAAAATAAAAAATAAAATCAGACAACATTAATTCACTAATACTTTTTAGAAAAAGAACTTACGGTATGGCAGCAGACGGAGATGCATCAGAGGGCTACCGACAATTTAAATATGGATTAAAACCCTACAAAATAAGAGAACACATCAAGATTTCAAGGTCTCTGCTTACTTTCAATTTAATTTGGAAAGTGAAACATGTAAACAAAGCATTGATCAGCATGTTAAGCAACTCAATAATCTTTCAAGTAAATATAATTATTTGAATACAATAATACCTTTGAGCAAGTAGCTGGACAAAAAGTTGGACGATGATATAGCTGAAATCTTCGGTTGATTGAAGAGAAACAAGAATTCTGAGAAATTGTCTTTGTCGCTGCTACTACTGTTGCCATTTTTGTTTTGAAAATCAAACAAAAAAACAAAAATTAATTAAAATTAACCTTTTTTTAGAAAACAAAATTGGCAGGTTTTAACTAAGAAATTAGTAGCAAATAGCAAAATAAAACTCAAAAAAGATTAAACTACTATCATTTGGTCCAAACAGATTTAACTCTAAACAGTAAATATATATAAATCGTAATTAATATAAAAATAGAAAAAAGAAAAACCTGAGGTCGTGCTCTTTGAAGTTCTTGTTCAAGTTGAGTTAGCTTTATTCTACTTGGCTCTAGTTGTTGAACATGCATGTTTAAACATATATATATATATATATATATATATATGCATCAGTTTATATGTTATGGACATGTAAGTAAGAAACTACAAGCAAATGTATGGTTTTTTTTTTTCAATGTATATGTCTTTTTTATGTTACCTTCTTTCTAAGACGGCTTTTCTTTGCAACTTCTCCGTTTTGAGCTAAATATAACACATGGACAGCAATAAGTTTCTAGAAAAGAAGCAATAATATAACACATTAAACATTGTTGAGGAAATATAACACATTGGACAAAAAATTCTGTGTTTTTTTTTAATCATAATATCCGTGCATATGCAATCCAGTTCAAAGAACCGTAATTACCTCCCCTCAGACTGTTTGCTTATGTCTCCAATATCAATCACAGGTTCAGGCTTAGGTTTGTTTGCTTCAGAAGTAGTTCCTGAAGTTTACAAAATATTTAATATAAAAAAATTAAAACATAATGTAAAATGAATGCAAAAAAGATGAACAGCAAGTTATTTAAGTCCAAATTAGGTATCATCATCACAAAGGTGCTTTAGACATTAAGACACATAAAGATAGTCCTAAATTCAATAGTACTGTACATATAAAAGTAGTCCTAAATTCAATTGAAAACTCAGTCACTTAAAAAAATGACATGAGCAACATAATTAGACGTCCTATGCAAATTAATACATTAAGAATAATAACGTAAAATGCTCTCACTTCCAACCTTCATAATTAAGAACCATAACAACATCCAAAGGAACGAACGACCAATAAGGTTATTCCTTTGAAATAATAAATTTAAAATTAAATCAAAAGAAAAGAATATTATTCCTTTCAATCTAAGAGTTCATTTTAATTAATTAGTATAATTATTTTTAAAATTAATATTTTATAAGTTTAATAGTAAAAACATATCGGCCACATTTTCCCTATCTATACAGCAATATATATAATTTAATTAACTCTACAATTTTGATCCCTTAATCAAAGCTGATAAGAATATAATTGACATCATTTGATTGGATTTTGTCGATTAATCATGAATTAACTCACGTGAATACTAGACATAGAAATTATTATATCTAGCTTTCTTCCAAAATGTCACAACCAGGCCTCCATCTTCAACCTTTCTTTCTTTTCAACTTCCTTTTGATACTTGTTGAATACCTAATTCAAAGCCCTTGTCCTAGATTTTTCTATTTGTATGAAAAAGAAAATGACTG
Organism: Gossypium stocksii; assembly: GCA_020496765.1. Taxonomy (NCBI): domain Eukaryota; kingdom Viridiplantae; phylum Streptophyta; class Magnoliopsida; order Malvales; family Malvaceae; genus Gossypium; species Gossypium stocksii. Next base: position 86,144,797 of record CM035629.1, read on the forward strand.
TATCAATAAAAACCTCATGCCAAATCCCTCAAGATGTTAATAACAAACACGATAATGCTTAATACATTTAATATACCTGGAAACCGTGACACTTAAGCTGTTTAATGGCAATGTCCAACTTTGAATAACGACCACCGTTAACTTCACGAACAGATCTTGCTCAGAAACCACAACATAGACATCTCGAGAGTTAATGAACAATCAAGTACTTGAGAAATAAAAAAAATGAAAAACTAATATACTCACATTCTTCGGCTGAAAGAAAAAGGAACAACAATGGTTAAAACCAAAATCGTGGAGAAGCAGTAGAGGATTTGGGGATTTCATGAAAATAAAATGGGGAGGCTTTAAGGATTTTGGTAATAGGTTTTTGGTGAAAATAAAATGGGAAGGATTTAAGTTCAAGGATTTCAAAAAAATTGATTTGGGGAGTTTTGTGTTTTAGGGATTTAAGAGAAGAAATAAACTGATTTGGGGGATTTAGGCTTAGGGGGAAAAGGTGGGGATTTTGGGTATATGGGAGGGATACAGTTGAGGGAAGCAAAACGACACAGTTTGAATTAAACACAAATGAAAATTTACGGCGTTTTTACATAGCGCCGCTAAAGGATATCTTTAGTGGCGTTTCTAACATAGCGCCACTAATGCCGATAAAATCATCTGATGAAACGGCGTTGTTTGAGTATAAAAATAAATGAAAATTTGCGGCGTTTTTTGTTTAGCGCTGGTAAAGGTTACCTTTAGTGGCGTTTTTAGCATAGCGCCACTAATGGAAGTAAAATCATCAGACAAAATGGTACCGTTTTGATTCAAACAAAATGATTTTTTTGCGGCGTTTCTAAATAAAACGCTGCTATTTGTGACCTTTAGTGGCATTTTTGGCTTAGCACCACTAGTGCCATTAAATTATATAGTCTTAAAGCACAAAACCTTAAACTATAAACTTTAAAGCAAAAAACCCTAAACTGTAAACCTTAAAGTACTAAACCTTAAATTCTAAACTTTAAAGCACAAGATTCGAAACCCTAAACTATAACCCCTAAATCACTAAACCATAACCCATAAAAATCATAAACATTAAACCCTAAAATACTAAACTATAAGCCCTAATCCGTAAAACCCTAGACTCTAAATCATAGATCTTAAGCTATAATGATAAGTAATTTCAGTATTTTAAAATTAATACAACTATCACTTTTACAATTATATAAGAAATTATTTAATATATAAATTAAAAAAAATCAGTCATATACCTAAAAACTTTAAAACTATTTTAATAAGTATTAAAGCACTAAACCTTAAACCATAAATCTTAAAGAAATAAAACCCTAAATCTTAAGTCTAAAAGCACTAAATCCTAAACCATAAACCTAGCTAATTTAAATTAAACAATAAACCCTAAACCATAAACCTTAACATATTAAACCCTAAACCGTAAACTTTAATACAGTACTAAACCCAAAACCCTAAATTATAACCCCTAAAACACTAAATCATAACCCATAAATCATAAACACTAAACCCTAAAATACAACACCATAAGCCCTAAATCGTAAAAGTACTCTAGACTCTAAATTATAAACCCTAAATAATTATATAATGATAAATTTCAGTATTTTAAAATTAAAATGATCACTTTTACAATTATATAAGAAATTATTTAATATATAAATTAAAAAATAATCACTCATATACCTAAAAAACTTTAAAATTATTTTAAATAATAGTATTTTACTTTTTTTATCTTTAACATAAATTTTTCTATGTTAATTTTTACTTTAAAATTTTTTGTAGGTGTCATTAATTTATCTTGAACCCTAAAACCTCAAAATCTTAAACCCTAAAACCATAAACCTTAGACATTAAAACCTTAAACCCTTGTCATTAGTATATGTAGAAGCTAACACCAAAACCTTAATTATAGTTAACTTACATCGCATGTTAACCTTAAAGTTTAAAATAATAGTAGTATTTTAACCTTAAGGTAAAAACTAATTAAAAATAATATTTTTATTGCTTGCTTAAACCCTAAAATAAATTGATTTTTCTATCGTTGTTATCAAAATCCCTAACCCTTAAACCCTAATTAAATCCTAACCCTTAATACCATAATTAAACACTAAGTCGACCCTGACTATAAAATAGTAAACCCAAATAACAAAATTTAAAGTAGTAAACCCCTAACCCAATTAATATAACTAACCCTAAATTAAATCGAATCAAATCGAAACGAGTGTCAGTTACCCTAGACAAAAATGGAACTACTGCTCAACTTTTTGCGATGTTTCCATAAAAAAACGCCGCTATTTCTTTGTTTTAGTAGCGTTTGGACAAAAAAACGCCACTATTGTTTTTAGTGGCATTTTAGCAAAAAACGCCGCTATTGTTCGTTTTTAGCGGCGTTTGGAAAAAAATGCCGCTATTGCTCTATTTTTAGCGGCGTTTGTACCAAAAACGCCGTTATTGCTCTGTTTTTAGCGGCGTTTTTACCAAAAACATCGCTATTTCTCCACTTTTTACGGCGTTTTCTTTTAAATGCCACTAATGTATAATATTTTCGGCGTTTTTAGTCTGAGCGCCACTAAAAACGCCGCTAAAACCCTATTTTCCTGTAGTGATATATCATCCATCTTATGCTTCAATATATCATGTAATATCATTTCCTTGTAATTCATTTAACTCTTGTGCTAATTCATATAAACTCATATAACCTATAGCAAGTCTGTGCCTATTGAACCACTTAGAATATCATTAAATACACGGGTAGTACACACAAAGTGTACTGAACTGTAATCCGTCAATTCTTGTACATGTATGCTTTTTCGAGCTATAAACGGTAAGCTCAAATGAGCTAAGAAATGGCAAGCTCTTACAAGCTGCAAATTGGTATGCTCATATGAGCTGTGGTGAGTCCACAACACATGTAAGATCTCAATTAAATCGGTAACCCTAATGACATGTCACTTGTATTCTACGAATTCCTAAGGTTCAAACAAGGCTCAGTATTCTTTGAACTTGATCAATTTGGCATTCGATAATCATATATTTTAGTTTCTCAATTCACATACATACATGCCAAATAAGTATATGTAAAAATGCTCAATTCTAATTATACGAACTTACCTCGTATAGTACGGATGAAAATCGAGCTATCAATCCACTACTTTATTTTTCCCCCGATCTAATTTTGATCTTTGCTTTTCTTGATCTATATATAATCAAATTTAACTTATTCAATTATCATTCTATTCAATTTAGCCCAAAATACATATTTTGGCAAAATCATACTTTTACCCCTCCACTTTTGTTTACTTTACAATTTAGTCCTTATCTTATAAAAATACAAATTCATGTAATTCAACCCATACCCATGCTAGCCGAATTTCATATAGGTCCCTAACCAGCATATATTTCATTTATTTCCCAATTTCACCATGGATTCTACACATTTTTCAATTAAATCCCTAACTGACATTTTTATAAAAAATTCCTTAACAAATGTTGTTTACTTAACAACAACCATTCATTATCTACTATCAAACATCAAAACACATACATTTTCGTCAATGGAAAAACCCTAGACTTTTAACAATTTCACAAATTAGTCCCTGGGCTAGCTAGATTAAGTTGCAATGATTCCGAAAACATAGAAATCATTAAAAACAGATCAAAATTTCATACCTAATTGAGGAAAAGGAGATGGCCGAATGAAGCGTTTAAAAATAGCTTCTTCCCTTGATATTTTCGGTTGTAAAACAAGAGAATGATGATGGCTTTTAATTTTATTTTAACTTATTATAACATTATTTAACCAAATTAAAAAAATAACCTTAAAAATTAATCAAATTTACACAAATTCCAAGCCATTATCATCCACTAACTCATTAATGGGCTATTTTTCATATAAGGACCTCTACTTTAAAGTTCTATAGCTATTAGACACCTTTAGCTATTAGAACCCCACTTTTACACTTTATGCGATTTAGTCTTTTTTTTTTTTTCACAAATTACGCATTCAAACGGTAAAATTTCTGAACAAAATTTTCACTCAATTATACTATCGTGCTGTAGACCTCAAAATAATAATAAAATAAATATTTTCACATTGGATTTGTGGTCCCGAAATGTAACACCCTTTACCCCTAACCGATGCCGGTATAGGGTATAAGGCATTACTGTACTAAATCTCATGCAAATTTTTTACTTCAATTCAATGAAATGGGTCCCAATTAAAACTTTTTCAAACATTACCCTATGTACCCTCTTATAGGCCTACAAGGCCTAAATCGTAGTTTAGAAACAATTTGGGGCTGTTCCAGGCTTGTAAGAAAACTTCTTTGAATACCACTAAAATTCACATCACACGCCTGTGTGATAGGACAACACGCCCGTGTGACCTTTAAACATGGCCGTGCTAATGGCCCATGTGGATTTATTTTCTACTTCGAACCTTCAGGGGTTATCACATGGCTTGGCATACGCCTGTGTGCGCAAACCGTGCCCCTCACACGGCCTTGAGACGCCTATGTCCTTGGCCCATGTGCAAAAACCTCGGTATTCTGTTTCTGACGTCAGCAGTCACACGGCCGTGGCACATGCCCATATGCTTAGCCCGTGTGTGATCCTGACTTGGCCTACTTAGGGTGTAGGGGACACACGGTCAAGTCACATGCCCATGTGTAACTTGTGTGTCTCACACAGCCTAGGCACACGCCCGTGTGTCTACCGGTGTGGGCGATATAGGGCTATTTACCAAGCCCTTAACCACCCTAAAACACATTCAAACATAACCTAATCTTCATACATCATATCATATCACCAAAACTCTTCTAAATACTCCAAATTAGGTGTTTACACCTTAACCAACTCATGTTAAACATGCATGCATAAATAAGTTTACATATTCATGGCCAATGTGAGCCACATCTCATGGCCTTATACGATGTAGCAAAATAAGTCAATATCTTTGACCAAATCTTAAGAATACATTTTACCAATACCTAAGTATCTATACATGCCACTCACTTGTAAATACCTAATGTTTGTCTTTACCCTGAACTTACAATTTGATACTGTGATGCTGCCTCCGATGATCTCCAACCCCGAGCCAACCTGACAAAACTAAGAGGAATGGAAAGAAAGGAGTAAGCTTTATAGCTTAGTAAGTTGACATATAATAATAAGAAATTAATTAACATGATTTTCCCAATCCTCATAATGTATTCTTAAAGAAATAAAATCCTTATTTCACATGTTTCAACTTTTTTACTCATACTCATCTTAAGCTGTCTTATTGAGTCCCAGTCACTAAATTAATTATATCTTAAGCTATAGAATTTGAAATTAAGTTCCATAAAATTTCCCTGAATATAGACTCACATATCTTCTTAGCATAAAATTTTCAGAATTTTTGGTTTATCCAACCAGTACAGTTTATTCTTTAAAATCTCCCCTATTTCGTTGTCTAGTAGTTCTGACCTCTCTTCACTTAAAACTTATTATCTCATTATACCGAATTTATAGAACTTTTTTGTTTTCTTCTCTTGAAAGTAGGCTCATTTAGGAATTTAAGCATATATATTATACACTATAACCACTTTTATACAATTTTTGGTGATTTTCCAAAATAGGAATAGGGGATTACAAAAACCATTCTGACCCTGCCTCACAAAACTTTACATAGCTCATAATATGAAATTATTTTGCTCACTCTATTTTTTTATAAGAAACTAGACTCAATAAGCTTTCATTTCATATCTCATTCATCCTCTAATTAAATTCTTACTATTTTTTGTGATTTTTCAAAGTCACATAAATGCTGTTGTCTAATACTATTTGACAGCTAATTTCACTCTTTCATGATTTCATTGTTTTAACTTCTTTTCAACCGTACATGTTATCAATCAAATTGTAACATTCTCATACATCATAGATATAGACCTATATTTACAAGGTCATCCTTATATGTATAGCTTACTCATGCTCTTTCTTACCAACAATTCATATTATGCTGGGCTTATTTCTCATAATTTCTCCTGTGTACCTGTATCACTCTTCGCATAACTTTTGTCTTTCTCATTAAACTCATCAATTTGAATAATTTTCCTATTAATTTACTTAGAATACCAAAGGATACCCATAAAGACATTCTCATAATAAGATGCCAAAGCCATATCCTGGATATGGTCTTACATGGGATCTCAAGTCGATGCCGAAGCTATATCTCAGATATGGTCTTACACGAGATATCATATCGATGTCGATGCCATGTCCTAGACATGGTCTTACACGAGATCGTAAACTGATGTCGATGCCATGTCCCAGACATGGTCTTATATGGGATCTCTCTTAGATGCTAACTCTATGTTTCAGACATGGTCTTACAGGGGATCTAAATATCATCTCAGTACCGATGCCATGTTCTAAACATGGTCTTATACGGGACCACATGTTGATGCCAATGCCATGTCCCGGACATGGTCTTACTTGGGATCTCATATAAATGCCAATGCCTTGTCCCAAACATGGTCTTACTTGGGATCTCATATCAATGCCAATGCCATGTCCCAAACATGGTCTTATATGGGATCTCAGTTCGGTGTTGAAGCCATGTCCCAGACATGGTCTTATACATGACCTACAAATACTCATGTCATGACTACGGTACCTTTCGTATTCTTTAAAAATTTAACCAGAAATTCTCTTTTATTTCTTCCTCATTTCTTTGTAAAATTCATGTTAATAATTCTTTATGGACTATCATGAATTCATAGAATATCATCACAATAAATTCTCATAATGCATAAAACTATTTTATTTCATTCTACTTACTTGTAGAAGCTTAGTCAATATACATTTAGTCACATAACTTATGGCGGTAACTAAGCTCACAATTTCACATAATGGCAATAATCATAAAGAGCACCTTAAACATATAATTCAACATAATTGAATTAATATACCAATTTAGGCTTCAAACATAGGCTACAACAATATTGGCTTATTATTATCATACCAACTTACCTCAGATGCGAAAGTGGCTAATTTTCTCAACTTAGCCCATAACCTCGTTCTTTCCTGATCTAAGCTCGAATCTCATTTTCCATGATCTATAATATCACATTTAATTCAATTATTAGTCACATTATTCAATGTGACCCAAAAATCACATTATGGCAAATTTATATTTTTGCCCCTAAACTTTCACATATTTACACTTTTGCCCCAAGGCTCGTAAAATAATTTTTATTTGATTTCCTCGTATTTTGGACTTAGCCGGACAATTTTCACAACTATAGTAGTCCAAAATTCTCATTAAATCAGATACTTATGACCAATTTATAACTTGTACAATTTAGCCCCTTTTATACGATTTCATCAAAAATCACCTAGTAAAACTCATTTCTCTCATCATCTACCATTAATCATCAAAATACACACTTAATCAACCATGGCAAAACTCATAAACTTTAACATTTTTGAAATCAGAGATACGGGTTAGCTAGATTAAGTTGTAACGATCTAAAAAATGTAAAAATTATTAAAAACCGAGCAAAAACGACTCACCAATTAAAGCACCAAGCTTGGCCGAATGTAGCTTTCTCCATGGCTGCTCATTTCTTTTTTCACATTCAGCTGCAGAAGAAAAGAGAAAAAGATGGTGCCTTTTTACTGTTTTTGTCTTATTATACCATTTTAACTTAATTACCAATTTACCCTTTTAGTAACAAACTTCAAAAATACCAAACAAATATCTTCCACCAATTTATTTTTGGGCTAATTTCCTCATAAGGACTTCCACTTTAAAAACTCGTCACAATTACATCCCTTATCATCTAGAACACACATTTTGCACTTGTTGCAATTTAATCCTACTAACCAAATTAAACACTTTATCAATAAAATTACTTAACGAAATTTTCACACAATAATTCAATTACACTATAGACTTCAAATTGATAATCCAAGCTATTTCATACTTAAAGCTTACAGGATCTCATATTTTGAAACTCATTTAATTTAGTCCAAAAGTCAAATTGGACACTTTATGCATAAAATTTCTTCCTGAAATTTTCACACAAACATATAAATATATCATAGACCTTATAATAATCATAAAATAATTATTTCTACTTTGAATTTGTGGTCTTGAAACTACTATTCTGACTAGGCCCTAATTCGGGATGTTACACGAAACCACTATTCCAATTTCACTGAAAACGAGTTGTTACAGTAAATGTATTGGAATCACCATTCATTTAGAGTTGCAAAATCTTAGTACTATATCTGCAAAATCTTTGTTATCTTAGTATTGTATTGGAATCACCATTCATTTGCATTTGCAAAATCTTAGTATTATATCTCCAAAATCTTTGTAATCTTAGTATTGTATTGGAATTACCATTAATTTGCATTTACGAAATCTTAATACTATATTTGCAAAATCTTTGTAATCCTAGTATTGTATTGGAATCACCATGGTAGCATTGTATTGGAATCACCATGGTAGTACTGTATTAGAATAACCATGGTAACTTCTTAGTAGTCTTAGTACTGTATTGAAATCACCATGGTAATTGTATTGAAATTACATCTTGTTAATGTAATACCTCTCACCCGTCTCTATTGTTGGAATCAGATTATGGGATGTTACAATAACAGAATAAGAACATTTGAATTTAATTAAAAAATCTAATAAATCATATATTATATCTTAAACATTTAAAAAAACATGATTATCATACAAATTCAAACTTAAATCGAGCTTACAGAAGTTCTTAAATTGAACTAGAATCAAATAGGGTCTTTTAATTGAAAACTTAACAAAAAAATAGGGAAAAAAAATCATAAAACAAGGTCACACGACCATGTGCCTAGCCTGTGTTAAAAATAGAGATCGTGTAATATGGAGTCACATAGTTGGCTTATGACCTTTTGACACCCTATGGTAGGTTCTAGTTGATTTATCATTCTTATGGATTCCCACCCTTCATTTCACAATTTGCCTTCTATATTCTTTTACCTCCCAATTCCTTCCATGCATATCCTTTTTTATTTCATCTTGGCTCGTGAACACGCCATAACTCTGATGCATATGTTGATATTCTACTCTTAAGGCCTACTAAAGCATAGCCATGACACTCTGGTAGATTTAACCTTGTTTCATCCTTTCTACTTATACTACACTTGGGTTGTAGAGTTATTTAGATTACTTTCTTATAATCCACCCTATTCACAATACCTTACTCTTAAGGCAAAACATGTCTGTCAGTAGAGGACCATTCAAGCCTACAGTATCCAATGGGATGTTGTCTTAACACCACTTGAGTCTACAGTTTCTTTTTTGTGATGTTTCCCTTACAACATCTAACTCTAGGGGTCAAAATTGCAACTGCCTTTCCTCAATAGTAATAGTCTTGATAGACACATTTGTTCCATGGATGCTCTATTTAGGTATCTCTCTCTTTCCTTCTCATTAACTTTTCATTGAGCGTCCTCTGGCATTTCTTACTAGAGAATCTTTAACTGCGATCCTTGGACACATCTCTTGTAATGGCCCAATTTTAGGCCTAATCGGAATAGTGGTTTTAGAACCACTATTCCGGGGCTAGAGAAATTATTTTGAGTATTATTTTATATATTATAGCATATTTATATACGTGCATGAAAAATTTGATGAATTAATTTTAGAGTTTGGGAGCTTAATTTGGAAAAAGGACTAAATTGCATAAAGGGCAAAAGTTTTGTTTTGCAAGCTAAGTGTGTTAAATAGCTAGAGAACCAAAATTGGAGGTCTTCAAAATGCAAATACTCCATATGGGGAGTGATGGCCGGCGATAAGGACAGCAAAAGTTGAAAAGACAAAATTTTGGTATAGGTTGGTATTGGATGACATAAGCAAAAGCTAATAAAGTAAGTGGTCATCTTCTCTCTCTTTTTTTTCTTCATTCTCTACCGAAAATGGAAAAAGAAAACCCCCATGGGAGCTTAAATTATTAGCCACATTTCTTCATCAAAAGTAATTGATTTTGAAGCCTTATCTTGATAATTTTTATATTTTTGAGACCTTCATGGCATAAGCTTTCTATTGAGGGGCATATCTTGCATTTTGGTTGGAAGTTTTAAAATTTTCCATGAAAGTATAAATGGTGTTTGCTGGAATTTTTGGGAAGAAAATGAGCCAATGTTGTTAAATAAACAACTATGTGAGGGAAATTGTATGAAAACACTTAGAGAGGACTTAGTTGTAGAAGTTGTAAAATAAAGGGTAAGTGTAGGAAATAGTGAGAAATTGGGGTAGTAATGAGAATAAAAAGAGTTTATTAGGCTTGGTTAATGAGAAAATTCGATAAAAATCGATTTATGAGCATAGGGGCAAAATGGGCATTTTTCCAAATTGTGAATTATATAATGTTTTAATTAATTTAGTGATTAAATGAGTGGATTTCATCATGTTAGGTCAAGAAAATAGAGATTTGGGCTTAAATCGGAAAGTATGAGGTTATGAACTAAAATGGAATAATTAGCCAAAATTGCATTCAAGGTAAGTCCGTGTAACTAAATAAGCATGTTATCTATGTTATTGTCAATATACTTGAAATCTATCTTGCTTTGGTTATATTGAATTATATGTTGATGATATCGAGTATGATGAAAGTGATGCTAAACGTTAATAATATTCATGTGATGATATAATACATTAGAAGTTTGATGGAATATGATATCCCATAGAAACGAGTAAGTTGTGCGTAAATATTACAGCTTTATCATTATTATGCATTGAATGGTTAATTTTGCATAAAATGTTGGAATATGGCTATGAGAAATGTATGAAGAGACTTAACGTGATAAACCCCCGATTGAACCTTAGGAATAGATTGGATTATCATGCCATAACATTTGGGTGATATCTGTGCTAGTGTAAGACATGTCTGGGACATGCATCAACCACATTATGAAAGCCAGTGTAAGACATGTCTGGGACATGCATCAGCCCCGAGATATGTAAGTTAGTGTAAGACCTGTTTAGGACATGGCATCGACACCGATAGATGAGGGCCATTGTAAGACTTGTCTAGGACATGACATCGGCCTCGATATATGAAAGTCGGTGTAAGACCTGTCTAGGACATGGCATCGACTTAGATATGTGAGCTAGTGTAAGGCCATGTTTGGAACATGGCATTAACATCGTACCCTTTGTTTGTGGCTAAGTGATTATCCTATGGAATTCCAAATGGTTCAACGGGAAATTAAAGGTTTAAGTCGAAATGATAGAGCTTATGGCTATGTTGTGAGTGGTACAAGTACTTACATGAAATTGATGAAATATGACTTCAATTCATGTTGTATGATTAGTAAGGAATGAATATGAGCATGTTGAGTAACACAGGTATGGATGCCAAGTTCATGATAAGTAATTCCGGTTTATGAGACACATTTGGTAAAGATGTACATGAGTGATTCATGCCTATGGGAATGATTCTATGATGAACTTGTAATTATAGGTCTATACTTATGATATATACATATGTCTCTTTACCAATGTGACAAAAATGAATTAATGAGGTGCGACAAACTTAATATCATTAATTTAACACTAAAACAGTTTGGACAGCAGTAATAGTACGATTATGAAAATCCACAAAAAATTGTGAAAATTGAGTTAGAGGCTAAATAAAATATGAAATTAAAGCCTAATGAGTCTAGTTTCAGATAGAGGAAATGGTGCATGCAAGAGAATTTCATATTATGAGATATTTAAATTGTTGTGAGATAGAGTCAGAATGATTTCAAAATCCCCTGTCCTGATTTGAGAAAATCATTGAAAATTGTACAAAAATGGCTATGGGTTATAATTTATATTCTCAGAATTCTTAATAAGTTTATTTTCAATATCAAGAGACAGGAACATCATCCAAGTTCCGTATTATGAGATAATTAATTTTTAGCGAAGAAGGATTGGAACTATCAAACAACGTAAAAGAGGTAACTTTAATAAATAAACTGTACTTATTTGCTAAACCAAAAATTCAAAACATTTTATGCTAAGAAGGTATATGAGTCTAGTTTCAGTGAAAATGAGTAGATCTTAGTTTCGAGTTCCGTAGCTCCAGATATAAATAATTTAGTGACTATGACTCAAGAAAATAGCTTGACCTGAGCATAGATAAAAGTACAAATGTGGTTGTATTACCTTGAGAAGCAAGCTGATAAATTGCTTATTATTTTCGTACGGTCTTACTAAGCTATAAATCTTACTTCCCTCCTTTCCTTTTCTTTAGTGTTGACAGGTTAGCTCAGGGTTGGAGATTGTCGGAGGCAGCATCACACTATCAAGTCATTACCTTTGGATTAATGAAACATATGTAAGAAATTTGCAAGTGAGTGGCATGTATAGGGATCTAGTTTTATGGCGTGTATTATTATGATTTTGGCCAAATGTGTTGGTTTATAGTAAGTTATATGTATATGGCCATGAGATGTGGCTCATATTAATTACAGTTCGTAAATCTGTCTATTCATGTTATGTCTAATGTTTATGATGTGATTATATTTGGTTGCCATGCATGGTTGGCATATACATGAATATGTTGGAATGCCAATTTATGGCTATTGATTGAGTATGAAAGTCTTGGTATGTTTAATTATGCATTTGGTCTTGTTTTAGGGTGGCAAAAAGGCTTCGTAAATAGCCTATTTTTGTCCACACGAGTAGACACACGGACCATATGTCTAGGCCGTGTGTGACACACGGTCCGCCTCACAAGTGTGTGGCTCGACCGTGTGTCCTCTGTACCTTGCATGAACAAATTAAATGCCCATCAATGTTTAACACGGGCACGAGACATAGCTATGTGTCTCAGCCTGTGGGGGACATGGCCAGCCCACAGGCATGTGCCATGGTCGTGTGTCTGCTGATGTTAGAAACAGAATGTCAAGGTTTTAGCACACGGGCTACGACACGAGCGTGTCCCTCGGTGCTTAGGCAGTGTGAGCCATACGGGCTTTTAACACGGTCATGTCTAAAGGCCACATGGGCGTGTGCCTTGTTTTTAGTAGTTTTTGAAGGAATTTTCTCAAGTATCCAAAATGGTCCCGGATTGTTTCCAAATCATGTTTTAGGCCTTGTAGGCCCATATGAAGGACTGAGGAGTCATGTTTGAAAAAAAATGGGGTCGTATTTTCGGAGGTTCAAGATTGATTAATTGCATTCGTTTCAGTTAGGTCATGCCTCGTACCCAGTTCCAACATTGGATATAGGTAAGGGGTGTTATATTTAGTTGTATCAGAGCTATGGTTTATTCAATTCTCAAACAAACTTGGCACGTGTAAGAGTCTAGCTATACATGCCATAGACTCGTGATAGTGTGATGTCTCCCGAGGCAAATGAAAACTATCTTGTGTAGACAAGGTACTCTCAAACCAAGCTATACCCGATCACATATTTGTGATATGAGAAACATGAAATAGAATGTGTACGTGGCATAATGAGCTTATCTACGATTTATTGACAACCCCATGATGTATCTGATTGATTTGCTCGAGTGAATGCATGTGTTTAGATAACTTACTAAAAATATAGGTAGAACAAATGTTCATGTATAATTGTTTGAATGATTATGATGGGTAAGCTCGTATAGCTTAAGTAAATGCGTTAAATTGTTTGGATAGAGTTATATTATTATAATGACGTGCATATGATGATGTGCGAAATCAAGGTGTCGATTGTAATGTATATTCATCCATGTTTGTCGGCCCTCATATGATATGATGTGCTTGATATGTTTGATTAAGTGAATATGACAAGAAAAGTTATCCAGAATTCATAGAATATGTGCATAAGTGTACTTGTCTAAATGAGATAACTGGAAAGTTGGCATCAGACGAATACGAATGTCAGTTTGTCTAAAATGAATGGTATGATTTTGATGGTGTTGCTATGAGGATGAAATTTGTGTCATATGCATATGTGAATGAGAGTCGAGTCAGAGGCCCTACGACCTCACCCCCTTACCAGAGTGGTGTGTTGTAATAGAATTTCATGAGATTTGCACTGAATAAACTCACAAGTATGAAACCAAAGAGTTCAATGGAGAAATATCTATAAACATGATTAGAGATTGATAGTGAGTTGATAAGTAAAGCCAGAGCTAGAAAGGTATCTGGTTGACATAAAGATTATGTGAATTATGCACTGTCACAGTTAGAGAAGAAATTTACTTTGGTAAATCGAATTGCTCAGATACGAGGTCGAGAGAATGTAATGATTGTGACCTTCTCAGAACTGATCTTCTTTAGTGAAAGGAATAATATAGGATTTGTGATAACAAAAATAATTAGAGGAGTAATATTTGTAATATAAGATGTCTGAGCATGGTAATTACAGTGAACAGATAATGACTGCCTTTCTTGGTATATTCTAAAAGATCATTGTTCTTGGAAGTGCTATAGTAGCTATCTATCTTCTGATGAAATTCTTGTTATATGAGAATGCTATCTGATCTAAATTTCAGACAAAGGCATTGTTTGTCTGACCGGTTTATAACCTGTTTTGCTCTACTTCTCTCTGGTATTATGTTATATTCTGTCTATTGGGAATTTATGAGAAAATGCATGTGATGCTATGATTCTGTTTCTTTTAATTGTTACATTTGATTTTAGAGGGATGAAATGATGTTTTCTTCTGGACTTTTTCTCTCTGAGGGAATTATTGAAGTCTTTCATATTTTCTTAAGAGTTTGGTTTCGGCCTTCTGATATAGTATCGTATCTTGGGATTTCTCTATCCTGGATTTCTTTATTTGATTTTCTTGATATCTTTCTTCCATAATCTGTCAATTATAACTCATGCTCAGGGTGTGTTCTTTAGTTGCGATAATCATGTCAAGTGTGACTATGCTCTAGATTTGATCATGGCAATGCGGTGATGCTAGTATTTGGATTTCTATAATTTTCTGTAAGGATTTGATTTCGACAAAGGCATAAGTGGTGAAATTTCAAAATTCAATTGGTATGATAGATCTCTTTTCTCAAGTAAGTTAATCAAAGCTAATGTCTTCAGTTGAGATATATTGGTTATTTGAGCTAATACAATTGAAATAGTCTCTGATTAGCATGATGAATGAATTCCAAATGGCTGTATGATAAAATTTCATCTTATGAAAGTCGAATGACTTAATCCATGATTAGTAGAACTTAGACAGTTTAGAATATTATTAACCGAAGCATTTGAACTAGTCTAGTTTGCACTTGGGCAGAGACTTTTAATTTTCAGTGATGCACTGTTGTATGAATTGCGATGTGTTTTAAGACAATAAGATAATGTGATAGCTTAGAGCATTCGATACCATAGAAAGATTTGAGTAGTTAACAGGGTTAAAGCCAAACATTAGGTTTTATCGGAGCTATCTTCTCCAGTGCTGATATTAGAATAGAAATGAGAAAGGATTATTCTCGAGGCCATATCAGAATTATTCCCATTGGAAAGCGGAAAAAAACTTGATGTAGTCCTTTTGCTAGATGTTTGATGAGATCTGTGAATCATGCCAGGATATACTGAATTCCCACTTATCAAATTAATGAAATTTTGTGTCTATATGATTGTTGGCTTTCTTGGAATACTAGTCTCCACTAATTGGATTGAGATCCGGGTTATATATATTTTGTGATTTCTTGGGACAGCTAAAGGAGGCTTTGAAATTTAAAGAAAACTGAGAGTTGATTTGGTAATCAATCGGATTGTGTGAAATTATAGAGAGTGTAAGGCCAAAATGAACTGGCTAGTTTCATTATTCGACTTAGAAAAGATTCAGGTATGTGCGTATATGTGACATGATGGCATAGAATAGACTTTTTTGTATATGAATTCTCAGATAGAGGTTGAAATTCAGCCGAAGTGTAGTATAGCGATGAACCACTTATAACACTGATATGAGAAAGTAAACAGATGAGTATTAAAGACACAGTCAAGTGAAAGTTCTTTATCAATAATTATGGGAAGGAAAAGTTTATGTGAATACCGGAACCACTTTTTTTTGGTAAGATTTTCGGGAACGAAAATCCCTGAGGGGGAGAATTGTAACGGCTTGATTTTAGGCAAAACAGTGGTTTCAGAACCACTATTCTGGGGTCAAAGAAAGTATTTTAACTATTATTTTATGTGTTATAGCATACTTATATAAGTGCATGAAAAATTTGATGAATTAATTTTAGCGTTTGAGAGCTTCATTTGGAAAAATAACTAAATCGCATAAAGGGCAAAAGTTTTGTTTAGCAAGCTAAGTGTATTAAATAGCTGGAGAACCCAAATTAGAGGTCTTTAAAATGCAAATAGGCCATATGGGGAGTGATGGCCAGCCATAGGGACAAGAAAAGTTGAAAAGTCAAAATTTTGTTATGGGTTGGTATTGGATGAAATAAGCAACAGCTAATAAAGTAAGTGGTCATCTTCTCTCTCTTTTTTTTTTCTTCATTCTCTGCTAAAAATGGAAGAAGAAAACCCCCATGGGAGCTTAAATTATCAGCCGACTTTCTTCATCAAAAGTAACTAATTTTGAAGCCTTCTCTTGATAATTTTTATATTTTTGAGACCCTCATGGAATAAGCCTTCTATTGAGGCGAATATCTTGCATTTTGGTTGGAAGTTTTGAAATTTTCCATGAAAGTATAAATGGTGTTTGCTAGAATTTTTGGGAAGAAAATGAGCCATTGTTGCTAAATAAACAACTATGTGAGGGAATTTGTATGAAAACACTTAGAGAGGACTTAGTTATAGAAGTTGTAAAATAAAGGGTAAGTGTAGGAAATAGTGAGAAAGTGGGCTAGTAATGAGAATAAAAAGAATTGATTAGGCTTGGTTAATGAGGAAATTCGATAAAAATCAATTTACGAGCTTAGGGGCAAAATGGTCAAGTTGCCAAGAGACTAGGGGCAAAATGGTCATTTTGCCAAATTGTGAATTATAGAATGTTTTCATTAATTTAGTGATTAAATGAGTGGATTTCATCTTGTTAGATCAAGAAAATCGAGATTAGGGCTTAAATCGGAAAGTACAAGGTTGTGCACTAAAATGGAATAATTAGTTGAAATTGCATTCAAGGTAAGTCCATGTAACTAAATAAGCATGTTATCCATGTTATTGTCAATATACTTGAAATCTATCTTGCTTTGGTTATATTGAATTATATGTTGATGATATCGAGTATGATGAAAGTGATGCTAAATGTTAATAATATTTATGTGATGATATAATACATTAGAAGTTTGATGGAATATGATATCCCATAAAAACGAGTAAGTTGTGTGTAAATATTACAGCTTTATTGTTATTATGCATTGAATGGTTAATTTTGCATAAAATGTTGGAATATGGCTATGAGAAATGTATGATGAGACTTAATGTGATAAACTCCCGGTTGAACCTTAGAAATAGATTGGATAATCATGCCATAACATTTGAGTGATATGTGTGCTAGCGTAAGACATGTCCGGGACATGCATTGGCCACATTATGAAAGCCAGTGTAAGACATGTCTGGGACATGCATCAGCCCCGAGATATGTAAGCTAGTGTAAGAGCTGTCTGGGACGTGGCATCAGCTTGCATGTGTCAGTGTAAGACCTGTCTGGGACATGGCATTGACACCGATAGATGAGAGCCAGTGTAACACCTGTCTGGGACATGATATTGGCCTCTATATATGAAAGTAAGTGTAAGACCTATTTGGGACATGGTATCGACTTAGATATGTAAGCTAGTGTAAGACCATGTTTGGAACATGGCATCAGCATCGTACCCTATGTTTGAGGCTTAGTGATTATCCTATGGAATTCCAAATGGTTCAACGGGAAATTTAAGGTTTAAGTTGAAATGATAGAGCTTATGGCTATGTTGTGAGTGGTATAGGTACTTACATGAAATTGATGACTTCAATTCATGTTGTATGACTAGTAAGGAATGAATATGAGCATGTTGAGTAACACAAGTATGTATGCCAAGCTCATGATAAGTAATTTCAGTTTATGAGTTGATTCATGCCTATGAGAATAATTCTATGATGACCTTGTAATTATAGGTCTATACTTATGATGTATACATATGTATATTTACCAATGTGATGAAAATGAATTAATGAGGTGTG
The DNA here is from genome assembly GCA_020496765.1 of Gossypium stocksii. Classification (NCBI taxonomy): domain Eukaryota; kingdom Viridiplantae; phylum Streptophyta; class Magnoliopsida; order Malvales; family Malvaceae; genus Gossypium; species Gossypium stocksii. The sequence continues at coordinate 86,162,938 of CM035629.1, forward strand.
ACAAACTTACTATTATTAATTTAACACTAAAACAGTGTGGACAGTAGCAGTAGTCCGACTCTGAAAATCCACCAAAAATTGTGAAAATTAAGTTAGAGGCTGAATAAAATAGGAAATTAGATCTTATTGAGCTTAGTTTCACTTAGGGGAAACGGTGCATGCAAGAGAATTTCATATTATGAGATGTTTAAATTATTGTAAGACAAAGTCAGAATGATCTCGAAATCCCCTGTCCCGATTTGAGAAAATCATTTAAAATTGTACAAAAATAGTTATGGGTTATAATTTATATTTTTATAATTCTTAATGAATATATTTTCAATATAAAGAGACAGGAACATCATCTGAGTTCTGTATTATGAGATAACTAATTTTTAGTGAAGAAGAGTCAAAACTGTCGAAGAGCGTAAAAGGGTAATTTTAATGAATAAACTATACTTATTGGCTAGACCAAAAATTCTGAAAATTTTATGGTAAGAAGTTATGTGAGTCTACTTTCAGATAAAATTAACGGATCTTAATTTTAAGTTTTTTATCTCCAGATATAAATAATTTAGTGACTATGACTCGAGAAAATAGCTTGACCTGAGGATAGATAAAAGTACAAATGTGGTTGTATTACCTTGAGAAGCAAGTTGATAAATTACGTATTATTTTCGTATAGTCTTACTAAGCTATAAAGCTTACTTCCCTCCTTTCCTTTTCTTTAGTGTTGACAGGTTAACTTGGGTTGGAGATTGTCGGAGGCAGCATCACACTATCAAGTCACTACCTTTAGATTAATGAAGCATATGTTAGAAATTTTCAAGTGAGTGGCATGTATAGGGATCTAGTTTTATGGCATGTGTTATAATGATTTTGGCCAAATGTGTTGGTTTACAGTAAGTTATATGTAAATGGCCATGAGATGTGGCTCATATTAATTACAGTTCGTAAATTTGGCTATTCATGTTATGTCTAATGTTTATGATGTGATTATATTTGGTTGCCATGCATGGTTGGCATATACATGAATATGTTGGAATGCCAATTTATGTCTATTGGTTGAGTATGAAAGTCTTGGTATGTTTAATTATGCATTTGGTCTTGTTTCATGGTGGCAAAGAGGCTTGGTAAATAGCCTATTTTGGTCCATATGGGTAGACACACGGACCGTGTGTCTAGGCCGTGTGTGACGCACGTTTCGCCTCACGAGTGTGTGGCTCGACCGTGTGTCCCCTGCACCTTGCATGAACAAATTAAATGCCCATCAATGTTCTACATGGGCACAAGACACAGTTGTGTGTCTTAGCCGTGTGGGGGACACGGCTAGCACATGGGCGTGTGCTACGGTCGTGTGTCTGCTGACGTCAGAAATAGAATGTCAAGGTTTTTGCACACGAGATGCGACACAGGCGTGTTCCTCGATGCTTAGGCCGTGTGAGCCACACGGGCTATTTGCACGACCATGTCTAATGGCCACACAGGCTTGTGCCTTGTTTTTAGTAGTTTTTGAAGGAATTTTCTTAAGTATCCGAAATGGTCTCAGATTATTTCCAAATCATGTTTTAGGCCTCGTAGGCCCATATGAAGGACTGGGGAGTCTTGTTTGAAAAAAAATCGGGTCATATTTTCAAAGGTTCAAGATTGAGTAATTGCATGCGTTTCAGTTAGGTAATGCCTCGTACCTAGTTCCGGCGTCAGATACGGGTAAGGGGTGTTACATCTCTTCTCTCATGTCTAATTTTAGCTGGGTTACCACCTATTTGCCCTATGGCTTCTCTGATTATTGTTTTGGTGGGCTAATACCTTTACTACTTCATTTTCCATATTTGACGAATTCTTCAATAATCTGATGGCTCACTATCATTTTGCCAATACTTACATTTTTCTTCCAATTCCTTTCTCTATACGTGCTTTCCCTCAATTTTCATTTTGATGGTCCACCCTATGTTTATTGTCTCGATGGACAACCTCATGTTTATTATACTGGCAGACTACATATGCTGCCATAGCCGAGCTATGGTCTTACTCATTAGTTTTCAAGATTAATGTCCTGGCGGACTTCCCATGTTTACTATCCCGAACGACTCTCTATGCTGCCATAGCCGAGTTATGGTTTTACACATTATACCCCGTGTTTCTGTCCTAATGGACTCCATTGGTTTCCGTAGTCGAGCTATGGTCTTACACCTCATAATCCCTGTGTTTACTGTCCCAACAAACTCTACTTATAACACCCCTAACCTAACTCTATTGCTGGATTAGGGTTACAGAGTATTACGACACATATCAAAACAATTAACATCATTAAACCATTCATTTATTAATTTAAAAAAACAACATTCAAATCTAAATTTCATTCATAGCATAATTACATTTACAAACCTTAAAACAAACTTATGAGGCCTTAAAAATAGTTTGGGAACAATTAGGGACTAATTTGAAACAAAATAGAAAAATATGGAAAAAAAAAACATGAAAATTTTGGAAACATGGGTCATATGGCCATGTAACAGATCTCAGTTCGTGTGGCTCAGAAACATGGTTCTGTGGCCAAACTATATGTAATTCAAAATATAAGGTCACACAATCGTGTCGTAGATCATGTACCAGATCATGTGAGTATTCGAAATAGGGTCACACGGCTATATCTCTAGGCCGTGTGGAAAATTCCTACACTTAAAATAAAAATAACACAAACCCATGTGGTGTGACCGTGTGTGGTACACGGCCGTGTGATAGCCCGTGTGCACCTAATGATACATGCACGGATGAGGTGAAATTTATTAAATTCCATTCACCAAATCTGCCAATTTTCAAGTTTGAGAAATTAATAAATTTGTGACGAATTTTTGGATAGGATATAGGCATTTCTTGTAACAGCCTGAATTAGGGGCTAAACAGAATGGTGGTTTCGAAACCATGAATTAGAGGTTTAAAATATTTTTTTCGATTGAGTTTAGATGTTTATGTGGTGTTTGAATAATTATGTGAAATTTTGGTGCAAGAATTTTAATGTTTGCATTTCCAATTTGATAGGTTGGACTAAACTGCAATAGGTGAAAAATATGAGTTTTAATCTATAAAGGTACTTGATTGAATTGGAATTTAAAATTAGGGGTCCTTATATGGCAATTAAACCATTTTAACCTTATTTGGACAAAAATGCCCAAGGAAGGAAGGAAGGAATATCAAAGGTTTTTAATGAAGGGTATTTTGGTCATTAGTTAATAAAAGAAGTAAAAAGGGAAAAATAGGCCAAAAATGTGTTCATTTTCTTCTTCCTTTGTCCGAACATAGCATCTCTCCATAGCTAGGGTTTTGTTGATTTTCAAGCTCACAAGTAAGTGCAATCGAGCTCTGTTTTTAATTCTCTTCATATATTTGAAATCCCCGTAGCTTAATCTAGCTATTTCTACTACTAATTTAAGCTAGGGTTTATGTTAAAAAATATACCCATGCATGACATGCAAGTATTTTGATGCCTAGTGGTAGAATATGAAAGTTTAAGGTGTAGTAAATACCTCTTTCTAGGTGATTTTCCATGAAAATCCCTAATAGGGACCAAATTGTAAAGATAATAAAATGGGTAGTGAAAGTATAAATTAATGAGACATGTGGGCTGTTATTAACACTACTAAGGTTCGGTTAGGCTTGGGTAGCCAAGAAAATAGATACATTTCAATTTACGAGCCTAGGGACTAAAGTGTAAAATTGAGAAACTTAGGGGCTAAATTGTAAAAATTATCGTAGGATGATTTTGGAGTAAGTTGAGTAATGTGTGTATTAAACGAGTTGAATGTGTTATTAGAGATTGAGAAGAACGATGAATCGACCTTGACCGGAGCAAAGGCAAGGTTTCGAACTAAATCACAAATCGAACTTATTTTGAAATCGAGGTAAGTTTATATGTAAATAAACTTCGATTAATTATATTAAAACATTTTATTTTATCATGTGGGATGAAAGTGAGTATAAAATGGTTGTATGATACAAATTGTGGGTTGTGGAAAAATGATGAGATTAAATAAGAAAATTTACGAGTAAAGCTGTTTGGATATGAATAATTGCATGAAAGAGTGGAGCTATGTGCCAAAACCACTCGTAAATGCAAGTGGAAAAATATCGTGGAGCTATATGCTATGACCAGAATAAAATGCATCATATTGACATCGTGGAGCTATGTGCTGTTACTACAATAAAATACATTACATTGTTTTAGAAGCGTTGAGCTAAGTGCCGTTACCACTACTAAAGAGAATTAATTTATTAAAGTGGAGCTTTGTGCTGAAACCACCGAGTATCAGTCGATAAATTGAAGGGTTAATGTAGAGAATTTCTAAATGATGTCTTGTGTGGTATGCGATGTATAGATGTAAGGATGTATGCGAATATATGTAAGTGTGAGCAATAGTATATGAGAGCAAGGGTCTTTGTAAGTATATGCACGAATAAGCAAAATTTCACGAGGTATATGGAAAGGATTGGTAAGGTTAAAAAGAGCAAGTGAGGTTGATAAGAATTCAAGTTTCATTATATTAATCATGAGATTGAATTGAAAAGAAGTGCATATAGACTTACTAAGCTTTCTAAAAGCTTACTCCTTCCTCTATTTCCCTGTCTTATAGAGTAGTCAAAGTCAAACCAGCTCGAGGATTAGGAAGCGTTGGAGGATCACCCACACTATCAACAACACTCTTTTGGTATATGCTATAAATCCTTTTGAACTATGGCATGTATAGGGACTTTGTTGTGTTGTAAGTGTCTTTTTGGGATGACTACCATATGGGTATAAGTCTTTTGGTAAGAATTTTGTAACTAAGGCCATGTAAGATGGTTAACAATGTTATTAGTTTCTATACAAGTATCCTTATGAGGAAATTCATGAAACAATTGTTATGCTTGTGAATGGTTGGGAAGAATGTAGTGTATGGATGACTAGAATGTGGTTGATTGGATGTGTTTTCATGTCTAATTGTGTATTGGAAAAAGTGGAATGAGCTGGTATATGTTTTCAGGGTGGCAATTGGCTGGGAAAATAACCTATAATTTTCCACACTGGTAGACACACGGGCGTCTGTCTAGGTCGTGTGTGATACACAGCCAACCCCATGGGCGTGTGGATAGACCATGTGTCCCCTACACCTGAATTTATGAAAATTTAATGTTTTGTAATAAACACACAGGTTAGAGACATGGCCGTGTGTCTCAACCATGTGATATATACGACCTAGCCCACAGGCATGTGGCTTGGCTGTGTGACGAAGTTTTTGTGATGACGTCATAAACAGAATACCCAGGAGTTTTCACACGGGCTAAGACATGTGCGTGTGTTCGGCCATGTGAGGGATACGGGCATAAAGTACGGGTGTATGCTTGGCCGTGTGAAAACCCCTATAGGTTTGAATTGAAAATAAATTATACAAGGGCTGGGGACATGTACGTGTGTGGTCACACGACCTGCCCACATGGGCGTGTCCCTGTCTTACACGAGCATGTGGCCTGTACTTGGCCAAAATTTCCTAAATTTTTCTGACCTTCCAGTTTGGTCCCGAACTTTGTATGATATATTATGAAAAAAATTTTAATTTGGAACAAAATTTTATGGCTCAACTTTGTACAATTGGTTGTGTTATCGTCCGGTAATGCCTCATACTCGGTTCCGGCGTCGAACCCGGGTAAGCGATGTTACATTTCTTGGTTGAGATGCCTCATGGTATTTGAATATATATCTCTTAGCTTTGAAACGTACTTTGAATCACTAAATTTTGAGTTCAAGAGCTCAAGTTATGATTGTTTTAATAAAGACTGCGCAAGTAGAATTTCTGGACATGGTTATGATAAGAATTACGAGTTTTGGGCTTTTAATTTGTGTTTAAATCATATTGGTTTTGGGTTTTAGGCTTAATATTTATTATATATGAGCCCAATATTGTATTTACCAACTCTTATTATTTTATTATTTTATTATTTTTTATTAGAATTTTTTATAATTATTAAGTATTTTAAGTTATTTAGGAGTTTTATGTTAACAACAACGTTTTGTTTAAAACTACTTCTTGTATAGATTAATTAGAGTTTAGTATAATTTAGAGTTTTATGTGGACGTACATAGCTAGCCTATATAAAGGCTTCTTCATTATTTATTAAGGAGACAATTGTTTTTATTAATAAAGTTTTCAACTCTAGGAATCTGTTTATTGTGCAAGATTTTTTTCTTGTGATTTTTAGCAGTTTTCTCCTCGATTTTCTTTAAGGAGTCATGAAAATTCATTCTTTACCCTTCAATTTGCCAATGATTATTTCTTAAAGAGTTGATTAGAGCCATTAATTGAGTTTGTTGGGATTTATATCTCAAATGGTTCAATTGGACATTTATCCTTCTATCCATCATATCCATCAGTTTATTCAATCCATGTTCCACTTTTAAATTTCATCTATTTATTTATATATTTTTATTTTTATTTGTTCTTTATTCTTAAATTTCTTCTTTTACTATTTTTGACTTCTTTATTACTAAATTTATTTATCTCTTCTTTTCAGATCAGATCTAAATATTTCCTTTTCAAGTCGAACAACTTGAATTTGATCTTTCCTCCACTTCAATTCTGTATCACCTAAAATTGCTTCCAAAACAAGGCAAAACAACACCAATTCTTTAGGTGCCAAGCCAAAACCGAATCAGCCATAAATATGCTTTCAAAACACATGTAATCAAGCCTAAAACATACTAGAACATCCCAACCTAAGTGCCTAACCAATATGTCCTAATTACCACCACATATAAACAACATTTATCAACCAAATCAATTCATCCATTCAAGCCATCTAACTATCAATAAACATACCAAACTTTTTACCAAATAGTCATCCACAAATACTATTAAACATACCTTAAATACACATTACCAAGATGCCAAACATGCCATATATATGTACTAACTTTGCACATAGTATATTTACAACAAAAGTTATAAAACATGCCCAAACATTAGCAAAATGTGCATCCTATATACATGCCACAATTAAGCACATTTCAAGACTTCAAAATCTATCGATGTTAGATGATGATGATGATGATAGGCTTGAGCTTCACTGATTCGATCGAAAAACTCCCCCTATTCAAAATCTACTAAAAAATAATCACAGAAGTAAGTATAAGAAATACTTTGCAGGTTCATACATTTCAATTCATTAAACTTACCTTACACATTTAATAGCTAATTGTATATAACCATTCAAGTAAAAACTTTATCACAACATGAATCAACAACTTCAAGATACAAGTCCAAAAAATAGATAAAACTTGTATGAGCTAATTTGGTACAGAGATATATGAGTCAAGTTACCGTCTGGGTTAAACCAATGGCAACACAGAAGAAATATAGTCTGGCCAAGGCTATGTATACATGTAAGGTTACCAGTCCAAACTAAACCTTTAAAATGACAACAGATTACTAATCTAGGCTAAATATGTGTCACATGTATATCCGAGTTGCAACAAATGCTGGAGTTTGGTCCAGAATGGGAATAATTCAGAAACCTTGTATATGATACTTTTACTCATTCCATAGGAAATATTTTAGAAATCCAATTTATTATTGCAAAGTTTGATTTTCCATTTTAACATCTTATATATAAATAACAATATATAATAATAAATTGTAACCTTAGAAGGTAGTATAAACTTACTTGTCAAGTTATTCAACTATCAGGGACTAATCAACAATTCTCCTTTTTCCTCGTACTTCCTCCAGTTGTTGAGATTCTTGATCATGCACCCAAAAATGAGCTTGGCTGAACCTAAAGGGTTTAACCATGGAGTTTCCTTCAATTTTGGTGATGCTGAACAGAAAATAAAGTTGATAACATTTTTTTTTACGTTTTGTTTTTAGCCATTTTATTAAATTACCTTTTTGACCTTGCTTTTAAAATTAAATTTCATCCAAACCCATCACCTAACCGTCCATTAGACTTCCAAAAGGATTTATTTACCCTTTAAAACCTTCACTTAATATTTTTATTACCATTAGACAAAAATAAACTATTAGTGATTAACATTTGTAGCTTTTACGATTTAGCCCATTTTACTTAATTAACTATCAAATCAATAAAATTTCTTAACTAAATTTTAATACGATCATCTAATAACCCTATTAATGATAAATAATTAATAAAACACTGACATACTAGTAGAAATTGTGGTCTTGAAACCACTATTTTTGACACCACTGCAAAATAGGATGTTACACCACTAGTTCCCATATCCGAGATATGGTCTTACACCTCCTAATCCCTATGTTTATTATCTTGGTGGACTATACTGGATGTCATAGTGAAGCTATAGTCTTACACGTTAGGCCTTTTTAGAGGTGTCACCCCGTAGGACCTTATCGTCGTCATAGTGCTACCCCATAAAGCCTACTGACCGTCGTCACAGTATTGCTCTATGGAACCTAAATACCATTGTTACAGTGTTATCTCAAAGGACCTATTTCACATTTCACATTAATGCTCGAACACCAAAATGTCCCCTAGAAGGCTCGAAGCTTCGTACATCACGGTTTGCTCCTAGTAATCCCGGATGTTAAATTTTTTATGGAATTTCATTTTCCCTATCCCTCCATCCATTCATCAATTTTGCCAGTCCTAACCTTAATGCTCAAACACCGCAATTTCCCTCCACAAGGCTCAGAGCTTCGTATGTCATGGTTTGAACACAAAAACATTGAATGGCAGTATCTAACAAAAATTCCCATTCCCAAATCCTAGCTTCATCTAACCTGTCAAACTTTCCTTTCCATATCACACTATTATAATGATGCAATATATGCATTATAGTTACATACCAATATGAAGTATGCTACCATTTTAATCATAATATCCTAAATATTTCATGCATATTGAACCACCTTGGTGGATGCTCATACCTTAAGAAATTTCATGCATGCTTATCACTCACAATCAATTGAGTTCTTACGTAATCAAAAACAGTACAATCCACCCAACATTTCAGGTATGGAGTACAAAAACTTACTTGATTCTTCTTTGCCTTATCAACTTAACTTTTTCGAATAGTAGAGTTTCCGTTCTCTTGGAAGCTAAGCATGACAACCAAAACCATGAGTTAAACTCAGTATTTTTAACTTAAACCTTAGTTTTCCATAAACATGCATTACCCTTAAAATGGTTACGTCAGTTGTCTCTAAGTATTTGTTCTGGATTTGGGTATGGTTCAATTAGAGTGTTGGAACTTCGAGTCAGAAACGACCTGAGAAGAAAATAAAAATAAATAAATAAAATTAAAAATTGTATCTAAAGTAGACCTGTTCATGTGTAACGCCCCAAAAATCCTGAAACTTTTATTTTTGTGTGTTGTAATTTTGCTTAGGGTATTGATTTTGAAGTATTAAGGGGTTTCTATAAAGTCCTAAGTATGAGCATGGTATAGGAAAATAATTTATTTTGTGTGCTATTTGAACCTTGGCTTCAAAGGATATGCTTCTTAAATAAATGAGGTTGAAATAAGACACAAAAACCCTAGTAGTCTAGTGGCAAGTGGTGTCATATTGGGAGCAAGGGGGAGTCGTTACATGCAGGGCAAGGAGGTCCAAGGTTCGAGTGTGGCTTAATGCACTAAGGGTTGATTATTTTGCACTGGGGCCATGTAGGTAGTAGAGATGGATTGAAAATCTGCAGGAGGGGATTTTGAATTGGCCTTTGGGTTTTGAATGAGTGTTGGGGAGGATATTAAGGAGTGATTTAGGGGGTAATAATAGGAAAAGTTTAAGGATGGAGTTATGGGATGAAGTGGAGCCGTTTGGGACTTTAGGGGAGCTTGGGATCAATTTTGGAGGGTTAGTGAGTAGGTGCCGATTATGGTATAGGTGATTTCGGCTTTTGGCACCTTTTGTTTAGTTTTGGCATTTGGTTCTTGTTGGTTCGGTAGCTATTTTGTTTTGGGTAATTCTCTCTTTTGGTCAATTTCGCTTAAGCAAATTAGGCACTTTTCTTTTGTGTTTCTTTCTCTTGCTCTCCAAAAGTCGAATACCCCCATTGAATTTTTGCCAAAATTCTTTCTGTGTGAAATCTACTTGAGTCTAGTGTGACGATTACTCCCTCATTCCTCCTCTTATCAATTCCCTTTTTTTTTTTTTGTTTTGATTCTTCCTTCTTTAAGTCGCACCATTTTTCTTACTCAGTTGAAGATTGCTTCTCAAGTACCTAAAATCGAATTCTCTTTTCCCTTTCTCATGATATTTCTCCATTTACTGAATTCAAGAAGAATCCCTTCGTATGGGCTTTATTCCTAGTCAATCGATTACTCCCTATCCTTTTCAAGTCAATCGTGCCTCCTAGATTCATATACTTAGTGATTCAACTTTTTGATTGGCAAGCGATTTTGTATCGATAAGTGAACTAAACCTCCCTTGTTCAATAGGGGTGTGGAAGTCAATTTCTCTTTTTCCCCAACCTCGTTATCTCTTGATCTTAAGAAGGGAGTAAGCTAATTACCAACATCTTTTTCTTTTGATCTCTAGGTTCTGGAATAGCAGATCTGCAGTTCTCTTGAGGGTTGGTAGAGATTGCTCTAGTTGCTAGCCGACAATTGGGTAAGTGACTTTATACCTTTTAATCGTGGCCGATTCTTAGATCTTTTGTTGGAAATATTGGCTTAATCCTGAGTTATTAGATGTTAATAGATGATGGTGGTGGTGATACAGTAAATCACAATGAGGAGTGATCGATTCTTAGTCAACAGTTTAGGTGATAAAGCCGACATAGCCAAGGTAAGGATTAGTCTTAGGTTTCAGTTTCGGCATTTGAAAGGCTATCAAATCTTATTAATCAAAGGCTTAACCAAGTTTTTTATTCGGATATAGGTTCTTCACTCGTGGGCTATCACGTTCTCTCCAATAAGGTGTGTACATACTCCGCACATACGGAAAATCGGCAAAAGCCGAAAAACTAAAAGGTTGGCGCTGGTAAACACTCGTGTGGTGAGATTTATACAATGACAAAGGCCCCATGAGCGATCTCGTGGTCTCGGGCCATTTTTTGGCCAACTAGGCTGAATTGGGCCAAATGGGCCCGATAGGCCCATGGGCCCACCGTGAGTAAAACTGATGGATTGGTAAAATTTGACGAGCCAGTCAGGCTAAGCACGTAGACTATGGTAAATTCGGGCTTAATGGGCCAAATGAGAGCGTGGGCCCTCTTTGGGCTATGTATAGAGTTTTTGGGCCCTAGTGTTTTTGTAACTCTTGTGAAATTGTTTTAAAACGCATCGAATGATTGTGAAAATGTTAGTGGGCCAAATTGTATACTTAGGCACATGATAAGATTGGACCGATATGCCCCTAGGGCAAAATGACTAAATGCCCCTACTTGCTATTAGTATGATTTTGTATGCCATATGGTTATTTGCTGCATTCATCTAATATTATGTTGCATAAGGGTTGGGTTTGTGATACAGAGGAAGAAATTGATATGTGAGGATTGCATGGTTGCTTGACAACCGTGGATCCACCGGTGGCTTTTAAGCCCATTATATAATCGGCAGCTTTGCTGCAATATTGAGTAGTGCCACAACAAGTGCTACAATAGGAGTGTAGGGATGGGTGGGTCGATATTTATATCCCCACAAGAGTGTAGGATTGAAAGGGAAATGGAGTGCAGGGTTGGATGGGGTGTTTCACAGCATTGCTTGTTTGATATTGATATGACATGGGCTCAGGCCCAACTGAGGCCATTATGGGCTAAGGCCCAAAGGCCACCGTTATTGAATTAGGATTAGGCCTAAATTGTTTACTGCATGCTATATGATTGGTGAGGGTCGTACACACTAAGTTTTCAAAGACTCACTCCCTCTTTTAAATTTTTGTAGGCGGTTCTCAGTAGGCGGCTCGACGTAGGAAAGGACCCAGAGATGGCCATACTGGAAGCTACTTAATATTTTAGTAGTTACTTTTATTTTATCTTTAATTGTTTTTATTCGGGTTGTAATAAGGCCTTTATCCTCTGGGTTGATTTTATATTCAGGTTTTATCTTATTATTACTTTAACTGCTAAATTTTCAAACTCAAACTTGTTTTCTAAAATCAAAAAGACAATTTGAAATCATTATAAGAACCTGAACAATTTTCTTTTAAAAGAAGGAGCTTCCGCTTTTAAATGAAACTTGAAATCTATTTCTGGACGCATAAATATAAACTAAGGTCTTCACAAATGGCTTTTCAATTAACCAACTCAAGGTTTTAACTAAGTTTGCAATTAAACAAGTCTCCATAGATTTCGTGATGAATTAAAGTACTATGTTTTTAAGGCTAGCTTTGAATATTAAGAAACACAAATTATTTTTGTCAACAACTGCGGTTTGAACGAGCCACCCTCTAATGTGGCACCACCAGATCAGGCCATAACGTCCAGGCCGGGTTTGGGGTGTTACATCATGGGTCGAGCCCTCACTCGAAAAGTGGAAGGGTTTGGATAAAAATATAGGCCTAAAAAATGGGCTTTAGTAAAAACAATCAGACCCATTTAAAAAATGGGTTAGGTCTCGGGTAAGGCATTTTTGGCCCGAGCCTGGTTTGGCCAGAATCAAATATGCAAAAGAAATGCTTTTTTTACTGTTTTCTTTTTTTTTTTACTGTTTTGTTGTTATTTTCTTATTTTTTTACTATTTTGCTATCATTTTTCTATTATGTTACTACTATTTTGTTGTTATTGTTTAGGTATTGTACAAATCTTTTTTTATTGTTAATTTTGTTACTATTTTAGAGGCATTTGCTTGTTAAGTTGCACCTAGCTTAGCGTTTAAGTATACATATTTTTTTATTTTGTTTTCAATTTGTTGGGAAACATTTATTTTAATGTTTTTAGTATTTTTGATGTATTATAAATATATTAAAAATAACATGGCCGGGCCAAGCCCAAGTTTTACCATTGTTTTCCGAGTCAAGCTCGGGCAAAATTTTAGACACATTTTTCGGGCCATGCCTAGGTCTAACAAACAGACCTAAAATTTTGGTTGGGCCCGACCTAACCCATAAAAATCTCTAATCTATAGGTTTTGACGTTCATACTTATCTTATTAATTGTAAAAAATTATTTTCAAGATTATTGTTGAAACCTCCTCGGTAATGGCACCAACAGCTTGACCAGCTATGAACGAGTTATCATTTATAGTTAAATATAACACCAAAAATATAAGAATTAAGAATGAAAGTGCCCAGAAGTGCACAAGTCAAATTGAAATATAGTTTTGTTAAACGAAATACTTTTGAAGTGTTTCGAGGATTATACTTAAGGGAGGATAAAATAAACTACGAAAACCTTTTTACAATATAGTATTGATTAATTCTTATATTATGATAAACCATAAATAAGTTAATAAGATAAAAATAAAAAAATAAAGAAAATACAAATTATGAAAAATAAAAAAATCAACTAAATCAATATACCAATCAGGAAGATTAACTCACTTCAGGGTTTGTAACTAACTTTGGATTGGAGTTTTAAGGTGGATTAGCTACTGATTAACCAATTATTATCTCCGGCCTCTAATTAACTAATCGACTAGTTGATACTCATTTATCTTCCGACCTCACTTTCTTAACTAGGATAAATTATGACTTACTTGATTTGACTTATCTCTCGACCTCGTCTTGCCTATGATAACTTCCTAGGGTTGTCAATCTTAGTAGTTTAAGCACTCGTAATTCATACCAACTAATCCCTCTCGGGAAACTCTAAATCCTTCGTTAATCACATCCCATCCACTCGTTAATCTCCCATAAGGGATTTAGCCACTCATTTTATTCATAATCTGAACTCTAATTGAATAAATCATGTAAAGATCATGATCGATTAGGAAGAGAAAAGAGACTTGAATAATCGTGAATTGAAATCGAATGAGGAACGAAGTTGCAAATCTCTTGATCAGAATAAAAAATTAAATAGAATGAAAAAGAAAAGAAATTAAATACTTGAAATAAATAAATAAAATCTTGAATCAAAATTGATTTCGAGAGAAAATAAGAAAGTGTTAAAAAGCCAAAAAGAAAACAATCTAAATCTACTCCTAAACTACTAGGGTTTTTGAAGGCATCTGGGATGACTTAGTTACATCAACCCCTAATTTCTTATCTATAAAGATGTTGGAAACCCATATTAGGTCTTTGGCACATCCTAGGTCTTTGTATAAATTTGATTGCGCGGACGAAAATAACACTGAACTACTTAGGCTTGATTAATCTGCCATGAATTATACTATAATTTACATCCTTTTTATACATAATTTTAGCTTGTTTAATAGTTAAATCAAAGCATCTTAGTATATATTTAGCTTTTCATACTTAAAGTAGTAATTTATGCTTTTTATTAGTTTTTATTATATTTTATATATCTAAAGAAGGTTACACGACCTTGTAGGACAAATCGAGAGCTAAAGATGCATATTCGAGCCAAAATTAATGTCTGTGTTACTACATCAAGATACCAATGTCGCAACATCGAAGACATAAGCAAAAACAAAGTCTTGGAGAGAAACTACCTTAGGTGTCGTGGCACTGGACCCGATGTTGCAACACTGCAGGCTTGTGATGTAACATCGCCCCTGAGCAACCCAAAAAGTCTCTACACGAGATAATTGCATTTTTTAGGGAAGTTAGGAGTATTTATCCTAGTCAAACTCTAAGGAATTCAAGGAAAATTTAGCACTTTAATATTCCATGTTTAGCCTACATAAAGGCCATTGTAATAAGTTTAGGCAGACAATTTTAAGGAGACATAAATTATTCTTAGTTTTTTTTTTTTATTTTGTTCTAAGTTTTCACTTAGGTTATTTTATGTTCTTGTAATCAGAATATCCTATTCTAAAGTGAGACTTTTGTGAGTGGAGATTGTTTCGGAGCCACACTATCATCGATAAATCCATGAACATCTCTTTTACTTATTCTATTTCGTATAGTCTTTCTTTAACATTGTTAGTCGAATGTTTATGTAAAGACTAGAATCAATTTATACTTTACATATTTTGTATGTTTCAATTGTTTTAACCTAATTAATTGATTAACAGATAGAGTTTCATAATGGATTAGTTGGTTGGGAAAGGAAGAACCTAAAACCCTAGGCTTGACGACCTTAGAAAGTCATATACATAGGAATGAACTCAAAATCGGTGTTGCTTATCTGTGAAAACCTTACCCCCAATCCAGTCTGGACTGTGAGGTCGAGAGGTAAGTAGTTATTGGTGATTCATCAGGTTAGCTGGATGCCGAGAGGCGCAACTAGATTGATGACTAGCTGGTTGAATAAAACCCTATATCAATAATTAATTAGGTAAACAACTGGATCTAGGCTAAAAGAACTCGCATAGTCGAAATAAGGGTTAGGAGAAAAAGCTGATACATGAACTTAAGAGTAAATTTAGGATTATTTCAATTTATTTAGTTTACTAATATTATTATAATCTTGCTTCAATAGTAACAGTACTAATTCGTGACTCAAGTAGATTAGTATTTATTTTTGATAATTGGCTTAATAGCAGTTTTCCTTAAATTGCAATCCCTTGGGTACAATCTTTGGAATACTTACCAAGTATTTCATTGTAAACAAACTATATTACAACCTAACCCATATACTTGCAGACACCACCTCAATTCCATATATTTTGGAGTAGTATTCACACTCTGGATGTTAGTACGTCTAGAGGCAGTCAAGGACATCGACATGTTTCACGCCACACCTTTGCGTGGCACAACATGACATGCAATTCTAGCCTTGGTCATTCATTTCGTGCTTTGATGTCCTGAGAAGCTTGTTCATCACTCATCCCTCACTTCCATGTCAATTGGGCATTTATATCTTTATCATACACACTCAGTTGAACATATTAGCACAACCTAAAACCCGTTTCAACTTATTGGGTCACAACACCTAGAAAATGTGTTAAAAACACTTATTTTGATTAACTTTTAATCCTAATACCTAATTAATGAAAACGTAAATTAAAAAAAAACCAAATAGCTTAGAAAAAAACTTCTTAAGTACGGAATTGACTCAAATCAACTACTACATTTGATGGCATGTCAGTTACCACCCATATGCCTATGACTTCTTTGATTATTATTTTGGCAGATTGATTCCTCTACTACTTCGTTTTCCATATTTGACAGATTCCTCAATAATCCACTGGCTCACTATCGTTTTGCCAATACTTACATTTTTCTTCCAATTCTTTTCCATATACTTGCTTTCCCTCGATTTTCATCATGGCGGTCTACCCTGTGTTTGCTATCCTAGGGGACTACCCCATGTTTAATGTCTCAGCGGACTACATATGTTGCCATAGTTGAGCTATGATCTTACTCATCAGGTTCCATGTTTAATGTCCTAAAGGACTTCTCGTGTTTACTATCTCAGTAGACTCTCTATGCTGCCATAGCCTAGCTATAGTATCACAACATATACCTATGTTTGCTGTCCCAATGGACTCCATTGGTTGCCACAGTCAAGATTGTAACGCCAACGCCCCAGATTTCTGGGCTTCTTTGTGATTGCTCTTTTTCGTTAAATTGCATGCTTGGGTGTCTTATGTTGCTGTTTAAGTGCGTTTTGGGGGCCTTTGAAAGGCCTGGGTTTAACCAAACCTTTGGTGGAAATTTTGATTTTTGGTATAGAGAACTAGGGATGTTAGTTCGCATAAGTTAAGTTTAGTTTTTGGGATTTCTTGTCCCAAGGAGCTAGATGGTAGAGTGGTTGTAGCATCATTGGTGAGGAGGGGAGCAAGGAGTATGGCGTCATGGGTTCAATTCCCCTTACTAGCAAACATTTTTTTAGTGTTGCTAGGAGTGTACGGCAAGAAGTTGATGGGAGGCAAACTCTGGAGGTGGTTGTGAGCAGATAAGAGGAGACTTGGTCATAAGAGTTTGAATGGAATTCAAACTTGAAAGTGAGTGGTTATGGGAGCAAATCAAGGAGGAAAAGAAGGGATAGAGTTGGAAGGGGTGTTGGCCAAATTTTGGGAAGGTGAGAGTTGAATAATTAGGTAAGGGTGTTGGAGTAGTTTAGTTTCGGCATTTTGGTAGTAGTAAGCCGGTAGTCCCTTTTTGGTGAGCTTCAGGTTTTGTTTTGTGGGGAGTTTTGTTGCTGAAATTCCTTCTTTAGGCCCAGGATTTAGAGTATGCCTTCTCAAGGTAAGTTCCAAAGAACCGAAACTGACTCTTAAGTTTGCCTTCTTGTGTACTTTTACCTAAACTTGAACTCTAGTGCCGAATTCCCTTGTGATTCCTTTAGTTAAAATTGATTTCTCCTTTTCCTATCTCTTCAAAGCTGAACTCTCATTCTTTGCTTAAGCCCCTAGCCGTTTACCCTTCTTTCACTTTTTCATTCTTATTATCGAACTCTACATTTCCCTCTCCTTGATCATAATTCCTTCTCGATTCATTCTCACAACTCCTCCCTCTTGAGCCGATTTCTACCTTGCTTTTCTCCCAACAAGTTCCTTTCTATCAAAGCCTTGTTCTCTATTCTTGGCTAAAATCTCTGTAGTGGCCGAATCTCTAAGTACTTCTACTCTTGCGTTTCTTTAATTGACTTTTCCTTTGGGCCGAATTCATTGTGCAACACTCAGGGTAAGTACTATTTTCCGTTGTTCAGTCTTTTATGAATATTGGTAAAAGCTGAAATTCTTCTTCTCGTTTGTCGTTCTGTTTGGGGTTGTTCTTGTAGGACAATCTAAACTCCTTCACGTATGATCTTTTATGTATCAGTTTCTCATAGATTCAGAACTTGTGAAGGGTGATCCGATGGTGGTTCAGGAAAGCAATCGGCACATAGTGACTAGGTTTCGGCAGAGGTAAGTAAAGATGGGTGGTCAGCAGTGGTTGAATAGATAAGGGTTAAGTAGCGGTTGTTTCGATTGGTTTTGGGAGTTAATATTGTGATTAGATCATTGTAGGTTGTCCATTGGTGGGAGTGCTCGACTTAGTTCATAATCAGGTGTGTAACTACACCTTCTGTAGCATAGTGCGGCAAAAGCTAAAATGTCGAGAAACCAGTATATGGACGCCCATTAGTGTGCGAATGCTATTGGACCAGTCTGAACCGATTAAATGTGGGGTTTTGGTCCATGGAGACCTTTAGGTGTGAATCGGCACACTTAGGCTGTGTTAGACCCGGTTGGGCCAAAACGAGCCCAATGGACCTATAGGCCCGTAGGAGTAAAATTACTAGTAAGTGGAGTAAAATTACTGGTAAGTGGTGGTAAAATGGGTTAAATGGTAAATTTTGGATTATTGAGCATGAATTTGGACGTAACAAGCCATTCTGTTGAGTAGGCTCACATGGGCCATTAGGGGGCTTTAGAGGCCAAGACTAGTTTTGACCTAGTTAATAAATCCAGGCTGTTAGGTATGTTGTGAGATCTGCTAAGACATTAAATTTGAATAAAAAGCCTAAAAAATCGCTAAATGACAAAATTACCATTTTTACCCTCAGATTCTGGAAATGACTATTATACCCTCATTAGTGACTATGCATGCTAAACTCTGTATCTGTTGTTCAGTAAGCATGTGGTATATGTGTATGTTCTGTTCTGTTCTGTATATATCTGCATGGGGTTGGGATTATGATTTCGGAGGAAGTTCTGTTATGGTGGTTACGCCACATATTCTGTTATCAGTGGCTTTGCCACTCATTCTGTTTCTGCCGACTCTGCCACATTATTCTGTTATTAGCAGCTTTGCTGCACATTGGTGTGTGGGCTGGGTTGGTCGAGTTATTCCCAACATGGTGTGTTAGTTGGTACGAGTGGTGTGATGGCTGGTTGGGTGGGTTTTGCATTTTGTGAGCATTATTTTGTATCTGTTATGGGCTTAGGCCAGATCTGTTTTGTTTGGGGCTTTAGCCCATTCTGTACCGTTAGGGAGTTGTACACTGAGTTTCTCAAACTCACTCCGTTTTCTTAATCTGTGCAGGTAACCCCTAGACCTAGTGGATTTGGAGCCGTGATGGACTCGAGGTGGCCACATGATTTTACATGTTTTCTGTACAAGTTGGACTTCCGCTATTTCCATTACATTCTCGTTTTCTATCTTTCTGGTTTTAATTGTGTAATAAGGCCATTACGGTGTTTTTAATTTTTATTTGGTTTATTTACTTATTTTGAACGGAATTGCATGTAACCGGTTAAGTAAACTCACTAGGCTTCTAAAAATTGCTAACAAATGTTTTGGAAAGAAAAACTACGACTTATCTTATCCAAATTGTTTCGGAGTCTTAACTCTCATCACAAATTTTCATAACTAATAGAAAGAGGTTTTTAACTAGATCTAAAGGAGATTTTAAACTAGATATTTTGGATAAACGGGATTCTATCTGTTTTTTCTTAAAAGAGTTTTTACGGATTTCAAAGTTGAGCCAAGTGACCCTCCAGATCCGGGCATAACTTCCAGGTCGGGTTTGGGGTGTTACATTTAGTGGTATCAGAGCCAGGTTGCAACAACTCAGCTATGGATGAGTTTGAATATTTTTGAAAAAGGTGTAAATTAGATTTTCTTCAAAGTATTTTAGCAAAACTTCTTCTTTTTTTTCAAAAGGTTTCTCTGAAATGTGGTACACCGAGTCTCCGGCCCAAATCTGTAAGTTTTCTGAATTATTCTGAAATACACTATTTTATATGAAATAATTGAGATACTACTTTAGTTAGAACTGAGACTCTGTAGTTAGGGCAAACAGAAACTATAGAACTTGAAAACTTAGATAGATTTGGATTTGCGAAAACAAGCCCTAAATATTTCTAATTTCCACATAAGACATCTCTAATAAATATTGAACAGTAATTAAGGAATAATATTTCTTAAATTAGATAGAGCGAGATGAGTACGAGAGCTGCACATGGATGAGGCCGTGGTAGAGGCCGGGGTAGTACGCAGGTAGGATCTTCTGAATCTAGGCACATGCCTGCTGCAGAGGCACTAGTGCCGCCAGCGACAGAGACTGGGTCTGATGACCGGAGAGCCAGAGATGATACTCTATCTCAGGCGATGCTTCATGTGTTGGAAAGAGTTGCAGGAGCAAGTACTGGAACAGTAAACCGCGGGTCAATTTCTTAGCGTCTTCGAGCAAACGGAGCGAAAATTTTCAAAGGCATTTCTGGTGTAGCTTCGAACGTGGCTGAATACTGGTTGGAGGCCACGGAACGAATTATGGATGATCTGGATTGGTCAGTGGAGCAGAAGTTAAAAGAAGCAGTATCTCTACTATGGGATGAGGCCTACCAGTGGTGGCTCACTGTGAAAGAGGGTACTGTAGCTGATCGGATAACGTGGGACTTCTTTAAGACAGCTTTTCAAGGGAAGTATGTTGGGGTAAGTTATGTGGCCTCCCGAAGGAGGGAATTCTTGAATTGGTTCAAGGGAATAAGTCTGTATCAGAACGAGACAGAGTTTATGAGGTTAAGCCGTTACGCACGTGGTATTGTGGCTACTGAATATGAGCGTAGTGTGCGGTTTGAGGATGGGTTGAGAATTGAGTTAAGGGTATTGATTGCTCCACAAAGAGAGCGCGACTTCACTGCCTTAGTGGAGAAGGCTAAAATAGCAGAGGATGTTAAGCGCTTAGAACGGCAGAGTTGGGAAAAAGAAAGAAACAGATTCAGGAGAGAGGCAGGTTCGTCTGGGAGGCCTGTTAAAAGGGCCAGGGTTGCAAAACTAATTAGAATAGCGGCAGCTGATGTCGTAAGGGCTCAGGTTTGTGATGAGTGTGGGAGGTCACATTCAGGTAAGTGTAGGAGGAGTAAAGGTGCGTGTTTCTGATGTGGGGCTATAGATCATCAGGTGGAAGATTACCCTCAGAGGCCAGTTCAGATACAACCTGCAGAGAGAGGAGTCGCTCAGACTGTGTGGGCTGGACTGCCACCTAGGGACCGTAGACAAGGTCGTGGTGGTAATGGTTATGGACAGGGTTGTGGAGCACTGGGAAGAGTTGCTAGGAATGTTGAGGCTCGACAGCCAGCTTTGGTCTATGCTGCT
This sequence comes from Gossypium stocksii, assembly GCA_020496765.1. NCBI lineage: Eukaryota > Viridiplantae > Streptophyta > Magnoliopsida > Malvales > Malvaceae > Gossypium > Gossypium stocksii. Next base: position 86,183,955 of record CM035629.1, read on the forward strand.
CGTAGATGTGAGGAGGGCGATGTACCAGATGTCAGTACTGGTATGTTTCTGATTCATAGCATGCCTTATATTGCTTTGATTGATATATGGCGTATGATGTATCTGGGAGGTTAGGTGTGCAATCTGAGAACACTGTGAGTGAGGTATCTGTAGTTAGTCTGCTGGGTAACTCGGTTAGGGTAGACAAACTTTACAGAGATGTACCCCTAGAAAATCAAGGTAAAGTCTTTTCTGCAAATTTGATGGAATTACCTTTTGGAGAATTTGATCTCATTTTGGGGATGGACTGGCTCATCAAACATCAAGCGAACGTTGACTGCGCTGCAAAGCAGTTTGTACTGAGGACTTCGGAAGGTAAGGAGGTAGCCGTGATAGGGGAACGAAGGGATTATCTGACAAATGTTATTTCAGCATTAAGGGCTAAAAAGTTGGTTCGTAAGGGTTGTGAAGCGTTTCTAGCTTATGTAAGCAATTCTGAATCTAAAGGTCCTTCGGTGGGAGAAGTAAGGACTGTTAAGGAATTTATGGATGTTTTCCAGATGAGTTACCAGGCTTGCCTCGGAACTGTGAAGTCAAATTTGGTATTGATCTGTTACCGGGAACAGCTCCTGTATCTATCGTTCCTTACAGGATGGCACCCAAGGAACTAGTTGAGTTGAAAGCACAGATCCAAGAACTTTTGGATCGAGGTTTTAATCGGCCAAGTGTGTCTCCTTGGGGAGCACCGGTACTTTTCGTTAAGAAGAAAGATGGAACAATGCGTATGTGCGTAGATTACCGCCAGTTGAATAAACTGACTATCAAAAATAAGTATCCTCTGCCAAGGTTGACGATCTGTTTGATCAGCTTAAATGGGCCTCGGTATTCTCCAAAATTGATCTCCGGTCTGGTTATCATCAATTGAGGGTTAAGGAAGTAGACATCTATAAAACGGCATTCAGGACAAGGTACGGGCACTACGAGTTTTTAGTGATGTCGTTTGGGTTAACGAATGCACCGGCGACCTTTATGGATCTCATGAATTGGGTTTTTCAACCTCACTTGGATCAGTGTGTGGTTGTCTTCATAGATAACATTCTCATATATTCAAATTCTGAGGATCACGATAAACATCTTCGTATAGTTCTACAAATTCTGAGGGAGAAGCAACTCTACGCCAAATTCAATGAGTGTGAATTTTGGCTTCGAGAAGTAACATTCTTGGGTCATATAATTTTTGCCGAGGGAATTAGAGTGGACCCCCGAAAGATAGAAGCGGTGTTGGATTGGAAACCGCCAAAGTATCTGAGATTAGGAGCTTTCTGGGTTTGGCAGGGTACTGCAGAAGGTTCGTAGAAGGGTTTTCTATCATTGCTGAACCATTGACGAAGTTGTTGCGTAAAGGGGCACCATTTGTCTAGTCTGACAAGCAACAAGAGAGTTTTGAGAAAGTGAAAAGGGTGTTGACGGAGGCGCCTGTGTTAATTCAGCCAGAGTCCGGAAAGGAGTTTACCATGTTTAGTGACACATCGTGTAACACCCTAAACCCCTGTCCGTCACCGGAGTAGAGTTTCGAGGTATTACTTAACTGAACATAACTTACTGAGGTTCATAGATACATACTAGACATAGATTCAATTGTACATCAAATTACAATTAGTGGTCTACTTTAATTTCCATAACCAAACAACCCAACTTACTAAGTGGTTCGACCAATGCAACCATATCTCATTAATTTACTATAGGGGCACTATCAAATTTCAAGTGACTACTTACCAGTAAGTATAATCGAATTTCTTAGATAGAAAAGCAATGCATATTCGAATCATATTACACATTTACTACAATTGAAAACTTATGCTTCATCATTCAACTAAACATGGATAATATACTTCCTTTACTTGCTTCACCATTTACTTATGTATCAAAGTAACAAGCCACATAAATTTCATCAAAACATATACTCAAATTTAGAGATTAAGCAAGCCATTTTTGCATGGCTAGAATATTTACAACTCAAAATGTAATTCAATTCAAAGGAAGGGAGATTAGCCTATACATGCCATTGTTCCAAAAGAAAATAAACCTTACTCGAACCGTAGCTTCAAAATGAGATCTATAAAACAGAGGGAGACATAACAATGGAGTAAGCTTTCATAAGCTTAGTAAGCTTTGAGTAATATAAACAATTTAAATCTTATAGTCCCACCAATATTCAATATCATAAAATTCAATTTCTAAAGGCATATCTACTTGGCCGAATACACATATATATATAAGGAAACGTTAGCATTTGCTTTCAATTGATTTGTTGCCCATACATTATAGCCAAATCACATTCTTTCATATAGGCTCATTTATGGCCGAATATATCAACTTTGTATGCCTTGATAGAACTCTTTTTCACATATACATTCAAGCTTAATACTTAAGATGCAATTTAATTTAATATTACATATGAATATATAATACATACCTGGCCATCTTAATGTGTTGCACATACTCTATTGAATTTGTATTACAATTTCTCAAAACCTTAACTCATGCTCGAGTCACCAGCATTAAGCCTGCTAGGCACGAGGGCCCGAATGTATCACCGGCTTATAGCCTGCTTGGCACGTAGGCCCGATTACATGTCACCAGCACAAAAGCCTGCTAGGCACGTGGGCCTGATTACATATCACCGGCACAAAGCCTGCTAGGCACGTGGGCCCGATTATTTATACACATTCTAATATGTTTCACATGGCATATCATTTTTGTATTTCACTAGCTTATTTTCGACATATGCAACATTTATCTCATATATTCATACCACTCACATTATTCTTTCAATACCTCATATTCATGCGAATACAATCTTACCATTTCATTCCACAATTGAATTTTATCAAAGTAAGATCAACTAGTCATAATGCTTTCAATTTAAAACATTTCATATCATCATCATGTATGAGCTAGGTTGGTCTACTCAAAACTTACCTCGGTATATTCGAACGGTTGTAGATCGGCTACTATATTACTTTCTCTTTTCCCCTATCCGACTTTGATCCTCTTTGCTCTTGAGCTTAATTAAAACAAATAGGTTTGTTTAATTACTTACTCAATATCATTTTCTTTATAGTCTCATATGACAATCACATATAATTTCAATATGTATCCAATTTAAAAAAAAAATAGGTCATGACTCGATTTCATATTTATTAATCTTTATCTAATACGCATACACAAGCAAAGATCCACATAACTTATCATGCTTTCTTATACATGAATTTAACCATATTGCCAAATGTCTTAATAAGCACAAGGTACAAACATAAGGCATATATATATATATAGTACACACTTTAATATCATAAACTTCTATTTTTTTTTTTTTCAAATTACACAATAGCTCTAAGACATATAGTTAAGTCCGAATGTCAAATTAATAAACATTTATACACCTTTCTTTAATACATATTATTCCTATAGTCCAAGCATTGTCCTTTAACACGTTCGGCAATCTCACCAACACAAGCATGTAACCCAAATTCTTTTTAGCAATTATTCTCCACCTAAGCACATTTGTTTATCTCCATTCCACTCATTTACCATCACTTCTAAATGCAAGAAAACCACAACCAATTCTTACTACTAAATCAAGATCGTAAGCTCATGCCTCTACCAAAATCAAAATTTTAACATGGGTTTAGAAGGATACATGATAAGTAACTCAAATCATCAATTACAACACAATTTATCAAGAAATTACCTTGGATTTGAACCTCCCAATTGACCGAATGTCCCAAAAAACTTCTTCTTCTCCTAAGTTTCTTTTGGTTTCGGCTAAAACAATAATTTGGAAGCTTTTTCTTTGTTTTTCTCACCCATTTGTATTTTAATTAATCTTTATTCTATCCTTAAAACCATCAAATAATATAATACATATATTTTATAATTAAATTCCATCATGGCCGGCCACTATGAGTAAAAATGGGGAATTTGACATGCAAATCCCCATGTTTTACTCCATGAATTTCTTAATCACTTCAATCGGCACCACACGTTCTTTTATACTTTACATCTAAGTCCTTTTTAAGAAAATTTCATATCTAAATGGAAAAATTCATCACATCAAAATTTCATACATGCTATATCACAAAATAAAATTATAAAATTTAACACTTAATTATTTTTACGACTCGATTTAGTGGTCCCGAAACCACTTCCCGACCAGGGTCAAATTAGGGCTGTCACAACTCTCCCCCATAAGGGATTTTCGTCCTCGAAAATCTTACCAGTGAATAAGTTTAGGTATCGCTCTTTCATAGATTCCTCAGTTTCTCAAGTCGCTTCTTCGATCCCACGCTTGAGCCACAAAACCTTTACTAACGGAACCTTTTTATTTCGCAACTCTTTCACCTCACGAGCTAAAATATGAATCGGTTCTTCTTTATTACTCAAATCGGGCTAAATTTCAATTTCTGACAGATTAATCACATGCGAGGGATTGGGTCTATAACGACGGAGCATCGATACATGAAAAACGTTGTGGATCTTTTCAAGTTCAAGAGGCAAAATCAACCTATAAGCAACCGGCCCAATCCGTTCTGATATCTCGCACGGCCCGATAAATCTCAGACTCAATTTGCCTTTATGACCAAATCGGAGTATCTTTTTCCACGGCGAAACTTTCAGAAAGACTTTTTCTCCAATCTGAAACTCTATATCTTTACGTTTCAAATCCGCATATGACTTCTGACGATCCGATGCTGCTTTCAGACTATTATGAATTATTTCTACCTTCTGTTCAGCCTCTTTAATTAAATCAACCCCGTATAACTTATTCTCACTGAGCTCGGTCCAAAATAAGGGTGTACGGTATTTACGACCGTATAAAGCCTCGTAAGGTGCCATCTTAATACTCATTTGAAAACTGTTATTGTAGGCGAATTCAATCAACGGTACGTATTTCTCTCACGAGCCACTAAACTCGAGTATGCAGCATCTCAACATATCCTCGAGTATCTGAATCACCCGTTCCGATTGTCCGTCTGTCTGAGGATGGAAGGCCGTTCTGAAATGAAGTTTAGTACCCAATGCCTCATGCAATTTCTTCCAGAAGCGCGAAGTAAATCTGGGATCTCTATCCGAAACAATAGAAGTAGGCACCCCGTGTAATCGCACAATTTGAGAAATATACAATTCAGCCAACTTATCGAGCGTATAATCAGTACGAACAGGGACAAAATGAGCCGACTTGGTCAATCGGTCGACTATAACCCAAATGGAGTCTTTCTTGCTCGGCATCAGCGGCAAACAGGACACAAAGTCCATTGTAACTCGATCCCACTTCCACTCGGGTATTAGGATCGGCTGAAGTAATCCCAAAGGCATCTGATGTTCCACTTTTACTTGTTGACATATCAAACATTTAGATACAAAATCAGAGATGTCTCGTTTCATACCGTGCTACCAATATTGGCTTTTCAGATCGTTATACATTTTCATGCTACCCGGGTGAATTGACACTCGGCTATTATGAGCCTCACTCAAAATTACCGTAATAAGCTCTGAACCTTTTGGAACGTATAATCGACCTCTGAACCTCAAACAATCACTTTCGTCAATTTTAAACTCTGAATCTACACCTAAACCACACTGAGCTCGCTTAGCTACCAAATCATCGTTGACTTTCTCAGCTTCACAAATTTGCCGTATTAGTACCGGTTTTTGCTTTTAATTCGGCTATTAACACATCATCTACTAATAAAGACAAATGTACATTCATTACTCGCAAAGAAAACAATGATTTTCGGTTAAGAGCGTCGGCAACTACATTAGCTTTTCCCGGGTGATAGTCAAAAACAAGCTCGTAGTCTTTCAGCAGTTCCAACCACCGTCTTTGTCTCAAATTCAAGTCTCTTTGTGTCATTAAATATTTAAGACTCTTATGATCAGAAAAGACGTGGCATTTCTCACCAAACAAATAATGACGCCAAATCTTTAGAGCGAATACAATAGCAGCTAACTCAAGATCATGAGTCGTATAATTTCTCTCGTGAGGCTTCAATTGTCTTGAAGCATACGCAACCACTCGGCTCTCTTGCATTAAAACACAGCCTAAACCGTTCAGAGAAGCGTCACTATAAACCACAAACTCTTTACCGGATTCGAGCTAAACCAACACAGAAGCTTCTGTCAAAAGAGTTTTTAGCTGGTCGAAACTTTTCTAGCACTTTTCTGACCACTCGAATTTAACATCTTTCTGAAGTAGCTTCGTCATCGGTGTAGCTATCATCAAAAAACCCTTTACAAACTGCCTGTAGTAACCAGCAAGCCCCAAAAAGCTCCGAACTTCAGTAACGTTTCTCGAAGGCTTCCAATCAAGTATTGCTGAAATTTTACTCGAATCAACCCAAATGTCCGATGCGGATACCACATGTCCCAAGAAGCTAACTTCTCTCAACCAGAACTCACATTTACTAAACTTAGCATATAACTACTTATCTCGTAAAATTTGCAATACCAATCTCAGGTGCTCGGCATGCTCGGTTTCATCACGCGAATAGATCAAAATATCGTTAATAAACACAACTACAAACCGGTCCAAATACTTTCTGAAAATTCGATTCATCAAGTCCATTAATACCGCAGGGGCATTAGTGAGCCCAAACGGCATCACTAAGAACTCGTAGTGACCGTATCTCATTCTAAATGCCATTTTAGGCACATCTGAGTCTCGAACTCGCAACAGATAATAACCCGTTCTCAAATCTATCTTCGAAAATACTGAGGCTCCTTTCAGCTGATCAAACAAATCATCAATACGCGGTAACGGATATTTGTTCTTTATCGTCACCTTATTTAATTGACGATAGTCGATACACATTCTCATGGTTCCGTCTTTCTTTTTCACGAACAATACTGGTGCACCCCAAGGTGAGAAACTCAGTCGAGCAAAACCTCTTTCCGTCAGCTCTTGCAACTAAGCTTTCAATTCTTTTAATTCAGTTGGTGCCATCCGATAGGAGCTATCGAAATCAGAGCTGTTCCAGGTACAAGTTCAATGCCAAACTCGACTTCACGAACAGGTGGTAATCCAGGCAACTCCTCAGGAAAAACATCCGGATATTCACAAACCACTGGCACTGATTCAAGCTTCTGTTCGGATATTTTGCTATCCAAAACATAAGCAAAGTAAGCCTTACAGCCCTTTCTCAAATAACTCTGAGCTTGTATCGAAGATATCACAGCGGGCAACATGTTCAAATCAGAAGACTCAACTCGAATTATCTCATTATTCAAGCATCGCAAATCAATAGTCTTTCGCTTACAATTCACTACCGCGTCGTGCACAGTCAACCAATCCATCCTGAGAATAATATCAAATTCGTCGAATGGTAATAACACCAAATCAGCCGAAAAACAAGAATCTCGAATCATTAGAGGACATCTCTTGTACACTTTATCAATTAACACACATCGACCCAGAGGGTTTGACACTCGAATTACGAACTCAGTAGACTCAACAGGTAGAGTCTTACTGGATGCTAAAGTTTCACACACATACGAATGGGTTGAGCCGGGATTAATCAAAGCTATAACATCAGTATGAAAGAGAGTAAAAAATACCGGTAATAACGTCAGGAGAAGAAGCCTCCTCACGGGCATAGATAGCATAAGCCCTGGTAGGTGCATGAGCCTCAGATCTAACCGTAGTGTCTCTGGTCCCTCTCTGACTACCACTAGCATTACCTCTACGCCTCGGTGGTCGACTTCGTGCTGCCGTGCTACCAGGCCTCTCACTAGGATCAGTATTACATTCAACCAGTTTTGGACAATCTTTTATGAAGTGATAGCAGATCTACATTTAAAACAGGAGCGATCATGCAATCTACAGCTCCCTGGATGCCACTTTCCACAATGCTTGCATACTGTTCTATCCCCACGGTCATTGCCTACACTAGCAACAGAAATGGCTCGTGTACTTACAGTAGGTCAATCACGATCTCGTCTGGAATAACCTGAATTAGCCTTAGATCTGCCCGACTCGTCTCGAAATTTCTTCGAGGATTGCTAAAAAGATTTTCCCGACGATCTCTTGCGAAATTCTCTGACTCCGTCCTTAGCCTTTTTCTTTTCAATTCCGAGCTCTTCGGCCTTACAAGCTCGCTCGACAAGTACTACGAACTCTTTAATTTCCAGTATGCCAACCAGTAATTTGATGTCTTCGTTTAACCTGTCCTCGAAGCGTTTACACATAATAGCTTCAGATGATATACACTCGTGAGCATATTGGCTGACCCGTATGAATGCTCTCTCATATTCGGTCACTGACATTCGGCCCTGTTTAAGCTCAAGAAATTCCTTCCGTTTCTGGTCGATAAATCTTTGACTGATATATTTTTTATGGAATTCAGTTTGGAAAAACTCCCAAGTGACCCACTCTCTCGGCACAACAGAAACCAATGTGTTCCACCAATAGTAGGCAGAATCACGTAACAGAGATATGGCACATTTCAAACATTCCTCGGGCGTACACGATAATTCGTCAAACACTCGGATTGTATTATCGAGCTAAAACTCAGCCCGCTCAGCATCATCATTAACGGTAGCCCGAAACTTTTCAGCCCCGTATTTTCTAATTTTTTTGACCGGGGGCTTACTCGACCTCAAAGGATCAGTCACAGGAGGGACCACAGGGGTCGAAAATGGATTATTCGGGGGTGGGGGTTGTGGAGTAGCCAGATTCGTTCGAAAAAATTGAGTGAACCAGTCACTCATCATCGCGTAGAAAGCTTGTCTAGTGTCATCATCTCGATGACTGGTATTCGGCTGAGATTCATTAGGCGCAGTCCCTTGCGCGGGAGCCGGCGCTACACTCTCAACCTCATCTGCTATAGCTCGTTCAGAATCAGGATTCATTTCTATACAAAAATCACATTTCCATTGTCAGAAGTCAACACACTATCGTATTAACACAAAATGGCATGTATAGCTATACTCACACATGCTACGTTAGTCCGAGAATTGACTAAACCGTAGCTCTGATACTAATAAAATGTAACACCCTAAACCCCTATCCGTCGCTGGAGTAGAGTTTCGAGGTATTACTTAACTGAACATAACTTATTGAGGTTCATAGATACATACTAGACATAGATTCAATTGTACATCAAATTACAATTAGTGATCTACTTTAATTTCCATAACTGAACAATCCCACTTACTAAGTGGTTCGACCAATGCAACCATATCTCATTAATTTACTATAGGGGGACTATCAAATTTCAAGTGACTACTTACCAATAAGTATAATCGAATTTCTTAGGTAGTAAAGCAATCCATATTCGAATCATATTACACATTTACTACAATTGAAAACTTATGCTTCATCATTCAACTAAACATAGATAATATACTTCCTTTACTTACTTCACCATTTACTTATGCATCAAAGTAACAAGCCACATAAATTTCATCAAAACATATACTCAAATTTAGAGTTAAGCAAGCCATTTTTGCATGGCTAGAATATTTACAACTCAAAATGTAATTCAATTCAAAAGAAGGGAGATTAGACTATACATGCCATTGTTCCAAAAGAAAATAAACCTTTGAAAGTACCAAAAATATCGATGATAGTGTAAGTGACTTAGACTTGAATCCCTCAAACCGTAGCTTCAAAATGAGATCTATAAAACAGAAGGAGACATAACAACGGAGTAAGCTTTCATAAGCTTAGTAAGCTTTGAGTAATATAAACAATTTAAATCCTATAGTCCCACCAATATTCAATATCATAAAATTCAATTTCTAAAGGCATATCTACTTGGCCGAATACACATATATACATATAAGAAAATGTCAGCATCTGCTTTCAATTGATTTGTTGCCCATACATTATAGCCAAATCACATTCTTTCATATAGGCTCATTTATGGCTGAATATATCACCTTTGTATGCCTTGATAGAACTCTCTTTCACATATACATTCAAGCTTAATACTTAAGATGCAATTTAATTTAATATTACATATAAATATATAATACATACCTGGCCATCTTAATGTGTTGCACATACTCTATTGAATTGGTATTACAATTTCTCAAAACCTTAACTCATGCTCGAGTCACCGACATTAAGCCTACTACGCACGAGGGCCCGAATGTATCACCGGCTTATAGCCTACTAGGCACGTAGGCCCGATTACATGTCACCGGCACAAAGCCTGTTAGGCACGTGGGCCCGATTACATATCACCGGCACAAAGCCTACTAGGCACGTGGGCTTGATTACATATCACCGGCACAAAGCCTGCTAGGCACGTGGGCCTGATTACATCACCTTACTGAGTCTTATGCATTATTTATACACGTTCTAATATGTTTCACATGGCATATCATTTTTGTATTTCACTAGCTTATTTTCGACATATGCAAAATTTACACATTACAACATTCTTACATAAACACAATTTGCCTACTCAATTTAAAACATTTCATATCATCATCATGTATGAGCTAGGTTGGTCCACTCAAAACTTACCTCTGTATATTCGAACGGTTGTAGATCGGCTACTCTATTACTTTCTCTTTTCCCCTATTCGACTTTGATCCTCTTTGCTCTTGAGCTTAATTAAAACAAATAGGTTTGTTTAATTACTTACTCAATATCATTTTCTTTATAGTCTCATATGACAATCACATATAATTTCAATATGTATCCTATTTAAAAAAAATAGGTCATGACTCGATTTCATATTTATTAATCTTTATCTAATATGCATACACAAGCAAAGATCCACAAAACTTATCATGCTTTCTTATACATGAATTTAACCATATTGCCAAATGTCTCAATAAGCACAAGGTACAAACATAAGGCATATATATATAGTACACACTTTAATATCATAAACTTCTATTTTTTTTTCAAATTACACAATAGCTCCAAGACATATAGTTAAGTCCGAATGTCAAATTAATAAACATTTATACACCTTTCTTTAATACATATTATTCCTATAGTCCAAGCATTGTCCTTTAACACATTCGGCAATCTCACCAACACAAGCATATAACCCGAATTCTTTTTAGCAATTATTCTCCACCTAAGCACATTTGTTTATCTCCATTCCACTCATTTACCATCACTTCTAAATGCAAGAAAACCACAACCAATTCTTACAACTAAATCAAGACCGTAAGCTCATGCCTCTACCAAAATCAAAATTTTAACATGGGTTTAGAAGGATACATGATAAGTAACTCAAATCATCAATTACAACACAATTTATCAAGAAATTACCTTGGATTTGAACCTCCCAATTGACCGAATGTCCCAAAAAACTTCTTCTTCTCCTAAGTTTCTTTTGGTTTCGGCTAAAACAAGAATTTTGAAGCTTTTTCTTTGTTTTCCTCACCCATTTGTATTTTAATTAATCTTTATTCTATCCTTAAAACCATCAAATAATATAATACATATATTTTATAATTAAATTCCATCATGGCCGGCCACTATGAGTAAAAATGGGGAATTTGACATGCAAATCCCCATGTTTTACTCCATGAATTTCTTAATCACTTCAATCGGCACCACACATTCTTTTATACTTCACATCTAAGTCCTTTTTAAGAAAATTTCATATCTAAATGGCAAAATTCATCACACTAAAATTTCATAAATGCTATATCACAAAATAAAATTATAAAATTTAACACTTAATTATTTTTACGACTCGGTTTAGTGGTCCTGAAACCACTTCCCGACCAGGGTCAAATTAAGGCTGTCACACATCGCATGTTGGGTTAGGTTGTGTGTTAATGTAAGAAGGGAAGGTGGTTGCGTATGCTTCACGTCAGCTTAGGCCTCATGAGGTACACTACCCTACACACGACTTGGAGTTGGCAGCAGTCTTGTTTACATTAAAAATCTGGAGGCATTATATCTATGGGGAAAAGTACACTATCTACATAGACCATAAGAGCCTTAAGTATCTATACCAAAACAGACTAACATCATGACGTTGAGGCAAGCGCACCTGTCGAACAGTAGTATAGCTTAGTAGCAAGGCCGAGTTATCGTACCCAAGGGAACCAAAAGTACTAGTACTTACTTCCTTTCTATTATCTAGCCTAAAAATAAAAGAGGGTTTGTTTAAACTAATTCAAAAACTAACTAAGAAAGTTTAAAGAGTAAATTGGGAAAACTTTTAGGGAAAAGCTGATTGATATGGGCAATACTCAAGGGAGAATCCACTTAGACTTCACTTGTTATTATTTTCTTGAACTATATGATTTCTTTACATGACCTGATTCGTAGAGATCCCTAACTTATGCTAAACCCTCCGTCGAGGCGTAAAGCAACTAGGCCTAAGTTGTTAATTAAAGCTCCCTTATTAATTAACTCCTTAGGTTGCATTAATTCGATCTATGGCTCCCCATACTAGGTTTGACCCTAATCCGGCAGATTTATGTCGCCCTATGTCTAGGGTTGCATGTAACTCCGCTTAATTATGATAGATCTACTCTTATCACAGGGACTTTTGCTCCTCTTCTCTAAGCACATCTAATTCTTGAAGTAATGCCTAGGATTATTAAATCAAGAATGAAGAATGTATAATTAAGAACAATTCAAGTATTTATCAAATAAATCAAGAATAAATAACAAGATTTGTCTTAGGTTTCATCCCCCTCAAGTATTTGAGAGATTTAGTTCATGATAAAGAAAAGAAACACCACAGAAGATATAAAATAATAAAACATAAAAGAAACCAAAAACCCCTGAAGGAATTTAGGGAGATCCTCTATGTTGCTGCAGAATTCCAACTTCTGAGATGAATCAATCGGCTTTCTCCTTGGAGTAATCCCTTGCTTCTATTCGTATCTAAAAACGTATCTTTTTAAAGTTGTCTCATGGGGTCTTTATATAAAGCTTTTGGAGGGCCTTTCTTAGCCTCTAAGCATCCCAATTTAAGTGAAATTCCCCTCCCTTACGAGTAGAACATACCCGTGTGCCACGACCGTGTGACTTTAACAGAGGCCGTGTGATTTTCTCAGTGGAGGCATGGCCGTGTAGCCTGGTCGTGCTTGTCGGGGCTTTGACCGTGTGATCTTCATGTGGCACGCCTGTGTGGCAGGGTCGTGTGGCATGTCTTGGGCCGTGTTGTTCACACATTTTGGCCCATTTTTCACCGTTTTTAACCTGTTTTCTGTTCTTTTCTCTTCCCTATGCTCTCCTGAGTATAAGATATGAAAAAGGAAGATTAAGAGCATCGATTTGCACAAAATTGATCATAATTCATCCAAAATATAGGCTAAACATGGGGTAAAAATATGTATAATTTAACGTTTATCAAATACCCCAACACTTAAGCCTTTGCTTGTCCTCAAGCAAAATCTCAATCCCTAATAAGAATTATTCTTCTCAACCTATAGTCTTTATCAATAATGTTTTAAACTAATCCACAGGCAATCATACAAAAAAACATTCAATCAGAAGAATATTAAATATTCAATTGCTCTAAGTTAAAAATTTTATCATTGAAAACATAGGTTTCTTCCTTCCTTTTTGAGTAGTTATCTCTCCATCTTAATTAACAGGAGTTAACATCTTTACTAAAGGTTTACTCTATTCACTCAAAGTGTTTAGGGTTCAAAAATGAAGCACTCATTAGTCAACCTAAGAAGTTATTACCATAAGCTTGCAAGAAAATCAAATCTCCACCACTATAATTTGATATGATACATCAATCAAAAGGTCTTTTAATGGTTGTAATGGGGCTTGGTTAGGGGTGTTGTCACAGGCTGCAAAAGAGGGTTAGAATCGATATTGAATTGAAAAAAATTATCTAGCTAGAAAAATCTCTATCACTGGAACATATTTCTCAAGCTAATTCTTATGATAATATCAACTTTGCCTTGGTAGCTTTAAAGTAGAAATATGCAAAAACTTAATTGAACTACAATTGAATTTTACTGTATACGTACATGGTTTTTTTTTAGAACAATTCAAGTAATACAATGAATTGAATAAAGATTTACATACTGGAAAAGAGAATAAAGCTTAGATAATAAAATCAACTCAAATTTTGACAAAAATAGGGATCAAAAGTAATTGAATAGAAAATTCAACAAAAACAGGTTAATGGTTAACAATCAGCGGGTAAGTCAAAAAATGGGTTGTTAGGCTCAACGGGGTTTACTAGGGGTTAATTTATGAAGGTAGGCTTTTTGTGGAGTAAGTGGGTTAAATCCTAAGTGCCTTTATCATCTCTGTATATCAAATCAATGATGTGGTCTTGACATGTATAATCAAAGCAAGTTCTAGAATAACAAATCAGTATTGACTCACTCAAAGTAATAATAAAAGTGAGCACAAAAAGATGTATGCTCAAAAAGGCTCAAATTCTCACTAGAATTATGGCTTTTGATGTCATTCCTGTGAATTTCAAATTTCAAGATACTATTCAGAATTAGGGAAAAGAACTTATGCAAAAATTGGAGTTCTCAAAAATTTCAACTTATTATGCTTGATTCCCTAATGTTTTTAAAGTCTGAATAATCAAAGTACAATTGCCTATCTCTTAGTTCTCAACATATTAATAAAAATCATAAATCAATCAGAATTAATTCCTAATAGGAAACTAAGGAAAATACAGAGAACAATGCATGAAGTACAAATTCAGGGATTTTCATGAAAGATATGCTAAATTAAAGTATGTTCCCCCCATACACTTAAGATGTACATTACCCTCAATGTACAAAGATATATAAAAATAGCAATAAAAATATCATAAGATAGGGAGAGAATCGAAACTCCCTGAATTGTAGATGAATTTTGTGAGGAAGAGTTGGCAATTGTGGCAGGGTGCTCCCTTTTGTATAGAAGTTTGAGCTATAGAGCTCCTTTGAAACTGCAAAGGGATTTATTAGTCGTGGAAGGTGAGGATGAAGAGGGGTTACTTCATTAGGAGATGGCCGAAGAAAATAAAATAAACAGAATAAATAAAAATTGAAAATTCAAATAAAGAAAAAAATTGAAAAATAAACCTAAAAAGGGAAATAAAGTTAAAAAAACAAAGATTAGTGTTTAAAGGTTAGAGTAAAAATAAAAAAATAAAAATAAAAGATAACAATAAGAATAAAAATAAAAATAAAAATAAAAATAAAAATAAAAATAAAAGAGGATCTAGTCCTCTGATGGATCTCGTGGTGGTGGGGCGATGCCGAGGTGCTAACATATGTGCGCTAAAGTGGCGTCGATGTAATCGAGGCACTGCTCAAATCGGTCTAAGCGCTCGTGTATGTCAGCATGTGGGGCTGCTGTCTGGGTGGGTCGTCTGGGGCGTGGCGGCTCAGCAGGTGCATCCTCCTCAGGTGGTGGCGGTGGGACATCATCAGCAACTTCCTCTGGGTCCTCGCCTTCCTGGACAAGGCGGAAGTGAAACTGGCTGCCACTTGGACGTCGCTCTACTATCCTCATATATAGCATGCTCTGGATGCCCTGGGAGAACATCTGGCCAAGTAGGGTATAAGAGGATGTCTGGGCTGCGGTGTTGAATAGGCCGAAGTAGCAGCCTAGTCTCGTGATGTATGGGCCCGTGGAAATGATGCCTCTCCGGTGCCTCTCAGTCTGGTGTTGCATAGCCAACGTTATAAAGTATGCGAGGTTGATGGTGCGTCCTTTGGCCATGCACCAGAGGAAATAGACGTCATGAGTGCTGACGACACCTGTACTCTCCCGTCTACTTGTCAAGGTGTGAGCAAGGAGGGCGTGAATGTACCTGAGAGAAGGAGGGAGGGCGGACGCTTAGCTCACACTGGGGTTGTAGATTTGGCACCCCAGAGCGATCTCGTGCCAGCAGTCAACTGACCAGATATGGATGCGCTTGGAAAGGGTAAGGAAGTCGGCCTCTGCCATGAATTACACGGTATAGAGAACGAGAGCCGTGCCAAACTCTGGGACACTCAGCTGTCGCACAAGACCTCTTAATTGGAATTAGAACGTGCCGGGATCGTCGAATCTGTGCATGATGGTCTGGAGGTGAAATGTAGAGCAGAATTCGAGGGTGAGTTCTAAGTATGTAGGTTCCACAATCCGGAATAATTGGTCCCATGGGTCAGTGGTCAACAAGGCTCAAACGTCGTCCACCAATTGTATTTGCTCTAGGGCCTCCCAATCGATGCATCGGCCCAAAGAAATAGTGCGGGCCCGGAGTAACTGATAGCGTTCCTCCTGGGAGTCCTATGGGAATGTGACGAACAGGTGGCGTGTCTCAGAGGTGGGTCTTTCTGAGGAACTTCCCAGCCTATTACGTTTCTTAGAGACGGGGACAACAGTCTTTCTAGCGCGCGAAGAGGACATGATATCTAAAATAAAACAACCGAAGCATTAGTCCTAAAAATTGAGATTAAATTAAATAGATAAGAATTTAAAATGTAAATTGATATTGTTTCTAAAATAACAAATGAGGAGTAACTTGAATAGTAGAATCTAATCATATTAAAAGCTCATAACAAAAACTGAGAACTATGGGAATATATAAAGGGAAATTATGGCAAAATGGCATGCAAATATGTGTCCAAGTGGCAAAATAAAATGAAATCTAAATGGCAAGCAAAAATGTAATTAAGTGGCATGCAATCCTAATTGATTCTATATTGTTCTAGAGTATTCATCCTATGTTTCCTAATTCCATGCTTAAATCAACAATTTAGACAAAAGTAAAATGAAATAAAAAAGAAATAAAACAAAAATAAATGAGAAAAATGAGAAAATAAAACCAATTATGATGTTGCACGGTCGTGGAGGCTGTTACACGGGCGTGGGAAGGATGAAATCGTGTATGGTGGCGTTTGGAGGGCTATGGCGGCGTTTCTGGTGGTTTAGGGGGAAGTTTGGGTGAGAAATGTTAGGGTTTGAATGAAAAGGGAAAGTGAAAAATGCCTCCTATTTATACATTTTGGGTCACACGGGCATGTCACACACCCGTGTGAGTCGTGTTTAGCCCTTGTTTTTTGAAAATCGGTCTTTATAGCGCGCCTGGTTCCGATGAGCATGCCCGTGTGGTTGGTTCCGACGGCCGTGGGAGATCAGGTCTTCGTTACTCACACGGTCGTGTGATGGTATACACGGCCGTGTGCAATCGTGTTCGTGTTTCACACGGTCGTGTGATATGTGCCACGGGCCTGTGAAATTTGACAGTGTCTTCCACGGGCTAAGGACACGGGCGTGTGGTATATGTGCAAGCCCATGTTGATGTTGTAGGGTTGCCACGGGTATGTCGCACGGCTGTGGGCCATTGTTGATAGCCCGTGTGGAATTCATAAGGTCGCCACGGCCATATCGCACGGCTGTGGGGATTTATCGATGGCCCGTGTTTTGGGAAAATTTTGCTCTGTTTATACACGGTCTGGGTGCACGACTGTGCCCCTGTTTTAAGTGTGCACACGGCATAAGGCACGCTCGTGTGCCTGGCTGTGTGGTCCTAAATTTCTGCATTCAAAGAGTTAGTGTATGCATGAAAAATACTAAAAAAAATTTTTAAAGAAAAGAAAGTTACTAAGTTAGTGCTCGGGTTGCCTCTCGAGAAGTGCTTATTTAGAGTCTAAGCTCGACTCTACCTAGATATGTCAAGAAGGGGTGTGGTGGAACCGAAGCTCCTCCCTGTTTTCCGTAAAATTCCCACCTCTATAATGTTTAAGCCTATGGCCATTTACCTTGAACATACCGTGGTTAGGGTGAGTTACCTCAATGGTGTCGTATGGAAAGACATTTAGAACAGTGAATGGTCCTGACCACCTTGACTTGAGTTTTCCAGGGAATAGTTTCAGCCTTGAGTTGTAAAGTAAGACAAGATCACCTGTTTTGAACTGCTTAGGTTGTTTCAGCCTTTTGTCATGACGTCGCTTCATGGGTTCCTTATATAGTCCTGAGCTCTCGTAAGCATTGTAGCGCCATTCATCAAGTTCATTCAACTACATTAATCTCTTCTCTCATGCACTTTTAAAGTCAAGGTTTAAAAATTTTATAGCCTAGAATGCTTTATGTTCAAGTTCAAATGGTAGATGGCAGTTTTTTCCATAAACAAGTCTATAGGGAGATGTTCCTATGGGTGTTTTAAAAGCAGTTCTATAAGCCCATAATGCATCATCTAACTTTCTTGACCAGTCTTTCCTATTTGTTTCTATGGTTTTCTCTAGAATGCATTTAAGCTCCCTATTGGTCACTTCGACTTGACCACTGGTTTGTGGATGATAAGGGGTGGCTGTTCTATGATGTACTCCATACCTTTTCAAGATCTTTTCAAATTGGGTATTGCAAAAATGTGTGCCCCTATCACTAATGATTATCCTAGGTGTTCCAAATTAAGAGAAAAGTTTTTTCAAAAAACGTACTACCATTCTAGCATCATTCATAGGTAAAGCTTGGGCTTCTACCCATTTTGACATGTAATCTACTGCTACTAATATGTATTTATTCCCAAATGAATTAGGGAATGGACCCATGAAATCGATACCCCATACATCAAATATTTCACATGAAAGTATATAGTTCTGAGGCATTTCATTATGCTGAGAGATATTACCTGTTCGTTGGCATTTATCACAAGAGGTCACATACCTGTTGGCATTTCTTAAAAGTGTAGGCCAGTAAAATCCTGATTCGAGTACCTTATGAGCAGTTCTAGTTCCACTGTGATGTCCTCCTGTGGGCCCTGAGTGGCAGTGATTCAAAATTTGATATGCTTTGTCATCAATGCATCTTCGTATAACCTGATCTGCACAAATTCGAAAAAGAAAAGGATCTTCCCAAAAGTAGTTATTCACATTAGCAAAGAATCGCTTCTTTTGCTGATGGGTTAGCCCTTTTGGGGTTATGTGAGCTGCTAAATAATTTGCAAAATCAGCAAACCAAGGAGTTGTCGTACCTGTTAAGGCTAGGAGTTGTTCCTCAGGGAATAGATCGTTTATCTTGTCGAGGTACTTGGGCTGTGTGTTTTCTAGTCTTGAGAGGTGATCTGCCGCCAAGTTTTCAGCTCCTTTCTTGTCCTTTATTTCCAAGTCGAATTCCTGTAACAATAGAATCCATCTTATTAATCGAGGTTTTGCATCAGTTTTAGTTAAGAGGTAGCGAAGAGCCGAATGATCAGTATAAACAATAACTTTTGACAAAATTAAGTAAGATCTAAATTTGTCAAATACAAAAATAACAGCTAGCAATTCTTTCTCTATGGTAGTGTAATTTGCTTGAGAAAGTTTTGCTAGCATAATAGATCGGCTGGAAGTGCTTGTCCCATCGCTGTCCTAAAACTGCACCTACTGCAAAATCACTTGCATCACACATTAGTTCAAAAGGTAGATTCCAATCAGGTGAGATCATAATCGGGGCGTTAACTAACTTTTCCTTAAGGGTCTTGAAAGATTCTAAACATTCTTGGTCAAAGTTGAAGGGTATGTCTTTTTCTAGTAATTTAGTTAAAGGCTTAGCTATTTTAGAAAAGTCTTTAATGAATCTACGATAAAAACCAGCATGACCTAAAAAGCTTCTTATAGCCTTAACTGAACTAGGGGAAAGTAATTTTTCAATAGTTTCAATCTTTGCTTTATCTACCTCTATCCCTTTACTAGAAATTTTATGCCCTAAACAATACCTTCTTGGACCATAAAGTGACATTTTTCCCAATTAAGCACTAGATTTGTTTCTTCACATCTCATCAAAACATGCTTTAAATTGTTTAGACAGTGTTGGAAAGAATTACCAAAAATGGAGAAATCATCCATAAATACCTCCATGATGTCTTCCACAAATTCATTGAAGATAGCTAGCATGTATCGCTGAAAAGTAGCAGGAGCATTACATAAACCAAAAGGCATTCTACGATAAGCAAACGTACCGTATGGGCATGTGAATGTCATTTTCTCTTGATCTTTTGGAGCTATCAGGATTTGGAAGTAACCAGAGAGGTCATCGAGGAAGCAATAATACATGTGACCTGATAGTCTTTCTAACATCTGATCAATAAAGGGTAAAGGAAAATGATCTTTCCGAGTGGCGTCATTCAGTTTCCTGTAATCAATGCAAACTCTCCATCCTGTGACTATTCTTGTAGGTATCAACTCTTCTTTGTCATTAGTCACCACGGTCAATCCACCTTTCTTAGGAACAACCTGCACAGGGCTTACCTAAGAACTGTCAGAAATAGGATAAATAATACCTGCATCTAGAAGTTTAATTACCTCGGCTTTCACAACTTCTTTCATGTTGGGATTCAACCATCTTTGAGCTTGCACTGATGGTTTGAATTCGTCCTCCATTAAAATCTTGTGGGTGAAGAAAGAAGGATTAATTCCCTTAATATTTGAGATTTTCCAAGCTATAGCACATATGTGTTCTCTTAACACATGGAGTAGTTCCTCTTTCTCTGCAATGCTTAAATCGGATACGATAATGACTGGTAAAGTTGATTCTTCCCCTAAAAATGCATATTCTAAATGATCTGGCAATTGTTTTAGTTCTAATTTAGGGGGTTCAGTAATGGAAGGTTTCTGTCTTAATTCATCACTCATCTTTAAATTTTCATAACTTATGTGCCTAGCGATGATTTCATTAGAATCCAATTCTTCCCTTACTTCATCGATTTTGAGGGTGGTTTCATCTTTCCCCCCACCTTGAACAAGACACAGTTCCAACGTGTCTGTGAGAGAAAGTTCCTGAAAATTTCTTGAACAAAATGATCAATCATATCAACAAAATAACAAGAATCATCTTGTTCTTTAGAAAATTTCATGGCATCATAGATTTTAAAGACAACTTCTTCCTCGCCAACTCTACGTACTAATTTGCCATCCCCTACATCAATAACAGCTCTAGCAGTGGCTAAAAATGGGCGTCCTAAAATCAAGGGTACTTTAATGTCCTCATCCATGTCGAGCACAACAAAATCAATAGGGAATATGAACTTATCTACCTTTACTAACACATCTTCAATGATTCCCCTAGGATATTGAACAGATCTATCGGCTAATTGAATACTCATCCTAGTGGGTTTAGGTTCCCCTAGACCTAGTTGCTTGAACATTTTATAATGCATGAGATTAATGCTCGCACCTAAATCAACTAATGCTTTATTAATAATTAGACTACCAATCAAACAGGGAATAGTAAAACTCCCTAGATCTTTCAGTTTTGCCGGCAATTTATTTTGGAGAATAGCTGAACATTCCTCGTTGAGTTCTATTGTGGCCAATTCTTCCAGCTTCTTTTTATTTGTCAGAAGTTCTTTAAGGAACTTTGCATACTTCGGCATCTATGAAATCGCTTCAACAAAAGGTAAGTTAATGTGTAATTGTTTGAAGAGTTCAAGAAACTTACCAAATTGAGCATCTGTTTGGTCTTTCTTCAACCTTGCTGGATATGGAATACGTGGCTTGTATTCTTTGAGTGTTGGAGGAGTGTTTTCCTTGGGTTCCTCTGTCTTTTCTTCTGAAAGTGCTGGAATAGTCTTCTTTTCTAGCTCGGCTAGGACCTTTCCATCTCTTAAAGTAATCGCTTTGACATGTTCTCTGGGATTTGGCTCAGTGTTACTTGGTAATCCTCCTTGTGGTCTTTCTGAAATTAATTTTGCAAGTTGACCAATTTGGTTTTCAAGTCCTTGAATTGATGCTTACTGATTTTTTAGTGCCGTTTCAGTGCTTTGAAAACGAGTCTCTGATGCGGCCATAAATTTGGTAAATAGGTCTTCCAAATTCGGTTTCTTCTCATGTTGCGGTGGCGGCTGCTGAAATCCTGAAGGAGGCCGTTGTCTTTGATTTCCTTGTCCTCCCCATGAAAAATTTGGGTGATTTCTCCAACCTGCATTATAAGTATTACTATAAGGGTTATTTTGAGGTCTAGAATTGTTACCCATATAGTTGGCTTGTTCAGTTTCCATACTTTGTCCATAGGATGCGAAATCTGGATTGAACGTGTTTCCTTGAGTCGTGTTGCATTGCATCACTGGTTATGCCTGCGTAGAACTAACAAAATTATCAAACTTTTTATTTAAAAGTTCTACTTGGTTAGTAAGCATGGCGACAGCATCAATATTATAAACTCCAACAGCTTTTGTTGGCTTTGTCCTCATGACTTGCCACTGATAATTATTCAATGACATCTCTTCAATAAATTCATAAGCTGCTTCGGGTGTTTTATTATTGATCGTCCCTCCTGCGACTGCATCGATCATTTGTCTAGTTGACGGGTTTAAACCGTTGTGGAAGGTTTGAACTTGTAGCCACAAAGGTAGACCATGATGAGGGCACCTTCTCAAAAGATCTTTGTATCTCTCCCATGCATCATATAGTGTTTCTAAATCCATCTGCACAAAAGAAGAAATATCGTTTCGTAATTTGGCTATTTTAGCTGAAGGAAAATATTTGAGTAAAAATTTTTTGGTCATCTGCTCCCACGTGGTAAAGAATTTAACCACTGTTTGGCTTTATTTCTCAAAGAGAATGGAAATAGCCTCAATCGAATGGCATCATCAGAAACACCATTTATTTTGAAGGTATCACAAAGTTCCAAGAAATTGGCTATGTGTGAGTTTGGATCTTCGTCCTGTAAACCATCAAACTGCACCAATTGCTGTATCATCTGAATAGTGTTAGGCTTTAACTCAAAATTATTAGCAGCAATAGTAGGTCTAAGAATGCTAGTTTGGGTACTAGCCAAACTAGGTTTAGCATAATCATACATAGTGCGAGGAGCTTCTTCTTGATTTGCTGGTGGTGCGACTATTACGGGAGGTGGTGGAACATTTTGATTTGCTTCCATCTCTTCTATAGGTTCTAGCTCTTGATCAGGTTCTTGTTCAGGATAATGTAGACTGCGTCAAATTTCTCTGCAATTTCTGCAAACTGTCGCTTCTAGATCTTCATCAAAAAGTAGTGGTCCTGTTGGGTTGTTTCTAGTCATAAACTAAAAATACCTGAAAAGAAAAAGCAAAGAAAAACTAAAAAAATTAAAAGAAAATAAATAAATAAAAACTGAAAATAAAAATAAAAGAAATATATATATATAATAGTGGCTAAAGTAATAAAAATCGAGCTTTCGTAATATTTTAGTCCCCTTGCAACGGCGGCAAAAACTTGATATGTGTGATATGAAGTAATAAAATTTATAAAGAACTTGATCACACCAAAACAAACTAATATCATGACGTTGAGGCAAGCGCACCTGTCGAACAGTAGTATAGCTTAGTGGCAAGACCGAGTTATCGTACCCAAGGGAACTAAAAGTACTAGTACTTACTTCCTTTCTATTATCTAGCCTAAAAATAAAAGAGGGTTTGTTTAAACTAATTCAAAAACTAACTAAGAAAGTTTAAAGAGTAAATTAGGAAAACTTTTAGGGAAAAGCTGATTGATATGGGTAATACTCAAGGGAGAATCCACCTAGACTTCACTTGTTATTATTTTCTTGAACTATATGATTTCTTTACTTGACCTGATCCGTAGAGATCCCTAACTTATGCTAAACCCTCCGTCGAGGCGTAGGGCAACTAGGCCTACGTTGTTAATTAAAGTTCCCTTATTAATTAACTCCTTAGGTTGCATTAATTCGAACTATGGCTCCCCATATTAGGTTTGACTCTAATCCGGCAGATTTATGTCGCCCTATGTCTAGGATTGCATGCAACTCCGCTTAATTATGGTAGATCTACTCTTATCACAGGGACTTTTGCTCCTCTGCTCTAAGCACATCTAATTCTTGAAGTAATGCCTAGGATTATTAAATCAAGAATGAAGAACGCATAATTAAGAACAATTCAAGTATTTATCAAATAAATCAAGAATAAATAACAAGATCTGTCTTAGGTTTCATCCCCCTCAAGTATTTGAGAGGTTTAGTTCATGATAAAGAAAAGAACCATCACAGAAGATATAAAATAATAAAACATAAAAGAAACCAAAAACCCCTGAAGGAATTTAGGGAGATCCTCTATGTTGCTACAGAATTCCAACTTCTGAAATGAATCAATCGGCTTTCTCCTTGGAGTAATCCCTTCATTCTATTCGTATCTAAAAACGTATCTTTTTAAAGTTATCTCATGTGGTCTTTATATAGAGCTTTTGGGGGGCCTTTCTTAGCCTCTAAGCGTCTCAATTTGAGTGAAATTCCACTTCCTCACGACTAGAACACCCCCGTGTGCCACGCCCGTGTGACTTCGACAGAGGCCGTGTGATTTTCTCGGTAGAGGCACGGCCGTGTGACCTGGTCGTGCTTGTCGGGGCTTTGACCGTGTGATCTTCATGTGGCACGCCCGTGTGGCACGGCCATGTGGCATGTCTTAGACTGTGTTGTTTGCACATTTTGGCCCATTTTTCACCGTTTTTAGCCTGTTTTCCATTCTTTTCTCTTTCCTATGCTCTTCTGAGTATAAGATATGAAAAAAGAAGATTAAGAGCATCGATTCGCACAAAATTGATCGTAATATAGGCTAAACATAGGGTAAAAATATGTATAATTTAACGTTTATCATATCTCCTTACTCAGAAGGAGTTGAACCTTAGGCAACGAAGGTGGATCGAGTTGCTCAAGGACTATGACTTCTTGATTGAGTATCACCCAGAGAAGGCTAACGTGGTAGCCGATGCTTTGAGCCGCAGAGTTGTGTCTGATCTAAGAGTGTTATTCACTCGTTTGAGCCTGTATGATGATGGGAGTCTGTTGGTAGAACTTCAAGTGAGGTCGACTTGGACTGAGAAAATCAAGGAAAAGCAATTGTTGGATGAATCTTTGGTTCCTCGCTTCCAGCAAGTAAATAGTGGGGAGTCTTCTGATTTTGGGTTGAATAATGAAGGGGTTCTGTGTTTCCAAGGAAGAATTTGTATTTCGAAGGACTCTAATCTGAGGCAGTTGATTCTAGAAGAGGCTCATGGCAACCCATATGCCATGCATCCTAGTGGGAACAAACTTTATCGGGATCTGCAAGAATTGTAATGGTGGCCTGGACTTAATTGAGGTAACGAAATTTGTAGGCAAGTGTCTGACATGCCAGCAGGTGAAAGTTGAGCATCAACTACCTTCTGGGCTTCTACAACCAGTTAAAATTCCACTTTGGAAGTGGGAAAGGATAACCATGGACTTTGTAAGTGAGTTACCATTGACGCCTTACAAGAAAGATTCAGTCTGGGTAATAGTTGACAGATTAACCAAGTCCGCCCACTTTATACCAGTCAGAACAGAATATTCACTTTAGAAGCTTGCTAAGTTGTATGTATCTGAGACAGTTCGTTTTCATGGTGTGCCAGTATCAATTATTTCTTACAGGGATCCCAGGTTTACATCTCAGTTCTGGAAGAAACTCCACAAGGCATTGGGTACGCGTTTGGATTTCAGCACGACATTTCACCCTCAGACGGATGGTCAGTCAGAAAGGGTAATACAAGTGTTGGAAGTTATGTTAAGGGGTTGCGTGATCGATTTTCGAGGTAGCTGGGAAGACTACTTGTCGTTAGCAGAATTTGCATATAATAACAGTTACCAGGCGAGTATTCAAATGCACCATATGAAGTGCTTTATGGTCGGAGGTGTCGTATGCCTACTTGTTGGACTGAGTTAGGGAAGTGGCAAATGTTGGGACCAGAGTTAGTGGCTGACACAGAGGATAAAGTTAAATTGATTAGAGATCGACTGAAGGAAGCTTCTGATAGGTAGAAATCTTACGCAGATCTGAAACGCAATGAAATTGAGTTTGTGGTAGGAGACATGGTGTTCTTGAAGGTTTCACCTTGGAAGAAGATCTTGAGATTCGGAAGGAAGGGCAAGCTAAGTCCTCATTTTATTAGACCTTACCGGGTCTTGAAAAAGGCAGGTCCGGTAGCTTATCAGCTTGAGTTACCTCCGGAGTTGGATTGAATCCATGATGTATTCCATGTTTCCATGTTGAGGAAGTACCATTCTGATCCTTCCCATATCATACCAGTGGAAGAAATAGAGGTTAAGTCTGATTTGACTTTTGATGAGGAACCATTGCAAATTCTAGATCGTGATGTGAAAGTGCTAAGAAGGAAATCTGTTCCGTTAGTTAAGGTGCTCTGGCGTAACCATGGCAAGGAAGAAGCAACGTGGGAGCCTGAGGATGCAATTCGGCGGCAATACCCTCACTTATTTTGATCAGGTAATTTCGAGGACTAAATTTCTTTAAGAGGGGTAGAGTTGTAACGCTTCAGATTTCTGGGCTTCTTTGTGATTGCTCTTTTTCGTTAAATTGCATGCTTGGGTGTCTTATGTTGTTGTTTAAGTGCGTTTTAGGGGCCTTTGGAAGGCCTAGGTTTAACCAAACCTTCGGTGGAAATTTTGATTTTTGGTATAGAGAACTAAGGATGTTAGTTTGCGTGAGTTAAGTTTAGTTTTCGAGATTTCTTGTCACAGGGAGCTGGATGGTAGAGTGGTTGTGGCGTCATTGGTGAGGAGGGGAGCAAGGAGTATGGCACCTTGGGTTCAATTCCACTTGCTAGCAAACATTTTTTTAGTGTTGTTAGGAGTGTACGGAAAGAAGTTGATGGGAGGCAAACTCTGGAGGTGGTTGTAAGCAGATAAGAGGAGACTTGGTCATGAGAGTTTGAATGGAATTCAAACTTGAAGGTGAGTGGTTATGGGAGCAAATCAGGGAGGAAAAGAAGGGATAGAGTTGGAAGGGGTATTGGCCGAATTTTGGGAAGGCGAGAGTTGCATAATCGGGTAGAGGTGTTGGACTAGTTCAGTTTCGGCATTTTGGTAGTAGTAAGCCGATAGTCCCTTTTTGGCAAGCTTCAGGTTTTGTTTTGTGGGGAGTTTTGTTGCTGAAATTCCTTTCTTTAGGCCCGGGATTTAGAGTATGCCTTCTCTAGGTAAGTTCCAAAGAACCAAAACCGACTCTTAAGTTTGCCTTCTTGTGTCTTTTTACCTAAACTTGAACTCTAGTGCCGAATTCCCTTGTGATTCCTTCAGCTAAAATCGATTCTGTTCTATTCTGTATATCTGCATGGGGTTGGGATTATGATTTCGGAGGAAGTTCTGTTATGGTGGCTATGCCACATATTCTATTATCAGTGGCTTTGCCACTCATTCTATTTCTGCTGGCTCTGCCACATTATTCTGTTATTAGCAGCTTTACTGCACATTCGTATGTGTGTTGGGTGGGTCGAGTTATTCCCCACATGGTGTGTTGGTTGGTATGGGTGGTGTGATGGCTGGTTGGGTGGGTTTTGCATTTTGTGAGCATGATTTTGTATCTCTTATGGGCTTAGGCCCGATCTGTTCTATTTGGGGCTTTGGCCCATTCGGTACCGTTGGGGAGTTGCACACTGAGTTTCGCAAACTCACTCCGTTTTCTTAATCTGTGAAGGTAACCCCTAGACCTAGTGGATTTGGAGTCATGATGGACTCGAGGTGGCCACATGATTTTACATGTTTTCTGTACAAGTTGGACTTCCGCTATTTCCATTACATTCTCGTTTTCTATCTTTCTAGTTTTAATTGTGTAATAAGGCCATTACGGGGTTTTTAACTTTTATTTGGTTTATTTACTTATTTTGAACGGAATTGCATGTAACTGGTTAAGTAAACTCACTGGTCTTCTAAAAATTGCTAACAAATGTTTTGGAAAGAAAAACTACGACTTACCTCATCCAAATTCTTTCGGAGTCTTAACTCTCATCACCAATCTTCGTAACTAATAGAAAGAGGTTTTTAACTGGATCTGAAGGAGATTTTAAACTAGATATTTTGTGATAAACAAGATTCTATCTGTTTTTTTTTCTTAAAAGAGTTTTTACAGATTTCAAAGTTGAGCCAAGTGACCCTCTAGATTCGGGCATAACGTCCAGGCCAGATTTGGGGTGTTAGAGAGATATGGTCTTACACCTCGTAATACACTAAAAGATACTAAAACATATCATTTTCCTAATACTAACCAATATGCCTCAAGGCACTGTCACAAAAAATAATCAGTACCAAAGTATTTCCTAATTCATGCCAAATTCAAACATGATTATGCAAATGCCTTTTGAATCACCAAAATGCCAAAATTTCCATCTATATATTTGACACCAAAACAATCAATACACAAACCAAGTACATTATCCATTCATCTAATAGTGATAAAGAATGCCAAATCCATAACTTCTAAATTGGATACCAAAACTACTTCACATACCATACATAGACAATTAATTCAATAATCAAGACTTTAAACTATGTTCACCAACACAATTTTACCTATTTGAATATCACACACCATGACCAAACATGACAAGATTTCATGTTAGTTTATCATATTTTCCATACTCATCAATCACTTTTAAAGACATCATTTCAAACCATAAGCTACCATATTAAAATTCCAGCATCTGAACATACTTTATAAGTACCATATACAAGTACTATTAGAAACACATTTACATAATCTCACCCCTATTACATGCCACATAACCAAAATAAAACATTTTCACAATCTACCAAAAGATGGTCAGATAGTGTGATCTTCAAGTTGATCCGATCGTCTAGTTTCACAAAATGATAACTATAGAAAACAAGAAAATGAAATAGAGTAAGCTTCAATTGAGCTTAGTAAGTTCATAAGTTAGAATCAATATAACTTAACGTAATTTCTTCATTTAAAAATAATAATATAGTTAACTAAACTTTTTAACCTATTACCACAATTCATATCAAAAGGTCAGCTCATCCCATTCAAAACCTATAACTTTGTATAATTTACAAATTAATCCAACACCAGATCAAGTCATCGTACCAACAAGCATAAACAAGATTCTAGATCATTCATCTATGATTTATTTCATTTTAAACCAATTACCAACCATCAAGTCTATTAACAACAAGAATTCAACCCAATGAACTATTATGAATAGATATGGATACTTGATTATCCACCCAAAACAAACGAGCTAATTCATCCAAGAACACGCCTGGGCACTAAGTGGCAAGCCTGTAGGCTTCACAACCTCCCCTAGAAACACGCTTGAAGCACTATAAATACAACTTAGTAATTCACAACAAATACAGGATTCTGACACATTCAATGAACATATAAACATATCACTTATCATCATCGCATCTCATATCAAATTTGTACAACGCGCGATATAACCCTATTGGCATGCCAATTGTAACACCCCTTTCCCGAGTCTAACGCCGGGATGAGATACGAGGCATTACCGTGCTGAATCATACAAAATCACGTAAACTCAGGCTATAAAATTTCTTTTCTTTTTAAAACTTTTCATTCATTCTCTTAATAACCTTATCATGGGCCTACAAGGCCCTAAACATACATCGGGTGCATTCTGAAATCAACCTGAGAACTTTTGAGTACTTAGAAAATTTTTGCCTAAAACAGGGCCACATGCCCGCGTGGGATGGGACATGCGCGTGTGGGCAGGCTGTGTGGTCTCACACGCCCATGTCCCTAGCCCGTATCGAATTTATTTTTAATTTCAACCTAGAGGGGTTTTGACGCGGCTTGGGCACACGCCCTTGTCTATGACCCGTGTCCCTCACACGCCCATGCCAATATCTCGTGGAGTATCCTAACCTTGAACGCTATAACAATCAGGGGTGCACACGGCCAAGGCACACGCCTGTGTGCTTAGGCTGTTTTCTATACTAACTTAACTAAATTGGAAGCAGGGGACACACGGCCTATTAACACACCGTTGAGGTTGACCATGTGTTAGATACGGCCTAGGCATACGCCCATGTGCCCAACTGTGTGGACAATAATAGGCTCTTTTCCAAGCCTTTTGCCACCTTGAAACATGACCAAACACAATGCCAATTTCATAGCACACATCAATGTATAATATACTCTCTAAATACTCACAATTAAGGCATCCACATGCCATTATGCACATCAATCTCATCCATCAATACTCTACTTGAACTTGCAATTTGTATACTCATGAATTTC
Organism: Gossypium stocksii; assembly: GCA_020496765.1. Lineage (NCBI taxonomy): Eukaryota > Viridiplantae > Streptophyta > Magnoliopsida > Malvales > Malvaceae > Gossypium > Gossypium stocksii. The sequence goes on from CM035629.1 coordinate 86,213,879, forward strand.
ATCCACATTGAATAAGGTATAACGTAATCAACATTAGCCCGTTTATAAGGCTATTACAATACCACATGAGTAATGTTACTAACCAATGACTTTGGCTACACCATAAGGAAACTTATCAAAAGTAATCAAAATTCCTATACATGCCATACAACAAAATGACCAACTATACTATACCAAAATGGATGGCTTGATAGTGTGACCTCGAGCTCCAACTTTAATGATCCCTGAGCTGGTTCGACAAATCTACATGGAAGAGGGAAAGGAAAAGAGTAAGCACATATATGCTTAGTAAGTTGCATGAATAAAATAGCAACAAAAATCATGAATCATCACTCAAATAATTTATCATGAATTTCATATAATTTCATACTCATCCTCATGACTTACTTAATCATATAACTTACTCATGCTTTCCATGTTGTATTTCTCATAACAATGTACTTTTAATTTCTCATAACTTACTCGTATATACCTGCAACACTCAACATGAAACTTTAGTCTTTCTCTTGAAATTTATCAACTTGGATACTTTCTCCTTTAAGATCCTTTTAGAATATCGAAGGATACCCGTAAGTCAATCTCATGAAATGATGCCAATGCCATGTCCCAGACATGGTCTTACATGGGATCATACATCGATGTCGATGCCATGTCCCAAACATGGTCTTACACGAGATTGTACTCTGATGCCGACGGTATGTCCCGGATATGGTCTTACATGGGATCTCATATAAGATGCCTATGCCATGTCCCAGACATGGTCTTACAGGAAATCCTTATCTCATCTTGGTGCCGAAGCCATGTCCCAGACATGGTCTGACACGGGACCTCGTCTCGGATGCGCATGCCATGTCCCAAACATGGTCTTACAAGGGATCACATCTTGATGCCAATGCCATGTCCGAGACATGGTCTTATATGGAATCTCAATTCGGTGCCGACGCCATGTCTCAAACATGGTCTTATATGGGACATACAAGTACTCATGACATGATTACGGTATCCTTCGTATCCCTTTTCACTTACATGTAATTTCTCTTTCATGTTTCATCATTTCTTAGTAGAAATTGATATCAATAATCTCATGGAATTTGTACATACTTCATATAAGATTACATCCATGACTTCATGGAATATCATAATTTCATAGAAAATCATCATAAAGAATTTACATAACATATAAGCTAAATTATCACATACAATTTACATCTGGTCCAAAATGTGGGTGAATGCTCAGTTTAGTCCACAACTTTACTTTTTTCCCAGTTTTAGTCTAGGCTTCGTGTTTCTTGATCTAAAATGACAAATTTAATTTTAGTCCCTAACTATCTAAATTCACTTTATAAAATAGTCCTATTTCAACATCAAGCTTCAAAACCAACTATTAACATCTAAAAAAAACTTTAAAAAAATGATGAGAACTTTTCAAAACTTTAACAATTTCAAAAATAGCCTCTGGGCTAGTTAGATTAAACTACAACAATCTAAAAAAACTTAAAATTTACGAAAAAAAAGGGTCTCAAAAATACTCATATGCAAGGGTCAAATATCCTTGAAGGTTTGAAGCTTTTCTTTCATTTAACAATGGTGAAAAAGTCAGTGGAAGAAGAAGAATGAAAAGGTGATGGCTTTTCTTTATGTTTTATTATATTTTAATTAATATTTTAACATATAAATCGCTAAATATGAAGCACTAATTATCCAAGCTAACTAATTATGGCCTAGTTGCCATTTAAGTCCCTTAAAAAATGTTATCTAAACCTTTTAATCAATAAAAATCAATAGCAATCCACTTTTACGATTTAGTCATTTTGTCTTAATTAAGCATCCAAACACTAAAATTACCATACCAAAATTTAATACGACAATCTAATGACATTGTAAATAATATTTACGTACTCACTAATTGAAATTGTGGTCCTGAAACCACTATTTTTGACCTCACTAAAAATGGGTTGTTACAACTCTCCTGCTTAGGAAATTTCGTCCTTGATATTTTACTTGAGAATAGTTTCGTGTATCAAGACTTCATCGATTCTTTTGTTTCCCATAGCTTCTTCAATACCATGTCAATGCCATAAGACTTTCACTAACGGTACTAGCTTATTTCTAAGTTCTTTTACCTCTCGAGCTAATATCACTATCGGTTCATCTAAATACAACAGATTAGGTAGTAATTCAATCTCTCTGGTAGAAATCATATGTGAAGGATCTAACCTATACCGTCTCATCATCGAAAAGTGAAAAACGTTATTTATCTTTTTGAATTCAGGAGGTAATGTCAATCTGTAAGCTACTGGACCAATTCTCTTAATGATCTCATATGGCCCAATAAACCTTGAACTAAGTTTCCTTTTTTTGCCAAATTGTAATACTTTCCTCCACAGAGAAACTTTCAAAAACACTTTGTCCCCGATCTAGAATTTGATATCTTTTCTTTTCAAATATGCATATGATTTTTGATGACCAGAGGCGACTTCCAAATGATCATGGATAACGTAGACTTTATCTTCAGTTTTTCAAATTAAATCTATCCCAACTAACTTCTTAAATTAAATCTATCCCAACTAACTTACTTTTGCTAAATTATAACTAATATAACAAATTTATACATTTTCATCCATACAAAGCTTCAAACGGTGCCATTTCTATACTGGACTGATAGTTGTTATTATAGGCAAATTCGGCAAACGGTAATTATTTTTCCCAACTTCCTTCAACGTCAATAATACAATAGCTCGGCATGTCTTCTAGAATTTGAATTACCCATTCTGACTGTCTGTTTATTTGTAGATGAAATGTTGTATTAAAATTAAGTTTAGTACCCAAAGTCTCGTAAAGCTTACCCCAGAATCTAGAGGTGAATTTTGGGTCCTGATCAAAGATAATTGACAATGGCGCTCCATGCAATTTGAAAATCTTAGATACATATAACTTGGCAAACTTTTCATTCAAATAATCTGTTCTGACAAGAATAAAATGAGTTGATTTCATCAATCTACCAACAATTGCCAAGGTTGAGTCTTTCTTCCTCGGTGTCAAAGGCAACCCAAATATAAAAACTATCGTGACACACTCTCATTTCCACTCTGGAATCATAATAGGCTATTATAACCTAAACAAAACCTGATGTTTGACTTTAACTTGCTAACATACCAGACATTTAGCTACAAATTCATAAATCTCTCATTTTATTCATGGCCACTGGTACACCTAATTCAATTTGTAGAACATTTTAGTACTACATGGATGAATAGAGTATGTACTACTGTGAGCTTAAGATAAAATGTCTCGTTTTAATTCTGGATCATTTAGTACACACAGTCAATTGTGAAAATACAAAATATTATCGGTTCCAACACTAAATTCAGTAAACTGATTATTCTGAATATGTTCTCATTTAATTAGTAATTTCAGAAAATCATTTTGCAACTCCTGAATTTTCTGAAGAAACAATGGATGAACTTTCAACTCAGCCAACACAAAACTGGCATGATTTTAGGTCAACTGAGTGTTCAACGCTCTTAGTGCAAAGCATTAGCCTTACTCGGGTGATAATCAATCACCATATCATAATCTTTCAGCAACTCAAGCCATATTTGTTGTCTCATATTCAATTATTTTTGAGTCATCAAGTATTTTAGGCTTTTGTGATCTGTGTAAATATGACATCCCTCACCGTACAGGTAATGTCTCCAAATCATTAAAGTGGAACAATCACGACCAATTCTAAGTCATGTGTCGAGTAATTTCTCTAGTATGGTTTAAGTTGTCGAGAAGCGTAGGCTATAACCTTTCAATATTGCATTAGCACACAACCTAACCCACTGAACGAAGCATCATTGTAAACAACATATTCGTTTCTGGATTCAGGTTGAGTGAGTATTGGAGTTTTTTTCAATTAAGCTTTCAACTGATCAAAATTCTGTTGACACTACAAAAAAAATCAGCATTCCTCTACAATAGCTTTTTCATCGGTAAAATAATTATCAAGAAATTCTTAATAAATCATTTGTAATAACCAGCTAAGCCCAGAAAACTACGCATCTCAAAGACATTCTTTAAAGCTTTCCAATTTACAATGGTAGAAATCTTGCTCAGATGAGCCTGGATATCATTTGTAGAAATCACGTGGCCAAGAAATCTTGCCTCTCTAAGCCAAAACTCACCTTTACTTAATTTTGCATACAATTGTTTCTCATGCAAAGTCTATAGTATAATTTTCAAATGCTAAACATGTTCGGATTCAGTTTTGGAATAGATCAGTATATCATCAATAAACACCACTACAAATCTATCTAGATGAGGTTGAAAAACCCAATTCATCAAATCCATAAACACAGCAGGGGAGTTACTTAATCCGAAAGGTATTACTAGAAACTCATAGTGATCGTAATAGGTTCGGAAAGCAGTTTTTGGCACATTAATGTCCTTAACTTGCAACTGATAGTAGTCAAATCTGATATCTAATTTCGAAAATACTGTAGCTCTTTTCAACTGGCCGAACATGTCATCAATACTAGGCAATGATATTTGTTCTTTATAGTAACATTATTCAATTGCCAATAATCGATACACAATCCCATCGACCTATCTTTCTTTTTCACAAATAATACTGGTGCACCCCAAAAAGATACACTCGGCTGAATAAAACCTTTATTAGACAACTCTTGCATCTATGCTTTAAGTTCTTTTAATTCAGCTGGTGCCATTTGATACGGTGCAATAGATATCGGAGCAGTTCCTGTTACTAAATCAATTACAAATTCAACTTCCTGCTCAAGCCTGTAATCCCTGACAATTTTTTTGAAAACACATCATTAAACTCATTAACAATTAGTACCTAATCAATTTTCGATCTCAGTTATCGAGTATCAAGCATATATGCGAAAAATACCTCACACCTTTTTTTAATCAATTTTTGAACGAAGATTGCTGAAATGACTCTAGCGGCATAATCAGATCTATCGGACTCAATTGCAATTATTTCACCATTCTGACATATCAAATTAATTTGTTTTAGGCTAAGTTCACTACAGCATCATGTAAAGTTAACCAGTCTATTCCCAGAATAATATCAAATTCGTGAAATGGTAATAACATAAGATCAGCAGGAAAGTTAACCTAAATGTACTAAACATACATTACCCAAAACCTCGAATACAAAGCTCAAAATCCCAAAGAGCAAATCGGTAAATAAAAACCCTAAATCTCTTAGGGCACTCACAAAAAGGTATAAAATACTCTCTATAATTACCACGAAACTCTCACCAAAACTCATACATGGCTACATATTGTCGCCCTCAAAGAAAAGTTTATTTTTTTTTCTGATTAGCATATCAAAATAAAGATACAAGGCCCCTTTAAATAGGCTAAAACTAGGGTTATAATCATACTAAAATATCCCTAGAATAATCAGAGTTTAACTAAGAAAGGATAATAAAGTTTAACTAGGATAAGAATATAAGGTACACCCCACAAATCTCCACATTGACTCGTATTTAGTACACCTCATTTTCCATGCCCTGTCACAAGCCAAACTCAAATTTTGCAGAATGTTAACCGAGTTTAAATTGTGCTCAAACTTAGAAACTAAAAAACTCTCAGTCTTCAAATAAAAATGTATAATACAACAAGATCCACTAATACCTGAATAGGAGAGACTCTCCACCTGATTGTAACCTTCTATGACCAACCTTGCCTCAAACACTCTATGAACCACTTGAGTCTTAAAGACTAAAAAAGGGGATGAGATTCTTCTCTAAAGTAGGCGCTTGACGACTCCACCTTCAACTAGATTATGTGGAAAGCAACGAACCATCTTCCTTGTCCTCGGCCAAATCAGCTACCTTTGTAATTATCTGAAACTGTTAGGAATTGAAATTTGTGTAAAAGCTGAATTAGACTCTGATATTAGTTTGTTGGGGATTGACTCATATACACAATGATATAATAAAAGTACAGAAGAATGAACATAAATATTTTACATGAAAAACCCTTAAAGAGGGAAAAACCATGGGTAAATGAGGGTTCGAATTTTCACTAAATTAGTAAAAATAATGAGTAAAATATGGAGAAAACTAACCTAAATATATTGAATGTACATTACCCAAAACCTCGAATACAAAGCTTAAAATCTCAAAGAGCAAACCAATAAACAAAAACCCGAAACCTCATATGGCACTCACAAAAGGGGTATAAAATACTCTCCATTATTACCACGAAACTCTCACCAAAACTCATAAACAGCTACATATTATCGCCCTCAAAGAAAAGCCCATTTTTTATTGGCATCTCAAAACCACGATTCAAGACCCCATTAAATAGGCTAATATTAGAGTTCTAATCATACAAAAATATCTCTGGAATAATCAAAGTTTAACTGGAAAAATATAGTAGAGTTTAACTAGGATAAGAATCCAAGGCATAACCCATAAGTCTTCATCTTGACTTGTTTTTACCATGCCTCCTTTTTCATGACCCGTCACGGGCCAAACTTGAATTTTGTAGAATGTGAACCAAGTTTAAACCGTGCTCAAACTTGGAAATTAAAAAACTTTTAATCTTCAAATCAAAATTCTATAATGCAACAAAGGCTAGTAATACTTAAACAGTAGAGACTCCCTCCACCTGACTGTAACCCTCTACGAGCCACTCGAGTCTTAAAGACAAAAAATGGGGATAAGATTCTTCATTAAATTAGGTACATACCTGACATGTGACAGGACTCCTCCTTTAATTGGATTATGTGGAAAGTAATGAATTATCACCCTTGTCCCTAACCACATTAGCTACCTCTGTAATTATTCGAAATTGCCAGAAATTGGAATTCGTGATTCGTCGAACTTTGTGATATCCAAAATCATTGTTGTGTCACCAAACGAATCGATCTACAAAAGTTGAATCAGGCTCTGATACCAATTTGTTGGGGATCGACTCGTATAAACAATGATATACTAAAAGTGGAGAAGAATGAACACAAATATTTTATGTCAAAAACCCTCAAAAGGGGAAAATGACAGGCAAATGAGGTTTTGACTTTTACTAAATGAGTAAAATTAGAGTACAATATGAAAAAATTAACCTAAATGTACTAAGAGTCCATTACACAAAACTCCGAATACAAAGCTCAAAATCCTAAAGAACAAACTGGTATATGGAGAAAATTAACCTAAATGTACTAAATGTCCATCACACAAAACCTCGACTACAAAGCTCAAAATCCCAAAAAAATAAACCGGTAAACAAAAACCCTAAATCCTATAGGGCATTCACAAAAGAGGTATAAAATACTCTCCATAATTACCACAAAACTCTCACTAAAACTCATATGTGACTACATCTTGTCGCCCTTAAAGAAAAGCTCTTTTTTTATTAACATCTAAAAACAAGGATATAAGGCCCCTTAAATATGCTAATATTAAAATTTTAATCATACTAAAATATCCTGAAATAATCAAAGCTTAACTAGGAAAAGATAGCAGAGTTCAACTGGGAGAAGAATACGAGGCACACCCCACAAAAAATAATATTAAAATCTAATTAATAAATAAATTAGTTAATTTAGAAAATAATTATTTTAAAAGAAGTTATAAATAAATTTTAAAATTTATTTTCAAACCAAAGCTTTAAATAAATATAGTAATAATATTTAGATTTTATTAAATTTCTATAATATTTATTTCTCGTTGTAATATTTTTACTTTCTTTATTTTAAATAGGTTATCTTTTCTTTTTCTTTTTTTTCTTTTTTTTTTTTTTGATGTATCATTTATATTTATCAATTTTAAATTTATCAATTTATCATTGTTGCCATGATATTCATATAGATAAATAATTTATTATCATAATTTTTTTTTAAAAAAATTATCATTATAATTTCAATTATTCAAGAAATAATAGTTAAAACTTATATATTTTTATATATTAATTTTAAGTAACTTTTAATATAATTGTTAAATTTCCACACCAAATTCCATATTAAAATAAAGTATGTTTTACTTTATATATTAAAGAGATAATTTTTTTAATATAATTTTTTAATTTACAAATTAATTTTTTATATTTTAATATAATTTTAGAAGAGATAATATATAATTTTTATATATAATATGTTTCAAAGTTAAAAATCTCTTTAAAAATTTATTTCTAAAAAGAATTTTCAAAATATATATTTTATTTGGAAATAAAATTACAAGAGAAAATGATTTTTTAAAGCTTTTTAGATTTATTATCTTTTCAAATTTTTGAATTTTTTTATATTTTTATATTTAAGATAAATGATTATTTAAATAAAAAAAACAACTTAGCCATTACATTTTAACCTATATAAAAAAGTATTTATTTAACTATATTTGAAAAATAAAAATATAAAAATAGATAAAAATTGAAGGAGCGCCATTCAACGCAAATATAAAGTATGTATCTTGTTATATATATATATATATATATATATATATATGATTTGAAATTTAATTAAATAGTATTTAAACTAAATTTTATTGATGAAAAATATTTCATAAAAATAATGAAAACAAATAAAAAGGAAAAAAAATAAATTTATAAATTTTAGGCTTAATAGTATTTTTGGCCACCGAACTTTGTCAAAAAGATCAATTAAGCTCTTGCGAACTTTTTGCACCCAATTAGACCCTAAACTAACAAAATTTGTCAAATAAGTCATTTGACTAATGCTAATCATTAGTAGTTGATAGCAAGATAAATTCTTTTTTTTAATATATTTATTTTTGGATAATTATCAAATAAAATGTTATTAAATTTGGATTTTTCTTATCAGGAATGAAGTTGGTGTGTTGAATTCAAACTCTTACAAAAAAGGGCTAAATTGGAACAAAAAGCAAAAAGGAGGGCTTAATTAAAAGATTGAAGATTCAAAGATGATTGGATAAATATTGAAGGATTTTTTATATTATTACAACTCTGTAATTAGTTTAAATTCTAGTTTAAATTTGATTTTTAAAATTTGAATTATTTAGTGATAATATTTAGAATTATTTAATGATAATATTTAGAAAAAATCTAGCTAAATTTTAGCACTTAAAGTGTGTATAAATACCTAATGGCTGCAACCAATTGAACACGCTTTACTTTTGTGATTTAATAAATTCTTTCTTTTTTTTTGTTTTCTCCTTTCCTGCGTCACCTCTGTTCTTTCAATTTTTTTCTTTAACTTTTAGCTTTTTGGTTTAATTCCTTCCAAGGCCCTTTTCCTTTCCACCTTTCACAATTTCACAAAACCACTTTCAAATCATGATTTTTTTCATGATTAACTAAATCCTTTTTAGCCTTAGCTCAGTTATCAGTTCGACAAAGTAATCGTTATATATAAACCCACATAAAGACTTTGCAATTTATTATTCGCTATCTCTCTGATATATGGAATAGTCAAATTCGTCCCTCAAAGTTGGTTCGATTTTAATTCAAAAAGCGCATATTGGGTTGGAATCGTTGGGTGTACAGTTGGGAAGTTGAGTCAGCGGTGCTATATTCAAAATCCTGCGAACAAATTGGCATGTTCAATTGGAAAAATCTAGTTGGATTCCGTCAAGTGAGATAGTGATCAGATTTAAACGACCCACATGGTTGAGGTCGTTAATTTGAGTTGGGCTTTTCAGATAGCAAGGCTGTCGAAGTCTTAAATTACAGGTATGTGCCATGTGGTTGGAAATTTGACAAGGGTTGATTTACAGGTGATACCGGGATCGACTACAAGAGGAAGATTTGGCGATTTGAGGGTTCCTCGATTGCTATAACCAGCTTATCTATTGGAAGGGAAAATCTATTTCATGAATTGATTCAAGATTGGAGTACACCGAGGCTAAAGCTAAGCTTAAAAAATATTTTATTTATCCATTTATTTTATTTTCTTAAATTTATATTTTTATTTTCAAATATATTTTTCTTTTAATTTATTTTTCATATTTCCTTATTTTTATTTTTCATCATTGCAATGCACCGGTCGTGGCACGACTATTACCGTGATTCACGAGAAAAGGCAAAATTAGACAACCAGTCCCTATGGATTCGACCCTACTACTTTATATTTCAATTTACTATTATTTTGTCTTAGGAATTTATATTTGGTGCTTTCGACACCTATCAGTAGTTAACGACATAACTGACGTGGTCATTAGCAAATGTCATGTTAGCATCACTTCTGACGAGGTAGTTTCATATCATCATCGTTGGTGATTGTAACTGGCTATTTTTCTGTTGTGTCAGAAATAGTGGTTTCAAGACCATAATTTTAACGTAAAAACTCGTAAATATTATCTAATTAATATAATTATGAGGCCTTTAAGGTCATATTAAATTGTGGTTGAAAATTTTGTTGTTTAGATAGTTTAATAAGTAAAAAGGACTAAATTATAAAAAGTGAAAAAGTTGAGTGGTTAAATTAAATGGACTAAAAGGGTAATATAACCCATGGGAATTTAGTTAGTGAAATTGAGTGATGATTTGCATAAGTGGATGGCTTAATTAGGCTTAAACATAGGTTAATGAAAGTTAATTAAGAAAGTTGTCAAAATTACAAAAATGTCATAGTATATATATTAATTTAACCTAAAAAAAGATTATATATTTGGCAAACTCATCATCTTCCTCACAGCATAGCCAAGAAAACCTAGGGTTTTCATAGTTTTTCAATTGAAGCCTTAATTGGTAAGTGTTTTGATGCTTGTTTTTAGTAATTTTTATGTTTTTGAACTCGTATTAGCTTAATCTAGCTATTTTGAGGATTAATTTGTGAAAATGTTAAATGTTATAAATGTTTCCATTCATGAGTTGAGTTATTTCTTGAAGTGTATGATGGAATACGAAGCTTTATTGTTTGGGTGGACTATATTGTAAAATGGTTTTTGGTAATTTTAAAGTTAAGTGATTAAATTGTTTAAGTGTAAAAATTTTCAAGGATTTCAAGAGAAATATTCACAAATGAATGTTTTTATGGTGTAGTTATCAATTGTTTATATTGGGTTTTAGGGAAAATTGGGTTAATTGCATGTTTAGGGCTTGAAGACTAAATTGAGTATAAATGAAAGTTTAGGGTATTTTTGTAAAATATCAAAAAGGGATTTAATTACACAAATGACTTAAACTCTTTATTGATTCAGTTAATTAAATGAAATTATTATTTTAGATCACGAACGTGTTGACAACCGAGGGAAGGACAAGGTAGCGGAGTAGTCTCTGTACTTTGGTTGTTATTACAAATTAGCCTGGTAAGTTCGTACTTCTAGTTTATATACATTTAAATTTATGAAATACTAATATGGTACGGTATTGGGCTAGAATGTAAAGTGATGTGATGATTAAATATTCTATTATGAAAATATGGACCGTTTCGATGGCTAAGTATTCTGCATAAGTTGCAGATTCTTGACAGCTTGTGTGAGGAGCATCAAGAACTAGTGAAACGACTAAATGTTCTGTTTTGATGAATAAATTATATTGATGGCTAAGGATCTACATTTATTGCAGACTCTCGTCAACTTGTGAGAGTAGCATTCCAAAACAATTAATGTTCTGGATCTAGCTCGATTGAGCGTTATTCTATAAATTCTGAAAATGGCAAATGAAGTCATCTGATCAATCTAATGTAATGAAATACGTAGCTCTTATCTATGGTGGATTGTGAACTGGAAATTTCCATTCGATATTCAGTAGTGTCGTTAAATTAAATTGTAGCAATTTCTATTGTTATTTTATGAACTTACAAAGCTTTAAGTAAGCTCATCTCTGATTGCCCTTTGTTTTATAGATTTTAATTTACTGTCGGTAGATCTGATCAAACTTAATGAATCACACTATCTCTAGGACTAATTTGGTAGATTTTGAATATCTTGGTTATATGGCATGTATAGGATTTTGTATAGTAATAGATTATGAATGTGTAATGGTCATTTTGGTTCAAATATGCTTTTGAACTAAAGTTTTGTTTGATGGATTTTAAGTGCTTTGATAGGTTAAAGTCTTTTGGTTATATTAAGCACTTGAAATATAAGCCCTTATATGGTATGTTTGAAGTGGAAATGTAAATGGTTAAGTGATTGTTATGTGATGGTAGTTAGAAGAACTAAGTTGTGTTTGAAATGTAGCTAAATTGTTTTGCTTTAGTTAGAAACGTTTTAATGAAATGTGGTGCCTTTGAATGACATATTGGTTAGTTAAATTAGGATCTTAAATTGGCATTTTGATGTTGATTGGGTGATGCTTAGGTTCCTTTGAAATGTGCTTAAATTGGGTTGAAATGTTATGCATGAAATGGATTGAAAAGTCTTGTTTTTAGGTAAATTTTGAGTTCACACGAGCGTGTGACTCAACCGTGTGAGGCACACAGTCTGGCAACATGGCCGTGTGTCATCTGGGTATTTCTTAATGTTCAGGTCAGTGAGTCACACAACCTAACACAGGGCTTGGCACACTGGTGTGTAGGGTGACTCAGAGAGTTACACGGCCTGGCACACAGGCGTGTGATATGGCCGTGTGTCCTTACTCAGAGAGTTACATGGGTGGGAACACAAGCTGGGACATGGTTGTTTGTCCTTAGTTTGAAGGTTACACAGTTTGAGACACGGGCGTGTGTCTTAGTCGCATGAGGCACACGGCCCTAAGACCCTTGTTTTGCAAATTTTATATCTTTTTCCTGAACTTTTCAAATTATTTTCAATTGGTCCCGATTTGCTTCTAAGTTATTTTTAGAGGCTCAAGGGCTCGATTGAGGGACAATATGCATAAGTATGAATGATTTATGATATTAATAACATATTGAATGATATGATGATTAAATGTTTCCTATAGTATGATAATGCTCCTTAGCCCTAATCCGACAATGGAAACGGGTTAGGGGTGTTACAATTATGACATGGAACTACTATGTCAACAATTAGTGATTATGTAACCTCCAAACCATCCTAGACATTAGACCCAAATTTGGAATATTACATTAGCAACTGAAATTGTAACTACCCGTTTTTAGCTCAATCGAAATAGTGGTTTTGAAACCACATATCCGAGGTCAAAAAATTATTTTATTATTACTTTAAGTGTTTACAGCATAATAGCATGATGGTGTGAAATTTTCATGAAAAGATTTTATCGTTTGAATGTTTAATTCGGTAAAAAGGACTAAATCACATAAAATGAAAAAATGATGTTCTATAAGCTAAAAGGACTTAATAGCTATGAAATTAAACGATTGAAGGGTTTTTGTAGTAATTAGACCCTTAGCGTAGTGAGTGGACAAAGATGGACTTATATTAGGTGATTTTTTAATGTTTATAACTAAGGTTAATTTAGTAATTTAATAAATTAAGTAAGTAAAATAACATAAAATTAAAGCCATCATCTTTCTTCTTCATTCATCCACCGAAATTAAAAGGAAGAAGCTATTAAAATAACTTTCAAGCATTCAGCCATTGCATGATCAAAATGTAAGCCCATTTTTGTTCGGTTTTTGATGATTTCTATATTTTTGTAATCGTTACAACTAGGTCTAGCTAGCCCAGGGACTATTTTGCAAAACTGTTAAAGATTTCAATAGTTTCCATTGATGAATGTATATATTATTTGATGTTTGATGATGAAATATGAAATCTAGTTGATAGATTTACTTGTTTTATAAAGTGATTTTCAGTAAAAATGCAATTTAAGGATTAATTTGTGAAAAGTTATAAATGTGTGGTTGAATGTGTGAAAAGTGGAAAAATAAGGGCTGCTAGATACCTATATAGAATTCGGCTAAGCATGGGTTTAAAAGAAATTGCATGAATCTGTGATTTTGTATAATAAGGACTAAATTATAAAAATGTGAAAATTTAAGGGCTAATGTGTAAAATAGCTCAAATGTGTATTTTCAATTGAATTGAATAAATAGATGAATAAATAAGCTAATTTTGATTACATATAGATCAAGAAAAGAGGAATTCGGGCTTAGATCAGGGAAAAGGCAAAGTAATTGAATAGTCAGCCCGTTGCATCGTTTACGTATACAAGGTAAGTTCATATGCTAATAAATGTTGTTAAATTGTGTTATAAATCCATTATTATTAGATTGAATTGTGTAAATGATTGGAAATGAGTTTACGAGACATGATCAACGGAGATACGTCAGCTGAAAGTCCCGTATGAACTTTAGGAATAGTTTAGGATACAAATGTCATGACATAAGGATTTACTAAGGTGGTGTGATCTGGGTGCTAGTCTTGTACGTCCTATCGGTGGTTAGGTTCCGGCATGTGTTGCGATTCCTGACAGCTTGTGTGTGCAGCACCGTGTAGCTATGTCTTGACTAAGAGCTTGTGTGAGCAGACCCGTTGTTAGCTCGAGAGCAAGCATATATGTGATATGAGATAGCTTCAGCTATATATGAGGCACTTAGGTGCGATATGTTTCCCGAGTATCCTTTAGTGATTCTGAATGGTTCTACGGGCATAACTAAGATGTAGATGAAAGTAAGACTGATACAAGTGGTACAGGTATGTACGAAATCTATATGAGCATCGTATTAAAGTAATTTGTGAACTTTAAGTTTAATAATGAGTTGAACAAGGGAAAGGTTTGTGGTTTGATATGAAATATATCATGTTATGCTTATTTTGATTGAATTGTGCTTATTTAATAAGTTAAGTTTATTACCATACGAGCTTACTGAGCTTTAAAGCTTACTTTATTTTATTTCCTATGTTTTTTATAGTGTATCGAAGCTAACTGGGATACAGGGATAGTTAGAGACTTCATCGCACTATCGGACATCAATTTTGGTACTTTTGAATTTGTGAATATGGTGATATGGCATGTATGGGCTATGTGATCTTTTGGTATGTTTTTGAGTTATGAACTATAGCCATGTGATTTGGCTTGTAAATGATGTAAGGTTTGAAGTGTAATTAGCCATATAAGTTGGCTTATGTTGTGTGCTTGTTAATGTGATTATATGAGCAATTGACCATTTTGATATGTGGTATGAAATTTGGTTAAGAAATGCTTGATTTTGGTTTGGTATTTGAATGCTAATTTTGTTGGCTATAAGGTAGAGTTATGGAACTTGTTATATATATGAAATGTGGCTAGTAAAGCATGTTGATTTGGTATGTGATTGGTTAGGTTAATGGTATTGAAATGGATGGAATAGATATGGCATGATTTATACATTTGGATGATGATATTTGGTTGCCTGTTTATGTCTTGAAATGGTAACATTTGAGCTTGTGTAAGTGTGCACAAATTGGGTGGCAAAATGGCTTAGTAAATAGCTTATTTCTGTCTATACGGGTAGAGACACAGGCGTGTGTCTCAACCGTGTGTGACACATGGTCATGATACACTGCTGTATGTCCCTGGAAGCATTTTATAGAAACAAGTCAGTGAGTTACATAGCTTAGACACACGAGCGTGTGGTCGGCCGTGTGACACAAGTCAAAGAGTTACACGGGTAGGACATAATCTAGGATATGGCCATGTGCTCCCATTTCGAATGTCCACACGGCTTATGACACAGACGTGTCTGGTGGCCGTGTGACATACACGACCTATTCACACGGGCATGTGTCCTTTGTTTTAAGCAAAATTTTTTAAGTTTCTTAAAGTTTTCCTAGGTTATCGGTTTAGTCCCGAACCACCCCTATTGCATGTTTAAGGCCTCATAGGCCCTTATAAGGGACAATGTGAATGAATGTGAATTAGATATGATAAATGAATGTGTAATTGTATTGTAAGTTTAGTAATGCCTCTTAACCCTATTCCGGTGATGTATACAGGTTAGGGGTGTTACAGAAATGGCCTAGTAAGCTATCTGAGTTTTGAAAACAATATTTCTAATACATTTGTTTATCTTAGAGGAAAACTTAATTACCGAATTATATATTACTCAAAATTTTAAATATATTGTAGTAGGGGAAAAATGATATCTATTTAC
Organism: Gossypium stocksii; assembly: GCA_020496765.1. Classification (NCBI taxonomy): domain Eukaryota; kingdom Viridiplantae; phylum Streptophyta; class Magnoliopsida; order Malvales; family Malvaceae; genus Gossypium; species Gossypium stocksii. Next base: position 86,229,816 of record CM035629.1, read on the forward strand.
AATTTTAATAAAAAAATAGGGTTCATGCATAGCTAATTAATTACTCTTAATTTGATGTCCTAAAATCAAATTAAATGTCAAGCAATATAAAAACTGAGTAAAAACTGAGTAATAGAGCAAATCAAATAACGAGCCTAAAATAATTGCATGAGTAAAAAACTTAGCCGAGACCCTTCGGATGTTGTGTCCATGTCTTAACCTGGTGGATTATCTAAAAGGATGATAATTAAAAAGGGAGTGAGCTATGATGCTTAGTGTGAGTTCCATCACAAGAAAATCAATGCAAACTAGTAAATCAAGCATACATAATAATAGTTTTTAGTACAGTAATAATCATATGATATAGCAGCATTTTGGTAGTTCAAAAATCATGCTTATGTGTGTCGATGCAATGCAATACAAGTTCAATTTATCAGTAAAGATAAGTCCTACCCTACTATTACACTCCACGGCAGTAGTTTCCGAGAACTCTTATATCAGACACTCCAATTTTTGGTTGAACCACAAGTGTTGCAGGTTAATACACTGCTAGTAGTTGTGAATACACAATGAGTTTGTAGATAATAGCTGCCAGTAAAAAAAAAGGATAAACCACTAGTGTTTGCAGGTTAGTACGCTGCCAGTGGTTGTTAGTACTGAATGGGTTTGTAGATAATAGCTATCAGTAAAAAAAAAAAAGGATAAACCACTAGTGTTTGTAGGTTAGTACGTTGTCAGTGGTTGTAAATGCACAACAATTTGTAGATAAAAGCTACCAGTAATTTGTGGATAAATCACCAGTGTTTTAAAACTGTCAGTACTTCCTCCTTTCAAAGCATCCTACCCCACGTAATGTTAACATGTGTTTATATTAACAATGGCAATAGATATGTTCATCATGTATTTGATTTATCAATATAGTAAGCATGTTGTTCATGCAACCAGTAATTTAGTAAAAACAATAACAATTAATCAGTAACTCAAACATAGAAGGCATGTATTCATCACATATCATGCTCATATAGTAATAATCTAATTACTCAAATCATGAATTATGCATTCTTCATAATATAAAAGACTTAATTGAAAGAGATAAAATACTAGAATCAGTTCTAGGATCATGCAAGGACTAAATTGAACAATTTACAAAAATTTTGGGCAAAACTGTAAAATAGGGGCACACCCTTATGTGACTGGACCGTGTGCAATGCCTTAAGCTGTGTGGAGGGGTTACACGGTTGTCTGACAAACTATGGTCATGTGGAATTTGCAAAATCAAAGTACAAGGGATTCACGATTATGTGGGGGGCTTTAGGTATGTGAGAATCGAATCTCCTAGGGTTTCAGTGGGACATGGCCATGTGGTCTGCACGTGTGGCCCATATGCTGAGTGGCTGGCTGTGTGGCCCTATTTTGAGGCATAGTTTGCCCCGATTTACTTGTAAAAGAACACACACTTTTCACTGGGATCTCAAATGACGTCCCTCACATTCAAATCTGGTGTGATGCACTTGTAACGGGTTCTTCAAACGACATTTATACACAAATTAAGGTTTTTTTTCAAGATTTATCAAGATTATTGAGAATTTCAGCCAGATTATTAAAAGATTCATTAATTCAAATGACAGATTAGCTTCGGACGTAAATATTATGAGAATTTGGGATTAATTATCAAAATTGAATTGAACTTACCAATTCTTGGCGAGGATTAAGAACGTTTCTAATGGTGACTATGAAACCGATTGAAAAACCCCTTGAATCAAGAATAGATTTTGATTCAGAAAGTAAAGAAAATGTTCAGCAACAAAATAATGTGAAATATGATGAAAAAGAAAATGGAGAGGATAGAAAAGAATAAGATATAGTGAATAGAGGAAGCAATTCTAGTTGGGATGAAAAATAAATCAAAATCCTAATGTAATTAGGAAAGTAATGGCTAAATGCATAGGGTTTTCAAACCCTAGGGGTCGACATGTAATTTTTCCTTTTAGCTGCAAAAAATATAAAAGTTCTTTGAGAGAAGTGTAGCTCAAACTTGGTTCTTTAAGTGGGAAGCGGCGTGTTAATCATTGAACTGCTACCTATTCTTATTTTGTTTTTATATCAATTAATATTTATTTTAGAGTGAATCTCATCCTAGTTTGCTGAAAATAAAAAGAAAAGAAATGGGAAAGGAATAGATAAAACCTAAGATCTCTAAGGAGTGCACTAACAACTTAATTATCAAGCCTAGGAAAAATTTTAGTTAATTATTTTCAATAAACCCCCTATATTTTAGGGCATGATAGATTACATTGTATTTATTAATGGCCACACCGACATTGTTGTTTAGTACTAATGGTCAATATTAGTCAAAGAATTTATTTGATCAATTTTGTTAGTTCACAAGTTCAATTGAATGCAAATAATTTGTAAGAACTTAATTAATATTTTTGAAAAAATTTTGAGAGCAAAAATACTAGTAAACCTAAAGTTTAACATTCCAACTATTGGAAAAATTACTTTTCCACTAAAATTAAAAAAAAAAAATCACAATTTTTTTAGAAGAAAAGTAAATCTCACAATAAAGTTAAAATTAAAAAATAAATTTTAGCATACCAAATGCATAACTAAGGTGAGCAAAATTTGATTCGATTCGAAAAAATTGAAAAATTTTTGAATTTTGAATTATTCGAATCGAGTTAATCGAATCAACTCGAATTTTTTTCTTTGAATTTCGAGTTCGAGTCAAGTTGAATTTTCAAATTCGAATAACTCGAATAATTCGAATAAACTGAATATAAACTATATTTAAAAAAAATATTAACTTTTTACTTAATTACTTTAACCCAATTTCTCTCAAGCCCAAACATTCTATTTTATCCCATTTGTCATTTCCCCAAGCCTGTCAGCCCAAAAGTTTAATTTTCCAAATCCCAAATTCCCAATTCCTCCTCCAAAATCTAAATCAAACCCCCAAACCCTAAATTCTAATATTCCATATTTCTATCGTCCACTCCAACCCCAAACCTCAAGTTCATTTTTTTCTTCTCTATTCTCCCCACTCTCCAGTCTCCACTTCTATTTCAAACCCTAAATTTATTTTTTCTCAAAAAAGCCTGAAATAAACCCTTCTTCCTTCCTTCATTACTTCTTCTTCTTCTTAAATAATTATTAGTTCATTCAAAGTTCAAACCTTCAAATCAAGATCTTTACCTCTAAAAATCGAGTTGTTGTTCCTTCTAACCGAGTCACTCTGTTCTCTTCCATTTTAAGCTTCAATTTATTGCATTTTAAGGTAAGGTTTGTCTTGAAACTTCTTCTTTTGAATTCCTCATCTGCTTGACTGCCTCTACTATGTACATTTCAACTCTTTGGGGATATCTAATGTTGTTCTGCTTCTAACTCTATTTTTATATTTTTAGAAATATAAATTGCTTCTCAATACTTGTTTTGGCATGCGTATACTTATGAATACTGGTTTTTCTTTATTTCTTTTAGGTCTCAAATACTATAATATGCTTCGGGTTTCTTTATATATATATTTCTTCATGCATTAATATGACGTGCATTAAGAAATTAACAAAAGAAGTGACTTTTGGTTCCACCACATGGCTTTTTCAGTGAACCAGTTGATGAAAAATGTAATGTACAAAAGCCGGATAACGGGAAATTCAATTGGACCACCATACTTGTAACTTGTAAGATTTTCCCATTCGTTCTTCACAACTTTGGGTAACGTGTATGTATATATATAGTACTGCTCTAAGAATTACATTTCTTAGAGTTTTGTAGTAATTTTTCTTCACTTTATTTGTAGGGGTTTCTGATTGCAATAGGTGCTATTGTCATGCACATCTAACTTTCCTTTGTAATTGTTGCAAAGAGACAAAGATCTGGCGTTGTTAGAACAACACCTATTATATTAGATGTTTGTGGTCATGCTTTCTGGAAATTGAGAGGGTATACCAGTGAAAACTATATATTGTTGCAAGGTTAAGGTTTAATGTATTACTTTGATTGGAATGCCTTGTTTTGGTAGTAAACTGTTTTGATTCCATAACTATTGAAGAGTGATATGCATAGAGTGATTTGAACTCATCGACATCTCTATGATCATTGCTCTTTACTGTTCATGGATTGAATATACTTAGATTACCTTTGTAACATGATAGTTTAGCAAATTACATTGATTAACTGGTTGAGAAAATAAAGCAATAAGAGGTGGGTTATAATAGATATCGGGCTAAAAGTCAATGATGATTAATTCTTGAAAAGGTATATTTATATTGACATTTTCTTAATTAATTAACACACCATATTCCATTTTCAAACCAGCTGCTTCAAAATACAGAAACCTTTTTCATTTGGTCACTGTCTTTTCTTCGAATAAACATACATATATTTAAATACTATATCTCATAATCTTGTGGGCAAAGCAAGATCAGTATTATATCAAGATATAAATGCTATAAGAAGAATTAAGCAGGAACCTTGTCGGGTATATATAATAAAGGAATATATATTATTTATTTATGTGCAGAAAGGCATATATATATTATTTTGCCCAAATTATGTTGTACCTGTCAATATAGTTGAAAATGGCTCTAGCTATTTTATATTTTGTATTAATGTCAAAGTTGATAGCAAAAGAAATTGACAAATATTATATTTTATATTTTCAGAAAATGAATTAAAGCATAATTAAAAAGCCTAGTATTTTTATTCAAACTTTTCTAAAAGTAACAAGACCCATTTTTAACTAAAATTTCCATCTTTTTTTGTTTAATTTATGCTATTGTACTATTATATTAATTAATTTTTAATTTAACCGATTTATTAAGTTTGATTTTAAATCAATTATTGGTCACGGTTAGTGATTGCAACAAATGTTTACTTGTAGATGAGTGATCCAAAGCGAGATGGTTCAACTCAAAGTTCACAAAATTCTTCCCCAAGTAGAGATGATCATACAACAACCAAGGAAAATGTTTGAAAAAAAATTACTCCAAGGGCAGCTTGTTGGAACCATTTCACCAAATTTTTGACTAAAGAGGGGGAGAAGAGAGCAAGGTGCAATGCATGTGATGTTACTTACACCATGGAATCAACTTCAGTTTCTACAACGAATTTGAATAACCATTTGAAAACATGCCTAAAAAGACCTCGAGGTAATACTTCTAATCCGAAGCAATCAGAATTAGCATTTGTGAATGTTAGCCAAGAAACAACGGATTTATCAACTTGGGTGCTTGATAAAGATGCTATTAGAAAAGCATTGGTTCGTATGATAATTGTGGATGAACTACCTTTTAAAATTGTAGAGGGAGAGGGTTTCAAATACTTTCTTTCTATAGCATGCCCACGGTTTAGTCTTCCATCTCGTTGGATAATTAGAAGGGATTGTCTTGATTTATTTAATTCTATGAAGAGTGTGATGAAGAATTGTTTTGAAAAAGATATAAGCAAAGTTTGTTTGACGATAGACACTTGGACTTCATTACAGAGGATATCTTGCATGGTTTTAACAGCACATTGGGTGGATGATGAGTGGAGGTTGTAAAAAAGGATTATAAATTTTTGCTCAATATCCACTCATAGAGGTGAAAGCATAGGTCAAGCCATTGAAAAATGTTTTCGAGATTGGGGGATTGAGAGGGTCTTCACTATTATGGTTGATAATGCATCCGCCAATAATGTTGCCATTGAATATTTGAGAAAGAAATTGAATCATCGAAATGCTTCTGTTGCAAATGGACAATTTATTCATATGAGATGTGTTGCACACATTCTTAATCTCATTGTGCAATACGGTATTAAGGATGCTTCTGTGTCTGTGGATCGAGTTAGAGGTGCTGTGAGGTATATAAGAGCATCACCATCGAGGTTGACAAAATTCAACCAACGGGTAAAAGAAGAAATGATAGATAGTAAGGCTCCATTGTATTTAGATGTGCCTAGTAGATGGAACTCAACATATATGATGTTAAAGGTGGCCGAAAAATATGAGCGTGCATTTGAATCATATGTACGTGATAACCATAATTTTTTTTCTTGACCTTACTGCTGGAGATGGAGTTCCTACATTTGATGATTGGGAAATTGTTCGAAGAGTTATAAAAGTATTAGAGCCTTTTAATCATCTTACACTGAAGGTGTTCGGATCTTTGCATATTACCTCTCATTCACTTTTTGAAGTATTGACGGATGTGCATTGTCTTTTTGATAGGTGGCAAGATTGTGGAGATCTAGACATAATTTTTATGACTTCCAAAATGAGAGATAAATATAATAAGTATTGGGGTGAAGGAAACAAGATCAACATGCTAGTTTACTTGGCGGTCATCTTTGATCCACAATGTAAAATGAGTTTTTTGGACTTTGGGGTCAACTTGCTTTTTCCTAATGTTGCTAATGACATTATGAAAATGATTGATAAAGAATTGCATTGCTTGTTCAATGAGTATTCTTCTAATGCCGGGAGAATTCAATTGTTTGAAGGTAGATCTAGTTCTTCGACAAATCTTTATAGTTCAATGGAAATAGATCAGTCAGAAATGAAAACGGGCTTGGCCAAACAAAAATACCTTAAGAAGAAGAAACAAGTTGGATTAGAAAGTAAATCTGAGTTGGATAGATATTTGGGTGAGAATGAAGAAGTAAATAATTCAAGTTCATTTGATTTACTGTTGTGGTGGAAAATGAACAGTCCTAGATTCCCTATTCTTGCGCAAATGGCTCGAGATATTCTTGCTACTCCTATTTCAACGGTTGCCTCAGAAAGTGCATTTAGCACGGGTGGGCGTGTTCTTGATAGTTTTAGAAGTTCTCTAACTCCTTTCATGGTCAAGGCTTTGGTTTGCACACAAGATTGGCTTCAGAAATCTAATGATGCCATCAATCTTGAAGATTATGTTGATGAACTTCAAACCATGGAAGATGGTAATACATAAATTTTAATTTATAAAATAAGTTTTTGTGTTATTTATATTAGTAACCATTCCCATAATTTAACTAACACTTTTGTTTTAAAATTTGCCAGACTTATCCAAAATACCCGAAAATCAAGAAGGTAATATACTTAGCATTAGTTTATAAAGTTAAATGTTTATTTAATTTATTTTTGCGAACATTTTTTATCATTTAACTAACTCATTCCATACTTTTACTAGATGTTTCAAGATTATCAATGCCAACAGTGTTTGAAGCACAAGAAGAAACTTAAACTATTTTATAATGGTTCTTGAACTGATGTGTTATTGTTATTAGTTTGATTTGGTTTGTTATTGTTGTTGGTTAATTGGACTTTTGTTGTGTTCTTTTTTTTTGTTTGTTTGTTTGAATTGGTGTAGGTTTCTATTATATTTTGGACTTTTACTTATGTTTTTTTATTATAATGTTGTTGTTTACTTCGACTCATGTTGTTTACTTCGACTTTTACTTATGTTTTTATTATAATCTTGTTGTATTATTTTTGTTGTTTATTTGGACTCAAGTTGTTTATTTAGGTTGATGTTGTGTTGCTTTTATTTAGTCACTTATTTATTTCAATTTTTTGTTGTATGATCACATTTAAAAATTTTAGAGAAAATTATTTTTTTTGAAAAATTACGTAAAAATAAACAACACTAAAGTCTTTTTTTTTTTTAAATTTAACTCGAACAAATATATTCGATTCGATTCGATTCGATTCGAATTTCATCACACTCGACTGGATTCGAGAAAATTTCAAATAAAGTTAAGATGATAAAATCAGATTCGAAAACTCGATTAACTCAAAAAAATTTTATTCGATTCGATTCGATCGAATGCTTACCCTTATACATAACCACCAATTAAATACCTAAGAAAGATTACTCTCCCATCAATTGAAGTTATATGAAATCCAAGTTATTCGATATGGGATTACTTTGTCATCCCCATGCATATGTCATCGACATGAAAAGTATACCTATGTCGTATAGGCTTTGAATTTGAGTATTGGACATGAATATTACATGGTTTGGCCTCAAAGACCGAACCCTTACCCATACCTTTTACAGTAATGCAGGCTTGGCTTGATTCAAGTGTGCCAGCTTAAGCCTGATAAGAAATGAATGGGCCTGTCATATACAGGTTTTTTTTTTCTTTTTTTTTTGTCAAGTAAATTTCACTGGGAAATTTTGATGAATTTACTCGAATTTCCTGGCTTTGTTGGGGCAGTGTGAGAGAGGAGATGAGTAGCTGTTTCCGCTGGGTTTCAAATTTGTCTTCTTCTACTACTGAAACTCTCTCCACTTGCAAAACATACGGTTCACTTCCATTGAAGCCTCCGCTTTTCTCCTCTATCCTCCACCTTCCTCCTCGTCCTAGATTTCAACTCCTAATCCGAGCTACGACTGCCATGAAAACAGATCAAAGTGCAGTCACAAGCACGACCGCCAACTCCTCGAACCCACCGATGAAACTCCTTTTCGTGGAGATGGGTGTTGGATATGATCAACATGGGTTCTTCTTCTTCTTCTTCTAAATCTTATATAAAACACCCATTTTACTTTTTCTGGTTTGATTTAATCCGATAAAGCACTTATTTTATGAATTATTGCATGGAATCAGGCAAGATATCACATCAGCCGCAATGAGGGCATGCAGGGATGCTATTTCTTCTAATTCAATTCCTGCATTTAGGAGAGGTATATGGGTTTGCTGTTCAGTTTTTGTGCAGTAAGATTAGAAGATTTTAGAATTTATATTGTTTCTCTTTATTGTTGTTTAAACCATGAGACCAGCATCGTTCTATATTTAAGAATTCTCTTTTGAAGTTGTTTCATTAGATGTAATGAGATAAAATTCCTGCAGGATCCATACCTGGGGTCTCATTTGAGCAAATGAAATTACTGATCAAGTTAGGTGTTCCTCATTCTCTTCAACACTCATTGGATATTGAGAGGGTGAAGTCTGTTTTTCCTTAGTGAGTATCCACACCTCTGGAACTTGGTGCCTCAATTTTTGAACTCTTTTATCTCCTTTACAAATTGCTTGTGCTTGTTTAAGCACATATCTTTGTTGACTGATTTATTAACTTTTAACATATAGAGCATCTATGGTTGTTAATGTATGAGGATGTCCATTCCAATATACTCTTACAAAATTCTGATCAATAATTTTCCAAGCATGAAGTAAATAGTTAATAACCCTTGTTTCCGATGAGCTCAGTGACCTAATTGTATTGCTTACTCTGTGTAAAATTTAACCCATGTTGAGACCTCTCTAATCTTCTAACTACTAATGCGAATTTAACCATGCCTTTCTTCAATTGATCTTATTCTTCCATCACAAATCACTTTTGTTTGTGATGTGTCATTGATTTTGAAAATTTAGCTTCCAGAAATATTGGGGACCAAATAAGAACGTCCATGTAAATCAAACCAGTTACAAACTCCTACTGCTTTTTTGCAATATTTATATAACTCGTAAATGTCTCTCTTGTTTTTTTGTTCTCATTCTTCCAATTGAATGCAGTGGAAAAATTTTGAATGTTGAAGTTGTGGATGGAGGACTAGTATGCTCAAGTGGCGTGTATGTAGAAGAAATGGGAGATAAGAATGATGATTGTTACATAGTTAATGCTGCAGTTTATGTTGGTTACTAGTTTTATTCCCACTGCCATCTTGAGAGTTTCTTTCAAGGTTAGCTATCTGTCTTCACTAAATATTGCTTGCTCCTGATGCAAATCCACTCTTGTTAATTCATAGCAGATGAACTGTACTTTGTAATACTGTAGATTTAACAAATAAAATGGATCTGTCAAGGGCTATTAATAAGTTGTACCCTATTTAATTTTCTTCACGTGCTTTCTTAATTGGTGGTGCAATACTATTTTTGTTTTATTTTTCGGAATAATTGAAATAACATATTTTTTCCCTGCAAAGTATCAAATTGAAGAAGGTAATTTTCTATGGAAAGGTATTATTGAAAAGACATATGTACCAAGGGATACATTTTGATGTGTAACTATTCGCTGCCTATACAAAACATCTGACTTATTGTATGCTAGAGGTAAAATAAAGTGTTGATTCATGCCTCAAGTTTCGTTTTTATTTCATTTAATTTTGTTTCTAGCGCCACAAGTTTTCCTACATTGAATGGTCATAATTGGTATATGTTGCAGAATTTGGACCATGGCATCAAGTAGACTTCAGTCTTTGGGCGCCTATGCTGAAAGTTGGCATGCCTTTGACGGAGAATATTTGTATAACTGCACCATCTTTGTATCCTGTTGCTTGATCCTATGTGATGCTTTTTTTTTTTTTTTTTTTGGAATTGGTGATTTTTGGAACACCCTATTTTCCCTAGAAGAAACAAGTATAATTCTTGTTATACACGAACTGATCTTTCAGACAATAATAAATAATTGCTAAACATAATTGCCTAGTCTTTACTGGCATCAGAGATTATTGTTTTCCTAATTAATGATGAACTTAGAATACACATAATTCAACTGCTCTTTAATTCCGAGACTATTGTTAGTATAGGGAGACATAGCTTATGCAGGTAAGGAGATATATAAAGCATAGTAGAAAACTAACATTTCTCCGACAGCAAACATAGAATTGTGATGATTTTGTCCAACAAGGGTCTAGATGCTTCAAAGATTTACAGTTATTTTTGGTTAAAAGATCAATCACTCTGCAATTTTAGATTACAACTTTCAGCACCACCATGAATGCACAATTGTGGATGAAAAGGGAAGTTCTTTGTAGCCCAATGTGTCAGATAAAGAGAGTTGTATATATAAGCAGGTCCCAACCAGGAAGACACCATTTGCTGCTGCAGCCATTGCCTGAACGCCTCAAGTCAAAACAGCCTATATCTTTTATGTGGGTCTAGGCCCTTGGAGGGTTTCGAAAATCAATATCCTGCAGTCCAATTAACCCCTAGTTGGGCTAAGCAAGAACTTCAATCTCTCTACTCGACCCATAACATTGCATCTCTACCCAAAGCCATTTTGAGGCAGTGCAGCTCTAAAAGATATCCGGAAAAGAAGAAAGTGAGGCAGTGTGCCGAGGCGAAAACAATGGCTTCAATGCCGGTAATAACATCACCTCAATGCCTTCCTACAAAATCCATAAGAACCCACATCCCTTCAGCTTCCCTCACTCTCTTAACAGGTTCAAGGAGAAGAATTTCCGTCTCTTCCAATGCGGCAAACAAGTCTTCCCTTCTTCACTGCTTCTCTCTCCATTCTTCATCATCTTCTCTCTCTTTCCCTTCTTCCTTTTCAGGTAAAGACACAGTTTCCCCTGTTTGTTAATTTCTGATTTCTTCGATGGGTTTTAATTTCAAAATTTGGTGGTAGGGTTATCTTTGGGGACTGATTTTGGTTCAAATAATGGGGTGAAGAATGAGAGAAAGAGATGCCTGGTGGTTAGGGCAGGAAAGGCTGCACTTTGTCAAACAAAGAGGAATAGGTCTCGGAAATCATTGGCTCGAACTCATGGGTTCCGTAGAAGAATGAGAACCACTAGTGGGAGTGCTGTATTGAAACGTAGACGTGCTAAGGGCCGGAAGGTCCTCTGCACCAAATCAAATCCAAACAGTGGGAAACGCTAAACTTTCTATTTTTTGTTTCAGTGATTTTATGATGTTTAAAGGATAATTTAGGCGAACACTTAGCCATGCCTGTTTTGTTGGTTCAGTTGTGCAATATTCATTGATTGAAACCCTCATTTTAGTGGTTATTATTCGATTAATTGCTGTTGTCTAGTTGGTACTCGTCATTTTTCGACATCTGATGAATGATTTTTTCTTCAACATTTTACTTGCATAATATAATGCTTTGGGTTGTTTTGGTTACATATGTTCAATTAACATTATATGTCAGGAACTTATCAAAAAAGGAAAAAGAACTATACTTGCACCATATTGTTACTAGAAATACTATATTTAATTTATGACAATGCAAATAAATTAAGAATAAAGAAGCCATGTTTCATGTTTTTTTATAGGGCAAAGTAGGAACATAAATTTACTTGAAATATGGTAAATAACAGTTTTTAATGAAGTGGACTAATTGTAACGAGAAGAGTAAGTTGTAGCATTAAATGGATTAATAGTGAGTTTGGTGTGCGAATGTGAAAGGATGTTGCAATGCCTTGGCTAGTGTAATGACTAGGACTTGGCTAATGAAATACTTCATGAAACATGAAGTATAATGGATAATTGTAATAAAGATATGGCTATTAGCTCAATGAGCTTAAACAAATGTGCATCATGAAAGGTTGAGTATATCAAAAATTGTGTGAAACAAGGCTTAATTATTATTGACAACCACTTATCGAATATAAGAGCAAGAGAGTATAAACTCTTAGATTAAAATATGAATGGTTGCCTATTGAATCCTTGATTATGACTATGATATATGGGTGCTACACTAGGAAGTATCAAGTCGCAATGTGTATGCACACGTGCATAAATGAAAGAGTGATTATGTGAATATGATTGTGCACACGTGCATAAATGAAAGAGTGAATATGTGAATATGATTGCAGTGAAACGAAATTGGATTGTTACTTAAACTTTGCTCTTCTAAATTTAGAGAAGTTGTAGCATACAATTGACATGCTATAGGAAATAGTATGTGCATTGTCGAATATAAGAGCAAGAGAGTATAAAATCTTAGATTAAAACATGAATGGTTACCTATTGAATCCTTAATTATGATTATGATCTATGTGTGCTATTCTAAAAAGTATCAAGTGGCAATGTGTATGGATATGTGCATAAATGAATGAGTAAATATGTGAATATGATTGCAGGGAAACAAAATTTAATTGTTACTTAAACTTTACTCTTGTAAACTTAGAGAAGTTGTTAAGATACTATTGACATGCTATAGGGAATAGTATGTGCACTTTTGAATGGAGGTATTCCATTGAACGAAGATATGATATGTTGCCTCACAACAAAGCACTTCGGTGCATTACATGTTGGTGTTTGGTTGGAAGTACTTTGAGTGCTATATATGTTTATGAGTTAGGGTGGTTTCCAAATATTTGAGTGTAATTCTACTAGTGTTTACTAAGGACAGTATGTTATAAAAAGAATGAAAATATAAAATGTGACAATATTGAACTAAATATGAATTATGAAACAAATTCTAAGGGCTTAACATGACTTACTTGTATGCTTCCATAATTATAGATAAGTGTCGGATCTTGAGGCCATAGGAGATTGAAGAATCAAATAATGAACTTGAAAATCAATTTAACTAAGTAAAAATTGATTTATAAAATGTGTAAAAATGAGAATTTGAACTATGTTGACCTTAATTTAATTATATAGTAAATTGTTAATGAATGTGCAGGAGTTCCATATGGATTAACCTCTTTAAAGGTTGTAAGGTAAATTGAGTATCTTGTTTGCTCACTAAGCATTTATGCTTAACACGTCATTATTTCTTGTACGTAGATTGATTGTGGATCACAAAAAGTTGTCACTATTCGAGAGGTTCCAAATCTATGGGATTCTAGAACATTGTTGGTCTTGAAAAGAACCAGGTAGTGGCTTTCACATTCAATTAAATAAGTTAGCCTTTTTTTCAATTGTAGGATAGATGCCTACCAAGACACCTTGTATTATCAAGCAAACCGTCAATTATTTTCGCAATTGTGTCATCTTTGGAGTAATTCACTTCATCTTTGGTGACTCCTCTATTGTCATCCAAAACACATTAGTTATTTTGAGGAGGTAAATGGATAACTAATTCAACATAATAGTAGCACAAGGCAAGGATTTCATTGATGAGAACACTTGTACTATGATCCAAAATTACAAAATTGCACTTGAGTAGAAGCTCTTCAATGATAGGTTTAAAGTCCCAACATACTTGGGTAGGCCATAGAAAAATTTCTCTACAATTGTTACCATGGAGTTCACATTGGGAAACTTCATAAATCCTAAAAGATGGATGCATTTTGAAAGACTTGACAAAGTCAATTTTGGAGAAACCCTCTGCTATGTTGAGTATAACAATTGTGGCCCTGGTGCTAACCTCAAAACAGGAGTTAATTGGAAGGGTTACCACAAGATTAATAGGATGGCTGTCGTGAAATTTACTGTTCAATCATTGCTTTTGAGAAAAGAGAATCAGTTGCCATTGACTAGCATTCCTTTCAGTACTGCAATAAGATATCGAAGAACATATTATCTAATAAATGAAATAGGAAAAATTAGCTACAAAAGAAGCTTAAATAAGTAAAAAAAAAAAAAAAAAACTTTTATGGTATTCTTTTATCATTTATAAATAACAGATAGAGGTATGTCTTATCACCATAATAAATTCTAACTTCGAAAGCTTCTATTAGTGGTAACTCTAAATTATAAAGTTATTTAAATACATTTTAACTTACAGTTTCATATAAGTCAAGAGTGATTGATAATAATTTTTGTTAATTGTAATTTGTTATTAGAATAAATTCACTTTGGTTGATGGTTGATACTCGCGATATTAAGTAATAAAATTTTTAAAAACTGATCGCACCAAAAACTAACTAATATCACGATTTTAAAGGCAAGCGCACCTATCAAACAGTAGTATAGTTTAGCGGCAAGACCGAGTTATCGTACCCAAGGGAACCAAAAGTATTAATACTTACTTCCTTTCTATTATCTAGCCTAAAAATAAAAGAGGATTGGTTAAAACTAATTCTAAAACTAACTAAAAGTGCACAAAAAGTAAATTGAGGAAAACTTTAGGGAAAAGCTGATTGATATGAGCAATACTTAAGGGAGAATCCACCTAGACTTCACTTGTTATTAACTTCTTGAACTAGATGATTTCTTTACTTGACTTGATCCGTAGAGATCCCTAACTTATGTTAATACCTCTTTCGAGGATAAGAACAACTAATCCTAGGTGGTTAATTAAAGTTTTCTTATTAATTAACACCCCTAGGTTGCATTAATTCGATCTATGGACCCCCTATTAGGTTTGACCCTAATCCGGCAGATTTATGTCGCCCTATGTCTAGGGTTGCATGCAACTCCGCTTAATTATGGTAGATCTACTCTTAAAATAGGGACTTTTGCTCCTCTGCCTAAGCACATCAAGTTCTTGAAGTAATACCTAGGATTATTAAATCAAGAATGAAGAACACATAATTAAGAACAATTCAAGTATTTATCAAATAATTCAAGAATAAATAATAACATGATCTGTCTTAGGTTTCATCCCCCTCAAATACTCATAACTAATAAAGAAAACATCTCAGAAGAAATAAGATAACAAAACATAAAGAACCCAAAAACCTCTGAAGGAATTTAGGGAGATCCTCTGTCTTGATGTAGAATTCTGGCTTCTGGGATGAATCAATCGGCTTCCCTTGGAGTAATTTCTTACTTTCACTCCCTGTGTTGGCAGAATTATGGCACTCTTTCTTCAGAGAAAATAGCATTCCCTTAGCAGGAAATAAGCACACCCTTGAAATTGCCTTTTAGGGTCTTTATATAAAGTTTTAGAATGGCTTTCTTAGCCCCTAAGTATCCAAATTCGAGTGAAATTCCTTTTCTTCACGACAGGGACACGTCCGTATGCCACACCCGTGTGCCACGACAAGAGGCCGTGTGAGAGTCTGTCGATAGAGGCACGGCCGTATGGCTTGGCCGTGCTTGTCGGGGGTTAGACCGTGTGGTCTTCATGTGGCATGGCCATGTGCCACGGTCGTGTGGTGACTTCTTGGGCCGTGTCGTTTTCACAATTTGGCCCATTTTCTCCGTTTTTGGTCTATTTTCTGTTCTTTTCTCTTCCCTATGCTCTCCTGAGTATAAGATATGAAAAAGAAAGATTAAGAGCACCAATTCTCACAAAATTAATGATAATCCATCCAAAATATAGGCTAAACATGAGGTAAAAATATGTCTAATTTATCGTTTATCAAATACCCCCACACTTAAGCCTTTGTTTGTCCTTAAGCAAAATCTCAATCCCTAATCAAGAATCATTCCTCTCAACTTATAATCTTTATCAATAATGTTTCAAACTAATCCACATGTAATCATATAATGAAAATTCAATCAAAAGAACATTAAAGACTCAATCACTTTAAGTTGAGAATTTTATCATTGAAAACATAAATTTTCTCCCTTCTCCTAAGTAATTATCTCTCCATCTTAATTAACAGAAGTTGACATCCTCCTAAGGATTCACTCTATCCACTCAAAGTGTTTAGGGTTCAAGAATTAAGCACTTTCTAGTCAACCTGAGAAGTATTACCATAGGCTTGCAAGAAAATCAAATCTCCACCACTATAGATTGATATGATACATCGATCAAAAAGGTCTTGTAATGGTTGTAACGGGGCTTGGTTCGGGGTGTTGTTATAAGCTGCAAAAGAGGGTTATAATCGAGATTAAACTTGAAAAATTATCTAGCTAGAAAAATCTCTATCACTAGAACATATTCTTCGGGCTAATTCTTATGATAACATCATTTCCACCTTGGTAGCCTTAAAATAGAAATATGCAAAAAGTAATTGAGCTATTACAGATTACAACTGAATACATATGTTCTTTTTTTTAAGAACAATTCAAGTGTAATACATTAAATTGGATAAAATTTTACATTCTGGAAAAGAGAATAAAGCTAGATGAAAATTTCAACTCAAATCTCGACAAAAATAGGGTTAATATTAGAGGTAAGTCAAAGAAAAGGTTGTTAGGCTCAATGGGGTTCACTAGGGGTTACTTTATGGAGGTAGGCTTTTGTGAAGTAAGTGGGTTAAATCCTAGGTTCCTTTATCATTTCAGTGTATCAAATCAATGATGTGGTCTCGACATGTATAATCAAAGCAAGTTCTAGAATAACAAACCAGTATTGACTCACTCAAAGCAATAATAAAAGTGAGCACGAAAGAATGTATGCTCAAAAGGCTCAAAAATCTCACTAGAATTATGGCTTTTGATGTATTCTGTGAATTTTAAATCGCAAGATAATACTTAGAATTAGGGAAAAGAACTTATGCAAAAATTGGAGTTCTCAAAAATTTCAACTTATCATGCTTGATTCCCTAGTGTTTTAAAGTTTGAATAATCAAAGTACAAGCACCTATTTCTTAATTCTCAACATATCAATAAAAATTATAAATCAATCAAAATTAATTCCTAATAGTAGATTGAAGATAATGCAAAGAGTGAAAGTGAGAATTTGAGAACAATGCAAAATGTTAGAAAAGTTCAGGGATTTCAAAGAGAGTGTAAAGACTGAAGATAGATTTCCTCCCACACTTAAGATGTACACTGTCCTCAATGTACAAAGATAACATTAGTAGCAATAAAAGCACAAGATCATAAGATAGGGAGAGGTATGAAACTCCCTGCTTTGGATGGATTAGTGAGACAGAGATTGGAAGAGTTGGTAGTTGTGGCAAGGTGTTCCTTTTTTCATAGAGATTTCAGCTATAAAGCTCATTTGAAACTATGAAAGGATTTATTAGTCGTGGGGAATTTGGATCAATGGAAATTACTCGTTAGGGGTTGGCCGTTATGAAAAATAAATAAAATAAAATAAAATAAAGCAAAATACTAAAAATACTAATATTCAAATAATGAAAAAGATGAAATGAAAGAAAATAAAAATAAACGTAAAAAGGAAAATAAAGTTAGAAGAAAAGGTAAGAATAGATATCAGTGTTCAAAAGTTAGAATAAAGTAAAATAAAGTAAAAAAAATAAATTTAAGAGGAATAAATATATCTAATCCTCAGATGGATCACGCGGCGGTGGAGTGATGCGGAGGTGCTAGCATATCTACTCTAAGGTGGCATCGATATAATCGAGGCGCCAAAAGCATTGCTGCTCAAATTGTGAAAAGCGCTCAGATAGGTCAGCGTGGGTGGCTGCTGCATGAGATGGGTGGTGAGGGGGTGGCGGCTCGGTAGGTACATCCTCCTCTGATGGTGGTGGTGGGACATCATCAGTAATGTCCTCTGGGTCCTGACCCTCCTGAATGAGGTGGACTGTAAGGGGGTGCCTCCTGGCCTCCGCTCGATCATCCTCATATGAAGCATAGTCTGAATACCTTGAGGAGACATCTAATCGATGAGTGTGTAGGAGGATGTCTGGGCTGAAGTATTAAGGAGCTCGAAGTAACGGGCCAAGCGTGTAATGTAGGGGTCCATGGATATAACGCCCCGGTGGTGACGCTCAGTCTAGTGCTGCATAGCATGCGCGATGAAGTAGGAGAGGTCAATGGTTTGCGCATTCGCCAAGCTCCATAAGAAATAGGCGTCGTGATTGTTGACGACGCCTGTGCTTTCGCGTTTGCCTGTCAAAGTATGTGCAAGGAGAGCATGAATGTACCTCAATGACGGGGGGAGAGCAGTTGCCTTGCTGCTACTGGGATTGTATGTAGCTCCTTCCGGAACTAAGGTTTGCCAACATTTGACTGGTGAGATGTGAATACGGCGAGGAAGGTCGGGGAAGTCTTCGTCGGCTATGAATTCGTCTGTATAGAGTCCCAGCGCGATACCAAATTTGGCTATGCTTAATCATCGTACCAAACCATCGAGGTGAAATTCGATGGTACCTGGGTCATCGTGATTCACCGGGATCTGTAAATGAAATGTTGAGCAACACTCTAATGTTAGCTCCAGATAGGTGGGCTCGACAATATAGAAAAATTGCTCCCAGGGCTCGATGGTTAAGAGGGCCCGAACAACATCTGCGAGTTGGACTCATTTTAGAGCATCTCAATCAATACAATGCCCAGTTCCTAGAGAACGGGCTCGTAGGAGTTGGAATAACTCCTCTTGGGTTTCTTGGTGAAGCGTATGGAACGGATGACGAGCCTCGGAAGTGGGTCTTGATGATAAACTACCAGACCCTTTCCGTTTCTTTGAAACAGGGACGGTAGTTTTCCTACCGCGTGATGACATGTTACCTAAAATAAGGTTAGAATTATTAGTTCTAAAAATCGAAGTTAAATTGCAAAGTATAGTAAAATTAAATGTGTAAATTAAAATGACAATTGCCTAAAAAAATAAAATGGGGACTAACCAAAATAGTAAATAAAATCCATTCTCAGTGGTAGCAAGAACAAACAATATGGGTATGTATTTATACTAAATTTATAAGATAAATGGCAAGCAAATGAGCACCTAAATGGCATGCAATCCTAATATGTTCTTTAACATTCTAGATTATTCATCCTAATGTAACAAATTCTATGCTTGAAAGTAAAATTTAACTAAAGAAAAATGAAATACAAATAATAAAATGAGAAAAATGAGAAAATGGAACCAAAAATAGAGTTGCACAGTCGTGGGTTGAGGTCGAACGGTTGTGGAGTGGGTTTCCACGGGCGTGGGTCGGCTGTGGACGAGCGTGGTGGTAGTTATAAGGTCAGTGACAGCGTTTATAGTGGTATGGAAAGGAGAATTTTAGGGTTTTAAGTGAAGAAGAGAATGAATAGTGGCTTCCTATTTATAGTTTTTGGGTCACACGGGCATGTCACACGCCCGTGTGACTCGGGGTTTGCCCGTGTGAATCGAAATTCGGTGGTTTTGGTGCGCCTGGTTCGAAGTACATGCCCGTGTTGCTATCTCGCACGACCGTTTACGATCGTGTTCACTTTTCACACGATCGTGTGATAAGTTCCACGGCCATTTGTGATCGGTTTCGTTCTTCGCACGGCCGTGTAGAAGGGCACACGGCCGTTTCCAAATTGACAGTGTTGGCCATGGTCTGGGGACACGGGTGTGGGGATTTGTGCAAGCCTGTGTCTAAGCTGTAGGGTTGCCACGGCCATGTCGCACGGCCGTGGGGATTTGTCGGTAGCCCGAGTTGAAGTCAAAAGGTTGCCACGGCCATATCGCACGGCCGTGGCTATTTCTCGGTGGCCCATGTTTTGGGAAAATTTTTGCTCTGGTTATACACGGCCTCAGTACACGACCGTGTCTCTGCTTGAAGTGTTCACATGGCCTTGGACATGCCCGTGGGCATGGCCGTTTGGTCTTAAATCTCTACATTTAAAAAGGGTTAGTTGATGTATTAAAAATACTAAAATTTGTAAAGAAAGAAAAATTACTAAGTTAGTGCTCAGGTTGCCTCCCGAGAAGCGCTTATTTAGAGTCTAAGCTCGACTCTACCTGGATGTGTTATGAAGGGATTTCGTGGAGCTGAAGCTCCTCCCTGTAATCTTTGAAATTCTCACCTCTATAGTGTTTAAGCCTATGTTCGTTTACCTTGAACGTACCATAGTTGGGGTGGGTTACCTCAATTGTGCCGTATGGAAAGACAGTTTGAACAGTGAATGGCCCTGACCACCTTGACTTGAGTTTCCCAGGAAATAGTCTCAGCCTTGAGTTGTAGAGTAAGACAAGATCACCTGTTTTGAACTGCTTAGGTTGTTTCAGTTGTTTGTCATGACGTCACTTCATGGCTTCCTTATATAGTCGTGAGCTCTCGTATGCATTGCAACACCATTCATTGAGTTCATTTAACTGCATTAATCTCTTCTCACCTGCAAGCTTCAAATCAAGGTTTAAAAATTTGATAACCCAAAATGCTTTATGTTCAAGTTCAAATGGCAAATGACAACTTTTTCCATAGACAAGCGTATAAGGAGATGTACCTATGGGTGTTTTAAAAGCAGTTCTATAAGCCCATAAAGCATCGTCTATTTTCCTTGACCAATCCTTTCTATTTGTTTCTATTGTTTTCTCTAGGATGCGTTTTAGTTCCCTATTTGTCACTTCGACTTGACCACTGGTTTGTGGGTGATAAGGGGTAGCTGTTCTATGGTGTACTCTATACCTTTTTAAGACTTTTTCAGACTGGGCATTGCAAAAATGTGTGCCCCTATCACTAATAATTATCCTAGGTGTTCCAAATCGAGAGAAAAGTTTCTTTAAAAATCGTACTACCATTCTAGCATCATTAGTAGGTAAGGCTTGGGCTTCCACCCATTTTGACATATAATCTACCGCTACTAAGATGTACTTATTCCCAAATGAAGTAGGGAATAGACCCATGAAATCAATACCCCATACATAAAATATTTCGCATGAAAGTATATAGTTCTGAGGCATTTCATTATGTTGAGAAATATTACCTGTTCGCTGACATTTATCACAAGAGGTCACATACCTGTTGGCATCCTTGAAAAGTGTAGGCCAGTAAAAGCCTGATTCAAGTACCTTATGAGCAGTTCTAGCTCCACTATGATGTCCTCCTGTGGGTCCTGAATGGCAGTGACTTAAAATCTAGTATGCTTCTATTTCAGTAATGCATCTTCAAATAACCTGATCTGCACAAATTCGAAAAAGAAAAGGATCCTCCCAAAAGTAGTTTTTCACATCAGTGAAGAATCAATTCTTTTGCTGATGGGTCAGCCCTTTTGGGGTTATGTTAGCTGCTAAATAATTTGCAAGATCAGCAAACCAAGGAACTATTGTATCTGCTAAGGATAGGAGTTGTTCTTCAGGAAACAAGTCATTTATTTTGTCGAGGTACTTGGGTTGCGTGTTTTCTAATCTTGAAAGGTGATCTGCCGCCAGGTTTTTAGCTCCCTTCTTGTCCTTTATTTCTAAATCGAACTCCTGTAACAATAGAATTCATTTTATTAATCGAGGTTTTACATCAGTTTTAGTTAAAAGGTAACAAAGAGCAGAATGGTCAGTATAAACAATGACTTTTGACAAAATCAAATAAGATCTGAATTTATCAAATGCGAAAATAACAGCTAGCAGTTCTTTTTCTGTGGTAGTATAATTTGCTTGAGCGGCTGTCAAAGTTCTGCTAGCATAATAGATCGGTTGAAAGTGGTTGTCTCTTCGTTGTCCCAAAACTGAACCTGCTGCAAAATCACTTGCATCGCACATTAGTTCAAAAGGTAGATTCCAATCAGGCGAAATCATAATCGGGGCATTGACTAACTTTTCTTTAAGAGCATTAAAAGAGTCTAAACATTCTTGGTCAAAGTTGAAAAGCACGTCTTTTTCTAGCAACTTTGTTAAAGGCTTAGCTATTTTAGAAAAATCTTTAATAAATCTGCAATAAAAACCGGCATGTCCTAAAAAGCTTCTTATAGCCTGAACTGAATTAGGGGGAGGCAACTTTTCAATGGTTTCAATTTTTGCTTTATCTACCTCTATCCCTTTACTAGAAATTTTATGTCCTAAAACAATACCCTCTTGAACTATAAAGTGGCATTTTTTCTAGTTTAGCACTAAATTTGTCTATTCACATCTTATCAAAACACATTTTAGATTATTAAGAGAAAGTTGGAAAGAATTACCGAAAACTGAAAAATCATCCATAAATACCTCCATGATGTCTTCCACGAATTCATTGAAGATAGCTAGCATGCATCGCTGAAAAGTAGTAGGAGCATTACATAAACCAAAAGGCATTCTACGATA
Source organism: Gossypium stocksii (assembly GCA_020496765.1). Lineage (NCBI taxonomy): Eukaryota > Viridiplantae > Streptophyta > Magnoliopsida > Malvales > Malvaceae > Gossypium > Gossypium stocksii. The sequence goes on from CM035629.1 coordinate 86,252,170, forward strand.
AGCAAACGTACCGTATGGACATGTGAATGTCATTTTGCCAATTGTATGAAAAATATTACTCCATGTGTATGTATAATATACTTATATTTATACTTAATACATAAGTATATAAATTATAATAATATCTTAATATAATAATATAATAATATAATATAATAAAACATAAAGAAATAAAACAAAAAAACAAAGAAATAGAATTGAAACGAAAACAGGGGAAAGAAAGGAGAACTCCTGATCTTCTAGGGCTATCGGGATTTGGAAGTAACCAGAGAGGCCATCTAGGAAACAATAATACATGTGACCTGATAATCTTTCCAACATCTGATTAATAAAAGGTAAGGGAAAATGATCTTTTCGAGTGGCGTCATTCAGCTTCCTATAATCAATGCAAACTCTCCATCCTGTGACTGTTCTTGTAGGTATTGACTCTTTTTTGTCATTAGACACCACGGTCATGCCTCCTTTTTTAGGAACAACCTGCACAGGACTTACCCAAGAACTGTCAGAAATAGGATAAATAATGCCTGCATCTAGAAGTTTAACTACCTCGGCTTTTACGACTTCCTTCATGTTGGGATTCAATCGTCTCTGAGCTTGCACTGATAGTTTAAATTCATCTTCCATTAAAATTTTATGGGTGCAGAAGGATGGGTTAATTCCCTTAATATCTGAAATTTTCCAAGCTATAGCATGCTTGTGTTCCCTTAACACATGGAGTAGTTCCTCTTTTTCTGCAATGCTCAAACCTGGTGCGATAATGACTGGTAGAGTTGAATCTTCCCCTAAAAAGGCATATTCTAAATGATCTGGTAGTTGCTTCAACTCTAATTTAGGGGGTTCATCAATGGAAGGTTTCTGTCTCAACTCATCATTCATCTTTATACATTCATAACTTATGTGTCTTGTGATGATTTCATTAGAATCTAACTCCTTTCTTACTTCCTCAATTTCAGTGGTGACTTCGCCTTCTCCCCCACTTTGAACAAGACACAGTTCCAACGTGTCTGCGATAGAAAGTTCGTGAAACTTATCTTGAACAAAGTAATCAATAATATCAACAAAATAATAGGAATCATCTTGTTCTTTAGAAAATTTCATAGCATCATAGATTTTAAAAACGACTTCTTCCTCACCAACTCTGAGTACTAATTTACCATCCCCTACATCAATAACAGCTCTAGCAGTGGCTAAGAATGGACGTCCCAAAATTAAAGGTACCTCAATGTCCTCATCCATATCAAGCACAACAAAATCAACAGGGAATATAAATTTATCTACCTTTACTAGCACATCTTCTATGATTCCCCTAGGATATTTAACAGATCTATCAGCTAGTTGAATACTCATCCTAGTGGGCTTTGGTTCCCCTAGACCTAATTGCTTGAACATTTTGTAAGGCATGAGATTAATGCTAGCACCTAAATCGACTAATGCTTTATCAATAAGTAAACTACCAATTAAACAAGGAATAGTAAAACTCCTGGATCTTTTAGTTTTGCCGGCAGTTTATTCTGAAGAATAGCTGAGCATTCCTCGTTGAGTTCCACTATGGCTAATTCTTCCAACTTTCTTTTATTTGTCAGAAGTTCTTTAAGGAACTTCACGTACTTCGGCATCTGCAAAATTGCTTCAAAAAAAAAAGGTAAGTTAATGTGTAATTGTTTAAAAAGTTCAAGAAATTTACCGAATTAAGCGTCTGTACGGTCTTTCTTCAACTTTGCCGAATATGGAATGGGCAGTTTGTATTCTTTGAGTGTTGGTGGAGTGTTTTCCTTGGATTCTCCTGCCTTGTCTCTTGAAGATTCTGGAGTAGATTTCTTTTCTGGTTCAGCTAGTACTTTCCCATCTCTTAGAGTAATTGCTTTGACATGTTCTCTAGGATTTGGCTCAGTATTACTTCGTAGTCCACCTTGTGGTCTTTCTGAAATTAATTTTGCAAGCTGACCGATTTGATTCTCTAGCCCTTGAATTGATGCTTGCTGGTTCTTTAATGCTGTTTCAGTGTTTTGGAAATGGGTTTTTGATGCAGCCATAAATTTGGTGAACATCTCTTCAAGATTCTTCTTTTTCTCTTGTTGGGGTGGCAGCTACTGAAATCCCGGAGAAGGCTCTTGTCTTTGATTTTTGTGTCCTTCCCATGAAAAATTGGGGTGATTTCTCCAACCTACATTGTAAGTATTACTTTAAAGGTTATTTTGAGGTTTAGAATTATTACCCATATAGTTGGCTTGCTCAGTTTCCATGCTATGTCCATAAGATGAATAGTCTGGATTAAACATATTAATTGGAGTTGTGTCACACTGCATCACTGGCTGTGCCTGCGTAGAACCAATAAAATGATCAAACTTTTTATTTAAAAGTTCTACCTGATTAGTAAGCATAGTGACAGCATCAATATTATAAACTCCTACGGCTTTTGTCGGCTTTGTCCTCATGACTTGCCACTGATAGTTATTCAGTGACATCTCTTATATAAACTCATAAGCTGCTTCGGGTGTTTTATTGTTGATTGTTCCTCCGGCGGCTGCGTCGATCATTTGCCTTGTTGATGGATTCAAACCATTGTGAAAGGTTTGAACTTGTAGCCATAAAGGTAGGCCATGATGAGGGCATCTTCTCAAAAGATCTTTGTGTCTCTCCCAAGCATCATAGAGTGTTTCTAAATCCATCTGCACAAAAAAAGAGATATCGTTTCGTAATTTAGCTGTTTTAGCTGGAGGAAAATATTTAAGTAAAAAATTTTCGGTCATCTGTTCCCATGTGGTGTTTGAGCCTCGTGGTAAAGAGTTTAACTACTGTTTGGCTTTGTTTCTCAAAGAGTATGGAAATAGCCTTAAACGAATGGCATCATCAGAAACGCCATTAATTTTAAAGGTATCACAGAGTTCCAAAAAATTGGCTATGTGTGAATTTGGATCTTCATCCTGTAAACCATCAAACTGCACCAATTGCTGTATCATCTGAATTGTGTTAGGCTTTAATTCAAAATTATTAGCAGCAATAGTAGGTTTAAGAATGCTAGTTTGGGTACCAACCAAACTAGGCTTAGCATAATCATACATAATGCGAGGAACTTGTTCTTGATTTGCAAGTGGCGCGACTATTGCATAACAAAACATAAAGAACCCAAAAACCCCTGAAGGAATTTAGGGAGATCCTCTGTCTTGATATAGAATTCTGGCTTCTGGGATGAATCAATCGGCTTCCCTTGGAGTAATTCCTTGCTTTCACTCCTTGTGTTGGCAGAATTATGGCACTTTTTCTTTAGAGAAAAGAGTATTCCCTTAGCGGGAAATAAGCACACCCTTGAAGTTGCCTCCTAGGGTCTTTATATAGAGTTTTAGAATGGCTTTCTTAGTCCCTAAGTATCCAAATCCGAGTGAAATTCCTCTTCCTCACAACAGGGACACGCCCGTGTGCCACGACAAGAGGCCGTGTGAGAGTCTGTCGATGGAGGCACGGCCGTGTGGCCTGGTCGTGCTTATCGGGGGCTGGACTGTGTGGTCTTCATGTGGCACGGCCATGTGCAACGGCCGTGTGGTGACTTCTTAGGCCGTGTCGTTTTCACAATTTGGTCCATTTTCTCCGTTTTTGGTCCATTTTCTGTTCTTTTCTCTTCTCTATGCTCTCCTGAGTATAAGATATGAAAAAGAAAGATTAAGAGCACCAATTCTCACAAAATTAATGATAATCCATCCAAAATATAGGCGAAACATGAGGTAAAAATATGTATAATTTATCGTTTATCAATGGTGTGCTAGAACAAGAAATTTTCATCTATGAAGGTTACTGGTGGACTGAGAGGGAAGAAAGAAGTTGTAACACCCTTAACCCGTATCTGTTGCTAGAACAGGATTATGGAGCATTACCAAAAATTACGGAATGAACACATACATTTTATATTATTTTATCATTCATGTCAGAAATTTATTATAAAGTCCCTTTTTAGGGCCGTCGAGGCCCAAATCATACATTAGAACAAGTCGACACTAAATCGGGGAGTCAGCGAATTTTTCGCAAAATTTCAAAATTTTTTTTAGATGCAGGGGTCACGCTCCTGTGTGATCAGGCCGTGCGGCTCACACAGCCAGATGACGTGCCCATGTCTCAAGCCGTGTGGCATATAAGGTAGGGCACATGCCCGTGTCCCTAACCTGTGTAACTCTCTGACTTGTAATTTAATTAAGTGCATGGGTTACACGGCCAAGTCATACGCTCGTGTGCTAGGCCATGTGACCAATTTAATTATTGGAAATTAGGTGCAGGTTTTACACGGCCAAGATACACGCCCGTGTTCTAGGCCATGTGTTTCACACGGCTGAGACACATGCCCGTGTCTCTGCCCGTATGTCTAATTCTGAGCATTCTGTTTCTCAATTTTAAGATGCAACGGGCACACAGCCAAACTACATGCCCATATGCTAGGTCGTGTGTCACACACGGTCAAAGACACACACCAGTGTGTCTACCCGTGTGGGTAAAATAAGGCCATTTCCCAGCCTTATTTCTCACCCAAATTTGCTAAAAACCTACACCAATACTTGCAATCATATACCAACCAATTCAAGCATTATAACCGATTCAACTCTATCATCTAGCATGATGTATCATCACATGCATTCATGTATTTCCAATACTTACCTTTTTCTATAAACCATTTCCAAAACTTGTTAAACATGTTAATCCCTTATATAAATACATCAAAGTATATTAAACATTAGCCATTCCAATGGCTAATTACAACCAAAATATTTTAACGTATGAACTATTTAACCTATACATGCCATTAAATCAAAATAAGTTTATTATTTATACCAAAAATAGCTGGTGGATAGTGTGAAGATGCTCCGACCAATCTCTAACCCTTGCGAGCTTCCAAGCACTACAATACACAGAAAAGGAAACCTAATAAGCATTCAATGCTTAGTAAGTTCGTATAATAGGAATTAAACTTACAAAGTTATATTCATTTAGACAAGCATAATAATAACATGCTTTCTAACAATTTGGCAAAATTTGCCTAATCACAAACACTCAAATAAGCAAGTTAGTCACATATTTCTCATGTACAACAATTAAACATGGATGAGCTCATCATACTACAAACTTTCAGGTATTTCAAAAGCATTTGATATGTAATTCTTTTAATCTCATAGTTTCTTATGTTAGGAATTTATTCCGTTGAATTATAGAAATATCGATGGATACTCAGGTAGTACACGCGAGGTATACAAATCTGTAATCCGTTAATTAATGTTTCAGGGTACCCATTAGGGCACATAATCAGGGAGCACATTCTCGAGCCACATTTATCAGGATGCTCAAATGAGCCATGTAACAGGATGCTTATCCGGACTAAACAGGAATGCTCATAAGAGACATAAACAGGAAGTTCACAAAGAACTTTTTATCCGGGAATCTCATGAAGAGCCTATCAGGGATGCTCATAAAGAGCCATGTAACAAGAGCTCCGGATATGTAATAGTTTGAACTTGGGCCTAGTCGAAATAGTGGTTTCGAGACCACAAATTCGACGAGGAAAAATTTATTTTTATTACATTTTTATGGTCTACAATTTCACGGAAGGATTTCTTGAAAATTTCGTTCAAAAATTTGACGTTTGGGCACTCAATTTAGTCAAAAGGACTAAATTGTAAAAAGTGAAAAAGTTGAGCTCTACATGTTAGAGGTGTCCAATTGTTATGAAATTTTAAACCTAAGGTTCTTAAATGGTAATTAGACCATTGGTTGATTTTTTGGACAAAAATGGACATGAAATGGGTGAAATAGAATATTTTTAAGTTAGGGGCATTTTGGTCATATAGTGATTAAATGAATTAAAAATCAAATTAAAAGCCAATTTTTGCTCATCTTCTATCCCATGGCCAAAACTTGCATGGAGAAGACATAGCTAGGGTTTTTCAAGCTTCCAAGCTCAATTGTAAGTTCGTTCTAGCCCCGTTTTTAATGTTCTTTATGTTTTTGAAATACTTGTAGCATGAACTCTCTATTTCTACCATTATTTTGAGCTAGGGTTGAGATTTGAAAATTTACCCATATGTGAAATGTTTGTGTTTTGTTGCCTAGTGGTAGAATATGAATGTTTGGAGTGTAATAAATAACTTTTACTAAGTGATTTTCGATGAAATTATTAAAAAGGACTAGTTTGTAAAAGTTGTAAAAATGTGTGTAAATGTGTGATTAAGTGGGAAATGTGGACTGCTATAGTTATGAAATGGTTTGGCTAGGTCTAAAGTGCAAGGAAATTGAATAAAAATCATTTTACGAGCCTAGGCGCAAAAGTGTAATTATGATAAAGTTTAGGAGCAAAAATGTAATTTTTGCTAAAATGTGAATTTTGGTTAATTTGAGTTGTATATTGAATAAATGAGTTAAATGTGTTGTTATAGATTGAGAAAAATGAGATTCAGACTTAGAACGGGAGAAAATCAAAGAAAATGTCGAATACGTCCATTTATCGTTTTCGGGTCGAGGTAGGTTTGTATGTAATTAATGTATCATTTTATTTACGTTTTAATATTTTGATATATTTTACGATGTATGGCTGAATATTGAATGACTATTTGGTGTATTCGAAAAAGTGGTAATAAGTAAGAAATTTCTCGGTCGAACCTTAGGAATATAAATGGATACAAGTGATATGCCATTAAGGATCTAAGTAAAACAAGTCCATGGCATCTAAGTGAAATAAGTCCATGGCATTGTGCTAAGTGAAATAAATCCATAGCACCTAAGTGAAATAAGTCCATGGCATTATGCTAAGTGAATTAAGTCCATGGCATCTAAGTGAAATAAGTTCATGGCATTGTGCTAAGTGAAATAAGACCATGTCATCTAAGTGAAATAAGTCCATGGAATTGTGCTAAATGTGATTAGCTCGAGAACGAGCCTATGTGAAACTTGTGAAATGAAGTAGCTTTGGCTACAAGTGTGGCACTATGTGAAACATCCCGATGTATCCATTAATACTTCAATGTGTTCAATGGCAAATGACTAAGTGTAAACGAATATGACTAAGTGATGAATAAGTGCAGGTATGTGTATGTAAACTTCTGAGCAATATGCTCGATATGTGATCGAACTTTGGTAAGGTTGATATGGGTAAGTGTTACTATGAAAGTTAATACAAAGAAAATTTATGAAAGAGTAAAATTAGTAATAAAATAGTTTTGGACAGCAGCAATTGTATGACTTTGAAAAATCACCAAAAATGGTGGAAATCAAATTAGAGGTTGAATAAGATATGAAATTAAAGCTTATTGAGTATATTTTCGTATTAAAAGAAACATGAAAGAAAAATAATTTCATATTCTATAATATTTAAGTTTTAGTAAGACAGGGTCAGAATGATTTCAGAATCCCCTGTTCTAAATTTGAAAAATCATTAAAAATTATATGAAAATATTTATGGGTTATAATTTATATTATTAAAATTTTAATAAGTCTATTTTCAAAAGAAACAAACAAAAACATTATCTGAATCTTGTACAAAGAGATAATTAATTTTTAGTACAGAGGGGTTAGAATTGTCAGATAGCAAAATAGGGGAGAATTTAAAGAATAAAATGTACTTATTGGATAAACCAAAAATTCTGAAAAATTTATGGTAAGAAGATATGTGAGTCTACTTTTAGGGAAAATTAGTAGATCTTAATTTGGAGTTCCGTAGCTCCAGATATAAATAATTTATTGACTATGACTCGAATAGACAGCTTGTTTTGAACTTGAATAAATAGTGGATCTATGTGTAGTAATGATTATATTATTTGGAGGACATATTGTGAAGATTTATAATAGCATGTTAATGAATTGCTTATTATTTGCATACTTACTTACTAAACTATAATACTTACTACCTTCCTTTCCTTTTTCCTATAGTGTCACAGATGCTAGCTCAAGTTGGAGGTCGCCGGAGACTCGATCACACTATCAAGCTATTTGTTAATATAAAAAGGTTTTCAAGTATTTATAAGTCTATGGCATGTATAGGGACTTTGTTAATTGTTTATATGTTATTATGAGTCGGCCTAAAATATTGGCGTATGATATTTGAAGGTCTTTACTGTATAAGGCCATTTAATGTAACTATTATTGGTTATATTATAAGTTAAAATGATGCAATTCCTGAATGAGCATGCTTGCATATGCGTGTGGATGAATTAATACATGATGTTGATGTGATAAATGCGGCATGTGAATGGTTGTGTGAAGGTCACAGTCTTGGACACCGGCGTATGCCCCTATTTTCAAGAAATTTTCCAACGTTTTCCAAAGTTCTCGGTTTAGTTCCGGACTGCTTCCATAGTATGTATTGGGCCTCGTAGGTCCATATCAAGGACTTAGTGACAAAAATTTAAAAGTTTAATTTGGATGTAAAATTTATGTCTCGATTTTGTACGATTGCATATGTATGTTCTGGTAATGCCTCGTATCCTGTTCCAGCGTCGAACATGGGTAAGGGGTGTTACAGGATAGCCACATATCAGGGAGTTCAAGGGAGCACTAGTAGGACGCTCTTATAGAGCTGTGTTTGTGTCTATAACATATGCAAGATCACAACTGATCGTATAATGGGACGCTCACAAAGAGCTGCATTTGTGTCTGCAACATATGCTGGGTCACAACTGATCGAATCATGTAACAGGATGCTCACAAAAAGCTGCAGTAGTGCGCAACGCATGCAAAATTACTACCGATCAGGTGCTCGCAAGAACTATATAACAGGATGCTCGAGAAGGCTTTTAACAGGATGCTCATTCGAGCTATAATATCTGTAAAAAATGCAGGATTATAATCACTACAGGAAAATCACATCTCCATTGAATTTTATTCTTCACAAAACTTTTCATTTATCAATCAATTTTAGGCATGTGATTATTTTCATACCTTAATTGTCTATACAATTCTCACATAAACAACAATTAATTCAAACATATAAATATACATGATTAGGTTACAGGAACTTACCTCGTCACTTGTTCGTATACAAAAGTCTACTAATCCAACACTCTTTCCTTTCCTTGATCTAACTTCGAATTTGAGTTTTTCAGATCTATATAAATGAATTTTAACATCAATTTAATACAATTCACATTCAATTAGATATAATTTGCATCCTAGGAAAAATTACCATTTTGCTCCTATACTTTTCACAAATTCCAATTCCGTTCGTAGGCTCGAAAAATAAAATTCATGCAATTTATCCCTTATTCCAAGCCTAGCCGATTTTCATATATAACCATAACAATCCATAAATTTCACAAAAAAGAAAAATTTTTCCATAAATTTTGCAACTTTACAATTTAGTCCCTAAATTATCATTTCATCAAAATTCATGATAAACCATCAATGTAACATATTTTCATCCCATGCTTGGCATACTTTTGGATGATTTATTATATAATTTAGTGAATTTGAGGCTCCTAATCCTTTAAAATTATGTTTTTATACTTAAGTGTGCATAGGAAAGCGAAAGGAGCAAGAAACGGGCCAAAAACGGGCAAAATAGGCTGATTTTAGTATTTCACACGGCCTAGACACTTCCACATGGACATACCACACGCCCGTGTGAGACACATGGCTCACCACATGCCCGTGTGTCAAGGCTGTGTCGACTTAGAACCATGTTAGCATTGCACACAGCGTGAACCTTCTCACACGGACTGGTTACACGCCCGTGTCCCTGTCGAGCCCTACTTCGTTTTCACGCGGAAAAAGCTAATTTTTAGGTATTTTGAGTATTCCAAAATCTATAAAAACACACTAGGAGAGGATCAAAGGGACACACAGAGTAGAAAGTAGAAATTGCTCGAAGAACACCGTTGGAATAATCTCGAAAGCTGGATCTCCTTCAAGACTAAATATCTCCATTCAATTTCTCTCGAAGTTTTTGGGTTTCTTTATGTTTTGTTGTTTTCCCAATTTTGATATGTTTTCCTTTACAAAATCGAAGTAAATCCCCTAGATACCTAAGGGGGATGAAACCTAAGACGGATCTTATTATTTTCTAAATTATATGATAAATACTTGTTCTTGTTCTTAATTATGTGTTCTTAATTCTTGATGTAATATTTCAGGATATTAATTCAAGTTTGATGTATTTATTCAGTGGAGCAAAAGTCCCTGTTTAAGAGTAGACCTGACATAATTAAGTAGAGTTGATTGCAATCCTAGAGATAGGATGACAAAAATTTGCCGGATTAAAGTCAAATCTAATAAGGGAATCCATAGATAGAGTTAATACGACAATAGGGGTTTTAATTAGAAAAAGATTTCAATTAATCAACCTAGAGTTAGTTGTTTTTAGTCTCGAGAGAGATAACAACATAAATTAGGGATTTTTACGGATCAAGTCAAGTGAATAAATCGTCTAATTCAGAGTCAGAATAATAAGTGAAGTCTCGGTGGATTCTTCCTTGGGTGCCTTTCTCATCGATTTTGTAAAAGTATTTTCCCAATTCGTTTTCTGTTGCATTCTTTGTTAGTTAATTAGTTAATTAATTTTAGTTTAAACAAATCCCTTTAATTTTTAGGTTAGATAATATAAAGATAGTTAATACTAGTACTTGTAGTCCTCGTGGATACGATATTCCAGTCTCACCATAGCTATACTATTATTCGATAGGTGCACTTGCCTTTATCGTGATCTTAGTTAGTTTTGGAGACACATCAAGTTTTTGGCGCCGTTGCTGGGGACTAGGATATTAGGAACGCTTGATTTTTATTACGTTAGCCATTTTTACTTTTATTGCAATTTACTTTTTTTGTTTTTTAGTTTAATTTCATTTTCTACTCTTTCTTTTATTTGCTTCTGGCAGGTGTCTCTAGTTTATGACTAGAAGGAATCCATCAGGACCTTTGCTATTTGGCAGTGAGATTGAGAGCACAGCTCACAGAAATCGAAGAGAAATAAGGTGAAGCCTCCAGTACATAGAGGAAGAGCAAGAGGACATGAACAATATTACTGAGGAGATGGCAGAAAATCCAAATAATCCGCTGCCTCCTGTGGTAGCCGCAAACCCTGTGAATCAGAATCCTGCTCCATGTACTATATATGATTATGCTAAGTCTAATTTAACTGGAACTGAATCGAGTATTGTTAGACCTTCTGTTGCTGCTAATAATTGTGAACTGAAACCTAACACGATTCAAATGATACAATAGTTTGTTCAGTTTGATGGTTTGCAGGAAGAGGACCCAAATACTCATTTGGTGAACTTTTTGGAGTTTTGTGATACTTTTAAAATTAATGGCGTTTTTGATGATGCCATTCACCTTCGGTTATTTCCCTTTTCATTAAGGAATAAGGCTAAACAGTGGTTGAACTCTTTAACACGAGGTTCTATCACTACTTGGGAATAGATGACCGAAAAATTTCTATTAGAATATTTTCTGCCAGCTAATACGGGAAAGTTAAGGAATGATATCTCTTCTTTTGTGCAGATGGATTTAAAAACTCTTTATGATGCATGGGAGAGGTACAAGGATTTATTGAGAAGATGCCCTCACCATGGGTTACCCCTATGGTTACAGGTCTAGACCTTCTACAATAGTGTGAACCCCTCAACAAGGCAACTGATCGATACAGCTGCGGGTGAAACCTTAAATAACAAAACACTTGAAGAGGCTTACGAATTTATTGAAGAGATGTCACTGAATAACTATCAGTGCCAAGTCATGAGAACAAAGCCAACAAAAGCAGCTAGTGTTTTCAACCTCGACGCGGTCACTATGCTATCAAATCAGGTAGAACTCTTAAATGAAAAGATTGATGGTTTGTATGGTTCCAAACAGGTACATCCAGTGATGCAGTGTGATTCAAATGGAGGAGGAGTGCACAACACAGATTATTCATCCTACAACCCTAGCACAGAGGATGAGCTAGACAACTATATGGGTAACAATTCTAGATCTTAGAATAATCCCTATAGTAACACTTATAATGCAGGTTGGAGAAACCATCCCAATTTCTTATGGGGTGGTCAAGGTAATTAGAGACCCCCACCCCCTTCAGGTTTCCAACAACCACTTTACCAATAGGAGAAGAAGCCAAACCTTGAAGAGATACTAACTAAATTCATTTTGGTGTTAGAAACATGTTTTAAAACACTGAAACAGAGCTTACAAATCAGCAAGCATCGATTCAAGGACTAAGGCCAGAAAATGTGGTAAGTCAAGGTAAGGCTGAGGTAAACCATGATAAACAAAAACTGGCAAGTAAAGACTTTAAACCTCTTGTGCCATATCCAAATGTGACAAGGAAAGACCGCATAGACAAATAATTCAGTAATTTCCTTAAACTTTTAAAAGAATTACATATTAACTTACCGTTTAGTGAAGCTCTTTTGCAAATGCCAAATGTCGTTAAATTCTTAAAGTAGCTTTTAGCAAACAAATAGAAGTTAGATGAGTCATCGCATATGGAGCTAAACGTAGTGTGCTCAGCTATTTTGCAAAACAAACTACCTAACAAATTAAAAGATCCAGGGAGTTTTACTATTCCTTGTTTAATTGGTAGTTTAAATGTTAACAATGCTTTAGCTGACTTGGGGGCGAGTATTAACGTAATGCCTTATAAAATGTTTAAACAACTAGGTCTTGGGAAACTGAAACAAACTACGATAAACATTCAATTAACAGATAAAACTATTCGATTTCCTAGGGGTATTGTTGAAGATGTGCTTGTTAAAGTTGACAAATTCATATTCCCAGTAGATTTTATTGTGCTAGATATGGATGAGGATAGTGACGTCCCTTTAATTTTAGATGCCCCTTTTTTGCAACTTCCAGATCTATCATTGATATTGGTGTAGGTGAACTCACACTTCATGTAAGAAATGACACGATTATTCTCCAAGCTCGTGATTCTGTTAGGATATCTAGTGATAGAGATGATATTACAAGTTCTTTTGATGTGACTAACATTACAACTCAACTCTCTTCGTAGGAAATTCCTTGCAAAAACTTGATGGAGCCACAATCAAACTCATACAACACAAACAGAACGGTTCTTGAGGAACGAACTGTAACACCCTATACCCGTGTTCAATACCGGAATAGGATACAATTATTACTAGAATAGTATACATGTAATCATAATAAATCGAGACATAAAATGATTATCTAAATTAAAACCCTTCAACTATTCGTTCATCCTTTAGACATTAAAATTCACATATATCATAAACTTGTAATGTAACTAATATTAAACCACATTGATAGCATAATATGAGTGATATATCAAATATTAGAGATCAACATTTCAAATAATATTACTACAATATACAAAAAATACTCAAGTCTTTTATACATGCTATAGATCCAAAATACCAAAAGAAAGGATGGATAGTGTTGGTGAACCTCCGACAATATTTCCCGATTCACGAACGAACTCGATTACAGTATAAAATAAGACAAGGAAGAAAAAGAAATCAAAGTAAGCTTATAGCTTAATAAGTAATAAGTAAATAATAAAAATAATAAACTATTAATAACATTTATAAATCCAAAATTATGTTTCCACAATTATACAACCTTAATTTCACATGAAATTACCATTTACATAAATTCAATACAAGCTATCCATTTGAGTCCCAATCACTAAATTATTTTTATCTGAAGCTATGAAGCTCCAAATTAAGATCCGTAAATTTTACCAGAAACTAGACTCATATTTCTTCTAACTGTAAAAATTTCAGAATTTTTGGTTGAGGCAATTAATACAGTTTATTCATTAAATCTTACCCTGTTTCGCTGTTTGATAGTCCTAACCACTCTTCACTAACGTTATGATTTCTCCTTATACGAATTCAAAAGATGTTCTAATTTGTCTCTTCTAAAAATAGACTCAATAAGGAATCTAACCATATAAATTATATTCCATAAATATTTTTGTACAAATTTTAATGATTTTTTAAAATCAAAACAGGGGATTACAAAATCAATCTGAAGCAGTCTTATAAAAATTTAAATAACTAAAAATGTAGAATTCTTTTACTTTCCCTATTTCTTTTATATAAAAATAGACTCAATAAGATTTAATTATATATCTTATTAAGATTCTAATTCAATTTCTACCATTTTTTGTGATTTTTCAAAATCACTCATTTGCTGTTCTTTTAAACTGTTTGTCCCAAATTTCACCTCTTTTACTAAAATTCCTTATTATCAACTTGCAAAATAACACTTTTCCATATTTATCTTATCAAATCAATCACTTATCTCACTCATAGTTCAAAACCCATATATTCATATCTCAGTACTTATTTCCACATTTTTCACACAAATTTCAATTTAATAAACTTATTTCTTCCGATGAACACTTCGGAATGTAACAATATCTGGTGGTTTTAGCACATAGCTCCACCTTCTGTAATTGATACCCAACTTCATGGTATACACACATAGCACCACACTATTGGGCTAACATATGTATTTGTGGCATATGCACTTAGCGCCACTTTCTGAATCAACTTTATAACTGTGGCATATCCGCATAGCACCACTTTACATGTATAATCGTGGCATATCCACTTAGCACCACGTTAATAAATCAACATGTGTAACCATGGCATATCCACTTAGTACCATATTACACGTATAATCGTGGTATATCCACTTAGCACTACGTTTTCCATTCTAAAGGTTCAATTGAGATTTCATCACTTAATCCCAATTCATCAACCACAATTCACAGTTTATAACCATTAGTTGTACAATACTAAAACCTATTTCACTTGTCACACAATAAAATATCATAACATAATAAAAGAATACATTATTTATATATAAACTTACCTCGGTGCAAATTAAGACGAGTTTATACTCTAGTCCACCACTTTTTCTTTTCCCCGATCCAAGTCGATTCCACGTCTTTCTTGATCTAACAGTAACACATTTAGCTCATTTAATACTCATACTATTCAATTTGATCCAAAAATCAGATTATGGAAAAATTACATTTTTGCCCCCTAAGTTTCACAAAATTACAATTTTGCCCCTAGGTTCGTAAAATAATTTTTATTCAATTTTCTTGCATTTTAAGCCTAATTAAACTTTTTCCATCTAATAGCAGCCCATAATTCTCACTAAATCATACACTTACACACATTTCACAACTTGTTACAAACTAGTCCTTTTACGCGATTTCGTCGAAAATCGCTTGGTAAAAAATGTTTATCACACTCCAAACATTCATATTCTTTCATAAAACATCAAAATACATGCATATCATTCATGGGTAAATTTTTAAACATAAACCCTAGCTCAAAATAATGATAGAAATAGGTAAACCGGGCTACGAGGATTTAAAAAATACGAAGAACATTAAAAACAGGGCTAAGATGCACTTACAATGAAGCTTGAAAGTTGGCAAAACCCTAGCTATGGAGAACATATGATATTCGGCAAAGGTAGATGATTATGAACACAATTTTGGCTTTATTTCCCTTTTTAATTATTTTATTTTCAAAATGACTAAAATGCCTTTACTAGAAAAATATCTTATCTCACCTACTCCAGGTCTATTTTTGTCCAACAATTGAACAAATGGGCTAATTACCATTTAAGGACCTCTACTTTAAAAATTGATTACTCACAAGTACCTTTATGAACTAGAACACACATTTTTCACCTATTTCAATTTAGTCCTAAATATCAAATTGAGCACCAAAACAATAAAATTTCACAACGAAATTTTCACACAGTCATTCAATCACACAGTAAATATTAAAAATTAATTGCAATAAATTTTTCTACTTTGGATTTTTGGTTTGAAAATCACTATTTTGTTTAGGCCCTAAATCGGGTTGTCACATGAAGATTACAGATCGAGGAACTAGATGAATGGCAGACACAGGTTAAGGAGAAATCGAGAGTACATGATGAATCGAAGCAGCGCCATGACAAACCTAAGGTTAAAACGAATCAATTTAAGGTTGGGAACAAGGTACTGATGGATGAAGCAGGCCCTTGAGTTGTCACACTAAAGTCCAATGCAAAAAAAGCAACTCCCTTCACGGTACTAAATATCCTCCCATACGGTACAGTCGAGGTAATACAAAATGAATTCGATACATTTAAGGTAAATAACACTCAACTTAAACCTTACTTTGATATTAAGATTGATAGTAGGAGAGAGGAGTTTCAACTCCTTGAACCACCATGACCATGCTAATAAGAGATAAGTCGAGCTTAGACTCTAAATAAGCGCTTCTCGGGAGGTAACCCGAGCACTAACTAGTTTATTTTTATTTAATTTTCAAGTTTTTATTGCAGGTTTTTAACCTACACGGCCAAGACACACGGGCGTGTCCTTGGCCATGTGAAAACAGGGCTAAAAATCCCCAAAAATTGACATGTACACGGCCATAAATAGAGCCACACGACCGTGTGACACGACTGTATGGACTACACGACTTGGACACACGGGGTGTCCTAGGTCGTGTTAAACCTGGAGCTAAAATTTAAAATTTTAAAACAAGTCAGGATGAAACACGGGCAGAGCACACCGCCATGTTTGAGACACAGCCAAATCAAGCACGGCCAAAGTACACGAACGCGAAGTAAGACACACGGCATGGGAGAAGCGAAGGAGAGCACGCACGACTGTGCGATATGGCCATGTGGAGGATACGGCCTGGACACACGGGCATGTCCGAAGGCTGTGTGAGATTTTGACTTCATTTATAAAACATACACAGGCTGAATAGTGACCAACATAGGCGTGGGCCACTGCCGTGTGACCTAACACAAGGCTTGCACGACTGTGGCCCCTCTTTTAAACCAGACCCTAACTTTTAACTTTTATTTTGTCTTTTTCTCCTTCACTATTCACTTTCTTCCCCCTCACAAAGCCTAGCCGCCATTCACACCAACCACCCCTATTTCGGCCACCCTAGCCACCGTCGATGACACCTCTAGCCCCTCCCTCTTCCCTTTTCTCCATTCTCTTCCTCTTAATCCTTTCCCAAAGTTTTCCCTCAAAACTCCCAACCAGCACACACACACACGTCCTAGCCTAGTCGAGCGCCCTCAACCTCGACGACCGCACCACCCCTGCCGCCGCGACACCGTCAACCTCTGGGCCGTACACCTCTGTGACCCCCCGACTAGCACCAGTGCCCACCTCCGTCGGTTTTACGCTTTTACCCATTTCTTTTTCCTTTAACTGAATTTAATTTATTTTCATTAGTTCTTTCTATTTTTCTTTGATTATTATTTTCATTGCTAATAATGTTTATGACTACAATTTTTTATTTTCATTAGTATTTTTCTTTGGTTATTACTTTAATGTCTCATAGAATTAGTTTATGTTTGTTCCTATACAATTACCATTGTCAGTATCACCTCATTTGTCTTTTAGCTCTAATTTCCTTTTAGTTCTAACTCTTTTCTTTTATTCATTGTTTTTTCTTTATTTAGAACATTGGATTCACTACATGATTTTGGCATGCTAAAGTTTTTGTCCATACTATTTTGATAATAATTTATTTAGGGATACTTAGATTTGGCCGTCTCAGACTTTGTTTGCGTATGTGGTGATTCTTTTATTAATAAGGTTCTTTTTTTTTCTTTTTCCAGGCTTATTATGATGAACACACGAGGCAAGACTAAGACCACCGTCCCCGCTTCGAAAAAGCGGAAGGGACCAGGCGCGACCTCTACGAGCACTTTTACCGAAGTTTGTCATCCTTATCTACAATTTCCACCCAGACCCCAAGAGGAGTTATTCTAGCTTATTCGTGCATGACTGCTCAGCATGGGCCGATACATAGATTGGGTCGCCATAGAGTAGGTCTACCTTTCTAACCCCGTTCGGGCCCTCCTAACTACACCTCCATGGGATTGCTTCTTCGAGATCGTTGAGCCAACATAAATGGATCTTGTAGCACCTCGATCCGGACCCGGACGTTATGGCTAGATCTGGTGTGTCACATAAACGATTGATTTATCTATGATCTTTTTTAACAAAATGTTAAATTGTTCGTAGTAAAACCATGTTTAATAGCTTGTAATTAAGAAACATTATTAGTTTTAAAAACCACATCTATTACCAGATAAAATTCACTTTTTAGAAGATCTCATTGATGTGTTATCGATGATGAGTTATCCAATCGTTACGTAATACATGTTTTGAAAACATTTGCTTAAGTTTGCAAAAACCCGCATAGACTAGTCTACCGTTGTAAAATAAATAATAAAGAAAACCCAAAACAAGATACCCGAGTGGACTTATTACAACTTAAATCTGAAATTTAAAAATGAACTATAAATAAATTAACTTTAAGAAACCATTAAAAACCAAAAGCACGAATCACGTGGCCACCCCGAATCCTTCGCAGCTCTAAGTCCTCTATGGTTAGGGGTTACCTGCATGGATGGAAATGAGAGGGTAAGTTTGTGAGAACTCAGTGTGTAATGTAACCCAACTAGTGTCAAAGACCAGTCAAAACTCAGTCTGGGCCAAAGCCCTATTCAGATATAGATCAAACTCCGCCTTGGCCCTTTTCAGAAACAGAGTGGGCTTTGGGCCCATTTCAGATACAAAACAGAAAATGTATATAAAAATGTATGTATGCAAAGCCTAAGCCCAGTCTAGCCTAACACACCACCCGTACCAGCCCTACACACCATGTGGGGAATAACTCAATCCACCCAGTCCTACACACCACAGACGCAACAGAGCTGCTAATACAGAAACCGTGGCAGAGCCACCAGAACAGAAATACGGAGCAGAGCCTCTAAGCAAATTACGTGGTAATGCCACTTTATAGCACTTCCTCTACATCCATAACCCAACCCCATGCAACCTAGAGTACTACATGACATGGGCATATAGAATATCAGATACAATTATATGCAATCAGTCAACTAATTCTAGGGGTAAAATGGTAATTTTTACCCTTTAGGGATATTTTGGTCATTTAACTACGTTTCTAAGTTTCATGCTTAAGACGACCTTTTGGTAGGTCTAACATCGCTCCGAGCAACTCAGATAGTCCATACATTCATACAGAGTCTCGGGCCCTAAAACCCTTAATGGGCCCGAGGGAGCCCACATGCTACTGTGGCCCGCTCAGTCTAATTCTACTCATATTATCGCCGATTTAATATTTAGTTTACCAAAAAATCCCTTACCGCATACTTTTACCCATAAGGGCCCGTAAGCCTTTGCGCCCAAATTCGGCCCATCGAGCGTTCGCACGTTCGCAGGTCCATGAAATGCTGGCATTTCAGCATTTTGGCTTTTCGACTTTTGCCAATCTAAGCTACTAGAGGGTGTTGTTACACACCTGCTTACAAACTACGTCGAGATCCCACAAACGATTAACCTAAAACCATTTAACCACACGCCAAACCATAATCCAATTGAACAATCAACATCACTTTAACTTACTTATTCGACAACCACTAAAATATCACCATCACTTACCTTTGCCGAAATCTAGCTCCAACCACTAGATCTAGTTTGCTACGATAGCCCTAAACACCAATCGCTTCCTGTAATATCGTCCTCTACCATGACCAAGACACATAAACAACCAAAAAGGGATAAAACAATAGTTGGTCTCTAATGATAGGATCAAATCTGATTGTCCAAGAGGGTAGTGGGTTTCGGCTTTTAAGAATCACTTGAAAGAAAAGAATGAGGAAGGAGATCACTTACCCAAAATTTTACTTGACCCAAATAATAGAACTAGAAGCCGTCACCCACTAGCCTATGCTCAATACCTTTGTGGGTTCCAATAACACGATAGGGCAAAAGGGCAACTATGCCTTCGACTAAGTGATTAGATCAAAAGGAGATGAAATGCAAGACGAGAGGATGAAAGGTTCGACTAAGTGAAATGTCGACAGAGATTATCAAAGGAGGGAAAAAGACATATGGCTAGAGGGGATGTTTAGATGCAAACGACAAGGTGGAGATGAGATAGGGGTTGGTTTTGGTCAACAAAAGAAAATGTGAAGGAAAGAAATTGTAAGAAGAATGGAAGAAAAGTAAGTCGGCTAGCAAAAGAGAGATAGGGGCAGGGAGAGAAGAGATGAGGTTCAGTAGAGAAAATGTTTGAGAAGAAAAGAATACCCGAAAGAGAGTAGGAGACTAATACCATTCGGCCCTAGGTAGCAAAGTAAACGAGCACAAAAACCCCAAATGGTCAAATGCCGATTGGCAAAGGAAGAAAAGAAAAGAAATCGATTATGAGTACACAAAACCAAAAATGTCGAAACCCACACTCCTAACCGATTTGCTTAGCTATGCTTCCCATTCGACTACCACCTCTCCACTTCCCATTCGGCCACCACCTCTCCATTTGAAATCTCCACAATTTTCTCCAAAATTCTCTCCTCCTAATCCCTACCAACTTCATCCATATCTCTAATGACCGACTCCCCAACCACCTACAAGAGTTTAAATTCCAACCACTTCTTACCAAGACCATGTAGTAAAATAAAATGAATATCTTTTGCTCACAAAGGGATTCAAACCTTAGGTCCCTCTCATGCAAGCACACGCCACCTCTCTGTGCTCTAAGTGGCGCTAACTTGCCACTTTACCACAGGCTTACTTGTGTCATAAAACCCCAAACATTAATTTAAAAGCCCACTTTGCTCAAGTCCATTCTCACATGAAGCTAAAATTTAAAATTCTGCTAGGCCTCACACTTAAACCTAAGCCTCCTAAAGGTCCACTAAACACACCCAACACATTAATACAACACGTCAAGCCTTGCAAACTAAATTCACCCAAAAATTAAAAACCCTAAAAATTAGGGCATTACAACTCTACCCCCTTAAAGAAATTTCGGCCTCAAAATTTTACCTAGTCCAAATAGGTGAGGGTATTGTTGACGTATCGCCTCCTCCTGCTCCTACTAGCTTCTTCTCTGCCGTGATTACGCCAAAGGACTTTTACCAAATGGACTGATTTCTTTCTTAACATCTTGACGTCACGGTCCAGAATTTGCACAGGCTCTTCCTCAAATGTCAGATCAGATTTAACTTCAATTTCCTCAACTGGTACAATGTAGGAAGGATCAGACCGATATCACCTTAACATGAAGACATGAAAGATGTCGTGAATCCTGTCCAACTCCGGAGGTAGTTCCAGTTGATATGCTATCGGACCCACCCGTTTAAGAACTCGATAGGGCCCGATAAACCACAGACTCAATTTGCCCTTCTTCTCGAACCTTAAAATTTTCTTCCAAGGCGAGACCTTCAAGAAAACCAAATCTCCCATAGAGTACTCAATTTCCTTACGCTTCAAGTCGGCATAAGATTTCTGCCTATCAGATGCCTCCTTTCACCGATCCCTGATCAGCTTGACCTTCTCTTCTGTATCCGTTACTAACTCTGGCCCAAGAACCTGATGTTCTCCCAACTCTATCCAACAGGTAGGTGTACGACACCTATGCCCATACAATGCCTCATATGGTGCCATTCGAATACTCGCCTGGTAACTATTGTTGTATGCAAACTCCGTTAACGGCAAGTAGTCCTCCCAGCTACCTCAGAAATCAATAATACACCCTCTCAACATGTCTTCCAGAACCTGAATCACCCTTTCCGACTGTCTATCTGTCTGGGGGTGAAAAGCAGTGCTGAAGTCTAGCCGTGTACCCAACGCCTCATGCAACTTCTGCCAGAATCAAGATGTAAACCTAGGGTCCCGATCAGAAATAATCAAAATTGGCACTCCATGAAGTCGCACTATCTCCGCTACATACAACTTTGCCAATTTTTTAAGTGAAAAGTCGGTTCGTACGGGTATAAAATGAGCAAATTTAGTCAGCCTATCTACAATCACCCAAACTGAGTCTTTCTTGGTAGGAGTCAAGGGTAGCCCACTCACAAAGTCCATGGTTACCCTTTCCCACTTCCAAAGTGGAATCTTCACCGGTTGCAGAAGTCCTGAAGGCAGTTGATGCTCAGCTTTCACTTGCTGGCATGTCAGACACTTATCTACAAACTCCGTTACTTCCCGCTTAAGTCCAGGCCACCAATACAATTCCCGTAAATCCCGATACAACTTATTCCCACTAGGATACATGGCACAAAGACCGCAATGAGCCTCTTACAGTATAGACTACCTCAAACCAGAGTCTTTTGGGACACAAACTCTCCCATGGAAACACAAAATCCCTTTATTATTCAAACCAAAATTAGAAGTTCTACCCTCTTCAACCAGTCGAAACCGAGGAACCAAAGATTCATCCAGTAATTACTTCTCCTTAATATGCTCCATCCAGGTCGGTCTTACTTGCAATTCAACTAACAAGCTACCATCATCACATAGACTAAGATGAGCAAACATCGCTCTCAGCTCAGTTACAGCTCTCTGACTCAATGCATCAGCTACCACATTAGCTTTGCCTGGGTGATACTCAATAGAACAGTCATAGTCCTTAAGCAACTCTATCCATCTTCATTGCCTAAGGTTCAACTCCTTCTGAGTCAAAAGATACTTGAGGCTTGTAACACCCTAATAACCCGTAACCATCGCCGGAGTGGGTTATAAGGCATTACCACTCAAAACACAACTTTTTATCAGATATAAACATATTTATGAGTATCACTTATTTATTAACCTAGTTTTAATTAAAAAGAAAGTTTACTCAACTTCTAGATTACCAGCATATGATCTCAGAAATAACATTACATAACATAACATATATGAATATCAAAAAGACATTACAAGGATTTCACTATTCGTTTTGCATCATTGTTCATACGGTAATTTCATTTAAAAAAAACAAAAAACAAAAGGTTCAAATAACAAATGCATCATGAACTATAATAGTCTTACTTTTCATACATAAATAAGATATAACACCTATTAATTCCAACGCCTTTCACACGATATACCAATTTTGACCAATTTCGAGTATACATATATATACAAGTAAACATGCATCTTCAAGTACAACAATTAATCAAAACATATATCAAGATTGACATTATGATCATTCACATAATTTAACAAACCCATAATTCCATCATACCATGAATTTATATCTAGCGAATGAGCAAGCCATCTTCGCATGGCTTGAATATATTTACATATTTCAAAATAACCCGTTTCCAAAAGAGTTTAGTCTATACATGCCATCATCCAAAATATAGTCTTTTTAGAAGTACCAAAACAGTGACGATAATGTGGGTGACTTTGATATTGATCCCCGAGCCCGTAACTTCAAGGCAAAATCTATAAAACAGATTAACAAGACACTCAAAGTAAGCTAATTAGCTTAGTAAGTAATAAGTAATGAAACAACTCAAATCATGAAACATAACTTTCATATATCACATTTATTAAATAACCTAGTACAATTATACAAGGGCTATACTAGCCGAATGCATAAAACTCTTAGTTAGCATCACTCACATGCCTTACATAACATGTGGCTGATTATAGGATAGTACATATAATATCACATATACAAACCTATTTGGTTGAATGATCAAAACACCATAAACTCTTATTTGTTTCACCTCATATATATACTCACTTGTATAACCTAATTATACATGGTTCATTGTCTCATCACATATGGCCAAAATTACAAATACAATATATATATAATCATGAATAACCGAACATTCAAGTTCATGAAAACATTACATGTAATTAAATGTTCAAGATCAAATACAATATCTCATTTGTGCATACATTCATGTTCAAATATATATATTTATATCAGGTAAGTTAGCACAATTTCACTTACTTATTAACCACATTAGCTCGAATCCTTAACTCACAGAATTGAAAACAATTCACTGGTTTAAAACCTACTAGGCATAAGCCTGAATTCATCACCAGCACAAGGCCTGCTAGACTTTAAGTCTGATACATATTCACCGGCATTACGCTTGCTCGGCTTGAAGCCCGAAATTAATCACCAGCTTAATGCTTGCTAGGCTAAAGGCCCGAACACAATATGTTAATCAAATTTCAAGCTTTCGCTCACATTTAAACATATACCTCCAATTTCCACATAGCACAAATATATAGTAGGGCTTAGTACCATTCGAACTTAGCACATTTTGAACACTTTAATTCATTTCATATTTTGCCATCCGGCCTTAACATATATCAGCATCTCACTTAATTCCATACTTACCTATTGACTATCAAGCATATCAATTATACTTCTTTCAACTCACAACTATATTCGGTCATATATATATATAAATAAAGTTTCGTTTTCATGATATACCATGTTATTAAACAAATATAACCTATGTTTAAATTGCTTAAAACTTACCTCGAATGGTTTCGAACGATTACGAACCAGCTAATCTATTAACTTTGTTTTCCCCTTATCCGAAATCGGCTCCCGTTGTTCTTGAGCTAAATTAAACAAATTAACTTGTTTAATCACTTAACCAAATTATTTTCATTCAAATATATAATACATATGCAAAATTTAACATAGTCCCCTTTATTAAACACATTGCTAACTAAATCCAAATTCAAGAAATATTTAACATCAAAGAATTAGGCAAGATGTACTTTGGCCAAATTTGCTTCATTCACTAATATGCTCATCTATTGTTTAAGCTAACAAATTTGGCTCCTCACCATAAATTGTTCAAGTATTATAATCAACAAAGGCATTTTTCATTCGAGACAAAGATAATTTCTTATTCACTAAATCAATTTATTTAATTCAAATCATATAGCACAAAAATTCGAAATTTATAAAATAACCTCATATCAAAATTAATCCTACAATTTAATCCAATATTATAACTATGAACAATTCATTTCTTCCTATTAATACATTAAAGCTGAATACATTAAACCTTTTATTAATCTCATTCGGTAACTATAACAACCAAATTATCAATTAAACATTATCATCTAACATTTAGCATAAAATTTCACACTTTAACCACAATGGCCGAATACCATTAAGCCCTTGAAACCACATTCATCAAACTTTAACCATCTCTTATTTTAACACATCAAAACACCAAGATTTATGCATTAATTCCATGAATACACCAAGGCCGAATACTTCATGAAGCTACCAAAGAACTATCATTTGCTATTTTCATACACACACAACTCAATCCTTTCATTTATCACTTAATTCCATTAATTCAAAGCTCATTTTAACATTTAAGCATAAACTACTAATATCTATCACTATTTCATAACTTAGAACAAGTTGCCGAATGCAACTATACTCATCAATTCAAGGACTTAAACCATGGGTTAACTAAACAATGTATTTATCAACTCAATTGCATAAACAATTTACGAAAATCAAACAAACATACCTTTAATTCATGCTCTAACCATGGCTGAATGCCCTTAGTTTCTTCTTCTTTTTCTTTTCTTTATTTTCGGCAAAAACAAGAGAGAATAAACAACTATTTCATGTTTTACTAATTCATGCATGTTTTAATTTATTATATTACCAATTTAGCCTTGATAAAATCATGGCTTTTCCACTATCTCATGGCCGAATAAGTCCATGCAAGATATACTTGGTCTAATTGCATCTTAAACCCTTCATATTAAAAAAACATCTACAACTCGGCAATCACACATTATCCATCTAATTTTTCTTTTATGCAATTGAGTCCTTAATTAATAATTTAGCATCCAAATGGCAAAATTAAAACACGAAACTTTCACGTATGAAAATTAACATATAATAACCACAGAAAATAATATTTAAAAACTTTTCTAACTTGGTTTCATGGTCTCGAAACCACTTTTCCTATTAGGGCTAAAATAGGGCTGTCACAAGGCTCTTATGATCTGTGTATATGATACACTTTTCTCCATACAAGTAGTGCCTCCAAATCTTTAGCGCAAAGATTACCGCCGCCAATTCCAGATCATGCGCAGGGTAATTTGCCTAATGGGGCTTAAGTTGCCTCGATGCATATGCAACCACTTTTCCTTCTTGCATCAACACACAGCCCAATCCAACGTACGACGCATCGCTATACATAGTAAAATCCTTACCAGACTTCGGCTGAATTAACATAGGTGCCTCAGTTAAAACTTTCTTCAATTTCTTGAAACTTTCTTGTTGTTTTTCAGTCCAAATAAACGGTACTCCTTTTCTCAAAAGTTTCATCAACGGTGCCGCAATCAAGGAAAACCCTTCCACAAATCTTCTATAATACCCTGCCAAACCCAGAAAACTCTGAATTTCTGACATGGATTTCGGTAGCTTCTATTCCAGAATCGCCACGATTTTCCAAGGAGCCACCGTAATTCCCTCAGCAGAAACAACATGACCCAAGAATGTTACTTCTCACAACCACAATTCATACTTGTTGAATTTTGCATACAGCTACTTCTCCCTCAATACTTACAGAATAATCTGGGGATACTCATCATGATTCTCCTTATTTTTTGAATACACTAGAATATCGTCTATAAAGACGACCAGAAATTGATCTAAGTAGGATTGGAATACACGATTCATAAGATCTATGAAGGCCGTTGGTGCATTCGTCAACCCGAATGGCATTACCAGGAACTCGTAATGACCATACCGAGTCCTGAATGCTGTCTTATGAATATCCACCTCTTTGACCCTTAGTTGATGATATCCAGATCGAAGATCGATCTTGGAAAATACTGAAGCTCCTCTTAGTTGTCAAATAGGTCATCGATCCTTGGCAGAGGGTACTTGTTCTTAATAGTCAGTTTGTTCAATTGACGATAATCAATGCGCATGCGCATCGTCCCATCCTTTTTCTTAACAAACAAGATTGGTGCTCCCCACGGAGACACACTTGGTCTAATAAAACCTCAATCCAAAAGCTCTTGGATTTGCGCTTTCAATTCTACCAACTCCTTCGGTGCCATCCTATAAGGAGAGATAGATATGGAGCCATTCCAGGCAACAAGTCGGTTCCAAATTCGACTTCACGATTCAGAGGCAACCTAGGAAGCTCATCCAGAAAAACATCCAGAAACTCCTGGACGGTTCTAACTTCCCCTACGGTCAAACCCTCAGAATTTAACTTACTCACATACGCCAAAAATGCGTCGCAACCTTTGCGAATCAACTTTTCAGCTCTTAAGGTCGAGATAACATTGGACAAGTAATCTCTTCGCTCCCCTAGTACAGTTACCTCCTCACCCTCCGTGGTCTTTAACACCATCCGCTTGGCAGTGCAATCCAAAGTCGCCCGATGCTTTTGCAAGCCAATCCATACCCAAAATGAGATCAAACTCTCCAAATGGTAACTCCATCCAGTCTGCAGAGAAAATTTTACCTTGTGTCTCTAAAGTTACATCCCTAAAAAGTTTGTCTACCCTAACCGAGTGACCCAGTGGACTTATTACAGATACCCCACTCATAATTTTCTCAGATTGCACACCTAATATCCCAGACACATCACAAGTAACATACGAATGGGTAGATCCAATATCAATCAGAGCAGTGTATGGCATGCTATAAATTAAAAACGTACTAGTTATGACGTTAGGTGCGTCACCCTCTTCTCGGCGACGAGCAACATAAACCAACATCGGCTGTCGTGCCTCAGCATTTCCAGCACTCCTACCAGGTGCTCCACGTCCACGTCCATTTCCATTGCTGCTCCTAGCCTGTCCACGTCTTCTTGGCAGTTGTTGACCACCTCTCACTAGCTAAGCGACCCTCGGCTAAGCAGCTTGCATCTGCGTCGGCCTCTGAGGGCAATCTTTGACTCGATGATCTTTGGACCCACACCAGAAACATGCTCCAGAATGCTTCCAACATTCGCCCAGATGTACCTTTCCACAGTCCCCACAAGCTTGCGGTCTAACCACATTCACCGAAACTGCTCGAACCGGCTCGTCCACTCTAGCTCTTTTAACAGTTCTACCTGCAGCACCCGAAGGCCTTGAATCCCTCCTAAATCGATTTCTGTCTTTTAGGCGGTTCTGGCGCTCCGAGCGCTTCACCTCCTCAGTAATCTTGGCTTTTTCCACCAGAGCAGCAAAATCATGCTCCCTCTGTGGAGCAATAAGCACTCTTAGCTCATCTCTGAGGCCATCCTCAAATTACACGCTGCGTTCATACTCCGTAGCGACTATACCACCAGTATACCGGCTTAACCTTAAAAATTCAGCTTCATATTCCGCTACAGTCTTAGTACCCTGAGTCAGATTTAGGAATTCATTCCTTCGAGCGTCCACATAGCTCACCCTGATGTACTTCCTTTTGAAAGCCGTCTTAAACAACTCCCAAGTCACTCGCTCAGCCAGTGTACCATCTCTCATAGTGATCCACCATTGATAGGCCTCGTCACGCAGCAAGGATACTGCTCATTTCAGCTTCTGCTCCATTGAGCAGTCCAGGTTATCCATTATCCACTCCGCGGCCTCCAACCAATATTCGACCACATTTGAGGCTACACCAGATATGCCCTTAAAGATCTCCGCTCTATTAGCTCGAAGCCGTTCAAAAATCGATCCCAATTCAACGTTCCAGTACTCGCTCTAGCAACCCTTTCCAGAACATGAAGCATCACCTGGGATAAAGCATCATCCTCAGCAGCCCGATCGTAAGACCCCGTCTCCGTTGCTGGTGGCGCTCGTGCCTCCTCAGTTGGCATATATCCTGAAGATGAAGATCTAGCCTGAGTACTCCTTCGACCTCGACCACGGCCTCTTCCACGTGCTGCCCTTGTACTCATATCGTATTATCTGATTTATAAATTTTATGAATTAGTTCAATATTCCAATATTTATTATAGATGTTTTATGCAGAGATAGTGTAATACCCCATTTTTGCCTGGACCCCTAAATAGTCCAAAAATTAAAAAAACACAAATAATAAAAGTCCAACAAAATGTCCTCCTTTTTTTTTATAAAGTCCATATTACAAAAATGAGGCACAGTTAATCCTACCCAATACCCAAACCCACTAAACCCATTACAACACTTAAACAGACCAGCCCAAATACCAACCCAATTACCCTCAACCCAAAACCAAAACATTACCCAACCTAATTTTAACAGACCTAAATTAACCCGAAGGCCCAAAAGGCCCAAACTGTTACAAACAAGGCAGGAAACCCTAGGGTTTCTGCGTTTTCCCTAGCGCCGCAAGCCAGCAGGCTCCTCCTCGTGCTGCAAGCCAGCTTCGGCCTCCAATCAGGCCACCGTCAAGCCTTTATCACCGCCGTGATTTCCGCGCTCACCTGCACACAAAGGAAAGAATGAAACAAATATGGCAAGGAGAATTCGAAGATTTTTTTTTGTAATCGGTTATAAAACCGAACCAAACAAATGTAACGGAGGAGGATATACACATGCACAGAGATATACGATTTACAAGCGCAAAAATACAGATTCAAGCAATAAAGTTACAGTTTTTCTTAAGGGTGATTTTCTTCTCTTGACTTCATTTTTCTTCGATTTTATTCCTTTTTATGCAAAATAATACTAAAACAAAGAAAAGGGGAGGACTTACCTCTTGATTGGTCGAAAAGAGGAGATTTTGGACCTCCATCCACCATGAATGGCGGCTCTGACGACGGCGCATGTGGCAGAGGCCCATTGGTCCGACGACCGAACTAAAATGGGGGGAGATTTGAGAGAATTTTAGTTTTTTTTAAAGTGAAAAGGAGAAATGATTTTTTGAGGAAATTTTTTGGGTTTTATAATACCCACAAAACAGCGCCATTTTGAGGATTAGGGTCAGAGACCAAAACGACGTCGTTTTGGGTCTCTGACCCGCGATCCGACCCGCACCCAGATCAAGTTCCGCATGTTTATAAGGGAAAAGGGTTAATTTCTTTTGTAGCCCTTCCACTTTTTGAAAGTTTTGTAATTGAGTTTTCTTAGTTTTTTTTTTTAATTTTTACCTTGTATTTTGTTTAAATTATAGTTTAGCTCGATTTTAAATGACACCATTTGGAGGGCGGGGGTATTTTCTGTTTTGGTCCCCATTGGTTGAACGCGCATCGCAATATGATCCTTGCCCTCTCTTTTATTTTCGATTTCACCCCTATAATTTATTTAAAGTTTAGATTTAATCCTTTTTTAATTTTTTTCCTCCTTTTTTATTTTATTTCTGACTTAGTTTTAATTATTATTTATTTATTTTAATGTTTTGTATATTTTTTTATCTTAAACCCTTTTCATATATATAAATTGTTTTATTATATTATTATTTTCATAAATTATTTATTATGTATTATTATAAAATTTGTATAAATATTATTTATTATTTTAAATTTGTATTATTATTAAATATTATGTATTATTTTAAAATTTAGAATATTGTATAATATTTTATTAATAATGTAAAGTTTTTATATCATTTTTTAAAATAGGTATACTATCTTTTTTGTAAAATAATATTTTAAATTGTTATATTATATATATTTATTATAGGTTATCTTTTGCATATGTATATTTTTATATAGCCTAAGTTTTTATGTTGATCATTTAAAATACATTCATTATTTTATGTACATATATATTAAAATGTTGAATTTATTTCTAAGTTTTTTATACCTCGCATGTTTTCTTTTAATCTATTATAGTTTATTTTGTATCCTTTCATTTGTTTATTCAAGTTGCTTATTTGTTTATTCTTGTTTTGGCATAATTAATTATTTTATAATCCCTTATTTCATGTTGTTTTTTTTTGTTTATATTCATATGAAATGTTGGCACGTCATGTAATTTATATATATTGATTTAGTATTTGTACTTTGTAATGTATTAATGTCACATTTGGTTCAAAGCATTGTTTTAAAAAGCATATCCAAATAATTGTTATTCATTCCAAAAATTGTTTTTTTAAAGTAAGGCAATATTTGACATTCGGGATTTTTGAAAGGACCGTGCCCTAACTTACTGGGCTTCGATTCATTTCATTAATTTTAAATGGTTAAGTATCCTTTTCAAATTAAAACGAACGGTTTTCAAATATAAAATATCTTTGAAAATCTAAAATATTGCATCCTAACTTACTGAATGTGATGTTTTGAGATAGGGATTTCTAAAAAAACAAAGGATATTTAACATTTGGAAAATGTGAAAGGCCGTGCTCTAACTTACTGAGATTTGACCATTTTTTATCCAAATAAATAGATATCTTTTAAGAGGGGATAATAAGTTTTAAAATTAAAAGGATCATACTTAAGAAGTCTTTTCAAATCTTCGACACTAGGACATTTTATAATCAATTTGGTACCAATTTTGGGCGTTACAAGGGTGCTAACCCTTCCTCGTACGTAACCGACTCCCAAACCCGTTTTCTCAAAATTTCGTAGGCCAAAATCAATATTTTAAAAAGGTGGTCCAATCACACCTAAAAAGATTGGTGGCGACTCTATTTTCATTTCTTAAAGTCGACCCTGTTTTCCAAAAACCCTTAAAAATGGTTTTGACCGATAGTATTTCAGAGTTTTATTTTCGCAAAATCGTAGCCTAGCTACAGTTTCAGTCTTCTAGAGTTTTCAATTTTTCCTATTGTCTCAGTCTTCTATAGTCTTAGTGTTACCCTAGCTACAGAATTTCAGTAGGGCCTTAGTACTAACTACAGTAGTATCAAAGTATCACAGTACCTTAATTAAATATAGTAAAGTAGAAGGTACTTACGGACTTGGTGCCGGAAACTCAGTGTGCCACTCTCTAGAAACCAAATTAAGAAAAACCTAACTTTTATCAATGGTGAATATTTTAAATAAATTTTGTTGAAAATTTTTCAAAAACCCTAAACTTTCTGGGAAAAATTACAATAACAATATTTTAGAAAGGAAATAAATTTTAAAAGAATTTTCTTAAGGAAGTTTTTCAAAACTGAATTCAAAACAAATTGGGACTTAAATTTTAAGAAAACATGTGGACCGGTTCTACAGTCGAGTTGTTGCAACCGGGCTCTGATACCACTAAATGTAACACCCCAAACCCAGCCCAGACGTTATGGCCAGATCTGGTGTGTCACATGAACGATTGATTTATCTATGATCTTTTTTTAACAAAACGTTAAATTGTTCGTAATAAAACCATGTTTAATAGCTTGTAATTAAGAAACATTATCAGTTTTAAAAACCGCATCTATTACCAGGTAAAATTCACTTTGTAGAAGATCTTATTGATGTGTTATCGATGATGTGTTATCCAATCGTTACGTAATGCATGTTTTGAAAACGATTGCTTAAGTTTGGAAAAACCCGCATAGACTAGTATATCGTTGTAAAGGAAATAATAAAGAAAACCCAAAACAAAATACCCGAGCAACCTTATTACAACTTAAATCCAAAATTTAAAAATGAACTATAAATAAATTAAATTTAAGAAACCATTAAAAATCAGAAGCACGAATCAGGTGGCCACCGCGAATCCCTCGCAGCTCCAAGTCCTCTATGGTTGGAGGTTACCTGCATAGATGGAAATGAGAAGGTGAGTTTGTGAAAACTCAGTGTATAATGTAACCCAACTAGTTTCAAAGACCAGTCAAAACTCAGCCTGGGTTGAAGCCCTATTCAGATACAGTTCAAACTAGGCCTTGGCCCTTGTTAGAAATAGAGTGGGCCTTGGGCCAATTTCAGATACAGAATAGAAAATGTATATAAGAATGTATGTATGCAAAGCCCAAGCCTAGTCCAGCCCAACACACCATCCGTACCAGCCCTACACACCATGTGGGGAATAACTCAACCCACCCAGCCTTACACACCACAGATGCAGCAGAGCTGCTAATACAGAAATTGTGTCAGAGCCACCAGAACAGAAATACAAGGCGGAGCCTCTAAGCAGATTAGTGGCAATGCCACTTTATAGCACTTCCTCCATATCCATTTCCCAACCCCGTGCAACTTAGAGTACTACATGACATGGGCATACAGAATATCAGATACAATTATATACAATCAGTTCACTAATTCTAGGGGTAAAATGGTAATTTTACCCTTCAAGGGTATTTTGGTCATTTAACGTTTAATACGACCTTTTCATAGGTCTAACAGTACTCCAAGCGACTCAGATAGTCCATATATTCATACAGTGTCATCGGACCCTAAAACCTCTAATAGGCCCGAGGGAGCCCACATGCTACTATAGCCCGCTCAGTCTAATTCTACTCATATTATCGCCGATTTAATATTTAGTTTACCAGATATCCCTTACCGCATACTTTTACCCATATGGGCCCGTAAGCCCTTGGCCCAAATTTAGCCCATCGAGGCCCAAAATAGCCTAAGTGCATGAAAACGCGCACAGTAGCACTTACCGTCCAATATTCCAAATTCATGATTTCAGATTGACCCACGAGCGCTTGCACGCTCGCAAGTCCATGAAATGCCGGCATTTCGGCATTTTGGCATTTCAGCTTTTTAGCTTTTACCAATCTAAACTACTAGAGGGTGTCGTTACACACCTATTTACGAACTACGTCGAGATCTCACGAACAATTAACCTACAACCATTTAACCACACGTCAAACCACAATCCAATTGCATAATCAACATCACCTTAACTTACTTATTCGGCAATCACTAAAATATCACCATCACTTACCTTTGCCGAAATCTAGCTCCAACCACTAGATCTAGTGTTCTACGATAGCCTTAAACACCAATCGCTTCTTGTAAGATCGTCCTCTACCACGACCAAGACACATAAACAACCAAAAAGGGATAAAACGATAGTTGGTCTCCAATGACAGGATCAAATCCGATTGTCCAAGAGAGTAGTGGGTTTCCACTTTTAACAATCACTTGAAAGAAAAGAATGAGGAAGGAGATCACTTACCCAAAATTTCGCTTGACCCAAACGATAGAACTAGAAGCCGTCGCCCATTAGCCTATGCTCAATACCTTTGTGGGTTCCAATAACACGATAGGGCAAAAGGGACTAAGTGATCAAATCAAAAGGAGCCAAAATGCAAAAAGAGAGGATAAAAGGTTCGACTAAGTGAAATGCCGACAGAGATTATCAAAGGAGGGAAAAAGACATACGACTAGAGGGGACTTTAAATGCCAATGACAAGGTGGAGATGAGATAAGGGTTGGTTTCGGTCAATAAAAGAAAAGAAGAAAGAAAGAATTTGCAAGGAGAATGGAAGAAGAGTAAGTCATCTAGAAAAAGAGAGATAGGGGCAGGGAGAGAAGAGATGAGGTTCAGTAGAGAAAATGTTTGAGAAGAAAAGAATACCCAAAAGAAAGTAGGAGACTAATACCATTCGGCCCTAGATAGCAAAGTAAAACGAGCACAAAAACCCCAAATGGTCAAATGCCAATTGCCAAAGTAAGAAAAGAAAAGAAATCGATTATGAGCACACAAAACCAAAAATGTCAAAACTCACTGATAAACCATAAATTGTTCATGTTTTTACCTCATGCTTAGCACATTTATGGATGAATTATTCATTGATTTGTGGAATTTGATGCTCCTAAACATTTAATTTCATGTTTTATACTCAGGTGACCTTAGGAGAGTGAAAAGAACAAGAAATGGGCCGAAAACGGAGAAAATGGGCCAAAGTAAGGAATCAACACAGCCTGAAAGTTCAGCACATGGGCGTGTCACACAGCCGTGCCACATAAACTGGCTCGAGCACAGCCTAGAATCGATTCACACGGGTAACCCACACTGCCGTGCCACTTTGACAGGCTTAAGCACGGCCTCCACATCGACTCACACGGGCGTGGCACATGGGCGTGTCCCTGTCATGATGAAGTTCAATTTCACTCGGAAGAGGCTACTTAGGGGCTAAGAAAGACATTCTAAACTTTATACAAAGAGCCTAAGACGCAACTACAAAGGGGGACAGTAGAGGGGACGGTACAAGAGAGTACCAACTCAGTCCTCCTGCCAAGATGGAGAGCTAGAGGCAAGGAATTACTCAAAGAAAAGCCGATTGATCCATCTCAGGAGCCAGGATCTACAACAAGACAGAGGATTTCCCTTCTATCCTTTCAGGAGTTTTGGGTTTTCTTATGTTTTGTTATTTTATTTATTCTGAGATGTTTCTTTTTATAATTGTGAACTAAAACGCCAGATATCTAAGGGGGATGAAACCTAAGACGAATCTTGTTATTGTTATCTAAACTATATGATAAATATTTGATTTGTTCTTAATTGTCTTTTTAACTCTTGAATTGATATTGCTGGGATATTAATTTAAGTCCAATGTGCTTATATAGAGGAGCAAAAGTCCCTGTATAGGAGTAGATCCAACACAATTAAGCGGAGTTGATCGTAATCCTAGACATAGGACGACGAAATTCTACCAGATTAGAGTCAAATCTAATATGGGGAGCCATAGATCGAGTTAATGCAAGACTAGGGGTTTTAATTAGAAAGAGATTTCAATTAATCAACCTAGGATTAGTTGTTCTTATCCTCGATGGAGGTATTAACATAATTTAGGGATCTTTACGGATCAAGTCAAATGAAGAAATCGTCTAGTTCAGAGTTAGATAACAAGTGAAGTCTAGGTGAATTCTTCCTTAGGTATTGCCCTCATCAATCAGTTTTGCCAAAAAGTAATTTCCCAATTTACTATTTGTCACATCTTTAGTTTAGTTTAGTGTTAATTAGTTTACACAAGCCACCTCTTTATTTTTAGGCTAGATAATAGGAAGAAAGCCATTACTAGTACTTTTAGTTCCTTGGATTCGATATTCCAGTCTTGCCACTAACTATACTACTATTCGATAGGTGCACTTGCCTTTATCGTGATATTAGTTAGTTTATAGGCGCGATCAATTTTTATTACTTCATCGTCATGAGATCAAGTTTTGTGGCACCGTTGCCGGGGAACTAAGATATTAGGAACACTCAATTCCTATTACTTTAGCTATTTTTACTTTTATTGCAAATTATTTTCTATTTTTCTTAGGTTTTTAATTTTCTTTTTACCTTTCCATTCTAGGTATCTCTAGTTTATGACTAGAATAAACCAAGGAGGACCATTAATGTTTGACGATGATTTAGAAGCTACAGTTCGTAGAAATCACAGAGAAATAAGAAGAAGCTTACA
This sequence comes from Gossypium stocksii, assembly GCA_020496765.1. NCBI lineage: Eukaryota > Viridiplantae > Streptophyta > Magnoliopsida > Malvales > Malvaceae > Gossypium > Gossypium stocksii. The sequence continues at coordinate 86,288,157 of CM035629.1, forward strand.
GTACCCAGAACAAGGACAGGAAGAAGAACACGAATCCACTAAAGAGATGGAGGCAAATTAAGATAATCAGCTACCCTCTGTGGTAGTCGCGAATCCTGTTGAGCAAAATCCTGTTCCGCACACTATGTATGATTATGCTAAACCTAATTTGGCTGGTACTGAATCTAGTATAGTTAGGCCTACTATTGCTGCAAATAATTTTGAACTGAAACCTAACACTATTCAGATGATACAACAGTTTGTTCAGTTTGATGGTTTGCAGGATTAGGATCCTAACGCTCATTTAGCCAATTTCTTGGAATTCTGCGACACATTTAAAATAAATGATGTTTTTGGTGATGCCATTCGTCTTTGGTTATTCCCATTCTCCTTGAGAAATAAAGCTAAACAGTCTACCACGAGGGTCTATCACTACATGGGAACAAATGACCGAAAAATTTTTGCTCAAATATTTTTTGCCGGCTAAAACGGCAAAATTAAGGAATGGTATCTCTTCTTTTATGCAGATGGATTTAGAAACACTTTACGATGCTTGGGAGAGATAGAAGTACTTATTGAGAAGGTGCCCTCACCATGGATTACCTTTGTAGTTACAAGTTCAAACTTTTCACAATGGTTTGAACCCCTCAACGAGGTAGATGATCGACACAGCCGCCGGTGGAACAATCAACAACAAAACAACAGAAGCAGCTTACGAGTTTATAGAAGAGATGTCACTGAATAACTATCAGTGGTAAGTCATAAGAACAAAACCGCAAAAAGCTGCCGGGGTTTTTAATGTTGATGCAGTCATAATGCTGTCAAATCAGGTAGAACTCTTAAATAAAAAGATTGATGGTTTAGTTGGTTCTATGCAGGTACACCCAGTGATGCAATGTGACTCAATCCAAGGAAACATGAGTAATTCTGAGTACTCCACCTATGGATACGATATGGAAAACGAGCAAGCCAACTATATGAGTAACAATCCTAGATCTCAAAATAACCTTTATAGTAACACTTACAATGCAGGTTGGAGGAACTACCCCAATTTCTTATGGGGAGGACAAGGCAATCAAGGAAATCAAAGACCACCACCTCCTCCAGAATTTCAGCAACCACCATACCAACAAGAGAAAAAGCTGAACCTTGAAGAGAATTTATCACCGTGTCAAAAACCCACTTCCAGAACACCGAGATGGTACTTAAGAACTAGCAAGCATCCATTCAAGGACTTGAAACTCAAACAGGCTAGCTCACTAAGCTAATTTCTGAAAGATCACTAAGCAACATAGAGATTAAATTGAAGGAGCACATTAAAGCAGTTACACTAAGGAACGAGAAAACACTAGCCAAACCTGAAAAGGAGGTAGTACAAGATCATGACAAGGAAACATTGAAAAAGCCAAGCCCAAAGAGAACACCCCACCAGTACTCAAAGAATGCAAAACACCCATCCCATACCCAGCAAAATTGAAAAAAGACCGGATGGACGCACAATTCGGTAAATTTCTTGAACTTTTTAAACAATTACATGTTAACTTACCTTTTGTTAAAGCTATTTCACAGATGCCCACATATGCAAAATTTTTTAAAGAACTTCTAACAAACAAAAGGAAATTTAAAGAGTTATCCACAGTGGAACTTAATGAAGAATGTTTAGCGATCCTCTAGAATAAACTCCAAACCAAATTGAAAGATCCAGGAAGTTTTACTATTCCCTATTTGATTGGTAATTTAAATATTGAAAAGGCATTAGCAGATTTAGGTGCCAGCATTAATCTAATGCCCTATAAATTGTTCAAGCAACTAGGACTAGGGGAACCAAAACCCACTAGGATGAGTATTCAATTAGCTGATAGATTTGTTAAATATCCTAGGGGTATCATTGAAGATGTATTAGTTAAGGTGGATAAATTTATATTCCCTATTGATTTTGTTGTGTTAGACATTGATGAGGATGTTGAGGCACCCTTAATCTTAGGACGACCATTTTTAGCTACTGCCAGAGTTGTTATTGATGTGGGAGATGGAAAACTTGTGCTTAGGGTAGGGGATGAAGAAATTTTATTTAAAATATATGATGCCATATGATTTTCTAGGGAACAAGATGATTCTTGTTATTTTATTGATTCTATTGATCATTCTGCTCAAGATTCTTTTTAGGAAATCACTCTTAAAGACACGCTTGAACTGTGTCTCATTCAAGGTGGGGAAGAGTAACACCTCTTACCTGTGTCCAATGCTGGAACAGGGTACAAGGCATCACTGAATTTGTACAATTACAAATACACAAAACCGGCTATAAAATTTCTTTCAATTTAGAATCTAATCACATTCTTATCATATATATATACATATATTCAAGTCCTTATACATGCCATAAACTTATAAATATTTTGAAATTTTTTTTATACTAACCTTAGCCTGATAGTGTGACAGTATCTTTGGCGACCTCTAACTCGAGCTAGCATCTGAAACTCTATAAGAAAAAGAAAGGGAAAGGAGTAAGCATTATAGCTTAGTAAGTGAATATGTAAATAATAATAATACATTATTAATGGCATTTGTAAGTCCCAAAATATGTCTCCACAATTATACAATCTTAATCTCACATGAAATTATCATTTACTTAAAATCAGTACAAGCTGTCCATTCAAGTCCCAGTCACTAAATTATTTTTATCTAGAGCTACGGAGCTCCAAATTAAGATTCTTAAATTTTTCCAAAAACTAGACTTATATTTATTCTTATCGTAAAAATTTTAGAATTTTTGGTTGGGCCAATTAATACAGTTTATTCCCTGAAGTCTCCCCTATTTTGCGGTTCAGCAGCTCTGACCACTCTTCATTAAAATTTAATTATCTTTTGCTACCGAATTCAAATGAGGTTCTCGTTTCTTTCTTCAAAAAATAGACTCAATAAGGAATCCAACCCTTAAATATTGTTTTTTCAATTTGTAATGATTTTTACAATTCTGAACAGGGGATCACGAAATCAATTTGAACCAGTCTTACAAAAATATAAATATCTCAAAATACAGAATTCCTTTGTTTGCTCTATTTGTTTTATATGAAAATAGATTCAATAAGCTTTAATTTCATATCTCATTCCACTTCTAACTCAATTTATACCATTTTTGGTGATTTTTCAAAGTCACTCCCCTGCTGTTATCCAAAACTGCTATATTTCCAATTTCACCTTTCTCGTATATTCCCTTGTATCAATTTTTTCATAGTAACACTTAACGATATCAAACGTACCAAAGTTCAATCATTTATCGAGCACATTTCTTAAACACATATATTCATGTCCTTATACTTATCACCACATTTTCATATAAATTCACAATTAATAGATTTTCCCGTTGAACACATCAAAATAGTAACAAATATTTGGTGGCCTGCACATAGTACCACCCTTCTAGCCGAAGCTAATTGGTGTACATAGTAGCCTACACTTAGTACTACACATGTGACCAATATCATCTGATACACGTAGTAGCCTGCACATAGTACTACATATATGATCGAAATAATCGAGTACGCATATTAGCCTGCACATAGTACTACACATGCAACCCATCCATCTGGTACACGTAGTAGCCTGCATTTAGTACTACACACGTGACCTAAACCATCTTGAACACATAGTAGCCTGCATTTAGTACTACACGTGTTCCCACAGTAGATCATCTATAGCTTTCTATTCCGAAGGTTCAACCGGGAAATTCTTCACTTTTCAACATTTTACCAATTTATTCATACTCAATTTTAATTCATAATTTACCTCAATTGAGCATTTAATATGCAACCATAACTCATATAATATCAAAATATGATAATATAGATAAAAACGATACATAATTTACATATAAACTTACCTAGGTGCAAAATATAGAAATTTTGCAATTTAGTCAACAATCTTTTCCTTTTCCCAATCAAGGTCGATTCCACATCTTTCTTGATCTAAAATAACACATTTAGCTTATTTAATACTCACATTTATCAAAAAAGTCCTTAACTCTAACTTTGGAAAAAGTACAATTTTGCCCGTAAACTTTTGCATATTTACACTTTTGCCCCAAAGCTCAGAAATTAAACTTTTTCCCTAATTCTTATGTTTTAGAACATGCTAATCATTTATTTACTAATGGCAACATCAAATTCTCACTCTAACATATACTTATGAACATTAGGTATTTTTACCGATTATGTCATTTTACTTATTTTCACTAAAAATCGAGTAGCACAAGTTATTCAACATAATTTAGAACCTCATAATCTATCATAAAACATAAAAAAACACAATTATTCAACATGGGTCAATTTTTAAAATCAAACCCTAGCCCAAATAAATGGTAGAAATAGAGAAATCATGTTACCGGGATTGCAAAAACGTAAAAATCATTAAAAACGAGGCTAGAACGGACTTACAATCGAGCTTGGAAGTTGAAAAACCCTAGCCATGGTTTCTCCATGCTATTTTTGGCCTTGAGGAAGAAGATGAGCAAAAATTGGCTTTTAATTTGAGTTTTTAATTCACTTAATCATCAAATGACCAAAATGCCCCTAACTTAAAAAAATTCTTTTTCACCCATTTCATGTCCATTTTTGTCCAATAAATTAACCAATGGTCTAATTACCATTTAAGGACCTTCAATTTAAAATTTCATAACAATTGGACACCTCTAACATGTAGAACTCAACTTTTGCACTTTTTACAATTTAGTCCCTTTGACTAAATTGAGTGCCCAAATGTAGAAATTTCCATACGAAATTTTTAAAAAATAATTTCATAAAAATTTAAACCATTAGAACCCATTTAAATTAAACACCTTTATCTTCTAGAATGCACATTTTACTACTTTTGCAATTTAGTCCAATTTATCAAATTGGACTAACAAACAATAAAATTTTGTAACGAAAATTTCACAAAATATTGAAAACACAAAATAAGTTATAAAACTCAATTAGAATATATATTTTGACATTGAATTTTTGGTTTCGTAACCACTATTCAGTTTAGACCTTGTATCAGGCTATTACAGGGAGAAGATGAAATTACCACTGAGATGAAAAAGGTAATAACTGAGCTAAACTCCAACAAATCTTCCCCAAGACAAATAGATTATGAGGGCATTGAAATCAAGGATGAACTAAGACAAAAACCCTCTATTGACGAACCTCTCAAACTAGATCTCAAATAATTACCCAAACACTTAAAATATGCATTTTTGGGGGACAATTCTACACTACCAGTCATTATTGCTTCAAACTTGCAACCCAAGGAAAAAGAGGAATTAATTCAAGTGTTAAAAAAGCATAAAAGAGCTATAGCTTGGAAAATTTCTGACATCAAAGGAATCAATCCTTCCTTTTGCACCAATAAAATTTTGATGGAGGATGAATACAAACCATGTGTGCAAGCTCAAAGAAGACTGAACCTCAACATGAAGAAAGTTGTCAAAACCAAGGTAATTAAACTTCTAGATGCTGGAATTATTTATCCTATTTCTGACAATGCTTGGGTAAGTCCTGTGCAGGTTGTTTCTAAAAAAGGTGGCATTTGCCAATGAAAAGAATAAATTAATCCCGACAAGAATTGTCACAGGTTGGAGGGTTTGTATTGATTACAGGAAATTAAACGACGCCATCAGAAAGGATCACTTCCCCTTACCTTTCATTGATCAGATGTTAGAAAGACTATCAGGACATATGTACTACTGTGTTTTGGATAGACTTTCTGGCTATTTCCAAATCCCGATAGCTCTTGAAGATCAAGGGAAGATGACATTCACTTGTCCATACGGTACGTTTGCTTATCGTAGAATTCCTTTTGGATTATGTAATGCTCCTGCTACTTTTCAGCGTTGCATGCTAGCAATCTTTAATGAGCTCGTGGAGGATATCATAGAGGTATTCATGGATGATTTATCGGTATTCGGTAACTTTTTCCAACTTTGCCTCAAAAATTTAGAACGAGTCTTAATAAGATGTGAAGAAACAAATCTTGTTCTCAATTGGGAAAAATGCCATTTTATGGTATGAGAAGGTATTGTGCTAGGACACAAAATCTATAGTAAAGAGATAGAAGTAGATAAAGCAAAAGTTGAGACCATTGAAAAACTACCTCCCCTAGTTCAGTTAAGGCAATTAGAAGCTTTTTAGGACATGTTGGTTTTTATTGAAGATTCATTAAAAACTTTTCTAAAATAGCTAAGCTATTAACGAAATTACTAGAAAAAGACGTACCTTTCAATTTTGACCAGGAATGTTTAGAGGCATTTAACACTCTCAAAGAGAAACTTACAAAAGCTCCAATTATAATTGCACCTGATTGGAATTTACCTTTTGAACTAATGTGTGATGCGAGTGATTTTGCAGTAGGTGCAGTTCTTGGACAACGAAGAGACAAGCATTTTCAGCCAATCTACTATGCTAGCAAAACTCTAACAGCAGCATAAGAGAACTACACTACCACAGAAAAAGAATTGCTAGCTGTGGTTTTTGCGTTTGACAAATTTAGACCATATCTAATATTGTCTAAAGTCATCATTTTTACTGATCATTCACTCTTCGTTATCTTTTAACTGAATCCGATGTAAAACCTCGACTAATAAGATGAATTCTATTGTTGTAGAAATTTGATCTGGAAATCCAAGACAAAAAAGGAGCTAAAAACTTAGCAGCAGATCACCTTTCCAGGCTTGAGAATCCACATCTCAAAGAACTTGATGAAGCCGAAATAAATAACTCATTCCCTGAATAGAAATCTTAGTCATATCTGATTCTGAGGTGCCTTGGTTTGCTAATATTGCAAATTACTTAGTTGCTAACATAACACCAAAAGGGTTGACACATCAGCAAAAGAAGCGATTCTTTACTAATGTGAAAAACTATTTCTCGAAAGACCCTTTTCTTTTTCGTATTTGTGCAGACCAAGTCATTCGAAGATATGTTACAAAGACTAACAGGAGGACATTACAGTCGAATTAAGACCGCCCATAAAATACTCGAATCAGGTTTTTATTGGCCCTCATTATTTAAAGACGCAAGCAGGTATGTTACTTCTTGTGATAAATGTCAACGAACAGGTAATATCCCTAAACGTGATGAAATGCCTCAAACATATATGCTTGAATGTGAAATATTCGATGTATAGGGCATCGATTTCATGTGTCCTTTCCCTAGCTCATTCGGAAATAAATACATCTTAGTAACAGCCGATTACGTGTCTAAATGCGTAGAAGCCCAAGCCCTACCTACTAATGATGCTAGAATAGTAGTAAGATTTCTTAAAATACTTTTTTCTCGATTTGGAACATCCAGAGCAATTATTAGTGATAGGGGAACTCATTTCTACAATACTCAGTTTGAGAAAGTTTTACGGAAATATGGAGTGTACCATAAGACAGATACCCTTACCACCTCAAATCAGTGGACAAGTTGAAGTAGCTAATAGAGAGCTAAAATGTATCTTAGAGAAAATCGTACAAGTAAATAGAAAAGATTGGGCCATGAAAGTAGATGACATTTTATGGGCTTATAGAACTGCCTTCAAAACTCCCACAGGAACATCGCCTTATAGACTCGTTTATGGGAAAGTTGTCATTTACCCTTTGAGCTAGAACATAAAACATTTTGGGCCATTAAATTTTTAAACCTCGACCCTGATCTTGCAGGTGAAAAGAGACTCATGCAGCTAAATGAGTTGGACGAATGGCGTTACAATGCATATGAAAAATCACGCTTATACAAGGAAACCACAAAGCGACGCCATGATGCTCGTCTGTAGCAACATAAACAATTTAAACCTGGCGATCTTATTTTGCTGTACAACTCAAGGCTTAAATTATTCCCTGGAAAGCTAAAGTCGAGATGGTCAGGCCCATCCACAGTTCAAAGTGTTCTTCCCTACGACACAATTGAGGTAACACATCCAACTGAAGGCACTTTCAAGGTAAACGGTCATCTAGTCAAACTATATTATGGTAACGACTTTAAGAATGATAGAAAGGAGCTTAGGCTCCACAATCCCTCATAAAGGTGCAGGTAAGAAGTCAAGCTTAGACTATAAACAAGCGCTTTTTGGGAGGCAACTTGAGTACTAATAATTTTGATTTTCTTAGATTCATAACTAACTCCTTAAAATGCAGATTCACCAGAACCACACAACCAGGCACACGGGCGTGAATAAGATAGTGGGCACCCCACGGTTAGGAACACAGTCATACAATACTGCCGTGGCTAAATCTATCAACTCATACACGGGCGTGTGAGCCCGGACATGGCCGTTGGAGAAGCGAACACTAAAAGACACGACCATGTTATATGACCGTGTATCCTAGCACGCCCGTACTAATAAGCCGTGGACAAAACTGAGAAATCAACACGGGCGTAGGACACGCCCGTGCCGACCAACCGTGGTCACACTAAAAAGTCCACGAAACACACAGGCCAACCTAAGGGCACACGGGCGTGCACCACGGTCGTGGGACTAAATCCCTATTATTTAATTTCAATTTTCATTTTCTTTATTTTATATTCCTTCCTTTTTCCTTTTATTTTTGCATTCCAATTTTTATCGAGTAATACTTGAATTTTACACATAGTTGTGCTATTCTCTTCAGTCACCCAGAATCATGAACTTCAAATAGCCCTGTCTCCAATTCAGCTTTAGCTACTCAAGGAATTCATCCAATATTCAGGGAGTTTCATTTCTCTCCCTATCTTATGATTTAATTGTTACTAGCTTTATCTCTGTACATTGAGGACAATGTACATCTTAAGTGTGGGGGGGAATTCACTTTCATTCTTTGTATTATCCTTGAACCCCCTGAAAATTTTTGCCACTAATTTGTTGCATTGTTCTCAAATTTTGAATTCTTACTTTCAGTCACTTCATTATTCTCAAACCCGTATTAAGATAAATTCTGATTGATTTATGATTTTTATTGATATGTTGAGAATTAAGACATAGGTACTTATGCTTTGATTATTCAAACTTTAAGACATTAGAGAATCAAGCACGATAAGTTGAAATTTTTGAGAATTTAAAATTTTTCTAGGTTGTTTTCCCCAATTTTAAGTGTTATCTTGAAATTTAAAATTCGCAGGATTGACATCAAAAGCCATAATTCTGGTGAGATTTTTTAGCCTTTTGAGCATACATTCTTTCGTGCTCACTTTTTTTGTTGCTTAGAGTGAGTCAATACTTATTTGTTATTCTAGAACTTGCTTCGATTATACATGTCAAGACCACATCATTGATTTGATATACCGAAATGATAAAGGCACTTAGGATTTAACCCACTTACTCCATAAAAGCCTACCTCTATAAATTAACCTCTAACGAACCCCATTCTATTCCTTAACTTACCTTCAATATTAACCTATAACCCAGTTTTTGTTGAATTCCCTTCAATTATTTTGATCCCTATTTTTGTCGAGATTTGAGTTGAATAATTATCTAGCTTTGTTCTCCATTTTAGATTGTAAATATTTGATTGTTCTTTAAAAAAAAGTGTATATATAGTTAATTCAGTTGTAATTCATATTTTAGTTGGAATTCAATATTTTTGCTTACTTCTATTATAAGCTTCTGAATCCAAAACAATGTTATCCGAAAGAAGATGCTTTATTCTAGGAATATGTTTAGTGATAGAGATTTTTCTAGTTAGATGATTTTTCAATTCAATCTCGATTCTTTTTTAGCTTGTGACCACACCTCTAACCAAGGCCACGTTACAACCCTTGAAAGACCTTTTGATCGATGTATCATGTCAATATATAGTGGTGGAGATTTGATTTTGCTCCAAGCTTGTGGTAATAACTTTTCAGGTTGACAAATGAGTGCTTAATTTTTAAACCCTAAACACTTCAAGTGGATAAAGTGAATCTTTGGTGAGGATGTCAACTCTTGTTGATTTTGAGTTCAAGGTAATTACCTAGAAGAAGGGAAAAGACCTATGTTTCTGTGATAAGATTCTCAACTTAGAGTGTTTGAAACTTTAATTTTCTTTCAGTTGAATTTTCAATGTATGATTACTTGTGGATTAGTTTGAAACTTTATTGATAATGATTATAAGTTGAGAGGAATGATTTTTGTGACAGCCCGAATTTGGTCCTAATCGGAACGGTGGTTTCGAGACTACGAATCCTAGTCAAAAAATATTTAAATATCATTCTTTGTGTTTTGAATGTATGTACTTATGTGTGTTAAAGTTTCGCGTTTAAATTTCAAGGTTGGGTGCTTGATTATTAAAAAGAAGATTAAATTGCATCGATTGAATTATATTCATGCTTTTATGAAAATGCTAAAATGCCATGTTTTTCTAGTGTTGGGGTTTTAAATGGCAAATATGCCATTTATTTGAATACTTTGGACGGGTGAATATAGCAATTTAAGGTGAAATTGTGAGTGATTATGAGTAAGAAGTACTTATATAACAAATAGACCTTTAAATTAGGTGAGTACCAAATTATGGTATTATTGAATGAGGAGGTTCTAAGATGAAATTATTCCTATAAGTTTATGTGTTGACTTATATGGCCATTAGTTAGTAAAAATGAAATAAGTTCATGAGGGATAGTAAAGTAATTTAATAATTAAGACATATTTTTAACTAAAAGAAACATGAAACCATTTGCATGTCCATCTTTCAAAGCCGAAAATAAGCAAAGTAAAGGAAGATAAAAGCTCCTTCATATTCGGCCCTAAATTAGTTCAATTGAGGTATGTTTTCATGTTAAATTTTGTTAGATTTTGCATTTCTAAGGTATTTGTGAAGTTATGCATCTAGCTCATGGTTCAATTTTAGTGATTGATGAGAAAGTTGCATTCGGTCATGGGTGAAAAAGGGGTATAAATTGATGTTTGATGTTGGAAATGAAATTTAGATGGAAGTTGAACAAATTTTGTATAAGTATTTCATGTGGTTTTAACAAATGGGGTTAAAATTGTTTATTTGATAATGTGAGTGGCGAAATTGTTGAATAATGAAATAGAGAGACTAAATTATGAAACTTTACAAATGGGAGGACTTGTATTGAATTAGGAAGAATTCAGCTTAAGGGTATTAAGAGAGAAAAATTCGATTGTTTACTTATTATAATTTTTGGGTTGAAATGCTAAAGTGGGATTTGTAAAGGGGTTGTTTAATAATTAGCATATTTGTGTAATTTTGAATGTTAATGATATGATTAATTGATTTAAAAAAATTCAAATTATTGTCACCGAGTGCTTTTAACCGAAGTAAATCCTTAAGCTATGTTTTGTACTAAAATTGAATAAATGTTAGATATAATAGCTGAATTGAATTATTAAAAATTTATATATCATTGCCGAATATTATTCTTGAATATTTGAGTTGTGGTGGCTATTATATTGAGTAATTACTGTTGTGGATGTAGAATGATAAAATGATTGATTGTTTTTTGAATATGGAATTATGCCTAATGTGATTAAAATGTTTGAGTTGGAATTGATATGGTAATACATTGTGCCAAATGTGAATTAGAAGGAGTGCTATAGTTTGAGTTGATATGAGCTAATGCCGAATGGATGTGAGATGTTAATGTGATCTTGTGATGGTTTATATATATATTGCCGATTATGAATTGAATCTTAAATCATTATATCTATGGTTACTTGTGCTAGCCGAATGTAAAGGAGATTATTGGATTATATTGGTAGTGTTTCATTGATGATTAAGTATATAGAAGATCATCTAATTTTGCATGAATGAGTAAGAAAATAATGTGTTAAATAAGTGTTGGCATGAACCACATATTCGAGTTATTCAGGCTTCGTGCCTAGCAAGCCTAGGGCCAGTGAATTGTAAACTAGGCTAATAGCCTAAAAAGTTGAGTGCTGTTGAGTTTATTCAAGCTTATGCCTAGCAGGTTTATTGCCGGTAAATGAATATCAGACCTTGAGTCTAGCAAGCCTTGTGCCGGTGTGTGTGATTTGGGCTTATGCCTAGCAGGTTTATACCGGTGAGTTAAATTATGTTATATCTATGTGCCTTATTACTGAAATGAAGAGTAAGTGAGTATTGTGCTTTAAATATTTCTTTGTTTGGTCATTAGATTAAGTAAATGTGCATTTACATGGATTTGCTATAATTGGTCATGAGCAAGCTAAGTAAAATCGGGATATACGACTATATGCATGCTTATAAGGAATTAACTTATATACGGCCATATTTGTTTACTTGGACTTGGTGTATTCGGTTATATGTATGTGTATAAATGAAATAATATCTTGGATTAAGTGTAAGTTTATCCCAAAAGGGAAGTTTTGGGTATAAGTGGAAAATCATAAAAGAGAATTTGTATATTAGGTTAGACTTACTTGTTAAAGATATTACTTACTTCTAATGGTACTTTTCGGTTAGAATAAATATATGAATGCTTATTGAGTTTGTTTATGTGCTTAAAACTTAGTAAGCTAGTCATGCTTACTTTGAATGTTTTATCTCTGTATTCTATAGACCTTGGAAGCCAGCTACAAGTTCGGGAGTCCTCAGTCAACTCATCACACTATCCACGGTTTTGGTATTAAATATTTTGGAACTCTATTTATGGCATGTATAGGTAGAACAAGCTTGTAAATATTACATCTTGAATGATTTGTATATATATTTTGAGCCATGCGAATATGGCCTATCACTTAGTTGTGTGCACTATAATGTTTAAGTAATACTAGTTGGTAATGGTAGTTATGTATGTGTGTTTAAATTTGTTAACAATGACATTGAATGGATCGGTGATAGTTGATATCTTTGATATGTATATTATATAACCCTATAGTATATATACAAATTCGGCTAAGGAAGTGATAAGTGACATAATGACTAGTAACTTTTGTTAATGGTGGTTAAATTATTTATAAGAATGTACATTATGGCTCATGATGTATTCGGCTTATAGTAGGCATCTATTTGAATGTGTTTCTTTAATAAAACATTTTATGATTTAATTGAGATATGAAATGTTTTCTGAATCATAGTTACTAAAGTATATCTGATTACTTAATTATTTTTATGCTCTATGGATTGCGATTAGATGATGTTAGGTAATACCTCGTGACCCTATTCCGGCTACAGTTATGGGTTAGGGGTGTTACATTTTATTGGTATCAAAGCTACAGTTTAGTCGATTCTAGGACTAACGTAGCGTGCGTGAGTCTAGCTATACATGCTATAATGTGATAATACGATAGTGTGATGACTTCTAACATTCGAAATTTTGTTTTTATATAGTAAATGGATCCCAATCGAGCTTTAGCTGATGACGTAGAGAGTGTAGCGCCTACTCCCGCGCAAGGGACAATGCCAGCTGATTCTCATCTGATCCCGGGTAATGAGGGAGAGGTCAGAAAAGCTTTCTTTAATATGATGAACAAATGGTTCAAAGAATTTGTACAAAATAATTTGGCTACACGACCACCTCCGCCCCTGAATAATCCACTCCCAATACCTGTGGTACCTCTAGTGATCGATCTGCTGAGATTGAATAAACCCCCAGTTGATAAAATTAAAAAATTCAGGGCCGAAGAGTTCAGAGCCATAGTTAGTGATGATGCTGAGCGAGCCGAGTTCTGGCTCGATAATACTATCCGCATATTCGATGAGCTATCATGTACACCCGACGAGTGTCTAAAATGTGTCGTGTCCCTGTTACGCGATGTTGCCTATCATTGGTGAAACACTTTGGTTTTAGTCGTGCCGAGAGAGCAGGTTACCTGGGAATTCTTTTTGACGGAGTTTTGTAAAAAGTAAATTAGCAAGAGGTTTATCGACCAGAAACGTAAAGAATTTCTCAAACTTAAACAGGGCCGAATGACAGATACTGAATATGAACGAGAATTAGTACGACTTAGCCGATATGCTCGGGAATGTATCTCGACCGAAGTGATCATGTGTAAATGCTTCTAAGACGGGTTGAATGAAAATATCAAATTATTGGTCGGCATACTTGAAATTAAAGAGTTCGTAGTACTTGTTGAGCGAGCTTGTAAAGCCAAAGAATTGGAAAAGGAAAAGAGAAAGGCTGATTTCAAAGCTAGAGACTCCCGTAAAAGATCCACAAGCAAAACATTTCAGTCATCCTCAAAGAAGTTTAGAGAAGATACTAGTCGATCTAAAGCTGATGTGAGCCATTCTAGACGAGATTGAGATCGACCTCCTGTTAGTTCGTGAGCTACTTCTGTTGCTAGTGTTGGCAACGTTCGACAGCAAAGAGCAGAGTGTAAGCATTGCGGTAAATGGCATACGAGAGATTGTAGATTGTGTGATCGCTCCTGTTTCAAATGTGGATCGGTGGATCATTTTATCCGTGAGTGTCCGATGCTAGCTGAGCAGAATACTGTTCAGAGCGCGCGGCCGAGTAATATGCCAGCATGGGGTAGACCACCTAGACATGTGGGTAATGCTAGTAGCAGTCAGAGAGGGACGAAAGATACAACTGTCTAATCCAAGGCTCGTGCTCCTGCCAGAGCCTATGCTATCCGCGCTTGTGAGGAAGCTTCATCTCCAAATGTTATCACTGGTATATTCACTCTTTACAATACTAGTGTAATTACTTTGATTGATCCCGGTTCGACTCATTCCTATGTGTGTGAAACATTAGTGTCCAGTAAGACTTTGCTTGTTGAGTCTACTGAGTTTGTGATTCGGGTATCGAACCCCCTGGGCCGGTTTGTGTTAGTCGACAAAGTGTGCAAGAAGTGTCCCTTGATAATTCGAGATTCATGTTTTCCGGCTGATTTGATGCTATTGCCATTTGACGAGTTTGATATCATCCTCGATATGGATTGATTAACTATGCACGATGCGGTGGTGAATTGCAAACTAAAGACCATTAATCTGCGATGTCAAAATGATGAGATTATTCGAATTCAGTCTACTAATTTAAACGGGTTACCGACAGTAATAGCTTCGATGTCGGCTCAGAAGTATACGCGAAAGGGTTGCGAAGCTTACTTCGCGTATGTTCTGGATAGTAAAGTATTTGAAAGAAAGCTCGAGACCGTGCCAGTTGTATGTGAGTAGCCGGATGTGTTTCCAGATGAATCACTGGGTTTGCCACCTGTTCGGGAGGTAGAGTTTGGTATAGAATTGGTACCTGGAATGGCTCCGATTTCGATAGCTCCGTATCAAATGGCACCGACCGAATTAAAAGAATTGAAAGCTCAGATGCAAGAGTTGACGGATAAAGGTTTTGCTCGACCGAGTTTCTCTCCCTAGGGCGCACCAGTGTTATTTGTGAAAAAGAAAGACGGGACTATGAGAATGTGCGTCGACTACCGACAGCTAAAAAAATTGACTATAAAGAATAAATATCTGTTGCCGGGAATTGATGATTTATTCGATCAGCTAAAGGGAGCTTCAGTGTTTTCGAAGATAGATTTGTGATCGGGTTATTATCAGTTGCGAGTTAGAGACTCGGATGTGCCTAAGATCGCTTTCCGAATGAGGTATGGACATTATGATTTCTTGGTGATGCCGTTTGGGCTCACTAATGCCCCTGTAGATTTCATGGATTTGATGAATCAGGTATTTAGACAGTATTTAGATCGGTTTGTAGTCGTATTTATAGATGACATTTTAATCTATTCACGCGACGAGACCAAGCATGCTGAACACTTGAGACTTGTCTTACAAATTCTGTGTGATAAATAGTTATACTCGAAGTTCAGTAAATGCGAGTTCTAGTTACGTAAAGTCAGTTTTCTGGGGCATGTTGTTTCAGCATCAGGTATCCGAGTTGATCCGAACAAAATTTCGGCCATACTTGATTAAAAGCCTCCGAGGAATGTTTCAGAACTTCGGAGCTTTTTGGGACTCGCTGGTTACTATAGACGGTTTGTGAAAGGCTTTTCGATGCTAGCGACGCCAATGACAAAGTTACTTTAGAAAGACATCAAGTTTGAATGGTCAGAAAAGTGTCAGAAAAGCTTTGATCAGTTGAAAGCCCTTTTGACCGAAGCTCTAGTATTAGCTCAACCAGAATCGGGTAAAGAATTTGTGATTTATAGTGATGCATCTCTGAATGGACTTGGCTGCGTTTTGATGCAAGAAGGTAAAGTTGTAGCTTATGCCTCGAGACAGTTAAAGCTTCATGAGAAAAACTATCCGATGCACGATCTTGAATTGGCTACTATTATTTTCGCTTTGAAGATTTGGCGCCACTATTTGTTCGGTGAAAAATGTCACATCTACTCTGATCACAGAAGTCTTAAATACTTGATGACTCAGAAGGATTTGAATTTGAGACAGCGACAATGGCTAGAATTACTCAAAGATTACGAACTTATGATTGATTATCATTTGAAAAAGGCTAATATGGTTGCTGATGCTTTAAGTCGAAAATCACTATTTGCTTTGCATGCGATGAATGCACATTTGGCTATATCCGTTGATGGTGCATTAATAGCTGAATTAAAAGCAAGACCATTACTTGTGCAACAGATTTGTGAAGCTTAGAAAGTTGATGATAATTTAGCTACAAAACGAGCTCAATGTGATTCAAAAGTTGATTCAGAGTTTCTGATTGATGTGAATGATTGTTTGAGATTCAGGAACCGGTTATGTGTTTCGAGGAATTCAGAGTTGTTACAAATGATTTTGAATGAAGCTTATAATAGCCAGACGTCTGTTCACCTGAGTAACACGAAAATGTATAACGATCTTAAACAACATTATTGGTGGCATGGTATGAAGCGAGACATTTCTGACTTTGTTTCAAAATGTTTAGTATGTCAGCAAGTGAAAGCCGAACATCAGGTGCCTTCGGGATTACTTCAGCCGATCATGATACCTGAGTGGAAATGAGACCTAGTCACGATGGATTTCATATCGGGTTTACCGTTGACATCGAGCAAGAAGGATGCAATTTGAGTTGTTGTTGATAGGTTGACAAAATCTGCTCACTTCATTCCGATCCATACAGATTACTCGCTCATAAACTAGCAAAATTGTATATTTCTCAGATAGTACGATTGCACGGAGTACCTGTTTCTATCATTTCAGATAGGGATCCGAGATTTACGTCGTGGTTTTGGAAGAAACTGCAAGATGTGCTAGGTACTAAACTACATTTTAGCATCGCTTTCCACCCCCAGACGGATGGTCAATCTGGGCGAGTCAACCAGATCATTGAAGAATGTTAAGATGCTGCATTCTTGAGTTTAGAGGTTCGTGGGATCGATACTTACCTTTGGTTGAATTTGCGTACAATAATAGTTTTCAGGCAAGTATTAAAATGGCACCCTACGATGCATTATACGGTCATAAATGCCGTACACCCTTATATTGGAATGAGCTCAGCGAAGGCAAGATTCACGGGGTTGATTTAGTTAAAGAAACAGAATAGAAAGTGAAAATGATCCGTGAAAGTTTGAAAGCAGCATCAGATCGTCAGAAATCGTATGCGGATTTGAAATGTAAAGATATAGAATTTCAAGTCGGCGATAAAGTGTTTTTGAAGGTTTCACCATGGAAGAAAGTACTCAGATTCGATCGTAAAGGGAAGTTAAGTCCGAGATTCATAGGGCCATTTGAGATTATCAAACGTATTGGACCAGTTGCGTATAGATTATTGTTGCCACCGAACTAGAGAAAATCCACAATGTCTTTCACGTTTCGATGCTTCACCGGTATAGATCTGATCCTTCACACATGATTAGTCTGTCTGAGATTAAGATTCAATTTGATTTGAGTTATAAGCAGGAACCTGTTCACATTCTAGCTCACGAGGTGCAAGAATTGCGAAATAAGAAAATCTCGTTGGTGAAAGTATTATGGCAGAAACACAGGGTTGAAGAAGCAACTTGGGAGCTCGAGAGGTCGATGAGAGAATGTTATCCCTATCTTTTTATCGGTATGATTTTCGGGGATGAAAATCCCAAAAGGGGAGAGTTGTGACAGCTCGAATTTGGCCCTAATCGGAACGGTGGTTTCGGGACCATGAATCTGAGTCGAAAAAATATTTAAAATCATTCTTTGTGTTTTGAATGTGTGTACTTATGTGTGTTAAAGTTTTGCATTTAAATTTCGAGGTTTGGGTGCTTGATTATTAAAAAAAAGATTAAATTGCATTGATTGAATTATATGCATGCTTTTATGAAAATGCTAAAATGCCATGTTTTTCTAGTGTTGGGGTTTTAAATGGCCAATCTGCCATTTATTTAAATACTTTGGACAGGTGAATATAGAAATTTAAGGTGAAATTGTGATTGATTATGAGTAAGAAGTACTTATATAACAAATAGACCTTTAAATTAGGTGAGTGCCAAATTATGGTATTATTGAATGAGGAGGTTCTAAGATGAAATTACCTATAAGTTTATGTGTTGACTTATACGGCCATTAGTTAGTAAAAATGAAACAAGTTCATGAGGGATAGTAAAGTAATTTACTAATTAAGACATATTTTTAACTAAAAGAAACATGAAACCATTTACATGTCTATCTTTCAAAGCCGAAAATAAGCAAAGTAAAGGAAGATAAAAGCTCCTCATATTCGGCCCTAAATTAGTTCAATTAAGGTATGTTTTCATGTTAAATTTTGTTAGATTTTGCATTTCTAAGGTATTTGTTAAGTTATGCATCTAGCCCATGGTTCAATTTTAGTGATTGATGAGAAAGTTGCATTCGATCATGGGTGAAAAAGGGGTATAAATTGACATTTGATGTTGGAAATGAAATTTAGATGGAAGTTGAACAAATTTTGTATAAGTATTTCATGTGGTTTTAACAAATGGGGTTAAATTTTTTTTATTTGATAATGTGAGTGGCGAAATTGTTGAATAATGAAATAGAGAGACTAAATTATGAAACTTTACAAATGGGAGGACTTGTATTGAATTAGGAAGAATTCGGCTTAAGGGTATTAAGAGAGAAAAATTCGATTGTTTACTTATTATAATTTTTGGGTTGAAATGCTAAAGTGGGATTTGTAAAGGGGTTGTTTAATAATTAGCATATTTGTGTAATTTTGAATGTTAATGATATGATTAATTGATTTAAAAAAATTCAAATTATTGTCATTTTAGCTCATGAACATAAGAGCTCGGAGTTGGACTGAGGGAAAACAAAGTTACCTGAGTAGTCGTTCTACCGAGTGCTTTTAACCAAAGTAAGTCCTTAAGCTATGTTTTGTACTAAAATTGAATAAATGTTAAATATAAGAGCTAAATTAAATTATTAGAAATTTATTTCTCATTGCCGGATATTATTCTTGAATATTTGAGTTGTGGTGACTATTATATTGAGTAATTACCATTGTGGATGTAGAATGATAAAATGATTGATTTTTTTTAAATATGGAATTATACCTAATGTGATTAAAATGTTTGAGTTGGAATTGATATGGCAATACATTGTGCCGAATGTGAATTAGAAGGAGTGTTACAGTTTGAGTTGATATGAGCTAATGCCGAATGGATGTGAGATGTTAATGTGATCTTGTGATGGTTTATATATATGTTGCCGATTATGAATTGAATCTTATATCATTATATCTATGGTTACTTGTGCTAGCCGAATGTAAAGGAGATTATTGGATTATATGGGTAGTGTTTCATTGATGATTAAGTACATGGAAGATCATCTAATTTTGCATGAATGAGTAAGAAAATAATGTGTTAAATAAGTGTTGGCGTGAACCACATATTCGAGTTATTCAGGCTTCGTGCCTAGCAGGCTTAGGACCGGTGAATTGTAAACTAGGCTAATAGCCTAACAAGTTGAGTGCTGTTGAGTTTATTCGGGCTTATGCCTAGTTGGTTTATTGCTGGTGAATGCATATCGGACCTTGAGTCTAGCAGGCCTTGTGCCGGTGTGTGTGAATCGGGCCTATACCTAGCAGGTTCATAACGGTGAGTTAAATTATGTTATATCTATATGCCTTATTACCGAAATGAAGAGTAAGTGAGTATTGTGCTTTAAATATTTCTTTGTTTGGTCATTGGAGTAAGTAAATGTGCATTTACATGGATTTGCTATAATTGGTCATGAGCAAGATAAGGAAAATCAGGATATATGACTATATGCATGCCTATACGGAATTAACTTATATACGGTCATATTTGTTTACTTGGACTTGGTGTATTCAGTTATATGTATGTGTATAAATGAATTAATATCTTGTTATCTAAAGAAACGACAAAAAGTAAATTGGGAAATTGCTTTTGGGAAAACTGATTGATGAGGGCAATACCTAAGGAAGAATCCACCTAGACTTCACTTGTTATCTAACTCTAAACTAGACGGTTTCTTCATTTGACTTGATCCGTAGAGATCCCTAAATTATGTTAATACCTCCGTCGAGGATAAAAACAACTAATCCTAGGTTGATTAATTGAAATCTCTTTCTAGTTAAAACCCTAGTCTTGCATTAACTCGATCTATGGCTCCCCATATTAGATTTGACTCTAATCCAGCAGATTTTCGTTGTCTTATGTCTAGGATTGCAATCAACTCTGCTTAATTGTGTTGGATCTACTTCTATACAGGGACTTTTGCCCCTCTATATAAGCTTATTCGACTTAAATTAATATCCCAGAAATATCAATTCAAGAGTTAAAAACACAATTAAGAACAAATCAAATATTTATCATATAGTTCAAATAACAATAAGAAGATTCATCTTAGGTTTCATCCCCTTAGATATTTGGGGTTTTAGTTCATAATTATAAAAAGAAGCATCTCAGAATAAATAAAATAACAAAACATAAGAAAACCCAAAATTCCTGAAAGGATAGAAGGGAGATCTTCTGTCTTGATGTAGATCCTGGCTTCTGAGATGGATCAATCGACTTTCCTTCAAGTAATTCCCTGCCTTTGACTCCCCGTTTTGGTGGGAATAATGTCCTCAGCACTCTCCTTCTTTGTAGTTGCCTCTTAGGGTCTTTATATAAAGTTTAGAATGTCTTTCTTAGCCCCTAAGTAACCTTTTCCGAGTGAAATTGAACATTCTCATGACAGGGACACGCCCGTGTGCCACGCCCGTGTAAGTCGATGTGGGGGTCGTGCTCGAGCCTGTTAGAGTGGCACGGGCATGTGGGTTGCCCGCGTGAATCGATTCTAGGTCGTGCTTGAGCCTATTTATATGGCACGGTCGTTTGACACACCCATGTGGTGAACTTCCAGGCCGTGTTGATTTCTTGCTTTAGCCCATTTTCTCCGTTTTTGGCTCGTTTCTTGTTCTTTTCACTCCCCTAAGCTCACCTGAGTATAAAATATGAAATTAAAGGTTTAGGAGCATCAAATTCCACAAATCAAGGAATAATTCATCCATAAATGTGCTAAGCATGAGGTAAAACCATGTATTATTTACAGTTTATGAAATACCCCCACACTTAAGCCTTTACTTGTCCTGAAGCAAAATCTCAACTTACAATTAAAAGTCATTCTTGTTAACTTATAACCCTTATCAATAATGTTTCAAACCAATCCACAAGTAATCATACATTGAAAATTCAACCAAAAGAAAATTAAAGTCTTAAACACTTTAAGTTGAGAATTTTATCACAAAAACATAGGGTTTCTTCCTTCTCCTTAGTAGTTACCTTTTAATTCAAAATCAAAATGAGTTGGCATCCTCACTAAATATTCACTCTATCCACTCAAAGTGTTTAGGGTTCAAAAATTTAAGCACTCATTAGTCAATCTGAAAAGCTATTACCATAAGCTTGCAAGAAAATCAAATCTTCACCACTATGTATTGATATGACACATCGATCAAAAGGCCTTTAAATGGTTGTAATGGGGCTTTGGTTAGGGGTGTGGTCACAAGCTGAAAAAGATGGTTAGAATCGAGATTGAATTGAAAAATCATCTAACTAGAAAAACCTCTATCATTGAAACATATTCCTAGAATAAAGCCTTTTTGATGACATTGTTTTGGATTCGGAAGCTTATAATAGAAATATGCAAAAATATTGAATTACAACTAAAATATGAATTACAACTGAATTAACTGTATATACACTTTTTTTAAGAACAAATCAAATAATAAATTTTATGAATTTGAAAAGGAAAACAAAGCTAGAAAATTATTCAACTTAAATCTCGACAAAAATAAGGATCAAAATAATTGAAGGGAATTCAACAAAAGTGGGTTATAGGTTAATATTGAGGGTAAGTCAAGGAATGGGTTGTTAGGCTCAATGGGATTCACTAGGGATTAATTTATTAAGGTAGGCTTTTATGGAGTAAGTGGTTAAACCTAGTTGCCTTTATCATTTCGGTATATCAAATCAATGATGTGGTCTCGACATGTATAATCGAAGCAAGTTCCAGAATAACAAATCAGTATTGACTCACTCAAAGCAACAATAAAAGTGAGCACGAAAGGATGTATGCTTAAAAGGCTCAAAAATCTCACCAGAATTATGGCTTTTGATGTCAATCCTGCGAATTTCAAATTTCAAGATAACACTTAAAATTGGGGAAAACAACCTAGAAAAATTGTAAATTCTCAAAAATTTCAACTTATCATGCTTGATTCCCCAGTGTCTTAAAGTTTGAATAATCAAAGCATAAGTACCTATGTCTTAATTCTCAACATATCAATAAAAATCATAAATCAATCAGAATTCATTTCAATAGGGGATTTGAGAATAATGCAGAGAGTGAAAGTGAGAATTCAAAATTTGAGAACAATGCAACAAGTTAGTGATAAAAATTTTTAGGGGTTTCAAAGATAATACAAAGAATGAAAGTGAGTTCCCCCCCACACTTAAGATGTACATTACCCTCAATGTACAAAGATACATTAGTAGTAATAGAAGCATAAAATCATAAGTTAGGGAGAAAAGTGAAACTCTCTGAATATTGGATGAATTCCTTGAGTAGTTAAAGCTGATTTTAAGA
Organism: Gossypium stocksii; assembly: GCA_020496765.1. Classification (NCBI taxonomy): domain Eukaryota; kingdom Viridiplantae; phylum Streptophyta; class Magnoliopsida; order Malvales; family Malvaceae; genus Gossypium; species Gossypium stocksii. The sequence goes on from CM035629.1 coordinate 86,311,021, forward strand.
AAGGGCTATTTGGAGTTCGTGATTCCGGGTGATTGAAGAGAATAGCACAACTATGTGTAAAATTCAGGTATTACTCAATAAAAATTAGAGTGCAAAAATAAAAGGAAAAAAAAGGAATATAAAATAAAGGAAATGAAAATTGAAATTAAATAATAGGGAATTAGTCCCACGACTATGGCGCATGCCCGTGTACCCTTGGGTGGGCCCGTGTGTTTTGTGAACTTTTTGGTGTGACCACAGTTGGTCGGCACAGGCATGTCCTACGCCCGTGTTGATTTCTCAAGATTGGCCATGGCCATCTCGTACGGTCGTGGCTAGTTGTCGTAGCACGTGTGTTGGGGAAATCTTACCCTGCTCATACACAGCCATATCTCACAGCCGTGTCTTTGCCCATGGTGTTCACATGGCTTTAGGCATGCCCGTGGGCCTAGCTATGTGGCATGAAAACCTACATTTGAAGGCTTAGTTGATGTATTAAAGAGTTTAAATAAAAGAACTTAACCATGTCAGTGCTTGGGTTTATTCCTGAGAAGTGCTTGTTTATAGTCTAAGCTCGACTTTTCTCAAGCTTGCTTGGTGACGGTGGTTTGAAGAGTTGAAACTCTTCTATCCTGCTTTCAATTTCATTATCAACATAAAGTTTGAGTCGAGTATGATTTACCTTGAAATTGCCGAGGGTCTTGTGTGCTATCTCGACTGTACTATAAGGAAAGATTTTCATTACCGTGAAGGGAGGTATGTCACTTGCATGAAGTTTTGCATTCGAAATTCGAGGATCTTCCTCCTCTAGGAATACCTTATCCCCTACCTTAAATTGATTCATTTTTACCTTAGGGTCGTCTTGGTGATGCTCTGGGTTGGTGCGGCATATTTTGGGCTTTTCTTGTTGATAGTTCAGCCACTCATCTAGTTCCTCAATCTGGAGCATTCGTTTTTCATGTACGTTTCCCTTGGATGGACTCGTCTGTGGTTGGGTCGCCCTTATGTGAAGTGTATCCTGCGAAGAAGGTTGGACAGTGAGATCATTCTTATTACAAGGACTTGTAACAATATTTTTATCATCAATAATCTTATTCAAGTTTCGAGCTTGTAAAGTAACTTTGTCATCACCTACACGAAGTGTAAGCTCGCCTGTGGCTACATCAATTATTGTTCTAGCAGTTGCTAAAAAGGGTCACCCTAATATTAAGGGTACATTGCTATCCTTATCCATGTCTAGAACAACAAAGTTTACTAGGAATATAAATTTATCAATTTTGACAAGCACATCTTCAATTATGCCCTTAGGAAATCTAATGGTTTTATCAGCCAATTGGATGCTCGTCTTAGTTTGTTTAGGTTTCCCAAGACCTAGTTGTTTAAACAATTTATAAGGCATTACATTAATACTAGACCCTAAATCAGCTAAAGCATTTTTGACATCTAAACTACCAAGTAAACAAGGAATGGTAAAACTCCCTAGATCTTTTAGTTTGTTAGGTAGCTTATTCTGTAAAATAGCTAAGCACACTGCATTCAGTTCCACATGCGATGTCTCATCTAGCTTTCGTTTATTCGTCAGTAGCTCTCTTAAAAACTTAACGGCGTTTGGCATCTTGGAAAGAGCTTCAATAAATGGTGAGTTAATATGTAATTTCTTTAAAAGTTTAAGGAATTTACCGAATTGTTCATCTGTGTGGTCTTTCCTTAGCGCATTTGGGTATAGGATACGAGGCTTATACTCTTTGATAATTGCTTCTTTGGAACTTACCTCATCTTTACCTTTACTTACCATAGTCTCCTTACATGGCTCTAAGTTGGTTTTGGTTAACCCTTCCTTATTATTGTATCCACGGCATTAAGTTGCTCCTTAGGGTTAGTCTCGGTGTTGCTTGGTAACCCACCTTGTGGTCTTTTAGAAATTAGCTTAGCGAGCTGGCCTATTTGAGTTTCGAGTCCTTGAATGGATGCTTACTAGTTCTTCAGTGCCGTCTCAGTGTTCTGGAAATGGGTTTCTGACACGGTGATAAATTTTGTAAGCATCTCCTCAAGGTTAGGCTTTTTCTCTTGTTGGAACGGTGGCTGTTGAAATCGCAGAGGATGTGGTTGCCTTTGATTTCCTTGCCCTCCCCATGAGAAATTTGGGTGGTTCCTCCAACCTGCATTTTAAGTATTACTATAAGGGTTATTTTGGGATCTAGAATCATTACCCATATAGTTGGCTTGCTCAATTTCCACGCCATATCCAGAGTTGGGATTTTCATAATAGCTCATGTTTCCTTGAATTGAGTCACACTGCATCACTGGGTGTACCTGCGTAGAACCAACAAAATTCTCAATCGTTTTATTAGGGAGTTCTACCTGATTAGAAAGCATGGTGACTGCATCAATATTAAAAACTCCGGTAGCTTTTTGTGGCTTTATTCTCATAACTGGCCACTGATAGTTATTCAGTGACATCTCTTCTATAAACTCGTAAGCTACCTCTGGTGTTTTGTTGTTGATTGTTCCACCGGTGGCTGCATCGATCATTTGTCTCGTCAAAGGATTCAAACCGTTGTGAAAGGTTTGAACTTGTAACCACAGAGGTAACCCATGGTGAGGGCACCTTCTCAATAAATCCTTGTATCTCTCCCAAGATTCGTAAAGTGTTTCTAAATCCATCTGCACAAAAGAAGAGATATCATTCATTAATTTCGCTGTTTTAGCCGACGAAAAATATTTGAGAAAAACTTTTTCATTCATTTGTTCCCATGTAGTGATAAACCCTCGTGGTAAAGAATTTAACCACTGTTTAGCTTTATTTCTTAAAGAGAATGGGAATAACCAAAGACGAATGGCATCATCAGAAATGCCATTTATTTTAAATGTGTTGTAGAATTCCAAGGAATTGGCTAAATAAGCGTTAAGACCCTCATCCTACAAACCATCAAACTGAACAAACTGTTGTATCATCTTAATAGTGTTAGGTTTCAGCTCAAAATTATTTGCAGCAATAGTAGGCCTAGCAATACTAGATTCAGTACCAGCCAAATTAGGTTTAGCCAAATTAGGTTTATCCACACCCCTAACTTAAGCCCCGTTACAACCCTTTAAAGACCTTTTGATTTGTGTATCATCTCAATTTATAGTGGTGGAGATTTAATTTTCATGCAAGCCTATGGTAATAAATTTTCATGATTGACTATTGAGAGCTTATTTTAAACCTTAAACACTTTGAGTGGTTTGAGTGAATCTTTAGTGAGAATGTCAACCCTTGTTAGTTTTAAATTAAAGATAATTACTTAGATAAGGGAAATACTTATGTTTTCATGATAAAATACTCGACTTGGATTGTTTGAGACTTTAATGTTCTTTTAGTTGAATTCTCAATGTATGATTACTTGTGAATTATTTTGAAACATTATTGATGAGGATTATAAGTTGAGAAGAATTAATTTTAATTGTGAGTTTAGGATTTTGCATGAGGACAAGCAAATGCTTAAGTGTGGGGATATTTGATAAACCATAAATGTAACATATTTTAATCCCATGCTTGGCATACTTTTGGATGATTTATTATATAATTTAGTAAATTTGATGCTCCGAATCATTTAAAATTACGTTTTTATACTTAGGTGAGCATAGGAAAGCGAAAGGAGCAAGAAACGGGCAAAAATGGGCAAAATGGGCTATTTCAGTATTTCACACGGCCTAAGCACTTCTGTATGGACATACCACATGCCCGTGTGAGACACACAGGCTGGCACACGCCCGTGTGTCAAGGCCGTGTCGACTTAGAACCATATTAGTATTGCACACAGCCTAAACCTTCTCACACAGGCTAGTCACACGCCCGTGTTCCTGTCAAGCCTTGCTTCATTTTCACGCGGAAAATGCTAATTTCTAGGTATTTTGAGCATTCCAAAGTCTATAAAAACATACTAGGAGAGGATCAAAGGGACACATAGAGTTGAAAATAGAAATTACTCGAAGAACGCCATTTCAATCATCTCGAAAGTAGGATCTCATTCAAGACTGAATATCTCCATTCAATTTCTCTCAAAATTTTTGGGTTTCTTTATGTTTTGTTGTTTTCTCAATTTTGAGATATTTTCCTTTATGAATATGAACTAAATCCCCTAGATACCTAAGGGGGATGAAACCTAAGATGGATCTTATTATTTTCTGAATTATATGATAAATACTTGTTCTTGTTCTTAATTACGTGTTCTTAATTCTTGCTTTAATATTTCAGGATATTAATTCAAGTTTGATGTTCTTATTTAGTGGAGCAAAAGTCCTTATTTAAGAGTAGATCCAACATAATTAAGCAGAGTTGATTGCAATCCTAGAGATAGGACAACATAAATCTGCTGGATTAGAGTCAAATCTAATAAGGGAATCCATAGATCGAGTTAATGCGACAATAGGGGTTTTAATTAGAAAGAGATTTCAATTAATCAACCTAGGGTCAGTTTTTTTTAGTCTCAAGAGAGATAATAACATAAATTAGGGATTTTTATGGATCAAGTCAAGTTAATAAATCGTCTAATTCATGGTCAGAATAATAAGTGAAGTCTAGGTGGATTCTTCATTGGGTATTGCCTTTCTCATCGGTTTTCTAAAAGTATTTTCCCAATTCACTCTCTGTTGCGTTCTTAGTTAGTTAACGAGTATAGTTAATTTTAGTTTAAACAAATCCCTTAAATTTTTAGGCTAGATAATAAAAAGATAGTTAATACTAGTACTTTTAGTCCTCGTGGATACGATATTCTAGTCTCACCATAGCTATACTACTGTTCAATAGGTGCACTTGCCTTTATCGTGATCTTAGTTAGTTTTGGAGACACATCAATTCACTTTGTAAAAGTTGTTTATCTATCAAAAACTTTTCATTTTCTACCATAAATTTCAAATTTTCAGCATATTCATCCATGGCAAATCTTCTATACTTTGATAACTTTTCAAATTAATCCCCAATATAGATAGATTAAGCTATCTTGATCTCAAAAATATAAAAATTACTAAAAATGGAGCAAAAATTCTTACCCAATTAAACCAAGAAAGCTTGCTTGAATGCTTTTCTCTTTCCTAGGGTTTCCATATCTTAAATTGGGGAAGATGATATAAAATAAGATGATATTTTCTATTGTCATCTTTTAATTTTTTTAGTTTCCAATTTAGTCATTGCCCTTTTTTAATTTTTCCATGGATGATTCATCAAAAATATCTACTACCTTTTCTTTAATGGTCTAATTACCATATAAGGACTTCAAGTTTTGAATTCCATAGCTATTTGGAACTTATAGCTACTAGAATCCAACTTTTTCGTTTTATGCAATTTGGTCCTTTCCTTAATTAAACACAAAATCGGTAAAATTTTCTTATTAGAATTTTCATACGTCTTTCTTATCAAAATGTAGGCCATGCAATAGTATTAAAATGAATTTTATTTTTGGCTCGGATTTGTGGTCCCGAAATAGTTGTTCCAATTTCATTGAAAATGAGTTGTTACAACTCTCTCCTTTAAGAATTTTCATCCTCGAAAATCTTACCAGTGAAAAGGTTTGGATATTGCTTTCTCATTGTTTCCTCCAATTCCTAGGTAGCTTTCTCTATTACGTGTCATTGCCAAAGAACTTTCACTAGAGCTACCTTTTTATTTTTTAACTTTTTCATCTCCCGTGCTAGGATTTTAATCGGTTCCTCACTATAGGTCATATCAGGATGAATTTCAACCTCTGTTGGAGAGATAACATGTGAAGGGTCTAAGTGATACTGTCATAACATGACACATGAAAAACATTATGAATTTTGTCAACAGCTGGTGGTAATGCCAATCGGTACACAACAGGCCCGATTCTTTGAATAACCTCATACGGTCCAGTAAACCGCGGACTCAAGTTACCTTTACGGCCGAACTGAAGAACTTTCTTACAAGGCAAAACTTTTAAGAATGCTTTGTCACTAACCTGAAATTCTATTTCCTTTCGTTTAAGATTAGCATAAGACTTTAGACGATCAGAGGCTACTTTCAAGCTATCCCAAATCACCTTCACCTTTTCTTTAGTCTCACGAATCAAATCAACTCCGTGTATCTTTTTCTCATTAAGTTCAGTCCAATACAATGGAGTTCTACATTTACGACCATACAGAGCCTCATATGGTGCCATTCTAATGCTGGACTGATAACTGTTATTATAAGGAAATTCAACTAAGGGTAGATATTTTTCCCAGTTACCTTCAAATTCTAGCACACAACACCGAAGCATATACTCTAAAGCTGTATAACACATTTGGACTGTTCATCAGTTTGAGGATGGAATGCAGTGCTAAAATACAATTGAGTACCCAAAGCTTCTTGCATCTTATTCCAAAATCGAGACATAAATCAAGGATATCTATCTGAAATAATGGAGATAGGTACTCCATGTAATCTAACAATCTCAGACACATATAATTCAGCCAATCTATCCAAAGAGAAATCTATATGTACCGGAATAAAGTGTGTAGAGTTTGTTAGTCGATCAGCGATTACCCAAATGGCATCTATCATTTTCGAAGATAGGGGCAATCTTGACACAAAGTCTATAGTAATTCTTTCCCATTTCCATTCTGGTATCATAACTGGCTGTAATAATCCTGAAGGCACTTGATGTTCAACTTTAACCTGTTGACATATCAAGCATTTAGATACAAATTTAGAAATACCCCGTTTCATTCCCGACCATCAGTACATCTTTTTCAAATCATTATATATTTTGTTACTCCCTAGATTCACATAATAGTACTACTATGAGCTTCATGCAAAATTTTTTATATAAGCTTTGAATTTCTTGGTACACATACTCTACCTCTGAATAACAAACAATCATCAGACCCAATCTGAAATTCTGAATTAGAAGTTGATTCACTCTGCATTCGTTTTGCTTGTAACTCACTATCATCTTTCTGAACCTTACAGATTGGCTGATGAAATACCGGTTTAGCTTTTAACTCAACTATGATTGAACTACCATCAGATAAAGTCAACTGAGTATTCAATGCTCACAAAGCAAACAGTGACTTTTTGTTGAAAGCATCTGCTACCACATTGACTTTCCCTTGATCATAATCTATAACTAGATCATAATCTTTCAATAGTTCAAGCCACCTGCGTTGCCTCAAGTTCAAATCTTTTTGTGACATCAAATATTTTAAACTTTTGTGATCAGTAAAGATATGACATTTTTCACCAAACAGATAATGTTGCCATATTTTCAATGCAAAAATAATGGCTACCAACTTCAAATCATGTATTAGGTAATTATTGTCATGTGCCTTAAGCTGTCTAGAAGCATAGGCTACTACTTTACCTTCTTGCATCAAGACACAACCTAAACCATTTAAAGATGCATCACTGTAAATCACATAGTCCTTACTCGATTTAGGCTGTACTAACACATGTGCTTCAATCAACAAAGCTTTCAATCTATGAAAACTTTGCTGACATTCATCAAAACACTCGAATTTTAAAACTTTTTGCAACAACGAGTTATCAAAGAAGCTATCATCGAGAACCCTTCTACAAATCTCCAATAGTATCCAGCTAATCCCAGAAAACTTCTTACTTCAGATACATTTTTCGGTGGCTTTCAATTAGCAATAGCTGAGATTTTACTCAGATCTACCCTAATACCTTCTACAGACACTATATGCCCAAGGAAACCGACTTCCTGTAGCCAAAATTCACATTTACTGAATTTGGCATATAGTTGTTTCTCACGCAAAGTTTGTAGCACAATTCTCAAATGATCAACATGTTTTTTTCATCCCGAGAATATACCAAAATATCATCAATAAACATCACCACAAACTTGTCTAGATATGGTCTGAAAATTCTGTTCATCAGATCCGTAAATACCGTTGGTGCATTTTTCAAACCAAACGACATCACAAGGAACTCATTATGTCCATACTTGGTTCTAAAAGCTATCTTTGGTACATCTGATTCTTTTACCCATAACTGATAATAACCAGAGTGAAGATTAATCTTCAAAAATACAGTGACACCTTTCAACTGATCAAATAGATCTTCAATTTGAGGTAGTGGATACTTGTTCTTAATTCTGACTTTGTTGAGCTGTCTGTAATCAATACATAACCTCAGTGATCCATCTCTCTACTTTACAAACAAAACCAGCGCACCCTAAGGTGAAGAACTAAGTTGAGCAAAACTTCTGTTAGTTAGTTCTTGCAACTGTGCTTTCAACTCTTTTAATTCTGTCGGAGCCATTTTGTAGGGTGCTATAGATATAGGAGTTGTTCCCGAAACAAGGTTTATAGAAAATTCCACCACTCTGACCGACTGTAATCTGGGTAATTCCTTTGGAAATACATCAGGAAACTTACAAACAACTATCACTGTCCTGGTCTTAGATTCAAGCACTTTAGTATCTAACACATAGGCAAGGTAGGCATCATACCCTTTTCTGATATATCTCTGTGCTGTCATGGCTAATATTACACTAGAGAATCCATCCAGTTTATCAGATTCAACATGAAATAATTCACCATTCTAACATTTTAACACAGTGTACTTCTATTTACAATTTACCACTGCATCATGTTGGGTTAGCCAGTCTATTCCCAAAATTTTATTGAATTTATCAAAAGGCAGTCGCTTCAAATAAGCCGAGAAACAATAACCCCTTACCATCAACGGACAGTTTTTACAAACTTTATCCACCGTAACATACTGGCCCAGAGGGTTTGAAACTTGAACCACAAATTCAGTGAATTCAACAGGTACATTTTTAAAAGATATTAAATTCGTGCATATGTATGAATGTGTTGAACCAGGATCAATCAAAGCAGTAATATCAGTATCAAGACGAGAAAAAGTACCTGTAATAACATCAGGTATAGAAGCATCCTCTCTTGCATGTATAACATATGCCCTAGCCGGTGCTCATGTTTCAGATTTAACTGTTAAATCTTTTGTTACACCTTTGCCACCACTAACATTTTTTGAGTAACGAGGTAGTCTACCTCTCGAGGCGGGATTACTCGGCTTCGAAGTTTGATCAGTATCTTTTTCAATCCTTTACAGACAATCTTTAAGAAAATGGTCAAGAAAACCACATCTATAGCAAGCTCCACTTCTCATATGACATTCCCCAAAATGAAATTTACTACAATGTTTTCATTTCAGTTTGGGGTTACCAACACTTCCAACACTTTTTACAGATGGAGAAGAAGATTTTGGGTTAAGCATCAAGAGCTTTACTCTTTTCCAGAATATCCCACAGATGCGGTAAAACGATTATGGTACTTCTTTGATTTCTTTGAAGTAGATGCTTGTGACTTCCCCATAAATCTTTTACTAGAAATTCGGGCTTCTTTATCTGCTTGTCTCTTTTCTTTGCTTACTTCCTCAACTTTGTGTGCCCAATGAGCCAGTACTACAAATTATCTTAATTCAAGAATTCCTATCAATAGCTTAATATCTTCATTTAATCCTTCTTCAAAATGTTTACACATATCAGCCTCAGTAGGGACCCATTCTCTGGCATACTTGCTTAACCGAACAAATTCCCGCTCGTATTTGAATACAGCCATGTTTCCCTGTTTAAGCTTTAGAAATTTTTTCTTGTTCTAATCCAGAAATATTTACCTAATATACTTCTTTTTGAATTCTGTTTGGAAAAACTTCCATGTAACATTTTCCCTTGGCACAATAGAAATCAAAGTATTCCACCACTGATAAGCCGAGTCTTTTAGTAATTATATTACGCATTTCAAGCATTCGACTGATGTACATAATAATTCATCTAGAACCCTAATAGTATTTTCTAGTCAAAATCCAGCCCTTTCCAGATCATCATCAACAATAGCTCAGAATTCTTCTACCCTATATTTTCAAATTTTATCAACTGGAGGCTTACCAGTTCTAATTAGTTCAGTACCTTGTGACACATCAGGAACCGGTTGAGGAACAGGAGGGGGAGGTTGTTGAACAGTAGGATTTGCTCTCAAATCTTCAATGAACCACTCGTTCATCATTTGAAAGATGGCTTCTTTTGTCTCCTCACGTTGACCATCAGATACGGGCCTTTTACTGCTACTAGATGCAGCTCTTCGTACAGAAGCTTGAGCAGTGCTTTCAGCTTCCTCGGATTCAGCTCTAGCTTGGTTGGAAGACATTACTATATGAAAAACACATTTAAAACGGTCAGAAGATATCACATAATCACAATTTATATAATGGCATGTATAGCTAGACTCGTATTTCACCACATTAGTCCAAGAATCGACTAAACCATAACTCTTATACAAACAAATGTAACACTTCTAACCCGTATCCGTTGCCAAAATAGGGTTACGAAGCATTACCAGAAATTACGAAATGAACATAGACATTATATATTATTTTATCATTCATGTTAGAAATTTATTATAAAGTCCTTTTTTGGGCCTTTGAGGCTCAAATCATACATTAGAACAAGTCGAGACTAAATCGAGGACTCAGAGAATTTTATGCAAAATTTCAAAAAAATTTTCTAACTGCAGGGGTCACACGCCCTAGTGATCAGGCCGTGTGGCATATAAGGTAGGGCAGACGCCTGTGTCCCTAACCTATGTAACTCTCTGACTTGTAATTTAATTAAGTGCATGGGTCATACAGCCAAGTCACAAGCCCGTGTGGACAATTTAATTTTTGGGAATTAAGTGCATGTTTCACACGGCCAAGACACACGCCCATGTTCTAGGCCATATGTTTCATATGGCTGAGACACACGCCCGTGTCTCTACCCGTGCTCCCAATTCTAAGCATTCTATTTCTCAATTTTAAGATGCAAGGGACACACGATCAAACTACATGCCCATATTACAGGCTGTGTGTCACACACGGTCAAGACACACGCCTGTGTGTCTACCCGTGTGGATAAAATAAGGTCATTTCCTTGCCTTGTTTCTTACCCAAATTTGCCAAAAACCTACACCAATACTTGCAATCATATGCCAACCAATTCAAGCATTATAACCAAGTCAACTCTATCATCTAGCATGATGTATCAGCACTTGCATTCATGTATTTCCAATACTTAACTTTTTTATCAACCATTTCCAACACTTGTTAAACATGTTAACCCCTTATATAAATACATCAAAGTATATTAAACATTAGCCATTCCAATGGCTAATTACAACGAAAACATTTTAACGTATGAACTATTTAACATATACATGTCATTATATCAAAATAAGTTTACTATTTAGACCAAAACGAACTGGTGGATAGTGTGAAGATGCTCCGACCAATCTCCAACCCTTGCGAGCTTTTGAGCACTATAAAACAGAGAAAATAAAACCTAATAAGCATTCAATGCTTAGTAAGTTCGTATAACAGGAATTAAACTTATAAAGTTATATTCATTTAGACAAGCATAATAATAACATGCTTTCTAACAATTTGGCAAAATTTGCCTAATCACAACCACTCAAATAAGCAAGTTAGTCACATATTTCTCATGTACAACAATTAAACATGGATGAGCTCATCATACTACAAACTTTTAGGTATTTCAAAAGCATTTGATATATAATTCTTTTAATCTCATAGTTTCTCATCAGGAATTTATTCCATTGAATTATAGAAATATTGATGGATACTTAGGTAGTATACGCAAGGTATACAAATCAGTAATCCATCAATTCATGTTTCGGGGTACCCATTAGGAACAAAATTAGGGAGCACATTCTCTAGCCACATATATCGAGATCCTCAAATGAGCCATGTAACAGGATGCTTATTCGGGCTAAACAGAAATACTTATAAGAGCTATAAACAAGAACTTCACAAAGAACTTTTTAACCAAAAGCTCATGGTGAGCCTATTAGGGATGCTCATAAAGAGCCATGTAATAGGAGCTCCGGATGGCCACATATTAGGGAGTTCAAGTGAGCACTAACAGGACGCTCATATAGAGCTGCGTTTGTGTCTATAACATATACGATATCACAACTAACCGTATAACAGGACGCTCACACGGAGCTCCGTTTGTGTCTGCAACATATGTAGGATCACAACCAATCAAATCATGTAACAGGACGCTCACAACGAGCTACGGTAGTGCACAACACATGCATAATTACTACCGATCAGGATGCTTGCAAGAACTATATAACAGGATGCTTGAGAAGGTTTTCACAGGATGCTCGTCCAAGCTTGATCCACAACAAATGCAGGATTATAATCAATGCGCAAAAATCACGTATCCATCGAATTTCATTCTTCAAATGAAACTTTTCATTTATCGAGAAATTTCAGGCATGTGATTATTTTCGTACATTAATTGTTTATACAATTCTCACATGAACAAAAATTAATTCAAACATATAAATATACATGATTAGGTTACAGGAACTTACCTCGTCACTTGTTCGTATACAAAAGTCTACTAATCTGGTATTTTTTTCCTTTCCTCGACCTAACTTCATATTTGAGTGTTTCGGATCTCTATAAATGAATTTTAACATCAATTTAATACAATTCACATTCAATTAGATATCATTTACACCCTAGGCAAAATTACCATTTAGCCCCTATACTTTTCACAAATTCCAAATTCGTCCCTAGGCTCGGAAAATGAAATTCATGCAATTTATCCCTTATTCCAAGCCTAGCTGATTTTCATATATAACAATAACAATCCATAAATTTCACAGAAATCAAAATTTTTCCATAAATTTTGTAACTTTGCAATTTAGTCCCTAAATCACATTTACATCAAAATTCACCTTGTAAAACTTGTTTATCTATCAACAACCTTTCATTTTCTACCATAAATTTCAAATTTTTGGCATATTCATCCATGGAAAATCTTCTATACTTTATTAAATTTTCAATTTAATCTCCAAAATTGATAGATTAAGCTATCCCGATCTCAAAAATATAAAAATTACTAAAAACGGGAGAAAAATACTTACCCAATTAAACCAAGAAAGCTTGCTTGAACACTTTCCTCTTTCCTTTGGTTTCCATATCTTAATTTGGGGAAGATGATATAAAATAAGATGATATTTTCTATTATCATCTGTTAATTATTTTAGTTTCCAATTTCGTCCTTGCCCTTTTTTAATTTTTCCATGGATGATTCATCAAAAATATCTACTACCATTTCTTTAATGGTCTCATTACCATATAAGGACCTTGAGTTTTGAATTCCAAGTTGTTTGGTTCTTATAGCTACTAGAATCTAACTTTTTCATTTTATACAATTTGGTCCTTTCCTTAATTAAACACATAATTGGTAAAATTTTCTTATCAGAATTTTCATACGTCTTTCCTATCATAATGTAGACCATGCAATAGTATTAAAGTGAATTTTCTTTTGGCTCAAATTTGTGGTCTTGAAACTACTGTTCTGATTTCACTAAAAATGGGTTGTTACAAAATTGAAATTCACATACTAATGCCCAATGCTGCAACTATGCCATGGTAAAGGATCAACGAATTGGGTTGGGAATTCTACAAATTTGGATGCCTAAATCAGCTTTGTTGGGCTTCAAAACATGTCTTAGCCCAATTCTAGTGATGAACAACAAACCAAAAGGCCCAATAGAAGCCCAAACCATATGCCTAAGGAGGAAATAACAAAAATTCAAAAGGTGAAGGACCTAGTCTTCAACCTTTTCAACCATATGGAGTGAATCACGGAAGCACTTACCAGGCTTGAGAGAATCAAGGAAACCGCAACCTACATGGAGAAAATCACGAAAACAACCACCAGCTTTGAGAAAATAAAGCAACTCCCTCCCTTCAATATAACAACTCATTTTTCAGCTATACCAGAAACAATAGTTTCGAAGCTCCATTTTTTGATGATAGAGATAGTAAATATTATTTATTATTTCTTATGAGCCTATTATAGATTTATATTGATTTCTGGTCCATTTTTTATTAATATGAATGGAATTATACATGTTACAATTAAAGTGTCATTCTATTGGTATATGTTATTTGATTGACTGTTATGATCTATATGGATATGTTATAAGTTCATGATAAGTAACGTACTAATCTCTGAATATTTGTGATGTACATATAAAAGTTACAAGATGCCAAAGGATTTTCATGCTTAATTTCAATATGTTTTAATTACTTAGATTATCTGAATTTCAAGGTAAGTTAGGTAAATTTTGTATGAACTTACCAAGCATATAAAATGCTTACACTGTTAATTTTCTATCTCTGTATTACTAGCCATTTTTATGGAACATATCAAATGGATCACCTCAGAGCTCACACTATCCAATTTTTGACTCGGTAGACCTTTAATGTTTATTACTTGGTTATGTCGCATGTATATAGGAGATGTATTATAGTTATGGTTACTTTGAATGTTCTTAAGTTGGATTATTTATAATGTTTGAATTTGGGTTATATTTGACATGAAGTTAACTGTGCATGTTAATCATGTTAGGAATTGCTATCAAATGTGGCTTGATTGTTTAAAGGTTAGTTGTGGATAGCAAGTGGTGTTTGAATATGGGTGTAATTGTTTGGGCATACTGTATGTATTGATATGTTTGATAAACATTTCATTGTGTTAAGAATGAGTGAATATTTTGAATGGTTAGTAGTTAGACTATTCGTGAAGACAGTTTGTAGTTTGCTTGTCAGCATGATTGTCTGGTTTTTTTTGTTCATGTGATAGTCCGTTAAGTTTGAATCCATATGCATAAGTTTGCCAAGTGTGAATTTGCATGCATGAGTCTATCAATAATGAGTTCATGCGGAGTACCCAACAAGCGTAAGCTGTTAGGACTAATCACTTAGTAACAGTTTGCAATGGAAAAAACCCCTCACACTTGGCTATTTGTTTATGCGAGCTGTAGAATTGTTCGAGCCATGAGAAGTGTAAATAACGTCATTTCATGAGATGTAGTAAATCTAGGGTAATATAATTTTTTTATATGTGATTGCCCTGGTGGCTGTGTCCGTAGTTTGCATGTTTGCTGACTATTTCTAGTTTTCTTATCTGTGGGATAGTCCGTAATGTATTGGTTCGCAGGGTAGATCGTAATAGGAGGTTCGCAAGATGTATATACATGAAGTTATTCACGTTATGTCTATCTGCAAGATCTATAGTATTTCATTTGATTGCTTTTTGTTTGAGCAAACTTTGCGAAGAGTCAATTGGCAAGTTGCGTATTGTTTGAGCTAATGTGGTGCAAACCATGTCAGTAGGTGAACCAGGTCTTAATAAATATTATAATGTAGTGCGTACTAACTTCGTAGGGTGGTAAGGTGTGCGTATGGTCTCAATTTGTTACACAGCTTGAGCATACGACCGTGTGACCCTTATATTTCACAAATGCCATTATTTTTGTAAAATCTTTTAAAATGATCCTTATACTTATTTGGGCCAAATTAAGAGCTTTTATAAGCTATAGATAAAAATACTACACTTAGGGTACCAGATCCAACACATTTATAAGCCTTTTTAACTTTGACTAAACACACAACATCTGCACTTAAATATCGTTATCAAATAATAGCCAATATCTTTAGCCTTATACAAAATGAGATATTTCAAACTCAAGCCAACACATTTGGCCTAAAATAATGACACTTAACAAAACTAGTCCCTATACATGCCATTTTCTCAAAATTCTAGAATTTACTATACCGAATGCTTTGTTGATAGTGTGAACGAAGTCTCTGACGTCCATTAATCCACGAGCTAATTAGGCGGCACTATAATAAAATGGAAAGGGGAGGGAGTAAGCATAAAGCTTAGTAAGTTGCAAGTAAATAAAAGACAACAATTTACCATGCTAAGACAAGCTTTCAATACATCATAATTTATGCATGATACAAAGAATGGCCACAAACATATCTTACTCGTTTTCATCCTTTACAAATCTTACAACATACTATTGAGCTCACATTTCATACATTTCATTTAGGTACCTACGCCACTTACAAAATCATCATAATATCTCTCGAACTTAACACTAACTTAAATTTCCCCATTGAACTATTTAGAAAACGAAAGGATATTCAATGAGCCTCAAACAGAGGGTATCAAGTTGATGCCATGTCCCAGACATGGTCTTACACTGGCTCTCAAGTTTCGAGGCTGATGCCATGTCCTAGACATGGTCTTACACTAATTCTCCTCTATTCGTGCCGATGCCATGTCCTAGACATTCTCTTACACTGACACATCTCCAAGCCGATGCCATGTCCCAGACATGGTCTTGCACTAGCTTGCATGTCGAGGCCGATGCCATGTCCTAGACATGGTCTTACACTAGCACTCATATACATGCTGATGCCATGTCCCAAACATGGTCTTACACTGGCTAGCACATTTTGTAACAACCTTTACCTGGTTTAACGCCTTACCCGAGCACGAGGCATTACCAGACAATATCGCAACCATTTATACATAATCGAGCCACAAATTTTCGTTCCAATTTAAAGCTTAATCATAAGATATCATACAACCCTTAAAATGGGCCTACGAGGCCCAAATCATGCTTTGGAAGTACTCCGAGAACTAACCGAGAACTTAGAAAAATTTTAGAAATTTTGACCTAATACAGGGCACACGCCCATGTGAAACAGGGGCACGCCGGTGCAGGAAGGCCGTGTGGTCACACACGCCCGTGTCCCTTATCCATGTTGAATTATCGAAAAATTATTTTTCATTTTGAACCTGCAGAGGTTTTCACACGGCCGAGCACACACCCGTGTCCTTCACCCGTGTCCTTCATACAGCCTCGACACACTCGTGTGGCCTCCTCGTGTGAAAAACTTGGGCATTCTGTTTATGACTCAGCATGCCATTTTGGTCACACAGCCATGAGACATGCCCGTGTGACGAGGCCGTGTGACGTCCTTACTCTCCGAAAATTTCATGCAAGTTTCGCACACCCTTCACACAAGGCTGTGGGGGCTAGCCATGTGGCCCTAAGTTAGGCTATTTTCTAAGCCACTCCTTGCCCCAAATCACATATTAACTCTACCACTTTTAACAACACATAACAAACACATTTTTAGACATAGAAATGATTCCAATTACCCAATCACTCATATCAAAATAAATAAACAAACACATCAAGTATTTCATGAATTTCCTCATAATGATGGATAAACAAAATATTACTCATCAATGGCTAAATCACTTAGCCTTTGATTGCAAAATGACCTATCCCATGCCAATTACCATAACATAACCAAACCAACTTAATACCTACAACATCAATAAATCCCTATACATGTCATAGTCTAAGAGTTTGTTAATTATACCAAAAGATAATGTCGATAGTGTGGGTGATCCTCTGACTCGATCTGATCTCGAGCTGGCTTGATTGAATCTATTAAAAGAAGGGAAAAGAGAAAGGAGTAAGCTTCTAAAATCTTAGTAAGTCTACATGTAAATAATTAGTACTAAGAAAACATTTAACCACACCAAGGATATCACTCATATACAAACTTACCACCCAAATCTTACCAACTTTCTCATACAATTCATACACATTATTTTCACCTATTTAAGTCCACATGCATCCTCACAGCCACATGCATTTTTCCACAATTTCACTTGCCCAAAGAATACACTTGCAACACATATCGATCTACCACACCAAGTCTCTTTAGTGAGCATTCCTGTTGAAATTTTCGGATTAACATTTGATACTCGGTGGATTTTCCACTCATGATTCCACCAATTACATAAGTCTGGCTCTCGGGTACACATGGTGAAGATCACTTTATCATTCATGGGACTTAGCCATTTATTCTCGTAGCCCTCATATGCACATGGTGAAGGTCACTTTTATCACCTATGTGACTTAGCTACATATGACATTGCTCTCATGTATACATGGTAAAGGTCGCTTTATCATCCATAAGGCATAGTCATCAAGTCCCATAATTATTATTGCACAAGGTGAAGGTCACTTTATCACACATGTGGCTTAGCCATTGAGCTCCATAGCCCTCGGGTCTACATGGTGAAGATCACTTTATCACACATGTAACTGAACCATATTATATCCGTATCACTCGTTATTTTGAAGGTTCAATCGAGAACTCTCGTTTCCAACGCATCCAACATCATAGAAGATTTTCAATATCAACATTTCATAATATCCATTATAATTATCAATGTATAAATCAAACGGATACATTATTTACATATAAACTTACCTCGACAACAAAAAGTGGTAATTGGCAACTTAATCCAAGACCTTGCCCTTGCCTCGGTCAAGGTTGATTCCTCGATCTTCTCGATCTATAATGACACATTTAACTCATTTAATGCACACATTACTCAAATGGACCCAAAATCATCCTATAGAAATTTTTACCATTTTACCCCTAACTTTGTCAATTTTTACAACTAAGTCCCTAGGCTCATAAATTGAAATGTATCGATTCTCTTGGTTACCCAAGCCTAGCCTAATATCAATGGTAGTTAAAACAGCCCACATTTCTCACTAATTCATACTTTTACCCTTCAATTTATTAACCTTACAATTTAGTCCTTTCTTGGGACTTTTATGAAAAATCACCTAGTAATCATAGTTTACTACACCCTAAACCTTCATATTCCACCATTAGACATCAAAATACTTACATGTCATACATGGGTAAAATTTTAAACATCAACTCTAGCTTAAAATAATGGTAGAAATATCTAGAGAAAGTTACGAGAATTCTAAAAACACGAAAAAAATTAAAAATGGGGCTCGATTACGTTTACTTGTGAGATTGAAAATCAACAAAACCATAGCTATGGCTTCCTACCATGTTCGGCTAAGGAGAAGAGATTATGGACAAGATTTTGCCTTATTTTTCCCTTTTTATTCTTTTATTAACCAAATGACCAAAATGCCCTTCATTAAAAACCTTTAGTGTTCCACCCTTCCTTGGGCATTTTTGTCCAAAAGTTAAAATGGTTTAATTACCATATAAGGACCTCTAGTTTCAAAACCTAATTCAATCAAGTACTTTATGAAATAAAACCCATATTTTTCACCTATTATAATTTAGTCCAACATACCAAATTGGACATGTAACCAATAAAATTCACACACTAAAACTTCACATAATTACCCAAACACCAAATAAACATCAAAACTAAATTAGAATAATATTTTAAACCTCAGATTCATGGTTTCGAAACCACTTTTCTATTTAGCCCCTAATTCGGGCTGTTGCACATATCTATGTCAATGTCATGTCCTAGACATGGT
This sequence comes from Gossypium stocksii, assembly GCA_020496765.1. Classification (NCBI taxonomy): domain Eukaryota; kingdom Viridiplantae; phylum Streptophyta; class Magnoliopsida; order Malvales; family Malvaceae; genus Gossypium; species Gossypium stocksii. The sequence goes on from CM035629.1 coordinate 86,330,239, forward strand.
CTTACACTAACACGTAATGAGGCCGACACCATGTCTCAGACATGGTCGTACACTAGCACTCGTATCAACCCTAGTATCACAACATGAATATCCAGTCTATTCTTAAAGTTCAACCGGGCTCTATTACATAGGTTCTCATCATATCATTACCACGAATCATAATTACCAATTCATGTTCAATAAATGTTCTCATACATAACTTATTTCACAGTTCATTATTTTATAACAAAACAATGATTTCATGCATAATTATAGTAAAGTTGTATTATTTACCTACAACTTACCTCAGTTTACAAAATATAGGCAAATGATTGGCTTTGTCTATCTGCTTGGCCTTCCTTCGGTCTAGGTTCAGATTTTGTAATTCTTGATTTGTAGAGCTGATGAATGGCTAAAACTTTTTGAAGCTTCAAAACCCCTAAGTTTGCTTAATATTTCGGTGGAAGAAGAAGATAGAACAAAATGATAGCCTTTTTGTTTTGTTTAATATTAAAACTAGCCAACATTGCCACCAAATTCCCACTTAATTTTGACTTTCCCATTCTTTTGTCTCTCCATGGCCGGCCACCTCTAAAATAAGGGTCTATTTTCTCTTTAAAGACCCTAATTTTTAGTTCTAGGGCTATTTAACACAATTTGCTAGTAAATCACAACTTTTGCCCTTTATGCGATTTAGTCTTTTTTCGCAATTAAGCTTTCAATCGCATAAATTAATTCGCCAAAATTTTTCATGCACTCATAATATCATGCTATAAATCATAAAATAATCCTAAAATAATTTCTTCAACCTCGGTTTAGTGATTCTGAAATCACTATTTTGACTAAGCCCAAATTCGGGTTGTTACAATTCTCCCCCTTACGAATTTTCGTCCTCGAAAATCTTACTAGTAAACAAGTTCGGTTATTGATCTCATAGTCTCCTCGGGTTCTCATGTGACTTCCTTGACTCCATGTCTATGCCATAATAATTTTACAATCGCTATGTTTTTATTCCTCAATTGCTTGACCTCTGGATCCAAAATCTTAATCGATTCTTCACTGTAGGTCATATCCAGACTTAACTCAATCTCTGCTAGTGAAATCACGTGTAAAGGGTTGGAACGGTAGTGACATAACATTGATATGTGGAAGACATCATGAATTTTCTCTAACTTATAAGGCAAGGCCAAACGGTATGCCACCGGTCCAATTCTTTTAGTCACCTCATAAGGCCCAATAAAGCGTAGGCTTAATTTACTTTTCTTACTGAATCTGAGGACTTTCTTCCACGGAGACACTTCCAAAAACACTTTATCTCTGACTTGATACTCAATCTCTTTCTGTTTCAAATTCGCATAGGATTTATGTCTATTTGAAGCAGCTCTCAAACAATCACGGATCACCTTAACCTTTTCTTCTGTCTATTTGACCAAATCGACCCCGTGTATCTGATAACTATTGTTGTAAGCGAACTCAACAAGTGGTAAGTACTTTTCCCAACTGCCTTGAAACTCGAGAACACAACATCTCAACATGTCCTTAAGAATCTGAATTACCCTCTCTGACTGGCCACCGGTCTACGGATGGAAAGCCGTGCTAAAATTCAATTTTGTCCCTAATGCCTCTTGCAACGTTTTCCAAAACTGAAATGTAAATCTAGAACCTCTGTCTGAAATTATCGACAAGGGCACTCCGTGCAATCTCACTATCTCAGAGATGTACAAATCAGCTAGTTTCTCAACTGAGTAGTTTGTACGGACTAGTATAAAGTAAGCCGACTTTGTTAGTCTATCCACAACAACCCACAAAGCATCTCTCTTCTTTAGCGATAAAGGCAACCCTGATATGAAATCCATGGTAACCCAGTCCCATTTCTACTCAAGAACTTTATGGGTTGAAGTAAACCCGAAGGTACTTGGTCTTCGGCTTTTACATGCTAACAAACTAGGCACTTAGAAATGAACTCTGATATATCTCTTGTTATTCCTGACCATCAATACATTTTCTTCAAATCGTTATACATTTTCACCCTACCTTGGTGAATAGATAAGCGATCATTATGTGCCTCTCACAAAATCCTCTAAATAAGCTCATCATTCTTAGGTACACAAATCCTATCTTTGTACACAAAACAACCACCAGTACCAACTTGGAAATCTGATTCAGTACTTATCTCGCATTGAGCTATCTTGGCTTGCAAATCCTTGTCACTTTTCTAAGCTTCGCAAATCTCTTGAAGGAACATCGGTCTAGCTCTCAACTCAGCTATAATCAACCCCTCCTTGATTATAGACAACTGAGTATCCATAGCCCTCAAGGCAAACAATGATTTCCTACTCAATGTGTCAGCTACCACATTCGCCTTTACGGGGTGATAGTCGATTATCAACTCATAATCCTTTATTAGCTCTAACCATCTCTGTTTTCAAAAGTTCAGCTCCTTTTGAGTTAATAAATACTTTAGACTTTTATGGTTGGTGAATATCCAGCATTTCTCGCCATACAAGTGGTGTCTCTAAATCTTCAAGGCGAACACTATGTCGGCCAGCTCCAAATCGTGTGTGGGGTAGTTTTTCTCATGTGGCTTCAGTTGTCTCGAGGCATAGTTTTCTAGTGTAGCTTCAGTTGTCTCAAGGCATAGGCTGTCACCGTGCCTTCTTACATGAGTACGCACCCTAATCCATTCAAGGATGCATCACTATACACAACCAACTCTTTTATAAGTTCTGGTTGCACTAGGACAAGGGCTTCAGTCAACAAGGTCTTTAATTTCTCAAAGCTCCATTGGCACTTTCCTGTCCATTTAAACTTAACGTCTTTCTGCAGTAGCCTCGTCATCGAAGTAGCTATCATTGAAAACCCCTTTACAAATCTTCGGTAATAGCCCGCTAGGCCCAAGAAACTCCTAATCTCTGATACATTTCTCAGTGGTTTCCACTCAACAATAGCCAAGATTTTGCTCGGGTCAACTCTGATCCTATCTCTCGACACAATGTGTCCCAAGAACCCAACCCCTTGTAGCCAAAATTCACTCTTGCTAAACTTGGTGTACAACTATTTATCTCTCAAAGTCTGCAGGACAAAACCTCAAATGCTCTGCATGCTAATTCTCTTCATGAGAATAGACGAGTATATTATCAACAATGACGATGACGAACTTGTCTAAGTAGGGTCAGAAAATGCGGTTCATCAAGTCCGTAAATATCGCATGAACATTTGCCAAGCCAAAGGGCAAGAGAGGGAACTCATAATGGTCGTACCTCGTCTAAAAGGTGATTTTTGGCATATCTTCTTCCTTGATTCTTAGCTGGTAATACCCTGACCTTAGATCTATCTTAGAGAACACAGTTGCTCTTTTCAACTGGTTAGACAAATCATCGATCCTCAGCAAAGGATACTTATTCTTCACTGTAACCTTGTTGAGCTGACGGTAATCTATGCACAATCTCATTGAACCATTCTTTTTCTTAACAAATAATACTGGTGCTCTCCACGGAGAATAGCTCGGTCTTGCAAAACCCTTATCCATTAACTCTGTGACTGAGCCTTCAATTCCTTAAGTTTCGTCGAAGCCATCCTATACAGGGCAATCAATATGGCTGTCGTACCAGGGACCAACTCAATACCGAACTCCACTTCTCTAGTCAAAGGTAATCCGGGTAACTCTTCCAGAAACACATCTTGGTACTCACATACCACCGACACTGTCTCAATCTTTTCCTTCAACACTTGGGTATTCAACATAAAAGCGAGATACGACTCATACCCTTTTCTTAAATATCTCTGAGCTGTCATTGAAGACATTACTACCGACAAGCCATCCGATTCACTTGAGTCAACTCGAAGAACATCACCAGTTTCATATTTCAGCTTAATAAATTTTCTCCCACAATTTACTACTACATCATGAGCAGTCAACCAATCCATACCAAGGATTACGTCAAATTCATCAAACGGTAATAACATTAGGTTAGCCAGAAAGGAATAACCTCTAATTGTCAAAGGACAATCCCTACATACTTGATCAACTAGCACATACTTACCTAGTGGGTTTGACACCTTTACTACAAACTCGGTTGACTCGACATGCATATTCATACTAGGTACCAATTTCATACACATATAGGAATGGGTAGACCCCGGATTAATTAAAGTAATAACAATATGTTATAGATAGAAAAGTACATGATCACATCGGGAAATGAAGCCTCATCGCAGGCACGAATAGCGCAGGTCCTCATAAGCGCTCTGCCCTCCGACCTTACAGCGGAATCTCTAGGGACACCTCGGCTACTAGCCACACTACCTGGGTTCTTCTGTGGTCTACCCCTCGAAGGAGCACTGTTCGCTCTCACATCTTGCCTTTTGTCTTTCTCGTCCATCTCAGGACAGTTTCGGATGAAGTGATCTAGTGAACAGTGCCTGAAGCAACCCCTTTCATTTCCTCGACACTCGTCGAAGTATCACCTACCACACTGTGAGCACTCAGGTCTATTTGGCTAAGCACTAACCACACTTGCAATGGAGATGGTCTAAGCTTTAGACGTCATGTGCTGCTTACTCTTGTTCTTACCCGAGAATCCCATTGAAGCATTAGAGGTGGTGGTAAACTCCTTGGATCTCTTAGACAATGACTGGTGCGATTTCCCCATTTGTCTTTTCTTCAAGTCTCGAGACTCCATATCATCTTTTCTCATCTCCTTGGCTAACTCTTCGGCCTTACATGCTCTATCAACAAGCACCACAAATTCCTTCAACTTAAGAATACTGACCAACAACCAACTGTCCTCATTTAGACCATCTTCAAACCTTCTACACATTGTGGCTTCGGTAGACACGCACTCATGCACATATCTGCTGAGCCTTATGAACTCGCACTTATATTTCGTCACTGTCATTCGGCCTTGCTTAAGTTCTAGAAACTTCTTCCTCTTCTGGTCGATAAACCTTTGACTGATAAACTTTTTGCGGAACTCCTCTAGGAAGAATTCCTACATCACCCCCTCTCTCGATACCACTGACACGAGAGTATTCCACTACTGGTAGGCTAAATCTCGCAGAAGTGATACTACACATTTCATGCACTCTTCATGCGTGCATGATAGCTCATCGAACACTCTAATGGTGTTCTCTAACTAGAACTCGTCTCTCTCCGGGTCATCATCTTTATTTGCCTAAAATTCTTCAACCCCATGCTTTCTAATTCTGTCAATCAGGGGTTTCTCTCTTCTACTCATTTTCGCTCCTTGAGGAGCTGCAAGGGCAAGCAGAGGAATCAGAGGAGGTGGGGGAGGTGGAGTATTCTGAGTAGCGTGAATACACTCCGTATATCAAGCGTTCATCTTTTGGAGGTAGGCTTCCCTAGCCCCTCCACCCTGACTCATCTTCACGGGCCCAATCTCAACTGGCACGGTCCCTTCAGCGGTAGCCGGCGCGTTAGTTTCCACATCATCTGCCATAGCTCCTTCAGGATCCATTCACTATGTAAAAAATACAATTTATAATTGTCAGGAGTCGTTACACAATCATATTACAATAATGGCATGTAAAGCTAGACTCGTACACAAGCTAGGTTAGTCCTAGAATCGACTAAACCATAGCTCTGATACCACTAAATGTAACACCCCTTACCCGTATCCAACGCGGGACAAGGTATGAGGCATTACCTTACTAAATCACATGCAAACATTCAACCTAAACTCAATGAAATGCATCCCAATTTAAAACTTTTTCAAACACTATCTTACAGTCCTTCATATGGGCCTACAAGGCTTAAAACATGGTTTGGAAACAATCCGTGACCAAACTAAGTGCTTAAAAAACTTTTAAGAAAATTAACTAAAAATAGGGCATACGTCTGTGTGGAAAGGAAACACACCTGTGTGGTCTCTAAACATGGTCGTGCTAATGGCCCGTGTGGTTTACATAGCCTAAACACCTAGGGACACGCCCGTACCCACATCCGTGTGGATTTATTTTCCAATATCGAACCTACAGGGGTTTTCACACGGCTTGACACATACCTGTGTGCATGGCCCATGTCCCTCACACGACCATGACACGCCCGTGTCGTCGCCTGTGTGTGAAAAACATAGTATTCTATTTCTAACGTCAGTAACTCCTAAAGGTCACACGGCCATGGCACAAGCTCGTGTGATAGGTCGTATCCTTTACACGGCCATGACACATGGTCGTGTCTTAGCCCGTATGTTTAATACTGAGCATTTAATTTTACCAATCCAAGGTGTAGGGGACACACAGCTTAACCTCACGCCTGTGGGGTGGACTGTGTGTCACACACGGCCTAGACACATGCTCGTGTGTCTACCCATGTGGACAAAATAAGGTTATCTACCAAGCCTTTTTGCCACTCTGAAACAATTTCAAACACATACCAAAACATAACAAGTCTCCAATATTCAATCAATGGCCTCAATTTGGCATTTACACACATTCACATACCCAAATCAACCAAACATTTACTCAACTATCCTAATACTCTTGTTCATCCATACCACTTGCACTTTCATTGAAAGCAACAACCTTTGCATTTAAATATCATTAGCAAATATTAGCCAATATCTTTGGCCTTATACAAAATGAAGTATTTCAAACTCAAGCCAACACATTTGGCCCAAAAATAATGACACTTAACAAAACTAGTCCTTATACATGTCATTTTCTCAAAATTCTAGAAATTACTATACCGAACGCTTTGTTGATAGTGTGAATGAAGTCTCCAACGTTCGTTGATCCACGAGCTAATTAGGCGGCACTATAAGAAAATCGAAAGGAGAGGAAGTAAATGTAACACCCCAGACCCAGCCCAGACGTTATGGCCATGTCCGGTGTGCTACATCACCTAGACTATGCTACGCCGTCCTATATACTAAGTCTGATGTTTGAGATTTTTGAAAAGTAATACTTATTTTTCTTGAAATTCCTGATTTAATTATTATTCAACCTAATTTCTATCTCATTTGTTAATCGTTTCATTTTAGTCTTATTGTCCTCCTTAGTCTTCAGTAAAGTCAGGTTGGTTAATAAAATGTTTGTTTAATTTTGAAAACGGTGTAGGTTTGTGTTTGAAATAAAACGGTAGAGAAATCCCGAATAACAGTTATAGCGGCCTTATTACAACCCATGTCAAAATAAAACCAATAAAAGGTAATTAAATAATAAAAAAAAACCAACTATGATGAAAGTTCAGTCCTCGTGGCCACTCTGAATCCCTCCCAGCGTCCAAGTCACGATCTAGGGCTCACCTGCAAGGATGGAAAGAAAGGGGTGAGTTTGGGAAAACTCAGTGTGTGCAGAACCCATCCAAAGCCCAAATTGGCTCAAGCCCACTATGCCTAAACCCTAACCAGTCTCAGTCAGATACTGGGCCGAAGCCCTATTCAGGAAACAGTAATCTGGGCCAAGGCCCTATAACAGATACTGGGCTGAAGCCCTATTCAGATAACAGATTGGCCCATAGGCCCAGAACAGTACAGTACAGTAATACAGTATAAATGCAAACCCAATTGGGGAGACTACTCAACCCACCAACCGCTACACACCACCCGTACCAGCCAACACACCATGTGGGGAATAACTCGACCCACCCAGCCCACACACCACAGTCGCAGCATGGCTGCTCAGTTAAACAGTATACGAGGCAAAACCCCTTTCAGAAACAGTACGAGGCATAGCCCCTTTTCAGTAACGTGGCTGTGCCACTCACACTTCCTCCATTATCAAAACCCAACCCATGCAATAGATACATATCATGGCATGCAATAACAGTAACAGTCATGTCAAACAGTACAGTCAATTTTAGCCCTAGGGGTATAACGGTAATTTTCTACCTAGGGGCAAAACAGTAATTTCTTACCCTAAGGGTATTTCAGTAATTTTGCTCTCATGTTACAGATTTTATGCTTATTACAGTATTTATTAATCACATAGTTGTCACAGAAGTCCGGTTAACTCAGTTTTTCAGTCTTAGCATTCAAGCCCTAAAACCCCTAATGAGCCCTATTATGTCGATTGGCCCATTAGGCCCATTTAGTCCCAATTTCATAATCAGTTATCTTGTTTTAACTGTTTTCACGCCTACAGTTCATAATATTACCTTTAAACCCATTTTTACTCACATGGACCCAAATCGCCCTTTGGGCCCATATTTGGCCCACCGAGGCCCAACTTACCATAATGTCCAAAATTTAGCGGTCAACACGCCTAACAGTGCCGATTCCAAAACTAACCTTCTCCTACTAACTTGAGAACGTTCGCACGCTCACAAGCTCTCGAAATACCGAAACTTTGGCATTTCGACTTTTCGGCTTTTGCCGATTTGCGCATTGAAGGGCGTTTGAAACACACACCTGTTTTGCAGTTTCTCCTACAAGATCTCCTATGCGTTAATCCCTACAATCCAATACTTAATTGATTAGACCATATTAACACTTAATCTGAATTGAAAACTTACCCAAAGCCTTACTTACACATTCGGCCAACACCTCCAATGGCCTTAATGTTCTTACCTTGCCGATTTAGATCCCTTTAGATCTAGATCTGATGTTCCAATGTCTTCAACTCCTTGTTTGATCACCTTCTTCTCTAACTAACACACAAAAAGAACAAAGAAAACACCACTTGATTTACCAAAAGTCCAAAACGAAAAAATCCTTAACTTTAGGGACTTTCGGCTTTTCCAAATATGAAATATTGAACAGATCTGAAGTATTAAACACTTACCAATGATTTCCCTTCAGTTCCTATGCAGATCTGATGTAAATCTGACCCTTAAACGTTAGTAGAAACCTTATCTCTGAGATTTGCAATTTCGACTATCTCCCTACAACTATGGTGATTTCGGCTTTTCAACAAGAGAAGAGGATGGCGTTTTGGGTGATGGTGTCGACAATGGTGTGATTCAAGGGAGTGTAGTAATCGGCCACAACAGGTGAAAGGAATAGTGGTGATTCGGCTTACAAGAAATCGGCAAGAAAGGAAGCAGTTTTCGGGATTTCTGGCACTTTGAGCAATCGGTTATGGTTGATTTTAAGAGGAATGAAAGCAAAAGAAAGAGTGGATCTGTGCAAGGTGGGTATTCGGCTAGGGAAGAGATCAAAGGGGAAGAAGAAAAATGAAAAAAAAACAATGGTAGAGGTGGAGAGGAAGAATTCGGCTATGAGCTTTCCATGGAGGCAACTTTTGGCTTTTCTGACAGTAGAACAGAGAAAAATTCCTAAGGTGGCTAACCCTAATTGTCATGACAGAAAAAAAGAAAATGATATAACCCTAGTAGTCCCTATAAAGCAATCGGCCCAAGTCCCTAAAGCCCCCTTGCCGAAATTCACTTAAGTTAGGCACATGCCCGGCACATGCTTAAAAATTAAAAAGAACTCTACGCTTACCTTGTAACTCGAACCCTTGTCCTTGAATATCACTTAGGCGCCACTTTTCTAGGAGCTTAGTGGCTCCACCTTGCCACTTTACCAAGAGCTCACTTGTGACATATTTTACACGGTTTTTCTTAAAAGCCCACTTAACCAAGTCCCCTTTCACTTGAAAATCCAACTTAATATTTTACCGGGTTTTAACTTAAACTTGGGCCTTCTATAGGCCCACTAACACATGTACATACATTATCAACCTTTAGAACACCAAAATTTCAAAAATTTCACTAAAATTCACAAAACCCGAAAAATCCCAAAAATCAGGGCGTTACAGTAAGCATAAGGCTTAGTAAGTTGTAAGTAAATAAAAGACAACAATTTACCATGCTAAGACATGCTTTCAATACATCATAATTTATGCATGATACAAAGAATGGCCATAAACATAACTTACTCGTTTTCATCCTTTACAAATCATACAATATACTATTAAACTCACATTTCATAAATTTCATTTAGGTACCTGTACCACTTACAAAATCAACATAATATCTCTCGAACTTAACACTAACTTAAATTTCCCCTTTGAACTATTTAGAATACGAAAGGATATTCAATGAGCCTCAAATATAGGGTATCAAGCCGATGCCATGTCCCAGACATGGTCTTACACTGGCTCTCAAGTGTCAAGGCTGATGCTAGACATGGTCTTACACTGACACATATCCAAGCCGATGCCATGTCCCAGACATGGTTTGACACTAGCTTGCATGTCGAGGCCGATGTCATGTCCCAAGGATGGTCTTGCACTAGCACTCGTATCAACACCGATGCCATGTCCCAGACATGGTCTTACACTGGCTAGCACATATCCGTGTCGATGCCATGTCCTAGACATGGCCTTACACTAACACGTAACGATACCGACGCCATGTCCTTAACATGGACTTACACTAGCACTTGTATCAACCCTAGTATAACAGCATGAATATCCAGTCTATTCTTAAAGTTCAACCGGGCTCTATTACATAGGTTCTCATCATATCATTACCACGAATCATAATTACCAATTCATGCTCAATAAATGTTCTCATACATAACTCATTTTAAAATTCATTATTTTATAACAAAACAATGATTTCATACATAATTATAGTAAAGTTATACTATTTACATACAACTTACCTTAGTTTACAAAATATAGATGAATGGTCGGCTTAGTCTATCTGCTTGGCCTTCCCCCGGTCTAGGTTCGGATTTTGTAATTCTTGATTTGTAGAGATGATGAATGGCTAAAATTTTTTAAAGCTTCAAAACCCCTAAGTTTGCTGAATATTTTATTGGAAGAAGAAGATAGAAAAGATGATAGCCTTTATGTTTTGTTTAATATTAAAACTAGTCAAAATTGCCACCAAATTCCCACCTAATTTTGACTTTCCTATTTTTTTGTCTCTCCATGGCCAGCCACCTCTAAAATAAAGGTCTATTTTCTCTTTAAAGACCCCAATTTTAGTTCCAAGGCCCTTTAACACAATTTGCTAGTAAATCACAACTTTTGCCCTTTATGCGATTTAGTCCTTTTTCGCAATTAAGCTCTCAATCGCATAAATTAATTTGCCAAAATTTTTCATGCACTCATAACATCATGCTATAAATCATAAAATAATGCTAAAATAATTTCTTCGACCTTGATTTAGTGATTCTAAAATTACTATTTAGACTAAGCCTAAATTCAGGCTATTACACGGCCTGCCCACACGGGCGTGTCCCAAGCCAGATAGGCGTGTGACCCCTGTTTTGTAAAAAAATTTTCTAAGTGTTGTAAAGATTTCTAAAGTTATCGATTTGGTCCTGAATCACCTCCAATGTATGTTTTGGGCCTCGTAAGCTCATCAGGGACCTTATGATTAATTGTAAAAAGTTTTAATTTGGATGCAAAATTTATGACTCGCGATTGTATGTCTACTCATGTGATAAGTCCAGTAATGCCTTGTACCCTGTTCTAGCATAGAATATGGGTAAGGGGTGTTACACATAGACATATATCATTCATATACATTCATAAAGTCCTTAATACGGGCTTATGGGCCTCAAAACATACATTAGAATTGGTTCGGGACTAAACTAATAAGTCAAGAAAATTTTAGGATTTAGAAAATTTTTCTTAAAACAGGGGACACACGCATGTGTGGCCAGGCCGTGTCCCTCACACGGCCACCAGACACGCCCATGTGTGATACACGGCCAAGCGACACGGCCATGTGTCCCTTGTAGCATTTAATCGAAACAAGTCAGTGAGTTACACGGCCTAGACACACGGGCATGTCTGGTGGCTGTGTGAGCGACACGACCTGGCCACACAGGCGTGTGTCCCCTATTTTGAGAAAATTTTGCTAAATATCCTAAAATTTTCCTCACTTATTGGTTTAGTCCTAAACCCCGCTAATGTATGTTCTGAGCCCCGTAAGCTAGTATTAGGGATTTTATGAATGTAAATGTAATGGTTTCGGAATTATATAACCCTATTTCGATAATGGTTACAAGTTAAGGATGTTACAGAATCTCAGAGAATTTTTCACAAAATTTCAAAATTTATCTTATATACAGGGGTCACACGCCCGTGTGAGTAGGCTGTGTGACATGCCTATGTCTCAGGCCGTGTGGTATATGAGGTAGGGCACACAGTGGTGTCCCTAACACGTGTAACTCTCTAACTTGTAACTTAGTTATATGTAGGGGTCACACGACCAACCCACACGCCCGTGTGCTAGGCCATGTTGTCAATTTAATTTTTGAAAATTAGGTGCAGGTTTCACACGGCCAAGACACACATCCGTGTTCTAGGCCATGTGTTTCACACAGCTGAGCCTGTGTACCCAATTTTGAGCATTCTATTTCTCAATTTTAAGATGCAGGGGACAAACGGCCAAACCACATGCCCATATGCTAGACCGTGTGTCACACACGGGTAAGGTTAAGACACACGCCTGTGTGTCTACCCATGTGGACAAATTAAGGCCATTTCCTTGCCTTATTTCTCACCAAAATTTTCTAGCAACCAACACCAATACATGCAATCTTATACCAGCCAATTCAAGCATAATAACCAAGCCAACTCTATCATCTAGCATAATATATCATCACATGGATTCATGTTGATAATCTTACCTTTTATAAACATACATGTTTAACATAACTTAATTAAACCATACTAAACACATAAGAAATTACCATGATATAACTTTATAATTTTACCAAATCAAACCATCACTAGCCGTTCTAATGGCTAGATTACAAACAACCATTTACAAACCAACAATTGGCCAAGTTAACCTATACATGCCATTATACCAAAATAAGTTTACTATTTATACCAAAACGAGCTAGTGTGATAATGTTCCGATTGATTTCTAACCTTTACGAGCTTCTGAGCACTATAAAACATAGGAAAGAAAACCTAGTAAGCATTCAATGCTTAGTAAGTTCTATAACAGGAATTGAACTTACCAAATTCTATTCATTTACACAAGCATTACAATAACATGCTTTCCAACTATTGGGCAAAATTTGCCTAATCACAAACACTCAAATAAGCAAGTTAGTCACATATTTCTAATGCACATCAATTAAACATGGATGAGCTCATCATATTACAAACTTTTAGGTATTTCAGAAGCATTTGAGATATAATTCTTTTAATCTCATAATTGTTATGTTAGGAATTTATTTCGTTGATTTTTAGAAATATCGATGGAAACTCAGGGAGAATACGCAAGGTATACAAATTAGTAATCCATCAATTCATGTTTCGGGCTACCCATTAGAGCACGTAATCAAGGAGCACATTCTCGAGCCACATATATCAGGATGCTCAAATGAGCCATGTAACAAGATGCTTATCCAGGCTAAACAGGAATGCTCATAAGAGCCATAAACAGGAAGATCACAAAGAACTATTTAACCAGGAAGCTCATGAAGAGCCTATCAAGGATGCTCATAAAGAGCCAAGTAACAAGTGCTCCGGATAGCCATATATCGGGGAGTTCAAGCAAGCACTAACAGGAGACTCAAGTAGAGCTAAGTTTTTGTATGCAACATATGGGAGATCACAACTGACCACATAACAAGGCACTCATAAAGAGCTGCGTTTATGTCCGTATCATATATAGAATCACAACCGATCAAATCATGTAACAAGACGCTCATAAAAAAGTTACGGTAGTACACAACACATGCATAATTACTACCGATCAAGATGCTCACAAGAACTCTATAATAGGATGCTTAAGAAGGCTTTTAACAGGATGCTCGTTCGAGCTATTATATCCACAACATATACAGGATTATAATCATTATGGGAAAATCATGTGTCCATCGAATTTCATTCCTCAAACGGAACTTATCATTTATCGAGCAATTTCAGGCATGTAATTATTTTCATACATTAATTGTTTATATAATTCTCACATATACAACATTTAATTCAAACATATAAATATACATGATTAGGTTACACAAACTTACCTCGTCACTTATTCGTATATAAAAGTCTACTAATCCGGCACCTTTTCCTTTCCTCGATCTAACTTTCTATTTGATCTTTCCTAATCTATATGAATAAATTTAATATCAATTTATCATATTTCATATTCAATTGGATTCAATTTACATACTACGTAAAATTACTATTTTGCCCCTATACTTTTCATAAAAGATAATTTTGTCCTAGGCTCAAAAAATGAAATTTATGCAATTTATCTTTTATTCCGAGCCTAGCTGATTTTCATATATAACAATAACAGTCCATAAATGTCACAAAAATCAAAATTTTTCCATGAATTTTACAACTTTACAATTTAGTCCCTAAACACAATTTCATCAAAATTCTCTTTGTAAAAGTTGTTTATCTATCAACAACCTTTCATTTTCTACCATAAATTTCAAAATTTCAGCATATTCATGCATGGAAAAATTTCCATACATTGATATCTTTTCAAATTAATCCCCAAAATAGATAAATTAAGCTATTCATATCTCAAAAATATAAAAATTACTAAAAACGGAACAAGAATACTTACCCAATTAAGCCAAGAAAGTTTGTTTTCCCTTTCTTAGGGTTTCCTTGAAATTTGGGGAAGAAGATGATATAAAATGATGATATTAAACCTTTATTTAATTTATCATCTTTTAATTATTCTCATTTCCAATTTAGTCCTTATCCTTTTCTAATTTTTCCATGGATGAATCACCAAAAATATCTACTAACTTTTCTTTAATGGTCTAATTACCATATAAAGACTTAAGGTTTTGAATTCCATAGCTATTTGGTCCTTCTAGCTACTAGAATTCAACTTTTGCATTTTATGCAATTTGGTCATTTCCATAATTAAACACGTAATCGGTAAAATTTTCTTATCAGAATTTTCATATGACATTTTTGTCATAATGTAGACCATGCAATAATATTAAAATAAATTTTCTTTTCGACTCGAATTTGTGATCCCGAAACTACTGTTCTGATTTCACTGAAAATAGGCTATTACAACGATCCCCCTTAAGAATTTCCGACTTCGAAAATCTTACCAGTAAATAAATTTGGGTATTGCTTCCTCATTGTTCCGATTTCACTGAAAATGGGTTGTTAGAACTATCCCCCTTAAGAATTTTTGACTTCTTCTATTTCATGTCATTGCCAAAGAACTTCTACCAGAGCTACCTTTTTATTTCTTAACTATTTTATTTCCCATACCAGAATTCTGATAGGTTCTTCGCTATAAGTCATATTGGGTTGAATCTCAACTTCTATCAGAGAAATAATATGTGAAGGATCAGATTGATACCATCGTAACATGGACATACGAAAAACATTATGAATTCTGTCAAGCTCTGGAGGGAATGCCAACAGATAAGCAACAAGTCCAATTCTTTCAACAATCTCATATGGCCTGATGAACGGTGGGCTCAATTTTCCTTTACGGCCAAATCGAAGAACTTTCTTCCAATATGATACTTTCAAAAATACCTTAATCACCGACCTGAAGTTTTATCTCTTTTCGTTTAAGATCAGTATAAGACTTTTGGCAATCAGAGGCTACTTTCAAACTATCTCGAATTACTTTCACATTTTCTTCAGTTTCACGGACTAAATCAACTCCGTGTATCTTTTTCTCATTGACTTTTGTCCAGTACAATAGAGTTCTACATTTACGACCATACAGAGCCTCATACAGTGTCATTTTAATACTGGACTGATAACTATTATTATATACAAATTCAACTAAAGGTAGATATTTTTCTAAATTACCTTCAAATTCTAGAATAAAGCACCGAAGCATATCTTCATGAACCTGAATCACACGTTCTGACTGACCATCAGTTTGAGGATGAAATTCGGTAGTAAAGTGCAATTGAGTACCCAAAGTTTCTTGCTTTGCTCCAAAATCCATATGTAAACAGAGGATCTCTGTCTGAAATAATGGAGACTGGTACTCCACGTAACCTAACAATCTCAAACACATATAATTTAGCCAACCTATCCAAAAAGAAATCTATATGTACCGAAATAAAGTGTGCAGACTTTGTTAACCGGTCGATGGTTACCTAAATGGCATCTTTCTTCTTCGAAGACAGGGGTAATCCTAATACAAAATCCATGGTAATTCTTTCCCATTTCCATTTTGGTATCGTAACTGGTTGTAAAAATCCCATTTCATTCCCAGCTACCAGTACATCTTTTTCAAATTGTTGTACATATTATTACTATCAGGATGAACAGACATAATGCTACTATGAGCTTCATGTAAAATCTTCTGTACTAGCTCTGAATTCTTTGGTACACATACTCCACCTCTAAATAACAGACAATCATTAGACCCAATCTGAAATTCTAAATCAGAATCCAACTCACACTATACTCGTTTAGCTTGTAATTCATCATCATCTTTTGGAGCCTTACAAATCTGCTGTAGAAATATATGTTTAGCTTTTAATTTAGCTATGATTGAACCATCTTTTAATAATGATAACCGGGTATTCCTTGCTCGCAAAACAAACAGTGACCAGTTTTTTCCAGATGATAGTCAATAACCAGATCATAATCTTTTAATAATCCCAGTCATCTGCGCTATCTCGGATTCAAATCTTTCTACGTCATCAAATACTTCAAACCCTTATGATAAGTACAGATGTGACATTTTTCACGAAACAGATAATGTTACCATATTTTCAGTGCAAACACAATGGCTACCAACTGAAGATCATGTATTGAGTAATCCTTTTCATGTGGTTTTAGTTGTCTAGAAGCATAAGCTACTACTTTACCTTCTTGCATCAATACACAACCTAAATCATTTAACAATGTATCACTGTAAATTATAAATTCTTTACCCATTTCAGGCTAAACTAACACAGGTGCTTCAGTCAACAAAGCTTTCAATCTATCAAAACTCTATTGACATTTTTTAGACCACTCAAATTTAATATCTTTTTGCAACAGATGATTCATTAGAGAAGCTATCATTAAGAACCCTTGTACGAATCTCCGATAGTATCCGACTAATCCTAGAAAACTTCTAACTTCATATACGTTCTTTGGTGGTTTCTAATTAACAATAGCTAAAATTTTATTTGGATCTACCCCAATACCTTCTACAGACACTATGTGTCCAAGGAAACCAACTTCCCGTAACCAAAATTTGCATTTACTAAATTTGGCATACAATTGTTTCTCACACAAAGTTTGCAGCACAATTCTTAGATAATTAGCATGTTCATTTTCATCTTGAGAATATACCAAGATATCATTAATAAATACCACCACAAACTTGTTTAGATACAGTCTAAAAATTGTGTTCATCAAATCCATGAATATTACAAGTGCATTTGTCAAGCCAAATGACATTACAAGAAACTCATGATGCCCATACCTAGTTCTGAAAACTGTCATTGGAACATCTAATTCTTTTACTCGTAGCTGATAGTAACTAGAGCGAAGATCAATATTCGAAAATACAGTGGCACCTTTCAACTGATCAAATAGATCATCAATTCGAGGCAGTGGATACTTGTTATTAATTGTGACTTTGTTGAACTTTTTGTAATCAATACATAACCTTAGTGATCCATCTTTCTTTTTTACAAACAAAACCAGCACACCCCAAAGTGAAGAACTGGGTCAAGCAAAACCTCTGTTAGTTAGCTCTTGCAACTGTGCTTTCAACTCTTTTAATTCTATCGGAGCCATTCTGTAGAGTGGTCTAGATATAGGAGTTGTCCCTGGAACAAGGTCTATAGAAATACATCTGGAAACTCACAAACAACTGTCACTAACTTAATCTTCGGTTCAGACACTTTAGTATCTATTACATAAGCAAGATAAGCATCGTACCCTTTTCAGATATATTTCTGTGCTGGTATCACTGAAATCATATTAAATAACTCATCCAGTTTATCAGATTCAACATGGAGTAAATCACCATTCTGACATTTTATCATAATATACTTCTGTTAATAATTTACCACTACATCATGTTGGGTTAGCCAATCCATTCCCAAAATCACATCAAATTCATCAAAAGGTAGTAGCATCAAATTAGTCGAGAAACAATAACCTCTTACCATCAACGAATAGTTTTTACAAAATTTATCCACCATAACATATTGGCCCAGAGGGTTTGAAACTTTAACCACAAATTCAGTGGACTCAACAGTAAGATTTTTAACGGATACTAAATTTATACATATGTATGAATGTATTGAACCAGGATCAATCAAAGTAATAATATTAGTATTAAAAAGAGAAAAAGTACCAGTAATGACGTCTGGCGCAGAAGCATCCTCTTTGGCACGATAGCATATGTTTTAGCCAGTGCTCGTGCTTCAGATTTAACTGTTGAATCTTTTGTTACACCTCTACTACCACTAACATTTTCGGAGTAATGGGATGGTTTGCCTCTCGAGGCAGGATTACTCGGCTTCGAAGTTTGATTAGTACCCTTTTCAATTCTTTCCAGAGAATCTTTGAGGAAATGATCAAGAGATTCACAT
This sequence comes from Gossypium stocksii, assembly GCA_020496765.1. Taxonomy (NCBI): domain Eukaryota; kingdom Viridiplantae; phylum Streptophyta; class Magnoliopsida; order Malvales; family Malvaceae; genus Gossypium; species Gossypium stocksii. The sequence continues at coordinate 86,348,649 of CM035629.1, forward strand.
TTATAGTAGGCTCCACTTCTCATACAGCACTCCCCAAAATAAAATTTATTACAATGTTTACATTTCAACTTAGGGTTACTAACACTTCCAACACTTATTATAGATAAAGAAGAAGATCTCAAGTTAGAGCGTTGAGAGCCCCGCTCTTTTCCATAATATCCTACGGATGCTATAAAACGATCATGATATTTCTTTGATTTCTTTGAAGTAGATGTTTGTGACTTCCCCATAAATATTTTACTAGAATTTCGGGCTTCCCTCTCTACTTGCCTCTTCTCTTTGCTTAATTCCTCAGCTTTGTGTACCCGATCAGCCAGTACTACAAATTCTTTTAATTCAAGAATTCTTATCAATAGCTTGATAGATTCATTTAATCCTTCTTCAAAGCGTTTGCACATATCAGCCTCAGTAAGAACCCATTCTCTAGCATACTTACTTAACCGAATGAATTCCTACTCGTATCCAAATACAGTCATGTTTCCCTGTTTGAGCTCTAAAAATTCTTTTTTTATACAAAAATATCTGAATAATGTACTTCTTTCTAAATTTTATCTAGAAGAATTCCCATGTAACATTTTCTCTCAGTATACTAGAAATCAAAGTATTCCACCATTGATAAGCCAAATCTTTTAGCAATGATATAGTACATTTCAGACATTTAACTGGTGTGCATGAGAATTCATCCAAAATCCTAATTGTATTTTCTAACCAAAATTTAGCCCTTTCTGGATCATCATCGGTAGTAGCCTAAATTCCTCTGCCCTATATTTACAGATTTTATCCATCGAAGGCTTACCAATTCTAACAGGTTCAGTAGCCTGTGGCATCTCTGAAACCAGTTGTGGAGCATGTGGGGGAGGTTGTTGTACAGTAGGATTTGTTCTCAAATATTCAGTAAAACCACTCGTTCATCATTTGAAAGAAAGCTTCTTTTGCCTCCGTACCTCAGCTCTTAGATACGTGCCTTTTACTACTACTAGATGTAGCTTTTTGTACAGAAGCTTGAGTTGTACTCTCAACTTCCTTGGATTCAGCTCTAGCTTGGTTGGATGACATTATTATAAGAAAAACACATTTAAAATGGTCAAGAGATATCACAATATCACAAATTATATAATGGCATGTATAGCTAAACTCATACTAGCTACGTTAGTCTAAGAATCGACTAAATCGTAACTCTGATACCAATAAATGTAATGCCTCTAATCCTTATCTGTCGCCAAAATAGGGTTACGAAGCATTACCAGAGTTTACAGATAATTCATGTCATTTGCTATTCACATCTGAAACTACACATATCATCCCTTAATTTGACCCTCGAGGTCTAATTTAAGCATTAGAAATAAGTCGGGACTAAATCAGAATCTCAAAGAATTTTTCACAAAATTTCAAATTTTTTTCTTATATACAGGGGTCACATGCCCGTGTGAGTAGGCCGTGTCACATGCCCATGTTTCAGGCTGTGTGGTATATGAGGTAGGGTACACGCCCGTGTCCCTAACTCGTGTAACTTTCTAACTTGCAACTTAGTTATATGTAAGGGTCACACGGCCAACCCACACGCCCGTGTGCTAAGCCGTGTGGTCAATTTAATTTTTAAAATTTAAGTGCAGGTTTCACATGGCCAAGACACACACCCGTGTTCTAGGCCATGTGTTTCACACGGCTGAGAGACACGCTCGTGTCTCTGCCCGTGTGTGTAATAGCCCGAACTAGGGGCTAAACGGGAAAGTAGTTTCAAAACCATGAATCTGAGGTTTAAAATATTATTCTGATTTAGTTTTGATGTTTATTGGGTGTTTGGATAAATATGTGAAATTTTGGTGTGTGAATTTTATTGGTTACATGTCCAATTTGGTATGTTGGACTAAATTACAATAGGTGAAAAATATGGTTTTTAATCCATAAAGGTATTTGATTGAATTGGGTTTATAAATTAGAGGTCTTTATATGGTAATTGAACCATTTTAACTTAGTTTGGACAAAAATACCCAAGGAATGATGGAATATCAAAGGTTTTTAATGAAAGGCATTTTGGTTATTAGTTAATAAAAGAAATAAAAATGGAAAATAAGGCCAAAATGTGTTATGAAAAGTTACCATAGCTAGGGTTTCGACAACTTCTCAAGCTCATAGTAAGTGCAATTGAGCCCCGTTTTTTATTTTCTTCGTATTTTTAGAATCCTCATAGCTTGCTCTAGCTAATTTTACCATTATTTTAAGCTAGAGTTGATGTCAAAAAATTTACCCATGTATGACATGCAAGTATTTTGATGTCTAATGGTGGAATATGGAGGTTTAAGGTGTGATAAACTATAATTACTAGGTGATTTTTCATGAAAGTCCCTAAAAAAGACCAAATTGTAAAGTTAATAAATTGAGTGGTAAAAGTATAAATTGATGAGAAATATGGGTTGTTTTGAGTGCCATGGGTATTCGGCTAGGCTTGGGTAACCAAGAGAATTGATACATTCCAATTTACGAGCCTAAAGACTTATTTGTAAAAAATTTACAAAGTTAGGGGTAAAATGGTAAAAATTATCATAGGATGATTTTGGACTAAATTGAGTAATGTGTGTGTTAAACAAGTTATATAGATCAAGAAGATCGAGGAATCAATCTTGACCGGGGCAAGGGCAAGGTCTCGGATTAACTTGCGAAATACCGCTTTTTGTTGTCGAGGTAAGTTTATATATAAGTAATGTGCCCATTTTATTTGTACAATATTGATTCTAATGGATGTTATGAAATGTTGCTATTGAATAATTTTGTATGATGTTTAAAGTATGGAAATGAGAGTTCCCGTTTGAACCTTTGGAAATAACGGGTGATACGGATAAATATAGCTAGGTCACATATGTGATAAAGTGAACTTCACCATGTATACCCGAGGACTAGGGAACTTAATGGCTAAGTCATATGTGTGATAAAGTGAACTTCACCATGTGAACACCACAGTTACGAGGCTAAATGGCTATGTCACATGAGTGATAAAGTGAATTTCACCATGTGTACATGATAGCAATATCATACGTAGCTAAGTCACATGGGTGATAAAGTGAATTTCACCATGTGCACACGAAGGCTACGAGATTAAATGGCTAGGTCACACGGGTGATAAAGTGAACTTCACCTTGTGTACCCAAGAGTCGGGCTTATGTGTTGGTGGAATCATGAGCGAAAAGTCCACCGAGTATCGAATGTTAATTCGAAGAGTTCAACGGGAATACTTACTAAAGAGACTTGGTGCGGTAGCATGACTTGTGTGTGTAGGTGTATACCTTTAGGCACGTGTAATTGAGGGAAAATGCATGTAGATGCAAGGGTGCATGTGGACTTAAGTGGGTAAAAATAATGTGCATGATTTGTGTGAAAATGTTGGTAAGTTTAGGTGGTAAGTTGGTGTGTGAGAGATAGACCTTGGTATGGATAAATACTGTTATGATGATAATTATTTATATATAGACTTACTCAGCTTTTAAAGCTTACTCTTTTCTATTTTCCCTTGTCTTATAGATTCAGTCAAGCCAGCTCAGGATCAAATCGAGTCAGAGGACCACCCACACTATTGATAATATATTTTGGTATAGTAAAAATGAACTCTTAAACTATGGCATGTATAGGGACTTACTGATGTTGTAGGTGTAAGTTGGTTTGGTTAAGTTCTGGTAATGTCATGGGATAAGTCATTTTGAAACCAAGCCTAAGTGATTTAGCCATTGATGATGGTATTTTGTTATCTATCCTTATGAGGAAGTTCATGGAATACTTAGTGTGTTTGTGTGTGTTTAAATTGAATTGGGTGGTGGATGGGTAAATGGAGTCATTTTTATGATTAAAGATGTGTTTGTTATGTGGTGTTAAAAGTAGTAATGATAGCATGTGTTTTGGGGCAAAGTATGGCTTGGAAAATAGCCTAACTTACGTCCACATGGCCAGCCCTCACGGCCATGTGTGTAGGCGTGTGAATTTTGCATGGGATTTTTGGAGTTTAACGACGTCACATGGCCTGGTCACACAGGCATGTCCCGTGGCCGTGTAACCAAAATGGCATACTGAAGTCATAAATAGAATGTCCCAGTTTCACACGGGGAGGCCACACGGGCGTGTCCAGGCCATGTGAAGGACGTGGGCCAAGGACACGGGCATGTGCTCGACCGTGTGAAAACCCCTATAGGTTCGAAATGAAAAATAATTTTCCAATAATTCAACACGGGTAGGGGACACGAGCGTGTGTGACCACACGGCCTGCCCACACGGGTGTGCCCCTGTTTCACACGGACGTGTGCCCTGTATTAGGTTAAATTTTTCAAAATTTTTCTAAGTTCTTAGTTTGGTCTCGGACCATCCCAAACTATGTTTTGGGCCTCGTAGGCTCACTTTAAGGGTTGTATGGTATTTTATGAATATGTTTTAAATTGGATTGAAATTTGTGGTTTGATTGTGCATAAATGATGGTGATCTTGTCCGGTAATGCCTCGTGCTCGGGTAAGATGATAAACCCAGGTAAGGGGGCTTACAGTGTGCCCAATTCTAAGCATTCTGTTTCTCAATTTTAAGATGTAAGGGACACACGGTCAAACCACATGCCCATGTGCCAGACCATGTGTCACACACGAGCGAGGTCAAGACACACAACCATGTGTCTACCTGTGTGGACAAATTAAGACCATTTCCTAGCCTTATTTCTCACTCAAATTTGCTGACAACCTACATCAATACTTGCAATCTTATACCAACCAATTCAAGCATTATAATCAAGCCAACTCTATCATCTAGCATAATATATCATCCCATGCATTCATGTTTATAATTTTACCTTTTGTAAACATACATGTTTAACATAACTTAATTAAGCCATACTAAACACATATGAAATTACCATGATATAACTTTATAATTTTACCAAATCAAACCATCACTAGCCATTCCAATGGCTAGATTACAAACAACCATTTACAAACCAACAATTGGCCAAGTTAACCTATACATGCCATTATACCAAAATAAGTTACTATTTATACCAAAACAAGCTAGTGTGATGATGCTCCGACTGATTTCCAACTTTTACAAGCTTCCGAACACTATAAAACAGAGGAAAGAAATCCTAGTAAGCATTCAATGCGTAGTAAGTTCATATAACAAGAATTAAACTTACCAAATTCTATTCATTTAGACAAGCATAACAATAACATGCTTTCCAACAATTTGGCAAAATTTGCCTAATCACAAACACTCAAATAAGCAAGTTAGTCACATATATATCATGTACATCAATTAAACATGGATGAGCTCATCATATTACAAACTTTCAGGTATTTCTGAAGTATTTGAGATATAATTCTTTTAATCTTATAATTTCTCATGTTAGAAATTTATTCCATTGATTTATAGAAATATCGATGGATAATTAGATAAAATACGTGAGGTATATGAATTAGTAATCTGTCAATTCATGTTCCGAGGTATCCATTAGGACACATAATCAAAGAGCACATTCTCGAGCCATATATATCAGGATGCTCAAATGAGCCATGTAATAGGATGCTTATCTGGGCTAAATAGGAAGTTCACAAAGAAATTTTTAACCAGAAATCTCATGAAGAGCCTATTAGGGATGCTCATAAAGAGCCATGATACAGGAGCTCCGGATAGCCATATATTAGGGAGTTCAAGCGAGCACTAACAAGACGCTCATATAGAGTTGTGTTTGTGTCTGCAACATATGAGAGATTAGACCCGATTGCATAACAAGACGCTCACAAAGAGTTATGTTTGTGTCCGCAACATATGCAGGATCACAACTGATCGAATCATGTAACAGGACGCTCACAAAGAGCAGCTGTAATAGCCCGATTCTAACCCTAATTAGAACGGAGGTTTCGGGGCCACGAATCTGAGTCTAAAAATTTTCTAAATAATTTTTTTTATGTCTATGGTTTAAAAATTTGATTGTTTGGATAACCGATTTAGAAAAAGGACTTAATCGCATAAATTGAAAATTGGCAATTTAATTTGTAAAGGGCTTAGTTGTTAATGGCTTTTAAAATGGGAGTACTTATGATGAAATAAGCCCATTATTATTTGTGTTGGACAGCCATGAGTTTAATGATAATGGCTTTATATGTTATGATCAAAGGTTAAAAGTGGAAAAGGTAATTAATGTTAATATTAATAAAACATAAAATTAAAACACTCATGCATGTTTCATCCATTTGACCGACTTTGGTAAAATAAAAAAGGAAAAAGAAAAGAAACTAAAGCTTGGGACTTTCGGCCTTTTGTAAAGCTTAAATTCAAGATCAAAAGAGAGCTGATTTGGGTTGGGGGAAGTCAAAGCTAGTCAAGTAATCATTTTTATCAAAAGCTAATACCCGAGGTAAGTTTTTAAGCAATTAAGTCAATTTGAATTTATTGAAAGTATATATATAAAGGCTATTATTATAGCCGAATGTAATATTTAGGTGAATGTTTTATAACCAAATGGAATAGATACATTGATTGATATAGTTGAATATGATATATATATATATATATTTGACATAACTAAGTGTGTATATATATGTGTAGTTGGATAAAGTTGAATGTCTATATATGTGTGATTGGATATAACCGAATGTGTATCTAGGTGTGGTTGGATATAGCCGATTGAGATGTATACATACATATATATATATATACACATATATATGTGTGTGTTTAATATATCTGAATGAGATATTGAATAGGGAGATGAATAAGTTAATATGTGGTTGATGTTTAAGCTTATTGTGTATATCTATAAATGAGTAATAAGTTTGAGGGATGCACTAAGTGTGAGAAATTGATACCGAGCACTAAGTGTGCGAGTTGGATTTAAACACTATGCATGCAAATTAATTTCTGAGCACTAAGTGTACTTAAGCTATGTTATGTACTAAATTTAAATAAATGTTCAAAATAAGTGTCGAATTGAATTGTTAGAAATTGTTATACTACTGCCGAATGATTTTGTAAGGTGATCTAAAGTGATTAATGGTTTTAATGGATGTATATTAAGGTAGTCAAATATGATTTATAATGTAAAAATATACACATGTTATGTTTCAATGTGAATGCCGAATGTGATTTATAAGGGTGAATAATATTATGATGAGTTAAATGTGATGGCCCGATGTGATTTTGAGTTGGAAATTATAATTCAAAGACTTTGATAGTGTTTTGTTAATAATCGGTAGCGTAAGACATATGATCGAGATATTCAGGCTCTGAACCTAGTAGGCTTGTGCCGGTGGATTCATTCAGGCTAAAAGCCTAGCAAGTCTTGTGTTGTTAAGTTTATTCAGGCTTTATGCCTAGCAGGCTTAGTGCTGGTGTGGGATTTTGGGCTTTATGCCTAGCAGGCTTAGTGCCGGTGTGGGATTTCGGGCTTTATGCCTAGCAGACCTAGTGCCGGAATAAGATTTCAGGTTATAATCCTAGCAGGCTTCGTGCCAGTGAATAAAATCGGGCTCCGTGCCTAGCAGGCCTTGAGCCGGTGAATTGTATTAAGTTATAAGTTTAGAAGGCTATACACCGATGTGAGATCAAATGTGATAAACGAGCCCTAAATGTTTGGAAAATTTGGATTATTAAATACCGAAATAAGGTACATATGTGTTTCGATATCTTTTGTTAAAATATGTATAATTGTGAAATAAGCATGTATACGAATTCAATTGTCAATGAATAGTTGGTACAAATTGGGAAAATATGTCATAAAAAGGGTGCCTATTCGAATTAAAGTATTCGGTCTTGTGAGTTATACTTATGCATTTGAGATATTATATTATAAATTTTGGACCTAAGTATAAGTTCGATTGTATGTATTAAAGGGAATGAATCTATGCATTTCGCATAAATGGCTCAATATGAACTAATAGATTGAATTGGTATAATTGATTATATGTGATTTTTTTTAGTGATTTGGTATATGTGTTTTGGTATGAATTTATAATGAATTTACAGATTCAATTATATATATATATATATACATGAGATTATACAGAAGTTGTATATTTGGCATTGTGAAATAATTTATTAAAGTGAATTAATAAATATCCTGTAATAATATATTGAATTCGTATATGTATACCTATTCATCAATTTGGGATATAAGCAATGTAGTGAGTTTTATACATTTGACCTTATGAGTAAGTAATCATGTGATGTTGAAATTAGTTAAGTAGATTCGGCCATGTTTACTTAGCTAAGATAAGTAATGTTCCCAATAGTGTTATTCGGCTAACTAAGTGATGCTTGATTATGTGAAGTTAAATCTGGAATTATAGTTGAAGGTATAATGACATTTTCATGAATTTGGTATCATCGGCCATGTAGGCTATGTATATATATGAGTGATATTATACTATGAATTATGGATTTGTTATATACATAAATGTATTATTGATGTTATGATTGTTTGGATTGAAAGTGGATATGATTATGATCCGATAATATATGGCCTATGTGAAAATGAGATGTGATTAATGGCAAGTGACTATAATCAAATAAATTATATAGGAATTGTGATATAGTAACCGTGTTCGTAAATATATGATTCTGGTACATGTGAATTATCTTTGAAACTCAGAAACGTAAGGTGATTATGTATTGAAATATGATATGTGAAACAAGTTACCATGAATAAAAAAGAACGGTACACAGATGAATATATATGATATATGTGTTTTCTATATGGCCTTGTAGTCCCATGATTTGAACATGGGAAATAAGAAAAATGGTTTTGAGATATGACTGGGTCTTAATTTGAGATTTGTATATGAAATGGATATTAAGACAGTGATATTATGATGCTTAGTTTTTATATCTATAAATCGGTTAGTGAAGCAATGACAATGGTTTGGTTGGTTACATAATGAATATGTACAAGTTTGATTTATATAATTGAGTTAACGGTTATTATTCGAATTTAAAAGCCGGTTATTATTCGAATTTAAAAGCATAGTTATATGGTATTGATAAATAAAATAAGTGAACTTATTTAATGAAGTTATATGAATTTAAGAGTACAATGGATGTACATGTGATTGAGATTGTTTAAAATTCAGTTTAGTGTTACGGAATTATAATTATCATTGAAATGATTTATTTGCTTATGGCTTACTAAGCTTTCAAAGCTTACTCTGTGTGTTTTTTCCTATGTCTATAGAGCTTCGAAGATTTGTTCGGGTTGGAAGTCTGGGAGACGTCTTCACACTATCCAGTTTTCGTTCTGGTAAATAAGTGTTTTGAGTTTTGGTTATATGGCATGTATAGGTTAGTTTCGATATGTTTCATTTTAAAATAGTACATATATAAGCAATGCTAAAATGGCTTGTTTATTATGTCAAATTAGTTTAGTACTTTGATTAAATGATGATTACACGTGTTGAGAAATCAACCAAAGTATAATATAATTATGGACTATGTTTGATATGTTGTTTATGGTTTTGATGTTTTGGATAATTCAGGTAGTAATGTTCATGTGCCGAATAGGGTTAGATAAAGATGTTGCATATTTGATTATGTATGTTTTTATAAGATTCATTAACGAGATCTTTGATTGATTTAAGAGTTTAAGAAAATGATTACTTATGATTGATATGAATATGTGTGTATTTCCGGTAATGCCTTGTAACCCTTCCGGTAACGGATTTGGGTTAGGGGTGTTACAGCAGTGGTAGTGCGCAACACATGCATAATCACTATCGACCAAGATGCTCGCAAGAACTATATAACAAGATGCTCAAGAAGGCTTTTAACAGGATACTCGTTTGAGCTATTATATCCTCAACATATGCAGGATTATAATCATTCCGGGAAAATCATGTATCCATCGAATTTCATTCTTCAAATGGAACTTATCATTTATCAAGCAATTTCAGGCATGTGATTATTTTCATACATTAATCGTTTGTACAATTCTCACATATACAACATTTAATTCAAACATATAAATATACATGATTAGGTTACACGAATTTACCTCGTCACTTGTTCGTATATAAAAGTCTACTAATCCGGCACCTTTTCTTTTCCTCAATCTAACTCTCTGTTGGATCTTTTCGGATCTATATAAATGAATTTAACATCAATTTATCACATTTCATATTCAATTGGATTCAATTTACATCCTAGGCAAAATTACCATTTTGCCCCTAAACTTTTCATAAATGACAATTTTGTCCCTAGGCTCAGAAGATGAAATTGGTGCAATTTATCCCTTATTCCAAGCCTAGTTGATTTTTATATATAACAATAACAGTCCATAAATTTCACAAAAATTAGAATTTTTCCATGAATTTTACAACTTTACAATTTAGTCCCTAAATCACAATTTCATCAAAATTCTCTTTGTAAAAGTTGTTTATCTATCAACAACCTTTCATTTCCTACCATAAATTTCAAAATTTCAGCATATTCATGCATGGAAAATTTTCCATACATTGATATCTTTTCAAATTAATCCCCAAAATAGATAAATTAAGCTATTCATATCTCAAAAATATAAAAATTACTAAAAACGGAACAAGAATACTTACCCAATTAAGCCAAGAAAGTTTGTTTTCCCTTTCTTAGGGTTTCCTTGAAATTTGGGGAAGAAGATGATATAAAATGGTGATATTAAACCTTTATTTAATTTATCATCTTTTAATTATTCTCATTTCTAATTTAGTCCTTATCCTTTACTAATTTTTCCATGGATGAATCACCAAAAATATCCACTAACTTTTCTTTAATGGTCTAATTACCATATAATGACCTCAAGTTTTAAATTCCATAGCTATTTGGTCCTTCTAGCTACTAGAATTCAACTTTTTCATTTTATGCAATTTGGGCCTTTCCATAATTAAACACGTAATCGGTAAAATTTTCTTATCAAAATTTTTGTATGACATTCCTATCATAATGTAGACCATGCAATAATATTAAAATAAATTTCCTTTCTAGCTCAGATTTGTGGTCCCAAAACTACTGTTCCGATTTAACTAAAAATGAACTGTTACAAAATTCTACTTCAAACTCTTCACATACTACTCTTAATAATTTCATTTTTTGAGAGCATGAATGATGTATTTCATAAGGCCCATATATTTTAAAAGTAAGGCCTATATCAAAAAAGGCAACACATAAAAATACTCAAGTTATATCTTATATTATGACTGACCAAATCCATGACTGACCAGGTTACTGGACAAACATTGGACAGTTGTCATCCTAACAATGCCCTCCCCTTTTGGCTTTTTGAGAAAAAATTAAATTAAAGGTCATATTCTACTCTCCTTGTTTGCACGAACTCCCAAACAATAACAACAACCAATCAATTTAATCAAGGCATGTTAGCAAAATTCAAAAAATCTTCTTCAACATCCATTTGATAATCAAAAACAAAATAAGAATCAAGATAATCAGGAATAGTATAAAGTATTTTCAGTTCTACAATAACTGCAAAATACGTCCCAATACCCCCCTCTTCTCCAATTTTCCCATCTAAGAGGACAAAACCAACAAGCTTTCTAAAAACACATAAAACCTCACCTAACAAAAAAACACTAGAATCAAGAAATCATAAGAGTACAAAATGACACCCAAATGAAACGAAAACCATATGACAAGATTGTAGCTGAACCCTACACAAATCAAAAGGAAGGATCGCAACGTTTCGAAATTAAACCAAGCCATAAACATTATTGGTAGCCTTCGCCAATGAATCCGAAAAGACATTTGTTACACCTCACGTAAACATCTAAGAATAATCACAATCAAACCAACCCTCCCACGTAAAGGATTCTGCAAAACCATCACCCTTCCAACAATTTCAAAAGAATGACATAGTTTTTCTTTGTAAAAGAAAAAATCGAAGAATAAAAATCTCCAAGGCCTCACAACAAAGCTCATATACCATGATACTACCTCTTATAGACAGAATCGACACAAGCATAGTTCTAATTCTCAAGTCACCTAAACATGACAAACAAACCTCATAAACTTGTGTAATTTTTTTTAATTGGTTAATGTTGATGCGAATCAATCACTAGATTGGTTGAACTACCTATTCAGATTAAAAATATTGACAGAAACTCAACTAAAATTGACCAAGACTTACAAAAAAAAAAAAAGAAAAAAAAATGAAAGTATCATAAGTATAAACCCAATACTAAGTAAATAATATTCTCAATATAACAACTAAAATTCCAAATGAAAAATGAGTTTCGTATGGCCTACGTTGTTGTGGTTCTGATTTTTAAAAAATGTGATTTTTTTTTTCAAATGCTTTGTATTTGACAAGATTTTTACTCTCTCTCCTCCGCCCCATAGTTTCTTGCTTTGTATGATGCATAAATTTAATGGTTTAGTCATTAATGGTTTTACTTTTTAGTGTCTTTGTATTTTTAGTCACGACATTATTTTAATCAGTATTTTTAGAATTAGGTTGGTGGTTAAATTAACCAGATTATTAATTCTTAATTTAATCCATTTAATCGTCAATTTAATTAGTTCATAAATAAAAAAATAAAATATAAAAATATGAAGAGAAATGAAATTAAAATAAAAACATAAGAAAAATAATAAAAAGATTGTAGTACAATCTCCCAAATTCTACAATTTCTTCTCTCCTAAAGTTCAATGTATGTAATAAATATAAAACTTACCCTTTCAATTTTATATGATTATTTATTTGAAAAGTCAAAAAGATTGTTTTCATTTTATTTCTTTTTTTACTTATTTCAACATTTTATTTTTTATTATTCTGGAATAGTGTATGCCCATTAGTTAATCTTTCTTTCTTTTCTTTAGATATAAGCTTTGTGATTTCTTCACACTTAATTTTTCATTTTTTTAGTTCATATTTTTTCATTTCTTTAAAATTTTCTTTTTTTTCTACATAACTCTTTATACTGTTTAAAGTTTAAACCTTTTTAGATTGTCAGTCGGTGTGAGTGCGACTGAGCAGTGAGCAGTGAGCAATGAGCAGTGAGACAGAGCAGAGGCTCTTGTGGGAGTCACGTGTAGGTTTAAGACTTATGTTTTAGTTTTTAAAAATTTAAAATTACTTATTTCTTTTTTTAAATTTTGTTCTGCGTTGAGCTGATGGTTGAAAGGAACCATGATTTATTATTATTAGGACAAATTTCCAACTTGACTTAGGGTCAGTTCTACATTACTTTTCAAAAGAACTTCTGGCTTCAAAAGCACTTCTAGAAGAAAAGATGTGCAGAACAAACTGTTTTTTGTTGAAATTTTTAACTTTTCAGAAGTGATTTTCAAAAGTACTTCTGAAAAGCTTCTGAAAAGGAGAAGTTAAAATTTTTAACTTTTCTTCTCCCAAAAGTACTTTTAGTGCTTAATTACTTTTTCACCCCTCCAATAACATAGTACTTTCTCTTTTTTTTTCTTGGTACTTAATTACAAATTTATTAAAATCATTAATTAAAAATAAAAAATATTTAATAGCTATATTTAAATATTTAAAATATAGTTTATATATTCTAATTAAATTTTATAAATAATTAATATTTATTGCTTAAAAATATTTGAAATTTATATTTTATATATTAAAATATTAACAAGAAGTTATAATAATTTTTTTATATTTTTACTAAAATATAATAATATTAACTAATTTAAATATTATTTAAATGCATATTTGTCACTTGATAATAACATGTCTAAAATGGACATTTTATTTCTCAAAAGCACTTTTTGACAGCAATGCTAAACACTCAAATTTTAAACTAAACTTTTTAAAAGCACTTCTCAAAAACACTTTTTCACAGCATTTTTCAAAAGCACTTTTCAAAAGCATTGCCAAACTAGCCCTTAGCCCAAGGAACCTAAAATATCCAAAAATTATTCTGACAAAATTTTTTACTGATTTTTTGGTTTTTTTCGATTTGCGGCTCGAAGCCCAAGTTTAGTTTTTGGCAATTCCCGATTAAAAAGGGGTTTTGTTGTCCACTGAACCGATTATCTGGCCAGTTTCAATCCAATCCATCGATTCGATCCTATTTTCAAACATTGATTTTAGTGCTTTTGTATGAAATGCTTTTTTAATGGTTAACTGTTTTTTCTTATGGTTAATATACTAAAAAAAGCATTTAAACTATTACACATTATTTAAACAAGTCTATATTTTATTTTTGTAGTTAAATAACCTTTTAACCTAAATTTTTTAGGTATAAAAACTCTTGATTTTAATATTAAAAAATATTCTAAACTTATAAAAGTATTTTAAATTTTTTAAATAAAATAATATTTAAAAATTTCTTGAAAATGCTTTTAAACATAACAATCACTCATTTGAAGTTTTTTTTATTATTCTTTTCAATTCAATGTTGGTGATAAAAGTGTAAAGAAACTATATTACATCAATAAGAAAGTAGGGACTAAAATTTAAAATATTTTCGTTGAATATTAAAATCAACTTCTTTTATAAGTAAAAGAAAAAAAAAATTCATTTCTTACCTTTAGACCGAGTTGCCTGACCCAAAAGCCCACCAAAAATGTGGGAGGGTTTGCATAAAAATATATGCTTAAAAAATAAGTTTGGGCAAAAAAAAAAAGACAAAAAACATGTTAGGTCTCGGGTAAGGCTTTTTGGCCCTGCCTGAATATGAAAAAAAATTTGATGTTTTTCCTTTTTTTTAACTTTTTTTTTACTATTTTATTGTTATTTTTTATTATTTTACTCCTATTTCATTATTATGTTTGTACTATTTTGTTATTGTTGGGTATGTATAAATCTTATTTTATTGTTAATTTTATTACTATTTTAGAGGCATTTACTTGTTAAATTGCACTTATCGTAGTATTATTTAAGTATACATATACATATATATATATATATATATATTCAATTTGTTAGGAATATTTATTTTAATATTTTTAGTATTTTTGATGTATTATATACTTTAAAAAATCTATTTAATAAATAATATAAAAAATTAATACAGGTAAGCCTAGTCGGACTCGGGTTTTAACATTTTTATCCAGGTCGGGCTTGGGCAAAATCTTAAGCCAATTTTTCAAGCCGAGCCAGGCCCAAGCCTGGCAAATAGGCCAAAATATTTTGTTGGGCTCGACCTGAACTTGGCTCAGCCCAACCCATGGACACCTCTATTTGCCTTCAATTGTCCAAAAAAAAAAAAAAATCACCTTTATTTTCTTTATTTAGACAAAGTTCGTGAAACATTCACTTAAGCACATTTAGTGGCGAAGCCAAGGGGGCTGGCAGGGGCCCCGACCCCCTTAAAATGAAAAATTTTCCATTTAGGTCATTTATAATTTATAAAATTTTAAATTGGTAAAGGTAAAATTGCACTTTGGCCCCCAAAATATAAAATTTGATTTAATCCTTTAAAAATTATAAAGATATAGACTATTAAAATGGTGAAATTGTATTTTTACTATCATAAAAATACACAATTTAATTTGCACCCCAAAAACTTTTTTGGCTCTGTGACTGAACACGTTTATACTATTATTCAAGCTTGTAATAAAGATGTTATTACTAGTTAGTTAACTGTTATAGAAAGTATAGAAATATCCTTTCGTATTTAAAATAAATCATATTATTTAAAAGTACTTTAATCTTTTTATTTAAAAAATAAAAAAAATCTGCATATTTTGTGAGATTTAAATTTGTGCTATTTATATGAATAATTAATTTTTTATATGGCCTTTAGCCCTTTACCCTTAAAAAAAAATATTAATTTTACCTCTAAAGCAAAACTTTATTTTAATATGTACATATGCATACTTTCTTACCTCCAATTGAATATTGTGAAAATTTAAACATCAATAATAACAACAAATTGTAAAGAAAGAGAGAAAATAGAACACACAGAATTTATATGGAAACCCTTTCGGGGAAAAACTACGGGTAAATGAGAAGAAAATTCACTGTTGAATTCAAACGATATAAGAGGAGAAACGATTACGTCTATTTATAGGTTTAAAAATCTTATTCTAATCAAAGTCTAATAGAAGTAATGCAGTAAAGTTAAAACACCTTCTTCTAATCAAATATCAAATAAAGGAAGTAAACCTCGACCTTCGCCCTCGCAAATCCCCCTATATTGCCACTTGTATTTTATTTTAATAGTAATTTGGGTCACACAACTCTAGCAAATATGTATGCTATTATTTAAGTTATGATTGAGTTGGTGTCACGATGTAACGGCCCGAATTTTGGGTTTAGAAGAAATGGGCCGTGTGGGCCCAATGGGCTTGTGGGCCCCACACGGATAAAATTCACAATTAGGTGGTAAATTCTGGACTAAATTATGTAGTTCGAATAGCCGTGACTAAATCTGGGCTAAATGAGCCACACGAGCGTATGGGCCCACTTGGGCCAAGTAATGGGCCTTGGGCCTATTTATATTCTTATGATCACTTAGATCATCTGAGTCGTTCGAGACGACTGTAGACTTTCTAAACAGTCGTCATCTGTACTGGGACCCCAAAATTAGTTAATGAGCAAAATACCCCTAAGGGGTAAAATTACTATTTTACCCTTGACTGAGGAAATGGCCGTTACACCCCTAGTGGTAGGTTGATTGATGTGTGTATGATATTTATATGACTGATACCAAGTGTAACATACTACATACACGTAACATTTATGACACGTCATCCTGCATGGGGTTGGGTTTTTATTAATGGAGGAAGTATTATGGCTTATAGCCGTACTGTTTAAGGCTTATAGCCTTCCTACTTATGGCTTTTAGCCATCCTGTGTATTGGCAGCTTTGCTGCTATATCTATGGCTTTTAGCCATCCTGTTTATGACTTTAAGCCATCCTGTTGACTTAGTGCCACAACCGGTGCTAAGCTTGGTGTGTTGGCTAGGTGGGTCGATTTTATCCCCACATGGTGTGACTGTCGGGACGGAGTGGGGTGTTTGGCTGGATTGGGGTGGGATCTCTGTTTAGGGTTTAGGTCTGTTACTAATTTTGTAATGGGGCTTAGGCCCACATATATACTGTTTCTGATTCTACTACTGTACTGGGCTAAGGCCCACTTGATACTGTTTCTGCAATGGGCCCAGGCCCAGACTGTTATTGCATTCTGTATGTCTAACTGGTTATATATATTAGGGGATTACACACTGAGTTTTTATAAACTCACCCCATTGTTTAAATGTACAAGTAATCCCCAGCGTTAGGCAGTTCGGTGCTGCAAGGAGCTCAATGGTGGCCATACAGTTATACTGGTTTCGTATTAGCTTTTGATTTATGAATATTACCTTTGGGTTTTGGTTGTAATAAGGCCTCATTAAACTTAAATTATTTTGAGTTTTATTTATTTAGATTAATACTTAACTGATAGAAGTAGAACATTGGTTTTCATAAAAGGGTTAACTGTTTTCAAAACATTGCGTTCCACAACATTTTTGAAAATGCTTCCGCGACAAACAATGTTTTAAAAGTAATGACGACTTAAAATGATTAACCAATGACTAAGATGATTTGAAAATTTCCATAGAGGCTTTAACCTTCAATGGGTTTTTATCAACAAGATTAAGTTTTCGAAAAGCACTTCAATGTGACACTGCCGGATTCGGCCATAACGTCTAGGCCGGGTTTGGAGTGTTACACACGAGTTAACCAAAATCCAACTTGATTAGAGAAATAACGAAATGTTATACATTTTAATATTATAATACACAATTTATTACACCCATTAATTGTATATCTTAATAATGTTGTTGATTCATTTTATCTCACAAATTAACTCGACATCAACTAAAAATTAATGTCAATATTATATGATAAACAATTGTAGTAGATTTAATATAATTAATCTAATCTATTTATTCGTTTACTCAAAATGTAATCTAATTTTTTTATTTTAATATTATATACATTGCAGATGTAATTAATATATATTTTTAATATTAATTAGACTGGCATCCATAATACCAATTTATTTATATGTTTGGAAAAGCTAATTTACATGATAACAGCCACACAGCGAGGTTAATTTATAGATAAGAGCACTCAGGACATAATACCTCTTATATATAAACACACATACAGATATATATATATATATATATATAGGAAACAACAAGAACGAGTGCTGATCCACAGGAATATTCATGCAACTGGATAGGAAGGTTCCTTGGCAATGCCACAAAGACCTTTTTTGGAATGAACATCTCTCTTGATCCTCATGTAACCACTTTCACCCCAGGATTTGCCCCATGAGTTCTTCACTAACCAATACTTAATCCCATTTTCACTTGTTCCATACCCTACGACAGTAACAGCATGGTTTAACCTGGTTCGGCATGGTCCTCCATAAACACCTCCCGAATAAAACTGAAATCCATATCCACTGGAATCAAGGGCCACTGCAACAGGTTGCTGGCTTGCGGCCTTTAGGAGATATTCTTCATTGTCGCGAGGTGCGTCTTCGTATCCAGTGATCTGCGCAGCTCTAAAAGTTTCTTTTCGTCGGCTGCATTTCCCGTCCTTTCCGGTGTATGGGTATTTTGATTCCTTGGCGAGACCTTGGTTTCTACCAATGTATTCGAATCCGTCTTCCATCCAACCACCATCGCAGCCTCGGGTTCTTTCGGTCCTGGCGCAATCCACCAGTTGTTGCTCGGAGAGCGAGACCAACTTTCCAGTTTTAATCTTTACGACACCTTCTACAGCTGCGACAGTTGAGAATGTCCAGCAACTTCCTATATAAACATGCAAAAAACAATTTAAACATAAGTAAACTACTAATCATTATTTTACTAAACTTCTAGGGCTAAGTTTATATCTCTTACCACAAGAACCTTGGTCCTTGATCTCAGTGACAGCCCCTTTCTTCCTCCAGTCGATGCTATCCGGGACATTAGTCAGGTTTTCATATCGAAACCTTTTAATTTTATGTGAAACATTTTTATAAGAGAACATGTATCCAACAAAGTTCGTTAGGAATTCTTCATTGGTTAAGTCAGCAAATTCGTTGGTACTTAACTTATAAGTTTGATTCCCCATTTTATTGAAGTTTTCTATGAATTCCAGATTGTTTTTGAATATCTGAAAACGCATAGTCTCCTCTTCCTGCATCTCATAGGTTCGTCCATGCTCAACCATCCATTGCTTGTATTTCTCAGCAACGAAGGCTTCATCCAATATGCGGGACATGGCAGATGCCAGAGCCCCAGAAACAGTCAACATGAAAATAAGAAACTTAGTTTTGAGTGCGAAAGCCATTGCTCAATGGTCAGGCCTTACAGCTGATGTGAAGAAGCAGAGCATACCAGCTATCTATTTATAGATGATCCATAGCTACCGCAACTTATACTGCAATCAGCTTATTGGCCACAAAAAATAGCAGTAGGAATTAGCTTTGCAAGAAAGTTTTAATTTAATGGTCAATGGTGATAGATAGCGAAAGGGTTTACTAATGAACTTTTGTTGACTTTCCCCACGTGTGGGTATTAGATAAGTACTTTATTAAATTGAGGCCCACAAAAGCAATTTTGACTGCAACTTTTTTAGTTTTGTCATATATGAAAAAAAAAAAAAAAAAAAAAAAAAAACACTTTTAGTGAATCTGTTTTTTTTTTTTTTCATTAACATATTTGATTCAGAGTTTAATCTTAAAAGTCATTTTGGTATCTTAAAGAGTTTAATATTTGTTGTCAATTTTTTTCCTAATTTATAATATATATAGGAGTGGAGAAAGCTGTAAACATGATTTTAACATGATATACTAAAAAAAAAGCTCAAGCTTCTTTCACTTTTGGCAGGAAACAAATCAAGGTTTTGCATCCAAAATAGAAAAAAAACGCATGTAAATAAGTTGATTCCATGAGCCAATTGAGAATAATTATTTATCACATCCAATAGATTATATTAGGATAAATTCGATTAAGCAACGAACAAATAAAATAAAGAAGAAACAGAAAAGATTGAACACACAAATTTTACGTGGAAAAACTCCTCTGAAGAAGATAAAAAATCACGGGCAAAAATAATTTCACTAAATCAGTGAAAACGAAGAGTATAAATATAGAGATAAAAACTAAACCTTGAAAACCTGAAAATAAGAACCCTCAAAACTTAAACACAAAATTCCCTCAAAGCTTGTAAAAGCTAATACCTAAATGTGTTATGGGTTAATCTTTCTAAGGTTGTAGAAGGTCTATTTATAGGCTAAATTCATAGGTCAAATAATATTAAAATAATCTATACTAATCAGAGTTTAATGGGAAAATAAAACAATATTTAACTGAAAGAAGTAAAGCCAAGAATATTGAGGTACTCGTCGCTACGTCGTGACCTGGCTTTCTTTTTTGTCGTGACGAAATATGGTCATGTCGTCAGGATGAAGCTTTTTTTTCGTCGTGACATCAGCTACTTGTCAGGACAAAGAGCTTCTCCTTGTTGCAACATCACACACTGGTTATGTTGAAATGTAAGACATGCTCCACAAATCTCCACATTAACTCGTATTTCCACAATGTCTTCTTTGCCAAAACCCGCCACGGGCCTATCTCGAACTTTGCAGGATATTAACTAAGTCCAAGTTGTACTTGAACTTTGAAACCAGAAGACTTTTAGTCTTCAACTTATGCATTGCCAAATCATACTTGAGTCGAGTCTGCTTTCTATGAACGCAGTGCTTTGTCTTTCCAAAACCTACACTCAAAAGAGAACTTCTCTTATTCAAAACGATCATACCTTTTTCCCTCCTATGACCAAGTTGCCTTTACTTCAAACGAGTCGACTCTAACTCCTTAACAAATGAGGGATATGCGTTTTAACCAATCACCGTTGATCCTTACAGAACATAAAGACTTCTAGTCTTTCTACCTTTCATCAAAACGAGAGCCCCATAGGATACCTTAATGCCGTTTGACGTGATGTTAATTCTATAGCCCTTTGAGTCTAAATTTCCCTAGGAGATGAGATTTCTCTTTAAATCAAGCCAATGCCTGATATCTGATAGTGTTCTGATTGTCTTATCGTGCATCCTAATCTGAACAGTACCAACACCGATTACCTTATAGGGTAAGCCATTCCCCCTATGCATAATTTTACCTTTAAGTAAATTGTATATGGAGAACCAGCCTCAGTTGGGACACATGTGGAAAGAACACCTTATCCAAGATCCACTCGGATGTAAGTTTAGAGCTTTTGCTTGCCGACAGCAACAAGAAATCGTCACCCTTGTTGTCGACCAAATTAGCATCAAGTAATTCTTTCTCATTGTTCTCAGCAAACCTCTTATTTCTTATCTTGTAACAATCTGCCTTGACATGACCTAACTTCTTAGAATAGTGACATCTCTTATCTCGATTCCTAGATGCTACAAAAGTCGATGCTTACCTATCTAACTTGTTACCCTAACCAAACTCATTGTGGAGTTTGCCTTTGCTCAACAAGTGACCCTTCATATCCTCGAATGAGAGTTTATCTCGACCAAACTCATTGTAGAAATCCTATTTATAGGCTAAATTAGTAGGTCAAATAATATTAAAATAATCTACGCTAATTAGATTTTAATTAGGAAACTAAAATAGTGTTTCACTGAAAGATGTAAAACCGAGAAAATTGAGGAACACGTCGCCAAGTTGTGATATGGCTTTCTTCTTGTCATGATGTGGCTTTTTTCTTGTTGTGACAAAGTATGGTCATGTCGTCGGGATAAAGCTTATTTTCTAGTCGTGAAGTCGGTTCCTCGTCGGGACGAAGAGCACCTCCTCGTTGTGATGTCACACACTCTTTATGCTGAAGTGCGAAGCATACTCAACAGATCATTAATCTTTATTTGAAAATCATCAAATTCTTGTTTTAGTTCAGTTCATTTATTTAGGGTTTAAAGTTTGTAGATATTTATTTGCATTTTTTCTTTAGATAAATAATATTATATTTTAGGAAATTGTGCCAACAAATGTGGAACAATTAGCATCATCATTTCACTTACCTCTTTCGGAGCAACAACTCTTGTTTTGAATATTTTTTACTAAGAAAAATAGTAGTTCAGGAGTAGCTATGTTCAGAACAGGGCTTTAGTTAGAACAAGTATAATCTAGTATAGTTATTATTTAAGAATAACTTTTGTTGAGAATAACTAAAGTTCGGAATAACATTTTTTTAGAGTAATGATGATCGGCTGTTTAACGTCACATCAATAATGTGCAAGTGTAAACTGTCGATGCAAGTATAGTAGGCAGATGTAAGTCTGTCGGATATCGATCCCACAAGGATGGTAGGCTTTTGTCTATTAATGTCAGTTGAATAACTAGATATAAAAAAGATAAATTGTGAGGATAGTTGTCGATGCAATAACTTGAAAACAATAAAATAAAAGATGATACTAATAAACTGGGATCCCTAACATGAATCTTCAGTAGAATGCTAAGTACTCACAAGGTATAAAGTATAGGTGATTGTCGATTCAATAAAATTCAATGTAAATCTTACCCAACTTTACTCCTCTATTTAATCTGAGACTTAAACATGCATATTAACCTTACCTTTCAATGATGGTAATACGACAATTCCTCTAATCCTCACTCAACTTCCGTTGAAATGCTTGTTGGCTCAAACTGTCATTACATTTTCTAGTGTCAGTGACTAAAATAACAGTTCCATGTTAAAAAAATTTTTAAACCCCAAGATTAAACAATAAAAGTAAGATTAAATAAGATAACATTTCATTAAGAATTTATCAGTTCATCTATACAATCAGAAATCAAAGAGTAATCACCAGCATTTAGAAAGAAATAAGATAGAATCAAATGGAGAATACTATCCCTAGACAACTCGATTAAATCTCTCTATTTCCCCTTGTCGCACACTTAAGTCTCATCGTTAGGAGCTATTCTGCATC
This sequence comes from Gossypium stocksii, assembly GCA_020496765.1. Lineage (NCBI taxonomy): Eukaryota > Viridiplantae > Streptophyta > Magnoliopsida > Malvales > Malvaceae > Gossypium > Gossypium stocksii. Next base: position 86,371,515 of record CM035629.1, read on the forward strand.
TAGTTTTCATGTTGGCTCACCCGTGAGAGGCTTAAGCTGCCATGGCTGTAAGCTTCAAGGCAGGACGATGAAGATGATGGTGGAGAAAAAAGCTCATCTTTTTCTTCTCACATCCACCTTTTATGTCTGTAACACCCCTTCCCATGTTCGACACTGGGACAGGGTACAAGGCATTACCGGACTTAAACATAAAAAACGTACATTTTCGAGCCATAAAACTTCATTCAATTTAAAATCATTCATACACAAGCATATCATCCCTTATACAGACCCACGAGGCCCAAAACATACATTGGGAGCAATTCGGGACTAAACTAAAAACTTTGGAAAGATTTGGAAAACTTAGAAAAATTTTCATGGAAACAGGGTCACAGGCCCGTGTGGGTAGGCCGTGTAGTCGCACACGCCTGTATGGCTTGGGACACACCCGTGTCCTTAACCCATGTAACTCTCTGTTTATGACATCATGCACAATTTGGGGTCACATGACCAAGTCACACGCTCGTGTCTCGGGGCTGTGTCCTTCATACGGCTGAGACACACGGTCGTGTCTCTACCCGTGTGGCCAAGAAAATGGCTATTTACCATGCCATTTGCCATCCGCATTTGCACACTTACATACACACTTTCAATAACACTTAACATGGCACAATTAAGCTACCAACATAACCACAATCAAGGCTTAACATATCAAACAATCATTTACTGTTTATAACAAAACTGTTCACTTGAGTCATAGTCACTAAATTACTTATTTCTTGAGCTACAAGACTTGAAATTAAGATCAGCTTGATTTTTCAGAAACTAGACTCAAATATCTTCCTACCATAAAATTTTTAGAATTTATGGATTAGCTAATAAATACAGTTAATTCTTCAAATTTGTCCATGCTCTGCTATTTGATAGTTTCGACCTTTCTTCACTAAAAATTAATTATCTCTTAGTACGGGATTCAGATGATGTTCCCATTTGTTTCTCTTGAAAATAGACTTATTAAGAAATTAAATATATAAATTTAAACCCCAAGTATTTTTATATAATTTTTAATGAATTTTCAAAATCAGAACAAGGGAACCCAAAATCATTCTAACCTTGTCTCACCAAAATTCAATTATCCCATAAAATGAAATTATTTTGCCTACACGATTTCTTCTATGTAAAACTAGACTCAATAGGACTTAATTTCATATTTTATTCAACCTCTAATTCGATTTCCACAATTTTTGGTGATTTTTCAAAGATATACTACTGTTGTTGTCCAAAACTGTTTTAATGCTAATTTTACTCTTTCATAATTTCTTTGTACTCACTTTCATTTAGACATACATAACACCAAAGCATCTCCATAACTAGCCATTCCAATAGCTAGTCATTATCAAATATTTACATGCCATTCATTGCCAATATAAGGCAATTTTACATGGCCTTTTAACCACCACAAGCTAATATATTTAGCCAAATCATAATGACTCATACACCAAATGACTAAGTCCCTATACACGCCATAAACTTAAGAGGTTTGATTTCACTTTTACCCCACGATAATAGCTTGATAGTGTGATAACATCTCTGGTGATCTCCAACTCGAGCTAGCATTCAACCCTATAAGATATGGGAAAGGAAGAGAAGTAAGCTATATAGCTTAGTAAGTTTATATGAAAATAATAAGCGTCTTACAATTGATTTTCCAAAACCAACAATAGAACCACAAGATAATGTAACTTATTCGATCACATTGTCTATTCTATCAATTTGCAAGCATAATTCAACAAATCTTGTCATTAATCTAGCAATTAAAAGCTATCCATTATAACAAAATACCACAATTATCCAATCATTCCCAACCTCATATTATACATACACATTAATTATGATTATTCACTTTTCGAATATATATATTTTAACATCTTTCAGTTGATCAAAGCACATATTTTCCCATCATCGTTTTAATAGGCAGTTATGCCAATCATTCCTTTTTCTCATATCCGATAAATCATAATTTGTACAAATAAAATATGCTATGTCATAACTTAATTTGACTCGAAGGCCAATTTCACAATCATCATCCAAATTCACCATGTATTTCATACATCACAAGCATGGATCAATATTCACAAACTTTTATAAAATAATTTCGTAGCGATAACATTGCTCAAACATTACCTTACCAATAGTTCACCACTTATTGAATTCAATACTTATGAGTTTTACGTACATACCTGTGCCAACCCTTACATAATCACTTGCACTCACACTTTGTTATTTCGCTGAATCACCAGTTGAAACACTTGGAATTCTAAAGATACTCGGAAGTCTTGCACATAAATGCCACACTTATTTGTAGCTGAAGCTACCACTTATCACTTGTAGCTGAAGCTACCACTTCTCACTTGCAGCCAAAGCTACCACTTATCACTTGTAGCCGAAGCTACCACTTATCACTTATCACTTAAACACTTGATTTCCTAATGACATGTCACTTGTATCGTATTCGATTCCTAAGGTTCAGTCGGGATCTTTCTCACTTGTCGAAGCTTGGTTGGTATACACATTCAAATAGTTATTCATAAAGCATACTAATTTTAAAGTATTCAAAAACATAATATAGCAATGCATTATTTACATACAAACTTATCTCGATACCAAAAATGATGAAAATGACCTAACCGTCAAATACTTGTTTTTCCCTCGTTCTATGCCCGAATCTCATTTTTTCTTGATCTATAATATCAAATTGGCTCACTTATTAGTCACATTATTCAATGTGACCCAAAAATCATATTATGAAAAAATTACATTTTTACCCTTAAGTTTGACATATTTACATTTTTGCCCCTAAGCTCGAAAAATGAAATTTATTCAATTTCTTTAGCATACAAGCCTAGCCGAACCATTCTCATAACTATAATATCCCACAATTTCCATTAAAACACATTTTTACTACACATTTTATAACTTTTACAAATTAGTCCTTTTTGACATTTTCACCAAAAATTACTTAGTAAAAGTCGTTTCTCTAACCATAAACATGCGTTTTCTACCATTAAACACAAAAATACACACATATTCATCATGGGTCAAATCTCTAGACTTTAACCATATCTCAAATTAGTGGTAGAAATAGATAGATCTTGTTACAAAGATTTCAAAAACGTAAAAATCATTAAAAACGGGACTAGAATGGACTTACAATTGAGCTTGGGAGCTTGAAAAAACCTAGCAACGATTTCCCCTTTAGAAATTCGGCCATGGAGTTGAAGATGGGCAAAAATTGACTTTTAATTTTTTTATTTAATCATTTAATGACTAAATGACCAAAATGCCCCTAACTTAAAAATATTTTATTTCACCTATTTCATGTCCATTTTTGTCCAACAAATTAACCAATGGTCTAATTACTATTTAATGACCTCCAATTTAAAATTTCATAGCAGTTTGACACCTCTAGCTTCTAGAACTTAAGTTTTGGACTTTTTACAATTTAGTCTTTTTGACTAAATTGAGTGCCTAAACGTCAAAATTTTCAAACGAGATTTTCACAAAATCCTTCCGTGAAATTCTAGACCATAAAAATATAATAAAAATAGATTTTTCCTCGTCAGATTTGAGGTCCCGAAACCACTGTTCCGAGTAGGCCCAAAATCGTGTTGTTACAATGTCTCCTCCAACAGTACAAGTATCCTTTCCTCAAAATTATTCCATCCTTATTTGTACAAGTTGGTTATACTAGACTGGATAGCTTACGTAGTTTTGGTTTTTATCCGGAAAGCTGTCAAGTGCGGCGATAATTTTGGACGCAATCTGGAATTAATTCATGTAGTGACATTGCGGTCAGCTATCAGGTGTGGCAACAATTCTGGACGCAATTTGGGATTAACTCATGTAGTGACATTAATGCAATAAGATAGCAAAATTAATGATAATATAGGCTAGGATTCACTGAGTTATAAAATGCAATTTACTAAATTGGAAATGCTAAAATGTATGCTAAGGATAACTAAATGAGAACAATTTAACCAATAAGTAAGGGGGAAACCTATGTTCTTTCTAGTGCTATAAATGATGTTCCAAGAATAACAATGTTTCAAACAATTATTGTTTGATACAACTTGTATTTAGAGCAATTATGTTTTCTCAGAAGAGTCATTACTTAGAACAAGCTTTACCAAGAAAAACATCAACCTAAAACGACTCTTATTTAGAACAATCTCTACAATGAGAATAACTATTATTCAAGAACAATTTTCATCCAAGAACAACCATCGTCTTGTGCTTCAAGAGATGTTTTTCGAAGTTACCACATCAACAAAGTAGAAGAAGTGGAAGCAACCTTGGAATATGGCAAGGTTCTTAGGTTATCTTCACTTTTGGGATGTTTCAGAGACCTTGGTTTAGTCGATCAAATTTGGAGATAGTTAAGAGGTTTTCCACTTAAACTTTTCCTATAATATTGAGTGTTTTCCCCTCCTTCCAAAAACATAATGAATTCTTCTTCACTATTCACAATCTGAATTCTTCTTCATTATTCACAATCACCAACAAAACCTTTCACTATGCCTTCTTAATCATTAATGCAATGGTAACTGAAAAATATCTATCAGTACTCTCATTAATTACCAACTTTGTAACTCTTATTCTTGAAACACAATAAATAGGAGCCTTTCACAACTAATGAAAGGACTTTTGGCACATTAGTATTTTGAATCTCAAAGTTCTCTCTAAAATTCTTTCAACATATTTTCTGTTCTTAGCCTTATCGTCAGCAACATTTCCTTTTCTCAACCTTACCAACCACCACCTGTCGCAACTTTATCACTTATATTTTGGCTACAATTTATAACTTATAGCCTCAACTTTATCAATTATTATAGTTTGGATTTAGACATTGACTGCAACTATATTGCTTTATAAAAGGATTGAATAAATCTCTTGAACATTGGGTTGAGAAATATTATCTCAATGTGAAATTGAGAATAGTTCTCCTTGGTGACAAATATTCTTAAAAGATTTATTTATTGTACTAATGAAAGGAGTGAACACTTCTTGTAGGAATAAATAAATACAATCATATTATTAAAGAAATATTGAAAGTTCAATACAATGAAAACTCTTTAGAAATGTGCAACAAAAAAATAAAGCACTTCTAATCAATTATATAGATCAATGGAGACGAGCTACTACTACTAAAATGAGAAATAACATCTAACTGCTTCTTCAAGTTTGCTTTGCATTCATTCATTGATTGTCACACCCAGATTTGTTAAGTCTTAGATTGCAAGGGGGATTTGCAGATTAAATTGAAAATATTTCTATTCTTAAAGGTTCATTTTGTAATTATGAACAAGTGACGATCTAGTTGAGAAAAAGTTTGATTCCAACCATAGTCCGAATGTTTTGAACTCGGCAGTTTTTTAGTGGGAGACATGATAATTAAGGTATTTCCAAGTGGTTGTGAATTGGTTGTGGTGAAAGTAGATCAGGAGGAATATGTATTGAAGAGGCATTTCCCTTCGGATTTATTCTTTTATTTTTTATTCTTATTCTTCTTTTCATTGGTTTGCCATAGAAGAAAGAAGAATTAAAAAGTGTTCGCGCATGAATAAAAGAGACTGAGGTTTATGTAACACTCCAAACCTAACCCAACCCAAAACTTGGATTCGAGTATGATGTGTCACAACTTAAAATCATACTAACTTTAAGCAAAACATTTAGTGAAAACTTTATAAAATTTTACAAGATTATAAAGATGAAGCGTATAATGACTATTATTTTACAAAGGTTTAAATGTACATCATTGGCAGTTTAAAATAATGTTCAAACCATCAATGTATAAGTTCAAATAAGTAAAGTTCATTAAACAAAAAATATAATAGTTCAAATTCAAACATTGAGTTTTAATAAAACTCTTACAAAATAGTGTCTTGTCAGAATAGTGATAACTCTTGAAAAGAGTTATATTTCATGCCTTTAGACCTAACTAATGGCTTGTACTTAGGTACATTTAGTTGCATTTTAAGACACTTCATTCGTATTTTCATCATTTCATTAGCAGGTTAGGCTGCATTTATTAGGTGCGTTTAATTACTCATGGAAGGGCTATCTTTTGTGGTATTGGCAGGTGTAGGATAAGGAACAAGAAATAAATGAGTGAAGTTTTATCGGGGCAAAAGAGTGGTCAGATTGCCAGCTCGTAGGCCATGGCAATGCTGGGAAGGTGTCCAGTTAACATTCAACCCATATCAGTTCCAACCAAACTCTACTTATACCAAATAAATCTGCCTAGAGAAGAGGAGAACATATACCTTAGGGCTGTTGGAATTATCCTAAAAAAGAAAAAAAAAAAAGCAATTTAAAAAGAAGAAAAGGAGGAAACCTGAGCGCTTGGAACTGCAGGTAGAGATCCTTAGACAAATTAAAAGGTAGAGGTTGAATAGAGACAATAAGAGGAAAGACACAGGCAACCCCTCTCAGCCACCTTAAGACACTGCGCAACTGGAGTGTGGATTGGACAAGCAAATGTTATCTTCCTGACATTCTTCTATTATTTCTAATCTGTTCCTTCATGAATTACAATGATGAAAACGATGTTTGAGTTGAATGTTATTTGCCAACCTATGAGCAAAATCTCATAGGGTTGGATTACTTTGATGAAACTTTAACTGTCTTTAATGGCTACAGTATAAATCTAAAATATTTTTACTATTTCATTCAATTGTTTTATTCTTTAAAATGTATGTGAGCAATCCCTAGACACAATCGACTGTGCAGCATACCCTTAAATTAATCTAAAGTCTGAAAAGGTTAGGTTAGTTAGACCGTGGTTGAATGATATAAGGAAGTACTTGATAGATACTTCCAGTAGACTCTAGACATAGAGCAACTTTCATACATAGGGAAATAGTGCAGGGTACATATTAAAGGCTTATAGACATAGGCAAGGTAACTTGAGGTTTCTGCCTTGAAAAGAAATAGGCCACTTTAGAACTCTTTTGAGCAGTAGGTTAAGTATGATTTTACTGAGGCATTGTTGACAGGAAAAGTAGATTCTTAGTAATCCCGGCCTTCCCACTCAACATCACATAACCTTTATCTTTTGTCGTAGTATCTTTGCCTTCCATCCTTTGTTATTTATTTGTTAGTTACATATTATTCATATAATCATTTTCATAATTGTCATTACATTTCTACTCTCGTTTTGCCATAGCATTTCTAAGTATTTATTAATTCCACATAATGCATACATTATTAATTCTTTTAATTGCCACCACATACTTACCATAGTGTTACCATGGCATTCATCACATTTTATTATAATAACTTGACAACTTTAGTGCCTTAGTCCGATCCTAGTGGGAACGATACTCACTCATCACTTTATTACTTGATCCATCGTGTATACTTGCACAATTCACATATTATATTCACACGTGACAAGTTTTTGGCACTATTGCTAAGGATTGGCAATTTGGTATAATTTCGTTTGGTTATTTTACTTAATTCCATTAATTTTATTTAACTTGGTTATATTTAATTTCTACAAGTTTACCATCAGTGTATGAGAATAGGCATTCTTGATAACAAAGAGTATCCTTTTGACCTAGAGATTGATAGAACTTTGCGAAGAAGGTGGAAAGAATTACAAAATATGGCTTGTAACAGCCCTTACCCGTATCTGACACCAGAACAGGGTATAAGGCATTATCTTACTAAAATACAAGCAAACACACACTCCTGATTCACAAAACTTTGTTCCAATTTAAAACTTTTTCAAACATTGGTATTCGATCCTTCATATAGGCCTATTGGGCCTAGAACGTAGTTTAGAAACAATTTAGGACTATTTCGAGCACTTAAGAAAATTTTGTCAAAAACTACTAAAAACACGTCACACGCTTGTGCGAGAGGGCAACATGCCTGTATGGCCTCTAAACACGGCCATGCTAATGACCCGTGTGGTTTACACTACTTAAGCATTTAGGGACACGCCCGTGCCCCTCGCTCGTGCAGAATTGTTTTCTAACTTTGAACCTACAGGGGTTTTCACACGGCCTAGCACATGCTTGTGTGCCCAACCTGTGTCCCTCACACAACCATGACAGGCCCGTGTCACAGCCCATGTGTAAAAACCTAGGTATTCTATTTCTGACGTCAGCATCCCTTAAGGGCCACACGGCCAAGGTACACACCCGTGTGCTTAAACCGTGTGCAACATTGACTTGGCCAACTTAAGATATAGGGGATACACGATCGAGTCACACGCCCTTAGGGTGGATTGTGTGTCACACACGGCCTAGACACAGGCCCGTGTGTCTACCTATGTGGGCAAAAACAAGGCTGTTTACCAAGCCTTTTTGCCACCCTTTTCTTGTACCACCCTACACAACATTACAAGGATACCTTCCCAATATATGCATACATCCTAAACATTCATAATCAATATCTCGGCACATTATTCAAATGCTTCTTTAACCAACCAATATCTTCACATAATTAATAAGCCAAATTCATGGCTAAACATGTATTGAAAACTAAAACAACCATGGATTAAATTTACTTTACAGATAATACGACAATTAGCCTATAGATGCCATATAACTAAAATTTGCAAAGCTTAAAGTACCAAACCATGACGGGATAGTGTGTTGAGATCTTCATTACCTTCCAAACTGGGCAGACTTCCAAAGTCCTACCACATGCAAGAATAAACGAGGTAAGCTGTAAAATTAGTAAGCTCATAGAATCATTTGATTCATGTTAGCTATCAAATACATGTTGAGTAATTACACAAGCATAAAGAGAAACCATACAAATTAAATTCACACATAGCCATTCATAGTGACATTAATAATAAAGTGGTTTCGCACTTAGCTTATCATCATCAATAATTATGATGGTTTCACACATAACCCACCTTAATCAGTAATTTACGGTGGTATCACACATAGCCACCTTAATCAATAATTTACGGTGGTATCGCACATAACCCACCTTTATCAATGATTTATGGTGGTATCACATATAGCCCACTGTTATCAATGATTTACGGTGGTATCGCACATAGCCCACCTTTATCAATAATTTACGGTGGTATCGCATATAGCCCACCTTTATCAATAATTTACGGTGGTATCGCACATAGCCCACCTTTATCAATAATTTATGAAATCTTACCCATACTCTCATTTCTCGCATTTTTATTTCATAAACTGAAAATAATATCTCGCATGAATTTCCTACGTACCTATCTCCCTTAATTTGATTACGTTTTCACTGTCTTCTGGACATTGTCCTTTGATTCACTTACATATTAATAAACAACATGTTATCTCAGGTCATTATTAATAAATTTCATAAATTTATAAATCTTTCGCATTTCATATGTAAGTTCAGATATGAATTTTACACTGGCTATCTTACCCATGGAGTCATTCGGAACACTAACGAATACATCAAGAATCATGATGTATGGCACCACTGCCACATCTCAGATATGGTCTTACATGAGGTAGTCTATCGATGGCATGTCCTAGGCATGGTCTTACACTGGCTCACATCTATCCGTGATGATGCCATGTCCCAGACATGGTCTTACACTGACACATAACGAGGCTGATGCCATGTCTTAGACATGGTCTTACACTAGCTCTCTCGTACCAATGCTGATGCCATGTCCCAGACATGGTCTTTGTAACGCCCTGGTTTTTGGGACTTTTTGGGATTTCTGTGATTTTTGGTTAATTCTTGAATTTCTGTGTTTTGAATGTATAAGTTAAGTTCTAGTACGTTAGTGGGCCTCTAGAAGGCCCAGGCTTAAGTTGAAATGGATTTAATAATTTTAGTCTAAAAGAGAAGGGGGTCTTGGTGAAGTGGGCTTTTAAGTTTAAGTAGGCAAAAAGGATCACAAGAGAGCCCCTGGCAAAATGGCAAGGTAAAGCCACTAGGGTGCTATTAAAGTGGTGTGTGGATGTTTAGGGGGAGCCAAGGTTCAAGTCACAAGGTAAGTTAATTTGAGTATTTATTTTATTTTTGTAAATAGGAAAGGTAGGTGTTGGAATGTAGGTAGAACTCTGTTAGGAGGAGTTTGAACTATTCAGGAGATTGGTTAAGGAGGGATAAGGGAAGGGAATTTAGGAGCTGATCAAGGAGGGAAGTGTTGGCCGAATGGTGGACTCTTAAAGAGCAAGAGTTGGCCGGCCAAGGGATGGTAGTTAGGCAAATCGGCTGGGGGCTTAGGTATTTGCAATTTCAGCAATAGGGGTAGTATGTGTTGAATTCTTTTTTGATCTCCTTTGGGTTTTTGTTTTGGCCTTTCTTTCGCTTAGCCGAAATAGGGTTGGTGCCTTAGGGATTATTCTTCTACTCTTTCTTTTTGCTAGAAGCTAAAATACAAGCTTCCACTTCTCCCTGTGCCGTTTTCTCTATCAAAACCGATTACTTACCTCTCCTCTTCTATAATCTCTTCTTCTTTACTTCTTCTTCCAACCGTATCCCTTACTTCTTCATCTCATTCCCTCTCACTTTGATAATCAAAAAAGCCGAAAGCAAAGCCTTCCATTGTCGATTTCCCTTTTTGTCGAAACCTTTGGAACCAAATCCCGTAACCTTGATTACCCCTTGCCGATTTCTTCTATAGCCGAATCTACCTTGCTCATATTTCTCTTCTTTCTTTACTTTGCCAATCTCTCTTGAAACCAAGGTAGCCGAATACCTTTTGGAGCCGAATACTTTATCTTTTCTTGGAGGAGCTGAAATCTTCATACTTGTGGTGTCAAAGCCGAATCTTGGATCACTTAACTCTTCTCTTGTGAGGGCAAGTGGAACGATCGTAGATCGGGGTTAGGGTGATAGTAGGAACTCGTCTTGTCAAGGATAAGTGTCGGTAAGTGTTTTGAAACTCTTTTCTCATTAGTTACCCATGCTTAAGATAAAAGCCGAAATCCTTATCTACCAAGGGTGGCTATCGTTTGGACTAAGGCATATTAGCCTCTTTCTTTTGGTTTTGTATGCGCTAGTGTGGACAAGGGGACATTCAGCAAAGGATTTTGAAGGCTAACACGGTCGAGCATCTAGATCTAGTCCACATTTCGGCAGAAAGGTAAGAACTTTAGGGACTTAGGCAATGTTGGCCGATTGGGGTAAGGAGTTTAGTACGTATTCTAGTATTGATATGTAGTCTGATATATCAATAACTTGACTGTAGGCAACTCGTGTGTGGATCTCACCAACGTACCATTCCAAATCAAGTGTGTAACGACACCCACTCATAGACTAGATTGGCAAAAGCCGAAAAGTCAAAAAGCCGGCACTTTGAGAACTTGCAAGCGTGCGAGCGCTCGTGAGATAGACTGTTGCTAAACTTGGTATTCTCAAGCGGTAAGGTTGCAGGGTGCGAAATTCTATGCACTTCGGTATATTTGGGCTTAATGGGCCAAAATCGGGTTAGTGGGTCAACGGGCCCAATTCGGTAAAAACGCTCGGTAAGTGGTTCTGTTAAAACGTTAATGGCTGTGGTATGCATGGAAACCCTAAAATAGTAAATTTACTAAAATACCTTTAAGTATGAAAAATTACCATTATACCCCAGGTGCAAAATGACTGTTATACCCCTAGGGTTAATTCTGTATGAAATGCATGTTATTTTGTTTCTGTATGCTATATGTCATGATATGTATATCTGATGCATGGGATATGGGTTATATTGATGGAGGAAGCGTTCTGGTGGCTCCGCCACGAATATCTGTTTCCAGTGGCTACGGCACAAATATCTGTTCTGGTGGCTCTACCACAATATCTGTATCTGGTGACTCTGTCACATTATCTGTTCTGGCAGCTCTACTGCAAATACTATGGTGTGTAGCGGATAGGTGGGTCGAGTAGTCTCCCCACATGGTGTAAGGTCGGTACGGGGGTGTATATGGATGGATATGGGTTGGGTATTTTGCATGCATGATATGTCTGCTATGTTTCTGTTATGGGCCTATGGGCTTCATCTTGAATTCTGTAACGGGCTAAGGCCCAAGTAAATCTGACTCTGAGGCTTGATCTGATTTGGACTATGGTTGGGTTATTTTACGCACTGAGTTTCCCAAACTCACCCCTTATTTTCATCCATGCAGGTAATCCCCAACCATAGTGGACTTGGTGCTGTAAAGGATTCAGAGTGGCCACATGTTCTGTAAGTTTGGTTTTCATCGCACATTTTTTTCAGTATTTCGATTATTCTATTTTATTATTTTAGGTTTTTAAGTTGTAATAAGGACGCTCTTAATAGGTTTTGATTTTTACTTATTACACTCGATTGAAACTGCTAGTTATAGGCTGCGTGGGGTTTTTATCAAATTGAAAGAACGATTTCAAAACGCAATGAACGTAACAAATGGATAACCTAAAAGGGTAACAAACTGGTTTTTCATCAAACAACTGTTTTACAAAGGAGCACTTCAGTCACCATAAACAAAGTACACAGACAGTCGTAAATCTATGTGCACGTCAGATTTGGCCATAACGTGTAGGCTGAGTTCGGGGTGTTACAGTCTTACACTAGCGCATATATCGAGCAGATGCCATGTCCCAGACATGGTCTTACACTAGCGTACATATCAAGCCGATGCCATGTCCCAGACATGGTCTTACACTGATACTCGTATTGCCATGGTCCAACCATGGTCTTTTTTCGTCAATTCAGTGTGAGTCGTAGTACGATTATACTTGATTCTACATTTCTCCAAATTGATCTTCCAATCCGAGTTCATACTTGCATTTTATCATGGTTAGATAACAGGCATATGAAATAATACAGTATCTCATTTCAAAATTTAATAATTGCTCACTGTAAATTAATCATATAAACTTACCTTGTTTGCAGAAATGACGAACTAAGTCGACCAATTTGATACTTTGTTCTCCCTCGTTCTCTGTCCAAATCTTATTTTGTAACGTCCCAAATTTTGGGCCTAGAAGTATTGGGCCTTGAGTTTGGGATCGGTTAGAAGATGGCTTAAATAATTTAAATGTGCCTACAAATTTCATGAATTGCATGTTTAGTTTAATGGCCAAGTGATTTAGGAAGAGTTAGGAGTGTTGGAAAAGTTCTGGGCTCGAACCAAGACTTTAACGAAATTTTACATTTTTTTTAAGGGACCCTAGGCTTTAGGTTGAAGGCTTATTAATAAAGCTTGGTAAAACATGACACAAGGGACGCGCCTGGCCTAGTGGCAAGAAGGCATTAGGAGCAGGAAGATGGTTCCAGGTTCAAGTCGCGGCATGCGCAAAAATTTTTGCTTGTGTGTTAAACAGCCTAGTTGGTGGCAGGTAGGCTTCTTAATTAGTTAGGAAGGAAAAATGATGCAAACAAGGTAGGTGGCGTAGTGGCAAGAGGCGTGTAACATAGTGAAGACGTCAGAGGTTTAAGGCTAGGTTGTAGCGACTTTCTGGGTTTTTTTGAATAGCCTAGTTGCTAGTTGGTAGGCCTTAAAAGTAGTTGGGGATGGAATATGATCCAAGGAGCACCTGGGGTGTAGTGGTAAGAAGCGTGTTATCGGTTCTGAGAGGGTGCAGGTTTGGATCCCATGTCCGGCAAAGTTTTGATTTTTACTGTTTAGCAAACTGTGGCTTTATTGTGTAAGCCTTATAATTATTCGTGACCAAAATATAGCACAAGAAGAGTTGCAGTGCAGTGGCAAGAGACGTGTAGGGAGCTTGGAGGGCTGGAGTTCGAGCTACCCCATGCGCAAATGGGGTTATATTTTACTGCTCACACAAGGAAGGAATTGGTGTTTGACTGAAACACCAGCCGCTATTTGGTGGAAGGAATTTGAATGCAATTCAAATTCGATTATGGAGCAAATTGTGGAGAGATAAGGGGAGGATTTTGTGGAGAAAATCGTGGAGTTGGATAGGGGAAGGAGTTGGTCGAATTTGGAAGTCTTTGGGTAACTATTTGTTTTGAGTAATTCTCTCATTTAATCATTTTTTGGCTTAAGCGTTTGGGACTTTTCCTTGGTGTTCTTCTATTCTCTAAAAGCCGTTTTACTCCATCACCCTTTTTCCCGAAATTCCCTCTGTGCCGAATCTTCTGGGGTCACTTGGTGGCCGAATACTCTCATCTCTCTCTTCTTCTTAAATCTTTTCTTCTTCTTTTTAATCGAGTCAACCTCCTTCCTCTTTAACTTAGCCGATTGCTTCATCTTCATTTATAAACTGATTCATATATTTGATTTCTTGTTGGCAAGCGATCTCGCGATCGGTAAGTGTACTAGATCTTCTTTGGTTCTTATTAGATATTCCTAAGTTTATTTCTTCTACATTTTTTAAAAGCTAATTTTCTATTCTTTCCTGGCGCCATTACTTTCATTCATAAGAAGGGTGAAAATCGAATGCTAACGTATGTTTCTCTCCATATATTTTTTAGTTTGTGGGGTGTCGAATCTACAATATCCTTAAGGGGAAACGAACCTTGACCTATCTATTGGTCGATTATTGGGGTAAGTGGCTTTACACTTTCCATCCTTGGCCGATTGTTAGGATTCCTAGTGGCCATGCATTTTTTTAGTGTGATGCTAGTTTAATCCTAAGTTTTGGGATATTATTGATTGATGGTAGTTACGGACAAGGAGCCGCAAGAGGAGTGATATATTGTTAATCAACGATTCAAGTGATTAAGCCAAAATAGTCAAAGTAACAGACTTAGGATTCGACTATGATATTTGAGAGGCTATTAAATCTTATTAATCAAGGGCTTAACCAAGTGTTTTTTTCAGATATAGGCTCTTCACTCGTGGGCTATTACGTTATCTCCAATAAGGTGTGTACATACACTGCACGCACGACGAATCGGCAAAAGCCGAAATCCTGAATGTTGAAAAGCCGAAAGGTTGGCGCCAGTAACCTCATGAGCGTGAGAATGCTTGTGTGGAGAGATTGACATGATGACATAGGCCCTATGAGCGATCTCATGGTCTCGGGCCACTTTCTAGCTAACTGGGCCAAAATGGGCCAAATGGGTCCGATAGGCCCGTAGGCTCATCGCGAGTAAAAATAATAGATTGGTAAGATTTGATGAGTCGGATAGGCTAATTACATGGACTATCGTAGATTTGGGACTTGAGGGGCCAAATGAGAGTGCGGGCCCTACTTAGACTTTGTAATGGGCTTTTGGGCCTTAATGAATTTGTAACTTTTATGGAATTGAATTAAAATGTATTGAATAATTGGGAAGTGTTAATGGGCCAACTTGTGTATGTAAGGCCATGATAAATATGACTGATATGCCCTAAGTGAAAAATGACAAATATGCCCTTATTGGATTTATGTACGATTTGTATGCCATTTATATTATGTGATGCATTCATGAGATATTATGTTGCATTTGGGTGGGTTTATGGAACAGAGGAAGATATGTGAGGGTCGCATGTTTGCTTGATGACCATGGATCCACCGATGGCTTTTAAAGCCCATTACGTGATTGGCAGCTTTGCTGCAATATTGAGTATTGCCGCAACCAGTACTACTACAGGAGTGTAAGGATGGGTGGGTCGGTATTTATATCCCTACAAGAGTGTAGGGTTGGAAAGAAAATGGAGTGCAGAGTTGGATGGGGGTTTCACAGCATTGCATATGTGATGTTGATATGAACTGTGCTAAGGCCCAATTGAGGCTACTATGGGCTAATGCCCAAAGGCTACTGTTTAATGTGATATGGGCTCAAGCCCAACTAAGGCCACTATGGGCTAAGGCCTAAAGGCCATCGATATTGAATAGGTCTTAGGCCCAACTTGTTAATGCATGTTATGTGTTTGACGAGGGTCGTACACACTGAATTTTTGTAAACTCACTCCCTCTTTTAATATTTTCAGGTAATCCTCAGTAGGCGGCTCGATGTAGGAGAGGACTCGGAGGTGGCCACTCTGCAAATGGATTAATATTTTAGTAGTTCTTTTACTTGATCTTTAATTATTATCATTGGGTTGTAATAAGGCCTTTTATCTCCAGTATGATTTTATATTTGGGTTTTGGGTTTGGTTTAGATTTTATTCTCGCATTTGCTTAACTTTTAGATTTGAATCCCTTTTTTTAACTAAAGTTATATTTTTATGCAAACTCAACTTTAAAACACGAATGTTTTCGAAATAAGAGCTTCCGCTGTAAACAAACATGAGAATTTTAACAAAGATCTCAGACTAGGGTTTTCAATCAACAAACCCAAGGTTTTGTCAAAACTCGCAATTAGACTAGCTCTGCCCTTGTTTTCGATGATTCTGGATTTTAATTTTAACTGAATTACACCTGTGAGGCTTGGTTTTAAAACTATGAAACTCTTTGGCATTTTAATATGTTGAACAATCAAAAGAAATAGGGTTTTTCTAATAACTTCGGTTAGTACGAGTCACTATTCAATGTGACACCGCCGGATTCAACCATAACGTCCAGGCCGGGTTTGGTGGTGTTACACGTTTCCCCCAATCTAAAAACAACCACTTCTACTTATTTAGTCGTCAATTTATACAATTTAGCCCAAAATTCACATTAAGGCAACTTTACACTTTTGCCCCTAATGTTTCACATTCTTGTAATTTAGTCCCTGTGACAGAAAAGTGAAAATTCATGAAACTAAACACAACTCAAGCTTAGCCGAGTTTCATAATCATCACTAGCTGTCCATAAAACATCTTTTGGCAAATTTATAGTTTTGGCCCTAAATTTTTACAAAATTATGATTTTGCCCCAAGGCTCGAAAATTTTTTTATCAAATTTCTTCATTCCTTAGGCCTAACCGAGCCCTTTTTACTCTTATAGCAACTCAAGATTTCCATTATTTCACAACATTACTACCCATTTTATAATTTCTACAAACTAGTCCATTTAGTGACTTTTCATAAAAATCCTTTCACAAAAGTTGTTTACTAAGCAACCAATATTCATTTTCTTCCATAAAATTCCAACAAAAAACATAAATGCTCTCATGGAAAATCCCTAAAATTTCAACCATTTTGTAAAATAATCCCCTCATTAGCTAGGTGAAGCTTTAGGGGTTTCAAAAGTACAAAAATCATCAAAAATTGACATCAAAATCACTTACTTGTGATGGTGATAAGTTGCTGGAATTTTTGAGCTTCAAAACCCCTATTTTGCTAACCATTTCTGTGGAGAAGAAGGGAAAAATGAAGGTGATGAAGCTTTTGTTTATTTTATTATTATTCTAGTCAAAATTAGCTACCAACCACACCTAATTTTGATCAACTAAATTTTCTTGTCTCCCTTTCTTCTCATGGCCAGCCAATCTCAACTTCAAGGGCCTAATTTCCCTTTAAAACCCCCAAGTTTTAATTATATACCCAATTAACACAATTTACTAGTAATTCACAAATTTTACCTTTTATGCGATTTAGTCATTTTTCGCAATTGGGTTCACAATCACGTAAATTAATTTACTAAAATTTTCATGCATCCATATAATTATGCATCAACTCATAAAATAATATTTAAAATAATTTCTTAACCTCAAATTTATGGTTTCGGAACCACTGTTCTGACTAGGCCCAAAATTGGGCTGTTACAATTCTCCCCATTTGGGGATTTTCGTCCCCAAAAATCTCACCAGTATATGGAATTGAGATTTGGTTTTCTCATTTCCTTATCAATTCCTCACATAACTCCAGATTCTCCACTTTTACAAGTACTCATTTCGCTAATTAAAACTCAACGCTTTTACACGCCTAGTCTGTATACTTTCACTTTTCTGCTCAAATTTTCTGATGAGGTCAATCCCATGGATTTTTTTCTCACAAGACTTGATTAGGTGACAACCAAGTTCGGTAATTACAGCCATATATACTTTATACAATGCCATCTTTACGCACGACTGAAAGATTATAATTACACATGTAACACCCCCAACCCAAAACCGATGCTAGAGTAGGGTATGAGGAATTACCATTCTAAAACTCTGGCAAATATTCAACTCAAACTCATGGAGATGTGTCCCAAGTAAAACCTTTTTCAACATTATCTTACGAAACTTCTTATGGGCCTACGAGCCCTAAATCATGGTTTGGAAATAATTCGAGACCATTTCAGACACTTAAGAAAATTTCTTCAAAAACTAGTGAAAATAGGGCACGCGCCTATGTGGATGGGCAACACACTCATGTGGTTTCTAAACATGGCTGTGCTGATGGCTCGTGTACCTCATATGTTCTAGGCACGCTAAGGACACGCCCGTGCCTCTTGGCCATGTGGATTTAATTTCTAATATCAAACCTATAAGGTTTTCACACATCCTAGCGCAAGCCCGTGTGCCCAGCCCGTGTCCCTCACATGGCTTTGACATGTCGTGTCGTAGCTTGTGTGCAAAAACTTGGGTATTTTGTTTCTGATGTTAGCAGCCACATGGCCATGGCACATGCCCGTGTGCTGGTCGTGTCCTTCACATGGTCGAGATACACGGCCGTGTCTCATGCCCATGTGGAACACTGATAAGCATTTAATTCTATCTATTCAAGATGTAAGGGACACACGGTCGAGCCACATGCCCGTGTGTAGCCCGTATGTCGTACACGGCCTAGACACATGCCCGTGTGTCTACTCGTGTAGGCGATATAGGGCTATTTACGAAGCCCTTAGCCACCCTGAAACACCTTCAGACATAACCCAATCTTCATACATTATAACATAGCACCTCATCTATATGTCCCTTAGTAGGTGCTCACATATCAACCAATTCATAATCAAAATGCATGCGTAAACTACTAAACAAAATTACACAATTTCCATGAAATTCATTCTCATTTCACTAAGTAACTTGGATAGTTTTAGGCCAATTTCGAAGGCCATTTACAAAATGAAACTTGTAAGTATAAATAACAAATACAATTGGATAATTAGCATGAATCATGTAACAAAATGACTAAAGACCTATACATGCCATATTCAAATTGACTAACATAACTATACCAAAATAGATGACTTGATAGTGTGACTTCGAGCTCTGACTTTTAAAGATCCCAGAGCAAATTCTGCAAACCTACATGAAAAAGGGAAATGGGGAGTAAGCATAAAACGCTTAGTAAGTTGCATGGAATAAAATAACAATCATAGTTAATACAACATTATTTCATTTAAAGTAACTTGAAACTTCAATCAATATTTTACTCAAGCTCATATCTTTCTAATTCTCATGACTTACTCGTCTTATGACTTGCACATTCCCAAAACTTACTCAGTCTTATGACTTGCTCATTCTTATGAATTACTCAATCTTGTGTCTTACATCATCATTTACTCGTATCTATTTTCAAATGTACATGTAACACTCATCATAAACCTTAGCCTTTCTCATTAACTTAATCAACTTGAATACTTTCGCTATAAATATACTTAGAATATCGAAGGATACCCGTAATACCATTTTCTCGATAAGATGCCAAAGCCATATCCCAGATATGGTCTTGCATGGGATCTCAAGCTTATGCCAAAGCCATATCCCAGATATGGTCT
The DNA here is from genome assembly GCA_020496765.1 of Gossypium stocksii. Taxonomy (NCBI): domain Eukaryota; kingdom Viridiplantae; phylum Streptophyta; class Magnoliopsida; order Malvales; family Malvaceae; genus Gossypium; species Gossypium stocksii. The sequence goes on from CM035629.1 coordinate 86,391,009, forward strand.
TACACGAGATCTTATATGATGCCGATGCCATGTCCCAGACATGGTCTTATTTGGGATCTCTCTTAGATGCCCATGCCATGCCCTAGACAAGGTCTTACAGGGGATTTGTATCTCTTCTAGGTGTCGACGCCATGTCCTAGACATGGTCTTATACGGGACCACTTGTCGATACTAATGCCATGTCCTAGACATGGTCTTATATAGGATCTCAGTTAGGTGCCAACGCCATGTCCCAGACATGGTCTTATACGGGACCTAGAATTTCTTCTGGTATGACAATGGTATCCTTCCTATTCATTAACATTCTATCAAAATCATACTTTTATTTCCTCATAATTTCTTAGTGAAAATTATTGTCAATCTCATCGCAATAGCATATATATCATAGAAAATCATCATAAAAGTTTCCATATTAATTAACGCTATAATATCACATACAACTTACCTCAGGTCCAAATTATGTCAAATGCTCAGTTTAGTCCACCACTTTACCCTTTCCCTGGTTTTGATTCAGGCTTCTAGTTTCTTGATTTATAATGAATAGAATTTAATAATTTAATCATCAAATTAACTATAACAACCCTTAATTCAAAATTTGGCAAATTGAACATTTTGCCCCTAAACTTTGGCAAAATGATCATTTTGCCCTTATGCTTGAAAATTGATTTTTATCAAATTTCCTTATTTCTCATGCCTATTTAAACTCTTTTTACTCTTATGGCAACTTTAAATTCCCATCATTTCATGCATTTAACACACGACTTACTCATTGTACACTTAGGTCCTCTTTAGGTGTTTTCAAGGAATCCCTCTTTATAAAAGTTGTTTATTAGGCATCCTATATTCATTTTCTTTCATAAAAATTCAGCAAATAACATCTATACATCCATGGGAAAACTTTAAACTTTCTACCAAAATGCTAAATACACCCCCAATAGAAAGCTTATGTCATGAAGGTTTCAAAAATGTAAAAATAATTAAGGAAGTCCACGCAAATTACTTACAAATGAGTGCTAAATGTTGCTGAAATTTTGAAGCTCTTAAAACCCTTAACTTTCTGGATATTTCGGTGGAAGAAGAAGACTAAAATTGAACAAAAAAAATGAAGGCTAGGCACATAGGTATTATTTTTATCAATCAATCACCTAAACCCTTTGACTTTTCTTACTTTCTTGGCCATTTCTTTTGCTTGGCCGGCCATGCCCTATTTGATGCGCTTATTTTCCCTTTAAAACCCTCACATATTAGTTCTCTAGCTAATTAACACAAATTGCTAATAAAATCAAAGTTTTCCTCTTTATGTGATTTAGTCCTCTTTAGCGATAAAGCCTTTAATCGCGTAAATTAATTCACTAAAATTTTCAAGCATTCTTATAAAAATGCTATGACACCTAAATAATGCTAGAATAATTTTCTCTAATGCTATTTCATACTTAAACCTTCTAGAAATTCATATTTTGCAACTTTTTGCAACTTAGCCCTAAAGGACAAATTAATCATTATTTCATAAAACTTCTTTCATGGTATTTTCTCACTATCATGCAATCACATCATAATTTAAAAATAATCATGATTTATACTTTTCAACTTTGGATTTGTGGCCTCGAAACCACTATTCCAACTAAGTCCTATTTCAGGCTGTTACAACACACAACTCAATTTATGGTAATTACTTTTCTCACTCACATTCATATTTTAAAACACCATAATGAAACGTTACTTCGAGGATCTAAGATTCCCCTTTCTGGTTAACAATCCAAAATAATAATGTTTATATCACTGAGTGATACAAAAGTCTTCGACATGAGTAATTTGATTAATCTATCAAGGGAGTGATTTGCACATATTGAGATAAAAATGTGCACATTGCTCCACACGATCAACAATAATTTAGACATCATGTTCCTTTTTCACATCATCCTTTGAATTTTATTTTCTCATCACTCTAACAATAACACAAACTGTAATAGTCCTGAAGGTACTTGATACTAAATTTCATTTTGTTTATTGCTCAGAGATGTAGATACTTAGTTAAAAGTACCACGTTTTATACTCATTTGCTAGGACAACTATCTCAAATTTTCGTATCTCTTAGTACTCTCCTAATGAACCAGCAATTGTCTAATAATCTCAAAGTTCCTTAATGCATGAACATCTGTCTCGACATAACAAATAATCATTGGTTCCAATTTGAAATTCTAAGTCAGAAGTCAATTTACCTTGACCCCTTTTTATCTTGTAGTTCATTGACACATTCCTGGACTTTGCAACTTGATGAATACACCTCAATAGATTTCTAATTCAGTTAACGACCATCCGTCATCCAGTCAAAATAATCATATAATCTTTAATATAAAAAATCACATAGGTTTCTTGTTTAGATTCCTTGTGATGGTAGCCATTACCTCCGGATAGTGATCAATCATTGTCTCAAAAGCTTTCGATAGTTCCAGACACCTTTGCAGTCTCATATCAAATCTCTTTACAGCATTAAATGTTTTAAACTCTCGTGATTGTGAGAAGGTTACATTACTCACCAAATAATTTATGTTGGTAACTATACAGTACGATTGCGACATCGACGATTTCTAATTCACGTATCGAATAAATCTTTTCATACAGTCTTAACTGCATGCAAAACATATGCCATCACTATGCATTCTTGCATTAAGAATTACACATCAACCCATTCATTAAAGTAAAACTGAAAATTATAAACTCTTTACTCGGTTCAAGTTGAACCGGAACTAATGTTTTAGTTAACAATATCTTTAATTGTTTACCACTTTATTAATAAGTATTTCATCACATAGATTTCGTAAGCGCGATGATTCCCCAATTAAAATAACCTTGACTTACAAAAACATGTTTCAATAATACCATTTTGATAGATATGACTCAGTGTCACGTTTGCTAGAATGTGAATTTTGCATTTTGACTATTCGTCTAATTACCCGAGAATATCTCAAGTTTATTTTCCAACATGTGGTTAAAATCAATCATAATTATCTCGAACAGTATTTCAAGCAATGATCAAATCAAACTAGACTACTGAATCAATCTGGACTGTCAGACAATGGCTTCTCAATTAATTATCAATGAGGTTTTGAATCACACTAGAGTCATAACTATTACATAGATTCAGACCTTAGTGTCATAATAAGGCCGGTGCTTCAACTGTATATATACTTAATGTCTTGGGGGATATCGAAAATAAAGTATTATTTATTTGAATAAGTTCTAAATGCATTTACTCACCATCTTATCATTTATTTCATGTCTCAAAATCAAGCCACAATATATATATATATATATCATCTTTCACACATTAGCTTACCAATTAACAAATAGTTACTTGAGTAATCATAATCATACCAAACAAGCCAGCACATAAGGCATTATATACTTCACATATATCACTTATCAAACACATAACTTATCCAACATAAATGGCTATACACACCGACATTTACAACCCAAATGTCATGGCTAAAATCATAACACTGAACACACCAAGATAACACTAGCCTATAAATCCCATACTTTCATATTTACAACATCAAAGTACCAAAATATCGTTCGATAGTGTGATGACGATCCTTGATGATCCCTGAGCTCACGGTAGCTTCGATAATATCTCGACAATATACAAATAAGCTTAATATATAAAGCAATTATAAACCAAACTATCCATGAAATTCATATTAAAGCTCATATACAAACTTCATATTTCACATTTACTTCACTTGTTCTCAAATCACTTGCATATAACCACATTCATTCTCATGTAATTTACTTGTCAATGTTTATATTCATACTCACCTTTAATTCTTGAATCTAATATACAATCAATACATACCTGAATTGGATACTCATTTACATGCTCATTCATTTCTCGACAATACCCGTTGAACTATTTGGAATCATTAAGGATACTCGGATAGCTCATAAAGCTCATACAATGCCATATCCTAGATATGGTCTTACATGCGATCAAGTATCGATGCCACTGTCCCAGATAGGGTCTTACACGAAATCAAATACGATGCCAATGTCCCAGACATGGTCTTACACGATATCACACCTCAGAGTCCTATGTCATGACATATGTATCCTATTCTATTCCTATGGTTCGTATAGGGCTTTCAGACGTCGTAACATTTTCAATACTTTAGCTTTCAGATGTCGTAACATTTTTGATACTTTCTCAATTTCACATATTCCTCTTCCATAGCCATTCAATACATTTCAATATCATATAAGCATGAATAAATGAATTCAAATACATTTACTTGCATATGAACTTACCTCGTATGAAAATGAACAGATAGAAGCGACTATTCAACCACTTTCGATTTCCCCCGATCTAATTCTGATTTCTTTCATTTTGAATCTATATAAATTCAAATTTGACTTATTCAATCATACAATCATTCATTTTAATCCATAAACTCAAATTTGGGCATTTTTTACACTTTAGCCCCTAAAGTTCCACATTTATTCAATTTAGTCCCTATTTCACAAATACCTCAAATTCACAGAATTCATCAAAACCATAGCTTAGCCGAATTCTCATACAGTCTCTAGTAGCCCAAAACCTTTATTTATTTTACATTTTGACCCCTCACTTTACACATTTCACAATTTAATCCTTATTTAACATTTTCTCTAAAAATCACTTTACAAAACATTTAAATCTAACATTTATCTTTCATTTTTCATTATTAACTATCACAAAACTTGAATATTCATTAATGGCATAACACAAAATCATTAATAATTTCATAAATTTGGGCATGGGCTAGTTAGAACACATAGCAACGATTACAAAAACATTAAAATCATCACAAACGGATTAAAAACGGACCTTAATCAAGCTTGTACAATAGCCGAATACATGGAAGCTCAAAAACCTTATTTTTCTTTTGATAATCAGTGATGAATGCATGAAATAAGAGATGAGCCATTTGTTTTGTTTAATTAATAATACTTATTTACAAATTTACTTATTTATCCATGCATTATAACATTAAAATTCCACTTTCTCATGTCTAACTATATCCATTCATTAATTCAATGGTATATTATCAACATAAGGACCTTGTATTTATTAAGACATAGCAATTCGACACTTAAGCAATTAAAAAGCTACTTTTACCTTTTATGCAATTTAGTCCTTTTATTAAATTAAACACACAAATGATCAAATTAACACATGAAACTTTTGCACATATCAGATATCATGCTGTAAACACAAAAAATGATTTTTAAAATATTTTTCTGACTTCAGATTTGTGGTTCTGAAACCACTATTCCTATTAGCCTCTAAACCGGGTTGTAACAAAGCCTGTGGAAATGGCGATAAGTCTGAGGAAATGTTGAAACTAACCACGTGTTGATAGAATTCCCTAATTGTAACTCTTTTTAACAAATTATCCTCAAACGGATAAGATTGTGAATAAATCAAAGCCTGTTATGATGGGTTTTAGAGGCTTTACTCACACAAGTAGGGATTTAGTTGTACTTTAGTTTTTTCTATTTAATCCCTTGGAAGATGGTGTCTACTTTCAAATAATATAAAGACTTAGTGTAACACCCCTTACCCAAATTCGACAATGGAATAGGGTACGACGCATTACCGGAACACATACACTTGTAAACGTATTAAACCGAGGCATAACATTTCATCCAAATTAAAAATTTTCAATTTTTATCTTTGAGCCCCTAAATAGGGCCTATGAGGCACAATACATACTTTGGAAGTGGTCCTGGACTAAACCGAGAACTTTTGAAAGCACTGAAAAATTTCTTGAAAAACAAGGCCGGATGCCCGTGTTCAAGGCCATGTCCCTCACACAGTTGAGATACACGACTGTGTGTTAGGCCGTGTGGCGTTTCAAATTTTCAAAAATCAAGTGCAAACTTCACACACACTGGGCACATGGCCGTGTGGCCACAAGTAAGGCTATTTAACACGCCCTTTGTCACCCCAAAACACTTATACACTTATACAAATTTATCATCACACAACATGATATTATTAAGCATTCAAACATCCACACTAAGACATCCACATACCATTTACAAACCACATTCATCATGCATAATCGCACACATACACTTAACCATTCACATCATGCAACTTACATAACCAATCACATTTACCACTCATAATTATCACACATTTACTCATCCAACATATGCAAGCATACGCATCCTTGAAATGCATCATCATAGGCTTATAACATAACAATTATTAGCCACATTAAATGGCCTTATACAATAATAACCTTCAAATAGTATAGGCCAACATTCTAGGCCAACTCATAATAACATATACACACATAATCAAGTCACTATACATGCCATAAACTAAAACAAAATACTTGAAAATCATTGATACAATGCCAATCAATAACTTGTTAGTGTGATAGAATCTCCAACGACCTCTAACTCGAGCTAGTATTTGTAACACTATAGGAAAAAGGAAAGGAAAAGGGGGTAAGCATTATAGCTTAGTAAGTAGGTATGTAAATAATAAGTAATTTATTAACACGTTTTTATAAATCTTCAAAATATGTTCTCAAGATAATACAATCATAATTGCACATAGTTCCACTATTTACTCATGTTTGTCTCAAGTTGTCTACTTGAGTCACAGTCACTAAATTATTTATATCTTGAGTTATGGAAATCCAAATTAATATCCGAAAATTTTCCCTGAAACTAGGCTCACATATCTTCTTACCCTAAACTTTTTTTTATAATTTTTGGTTTAGCCAAAAAGTACAGTTTATTCATTAAAGTCACCTCTGTTTCGCTGGCTGACAGTTCTGACCTCTCTTCACTAAAAATTAATTATCTCCTCGTACGGGATCCAGATGATGCTCTGTTTATTTCTTTTGAGAATAGACTCATTAAAGATTTTAATCATATAAATTATAACCCATAATTATTTTTTTAAAATTTTTAATGATTTTTAAAAGTCAGAATAGGGGAATTAGAAATCATACTGCCTTTGTCTCACAAGAAATAAAATATTTCATAATATGAAATTCTTTTACTTACACTGTTCCTTTATATGAAAATAGAATCGATAAGCTTTAATTTAATTTCTTATTCAACCTCTAATTCAATTTCCACCATTGTTGGTGATTTTTCAAAGTGATACAGCTGTTGCTGTCCAAATTGTTTTATTGCTAATTTTACTCCTTCATGTTTCCTTTCTATTAATTCTCATTTACACACATATAACACAAAAGTATATCCATAGTTAGTCATTCCAATAACTAGTCATTATCAAATATTTACAAGTCTTCATTGTAACACTTACTCCGCATCAACCTTACCAAAGTTCGATCATATATCGAGCACATTGCTCATGAATATATATATATATATATATATACACACACACAATAGTACTTCCACTTGTTCATCACATAATCACATTCAATTATACTTAGTCATTTTTCCCGTTGAACACATCGGGGTATTAATGGATACACAAGAAGTTTGCACATAAATGTCACACTTGTAGCTAAAGCTACTTCACATCACTTTTCACATAGAGGCTCATTCTCAAGCAATTTACTTTCACCCGCCTGCTCACATAAGCTGTCAGTCATTTGTTGCTACTCAGTGATGCTCACGTAAGCTGTTAGGTATCTGCAACACATGTCGATGTACCCAGCCACTGATAGAACTTAAGACCAGTACCCAGATTCACTTAGTCACAATTTCACATAGATTTCACATAGGTCCCTAGTGACATGTCACTTGTATCCTATTCTCTTCCTAAGGTTCAACCAGAAAATTTCTCACATTTCGATAATTTGTCATTTTTATTCAATATTCAGCCACATCTCATAAAATATATCAAAACATAAAAATGTAAGTAAAAAAGATGCATTATTTACATACAAACTTACCTCGGTACAAAAATGACAATTTTTGCGTTTTAGTCCAAAACCTTTTGTTTTCCCTGATCAAGGTCAATTCCTCGTCTTTCTTAATCTATAATAACACATTTAACTTATTTAATCAACATGCTACCAATTAACCCAAATTCACTTTTTCCCCTAGGCTCGTAAAATAATTTTTATTCAATTTCCTTGTATTTTAGGCCTAGCCATTTTCATAACTATAAAAGCCCACATTTTGGCATTTATTCACACACTTACACACATTTTACAACTTTTTACAAACAAGTCCTTTTATAAGATTTCATCAAAAATTGCTTAGTAAAAGTCGTTTATTACACTCCAAACATACATATTCTACCATTAAACATCAAAAAACAAGCATGTCAATATGGGTAAATTTCCAAATCTCAACCCTAGCTCAGATAAATGGTAGAAATAGATAGATCTTGTTATGAAGATTTCAAAAATGTAAAAATCATTAAAAACAAGGCTAGAACAGACTTACAATCGAGCTTGGAAGCTTGAAAAACCCTAGACATGGTTTCCCATTGCTATATTAGGCCATAGGGTTGAAGATGGACAAAAATTGGCTTTTAATTTTGTTTTTAATTCATTTTAATCACTAAATGACCAAAATGCCTCTGACTTAAAAATATTCTATTTCGCATATTTCATTTGTCCAAAAATTTATTCAATGGCCCAATTACTATCTAAGGACATCCAATTTAAAATCTCATAACAATTGGGCACCTCTCGCATATAGAACTCAACTTTTGGACTTTTTACAATTTAGTCCTTTTGACCAAATTGAGTGCCTAAACGTCAAAATTTTCGAATGAAATTTTCAGGTAATCATTCCATGAAATTTTAAACCATAAAAATTTAATAAAAATAAATTTTTCCTCGTCGGATTTGTGGCCCCGAAACCTCTGCTCTGACTAGGCCCAAAATAAGGTTGTTACACTTAGTAAGTTTGTTTGAATTTAACAAAGTGTAACCTATGGTGTGAAGGATTTGTGAAATAAGGGAATTGAAGAGGGAAAATGTAACACCCCTATCCCGTAACCGTCGCCGGAATAGGTAAGGGGCATTACCGGACTTGTAACATATATCGGAGCAGTAAAATTTTAAACTTTTAATCAAGAACCATCACGTATCATCTGTCATTAGAGCATGCTTCAATTGATCATAAAATGATGTATATAATTATTGGAAATCTAATTGGAAACATGCTAAAAGATAGGGAAAATTTGCGAAATTTTTAAGTTAGGGACACATGGCCGTGCCCCCTTGCCCGTGTTCTTCTCACACGGCCGTGTCCCTCTAGACACGCCCAAACCTTTCAGCCCGTGGTCAAATCTGACTTATCCCACACGGCTGTCCAACACGCCCATGGGGTTAGCCCGTGTGTCGCCCACGGTCTAGGCATGCCCGTGCCCTTACCCCGTGGTCGAAACTGTCAAATATCACACGACTGCCAGACACGCCCGTGTACAAAATAGAGCAGACCGTGTGACTATACTGCCAAATTTCACACGGCTACAAATTACCAGACATGCCCGTGTGTCTAGACCGTGTACCAAAACTGACCAAAACATTAAGGTGCAGGGGACACATGGTCGAAGCGCACGCCCGTGTTCCCTGGCTGTGTGGCACAAATATAGGCTTGGTTTAAGCCAATTTGCCACCCAATATGGGTCATTTCTACTAGCCATTAACCAACAACATTTCATGCCATTCTACCAACCTAAAACATACCAATTCAAGCACAAAATGGACCCAAAATCATCTCAATTCATTCACAAATCAAGCACACCAACTCAAAGGCCTAAATGACCATTTCCATGCACTCATCCACACATATATACATATCAATTATGCAAGCTTATAACCTCATCAAAATCACATATCTTTCCATAAGTACATATAGCTAAAGGACAACTCAAGTGCTTGATTATAAACACATATGACCTAAGCCACATCTCATAGCTTGATCATTTACCAAAATATATCATGTTCACAAAAGTACTAGCCTATACATGCCATGACCAAACGTTTGCAAAATACTCAAAAGTACCGAAGCTTTATCGATAGTGTGATAGTGATCCCTGACTCGTCTGATATCTGAGCTAGCTTCCGAATCTAGAAGACAGTGAAAGAAATAAATGGAATAAGCTTCTAAAGCTTAGTAAGTCCATATAACATGAAATGAAACTTACCATTTCAATGAGGTATCCATAAGTAAGGCCATTACAAACATATGATCTTATAGCCTATTGCACAAGCTCACACTCATTAGTTCATGTAGTTTCATAACATATCATATATAAAAGCTTATCAAGTACTTCATTTCAAGTAACATATACAAATCTTGTAAATTATATGGCATAATATGCCTTCATTTTGCACTTTCTCATATAACATGTTGATCATGTAACTAGTATCATTCCATTCATACAATTCATATGTCATGTATTTCATATACTTCATTATCTCATGTATAGCACATAACTCTTATAACATGTACCTTATACCATTCATGTATTCACATAACATCTCTCTCATATATTCAAATATCAATTAACCTTTCCTGTAACATGTATCGGTATTGCCCGTTGAACCTATAAGAACATCGAAAGATACTCGGGTGATACATACACAGTGTATATACATTTAACCTGTAATCCGTCAATGCGTCATATATGCTCTTTCGAGCCTGTACGGTAAGCCCGGAGGCTGAACATATAATCCCGAAGGATAATCGGTAAGCCCGTAGGCTGAACATGTAATCCCGAAGGATAAACCTGTAGCTCATGAGCACGTGGTGAGTCCGCAACAAATGCAGGAGCTCAAACCACCCTATAGCCCTAGTGACATGTCACTCATATCCTATCGACTTCTACGGTTCTAACGGGGCTCGGTATTCAATTATCACTTGTAACAATTTAACATTTCTATTTCAATCTCATATATACTCGTTCCATTAGGCTATTTAATCATCTAGCATTTCATATTTTCAAATAACAATATGTATGAACATATATAAATACATTAAATTCGTTATACGAACTTACCTAGTAATCCCGTATCTACTCGTCTATTTCCTGTTTTCCCCGATCAAGTTCCGGGATTCGATCGTCTTTATCTATATTAATGCAAAATTTAGCTATTTACTAACTCACATATTCAATTCAATCCAAAGACATATAATTTGACATATTTGCAATTTAGCCCCTATATTTTTAATACTTTGCAATTTAGTCCTTTCATCACAAAAATGACAAATTACACAATCAATCCCCCAATTCACTAAAGCTGAATATTCAAGGGACTTATACAAGAATATATCTTTTAATTAATCACAAATTTAACCTCAAAAATTCTACCTTTTTACAATCAAATCCTCAAAACCCATTTTCTTCAAAAATTACTTTAAAATTCTTGTATATTTCCACATAATAATCAATAATTCATCAAAATCCATCAAAATAACATAGATTCATCAATGGCATTTTTCAAAAACATAATCAAAATCAGAAATTGAGGTACGGGTCGGTTAATATACGAAGCAACGATTACAAAAACGTAAAAATTATCGAAAACATAACAAAAACGAACCTCAATTTGAAGCTTGAAGTAGCCGAATATCAAGGAAGCTTAAACCCTTATTTTGTTTATGAGAATCGGTGAAGAGAGAAAAGAAATTAAAGCCATTTTTCTTGTTTTATTTAATTAAAACATATTATAAAGCCATTTGACCATTTTACCCTTTATAAAATTATTATAAAACCTTATAAAATATGGACATAATGGTCCATCACCAACCACTCCAAATAAAAATGGCATAATTGCCATGCAAGTACCTCCTTTTATAAAGCCATGCTCAAATAGGTCATTTATAAAATAGAACTCTAATTTATCGCTTTACGTGATTTAATCCTTTTTATCAAATTAACCAGTCAAACGATAAAATTTCTAAACCAAACTTTCACACTGTAATTCTATCATGCTGTAAAACATATTAAAGCAATAAAAATAATAATTCGACTCGGTTAAGTGGTCTCGAAACCACCCGTTCTGACTAGGGTCTAAAGTGGGCTGTTACAGACAAAGCCAGACCATGTTGGACCTGGGAGCTCCAATAGCAAAGTGTCATACATATGGGAAGGGTGAACCTATAGAGACTTTCCTAAGGGGAAATATGTTGTAACCAAATAGATTCCTTTAGGGTTTGGAGTTGAAGCAATGAACTTCTATTTTAAATTTTATAGACTCTGCTGTATAGGTTTTCAAATAAATAAATTATACAATTTGTTTTGAACTTAGTGCGATCTTTTTATGAGCATTAACCCGGTTCAGTTTAATGCCCACACTCAAATTTTACGATGGGGACAAGTGAGGGTGTTACCTCAGGTCTGAGCGTCAGGATGCTATATTCGCTGCTGGAGCAACTATAGTCAACAAGACAACATATAATAATTTGAACATGTAATCAAGGTTTAGTCTCATTCAAAATATTGTTAAGCATTCAATTCTAAGTCTTAATCGAGCTTTAAAAGCTCTTTTGGCAACTCAAGCACGAAATATGACCAAAATGTAAAATTCTAAAAGTTCAAGGCCAACATTGTGACGTCATCTCTCCTACATCGTGACATTGCAAAAATTGTATGTCATCTTTTGACTTTAGGCCACTTGAGATCATGACGTGACTCACTTTCGGTCGATGTTGAGACGAGGAATATTGGTCATCGGGATGTGGGCTCTATTTTTGATAAAAACGAACCGTTTGATACCTATTTCATGTTTTCCAGCCACACCTATCATTTTTTGCATTAAGCATTAACTTTACCTAATTCAAAACATGCCAAAATCATACCAAAAAAGCTTAATACTCATAATCAACTTTTCAACAAAACATTCACTACTTTAACTTCAATTAAACTTAAACATTTTCATATCATAAGGGAATATGAAGCAAACCAGTCAAACACTTTACTATAAATAAGCAATACCCTATTGGAATATGCCATTTGAGTTTAAATACAAAGACTTATGCACCTTATGCTCATCTATGGCTTATAATCCTTATACATATCTACTAATTATCAAAATTAGGTCATATTTTACAAGCCAACAATAAGTTACCAATGTTCCAATACATTTTAATTTCATTCACTAACCAATCAAGCAACTGTTTCTAACTCATTTCATGCTATTCCACATTCCATTCATATACTTATTGAATCTCACATCTTTAGCATATAGGCACATATATGTCCAACACTGTAAGAAATACCAAAATACTAATTCAATATAGTTAAAACAACTTGCACAATAAAGTACATTCATATGCTAATATATACACCATGTAGCCTATGTAAATGCCACAATTCTTGACTCAAGATGACCAAAAACCTATCAAATAGAGGATAATGTGAGCTTTAAAGTGATCCGGTTTGACGTGTTCTACAAGGTGACAATCTAACAAATGGGGTAAGCATAAAAGATGCTTTGTAAGTTCATAGGCATTAAATAAAAACTTACCTTATCTTTCAATTAGACACAATAAGCTACTTATCTTGACATAGATTGACTAAACATGATAACTTATAACAACAACAAGGTGAACTTTAACTTGTAATCAAACCATATAGCATTTCAATCACTTATCATACCAATTCATGTCATTTTGATTAACAAAGCTAAAAAATTAATCAATCATTGAATGATACATACACTGTTCAAGCTCAATTTAACATTTTACCAAGAGAGCATCAAAATCCTTATATCTCATTTCATATAAATTGTTTTGTTCAATGAGCCTTAGTAAATAGAATCGGATACTTAGGTATTATACCAAACCAATTGCTCATCTAAGCTAAGTATATTCATTTCAGGTTACTTGTCTGTGCTAAACCTTTATAACAACACTTCCGATTGTTTGTCCAAGCTGAGCATGTATACATGACAGGTTGCTCATCCGGGCCAAACCTTTAAAATGACATCAGTTTATTCGTCTGAGCTAAACCTGTGTCACATGTATTTGAATATTCGCAACATATATAGGACCTCAATAATATATGCAATCAATACCGTACAAGTATGCACAAAACCTTATTGGCATGCTAATTGTATGATAACCTTTACTATTTTCAAACGAGCATCTATTACACAAATTAACATTACTTTTCAATTTATTCCAAATCCAACCTTTTGAACTAATTCACAACCAATCACATATGATTACAATTTAAGTATACAACAATCTATATAAATAAATACCACGTAAACTTACCTAGTCAAAGCAATAAACAAGTAAAATCTTCAAGGACTAATAAACAATTTTGGCTTCTCCCCCATTATCTCAGTTTGATCCCATTCTTGATCTATATAATTATTTCATTCAATTCATCAATATTAAACATTTATACATTGTATCATGTCATGAATGAACCTATGAAATTTCATTTTTTTCAATACCCATGAAGTTTTATATTTTATTCAATTTTGTCCCTAAAACCAGAATAGTCATAACTTTCAATTTTGAGCCTCAGTTTGAAACCGATTTCAATTACACCCCTTAGGGACTCTCTACTATCTATTATTACTAAAATTTCACATCAATTTCACAATTTATTCACATTAATCATTATGTACAAAACTAACAATCAAACATTACAATTTAGTCCTTCTTTCTAATCTAAGATTAAAATCTATCAATTTAACACCAATTTCTTCAAGAAATCAAAAATAAAAACTTTCAAAACTTTAACTTTTTTTGCATATTGGTATAAGGGCTAGCTAAATCAAGCTCTCATGACCTCAAAAACATAAAAATTACAAGCAAATGACTTGAAATTACTTACCTAATAGAGAACAAATAGTGAAAGCTTCTTAGGTTCTTCTTTCTTTCAAATTTTGGCCAAATGAGGAAGATGAAGTAATGGCTTTATGCTCTCCCACTAACTTAATATATATAGTGTAATTAGGATTTAGTTAACCTTAATTTTTAATTTAATTAATTATTAATTCGCACATCAGTGCATAATCCATCATCACCCACTATCACATATTATAAAATGATTTATTTAGCATTTTGGACCTTTGGCTAAATGCAATTTAAGTCCTTGAACCTTTTGCCAATTAAAAACCTATAGCGATAAAACTTTTACAATTTAGTCTTTGTATCTTAATTAAGTAGTTAATAGATAAAATTGAAGGACTAAACTTTTACTATTCTTTTATACCAACTCCATAAATATTTTAATTTAATATCTATGAATCTGGTTTATGAAAATAGGGTTCCAAAACCTCTTTTTCTAGCACCATTGAAAATCAAACTGTTATACAAATTTAATTTGCAAAAGTGGGAACTCTTCACACTAAAATCTAAACTTTAGAACGAAATTAATAGGTGTTTCAAAATTATTACTCAAATGATCTTTAGAATCAATACTTAGCTAAGAATAACTGACAAGAGGAGTCGGTGTTTCAAAACTATCACTCAAAATTTTTTATTCTCTTCTTATGAAGAAAACGAGCAGTGTGTGAAAGATGCCTAAAGCTTATTTTAACCATTATTAGACAACCTACCCACATAATCAACATAGGAATTAGATTAAGTACCTATATTATTCTTCTTGTTTTCAATTATGTTCATACATTCCCCTTTTTTAAAATGTTATTTATATATATACACTTGAAAAAAGGGGAGATGGTGCAAAACAAATTTTCCCTTATTGTTTCTACATATATTATTATTTCATATTTTGATTGTTTCTTCTATTTTTTTTCTTTCTTTCTTTACAATTTATTATATATAAATTTAATTTAGATCATTGCTGCATATCACCTATTTAGAATTTATCTTTTATTTAAAATATAAAAATATTTAGAAAGACAATTAGATATATTTTATTACATACCCTTGAACAATGTTGCACTATAAATTTAATAAATTCAAATTTTGGAAAAATTAAAAACCTCAAAATTTTGAGAGAAATCAAATTTATTTTATAAAAGTTCACAATCTAAAGACTAAAAAATATTGTTGACTATTATTTACTTACCTTATCAATATAATTATCTATGTTTTATTGTATTTAAATATATATTGTCAGTACAAGCTTGCGAAACAGTCTTGTTAAGCTTTTAAGCCACCATACATAAATCGCATATATTCATTTTATTTATTTATTTATTTTCTTTTGTTAAAGAAAAGAAAATGTTTAAAGTTGGCATAATTTTCTCTTATTTTTTTATCATCATCATCATCATCAAAGGAATATTAAGTTTGGGTGTTCTCACTTTTTAAGGAAATACTACGTTAGGTTGTTCTATAAATACTATACATGAGGTTTGCCCTATCTTAGGTTATTTCAGACACACTAAATGTAGGTATTATTAGAAACTATTATTAGAAGATTGTACTTGATTATTTCAACTTCTTTAGGGAAACATTATAGCAAGTCATTCTCAAAACACTACAACAAGCTATTCCAAAAGAGTACTGACCGTTATTCCCAAATATCTAGGGAAAAGCATGACATGCTTTTCCAAATTACTATAATTTGCTCTTCTTAATTTTTTTGAAACAATTCTTGCATGCTTTTCTCAATTTATTACTATTTTTTTTATATAACTTGTTAATCTAAAATTGTAAGAGAAACATTCTATCACAATATTCTGATTGTTTAAGATAAAACATTGTCATGCTTTTCCCTAATACAATTGCTTTTATGCATGCATTTTTTTTCCTCTTCTCTCATCAAAACAAAAATTCATGTAAAGGGTAACAAAGTGTGAAATTTTGTTTTCTTCTCCTACACAACATGAGTTTTTATTTGTTTATTTATTTTTACTAGACTCTTCTTACATGAGAACTTCTGGTAATAATTCTTATGTGTAGGGGAAAATGTAGATACTCAGTTTTGGCTACTAACATTTTTATCTTTTCCTTGAGATAAATAATATTATATTTTAAGAAATTGTGCTACAAGCGTGGAACAACTAGCATTGGTGTTTTACTTAATATCTCTTCTAGAGCAATAATTCTTGTTTTGAGTAGTTGTTGTTTAGAACAACTGTTGCTCAAGAACAACTATGTCCAAAATAGTTATATTTAGAATAAGGATTTAGTTAAAACAACTTTCATCCAATGTCGTTTTTATTTGAGAACAACTCCTGTTGAGAATAGCTAAAGCTCGAAACAACTCTTGTTTAGATGATGGTGTTTCAAGAATAATTATGTTTATAACAATCATTGTTTGACACAACTTGTATTCAGAGTAATTATGTTTTTTTGGAAGAGCTATTATTTAAAACAAGCTTTACCAAGAAAAACATAATAATAAAACAACCCTTTTTTGAAATAATCTCTACATTGAGAATAAATATTATTTAGGAACAACTTGTAACACCCCAAATCTGGCCTAGACGTTATGGCCAAATTTGGTGTGTCACATTGGGGTGCTTTTAGAAAACTTGATCTTGTTTGAAAACCTACTACGCGTTAAAACCTTATTACAACTTAATCAAAAATTTGTTAATCAAATTCAAATGTTTGTTGCTCTTTAAAATCAATGTTTGTTGTGGAATCTTAAAAGAAAGAATTGTGTTGCAGAAATGTAATGTTTTGAAAACTATTAATATTTTGGAAAACCGCATCCTACTCTAGCAGATATAAATTGTGATAAATAAAAACCCAATTTAAAACTAGAACTTTAGAGAGAGGCTGTAATAGCCTGGTTTGGACCCTAGTCGGAATAATGGTTTTGGGACCACATATCCGAGTTTAAAAAATATTTTAATATTATTTTTTGTGTCTGTGATATATGATTTAGCATATGTGAACTTTCTGTGAATTAAATTGTCTATTTCTGTGTTTAATTATGAAAAAGGATTAAAATGCATACGTGATAAAATTAGCATGTCACATCTGCATATATGCTTTCGGAATGGCTTTTAATGATTATGGCCTTAAATGGAAATTACACCATTCTATTTGATGGTGGTCATAAATGACCTTATTATATATGTTTTATAAATTGTTTTATGATGGACATTTTGGTAATTCATGATATAATCATGAATTAATATTATTACAAAACATAAAATGGTGTTTTAATTCATCCACCATTGCCGAAAATACCAAAGAAAGAAAAGAATAAAAGCTTTGTAGGGTTCAGCCATGAATGTGCTTGATTAAGGTATGAGTTCTCATTCGTTTTTGATAATTTTTATGTTTCTGTGATCGTTGCTTCGAAATATTCCATGCCCATGTCTCAATTTTTGTTTTTGATGAAGTTTGTGAAAAATGCCATTGATGTTATTTGAAGCTTTGTGATGAAATTGATTGAATAATGATGGATAGGTGTTAAATAAACATGTTTTACCATGAATTTTTGATGAAATTGAGCTATGTGGACTAATTTGTGAAAATGAGACTTTGGGAGGACTAATTTGTGAAATAAATGTGTTATATGGGCTTTTATGAAAGCCACAAATATTTGGCCAAGCTTGTATTTAAATGAATTTTGTGAATTTGATGTCTTTGTGTATTAGGGACTAATTTGTTAAAGCATGAAACTGTGAGGGCTAAAATATAAAATGCCCTAAAATTGTGTTTATGGATTGAATTGAATGACATGAATAATTGAATGATTAAATTTGAATTGATTTAGATCAAGAACAAAGAAAAACAGACTTAGATCGAGGGAAGTCCAAATTCGTTGAATAGTCGACTCGAATCCGATTAAATCCGTACGAGGTGAGTCAAAATTCAAATATGTGTCATATTAATGTCTGTTATAAATTCTTGTTTTATAAACTGTATTGGATGGCCATGAGAGCCTGAAGTATTATTTCGAGTCATTTTCGAATGTACAATGGTAAAAGGATTTCATGTAAGACCTCGTCCGGGACGTGGGCATTGATTAGAGAATTATGTGTAAGACTGTGTCTGGGACACTGACATCATAAATGTTTCGTGTAAGACCCTGTTTGGGACAGTGGCATTGATGTTAAATAACATGTAAGACCACGTCGGGGACGTCGGCATTGTATAAGGCTTATATGATCTTTGTGACGTTTCTGAATGATACGAGGAGAAATTATGAGAAATGAATGACTACATACTCTATATGTCTAACTCAGGTATGTCTGTTCTATATTGAATTTACGAGCATGAAAGGGATGCTATTGTGAACTATGAGTATGTAATGAATGAGTATATCTGTTTCATGAGTTATCTATATGAGATTGCTATCATAATGTGTTTAAAGATTTCATATGTTTGTATTTGACTTACTAAGCTCATTGTAGCTTACTCTGTAATTTCTTTCAATTGTTTTATAGATATCGTAGGTACTGAGGGCTTGGAGATAGTCAAGGATCATCACCACACTATCGAGCTTGATTTTGGTACCTTTTGAATGTACAAAGTTGAATATGGCTTGTATAGGCTAGGATGACTAAGATGTGTTTTTGAGTCTATGTATATATGTCATGTGATATGGTTAAGCTATGGTTATGTGCTTTGTTTTGGTATTGTGTGTAACGCCCTAATTTTTGGGTTTCTCTTAGATTGTTGTTCATCTGATAAAATGTTTGAACTTTGGTATCTGGGTGTGTGACGCATGTTTGGGGAGTGTTAATGGGCCTATGGAAGGCCCAGGTGCTGGTTAAAAACTCGGTAAAATTTTGTATTTTTGACTTAGGAGATAGGGGGCCTTGGGAAGTAGGTGTTATAAGTAATTGTGTGTGGAATGAGACATAAACTGGCTAGTGGTGGAGTGGCAATATGACGCCACTTAGGAGCTATAAAAGTGGTGCCTAAGAGAGCTTGGAGGTCAAAGGTTCAAGCTCCAGAGTTTGCAAAGGTGGCGTTTTATTTTTGTGCAAGAAGCAGGTAAGAGTTTGAAGTAGAGTTGAACTCTGTTGAGGAGTGTTTGAATCGGTCATGAGAGGATTTTGTGGAGTGATAAGGGGAGCTTGTTGAGGAGAATTTTTAGGAGCTTTTGAATTTTGAAAGGAGGTGGCCGGCCAAGGGGTTCTTGGTTGTGTATTTTCGGCAATTAGGGGTTTGGTGTGCCGATTTTCTAAAGGTTCTTGTTAGAGTGTCTTTTGCCGATTTCTTTAGGTTAGTAAAACTCCCTTCTTTTGTCAATTTTTACTTAGCACAATAGGCTTCTTTCCGTCACTCTCTTCTTCATTTTCTGCCCTAGGAGCCAAATTCTATTATCCCCTAAACCCCTAGTGCCGCACACTCATTTTGGACCGAAACATTTCCTTTTCACCTCTCTTCTCCATTCTTTCCTTCTCCTCTCACACCATAAGTTGAACCCTTATCACCATTCCCTTTCTAGCCGACTCCATCACATCTTGCTGACTTATCTCCTTCTTTCTATTTTACCTTCATTGCCAAATTCTTCTGTGTTTGAAACTCCCTTTGTACCTTGCCAATTTCTCATTAGCCTCATACCTCTCTTCTTCCCTTTTCTTCTAAAACTTCATTAAACCCTCTACAACCTTGTAGCCAAAACCTTCTGAACATTTTACCCTTCTTGTAGTCGCAAGTGGAGTTATCGTGGATCGTGGTTAGATCGGTGAATACTTTGAGACATTATTTCGTTAGTTTTCAGTATTTAAGTCAAGAAGCCGAATCCTTAGGGGTATTGTCGTTTTGAAATTAAAGGCTTCTTGGCCTCTTTCTTTTGTTGGAAGGTGCGATAGTGTAGTCAAGGAGGGGATCGTGCATCGAAGGATCTTGAAGGCTAGCAATTGGACATCTAGTCCATAATCGGCAGAAAGGTAAGGCTTTTAGGGACTTAGGCCATGTTGGCCGATTATTGTAAGGAAGTTTTGGCTTAAGGATTGTCGATTATTAGACAAACACTATAGTGATTAACTGTAGGGCTTTCGTACGTGGATCTCGTCGACACTTTATCCGTTAACAGGTGTGTAACGTATCTCCATCATAGACTAGGACGGCAAAGGCCGTAATGACCGGAAACTGTTCTAAAGTGACCGATCAAAAGTGACCAAAAATCGGTCTTGGAAGGATCTAAGAGTAGCCAAATACTCTATTACGGTCAAACTAGGAATTGACGAGGGCGAAATTGCAGAAGGTGCAATTTCGAGCATTTCGGTAAGATGGGCTTCGATGGGCCAAAGATGGGCTCAATGGGCTTCCGAGCCCATATCAGTAAAATTATCATTAAAAGCATTCTGGTGGTATGCTAAGAATAAACTGGTTAAAATTAACAATCTGAACATTAAAATTTGGATTTAACGGGCTTAAAACGATAGTGGATTTAGCAAGGCCCATTCGGGGTTTTTGGGGATAAAAAGGGCAAAATTGGAAACTAAGGTTAAAAGGACTTCTATAAACACTAATGGACTAGTAATTACTTGGACTTGCATAAAAACCCTGAAAATCGGTAAAAAGACTAAAATACCCCTAAGTATGGAAAATTACCATTTTACCCCTAGGTGCAAAATGACCTTTATACCCCTAGGGTATATTCTGTATGAAACGTATAATTTTCTATTTCTATATGTCATATCTCATAATACATGTGTATACCTGATGCATGAGATTCTGTATGTTATATGTCATAACATGTATGTCTGTTGCATGGGGTTTGGGTTTATGATGGAAAAAGTGTTCTGGCAGCCTCGCTGCAATCTGGTGGCCTCGCCACATATATATATATATCTGTTCTGGTGGCCTTGCCACATATATCTGTTCTGGTGGCCTCGCCACAATATCTGTATCTGGTGACCTCGTCACAATATCTGGCAGCCTCGTTGCAAATTTCTGTGGTGTGTAGCGGTTGGGTGGGTCGAGTAGTCTCCCCACATGGTGTAAGGCTGGTACGGGGGTGTTATGGATGGATCTGGGTTGGGCTTTCTGTTTGCATATTATATCTGATCTGTATCTGTTATGGGCCTATGGGCTTAACCTGCTTTCTGTAATGGGCCAAGGCCCAATTAAATATGAATCTGAGGCTTGATCTATTTTGGCCTATGGTTGAAATTATGTTACACACTGAGTTGTCAAACTCACCCCTTAATTTCTTCTCTGCAGGTAACTCTCAACCATAGTGGGCTTGGAGCTGTGAGAGATTCGGAGTGGCCATAGCATCTGCAAATTCGGTTTTCTTTTCATTTTAAGTATTTTATTGTGCTATTTTTGGGGTTTAAATTATAATAAGGCCGCTATTTAAATTCCTTTATTGGTTTTGTTTTCCTTTAATGGGTTGATTTACATTTTATCGAACTGATCGTTATAGGCTGAGCGGGTTTTCCAAACTCCTAAAAATGTTTTCAAACTTATCGAGTTCAACGATTGGATATTCTAAAAACTTAACAAGATGACTTTTCACAACTTTACTATTTTAATAAAAATATCACCTAAGTTACAACAAGAAGAAGGTCGTAAACTTAGTTATAGGTTCATGTGACACACCATATCTGGTCGTAACGTCCAGGCCGGGTTTGGGGTGTTACATTGTGAATGGTGAAAATGTTGGTATGAAATTAATGGATGAATATCCTTAAGGAAGTGGATATTTTGATATTAAATCTAGGTGGTGAAAGGTAAGTTTAGTTGGTGTTGATTGAGTATAAATGATAAGTTTTGGTTATGGATACCATCCATGGAATGTTTGTTTATTGGCATGAGATTGTGTATGAATATTTTGATCATATAGATAAATGTTTTAAGCTTTGAATTAGTTGGATTTTGTTTAGGTAAATTGGTGTTTTTGGCATGTTGTGAAATTGACCCAAGTGGGTGGAAAGTAGGACTTATTTCAAGTCTGCTTTGTGCTACACGGTTAGGGCACACGGGCGTGCCCTATGCCTGTGTTGATTTTCCAGTATTGACAGAAAGATTCACACGGCGAAGACCATGGGCGTGTCTTGCGGCCGTGGCAAAAAGTCAGTATGCCTGCTTTATTTTGGCAAGGCTTGGGTGCACGGGCATGCCTGAGTCTCGTGTGAGGCACACGGCCTGGTCACAAGGGCATGAGACCTCCTTAAGTTGGAAAATTTTATATGTGTTCTGAAGTTACGATTGTATTCGGTTGAGTCCCGACCCTATCTTTATGCATGTTTGAGGTCTAGTAGACTTTCAAAAAAGGACTTTATGTTTGAATTTTGATATCATTCTGAATATTCTGTTCTATTTTGTTTTGAATATCCGGTAACGCCCTTTCCTATTCTGGCGACGGTTACGGGTTAGGGGGTTACATTTATTTGGTATCAGAGTAACGGTTTAGTCAATTCTAGGACTAACGTAGGGTATTTGAGTCTAGCTATACATGCCATATATTTGAATTTCAATAGTGTGATGAATCTTTATGAGTGAAATGTGCTTTTCATATAATAATGGATCCCGAAAGAGCCGTAGCTGACGATGTTGAAAGTAATGTGCCTGCTCCCACTCAGGGGACAGCGCCGTCTAATTTTAGGCCTGTTACAAGTGGTAATGATAGAGAGGCTAAGCAAGCTTTCTTCCAAATAATGATTGAGTGGTTCACTGAGTATGTTTGAACAAATCCAGCTGTTCAACCCCCACCCCCGATTGTTCCTTAACAAAATGTTGTACCACCTGTGGTTAATCCTATTCGTTTGAGTAAGCCTTCGGTAGATAAGATTAAGAAGTATGGGGCCGAAGAGTTTCGAGCCACTACTGATGACAATGCTGAGAGGGCTAAATTTTGGTTGGAAAATAGATCCGAGTTCTTGATGAATTGTCATGTACTTAGGAGGAAAGTGTTAAGTGTGCGGTTTCATTGTTGCGAGACTCTGCATAGCATTGGTGGAAAACACTGACATCTGTAGTTCCGAGCGAACATATTACCTGGGATTACTTTCAAACTGAGTTTAGAAAGAAGTATATCAATCAACGTTTCATTGATCAGAAACGTAAAGAGTTTCTTGAATTGAAACAAGGCAACAGATCTATTACGGAATATGAACGAGAGTTCGTAAGATTGAGCCAGTATGCACGAGAGTGTGTAGCCTCAACCTCAGGGGCCACTATGTGTAAAAGATTCATTGAAGGTCTGAATGAAGGCATTAAACTTTTGGTCAGAATTCTTGATCTGAATGAATTTGTTATGTTAGTTGAAAGAGCTTGTAAAGCTGAAGAACTTAGTAAAGAGAAGAAGAAAGCTGATTCTAAAGCTAGAGAGGTTCGAAAGAGATCTTCGGGTAAATCATTTCAGTCTATGTCAAAGAAGTTTCGAGACAATTGTAACCGTTCGAAAATTAATCTGGGACGTTCTGATAGAGATCGTGATAGATCATGTTCAAGTTTTAAAACTCCTTCTACATCCATTGCTAGTGCCAAGAATATGAGATCTAAGAGACTTGAATGTGTACATTATGGTAAGAGACATCTGGGATGTTGTAGACTGAAAGATCGAGCCTATTTTCGATGTGGGTCCTTGGATTATTTTGTGCGAGACTGCCCTGAATCTATTGAACAAGAGACAGTATAAAATCCGAGATCGAGTAATGTTTCCATTAGAGGTAGAACTCCCAGAAACATAAGAATGTTAGTGTGGGTCAAAGAGTTACCAGAGTTACGACTGCACGATCTGAAGCTCGAGCGCCTGCTAGAGCCTATGCTATCCGGGCATGTGAAAAAGCTTCGTCTCCTGATGTGATTACTGGTATTTTTACTCTTTATGATACCTCTATGATTGCTTTGATAGATCCTGGATCAATGCATTCTTATATCTGTGTGAATTTAGCATATAGTAAGACTTTGCCTATAGAGTCTTCTGAATTTGTAATTAGAGTATCAAACCCTTTAGGCAAAAGTGTTCTGGTAGATAAAGTTTGCAAGAATTGTCCGTTAATGATTCAAAATATTTGCTTCTCTGCTGATTTGATGCTATTACCGTTTGATAAATTTGATATAATTCTGGGTATGGACTAGTTAACTTTGCATGATGCTGTTGTGAATTACAAACGAAAAATTATTGACTTGAGATGCAAGAGTGGTGAAATTGTTAGAATTGAGTCTAGCTAATTGAATGGCTTACCAACTGTAGTATCTGTATTAAAAGCTCAGAAGTATGTGAGAAAAGGTTGTGAAGCCTACCTAGCTTATATGATTGACTCTAAGGTATCCATTAAAAAGATTGAATCTGTGCCAGTCGTCTGTGAATTTTCTAATGTATTTCCTGAAGAACTTCCGGGTTTGCCTCTGATTCGAGAAGTTGAGTTTGGGATTGAATTGGTTCCGGGAATTGCTTCGATTTTAATAGCTTCGTATAGAATGGCACCGACTGAACTGAAAGAATTAAAGACTCAGTTACAAGAATTGACTGATCGAGGCTTTATTAGACCGAGTTTTTGACCGTGGGGTGCTCCTTTTCTATTCGTGAAAAAGAAAGATGGCACGATGAGAATGTCCATTGATTACCGTCAGCTCAATAAAGTGGCCGTAAAGAATAAATACCCCCTGCCTCAAATTGATGATTTGTTTGATCAATTAAAAGGTGCCTCTATATTTTCGAAGGTAGATCTGAGATCAGGCTATTATCAGTTGCGAGTAAAAGATTCTGACATTTCGAAAATAGCTTTTTGAATGAGGTACGGACACTATGAATTCTTAGTTATGCCTTTCGGATTAACAAATGCTCCTGCAGTGTTTATGGATCTGATGAACAGAATTTTCAAACCGTATTTAGACCAATTTGTTGTTGTTTTCATTGATGATATATTGATCTACTCGAGAAAGGAAAGTGATCATGCTGAACATTTAAGAATTATACTTCAGACAATGCGTGATAAGCAGTAGTACACAAAATTCAGCAAATGTGAATTCTAGTTACATGAAGTTAGTTTCTGGGTCACATTGTATCTACATCAGGTATTCAGGTTGATCTGAGCAAAATCTCAGCTATTTTGGATTGGAAACCTCCAAGAAATGTTTCTGAAGTCCGTAGTTTTCTGGGACTTGCTGGATATCTCAGTAATTGCAAATCCGATGACAAGACTGCTACAAAAAGATGTAAAGTTTGAATGGTTTGATAAATGTCAGAATAGTTTTGATCAGTTGAAAGCTATGTTAACCGAAGCTCCTGTATTTGCGTAACCTGAAACTGGTAAAGAATTCGTTATATACAGTGATGCTTCGTTAACTGGGATGGGTTGTATTTTAATGTAAGAAGGCAAGGTTATAGCATGTGCCTCTAGACAACTAAAGCCACAAGATAAGAACTATCCGACGCATGATCTGGAATTGGCTGCGATTGTTTTTGCACTAAAAATTTGGCGTCATTATCTATTTGTTGAAAAATGTCATGTGTTCTCAGATCATAAAAGTCTAAAATATCTGATGACTTAGAAAGATTTGAATCTGCGACAGCAAAGATGGTTGGAACTGCTAAAGGATTATGAGCTTATTATTAATTATCATCCGGGTAAAGCGAATGTAGTAGCTGATGCTTTAAGTCGAAAGTCATTATCTGCATTGTGTGCCTTAAATATCAGTATTGATCCATATGATGATGATCCAGTGTTAGCTGAATTAAAAGTGAAACCTTTGTTTTGGCAACAAATAGTTGATGCTTAGAAGGTAGATAATGAATTGTTAATGAAACAAGTTCAGAGTGATTCTGATTCTGAATTCCATATTGACCTAAATTCTTTTTCTGTTAATGAACTGTTAATGAACTATTAATGAAATGAGTTTCTGGTCCTTTTTCTTATACTGTTGTCGATTTACCTCTTTGTCAACATCATACTCCCTCCTATCAACCTAAATTCTTCTTTTACCGAAACTTATTTCTCTTCTTTCTCAACACTTTTACACTTCTCATTTGCTGAATTCTATTACTCCATTCTCTCTTCCTTTCTTTTCTTTTCTATCTTGCTTTGGCCGAATACCCTATCGCTAGAATCTGCCTATTTTCTTCTTTTCCAACTGATTCAATATCTCTCCCTCTCTTTTCTCTAATCAGTTCTTTTCTTGTGAGGAGCAAACACCATTCTTTTCCTTTCCATCTCGTTGTTTGCATCTCAAATCCTCCATGTGCCAACCACCCTTGTCCATTTTATTTTCCCCTGTCGATTTGCTCTCATAGCCGAATCCTATATTCTTCTCTTTTCATGTTCTTTTCTCTTTATGTCATTTGGAGTTGGTGCTACAATTGCGTAGGGGTGCCACCGAGGGGTAAGGGTTCCTTATTTTTCTCTTGCGTTTATTTGTGCAAGTCGAATCTCTTATTTTTGTTGCCTCTCCATATAAATGGATCGGCTATGTGGTTCTTGCATATGACCTTCTCTCTTTCTTTTGACGGCACGATGTTGCATTCTTAGGTGATAGTTGATTTTGATCTCTCGAAGGTTAGAGGTGTTGTTAGTAATATTGTAATATCCCGAATTAGGGCCTAATTGGAATAGTGGTTTTGTGACCACAAATCCGAGGTAGAAAAAATTATTTTATAATTATTTTGAGGTTTATGATATGATTGCATGATTGTGTGAAAAATTCGTGAAGAAATTCTACGCATAAAGTGCTTAATTTAAAATTAGGGACTAAATCGAATAAGCTGCAAAACTTGCATTCTATAAGTTTCTAGTATGAAATTGTTTTGAAATATTAATTAGGAGGTCTTAAATAGTAATTTGGCCAATTTTAAGTTCATGGACAAAATTTGGACATGGATGGAATTTTTGAAAGTTTAGTAAGGAGGGGCATTTTGGTCATTTGGATATTAACATGAAGAAAAAGGGAAAAATAACACAAAATTGATCATCATCTTCATTACCATGAAATTTCAAGGGTTCTTCATAGCTAGGGTTTGTTTCAAGCTTCCAAGCTCCATAGTAAGTGATTCCAAGCCCTGTTTTTAATGTTCTTTACGTTTTCGTAGTCTCGGTAACTCGATAAAGCTTATGTTAGCAATAATTTAAGTTAGGGTTCATATTTGGAAAAATACCCATAGGTGAAATTTGTGTATTTTAATGTTTTATGATAGAATATGAGGTTTTAAATTATGTTAGACAACTTGTGCTACTCGATTTTAAGTAAAAACGAACAAAACGGCTTAATCGGTAAAAGTACATATTGTTCATAAGTATGTGTTATAGTGGGAATTTGAGCTTGCTAATAGCAAATAAATGATCAGCATGTCCTAAAACATAAGAATTTGAAATAAAATTTAATTTCTGAGCTTTGGGGCAAAAGTGTAAATATGTAAAAGTTTAGGGGCAAAATTGTAATTTTTCCAAATTTTGAATTTAGGACTATTTTGATAAATGTGAGTATTAAATAAGTTAATGTGTTATTTTAGATCAAGAAAGACATGGAATCAACCTTGATTGAGGAAAAGAAAATATTGTGGACTAAATTAAAAAATTGCTATATTTTGTACCAAGGTAAGTTCATGTGTAAGTAATGTAACATAATTGCTATTTTAAGTGATTTAATGCTATTTATATGATATGATACTTGTTATTATGAATATTATGCTTTGTGAAATATTATGTATTGGTATGAAAAGTATGTGATTAAATTGATAAGTATGAGATGCAAGCAACGTATTGGTTTCGATATTCCGAGGAGAACGACTGGGAAACGTGTGATTGAGGAAAATCCTGTTTGAACCTTGGGAATAGATTAGGATACAAGTGACATGTCACTAGGATGGTTGGGCATCTAAACTCGTTGAGTTGAGTCCGAGTTCACTTATAGATGCGAATGTCTGAACTCGTTGAGTTGAGTCCAAGTTCGTGAGATGTAACTAGGCATCCAAGCTCATCTAGTTGAGTCCGAGTTCACTTATGGATGCGAACGCTCGAGCTCGTTGAGTTGAGTTCGAGTTCGCTTATGGGCGGGTTACATGGTCGCTTGATTACATATGTGGCACTTATGTGCAAATTATCCATGTATTCGAGTTATATTTCGATATGTATAACGGGTAAAATTTTAGGAAAATGGAAGAATGCTTGAGATGCAAATGATATTTTGGTAAGTGTCGTGAAAGGCACACTTTGGACAGGTATGTACTTAACCCTCAGGTTGAAACTTTATACACGATGGCTAGAAATGTGGAATATGTCTTGGTGATAACATGCTATTGCTATTTGGTATAATTGCTTTGTTATGTTACTCGTTATTTGCATATGGACTTACTAAGCATTCATGCTTACTCCCTCTTTTCCATTCATTGTAGTGTTGGACAAGTCGGCTCAAGAATCGGGATAGGTCGAAGGCTAGATCACACTATCCGAAGGACTTTTTGGTAAAATGGCTTGTATAACTTAAGTATGGCATGTATAGCAATGTTCTTATTTTGCGTAAATAATCTTATGATATGGTTGTGGTTTGATTAAGAAAATGCTTGGTAATGATTAGTCATTGGAATGGCTAGCCTAGATAATGTTGGATGCTATGTGAGACTAATATGTTATGTAGTTCATGAAAATTCATAAAAAAAATGAAATGTGCCATAAAACAGAACATTACTGTAACAGGGACGTGAGTTTGAAAAATAAGTAAAAATAGTAGAAACAGAATTAGGTGATGAATTAAATATGGAATTAAAGCTTATTGTGTCTACTTTCACATGGAAGAAGCAAAACAGGTAAACGAGTTATATGTGATGAGATATTTGGGTTTTAGTAAGATAGGGCTAGAGCAATTTATGGATCCACTGTTCCAACTTTTGGAATTCACCATAAATTGTACAAAAATAATTAGGAGGTACGCTTTATATGTTAAAAATCCTTATTTAGTCTTGTTTTAAGAGAAACAAACGGCATAGTCATATGAATTTTGTAGAGAGAGAAAAGTGGTTCACAGTAAGCAGAGGTCAGTGTAGTCGAGTCCTAAAAGAGGGGTAACTTTAACTAATAAACTGTACTAATTGGCCAGACCAAAAATTCTATAAAACAATTATTATATAGATATATGAGTCTAGTTTCAGGGAAAATTTACAGATCTTGATTTCAAGTTTCGTAACTTGAGATATGATTTTTTTTGTAACCGTAACGCATGTAAATAGTATGCTGTGAATGTAGAATTAAATGTTTCAAAGTTCTTAAAATGGAAAATTATGTTCAGTAACACCTTAAGCTCGACTCCGGTGATGGTCTCGGGTGTGAGGGTGTTACATTTGGTGGTATCAGAGTAGGTTTAGTCAGTTCTCGGACTAACGTGTTTTATGTACGGATTTTGCTATACATGCCATATGTGTATATTATGATAGTGTGACGACTTCTGACCTTTTAAATGATTTTTCTATATAGTAAATGGATCCCGATCCAACTGTAGCCAATGATGTAGAAAGTAATGCACCAGCTCCGGCTGAGGGGGCGGTGCCGACTGAAAACCCACCTCCTACTGTTGGTCAAAGAGGAGGAGAAGAGGCTCGGGAAGCCTTTCTCCAGATGATGAATGCATGGTATACTGAGTTCGTTCGTACGAACCCAAATGTACAACCACCCCCACCTCCCGCAATTCCTCAACCTATACCCCTGATGCCTCAGGGTGTGGATATGATGAAATTCCAAAGAACCCCAGTTGATAAAATCCGTAAGCTAGGGGCTGAAGAATTCAGAGCTAATGTAGATGATGATGCCGAGAAAGCAGAGTTTTGGCTTGAGAATTCTATTCGGGTATTTGATGAACTGTCTTGTACACCTGAAGAATGCTTGAAATGTGCTATATCTTTGTTGAGGGATTCAGCCTACAATTGGTGGAAGACATTGATTTCGTTGGTAACGAAAGAGAGAGTAACCCGGGAATTCTTTCAAGAAGAGTTTCAAAAGAAATACATCAGTGAAAGATTTATTGACCAGAAGCGTAAAGAGTTTCTTGAGCTAAAGTAAGGTAATATGACAGTCACTAAATACGAAAGAGAGTTCGTCAGATTGAGCAAGTATGCCAGAGAATATGTTCCTACAGAGGCCAAAATGTGTAGGCGATTTGAAGATGGGCTCAATGAAGACATTAAGGTATTTTTTGGGATTCTTGAATTAAAAGAAATGGTGGTACTTGTCGATCGAGCTTGCAAGGCTGAAGAACTACTTAAAGAGAAGAAAAAAGTAGAATCTGAGACACGAAATTGGAAGAAAAGACCGATAGGCGGTGCACCCTCACAATAACCCGGAAAATCAAGAAATATGAATCGTCGTTCCCAAGTTTCAGCTGGACAGTCAAACTACTTCAGCAGCCAGTGTAGGGAACTCAAGATTTGTTAAGCCCGAGTGCTAGCGGTGTGGCAAAAATCATTTTGGTCCGTGCAGAGCAAATGAATGTTTTCGATGTGGTTCTCCGGATCATTTTATTAGAGACTGCCCAAAGAGGATTGAAAAAGAAAAATTTCAGAGTACAAAAGTAGGTGGTGCAGATTCGAGGGGAAGGTATCCAAGAAAAGCTGGGAGTGAAGCAAGCAGCAAGAATGTAGCCAGAGATGCAGCAGTTAGATCTGAAGGAAGGGCTCCGGCTAGAACTTATGCTATTAAAGCGCGTGAAGATGCTTCCTCACCCGATGTGATCACCGGTATATTTTCTCTCTATACTGTTAATGTTACTGCTTTAATTGACCCCGGCTCTACTCATTCATATGTGTGCATGAAATTGGTTTCTAGCATGAATATACCTGTTAAGAACATAGAATTTATGATTAAAGTGTCAAACCCATTAGGCCAATGTGTTATAGTTGATAAAGTATGCAAGAAATGTCATTTAATGATTCGGGGTTATTACTTTCCGCCCGACTTGATGTTGTTGCCGTTTGATGAATTTGATGTTATTTTGGGCATGGATTGGTTAACATTGCATGATGCTATAGTAAATTGTACACAGAAAGTTATTGAATTAAAGTGTAAAAATGGTGAAATTCTGCTGGTTGAACCAGACAAATCAGAGGCATTATCTAGTGTGATTTTTTCGATGTCGGCTTAGAGATATTTGAGAAAGGGTTATGAAGCTTATTTAGCATATGTGTTGAATACAAAAGAAATTGAAAAGAAAGTAGAATCAGTGCCGATTGTTTGTGAATTCGTGGATGTATTTCCAGAAGAATTACCAGGTTTGCCTCCAGTCAGGGAAGTAGAATTTGGTATAGAGTTGATGCCGAGAACAGCTCCGATCTCGATTACTCCGTATAGAATGGCACCAACGGAATTGAAAGAATTAAAGTCGTAGTTGCAAGAGTTGACAGATAAAGGCTTTGTGAGACCGAGTTTTTCGCCTTGGGGTGCTCCTGTATTGTTTGTGAAAAAGAAGGATGGTTCAATAAGACTATGTGTCGACTATCGGCAGCTGAACAAAGTGACAATCAAGAACAAGTATCCGTTGCCGAGAATTGACGATTTGTTTGATCAGCTGAAAGGAGCGACGTGGTTTTCAAAGATTGACTTGAGATCTCGGTACTACCAGCTACGGGTAAAAGAGTCAGATGTGCCTAAAACTGCTTTTAGAACAAGGTATAGTCATTATGAATTTTTAGTTATGCCGTTTGGGTTGACAAACGCTCCTGCTGTGCTTATAGATTTGATGAATCGCATATTTCGACCATACTTGGACAAGTTTGTTGTGGTATTTATAGATGATATTTTAATCTATTCAAAAGATGAGACTGACCATGCTGAGCATTTGAAAATAGTTTTGCAGACTTTAAGAGATAAGCAGTTATATGCCAAGGTTAGTAAAAGTGAATTTTGGCTTTGGGAAGTTGGATTTTTGGGTCATATTGTTTCAGGTGATGGTATACGGGTTGATCCCAATAAAATTTTAGCTATTGTTGATTGGAAACCACCGAAGAATGTAACCGAAGTTAGAAGTTTCTTGGGGCTAGCTGGATGTTATCGAAGGTT
This sequence comes from Gossypium stocksii, assembly GCA_020496765.1. Taxonomy (NCBI): domain Eukaryota; kingdom Viridiplantae; phylum Streptophyta; class Magnoliopsida; order Malvales; family Malvaceae; genus Gossypium; species Gossypium stocksii. Next base: position 86,423,786 of record CM035629.1, read on the forward strand.
TGTGAATGGATTTTCTATAATTGCTGCTCCTATGACTAGATTACTTCTCAAGGATGTTAAATTTTAGTGGACGGAAGGATTTCAATAGAGTTTCGAAGAATTGAAAAAGTTATTAACAGAGGCACCAGTATTAGTACAGCCCGAGTCAGGTAAAGAATTTGTGGTATATAGTGATGCTTCTCTAAATGGTTTGGGATGTGTACTGATGCAAGAAGGAAAGGTTGTGGCTTATGCTTCGAGGCAGTTAAAACCTCACGAGAGGAATTATCCTACTCATGATTTGGAATTGGCTACGGTGGTGTTTGCTTTGAAGATTTGGCGACATTATCTATATGGAGAAAAGTGTCGAGTATATACCGACCACAAAAGTCTTAAATATTTGATGTCACAAAAAGACTTGAACTTGAGACAGCGAAGATGGTTGGAGTTATTGAAAGATTACGAGCTTGTGATTGACTACCATCTAGGAAAAGCAAATGTAGTTACTGATGCTTTAAGCAGAAAGTTGTTGTTTGCTTTGAGAGCTATGAACACTCAGTTGGAAATGTCAGATGATGGTTCGATTCTAGCTGAATTGAAAGCAAGACCGATGTTTTTACAAGAGATTTGTGATGCTCAGAAAAGCGATGAAGACTTACAAGCCAAAAGAAAGCGATGTGAGGTTGATACAGAGTCAGATTTCAAAATTGGTTCTGATGGGTGTTTGATGTTTAAAGATCGGATTTGTGTACCGAAGAACGAGGAATTGATTTAAAAGATCTTGCAAGAAGCACATAGTGGTTGTCTCTCGATTCATCCGGGCAGTACCAAAATGTATAATGACTTGAAGAAAATGTATTGGTGGAATGGAATGAAAAGGGATATATCGGAGTTTGCGTCCAAATGCTTAATTTGTCAACAGGTGAAAGCTGAACACCAAGTGCCTTTGGGATTACTTTAGCCTATTATGGTTCCTGAATGGAAATGGGATCGGATTACTATGGATTTTGTCTTAGGGTTGCCATTGACTCCAGGAAAGAAAGATGCCATCTGGGTAATAGTTGACAGATTAACTAAGTCGGCTCATTTTATTCTGGTACGTACAGATTATTCTCTTAACAAGTTGGCTGAACTGTATGTCAGAGAAATTGTTAGACTATACTGAATACCATTGTCGATCATTTCGGATAGAGATCAGAGGTTTGCCTCGTAGTTTTGGCAACAGTTGCAAGACGCGTTAGGTACAAAGTTAAATTTTAGTACTGCTTTTCATCCACGAACTGATGGGCAATCAGAGAGAGTAATTTAGATTCTTGAAGACATGCTCAGATGTTGTGTATTAGAATTTCAAGAAAATTGGGAAAGATATCTACTGTTGGTGGAATTTGCTTACAATAACAGTTATCAGACGAGCTTGAAGATGGCACCTTATGAAGCATTGTATGGTCGTAAGTGTCGAACGCCTTTGTATTGGACTGAACTTAAGGAAAATTGGATCTATGGAGTTGATCTAATAAAAGAAACTAAAGAAAAAGTGAAGGTAATTCGAGATTGTTTGAAAGCTGCTTCAGATAGGCAGAAATCTTATGCAGATTTGAAATGAAAAGAAATTGAGTTTCAAGTTGGTGATAAAGTATTTTTAAAGGTGTCTCCGTGGAAGAAAGTTCTTAGATTTGGACGGAAGGGCAAATTAAGTCTGCGTTTTATTGGGCCGTATGAAATAATTGAAAGAGTTGGACCGGTAGCTTATCGGTTAGAATTGCCATCTGAAATGAAGAAGATTCATGATGTGTTCCATGTGTCTATGTTACGTCGGTATCTTTCGGACCCTTCACATGTGGTTTCACCAACAGAAATTGAACTACAACCAGACATGACCTATGAAGAAGAACCGATAAAGATTTTAGCTCGAGAAGTTAAACAACTAAGGAATAAAAGTATTGCTCTTGTGAAAGTGTTGTGGCAAAAGCATGGAGTAGAAGAGGCTACATGGGAGCCTGAGGAAACTATGAGAAATCAATACCCACACCTGTTTACCGGTAAGATTTTCGAGGACGAAAATTCTTAAAGGGGGGAGAGTTGTAATATCCCGAATTAGGGCCTAATCAGAATAGTAGTTTTGTGACCATAAATTCGAGGTAGAAATAATTATTTTATAATTATTTTGAGGTTTATGATATGATTGCATGATTGTGTGAAAATTTCGTGAAGAAATTCTATGCGTAAAGTGCTTAATTTAAAATTAGGGACTAAATCAAATAAGCTGCAAAACTTGCATTCTAGAAGTTTCTAGTATGAAATTGCTTTGAAATATAAATTAGGAGGTCTTAAATAGTAATTTGGCCAATTTTAAGTTCATGGAAAAAATTTGGACATGGATGGAATTTTTGAAAGTTTAGTAAGGACGGGCATTTTGGTCATTTGGATATTAACATGAAAAAAAGAGGAAAAAATAACACAAAATTGATCATCTTCTTCATTACCACGAAATTTCAAGGGTTCTCCATAGCTAGGGTTTGTTTCAAGCTTCCAAGCTCCATAGTAAGTGATTCCAAGCCCCATTTTTAATGTTCTTTACGTTTTCATAGTCCCGGTAACTCGATAAAGCTTATGTTAGCAATAATTTAAGTTAGGGTTCATATTTGGAAACATACCCATAGGTGAAATTTGTGTATTTTGATGTTTTATGATAGAATATGAGGTTTTAAATTATGTTAGACAACTTGTGCTACTCGATTTTAAGTAAAAATGAACAAAATGACTTAATCGGTAAAAGTACATATTGTTCATAAGTATGTGTTATAGTGGGAATTTGAGCTTGCTAATAGCAAATAAATGATCAGCATGTCCTAAAACATAAGAATTTGAAATAAAATTTAATTTCTGAGCTTTGGGGCAAAAGTGTAAATATGTAAAAGTTTAGGGGCAAAATTGTAATTTTGCCAAAATTTGAATTTAGGACTATTTTGATAAATGTGAGTATTAAATAAGTTAAATCTGTTATTTTAGATCAAGAAAGACGTGGAATCAACCTTGATCGAGGAAAAGAAAATATTGTGGACTAAATTAAAAAATTGCTATATTTTGTACCGAGGTAAGTTCATGTGTAAGTAATGTAACATAATTGCTATTTTAAGTGATTTAATGCTATTTATATGATATGATACTTGTTATTTTGAATATTATGCTTTGTGAAATATTATGTATTGGTATGAAAAGTATGTGATTAAATTGATAAGTATGAGATGCAAGTAGCGTATTGGTTCCGATATTCCGAGGAGAACGACTGGGAAATGTGTGATTGAGGAAAATCCCGTTTGAACCTTGGGAATAGATTAGGATACAAGTGACATGTCACTAGGATGGTTGGGCATCCGAACTCGTTGAGTTGAGTCCGAGTTCACTTATGGATGCGAATGTCTGAACTCGTTGAGTTGAGTCCGAGTTCGTGAGATGTAACTAGGCATCCGAGCTCGTTGAGTTGAGTCTGAGTTCACTTATGGATGCGAACACCCGAGCTCGTTGAGTTGAGTCTGAGTTCACTTATGGGCGAGTTACATGGTCGCTTGATTACATATGTGGCACTTATGTGCAAATTATCCATGTATCTGAGTTATATTCTGATGTGTTCAACGGGTAAAATTTTAGCGAAATGGAAGAATGCTTGATATGCAAATGATATGTTGGTAAGTGTCACGAAAGGCACACTTTGGACAGGTATGTACTTAACCCTCGTGTTGAAACTTGATACACAATGGCTAGAAATGTGGAATATGTCTTGATGATAACATGCTATTGCTGTTTGGTATAATTGCTTTGTTATGTTACTCGTTATTTGCATATGGACTTACTAAGCATTTATGCTTACTCCCTCTTTTCTATTCATTGTAGTGTTGGACAAGCCGGCTCAGGAATCGGGATAGGTCGAAGGCTCGATCACACTATCCGAAGGACTTTTTGGTAAAATGGCTTGTATAACTTAAGTATGGCATGTATAGCAATGTTCTTATTTTGTGTAAATAATCTTATGATATGGTTGTGGTTAGGTTAAGAAAATGCTTGGTAATGATTAGTCATTGGAATGGCTAGCCTAGATAATGTTGGATGCTATGTGAGACTAATATGTTTTGTAGTTCATGAAAATTCATAAAAAAAATGAAATGTGCCGTAAAACAGAACATTACTGTAACAATGATGTGAGTTTGAAAAATCACTAAAAATAGTAGAAACCGAATTAGGTGATGAATTAAATATGGAATTAAAGCTTATTGTGTCTACTTTCATATGGAAGAAGCGAAACAAGTAAAGCAGTTATATGTGATGAGATATTTGGGTTTTAGTGAGACAGGGCCAGAGCAATTTCTGGAATTCACCATAAATTGTACAAAAATAATTAGGAGGTATGCATTATATGTTCAAAATCCTTATTGAGTCTAGTTTTAAGAGAAATGAACGGCATAGTCATATGAACTTTTTAGAGAGAGAAAAGTGGTTCGTAGTAAGCAGAGGTCAGTGCAATCGAGTCCTGAAACAGGGGTAACTTTAACTAATAAACTGTACTAATTGGCCTGACCAAAAATTCTAGAAAAAAATTAGTATATAGATATCTGAGTTTAGTTTCAGGGAAAATTTAAGGATCTTGATTTCGAGTTTCGTAACTTGAGATATGATTTTTTTTGTAACCGTAACGCAGGTAAACAGTATGCTGTGAATGTAGAATTAAATGTTTCAAAGTTCTTAAAATGGAAAATTATGTTCAGTAACACCTCAAGCTCAACTCCGGCGATGGTCTTGGGCGTGGGGGCGTTACAAATATTGAAGCAAGCTAGATCTCTCTATCAATTTCAGCCTAGGTAAGTATTTGATTTCGTATTCTTTTGGAGTAATGGCCGAGTGTGGTATAAGTTCTTTGGGGACGGCATTTTGTACTTGAGGCCATCTAGTTAAGTTACTTAATTGATAAGATTCGTGCATGTGATTCAGGTGTTTGTCAGAAGGCAGGCGATTGGTTGAAGTTAAGATCTATTGAGGTAATAATGCCGATTTTGGAGATTAAAGATAGTACATAAGCATTAAATCCTATGACAAGTGATTAACTGTGTACGCTATTTAGGTTTAAGTATGGTGCTCGTGGAGTGATCTTGCATACACAAACATGTGTGTAACAACACCATTCTATAGCAGAGGTCGGCAAAATTCGAAAAGCCGAAATGTCAAAACATCTGCATTAGAGGCCTTACGGGCGTGCGAATGCTTGTGGGCCGAACCAAGCATACAAGTCGTGGGTAATAAACTGTTGAAGCCTTTAAGCGCGTTTTCGTGCACTTGGGCCGTTATGGGTCTCAATGGGCCTCAATGGGCCTAATGGGCCTACGACCCATAGGGGAAAATTACTCGGTAAGTGATCATTAGTATGTTGAATGATGAGATTTACGATGTCATATGTCAAACTGGACTGAATGGGCCACACGAGCATGTCGACCTACCTGGGCCCAATAGGGGTTCTTGGGCCCATATCCATAGTTTGACCAAATTGACTATCAAGTTGCTTGTAGCGACGTTAGACCTGTTAGAAGGTCGTATTAGGTGCCAAGACACCGAAACTTAGTAAAATTACCATTTTACCTCTGACTGTCTAAAAGACTATCCTAATTTATGTAAATGGTTGTATCTGTGTCTGTTAATATGCATGCTATATCTAATTACACTATGTTATTTTGCATGGGGTTGGGTATGATTATGGAGGTAGTTCTGTAAAAGTGCCTTTGCCACGTGATTCTGTATAGTGGATTCACGACCTGTTTCTAGTGGCTCTGCCACGAAATCTGTCATTAGTAGCATGGCTGCGTATTGGTGTGTGGGCTGGGTGGGTCAAGTTATTCCCCACATGGTGTGATGGGTTGGTACGAGTGGTGTGATGATTGGATTGGGTTGGGTTTCATGCATTTAATGATCTGATGCTGTAACGAGCTTGGGCCCGTACTATTCTGTTTTGTTATTGGTTGGGGAAGTTGCCCACTGAGTTTTCGCAAACTCACTCTTTACTTTAAATCTGCAGGTAACCCCCGGCCATAGATGATTTGGAGCTGCGAGGACTCGGGGTGGCCACATGACGTCAGCTTTTAAATTCATTGTTTTTTAATTTTAGTTTGGGTATCATTTTTGTAATAGGGCCATTTTGGGTATTTTTGCTACCTTTACTTTATTGCATTGTTAACTCGTTTAAAATCGATAGATTAGGATATTCATTTTTTTTAAATTTAATAACGTAAGTTTTCAAATAAATCTCACGTAATGTTTTCAAAATATTAAGATAACTTCATATAATTGAATACAACAAATATGGCTAACATTTTTATATATACATATTCAAACTTATAAGAATAGTTTTAACTTGATTTCGTTCAACGTCCAAAATTCTAAACAAGGTTTTTTAAAATAGAAGAAACTTTTTATCGAATTGTCCGACTTCGAATGTTACTTCCATATGACACACCAAATCGGGCATAACGTTACATTTAGTGGTATCAGAGCCAGGTTGCAACAACTTGGCTGTGGAATGGGTTTTGAAAGTTTTCTTAAAAATTGATTTTAATGATTTAAATAGTTTTGAAAGGTCAATTTCTTTGAAAAATTCTCTTAGAAGGGTTTCTTTTCAAAAAAATTCTCAAAATATGAGTTTTTGAAAGGTTCTCAAAAAGGTTTATCTGAATCTTGGGTGAAATAATTTTCTGATAAAGATTTTGAATTATTCTGAAAAAGTGTTTCTAAGAGTGTGGCACACCGAATTTCCAACACCAAATCAGTAAGTGTTTCTGATATGCTTTACTATTATATGATTGAACTGTTATACTGAGAAACTACCGTAGGTAGTAGTACTTTATTGAAACTTTGTAGCTAGGATAAACTGAGACTGTATGGAAACTAAAAACTCTAAAAGACTGAGGATTGTAGCTAGATTTCTATCTGCGAAAACAAAACTTTAAATTACTACTCTGTCACAAAACATCTATTAATAATCACTGGAATTATGAACTAATTCATTAAATTCTTAACCAGATAATATGCAATATCGACATGAGCACACGAGCTACACGCGGAAGGGGTCGTGGTAGAGGCCGAGGAAGTGCTCAGGCTGGATCTTCAGCATCGTGACATATGCCTACTAGAGAGGCACTAGCATCCCTGGTGACTGAGGCGGGGTCTCAAGATCGAGCTGTAGGAGATGATGCTTTGTTTTAAGTAATGCTCTGAGTATTAGAGAGGGTAGCTGGAGCAAGTTTAGGGTTCGTGGGCCGTGGATCGATTTCTGAGCAACTTCAGGCTAATAGAGCAGAGATTTTCATGGGTGTATCTAGCGTAGCCCTGAATGTGGCCAAGTATTAGTTAAAGGCCACAGAGTGAATAATGGATGATCTGGACTACTCGGTGGAGCAGAAACTAAAGGGAGCAGTGTCTTTACTATGTAACGAGGCTTACCAATGTTGGTTCACTGTGAGAGATGGTACAACGGCTGATCGGTTAACATGGGATCTCTTCAAGACAGCATTTCAAGGAAAGTATGTCAGGGGGAGTTACGTGGATGCCCGAAAGAAGGAATTCTTAAGTTTGGCATAGGGGAATAAGTCCGTAGTTGAGTATAAGGTGGAGTTCTTAAGGTTAAGTCGATATGCCCGTGGGATTGTTGCTACTGAATACGAGAGCTGTGTATGATTTGAGGATGGTCTCAGAGATGAGTCGCGGGTGCTGATTGCTCCCTAGATGAAGCGTGATTTTACCGCCTTGGTTGGAAATGCTAAGATAGCTGAAGATGTAAAGCGCTCAGAGTGCTAAAATCGGGAGAAGGGTAGGGTCAGATTCAGGAGGGATTCAGGGCCCTCGGGTTCTTCAAGGAGGCCCGTTAAATGATCCGAATAGATGAGTCGGTTTGAGCAGTTCCAGTAATATATGGTTAAACCGCACACTTGTGCGGATTGTGGGAAATCACATCAAGGTGAATGTTGGAAATATTCTGGTGTATGTTTTCGATGTGGGTCTAAGGAGCACTGAATCAAGGATTGCCTTCAGAGGCTGATTTAGATGCAAGCTGCAGAGCAGAAGGTTGCCCAGCTAGTGAGAGGTGGACAGCAGCCAGCGAGAGGCCGTGGCCAGGCCAGAGGCGGACATGGTAATGGTCATGGTCATGGGGTACTGGGCAGTTGTGCTGCAAATACTGAGGAAAGACAACCAGCACTGGTCTACGCCACTCCTCGTTGCGAGGACGGTGATGCCCTTGACGTTATAACTGGTACGTTCTTGATTCATAGCATGCCATACCTTACTTTAATAGATATTAGGTCTACACACTCGTATGTCGTGTGTATTGTGTCAGGAATGTTGGGTAGGCAATCGGAGATTACTACTAGTAAGATATCTATAATTAGACCACTAGGACACTCGGTTAGGGTAAACAAACTTTTTAGAGATGTGCCTTTAAAAGTTCAAGGTAGAATCTTTTCGGCGGATCTGATGGAGCTACCATTTGGGAAATTCGATCTTATCTTGGGTATAGACTGGCTTGTTAAGCACCATGTGAACTTGGATTGCACTACTAAGCGAATGGTTTTAAAGACTTCGGAGGATGAGGAGGTAGCTATAATAGGGGAGTGAAGAGATTATTTATCTAATGTTATCTCAACGTTAGGGGTCGAAAAGTTGGTTCGCAAAGGTTACGAGGCGTTTCTGGCATATGTGAGCAATTTTGAATCTAAAGGTCCTTCCGTGAGTGAAGTTAGGGCTATCAAGGAATTTTTGGGTGTTTTTCCTGATGAGCTTCCGAGGTTGCCTCCGAACCACGAGGTCGAATTTGGAATTGATCTACTGCTTGGAACAGCTCCGGTATCCATCGCCCCTGACAGGATGGCACTGTAGGAGCTTGTGGAATTAAAGGCACAAATCTAAAAACTTCTAGATCAAGGATTTATCCGATCGAGTGTGTCTCCGTGGGGAGCACTAGTGCTATTCATCAAGAAGAAAGATGGGACGATGCGTATGTGTATTGATTATCGTCATTTGAACAAACTGACTATTAAGAAAAAATAACCTCTGCCAAAGATCAATGATCTTTTTGATCAACTCAGAGGAGCTTCGGTAATCTCCAAGATTGAATTTCGTTCTGGGTACCACAAATTGAGGGTCAAGGAGACAAACATTTTTAAGACAGCATTTAGAACGCGGTATGGTCACTACGAGCTCTCGGTAATGCCGTTTGGACTTACGAATGCACCAGCGGCCTCTATGGATCTCATAAACTGGGTATTCCAACCCTACCTAGATTAGTTTGTGGCTGTCTTTATAGATGACATTTTGGTATAGTCTAGATCTGAGGAGGATCATGATGTGCATCTCTGAACTGTTCTGTAAATCCTGAGAGAGAAGTAGCTTTATGCTAAATTTAGCAAGTATCAATTTTGGCTGCGGGAAGTGACATTCTTGGGTCATGTTGTTTCTGTTGAGGGGATTAGAGTGGATCCTCAGAAAATTGAAGCAGTATTGGATTGGAAACCACTGAGGACAGTGTCAGCAATTCAAAGTTTTCTATGTCTGGCTGGGTACTACAGATGGTTTGTTGAGGGATTTTCCATAATTGTGACAAAATCGATTGAGTTATTGAGGAAAGGGGTACCACTTATTTGGACTGATAGGCAACAAGAGAGTTTTGAGAAATTGAAGAAAGTTCTAACTGAAGCCCCTATGTTAATATAGCTGGAAATTGGGAAGGATTTTATGGTATATAGTGATGCGTCACACATTGGATTAGGTTGTGTGCTGATGTAAAAGGGGAAGTGGTTGCTTACACATCACGACAACTCAAGCCTCACGAGGCAAACTACCCTACTCACGACTTGGAGTTAGCAGCGGTGGTATTCGTGCTAAAGATTTAGAGGTACTACCTATACGGGGAAAAGTGTATTATTTACACGGACCATAAAAGCCTCAAATACCAACTTACTTAGAAGGAGTTGAACCTTAGGCAATGAAGATGGATAGAGTTGCTTAAGGATTATGATTGCTCAATTGAGTACCACCTTGGGAAGGCTAATGTGGTAGCAGATGCTCTAAGCCAAAGGGCTGTATCTAATCTGAGAGCGATGTTCGCTCGTCTCGGCCTCTTTGATGATGGTAGTCTACTGGCTGAACTGTAAGTGAAACCATCTTGGAATGAGCAAATTAAGGAGAAATAGTTATTGGATGAGTCACTAGTTCCTCGATTTTGACCAGTGGATGATTGCGAGACATCTGATTTTAGACTTAACAGTAAAGGTGTTTTATGTTTCCATGGGAGAGTTTGTGTTTCGAAGGACTCTAATCTAAGGCAGTCAATACTATGGGAGGCACATGGCAGCCCTTATACCATGAACCCTAGTGGAAATAAGTTATATCGGGATCTGCACGGGTTGTATTGGTGGCCTGGACTTAAGCACGAGGTAACAGAATTTGTAGGTAAGTGGCCTAGGCTTCTGCAGCCAGTCAAAATTCTACCCTGGAAGTGGGAAAGGGTAACCTTGGTTTTTGTGAGTAGGCCACTCTTGACGCCTTCTAAGAAGGACTCAGTTTAGGTTATTGTAGACAGACTGACGAAATCCACCCATTTTATACTGGTCCGAATGGATTATTCACTTTAAAAGCTAGCTAAGCTATATGTGGCTGAAATTGTAAGACTGCATGGGGTGCCGGTATCAATCATATCTGACAGAGATCCTACGTTCACATGTCGGTTTTGGAAGAAGTTGCACGAACCGTTAAGTACTAGGTTGGATTTCAATACTTTCACGCCCAGATGGATGGACAGTCGAAAAGGGTGATTCAAATATTGGAAGATATGCTAAGAGGTTGTGTTATTGACTTCCAGGGAAGCTGGGAAGATTAGTTGCCGCTAGCAAAATTTGTGTATAATAATAGTTATCAGGCAAGTATTCAGATGGCACCATATGAGGCGTTGTATGGTCGTAGATGTCGTACGCCTACTTGTTGGACTGAACTGGGTGAATGTCAAGTGTTGGGGCCAGAGTTAGTTGCTGATGCTGAGGACAAGGTTAAGCTGATCAGGGATCATATGCCGATTTGAAGCGTAAAAAGATTGAGTACTTTGTGAGAGATTTGGTATTTCTAAAGGTCTCACTTTGGAATAAGATCTTAAGATTTGGAAGGAAGGGCAAGCTGAGCCCTCGGTTTATTGGGCCCTATCGAATTCTAAAACGGATGGGTCCAGTAGCATATCACTCGAACTGCCTCCTGAATTAGACCAGATTCACTATGTCTTTCATGTCTCCATGCTGAGGCGGTACCATTCTGATCCCTTACATATATTGCCAGTTGAGAAGATTGAAGTTAAACTTGATCTGACTTTTGAAGAAGAACTAGTGCAAATTTTGGATCATGATGTTAAAGTGTTGAGAAGGAAATTTGTTCCACTAGTTAAGGTGCTTTGGCGTAATCATGGTGCGGAAGAAGCCACGTGAGAGCCAGAAGAGGCGATGCAACAACAATACCCTCACTTATTTTGACCAGGTAAATTTCAAGGCCAAAATTTCTTTTGGGGGTAAAGTTGTAACGCCCCAAAACATAGGGGGTAGAATTTTGTGCATGTTTTGACAAATTATGTGTTTGGCATGTTGGTTTGATGGTTTGGGTGTGTTTGGGGGTTCTTAGGAAGCCAGGGTTCAAGTTGGACCCTTGGAAAAATTTTTAATTTTTGCCTGGAGTGAACATGGATGTTAGCTTATAGTACTTAAGTTTAGTTATTGTTATTTCATGACACAAAGAAGGTTGTGGTGGAGTGGCAAGTGGCGCCACATGAGATGCAGGGAGGTGGCGTCACATGCTTGGCAAGGGGTCTAGAGTTCCAGTCTCACTGCGTGTAAAAGGTTATTATTTTGCTAGTTTGGGAGAGCAAGTGGTCAATTTGGATGCAAATTCTTCAAGGTGGTGAAGACTTGGTAAAAGATGACTTGGTCTTGAAATTTGAATTGAAATGCAAATTGGGAAGTTGAGTGTATCATGGAGCAAATCTAGGAGATTTTTGAGGGATCAGGGGTAAGGTAAGAGTTGGCCAAATTTGGGATGTTGGGAGTGTGATTTTGATTATGTTGATGGGACTAAACAATTTTGGCAATTAGTGAAAAGGAGGTGCCGAGTTTTCTCTCTAGGGAATTCGGGCTTTAGTTCATGGTTTCTTTTGTATTTTGTCTAGTGGTGCCGAGATTGTTAGGTCAAAAAGTTTCTAGTCCTTTTTCTTATACTGTTGTCGATTTACCTCTTTGTCAACATCATACTCCCTCCTATCGACCTAAATTCTTCTTTTGCCAAAACTTATTTCTCTTATTTCCTAACACCTTTACGCTTCTCATTTGCCGAATTCTGTTACTCCATTCTCTCTTCCTTTGTTTTCTTTTTTGTCTTGCTTTGGACGAATGCCCTATCACTAGTATCTTTCTATTCTCTTATTTTCCAGCCGATTCAATATCTCTCCCTCTCTTTTCTCTAATCAGTTCTTTTCTTGTAGGGACCGAACACCATTCTTTTCCCTTTCATCTCATTGTTTACATCTCAAATACTCCCTGTGCCAACCACCCTTGTCCATTTTGTTTTTCCCTGTCGGTTTGCTCTCATAGCTGGATCCTATATTCTTCTAATTTCATGTTCTTTTCCCTTTATGTCATTTGGAGTTGGTGCTACAATTGCGTAGGGGTGCCACCAAGGGGTAAGGGTTCTTTATTTTTCTCTTACGTTTATTTGTGTAAGCCGAATCATGGATTTTTGTTTCCCTTCCATATAAATGGATCAGCTATGTGATTCTTGCATTTGACCTTCTCTATTTCTTTTGATAGCACGGTGTCGCATTCTTAGGTGATAGTTGATTTCGATCTCTCGAAGGTTGGAGGTGTTGTTAGTAATTTTGAAGCAAACTAGATCTCTCTATCGATTTCAGCCTAGGTAAGTATTTGATTTAACATTCTTTTGGAGTAATGGCCGAGTGTGGTATAAGTTCTTTGGGGACGACATTTTGGTACTTGAGGCCATCTAGTTCAGTTACTTAATTAATAAGATTCGTGCATGTGATTCAAGTATTTGTCAGAAGGTAGACGATTGGTTGAAGGTAAGATCTATTGAGGTAATAATGCCGATTTTGGGGATTAGAGATAGTACATAGGCATTAAATCTTGTGACAAATGATTAACTGTGTACGCTATTTAGGTTTAAGTACGGTGCTCGTGGAGTGATCTTGCAAACACAAACAGGTGTGTAACCATACCCTTCTATAGCATAGGTCGACAAAAGCTGAAAAGCTGAAATGTTGAAACTTTGGCATTCGATGCCTTACGAGCGTACAAATGCTTGTGGGCCAAATTGAGCCCACAAATCGTGGGCAATAGACTATTGAAGCCTTTACGCGCGTTTTCGAGCACTTGGGCCGTTATGGGCCTCAATGGGCCCAATGGACCTACGGCCCATAGAGGCAAATTACTCGGTAAGTGATCATTAGTATGTTGGATGATGAGATTTGCGATGTCGTAGTCAAACTGGACTGAATGGGCCACACGAGCATGTGGGCCCACCTGGGCCCAATAGGGGTTCTCGGGCCCATATGCATTGTTTGACAAAATAGACTATCTGAGTTGCTTGTAGCGATGTTAGACCTACTAGAAGGTCGTATTAGGTGCCGAGACACCGAAACTTAAAAAATTACCATTTTACCCCTGACTGTCTAAAAGACTATTATGCCCTAATGGTAAATTGCCTGATTTATGTGAATGGTTGTATCTGTGTCTATTAATATGCATGCTATATCTGATTACACCATGTTATTTTGCATGGCGTTGGGTATGATTATGGAGGTAGTTTTGTAAAAGTGGCTCCGCTGCGTGATTCTTTTTAGTGGCTTCGCCACGTGATCTGTTTCTAGTGGCTCTGCCACGAAATCTTTTATTAGCAGCATGGCTACGTATTGGTGTGTAGGCTAGGTGGCTCGAGTTATTACCCACATGGTGTGATGGGTTAGTACAGGTGGTGTGATGGTTAGATTGGGATGGGTTTCATGCATTTAGTGATTTGATGCTGTAACAGGCTTGGGCCTGCACTGTTCTGTATAGGGCTACGGCCTAGACTAATCTATTTTTTGTATAGGGCTTCGGCCCAGTCTATTTTCGCAAACTCACTATTTACGTTAAATCTGTAGGTAACCCCCAACCATAGATGATTTGGAGCAGCGAGGACTCGGAGTGGCCACATGATGTCTTCTTTTGAATTCTTTTTTTTTTTTTAATTTTAGTTTGGGTATCATTTTTGTAATAAGGCCGTTTTGGGTATTTTTGCTACTTTTACTTTATTACATTCTTAACTCGTTTAAAATAGATAGATTAGGATATTCGAGTTTTTTTAAATTTAATAACGTACGTTTTCAAATAAATCTTGCATAATGTTTTCAAAATATTAAGATAACTTCATATAATTGAATATGACAATTATGGCTAACATTTTTATATATACATATTCAAACTTATAAGAATAGTTTTAACCTGATTTCGTTCAACGTCTAAAATTCTAAACAAGGTTTTTTGAAATAGAAGAAACTTTTTATCGAATTGTCCGAATTCGAATGTTACTTCCATGTGACACACTAGATCTGGCCATAAGGTTTGGGTCATGTTAGGGGTGGTACATTGAGCCCATTACAATAATAGTACGGTGTAATCATGCAGAAGTGCAACCCACCCCAATCCAGCCAACACACCTCACTCCGTACCATCAACACACCATGTGGGGATAAAATCAACCCACCCAGCCAACACACCAATATCACAGCTAAGGTGCCAGATAAATAAGTGGCTTAAAGCCATCCAAAATGGTACAAGGCCTTATGAAATGGCACAAAGCCTTAAATAACAGCACAAAGCCTTCGGTGCGTCCACAGTTGTCTCGTGCGACCCGTGTAACCCTAACAAATCTGTACTTCCTCCATAACAATATCCCCACGCATGCAATATGTCGTGCATGTATGCAAAGCACATAAATATCACAAGGCATGCTAAATCAATCAACCATCATATAAGGGCATAACAGTCATTTTACCCTATAGTGGTATTACGGTCATTTTACCCTTCGGGGGTAATTTGGTCAATTTACCCTTCGGGGGTAATTCGATCATTTTACCCTATAAGGGTATTTCGATCATTTTATCCTATGGGGGTATATCGGTCATTTTACCCTATGGGGGTATTTCAGTTATTTACCCTATGGGGGTATTTCGGTCATTTTACCCTATGGGGGTATATCGGTCATTTTACCCTATGGGGGTATTTCAGTTATTTTACCCTATGGGGATATTTCAGTCATTTTACCTTATGGGGATATTTCAGTCATTTTACCTTATGGGGATATTTCGGTCATTTTACCCTATGGGGGTATATCGGTCATTTTACCCTATGAGGTTATTTTCGTTATTTTACCCTAAGGGGGTATTTCGGTCATTTTACCCTATGGGGGTATTTCGATCATTTTATCTTATAGGGGTATATCGGTCATTTTATCTTATAAGTCAAAATAGTGTAAATGGGCCCAAGGCCCATTATGCGGCCCAAGTGGCCCAAAACGGCCTAAGCCCATGAGATCGCTCACGGTGGCCTTTATAGTCAAATGCCCATGTTTCGTGAGCTCAGATTACAACACGAGCAATCACACGCCCATGTGGCATCATACTTTGTATTTTTCGGGTTTTTGGCTTTTGCCGATTTTCAATTAAGACAGTGTGAATACACACCTGTTTACAAAACGTGTGATTAACCCACTCATATCGAACCTACAATCCATCATAATACTTTGTTCGCCAATCGTCAATTAGGGTTAATCACTTCTCAACACTTAGTAAAAATACACCCTCCTTAGCTTGTCTGAACAAAAGCCCTTAGCTCTCCTAAGACCACCGATCACAAACGGTTACACTCCTCGATCTAATATCTATAGTATAACAAATCTTATTAGATTAAACCATTCATAAATGTGACTTAAACCCATATATACTACACATCAAACCCATAGGCACATTCGACCCATACCCAATAATATGGAAATCGTTCTCACCTTGATTGAATAATGAACAGGAAATAAAGGTTTGATTGCTTCTTACCACTTGCGCCCCTTACCACTAGACCAACAACGCTTTTGTGCATAGAATGACTCGAACCCAAGTCTCCCAGTAGCTGTAAACATGCCATTAACCACCTTTACCAACAGGCTCCTTGTACAACATATATTCATGTGCCAACTTCCAAACGCTCCCCAAGCTCAAGGCCCATTTCTTCTAAGCCCAAAATTCGGGGCGTTACACAACTATCATCCAAGAACAACCATCATCTTAGATTACAAGAAATGTTTTCACAAAACATTATTCACATGGGACTGCTTCACCAAAGTAGAAGAAATGGAAGTAACCTTAGAATATGGCAGGGTTCTTTGGTTATCTTCAATCTTGCGATGTTTTAGAGGACTTGGTTTGGTGGATCAGATATAGAGGTAGTTAAGAGATTTCCGCTTAACTTTTTCCTGTAATATTAAGTGTTTTTCCCTTCTTTCAGAAACATGGTGAATTCTTCTTCACTATTCACCATCACCAACAAAACCTTTCACTATCCCTTCTTAGTCATTGATATAATTATAAGTGAAAAAAAATCTATCATTACTCTCATTAATTGCCAGCTTGATAACTCTTATTCTTGAAACACTATAAATAGGAGCCTTTCACAACTAGTGAAAAGACCTTTGACGCTATAGAATTTTGATTCTCAAGTTTCTCTCTAAAATTCTCTCAACTTATTTTCTTTGCTTAACTTTATCATCAACTACATTTCCTTTTCTACACCTTACCAATTGCCACCTACCATTGTGCTAAGTGTTACCAAATCTGCTCCAATCTTCCTCTCTGCATTCTTTTTGTACATATCGTTCACTTGGTTACAGCACTTCCTCTCTCAATCAAAAGAAATCTTTATAGAGTTTCATGTAAAGCCTGTTTTTAGTGAAATTAGAATAGTGGTTTTTGGAACACAAATTCAAAACCAAAAAATTCATTTTATTATGGTTTTATTTCCTAAAACGTGATAGTAATACCGTATAAAAATTTCGTTAAGAAATATTACCATTTACTTGCTCAATTTGGTAAAAAGCACTAAATAGCGTACAGTGCAAATATTCAGTCTAATTGCTAAAGGTATTTAATAGCTATAGAACATTGATGTATGTTCCCTTATGCTGTGAAGAGACCATTAAAATTAGTAGTGGACAAGTTTGGACATCATTAATGAGATTTGTAAGGTTATATAAGTAATTTAATAATTAAATAAACAAAATAAATAAAAGAAAACCAAATTCACCTTGTCCATCTTCTCCTAGCCAAAATTCTAATGAAGAAATCACCATTGTTGAACATTCAACATTTGGCCAACCATTCTTAGTGCATGTAAGTGCATTTTTATTCGGTTTTTAATGATTTCTATGTTTTTGGAGTCGTTATAGCTTAATCTAGCTAGCCTGAGGACTAATTTACAAAACTATTAAAAGATTAGGGTTTTACCATGAAGGTTTATTAGTTGTTTTTGATGTTTGATGGATGAAAATGAATGTTTGATGATAGTTGAGCAACTTTTGTAAAGGAATTTTTGATGAATTTGTCATTTAGGGATTTAATTGAAAAATAGAAAATTGTTCATGGTAAAAATGTGAAATAAATGGAATATAGGGCTTGCTAGGGACTTAATGGATATTCAACTAGCATGGGTTGGTACTAAATTGCATGAATTTCCATTTTTATGAGCCAAGGACTAATTTGCAAAGAAATTAAAAGTATAGGGGCAAAATTGTAATTTTTTTAAAATATGAGTTTGGGCTAAATTGAATGAGTTATAAATTAAATTGAGTTAAATTTATCTCTATAGATCAAGTTAGACCTTGTACGTAGTTAAACCGTGGTAAAGAGAAAGTCTCGGATTAGTCACCTTCGTATCAACGTTTAATCATCGAGGTAAGTTCGTGTAATTAAATCATACTTATATGTTTTGAATTGAATTATACATGTGTTATGAAATGTTATTTATATATATCCATATCATATCCAATGATGAACGATGACTACCGAGCCCCATTTGAACCTTAGGACTCCATAGGATACAAATGATATGTCATTAGGGTTTACATGATTTGAGTACTAGTACTGAATGTCCAATCGATGGTTGAGGTCCTGCATGTGTTGTGGACACTCCACAGCTTGTGTAAGTAGCATCATGTAGCTACGTTACAACCCACAGCTTGTGTGAGCATACCAAATTATAGCTCGTGAGAGCATACCAATTTATAACTCAAATGAGCATACCGATTCATTGCTCGTATGAGCATACATGTACATGAATTGACGAATTACAATTATATGAGCTAGCACACTATGTGTGAGCTATACTGAGTATCCAATGGTATTCTAAACGATTTAACGGGCAATGTTCTGCTAAGAAATAATAAAAGTTTGATATGAACTATTATAGGTATACATATGAATTACATGGAAATGTTGTTACATGGAATATGGAACTTGATCTATGGTTATGTTCATCTATATTTATTGGCTTATATGTGAAATTACATGGCTAACATGGTTGGTGTATATGTGCTTAGGCATTTGGCCAAATTATATTGGGATATGCTTGTTTACTTACCTATTATATGACTATATGGTAAGTTAAATATTATGTTATACAAGCTTACTAAGCTTAAATGCTTACTATGTGTTATTTTCCATGTTTTATAGTGAATCAAAAGCTCGTTCGGGTTGGAAGCTTGTCAAAGCTATATCACACTGTCCATCGGCTCTTTTGGTACATTCAGTTGTTTATTTTTGGTTATATGGCATGTATAGGTATTTTTGGCTAATGTGGCCATGTGTTTTGAGTGTGGTTTTAGCCATTTAACTTGGCTTGTGATTTGGCATTTTGTTGGTGAAATAGTATACTGTTGGCATGTAAATACTAGCCTTAATATGGTTAATGATTTGCTTAATGTGTTTTGAATGATGAAATTGAAATGATAGTTGAATGTGCATATTATATATGTCTTATAACTTGTTGTGAAATTGTACTTTGCTATGGAAGTCATATAAGTATATTGAGGCTAATAATTGAGTGGTATATTTGGTACCATTTGGTATGTTTTAATAAGGTAAGTATATGGCATGTATTGATGCAAATGTGCTTATAAGTTAGTTTAGTATTTTGGTCAAATAGTGTACATGATTACACATATCTATATGTTGTCATTTGAGGTGCCTAAGGGCATATTGGTTGTGAGTGAATGTACCTTATATTTATGACTTGTTTATGCTTGACTTGGATGTCTCGTTATAGCTTGTAAGTCTATGCAAAGTCGTGTTTAGGTACATGCCAATTTGGGTGAGAAAGTGGCTTGTAAAATGGCCTATTTTTGTCCACACGGGAAGAGACATAGGTGTGTGTCTCAGCCGTATGTGACACATAGTTAGGTGACACAGCCGTGTGTCCTCTATAGCTTTCAAAGGGTTGCAAGTCAGGTTGTTACAAAGCCTAGCACAACGCTTGTCACATAGGCATGTGAGGTTATTTCGAGAGGTACACGGATTGGCACACTGGCGTGTGGCTTGGCTGTGTGACCAAGTCAGAGAGTTACATGGGCACAGACACGGACTGGGACACGACCGTGTGTCTCTATTTCTAATGCCCACATGGCCCAAGACACGAGTGTGTCTCTTAACCGTGTGAGTCACATGGCTTGGCCACATGGCCATGTGACCTCTGCAAGGTTGAAAATTTTTACTATTTTATGAAAAATTCTCTGAGTTTCTGATTTAGTCCGGACTTGTTTCTAACATGTATTTAGAGCCTCGAAGGCTCATATAAGGGACCACATGTATGCTTTGAACTAGATTTAATATGTTTATTGATATGATATGAAATGTTTGAAATTTTTGTCCATTTGAATTGTAAACTCTGGTAATCCTCCGTAACCCTGTTCCAGTGACAGATACGGGTTAGGGGTGTTGCATTTCAAGTTTAAGGTTTAGTATTCTTACAATCACACTTCATTCAAAATTTTTGATAACAAGTACTTCATAAGTAAATGTCTTCATTGGCCCAATTGAATTCGGTTTGAGTAAAGTTAGGTCAAATTTGAGCCAAATTGAGTTTGGGTCAGACTAAGTTAGGTTTGGATCGAGTTTGATTAGATTTGTGTAACACCCCTTTCCCGTAACCATTGCCGGAATAGGCAAGGGGTATTACCAGACTTGTAACTCAGATCAGATCAGTAAAATTTTAACTAAACATTCAACAATATAGTTCTATAATCATTTATCAAAACATGCTTTGAAAACTCATATAATGATACATACATTCATTGGGGATCAAATTGAGAACATGTAAAAGATCTAAGAAACTTTGATAAAATTTTCAAGTTAGGGACACACGGCTGTGTCCCTATCCCGTGCACCTCACACGGTCGTGCCCCAAACTTACCTTAGCAGTAGGCAACACTGCCAAATATCACACGGTCACCAGACACGCCCGTGTGTCTAGACCGTGGGAAAAACTGCCATATACCACACGGCTGCCAGACACGCTAGTGTGTCTTGGCCGTGTGCAAGGCTGCCCAAAATATTCTAGATGCATGGTTTACTTGGTTGAGTAACACGCCAGTGTGCTCTGACCGTGTGGCACCATGTAGGCTTGGTTTAAGCCATTTTGCCACCCAAATGGGTCACCCCTACAAGCATCACATAACCACAACATTTCATAGTCAATTTGGCAACCAAAACAAGCATTTCAAACATATAATGGACCATTTCATAACTAACCAATTTAAACATATCACTTACCATCTCTATCAACACCATTCATACTAAATCATATCAATGCCTCACATTCATCACAAACTTTACCATATAAAAAAAATCATATAAGACATCCAAATAAGTTAAACATTTACGAAACAAGCCATATCTCATAGCTTGAATAAGCGCCCAAAACATACCACATTTATTAATAAAGCTAATCATAAACATTAACTTAAAAACTAGCCTATACATGCCATGGCCATTTCATTTACAAAGATCCAAAAGTACCAAAATCTTGATGGATAGTGTGATAGCAATCTCTGACTCGTCCAAAAATCGAGATAGCTTCCAAATCTATAAAACAAAGGAAAGTAAACAGAGTAAGCTTTACAAGCTTAGTAAGCCCGTATAACGTAGAATTTAACTTACCGAATCAATAGAAATAAGCATGCCAGAATTACCAACCCAAGTTACATGCTCATAATGCCTATTTAACAAGTCCACATATGTTAGTCTATATAACCTCATGAATCATTCATTCTCAAAGTAAAACATTCACATATCACAAGCATAAATCAAATACTTATGACAAATAATTCATGTAGTTCATATCATATAGTTCATATAAATCTTATAACTCATGTAACTTATAGCTCATATACTTCTTGATCATCATGTAACATGTATTGATAATTGCCCATTGAACCTTTAAGAACATCGAGGGATACTCGCGTGATACACACATATTGTATATACGTATTACCTGTAATCTGTTAATGCATCATATATGCTCTTTCGAGCCTAAAACGGTAGGCTCAAAGGCTGAACATGTGATCCCGAAGGATGAGCGGTAAGCCTGTAGGCTGAACGGTAAGTCTGAAGACTGAACATGTAATTCGAAAGGATGAACATATAACTCATGGGCTATGGTGAGTCTGCAACAAATGCAGGAGCTCAAACCACCCTGTAGCCCTAGTGACATGTCACTTGTATCCTACGACTTCTATGGTTCGAACGGGACTCGGTAATCAAATCGTTCTTATGACCTTTATACAATTCCATACCAATTCACTTATATCCAATAGGCAATATCATTCCATAATAATTTACACATTCATATGGCATTGATACAACTATTATAAACGTAATACGAATTGAATTCTAATTATACGAACTTACCTCGATTTCCCGATATCTGCTCGTCTACCTTTTGTTTTCCCCGATCAAGTTCTGGGATTCGATTGTCTTTATCTTAATCGCTAAATGAAGATTGGCCGAATAAAAAAGCTTCAAACCCCTTGTTTTTCTTTGCATAATCGGTGGAAGAAGGAAAATAAAAATGAAGAAATTTCATGTTTTGTTTTAATTAAAACATATAATAAATAAAATGACCATTTTAACCTTTAAATAAAACCATTTAAAGTCATATGAATTATGGACATAGATGTCCACTACCTTTTAAAATGGTAGATTAACCATTTAAGGACTTCCATAAATAAAACCAAAGCCATATAAGCCCTTTATGCAATAGAACTCAAGTTTATCGCTTTATGCGATTTAGTCCTTTTTACCGAATTAACTAACCAAACTGTAAAACTCCTATATGAAACTTTCACACAATGAATCTATCATGCTGGAAAACATATTAAAATAATAAAAAATAATATTTCCACTCGGTTAAGTGGTCCGGAAACCACTCGTTCCGACTAGGGTTTAAAATGGGCTGTTACAACTCTCCCCCTTTAGGGATTTTTGTCCTCGAAAATCTTACCGGTAAACAGGTTAGCGTATTGTTTTCGTATAGCTTTCTCGAGTTCCCATGTAGCTTCTTCTATCCTGTGTTTACACCAAAGAACTTTTACAAGTGCTATACATTTATTTCTTAATTCTTTAATTTCTCGAGTCAGAATTCTGATCGGTTCTTCAGTATACGACAAATCAGACTGTATTTCTCCATCAATGGGAGAGATAACATGAGATGGATCGGATCGATATCGACGAAGCATTGAAATGTGAAACACATTGTGAATCTTTTCAAGTTCAGGTGGTAATGATAGTCGACAAGCTACAGGTCCTATTCTTTCCAAGGCTTCATACGGCCAGATAAACCGAGGACTTAAGTTTTCTTTCCAACCAAAACGAAGAATTTTCTTCCACGGTGATACTTTTAGAAATACTCTATCTCCGACTTGAAACTTTATTTCTTTTCGTTTTAAATCTGTGTATGATTTCTGTCTGTCAGATGCTACTTTCAAATTATCTCGAATCACTTTCACTTTTTCTTCAGTTTCTCAGATTAAATCAACACCGTGTAACTTTTTCTAACTCAACTCAGTCCAGTATAACGGTGTTCAGCATTTACAACCGTATAGTGCTTCGTACGGAGCCATTTTCAAACTCGTCTGAAAGCTGTTGTTATACGTAAATTCAATCAGGGGTAAATATTTCTCCCAGCCACTTTCAAATTCAAGAATACAACATCGTAACATATCTTTTAAAACATGTATAACTCTTTCAGACTGACCGTCGATCTGTGGATGAAATGTTATACTGAAATTCAATTTTGTTCCCAAAGCTTCTTGCAACTTCTTCCAAATCTTGAAGTAAATCTCAGATCTCTATCAGATATAATAGACAACGGTACACCTTGTAGTCGCACAATCTCTGATAAATATAATTCAGCTAATCTATCTAGAGAATAGTCTGTACGTACCGGTATAAAATGAGCAGATTTTATCAATCTATCAACGATGACCTAGATTGCATTTTTCTTGTTTGGAGTTAGGGGTAATCCTGATACAAAATCCATTGTAACTTTGTCCATTTTCCATTCTTGAATTAGAATAGGCTATAATAAACCTGACGGTACTTGATGTTCGACCTTTACTTGCTGACAGATTAGACATTTTGATACAAATTCAGATATATCTCGTTTCATTCCTGACCACTAGTAAAATTACTTCAAATCATTAGACATTTTCGTGCTACCCGGATGGACTGAAAAACAACTGTCGTGTGCTTCATGTAAAACTTTTTGAATAAGTCACTATCTTTCGGTATGCAAATTCTATTTCAGAACATTAAACAACCATCAACCCTGATAGAAAATTCAGAATCAAAATTTAACTCACAATGAATTCGCTTATCTTGCAGATCATGATCATTCTTCTGAGCCTCGCAAATTCGTTGTAGAATTATCGGTTTAGCCTTTAGCTCGGCTATAATAGATCCATCATCACATAGCTTCATATGTAACGCCCTAATTTTCGGGTTTTTCTTAGATTGTTCTTTATCTGATAAAATGTCTAAATGCTAGTATTTGGGTGTGTAATGCATGTTTGGGGAGTGTTAATGGGCCTATGGAAGGCCCATGTGTTGGTTAGAAGCTCGGCAAAATTTTGTATTTTTGACTTAGGAGATAGGGGACCATTGAAAGTAAGGGTCTTAAGAAATTGTATGCAAAATGTAGCACAAATGGGTCAGTGGTAAAGTGGCAAGGGAGACGCCACTAGACTCCTTAAAAGGTGGCGCCTAAGTGAGCTTAGAGGTCAAGGGTTCAAGCGCCAGAGGTTGCAAAGGTAGTGTTTTATTTTTGAGCTTGAGCAGGTAAGAGTTTGAAGCAGAATTGAACTCTGCTTGGGAGAATTTGAATCGGTCAAGGGAGCAAATTGTGGAGGAGGTTGAGGAGCAAATCAAGGATCTTCGAATTTTGAAAAGAAGTAGCCGATTTTGGGACTTTGCAAGTGCAATTCGGCTAGGGGGATTAGTGCTTGCATTTTCGGCAATTAGGCTCTAGTGGGTGCCGAATTCTCTTTAGTTCTCTAGGAGTTTTGTGCTGATTTTCCTTAAGCATGGAAGCTCTCCTCTTTTGTCAATCTCGCATAGCCTATTAGGTATCCTTTTTGCCACTTCGTTCCTCTCATTAAACCTTGTAGCCGAACCCTATTTCCCCTTGTTGCCGAATCTTCAGTCGACTAAAGCACTTCCTTTTTGTTTTCTTTTCTATTCTCATCTATTTGCTTCTCTTCTTCTCTTCTTCTCAAACCACAAACTGACTCCATACCCTCATTCTCTTACTGGCCGAATCCTTGCACCACCACTCTCTCTTCTATTCTTCCATTTCTTAAAGCCTCTTGTTTCTTATTGAGCCGAATACTTTGAGGACCAAAACCGTATTTCTTCTTTTGGGAACCGAAAGCCTCCATACCTTGTGGTGTTTTAAACCGAATTCTAAGTCATCTTTTATCTCTTTTGGCGGTGGCAAGTGGAGCTGTTGTAGATCGTAGTTAGATTGGTAAGTACCTTAAGACTTATTTCGTTAGTTCTTCAGGATTTAAAGCTGTAAGCCGAAATCCTTTATGGGGAGGCTAACGTTAGTGACTAAGGGCTTGTTGGCCGCTCTCTTTTGGTTTGGTTTTGTTAGTGCGATCAAGAGGCTATGCAACTAAGGACTCGGAAGGCTAAACGCTACGGGACAGTAGGATCTGGTCCACTTTCGACAAGAAGGTAAAGGTTTTTAAGGATTAAGGCCATGTGAGCCGATTAGGATAATGAGATTTTGGTTTTATGGTTGTAGATTATTTAACTAACACTGAGGTGATTAAAAATAGGTTTTGTTCGTGGATTTCTTCAACAGTTTCGACAGCTAACAGGTGTGTAACGTATCTCTATCATAGACTAGGATGGCTAAAGGCTGTAATAACCGAAAACTGTGCTAAAGTGACCGATCGGAAGTGACCGAAAATTAGTCTTGGAAGGATCTAAGAGTAGCCGAATACTCTATTGTGGTCACACTGGGAATTGACGATGGCGAAATTGCAGAAGGTGCAATTTCGAGCGTTTTGGTAAGCTGGGCTTCAATGGGCCAAGGTGGGCCCAATGGGCTTCCGAGCCCAAATCTGAAAAATGTTCATAAAAGACTTTCGGGTAACTTGAATAATCAAAACATGGTTAAGATGGTAAACTAAACTTAAAAATTAGACGTAATGGACTTGCGACGACAATGGACATAGTAAGGCCCATTAGGGGTTTTAAGCTAAA
This sequence comes from Gossypium stocksii, assembly GCA_020496765.1. NCBI lineage: Eukaryota > Viridiplantae > Streptophyta > Magnoliopsida > Malvales > Malvaceae > Gossypium > Gossypium stocksii. The sequence continues at coordinate 86,449,689 of CM035629.1, forward strand.
AAGGGTAAAAATTGGACTTTTAGTTGAAACAGACTTCCGAGGTGAGCTATGGACTAATAACTAATCAGACGTGCATAAAAACTCTGAAAATATGATAAAGGACTAAAATACCCCTGAATCTGGAAAATTACCAAAATACCCCTAGGTGTAAAAAGACTATTATACCCCTAGGGTCAATTGTGTATGAAATGTATGATTTTATGTATCTGCATGAGTTACCATTTAATGTGAGCATATCTGATGCATGAGATGCTATATGTTGCATGCTAGTATGTATATATCTGTTGCATGGGGTATGGGTTTATGATGGAGGAAGCGTTCTGGCAGCCTCGCTGCAATCTGGTGACTTTGTCACATTATTATCTGGCAGCCTCGCTGCAATCTGGTGACTTTGTCACATTATTATCTGGCAGCCTCGCTGCAATCTGGTGGCCTCGCCACAATATCTGTATCTGGTGACCTCGTCACAATATCTGGCAGCCTCGCTGTAAATAATATCTGGCAGCCTCGCTGCAAATTATATCTGACAGCCTCGCTGCAATTATCTGTGGTGTGTAGCGGTTGGGTAGGTCGAGTAGTCTCCCCACATGGTGTAAGGCTGGTACGGGGGTGTTATGGATGGATTTGGGTTGGGTTTCTGCTTGCATATTATATCTGATCTGTATCTGTTATGGGCCTATGGGCTTAACCTGATTTCTGTAATGGGCCAAGGCCCAACTAATCTAATTCTGAGGCTTGATCTGTTTTGGCCTATGGTTGAGATAATGTTGCACACTGAGTTGTCAAACTCACCCCCTTTTATTTAATCTCTGCAGGTAACACTCAACCATAGTGGGCTTGGAGCTGCGAGGGATTCGGAGTGGCCACAGCATCTGCAGAATTGGTTTTCATTTTGTTCAAAGTATTTTATTATTAAGTTATTTTTGGGTTTTATTTTGTAATAAGGCCGCTATCTAAGTTTTTATTTGGTTTAATTTTCCTTTGATGATTAAATTACATTTTATAGAATCGCTAGTTTAGGCTGCGCTGGTTTCAAAATCTAAATAACGTTTTCAAAACTCAACGAGTGAATAATATGGATAACTTAAAGGATTTATAAACTGGTCTTAACAAACTTACTCTTTTGATTCAAACCTCACATAAGACACAACAAGACTAAAAGGGTCGTAAACTTAGTTTTAGGATCGTGTGACACACCAAATCTGGTCGTAACGTCTAGGCCGGGTTTGGGGTGTTACATCATATGAGTATTCAAAGCCCGCAAAGCAAATAAAGATTTCTGACTTAATGCATCAGCTATAACGTTAGCTTTTCTCGGATGATGGTCAATCATAAACTCGTAATCTTTTAATAATTCAAGCCATCTACGTTGTCGCATATTCAAGTCTTTTTGTGACATCAAGTATTTCAGACTCTTATGATCTGTAAAGATTCGACATTTCTCACCATATAGATAATGTCACCAAATCTTTAAAGTGAAAACTATTGCAGCTAACTCAAGATCATGTGTCGGGTAATTCTTCTCGTGTGGTTTCAACTGTCGGGAGGCATAAGCTATAACTTCCCTGTCTTGCATCAATACACAACCCAGTCCGATTATCGATGCGTCACTATAAATCACGAAATCTTTACCCGATTTAGGTTGAACTAAAACTGGTGCTTCTATTAATAAGGCTTTCAACTGTTCAAAACTCTACTAACATTTATCCGTCCACCCAAACTTCACACCTTTTTGTAGCATTCGAGTCAACGGTGCTGTAATCATCCAGAATCCTTTCACAAATCTTCGGTAATATCCTGCTAATCCTAGGAAACTTCTAATCTCGGAGACATTTCTTGGTGGTTTCCAGTCTATAATAGCAGATATTTTGCTCGAATCAACCCTGATGCCTTCTACAGAAACAATGTGACCTAGAAATCTGACTTCTCGAAGCCAAAATTCACATTTGCTGAATTTGGCGAATAACTATTTATCTCTCAAGGTCTGTAAAATGATTCTCAGATGTTCAGTATGCTCCATCTTATCATGTGAATAGATAAGAATGTCATCAATAAATACAACAACAAATCTATCTAGATACGGTCTGAAAATACGGTTCATCAAATCCATAAACACTGTCGGGGCGTTAATTAACCCAAAAGGCATAACTAAAAATTCATAATGACCATACCGTGTTCTGAAAGTAGTCTTTGGTATGTCTGAATCTTTAACTTGTAACTGGTAATAACATGATCTCATATCAATCTTTGAAAATACAGTAGCCCCTTTTAACTGATCAAACAAATCATCAATTCGTGGAAGATGGTATTTATTCTTTACTGTTACTTTATTCAGCTGCTGATAATCAATACACATTCTCATTGACCCCTCTTTCTTTTTCACAAACAGTACAAGAGCACCCCAAGGTGAAAAACTCGGTCTTGCAAAGCCTCTATCTGTTAATTCTTGTAACTGTGCTTTCAACTCTTTCAATTTAGTCGGTGCAATTCTGTACGGGGCTATCGATATCGGTGTAATACCCGGTAATAACTCAATACTAAATTCAACTTCTTTAATCGATGGTAAACCCGGTAACTCTTCTGGAAAAACATTTAGAAACTTACAAAAAACTGGTACGAATTCAACCTTCGATTCTGACACCTTAGTATCTAACACGTACACTAAATATGCATCACAACCCTTTCTCATATACTTCTAGGCTCGTATAGCAGATAAAATTATTGGCAATTCATTCGGTTCCTTTGATTGAATCTAAAGAATTACACAATTCTGACATTTCAACTCTATACTCTTTCGTTTGCACTTCACAACTGCCTTATGTACATTTAACCAATCCATACCCAATATCATGTCAAACTCATTAAATGGTAAGAGCATCAAGTCAGCCGGAAAATAATATCCCCGAGTCATCAATGGACAATTCTTACATATTTTATCAACTAACACTGATTTGCCTAACGGATTCGATACTTTAACTACAAATTCTATAGACTCAACATGTTGACTCTTTTAAACACTAATTCCATACAGATATATGAATAAGTTGATCCAGGATCTATCAACGCAACAATATCAGTGTTATAAAGAGAAAAAGTACCGGTAATAACATCAGGCGACGAGGCTTCCTCGTGTGCACGTATTGTATAGGCTCTAGCAGGAGTGCGTGTCTTAGATCTCACATTAGCATCTCGAGAAGCATTGCGATTTCTACTTTGGTTCCCGGTATTACTGGGCGGTCTACCTCTGGCTATAGTATTATTTGCTCTAGTTGACTGTTCTTTATCAGCTATAGACTTTTCAGGATAATCTCGCAAATAGTGATCCAGCGATTCACATCTGAAACAAGCTCCATTCTTCAATTGGCACTCACCAAAATGCTTCCAGTTACAATGCTTGCAATTAGGCTCGGGAGTTCTCACACTATCCACTCTAGCCACAGAAGTTGTCTAAGGTTTCAAATGAGAAGATCTAACATTTCTTTCTTTGATGGATATGCCCGTAGAAGCAGTAGAACGAGGATTAAAGTATTTTAACCTTTTGGATCCGGAATGATATGATTTACTCACAAATCTCTTTCTACACTCTATGAACTCAAAATCAGCTTTTCTTTTTTCTTTAGCAAGTTCTTCAGCTTTACAAGCTCGACCCACTAGAACTACAAACTCTTTTAGCTCAAGTATCCCAACTAACAGTTGAATCTCTTCATTTAATCCCTCTTCGAACCGTTTACACATTATTTCTTTAGTAGAAACACATTCACGAGCGTATTTACTGAGTCGCACAAACTCTCTTTCATACTCAGTCACTGACATTCGGCCCTATTTCAGCTCTAGAAACTCTTTTCTTTTCTTGTCAATGAATCATTGACTAATATATTTCTTTCTGAATTCTATCTGAAAGAAGTCCCAGTTAACTTATTCTCAGAGAACCATCGATATCAAAGTATTCCACCACTGGTATGCTGAATCCCGTAGTAAAGAAATAGCACATCTCAAACATTCATCAAGCATACAAGCTAATTCATTAAAAACCCTGATCGTATTCTCAAGCTAGAACTTAGCCTTCTCAGCATCATCACTTGCTGAAGCTCTGAATTCTTCGGCCCCATATTTCCGTATCTTGTCAACCGGAGGTCTACTCAGTCTCAGAAGATCCATCACTCGTACATTTTTAGGATTAGGTTGTGGGACCTAAAGACGTGGAGGTTATGGAGTAGCTGGGTTTGCTCACACAAACTCATTAAACCATTCAGACATCATTTGGAAGAAAGCTTGATTAGCTTCTCCCTGGCTGCCCGTAGCAAGGTTTGATTCAGAAGGCACGGCCCCTTGAGTAGGTGCTGGCGCAATACTTCCAACATCGTCGGCTACTGCTCCATTCGGATCCATTACTATATAAAACAGATTTCAGAGGATGTCAGGAGATATCACACTATCGTATTTCTTATACAAGGCATGTATAGCTAGACTCGTACTTACTACAGTAGTCCTAGAATCGACTAAACTGTAGCTCTGATACCAATAACATTATAGCACCCCTATCCTATAACCGTTGCTAGAATAGGTAAGGGGTATTACTAGACTTGTAACTCAAATCAGATAAGTAAAATTTTAAACTAAACATTCAACAATGTAGTTCTATAATCATTTATCAAAACATGCTTTGAAAACTCATATAACGATACATACATTCATTGGCGATCAAATTGAAAACATGTAAAAGGTCTAAGAAACTTTGATAAAATGTTCAAGTTAGAGACACAAGGCCGTGTCCCTAGCCCGTGCATCTCACACGGTCGTGCCCCAAACTTACCTTAGCTGTGGACAACACTGCCAAATATCACACGGTCACTAGACACGCCCGTGTGTTTAGACCATGGGCAAAACTGCCATATACCACACGGCTACCAGACATGCTCGTGTGTCTTGGCCGTGTGCAAGACTGCCCAAAATATTCTAGAAGTAGGGTTTACACGGTCGAGTAACACGCCCGTATGCTCTGATCGTGTGGCACCATGTAGGCTTGGTTTAAGCCATTTTGCCACCCAAATGGGTCACCCCTACAAGCATCACATAACCACAATATTTCATAGACAATTTGGCAATCAAAACAAGTATTTCAAACATATAATGGACCATTTCATACCTAACCAATTTAAACATATCACTTACCATCTCTATCAACACCTTTCATACCAAATCATATCAATGCCTCACATTCATCACAAACTTTACCAAATAAAACACATCATATAAGACATCCAAATAAGTTAAACATTTACGAAATAGGCCATATCTCATAGCTTGAATAAGTGCCCAAAACATACCACATTTATTAATAAAGCTAACCATAAACATTAACCTAAAAACTAGCCTATACATGCCATGACCGTTTCATTTACAAAGATCCAAAAGTACCAAAATCTTGATGGATAGTGTGATAGCAATCTCTGACTCGTCCGAAAATCAAGATAGCTTCTGAATCTATAAAGCAAGGGAAAGTAAATAGAGTAAGCTTTACAAGCTTAGTAAGCCTGTATAACGTAGAATTTAACTTACCGAATCAATAGAAATAACCATGCCACAATTACCAACCCAAGTCACATGCTCATATTGCCTATTTAACAAGTCCACATATGTTAGTCTATATAACCTCATGAATCATTCCTTCTCCAAGTAAAACATTCACATATCACAAGCATAAATCAAATACTTACGACAAATAATTCATGTAGTTCATATGATATAGTTCATATAAATCTTACAACTCATGTAACTTATAGTTCATATACTCCTTGATTATCATGTAACATGTATCGATAATTGCCCGTTGAACCTTTAAGAACATTGAGGAATACTCGGGTGATACATGCACAGTATATATACGTATAACCTATAATCCGTCAATGCATCATATATGCTCTTTCGAGCCTAAAACGGTAAGCCCAACGGCTGAACATGTGATCCCGAAGGATGAACAGTAAGCCCATAGGCTGAACGATAAGTCTGAAGACTGGATATGTAATCCTGAAGAATGAACATATAACTCATGAGCTGTGGTGAGTCCGCAACAAATGGAGGAGCTTAAACCACCCTGTAGCCCTAGTGACATTTGACTTGTATCCTATGACTTCTATGGTTCGAACGGGACTCGATAATCAAATCGTTCTTATAACCTTTATACAATTCCATACCAATTCACATATATCCAATAGGCAATCTCATTCCATAATAATTAACACATTCATATGGCATTGATACAACTATTATAAACATAATATGAATTGAATTCTAATTATACGAACTTACCTCGATTTCTTGATATCTAATCATCTACCTTTTGTTTTCCCCGATCAAGTTCCGGGATTCGATTGTCTTTATCTTAATCGCTAAATGAAGCTTGGCCAAATGAAAAAGCTTCAAACCCCTTTTTTTTCTTTGCATAATCGGTGGAAGAAGGAAAATAAAAATGAAGAAATTTCATGTTTTATTTTAATTAAAACATATAATAAACCAAATGACCATTTTAACCTTTAAATAAAACCATTTAAAATCATATGAATTATGGACATAGATGTCCACTACCTTCGAAAATGGTAGAATAACCATTTAAGGACTTCCATTAATAAAACCAAAGCCATATAAGCCCTTTATGCAATAGAACTCAAATTCATCGCTTTATTCGATTTAGTCCTTTTTACCGAATTAACTAACTAGACTGTAAAACTCCTATATGAAACTTTCACACAATGAATCTATCATGCTGGAAAACATATTAAGATAATAAAAAATATTTCCACTCGGTTAAGTGGTTTGGAAACCACTCGTTTCGACTAGGGTCTAAAATGGGCTGTTACAACTCTCCCCCCTTTAGGGATTTTTGTCCCCGAAAATCTTACCGATAAACAGGTTAGGGTATTATTTTCGCATAGCTTCCTCGAGTTCCCACATAGCTTCTTCTATCCTGTGTTTACACCAAAGAACTTTTACATGTGCTATACGTTTATTTTTTAATTCTTTAATTTCTCGAGCCAGAATTCTGATCGGTTCTTCAGTATATGACAAATCAGAATGTATTTCCACATCAATGGGAGAGATAACATGAGATGGATCGGATCGATATCAACGAAGCATTGAAATGTGAAACACATTATGAATCTTTTCAAGTTCACTCTGGTAATGCTTCGTAACCCTATTCTGGTGACGGATACGGGTTAGGGGTGTTGCATTTCAAGTTTAAGGTTTAGTATTCTTACAATCACACTTCATCCAAAATTTTCGATAATAAGTACTTCATAAGTAAATGTGTTCATTGGCCTAATTGAATTGGGTTTGAGTAAAGTTAGGTCGAATTTGAGCTAAATTGAGTTTGGGTCAGACTAAGTCAGGTTTGGATCGAGTTTGATTAGATTTGTGTAACATGACTATCCCGTAACCGTCACCAGAATAGGTAAGGGGTATTACCAGACTTGTAACTCAGATCAGATCAGTAAAATTTTGAACTAAACATTCAACAATATAGTTCTATAATCATTTATCAAAACATGCTTTGAAAACTCATATAACGATACATACATTCATTGGGGATCAAATTGAAAACATGTAAAAGATCTAAGAAACTTTGATAAAATTTTCAAGTTAGGGACGCACGGCTGTGTCCCTAGCCCGTGCACCTCACACGGTCGTACCCCAAACTTACCTTAGCCGTGCACAACATTGCCAAATACACATGGTCACCAGACACGCCCGTGTGTCTAGACCGTGGGCAAAACTGCCATATACCACACGGCTGCCAGACACGCCCGTGTGTCTTGGCCATGTGCAAGGCTACCCAAAATATTCAAGATGCAGGGTTTACACGGTTGAGTAACACGCCCGTGTGCTCTGACCGTGTGGCACCATGTAGGCTTGGTTTAAGCCATTTTGCCACCCAAATGGGTCACCCCTAAAAGCATCACATAACCACCACATTTCATAGACAATTTGGCAACCAAAACAAGCATTTCAAACATATAATGGACCATTTCATAACTAACCAATTTAAACATATCACTTATCATCTCTATCAACCCCATTCATACTAAATCATATTAATGCCTCACATTCATCACAAACTTTACCATATAAAAAACATCATATAAGACATCCAAATAAGTTAAACATTTATGAAACAAGCCATATCTCATAGCTTGAATAAGTGCCCAAAACATACCACATTTATTATTAAAGCTAACCATAAACATTAGCTTAAAAACTAGCCTATACATGCCATGGCCATTTCGTTTACAAAGATCCAAAAGTACCAATGTAACACCCCTCACCCGAATTCAACACCGGAATAGGGTTCGAGGTGCTACCGAACTTAAACTCAACCAATCATGTAAAATCGACCATAAAATTTCTTTCTAATAAATTATGATATGAACCACATCACAAGGGATAATAACATACAAGCATAAGAATAATTACATAGGTCCATAACCTTATTAGCTGACATAGGTCAACTTATAAAAATACATACTACCTTAACTACAAGCCTATGCCTTTGGCTAAATCATACTATTACCTACTCAACTTTACAACCCTATACATGCCATGGACTCGGAAACACTAGGATTTACTTACACCAATATAGTAAACTCGATAGTGTGATATTATCTCTTATGGCCTCCAACTCGAGCTAACCTGACAACCTAGGGAATATGGGAAAGAAAAGGAAAGTAAGCTATATGCTTAGTAAGTTCATATGAAAACAATAAACAACTCATTAACAAGTTTTACCACATAATCACAAGTTCACTACAAGTTGTCTTCCTAAGCAATAGTCACTAAATTATTTATATCTGGAGCTACGAAACTCCAAATCAGCTTTCGTAAATTTCCTTGAAACTAGACTCATTTAACTTTCTACCATAAAATTTCCAGAATTTTTTACTTGGCCAATTGATACAGTTTATTCCACAAAGTTACTCCTGATTCACTAACTAACGGTTCCAATCCTTTTGTACTAAAGTTCAATTATCTCATAGCTCAGGACTCGGATAATATTCTCGTCTATTTCCCTTGAAAATAGACTCATAAGGATTCTAAGCATATAAATTACAACTCGTGGCTATTTTTGTACAGTTTATAATGATTTTCTCAAAGCAGAATAGGAAATTTCGGAGTCATTCTGACTCTATCTCGCCCCACTTCAAATATCTCATTATAGGGAATTCTTTTTCTTTCACGGTTTCTTTCATATGAAACTAGATTCATTAGGCTTTAATTCCATATTTTATTCAGCCTATAACTCATCTCCCACTATTTTTAGTGTATTTTCAAAATTACACCACTGCAGTAACCCAAAGCTGTCCTGGCTAAATTTTCTCATTTACAGTTACTGCTTACTAAATCGATGCCATATCATTTCTTTAAAAAAAATTCAAAATCACATAATCATAGAAATTGTATAGCACAATGTCAATCCTTGATTCTATATAACAGAGTTAATTCGAGGCACCATATCCACTTATAAATTCAATGATTATGATCACATATGAACAAAACATATACCTCCATGTTTATAATTCCATAAGGGCCGAATATACATAACCACATATACTTTCGATTCACTATAATAACTCACAAATCTAAATTTTTCTTTGTAAACAATATCTACTTAAACCAATTATCTGAAATCATAGATATGTTATTATCTATGTATTGCATGACTTGACCGAATATACACAATCACATTTTTGCACTTATATCATGTCATTTCATTTCATTCAAATTCAACTAGTCATGAACACTTAAACATTTCAAAGCCAACTTAAATTCAATCAAGTCAACATAGAGTACAATATCATATCCACAATTAACTTCCATGTTCACAATCACATATACATATGTTATACTCTTCCATAATTAATTTCATAAGGGTCGAATGTTCATACATGAACATAAACGGATAATCACTTCATATGTATTACATTTCATAACGATCACCCAATCCACATATTCTTCTTGTACATAAATAAGTTATACCTACCTGGATAAATTATTTTATTGAACGAATCCACAAGCCGTAATAACACAAGGCCTCATAATATAATACTTTTATTAGTTCACTGGCAATTAGCCTATTAGGTAGTAACCTGAATTCATCATCGGCCCAAGGCCTGCTGGACTTTATAAGTTCGATATGTCTTCATCGGCATTACGCCTGCTAGGCTCGAGGCCCGATATTGTTACACCGGCATTACGCCTGCTAGGCTCGAGGCCCGATATTATTCACTAGCTTAAAGCTTGCTAGGCCAATGCCCGAATATCTCATTACGATAATCACTTCATGTATTCTTTAATATTTTCGTAACTTATGCTTCAACTTTACATATAGCCGGAACATACACATTTGTACAAAAGTTTTCATCATTCGTATAAAACACACATTTGACATATTGTGTTATATTCAAATCCCATATCTCAATCACATTCGACTTCCACACATAACTAATATTAAAGTCATATCCAGCATAGTTACTCTTAGGTTTCTAATAATCACAATTAGTGATACCACTTTCGTCATACATACAACATAGTACATTCATCAAAATGCTCATTTAACACATCATATTTTCATATCCAATTCAACTTAGACATACTAGCTAACTTCGGTTTATAGCATTAATTCCATTCTCATTCGGATATATAACCATCATACAAACACATTTTATATAATTTAATTGCATAATAAAACACATACGTACTTTATTAAGAGCTAACAAAATTTTAGCTCATGTTTAACTTTTCCATGTATATTAACTGACATAATAACACAATCGATCTAAAGTCTCATAATAACGTTCGAGCATATTGCTCGCTAAGTACCAATTAGATTCGATTACAACGGCACAATGTCTGCTAGGCTTAAAACCTGAATATATTTTATAATGTATAACTTATATCATCGATCACTAAAATTTACCTCATCGAAATTCACATTTAGTCACCTTAGTACCAAGCCACATTCGGCTTATAGTCTTAAATCAATACATATTCGGCACATTAACTAAATAAAATTTACATTCCCTTTGCCATATTAATTTAACTTTTAGGCATATAAAAAGAATCAAACTTAAACACTTATGAACTTACCTCGGATAATTTCGAACAGTTGCGGATGGGATCTTCAATTACTTTAGCTTTCCCTTTATCCAAATTTATCTCTCTATGCTCTTGAGCTTAATTCAACAAATTCAAACTATTTTAATCACCTTATTAATCAACAGATTACAAATTATTTGCTTAAGTCCACATTCGACATTTATAATCACATCAACACAATTGTCGATTGCTATTTATCATTTAATTTCATCAATTCAAGGCTAAATTTAATAAGAACATGTTTAATTTAGACAAAACAAATTTCCTTTTCTACTATCACATATACAGCAATCCATATAACACATACTGTCAATTTTAATTACACGTTTCCAATTTTACACACAATTAAACACATTAGGCTAATCTCATTTGCTAAATTTCAAGTCACATTCAACTAACGCACATAAATCATAGTAAACTTATTCACATAACTTATCAAAATTTCATTTCCAATATCCAAATGTTCATACAACAATATGGTATTTACCATCATTTTTAATTTCATAACAACTTTTCATTAATGTTAAGCATGTTCAGTAATGACATAAACATAATTATTATACTAATACTTCCAACATTAGTATATGATTTTGCTAATTCACCACCATGACCGAATACCCCTTCAAGGTTACCCAAGGCATTTCATCAACTAAAATTCACAAGTACACAACCTCCCCTTATTAACGAATTAACACAACATTACTATAGTCATTACCTAGGTTCACATTCGGTAAATTTGGACTTAACCAAGCACACTAACCAATCCCAATTTATCAATTAATCCACATATATAAGCACATTTACTAGCTCAAATTTCACCTATCCACCACTTCTTATCAAACATAAAAACAACAACACTTCATATTTCTCTTCCATGACCGAATGCATGCATTAACACCAACTCAAAAATTCTTACGTGGGCTATGTTAAGAACCCAAAGATCAACTCAATATCACAAAATTATAAGAAACAACATCAAAATCTTACCTTAATTAGCACAATTCCTAACCGAATGCCCTTGTTCTTTATTTCCTTTCTTTCACTTGGTGAATTCGGCACAAAGCAAGAGAATGATGCCTTTATTTTATGTTTTATTCTTTATCAAATAATAGGTTTATTAGATTACAACATTAGTCTTCATAAAAATCATTTCCTATCCATTATTTAAAGGCCATTTTCGTCCATATATATACATATTCACATTGTTTTTATCACCAAATTTTATATTAATTAATAATTTCACACTTCACATAATATAATGTATAAATATATCATGCACATAATAATATTCACTTACCTCCACTACCGTACACCACTTTCTTGAATGGCTTAATTGCCATTCAAGTCCCTTATTTTAAAGAAACATTTAAAATTCGGCACTTGCACAATGTCCCACTGATTTTTCCTTTTATGCAATTTAGTCTTCAACTTATAATTCAACATACAAACAACAAAATCAAGACACCAAAATTTCACACATAATAATTCACATAATTAAAATCACAGAAAATAATATTTAAAATTTTTCTGACTCGATTTAGTTGTCCCAAAACCACTTTTCCGATTAGGGCCAAATTAGGGCTGTCACAACCAAAATCTTCATGGATAGTGTGATAGCAATCTCTGACTCGTCCGAAAATCGAGATAGCTTCCGAATCTATAAAACAAGGGAAAGTAAATAGAGTAAGCTTTACAAGCTTATAAGCCCGTATAACATAGAATTTAACTTACCGAATCAATAGAAATAAGCATGCCATAATTACCAACCCAAGTCACATGCTCATATTGCCTATTTAACAAGTCCACATATGTTAGTCTATATAACCTCATGAATCATTCATTCTCCAAGTAAAATATTCACATATCACAAACATAAATCAAATACTTATGACAAATAATTCATGTAGTTCATATCATATAGTTTATATAAATCTTATAACTCATGTAACTTATAGTTCATATACTCCTTGATCATCATGTAACATGTATCGGTAATTGCCCGTTGAACCTTTAAGAACATCGAGGGATACTCAGGTGATACACACATAGTGTATATACATATAACCTATAATCTGTCAATGCATCATATATGCTCTTTCGAGCCTAAAACGGTAAGCCCAAAGGCTAAACATGTGATCCCGAAGGATGAACGGTAAGCCCGTAGGCTGAATGGTAAGTCTGAAGACTGAACATGTAATCTTGAAGGATGAGCATATAGCTCATAAGCTGTGGTGAGTCCGCAACAAATACAGGAGCTCAAACCACCCTGTAGCCCTAGTGACATGTCACTTGTATCCTACGACTTCTTTGGTTCGAACGGGACTCGGTAATCAAATCGTTCTTATAACCTTTATACAATTCCATACCAATTCACATATATCCAATAGGCAATCTCATTCTATAATAATTTACACATTCATAAGGCATTGATACAACTATTATAAACATAATACGAATTGAATTCTAATTATACGAACTTACCTTGATTTCCCGATATCTACTCGTTTACCTTTCATTTTCCCTGATCAAGTTGCGGGATTTGATTATCTTTATCTTAATCGCTAAATAAAGCTTGGCCGAATGAAAAAGCTTCAAACCCCTTTGTTTTCTTTGCATAATCGGTGGAAGAAGGAAAATCAAAATGAAGAAAATTCATGTTTTGTTTTAATTAAAACATATAATAAACCAAATGACCATTTTAACCTTTAAATAAAACCATTTAAAATCATATGAATTATGGACATAGATGTCCACTACCTTTTAAAATGGTAAAATAACCATTTAAGGACTTCCATAAATAAAGCCAAAGCCATATAAGCCCTTTATGCAATAGAACTCAAGTTTATCGCTTTATGCGATTTAATCCTTTTTACCGAATTAACTAACCAAACTGTAAAATTCCTATACGAAACTTTCACACAATGAATCTATCATGCTATAAAACATATTAAAATAATAAAAAATAATATTTCCACTCGGTTAAGTGGTCCAGAAACCACTCGTTCCGACTAGGGTTTAAAATGGGCTATTGCAATTTGAATCGAACCCATGCATGGTATCAATATGACACGTAATTGCCCAAGCTTTAGCCAATTCAAAATATGAATTGAAATTTTGTCCAAACCTACCCATTTGTATGTAACTAACTAAGATCATTTAAACCCACCTATATTACTTTTTAAATATATAATTATTTTAGTAAAAATTCAGTAATAATATATATAGATATATATGTTTTACTACCATTATATATTTCTATTATAATTCTCTTTTGCAAGTAACTGGCCAATTTATTATTAATACAACTGTTAGAGAATTTTCTAGAAAGGAATAATGGAATCAATACAAATCCAAGCCTTTCATTGTCTACCAGAGAATAGTGTTGTAACACCCCTTACCCGAGTTTGATGTTGGGACGGGCTACGAGGCGTTATCTTACTAAATCATACTAAATCTTGAAATATCAGGCTATAAAATTTCTCTTCTTTTTAAAAATTATCATTTATTCTTTTAATGACCTTATTGTGGGCTTACAAGGCCCAAAACATATATCGAGTGTGTCCCGGAACCAATCCGAACTTTCGGCCACTTAGAAATTTTTTATCTAAAACAGGGCCACACACACGTGTGAGATGGGACACGCCCGTATGGGCAGGCCGTGTGGTCTCACATGCTCATGTCATGTCTAATTTATTTTTATTTTCAACCTATAGAGCTTTGACATGGCTTGGGTACACGCTCGTGTCTATGGCCCGTGTCGCTCACACAGCCTAGACACACCTGTGTCAATATCCAGTGCAACATTCTGACTTGAACTCTATAATCATCAGAGGTGCACATGGCCAAGGCACACGCCTGTGTGCTCAGCCCCGTGTTCTATACTGACTTAACTAAATTGGATGTAGGGGACACATGGCCTTTTGACACACCCTTGAGGCCAACCGTGTGTCACACACGGCCTAAGCACACGCCCGCGTGCCCAACCGTGTGGACAATAATAGGTTATTTCCATAACACGAAAAAAATACACAACATACTCTCTAAATACTCAAAATTAAGGCATATTAATGCCAACATACATATCACTCTCGTACACTTTACTATACTTAAACATGTAAGGTTGCACTTTCATAAATTTCATCATCATTGTAAAAAAGATGAGTTGGGCAATATGAGGCCATTTTCAAAGGCCATTACAACATTACTTGGCTATACAAAATGACACTTAACAAAATGATTAAACTTCCTATACATGCCATATATCAAAATGATCAACTTTACTATACCAATATGAATAGCTTGATAGTGTGACTTTGAGCTCTGACTTTAATGATCCCTGAGCTGGTACGGCAAATCTACATGGAAGAGGAAAGAAAGAGTAAGCATATAAAATGTTTAGCAAGTTGCATGAATAAAATAGCAAGGAAATCATGAAATATCACTCAATTAAGTATCATGGATTTCATGTAGTTTCTTACTTATTCTCATGGCTTACTCAATCATATACTTACTCATGCTTTTCATGCATTATTTTACATAACAATGTACTTCCAATTACTCATTCCTACTCGTATATACCTGCAACACTCAACATGAAACTTTAGCCTTTCTCTTGAAACTTATCAACTTGAATAGTTTTCTCGTTAAAAATTCCTTTAGAAATACCAAAGGATACATGTAAGTCAATCTCATGAAATGATGCCAATGCCATGTCCCAGACATGGTCTTACATGGGATCACACGTCGATGTTGATGCCATGTCCCAGACACGGTCTTACACGTGATCTCATATCGGATGCCCATGCCATGTCCCAAACGTTATCTTACAGGGGATCCTCATCTCCTCTCGGTGTCGAAGCCATGTCCCGGATGTGGTATTACACGAGACCTCATCTCGGATGCCTATGCCATGTCCCAGACATGGTCTTACAAGGGATCACATTTTGATGCTAATGCCATGTACTAGACATGGTCTTACATGGGATCTCAGTTCGGTGCCGATGCCATGTCCCTGGCATGGTCTTACATGGGACCTACAATACTCAGAACATGATTATGGTATCCTTCGTATCATTTAAACTTGCATGTAACTTCTCTTTTCATGTTTTCATCATCTCTTGGTAAAATTTCACATCATTAATTTCATGAAACTCATACATTTCCTCCACAATTCAATATCATAGAATTTAACATAACTCATAGAAAATTATATCCATGTCTTCATGAAATATCACAATTTCATAAAAAGTCGTCATAATGAATTTACATAACATAGGGGCTAAATTATTACATACAACTTAGCTCAAGTCCGAAATGTGGGCAAATGCTCGGTTTAGTCCACGACTTTACTTTTTCCCTGGTTTTGGTCCAAGTTTCATGTTTCTTGATCTAAAATGACAAATTTATTTTATTTAGCACCCACATTGACTAAATAGCTCATGATTAACACTTTGGCAAAATTTATAATTTTTCCACTAAACTTTTACATATTTGCAAAATAATCCCTAGGCTCGTATAATAAAATATATCTATTCTCTTGGCTACCCAAGCCTAGCCAACATCTACTAGTGTCCATAAAGGCACACATTGCTCACAATTTCATATTCTTACTACACATTTTACTAACTTTGCAATTTGGTCCCTATTAGGGACTTTCATGAAAAATTACCAAGAGAAAGATGTTTACTACACCTTAAACTTTCATTTTCTACCAATAGGCATCAATTTACTTCCATGTCATCCATGGGTATATTTTTTAATGTGAGCCCTAGCTCAAATTAGTGGTAGAAATAGATAGATTAAGCAACGAGGTTTTTAAAAATACGAAGAGCATGAAAAATGGGGCTTGGAGTCACTTACTTGGAGCTTGAAAATGAAAAAAACCTTAGATATGGAGTCCTTAGAGAATTCGGCACTTGCATGGAGAAGATGAGTTAATTTTTGACTTATTTTCCCTTTTTATTTCATTAATTAATCAAATGACCAAAATGCTCTTATGTCATTTCTTTGATATTTTTCCCTTCCATGGGCATTTTTGTCCATCATGCTAAAAGTTGGTCTAATTACCAATAAGGACTTCTAATAATTTCTCTTATGCTATTTCATACTTAAACCTTCTAGAAACTTATAATTTGCATCTTTTACAATTTAGTCCTAAAGGACAAATTAATCACTAGTTCATGAAATTTCCTTCATGAAATTTTCTCAATATCATGCAAGTATGCTATACACTCAAAAATAATCATGAACTATATTTTTCTACTTTGGATTTGTGGTTTCAAAACGACTACTCTGACGAGGCCCTAATTCGGGCTGTTACAATTCTCCCCCTTAGGGATTTTTGTCCTCATGTTATCCTCAAGCCCCCATGTTGCCTCTTTTACCCCATGTCTTTGCCATAGTACTTTCACAAGGGATATATTTTTACTTTTTAACTACTTAACCTCTCGGGCTAAAATCTTAACCGGTTCTTCACTATATGTCAAGTCTGGTTGAATTTCGATTTCTGTCTGGGTAATCACATGTGAAGGGTCCGATCAATAGTGTCGTAGCATAGAAACATGGAACACATCATAAATCTTTTCCAATTCAGGCAGTAAAGCTAGTCGATAGGCTACGGGTCCTATTCTCTCTGTGATCTCATAAGGTCCAATAAAACGTAGACTTAACTTGCCTTTCCGGCCAAATCTAAGAACTTTCCTCTACAGAGAAAATTTCAAGAATAATCTGTCACTGACTCGAAACTCTATTTCTTTTCATTTCAAATCAGCATATGACTTTTGTCTATCAGAAGTAGCTTTCAAGCAGTCTCGAATCACTTTTACCTTCCCTTCTGTTTCTTTAACTAGATCAACCCCGTGAATCTGATTTTCCTTGAGTTCTATCCAATACAAAGGCGTTCTACACTTACGTCCGTATAAAGCCTTATAAGGCGCCATTTTTAAACTCGACTGGAAACTATTATTGTATGCAAACTTGACCAAAGGTAGGTACTTTTCCCAACTACCTTGGAATTCCAACATGCAACATCTAAGCATGTCCTCCAGCACTTGTATTATTCTTTCCGACTGATCATCAGTCTGTGGATGTAAAGCAGTATTGAAATTTAGCTTTGTGCCCAAAGCTTCTTGTAGATTCCTCCAAAATTGTGACGTGAATCTCAGAACTCTATCCGAAATGATCGACAATGGTATTCCGTGTAATCTCACAATCTCTAAAATATATAAGTCGGCCAACTTATCGAGTGAATAATCTATACGCATAGGTATAAAATGGGCCAACTTGGTAAGCTTATCAATCACAACCCAAACAGAGTCTTTCTTCTTCGGAGTCATTGGTAAACCCGTCACGAAGTCCATGGTGATACGGTCCCATTTCCACTTGGGAACCATGATAGGCTGTAGTAATCTAGAGGGTACTTGGTGCTCTGCCTTCACTTGTTGGCAAATCAAGCATTTCGCTACATACTCAGAGATATCTCTTTCCATGTTCGACCACCAATACCATTTCTTCAAATCATTGTACATCTTAGTACTGCCAAGGTGGACGAACATTCTGCCACTATGTGCCTTACATAGAATTCTCTGAATAAGCTTATCATCTCTTGGTACACAAAGTTGATCTTCGAATCTTAAATAACCATCTGAATCGATCTGGAAATCTGAATCTGTACTCAACTCACACTGAGTTTTCTTGGCTTGTAATTCTCTATCTTTTAGCTGTGCTTTAGAAATCTCCTGAATGAACATTGGCCTTGCTCTCATTTCTATCATAACCGAACCGTCATCGGTTAGGGACAACTGTGTGTTCATGGCTCTCAAAGCAAACAAGGGCCTTCAACTTAAAGCGTCTGCAACAATATTTTCTTTTCCTGGATGATAGTCAATGACCAACTCATAATCTTTTAGTAACTTGAGCCCTCGTCATTTCTGTAAATTGAAGTCTTTTTGCGTCATCAAGTACTTAAGACTCTTGTGGCTTGTGAACACTCGGCACTACTCGTCGTATAAATGATGCCTCCATATCTTCAGTGCAAACGCTATTGTAACTAACTCCAAATCATGAGTCAGATAATTCTGTTCAAGGGGCTTCAACTGTCTCGAGGCATAGGCGATCACTTTTCCTTCTTGCATAAGTACACAGCCCAATCCGTTTAGTGAAGCATCACTATAGACCACAAACTCTTTTCCCGGTTCAGGCTGCACTAAAATAGGAGATTTAGTCAACAGCGTCTTTAACCTCTCGAAACTTCATTGGCACTTATCGTTCCACTCGAACTTAACATCTTTTTGCAACAACCTAGTCATAGAAGTGGCGATCATGGAAAATCCCTTAACAAGTCTTCGGTAATAATCGGCCAAATCCAAAAAGCTTCTGACCTCAGATACGTTCTTCTGCGGTTTCCAATCAACAATCATCGAAATCTTATTTGGGTCAACTATAATGCCATCACCCAAAATGATGTGGCCCAAAAATCCAACTTCTTTAAGCCAAAATTCACTCTTACTGAATGTAACACCCCAAACCCGGCCTAGATGTTATGGCCAAGTCTGATGGGCCACATTGAAGTGTTTTTCGAAAACCATATTTTCATTGAAAACCCTTCTTAATGTTTAGAAACTTTTACCGTTAAACTTGTATAAAACCTTAGCTTGTGTTTATTTTCCAGAAACGTGTTTCATTGTAATAATCAAAACATTGTTAACCACTTTTTAAAATCTTAGGGAAAATTGTGAAAGCTTGAAAACCTTTATAGATGCTGAAATATGTTATTTTAAAAATAGTTTAAGTTTTGGAAAACCAGACCTTCTTTGGTATGGCTTAACGTGAATGGATACTATGCACTAGGTAGGATTCAAAAGAAGAGGAGGTGAGTCATTTAGACTGCTTAAGTACTAGGCTTTTCCTAGATCCAATCCTAGACATGCACACATCCATTGCCACACTTTAAGCTAACGACTTGTCCACGAACAACAAATTAATTTTAAGTTTATTTAAGATATTTACTTATGAAAATGTTTACGTTGCGGAAACTTTGCTCGGTTATCATGATATTTTGAAAATAAGTAACTTTTATAAAAAACGTGTTTTAGAGCTAATTGATTTCAAAACGATTTAAACAATACCATACTTAAGCTAAAAACAAATTAAAAATAATGAAAGAGGCATTATTACAAACCCAAAATTAGAATAAAAATAATTAAGACTAAATTGAAATAAATAACTTAATCAAAACCAACAGTTCAGTCCATGTGGCCACTCTGAATCCCTCCCAGCTCCAAGTCCACCAACTTAAGGCTCACCTGTAAGGATGGAAGGAAAAGGGGGTGAGTTTGGAAAACTTAGGATGTACAGAAGCCCATCCAAAGCCTAAGTCAGCTCAAACCCACTGGCCTAGGCCCAAACCAGTCACAGTCAGGTATTAGGCTGAAGCCCCATTCAAATAACAGTAATCTGGGCCGAAGCCTTATTCAAATAGTAGTACGGCCCATAGGCCCATACTAGTAACAGTACAGATAACATGCATGAATGCAAAGCCCAAAATATGTGGGGAGACTACTCAACCCATCCAACTGCTACACACCACCCGTACCAGCCAACACACCATGTGGGGAAACTACTCGACCCACCCAACTGCTACACACCACAGTCGCAGCATTACTGCTCAGATATAGTGGCCACTAACAGTAATACGAGGCAAGGCCTCTTTTAGTAAACAGTATGGGCAAAGCCCTTTTCAGTAATCAATACGAGGCAAAACCTCTTTCAGTAAACAGTACGAGGCAAAGCCTCTTTCAGTAATCGTGGTAATGCCACTTACACTTCCTCCATCAATAAATCCCAAAACCCATGCAACAGATATTATGATATGGCATACAGTAAACAGAAATAGTAAATCATGCAATTCAGTCAAATTTAGCCTTAGGGGTATAATGGTCATTTTACACCTTGGGGTAAAACGGTAATTTTCCACCTACAGGGTATTTCAGTAATTTTATCAGTTTTTAGGGCTTTTACACATAATACAGTCACTACGAATCCATTTGTTGTCACGGTAGTCTATTTAGCTTAGTTTAACAGTTTTAGCTATCGAGCCCTAAAACCCCTAATGCGCCCTACGGTGTCTATTAGCAAATTGAGCCCATTTAGCCAAGTTTCATAACCAATTTTCTAGTTTTACCAGTTTCAATCCTACAGTCTAACCGAACATACTTATTGCCTATTTTTACCTATATGGGCTCGAAAGCCCATTGGGCCTAGTTTTAGCTTATCGAGGCCCAACTTACCGATTTGCACGAAATTACACATTCATCTATCTTACCACTTACGGTTATAGATTCCATAATTTCTAACCGTCTTGTGAGCATTCGCACACTCACAAGCCCATGAAATAACAAGCTTTCGGTCAAACTTTCGGTCACTTTGGCCTTTGCCGAATTAGACTAAAGAAGGGTTCGATACATATCTGATTTGTGATGAACGATAACGAGATCTCCCACGCGATTATCCTACAGTCGATTACTAAAACATTAAACTAAGAATCGATGATAACAAATGAGCACACTCTTACCATATTCGGTCAACCATGAACAAGGCCCTAAATTCCCTACCTTTGCCGAAATTGATGACTAGATCTAGATCTAGTCACCCCGATGATCCAAGCTTTTCACACACTCCTCGATCGGCAGCCTTTAATCCTCACAAGAGATCTACTCGTTGAAGAACGTTTCCAAATACCTTTCTACCCCAGATCCGTTGTGAATCTAACTGAAACGCGCGTAGAAAAATAGATCTAAATATTAATTCCTGAATCACTAAAATATGGAGGTTCGACTTTGAAAGAGGGGATGAAAGAATCAAAAGAAATTGTGTAAGGAGGAGTGAAGATAATCGGCAACCGATATTGAGAAGAAAAAGTTGTTTTAAATAGAATTTGGCTTCAAGGAAAGAAAATAGAAAATGAGAGAATTGTTCAGCTTTTGGGAAAATAGAAAAAAGTATGAGCAAAAGAAATAATATAAAATTAAAATAAAATAGAAACAAAGAGAAAAAAATCCGATTGGAAGGAAAATAAAAATCAAAATTGGCTAACATACTAAAAAAAAATACCCCAAACTTCCAAGAAAAAAATAACTCATGAAGGTCCCCCCTAAAAATAATAAAAGCAATCGGCACCTCATGCTTATGCCCAAATGGGTGCTTAAATAGGCACAAAAGTCCTTTTCCAATTTTAATTCCTTCCTTAGCTCCTTAATTCTTGGCCAAATTCAAAGTTTGAATTTAATTCAAACTCTCCACTACTTAGCAGCAGTCCACCGCTCAGCCGACTCCTCTTGCTGCTGGTAGAGTTTCAATCCCGTACGGTCCTTCCCATGCGCGCACAGCAAAAAGGAGCACGCTCTTGCGTGTAACGCTCCTCGAACCTGGGATGTCCAGGTCGCCCAGCACGCTGCTGACCACTGGGACGGGCTTTTGCTTTTAATAATGTACGGCCGCATTTTATTTTAAAGGTTACCTGCTGAAGTCCGATCCATTTAAAAATAAAATCAAAACATACCTGCGCTTGGACTCGAACTCGTGCCCTTGTGGAGCGCCTAACACACTGCTACTGCTGCGCCACAAGCCTTTTTGTGGCATATTTCACCAACCACTCCTTTTAACCCTTATTTTAGCGCTACCCTGACCTCTAAAAATAAAAAGCAAGCCCGCGCGCACCGTGCCTTGAACCCAGGCACTCCCACGACCCCCTAGCGTCTCTGCCACTAGACCAGGCTTCCCTTTGTGCCAAATTTTAGCCCAAATTATTATTAAAGCCTTATTGCCTAGTTCCCCTAAGAAGCAAAAACTAATTTCTTTGCTACAGTTTTGGATTGAACCAAGATTTTTCCCACACTATAATTACTCCTAAATTTATTTAAAAACTAAATTTAAAACATCAGTAATAATAAATATAGTAAAAATTTTCTAATAATTATAAATTTTTTTAAACAATAATATTTAAAACTTCTCAATTATTCAGGTTTTCCTAGACTTAAAGCCCAATTCTTCTAGGCCCAAATTCAGGGTGTTACACTGAACTTGGTGTAAACTTGCCTATCTTGTAAAGTCTGAAAAACTGTCCTAAAATGCTTGGCATGTTTGTTTTCATCACGAGAATAGATCAAGATATCGTCGATAAAGACTATGACGAATCTATCCAAGTATGGCCGAAAGATATGATTCATTAAGTCCATGAATAATGCTAGGGCATTGGTCAAGCCAAATGGCATGACAAGAAACTCGTAATGGCCATACCTCATTCGAAATGTTGTCTTCGACACGTCGGACTCCTTAACTCTTAGCTGATAATACCCAGACCTCAAGTCTATCTTGGAAAACACTTTAGCACCTCGCAACTAGTCAAAAAAATCATCAATCCTTGGCAAAGGATACATGTTCTTTATTGTTACCTTATTAAGCTGCTGGTAATCAATGCATAATCTCATCGAACCATCTTTCTTTTTCACAAATAATACAGGAGCACCCTATGGAGAATGATTGGGTCTTGCGAAGCCTTGGTCTATCAAATCTTGTAGCTAAGCCTTCAATTCCTTTAGCTTGGTTGGGGCAATCCTATAAGGAGCAATAGAAATTGAGGTTGTACCTGGAGCAAACTCTATACCAAATTCAACCTCTCTAGTTGGAGGTAATCCGAGCAACTCCTCTGAAATACATCTTGATACTCGCAAACAACTGGTACTAACTCTATTTTCGACTCTATCCCTTTATTGTTCATCACAAAAGCTAGATAAGCTTCATATCCTTTCCTTATGCACTTTTGAGCAACCAAGGAGGAAATCACTATAGGTAAAATTTCTAATTCATCTGATTCAAACGAAGTGTAACACCCCAAACCCGGCCCAGACATTGTGGCCGAACTTGGCATGTCACATTGAAGTGTTTTTCGAAAACCTTGTTTTCATTGAAACCTTTTTTAAAAATAAAATCTTGAGTGAAAACTCTACTTGTGATTGTACGCTTTCAAATCGAGGTGTAAAAGCTATTTCCTTACAGTATGTTGATAAACAATAAATTATACATATTTTTACCTCATGTTTAGCCTATATTTTGGATGGATTCTTATCAATTTTGTGAGAATTGGTACTCTTAATCCTTCCTTTTTATATCTTATACTCAGGAGAGCATAGGGAAGAAGAAAGAACGGAAAACGGGCCAAAAACGATGACAAATGAGCCAAAATGTGCGAACAACACGGGCAAAGAAATGTCACACGGCCGTGCCACACAGTCGTCCCACATGAAGATCACACGGTCAAGCCCCCGACAAGCACGGCCAGGTCACACGGCCGTGCCTCCACTGATAAAAGCACACGGCCTCTGTCGAAGTCACATGGCTGTGGCACACGGGCGTGTTCTAGTCATGAGGAAGGGGAATTTCACTCGAATTGGGATGCTTAGAGGCTAAGAAAGGCTCCCTATAAGCTCTCTATATAAAGACCTCATGAGGCAGAAGCAATAAGGTTTTTAGATATCTTTCTTCTCGTTCTTCTGCCACACTAAGGGTAGAAGCAAGGGATTACTCTAAGGGAGAAAGCCGATTAATTCATCTCAGACGCTGGAATTCTGCAGCAACATAGAGGATCTCCCTGAATTCCTTCAGGAGATTTTGGTTTCCTTTATGTTTTGTTATTTTATATCTTCTGAGATGTTTTATTTTTTTTATTATTATGAACTAAACCCCTCAAATACTTGAGGGGGATGAAACCTAAGACAGATCTTGTTATTTATTCTTGATTTATTTGATAAATACTTGAATTGTTCTTAATTATGCATTCTTCATTCTTGATTTAATAATCCTAGGTATTATTTTAGGAATTAGATGTGCTTAGAGCAGAGGAGCAAAAGTCCCTATGATAAGAGTAGATCTACCATAATTAAGCAGAGTTGCATGCAATCCTAGACATAGGGCAACATAAATCTGCCGGATTAGGGTCAAACCTAATATGGGGAACCATAGATCGAATTAATGCAACCTAGGGAGTTAATTAATAAAGGAACTTTAATTAACAACTTAGGCCTAGTTGCTCTACGCCTCGACGGAGGGTTTAGCATAAATTAGGGATCTCTACGGATCAAGTCAAGTAAAGAAATCATATAGTTCAAGAAAAATAGTAACAAGTGAAGTCTAGGTGGATTCTCCCTTGAGTATTGTCCATATAAATTAGCTTTTCCCTAAAAGTTTTCCAAATCTACTTTTATACTTTCTTAGTTAGTTTTAAATTAGTTTAAACAATCCTCTTTTATTTTTAGGCTAGATAATAGGAAAGAAGTAAGTATTAGTACTTTTGGTTCCCTTGGGTACGATAACTCGGTCTTGCCAGTAAGCTATACTACTATTCGACAGGTGCACTTGCCTCAACATCTTGATATTAGTTGGTTTTGGTCTGAACAAGTTCTTTATAAATTTTATTACTTCATATCACGCGATATCAAGTTTTTGGCGCCGTTGTCGGGGAACTAAAATATTACGAAAGCTCGATTTCTATTACTTTAGCCATCAATATATATACATATATTTAATTATTTATTTTTCTTTTATTTTTATTTTTAGTTTTTATTTATTTTTATTTTTATTTTTATTTTTTATTATTTTTTTAAATTTTCTTTAAAATTTTTGAGTTTTCTTTGCTTTCTCTTTTTATGTATTTTTAGTTTATGACTATAAACAACCCAACAGGACCACTACTTTTTGACGACGATCTATAAGCAACAGTTCGCAGAAATCATAGCGAAATTAGACGCAGTTTACATTATCTAGAACAAGAACCTAAACAAGAGCTAGAACCTACAGAAGAGATGGAAGCAAATCAAAACGTTCCACCACCTCCCGCAATAGTCGCGCCACAAGGAAATCAAGAAGAAGCTCCTCGCACTATGTATGATTATGCTAAACCTAGTTTGGCTGGTACCCAAACTAGCATTCTTAGACCTACTATTGCTACTAATAATTTCGAGTTAAAGCCTAACACTATTCAGATGATACAGCAATTGGTTCAGTTTGATGGTTTACAGGACGAAGATCCAAAGTCACACATAGCCAATTTTTTGGAACTTTGTGATACCTTCAAAATAAATGGCATTTCTGATGATGCCATTCGATTGAGGCTATTTCCATTCTCTTTGAGAAATAAAGCCAAACAGTGGTTAAATTCTTTACCACGAGGCTCAATTACCACATGGGAGCAGATGACCGAAAAATTTTTACTCAAATATTTTCCTTCAGCTAAAACAGCCAAATTACAAAACGATATTTCTTCTTTTGTGCAGATGGATTTAGAAACACTATACGATGCATGGGAAAGATATAAAGATCTTCTGAGAAGGTGCCCTCATTATGGTCTACCTTTGTGGCTACGAGTTCAAACCTTCCACAATGGTTTAAACCCGTCAACTAGACAAATGATCGATGCAGCCGCAGGAGGGACGATCAATAATAAAACACCTAAAGCAGCTTATGAATTTATTGAAGAGATGTCATTGAATAATTATCAGTGGCAACTCATGAGGATAAAGCCAACAAAAGCTGCAGGAGTTTATAATATTGATGTTGTCGCTATGCTTACTAACCAAGTAGAACTTTTAAATAAAAAGTTTGATAATTTTGTTAGTTCTACGCAGGCACAAGCAGCGATGCAATGTGATGCGACTCAAGGAAACACGTTTAATCTAGATTTCGCATCTTATGGACACAGCACGGAAACTGAACAAGCCAACAATATGGGTAACAATTCTAGACCTCAAAGTAACCCCTATAGTAATACTTATAATGCAGGTTGGAGAAATCACCCAAATTTTTCATGGGGAGGACAAGGAAATCAAAGACAACAACCTCCTCCAAGATTTCAGCAACCACCACCGCAACATGAGAAGAAGCCGAATCTTGAAGAGTTGTTCACCAAATTCATGGCCGCATCAGAAACCCGTTTTCAAAGCACTGAAATGGCACTGAAAAATCAGCAAGCATCAATTCAAGGGCTTGAAAACCAAATTGGTCAACTTGCAATATTAATCTCAGAAAGACCACAAGGAGGATTGCCGAGTAACACTGAGTCAAATCCCAGAGAACATGTCAAAGCGATTACTTTAAGAGATGGAAAGGTCCTAGCCGAACCAGAAAAGAGGACTATCCCAGAACTTTCAGAAGAAAAGGCAGTGGAACCCGAGGATAACACTATACCAACTCTCAAGGAATACAAACTGCGCATCCCATATCCGGCAAAATTGAAGAAAGACCATACAGACGCTTAATTTGGTAAGTTCCTTGAACTTTTTAAACAAGTACACATTAACTTACCTTTTGTTGAAGCAATTTCACAGATGCCGAAGTATGCAAAGTTCCTTAAAGAACTTCTGACAAATAAAAGGAAGTTCGAAGAATTGGCCACAGTAGAACTCAATGAGGAATGCTCAGCTATTCTCCAAAATAAACTGCCAGCAAAATTGAAAGATCCAGGGAGTTTTACTATCCCTTGTCTGATTGGTAGTTTACTTATTAATAAAGCTTTAGCTGATTTAGGTGCTAGCATTAATCTCATGCCTTACAAAATGTTCAAACAACTAGGTCTTGGGGAACCCAAACCCACTAGGATGAGTATTCAATTAGCCAATAGGTCTGTTAAATATCCTAGGGGAATCATTGAAGATGTGTTAGTAAAGGTAGATAAATTTATATTCCCTGTTGATTTTGTTGTGCTTGACATGGATGAGGATATTGAAGTACCTTTAGTTTTGGGATGACCATTTTTAGCCACTGCTAGAGCTGTTATTGATGTAGGGGATGGCAAATTAGTACTTAGAGTTGGCGAGGAAGAAGTTGTCTTTAAAATTTATGATGCCATGAGATTCTCTAAAGAACAAGATGATTCGTGTTATTTTGTTGATATTATTGACTATTTTGTTCAAGATAATCTCCAGGAGCTTTCTCTCACAGACACGTTGGAACTGTGTCTTGTTCAAGGTGGGGGGAAAGATGAAATTACCCCCGAAATTAACAAAGTAAGGAAAGAGTTGGATTCTAATGAAATCATCACTAGGCACATAAGTTATGAAAATTTAAAGATGTGTGATGAATTTAGACAGAAACCTTCCATTATTGAACCCCCTAAATTAGAACTAAAATAACTACCAAATCATTTAAAATATGCCTTTTTAGGGGAAGAATCAACTTTATCAGTCATTATTGCATCTGATTTAAGCCTTACAGAGAAAGAGGAACTACTCTATGTGTTAAGAGAACACAAACGTGCTATAGCTTGGAAAATTTCAGATATCAAGGGAATTAATCCTTCTTTCTGCACCCACAAAATTTTAATGGAGAATGAATTCAAACCATCAGTGCAAGCCCAGAGACGATTGAATCCCAACATGAAAGAAGTTGTAAAAGTCGAGGTAATTAAACTTCTTGATGCAGGTATTATCTATCCTATTTCTGACAGTTCTTGGGTAAGCCCGGTGCAGGTTGTTCCTAAGAAAGGTGGATTGACCGTGGTGTCTAATGACAAGGAAGAGTTAATACCTACAAGAACAGTCACAGGATGGAGAGTTTGCATTGATTATAGGAAGCTGAATGATGCCACTCGGAAAGATCATTTCCCATTGCCTTTTATTGATCAGATGTTGGAAAGATTATCAGGTCATATGTATTATTGTTTCCTAGATGGCCTCTCTGGTTACTTCCAGATCCCGATAGCTCTGGAAGATCAAGAGAAAACAACGTTCACATGCCCATACGGTACATTTGTTTATCGCAGAATGCCTTTTGGTTTATATAACGCTCCTGCTACTTTTCAGCAATGTATGCTAGCTATCTTCAGTGAATTCGTGGAAGACATCATGGAGGTATTTATGAACAATTTTTTAGTTTTCGGTAATTCTTTCCAATTTTGTCTTAATAATCTAGAATGTGTTTTGATCAGATGTGAAGAGACAAATTTAGTGCTAAACCGGGAAAAATGCCACTTTATGGTTCAAGAGGGTATTGTTTTAGGACATAAAATTTCTAGTAAAGGGATAGAGGTAGATAAAGCGAAAATTGAAACTATTGAAAAACTACCTCCTCCTAATTCAGTTAAGGCTATAAGAAGCTTTTTAGGACACGCCGGTTTTTATCGAAGATTCATTAAAGACTTTTCTAAAACAGCTAAGCCTTTAACTAAATTACTAGAAAAAGACGCACCCTTCAACTTTGACCAAGAATGTCTAGAATCTTTCAACAACCTTAATGAAAAGTTAGTTAATGCCCCGGTTATGATTTCACCTGATTGGAATCTACCTTTTGAACTAATGTGCGATGCAAGTGATTTTGCAGTAGGTGCAGTTTTGGGACAGCGAAGGAACAAGCACTTCCAGCCGATCTATTATGCTAGCAAAACATTGACAGCCGCTCAAGCAAATTACACGACCACAGAGAAAGAATTGCTAGCTGTTATTTTTGCATTTGACAAATTTAGATCTTATTTAATTTTGTCAAAAGTCATTGTTTATACTGATCATTCAGCTCTTCGCTACCTCTTAACTAAAATTGATGCAAAACATCGATTAATAAGATGGATTCTATTATTACAGGAATTCGACTTGGAAATAAAGGACAAGAAAGGAGTCGAAAACTTGGCAGCAGATCACCTCTCAAGGCTAGAGAACACACAGCCTAAATATCTCGACAAAATGAACGATTTGTTCCCTGAGGAACAACTCCTAGCCTTAGTAGATACGACACTTCCTTGGTTTACTAATTTTGCAAATTATTTAGCAGCTAGCATAACCTCAAAAGGGCTAACCCATCAGCAAAAGAAGCGATTCTTTGCTAATGTGAAGAACTACTTTTGGGAAGATCTTTTTCTTTTTTGAATTTATGCAGATCAGGTTATACGAAGATGCATTAATGACACCGAAGCATATCAAATTTTGAATCACTACCACTCAGGACCCACAGGAGGACATCACAGCAGAACTAGAACTGCTCATAAGGTACTCGAATCAGGCTTTTACTGGCCTACACTTTTCAGAGATGCCAACAGGTATGTGACCTCTTGTGATAAATGCCAACGAACAGGTAATATCTCTTAGCATAATGAAATGCCTTAGAATTATATACTTTCATGTGAAATATTTGATGTATGGGGTATCGATTTCATGGGTCCGTTCCCTAATTCATTTGGGAATAAATACATACTAGTAGCAGTAGACTACATGTCAAAATGGGTAGAAGCCCAAGCCTTACCTACGAATGATGCTAGGGTGGTAGTACGCTTTTTGAAAAAACTTTTTTCTCGATTTGGAACACCTAGGATAATCATTAGTGATAGAGGTACACATTTTTGCAACACCTAATTTGAAAAAATCTTGAAAAAGTATGGAGTACACCATAGAACAGCCACCCCTTATCACCCACAAACCAGTCGCCAAGTCGAAGTAACAAATAGGGAACTAAAACGCATCTTAGAGAAAACAATAGAAACAAATAGGAAAGATTGGTCAAGAAAGGTAGACGATGCATTATGGGCTTATAGAACTGCTTTTAAAACACCTTTAGGAACATCTCCCTATAAACTCGTTTATGGAAAAAACTACTATCTACTGTTTGAACTTGAACATAAAGCATTCTGGGCTATAAAGTTTTTAAACCTTGATTTTAAAAGTGCAGGAGAGAAGAGATTAATGCAGTTGAATGAACTTGATGAATGGCATTTCAATGCTTACGAGAATTCACGACTATAGAAGGAAGCCATGAAGCGACGTCATGACAAAAGGCTGAAACAACCCAAGCAATTCAAAACAGGTGATCTCGTCTTACTTTACAACTCAAGGCTGAAACTATTCCCTGGAAAACTCAAGTCAAGGTGGTCAGGTCCATTCACTATTCTAAATGTCTTTCCATACGGCACCATTGAGGTAACTCACCCTAACCACGGTACGTTCAAGGTAAATGGCCATAGGCTTAAACATTATAGAGGTAAGAATTTTACGAAAAACAGGGAGGAGCTTCAGCTCCACCACATCCCCTCTTGACACATCCAGGTAGAGTCGAGCTTAGACTCTAAATAAGCGCTTCTCGAGAGGCAACCCGAGCACTAACTTAGTAACTTTATTTTCTTTAAAATCTTTAGTATTTGTTTATGCATAAACTAATTCTTTGAATGCAGAAATTTAGGACCACACGACCAGGCACACGGGCGTGCCTCAGGCTGTGCGCACACTTAAAACAAGGACACAGTCGTGCACCCAGACCGTGCACAAACAGAGTAAATATTTTCCCAAAACACGGGCCATTGATAAATGCCCACGGCCGTGCGATTTGGCCGTGGTGACCTTAAGACTTCCACACGGGCTATCAACACCGCCCTACGGCCGT
Source organism: Gossypium stocksii (assembly GCA_020496765.1). NCBI lineage: Eukaryota > Viridiplantae > Streptophyta > Magnoliopsida > Malvales > Malvaceae > Gossypium > Gossypium stocksii. The sequence continues at coordinate 86,481,246 of CM035629.1, forward strand.
GCGGCATGGCCGTGGCAACCCTACAATATCAACACAGGCTTGCACAAATCCCCACGCTCGTGTCGGTAGCCCGTGGAAGACACTGTCAAATTTCATACGCCCGTGGCACATATTACATGACCATGGTCATGTGATACACGAACACGATCGCATACGGTCGTGTATACCATCACACGACCGTGTGAGTAACGAAGACCTGATCTCCCACGGCCGTGTGAACCAACCACACGGGCGTGCTCATCGGAACCAAACACGCTATAAAGACCGATTTTCAAAAAACACGGGCTAAACACAACTCACGTGGGCGTGTGACATGCCCGTGTGACCCAAAATGTATAAATAAGAGGCATTTTTTACTTTCCCTTTTCATTCAAGCCCTAACATTTCTGACCCAAACTTCCCCCTAAGCCACCACAAACGCTGCCACAACCCTCCAAACGCCACCATATACGATTTCATCCTTCCTACGCCTGTGTAACAGCCCCCACGACCGTGCAAACTCATAATTGGTTCTATTTTCTCATTTTCTCATTTATTTTTGTTTTATTTCATTTATTTAATTTTTATTTCATTTATTTTGGTCTACTTGTTGATACAAGCATGGAACTAGGAAATATAGGATGAATAATCTAGACTAATATAGAATCAATTAGGATTACATGCCACTTAATTTTATTTTTGCTTGCCATTTAGATTTCATTTTATTTTGCCACTTGGACACATATTTGCATGCCATTTTTCTCATAGGTTAATATATACATGCCTATAGTTCTTAGTTTTTATTATAAGTTTTTAATATGATTAGATTTTACTATTCAGGTTACTCCTCATTTGTTTTTTTAGGAAAAATATCAATTTACATTTTAAATCATTTTTTAATCTCAATATTTAGGACTAATACTTTTGTTTTTTTTTCAGATACCATGTCATCATCACGCGCTAGAAAAGCTGCTGTCCCCGCCTCTAAGAAACGAAAGGGACCAGGAAGTTCTTCATCGAGGCCCACCTCTGAGACATGCCACCCGTTCCTCACATTTTTGTAGGACTCCTAGGAGGAACGCTACCAGTTACTCCGAGCATGCACTATCTCGATGGGCCGATGCATTGACTGGGAGGCCCTCGTGCAGGTAAACCTGATGGACGATGTTCGAGCCCTGCTAGCTACCGACCTATGGGACCAGTTCTTTAGGATTGTGAAGCCCACCAACCTAGAACTCACTCTCGAGTTCTGCTCCACATTCCACCTCCAGACCGTCATAAACAAATTCGACAATCCCGGCACTGTCTAATTTTGATTAGGAGGTCTTGTGTGACAGCTGAGTGTCCCAGAGTTCGGCACAGCTCTCGGTCTCTACACCAAGCTGTTCATGGTAGAAGAAGACTTCCATACTCTTTTCAGGTGCATCCACATCCGACCCCTCGACTGCTAGAACGAGATTGCTCCAGGATGACAGATCTATAATCCCAGCGTCAGCAAAGTATCCGCCCTCCCTCCTTCTCTCAGGTATATTCACGCCCTCCTTGCTCACACCTTGACAGGTAGACGGGAGAGTATAGGCGTCGTCAACACTCACGATGTCTATTTCCTCTAATGCATGGCCAATGGCCACCCCATCGACCTTGCCTACTTCATAGCGTTGGCCATGCAGCACCAGACTGAGAGGCACTGTAAGGGAGTCGTATCTATGGGTTCGTTCATCACACGACTAGGCCGCTACTTTAGCCTACTCAACACCGCAGCCTAGGCATCCTCGTACACCCTACTTGGCCAGATGTCCTCCCAAGGCATCCAGAGCATGCTCTCCATGAGGATGGTAGAGCGACGGCCATGTGGCGGCCACTTTCACTTTCGCCTTGTCCAGGAAGGCGAGGACCCAGAGGACGTTGCTAATAATATCCCACCGCCACCACCTGAGGAGGATGCACCCGCCGAGCCATCACGCCCCAGACGACCTACCTAGACAGCAGCCCCACATGTTGACATACATGAGCACCTGGATCGATTTGAGCAGCGCCTCAATTACATCGACGCCACTTTAGCGCACATATGTCAGCACCTCGGTATTTCCCCACCACCACGAGATCCATCAGAGGACTAGATCCTCTTTTATATTTATTTTTATCTTTATTTTGTTTTACTTTTATTTTATCTTTTATCTTTTATTATTACTTTATTCTAACTCTTAAACACTGATTCTTATTTTCACCTTTTCTCCTAACTTTATTTTCCTTTTTAGGTTTATTTTTCATTTTTTTCTTTATTTGAATTCTCATTTTTTATCTATTTTGTTTATTTTATTTTCTTCAGCCATTTCCTAATGAAGTAACCCCTCTTCATCTTGACCTCTCCACGACTAATAAATCCATTCGCAGTTTCAAAGGAGCCTTATAGCTCAAATCTCTACGGAAATGGAAACACCGTGCCACATATGCCAACTCTTCCCATATCTATCTCACAAAGCTATCCACATTTCAGGGAGTTTCATATCTTTCCCTCTCTTATGATATTTTGCTTTTATTGCTAATATTATCCTTGTACATTGAGGGCAATGTACATCTTAAGTGTGGGGGGGAACGTACCTTAAATTTTATTTTATTCTCTTTGAAATCCCTGAAATTGTTCTAACTAATTGCACTGTCCTCAATAGCATGATCTTCAGTCTACTATTATGAATTAATTCTGATTGATTTATAATTTTTATTGATATGCTGAGAATTAAGATATAGGTGCTTGTACTTTGATCATTCAAACTTTAAAACATTAAGGAATCAAGCATGATAAGTTGAAATTTTTGAGAACTCCAATTTTTGCATAAATTATGTTCCCTAATTTTAAGTACTATCTTGAGATTTGAAATTCGTAGGATTGACATCAAAAGCCATAATTCTGGTGAGATCTTGAGCCTTTTGAGCATACATTCTTTCGTGCTCACTGTTATTATTGCTTTGAGTGAGTCAACACTGAATTGTTATTCTAGAACTTGCTTTGATTATACATGTCAAGACCACATCATTGATTTGATGTACCGAGATGATAAAGGCACCTAGGACTTAACCCACTCACTCCACAAAACCCTACCTCCATAATCTAACCCCTAGTGAACCCCATTGAGCCTAACAACCTTTTCCTTGACTCACCCTCTAATTATTAACCAATAACCCATTTTTGTTGAAGTTTCCATTCAATTACTTTTTGATCCCTATTTTTTTAAGATTTGAGTTGAATTTTTATCTAAGCTTTATTCTCTTTTCCAGTATGTAAATCTTTACTCAATTTATTGTTTTTTAAAAAAAATGTGTACATACAGTCAAATTCAGTTGTAATATGTAATAGTTCAAATTAAGTTTTTGCATATTTCTCTCTTAAGGCTACCAAATTGATGTTATTAAGCTTTGAAAATATGTTCCAGTGAGAGAGATTTTTCCAGCTAGATAAGTTTTTCAGTTCAATCTTGATTCTAACCCTCTTTTTGCAGCCTGTGACAATACCCTTAACCAAGCCCCGTTACAACCATGAAAAGACCTCTTGATCAATATATCATATCAAACTATAGTGGTGGAGATTTGATTTTCGTGCAAGCTTATGGTAATAACTTTTCAGGTTGACTAAAAAGTGCTTAAAAATTTTGAACCCTAAACACTTCGAGTGAATAGAGTGAACCTCTGGTGAGGATGTCAACTCCTGTTAATTAAGATGGAGAGATAACTACTTAAAAAGAAGGAAGAGACTTATGTTTTCAATGACAAAATTCTCAACTTAAATTGATTGAATCTTTAATGTTCTTCGGATTGAATTTTTCATTATATGATTACCTGTGGATTAGTTTGAAACTTATTGATAAAGATTATAGTTTGAGAAGAATGATTCTTTTTAGGGATTAAGATTTTGCTTAAGGACAAGAAAAGGCTTAAGTGTAGGGGTATTTGATAAACGCTAAATTATACATATTTTTACCTCATGTTTAGCCTATATTTTGGATGGATTCTTATCAATTTTGTGAGAATTGGTACTCTTAATCCTTCATTTTTATATCTTATACTCAGGAGAGCATAAGGAAGAAGAAAGGATGGAAAACGGGCCAAAAACGATGAAAACTGGGCCAAAATATGCGAACAACACGGGCAAAGAAATGTCACACGGCTGTGCCACACAGCCGTGCCACATGAAGATCACACGGTCAAGCCCCCGACAAGCACGGCCAGGTCACACGGCCGTGTCTCCACTGATAAAAGCACACCGCCTCTATCGAAGTCACACGGGCGTGGCACACGGGCGTGTTCTAGTCATGTGAAAGGGGAATTTCACTCGAATTGGGATGCTTAGAGGCTAAGAAAGGCTCCCCATAAGCTCTCTATATAAAGACCTCATGAGGTAGAAGCAATAAGGTTTTTAGATATCTTTCTTCTCGTTCTTCTGCCACACTAAGGGTAGAAGAAAGGGATTACTCCAAGGGAGAAAGTCGATTAATTCATCTCAGAAGCCGAAATTTTGCAGCAACATAGAGGATCTCCCTAAATTCCTTCAGGGGTTTTTGGTTTCTTTTATGTTTTGTTATTTTATATCTTCTGAGATGTTTTCTTTTTATTATTATTATGAACTAAACCCCTCAAATACTTGAGGGGGATGAAACTTAAGATAGATCTTGTTATTTATTCTTGATTTATTTGATAAATACTTGAATTGTTCTTAATTATGCGTTCTTCATTCTTGATTTAATAATCCTAGGTATTATTTTAGGAATTAGATGTGCTTAGAGCAGAGGAGCAAAATTCCCTATGATAAGAGTAGATCTACCATAATTAAGCGGAGTTGCATGCAATCCTAGACATAGGGTGACATAAATCTGCCGGATTAGGGTCAAACCTAATATGGGGAACCATAGATCGAATTAATGCAACCTAGGGAGTTAATTAATAAAGGAACTTTAATTAACAACTTAGGCATAGTTGCTCTACGCCTCAATGGAGGGTTTAGCATAAATTAGGGATCTCTAAGGATCATGTCATGTCAAGTAAAGAAATGATATAGTTCAAGAAAATAGTAACGAGTGAAGTCTAGGTGGATTCCCCCTTGAGTATTGTCCATATAAATCAGCTTTTCCCTAAAAGTTTTCCCAATTTACTTTTATACTTTCTTAGTTGGTTTTAAATTAGTTTAAACAATCCTCTTTTATTTTTAGGCTAGATAATAGGAAAGAAGTAAGTACTAGTACTTTTAGTTCCCTTGGGTACGATAACTCGGTCTTGCCACTAAGCTATACTACTGTTCGATAGGTGCGCTTGCCTCAACAGTGTGATATTAGTTGGTTTTGGTCTGAACAAGTTCTTTATAAATTTTATTACTTCATATCACGCGATATCATATGTCATTAATCGTTTTGTAAAATCCCCATTAAATAGTGGAAACTTCTTTATTTGAAAAAGGTATAATCTATGGAAAAATGAACATTTTCAAAATAAACCATGTTCTGCCTTTAAAACATGAATCGTAATGCCAATCAACCTGATTTTAAATACTATCCAGAGGATAGGCCTTATTACAACCCAAATTAAAATAGTTTAAAATTCTGGAAATTGTATTAAACTAAGTCTAAAACATCTTGCGAGTTGGCCACCTTTGAGTCCATCCATTCGTCAAACCACCTATTAAAGATCACCTAAAAAAATAAAAGTGGGGTGAGTTTTCGAAAACTCAGTGTGTACAATCCCCCGTCAAACAACAGCATGCATCAAACAAATCAGTTTGGGCCTGAGCCCAATTCAAAATCGATGGCCTTTGGGCCTTAGCACACATTAGCCTCGGTAAGGCCCGAGCCCATAATAAGTTCCACATATCACATTTACCTGGACCAAAGCCCATTCCAATTTCAGATCAGCGTACATGTATGCAATGCTTATAAACCCCATCCAGCCTGTACACCCCTAATAAACAGTAAATTATACATATTTTTATCTCATCCTTAGCACATTTATAGATGAATTATTCCTTGATTTGTGGAAGTTGATGCTCCTAAACATTTAATTTCATGTTTTATACTCAGGTGAGCTTAGGGGAGTGAAAAGAACAAGAAACGGGCCAAAAACAGAGAAAATGGACCGAAGCAAGAAATCAACTCGGCCTGGAGTTCACCTTACGGGCATGTCACACGGCCGTGCTATATAAATAGGCTCGAGCATAGCCTAAACTCACACAGGCAACCCACACGGCCGTGCCACTTTAACAGGCTTGAACACGGCCTAGCATTGACTCACACGGATGTGGCACACGGGCGTGTCCCTATCGTGAGGAAGTTCAATTTCACTCAGAAAAGGCTACTTAGGGGCTAAGAAAGACTCTCCAAACTCTATATAAAGACTCTAGTATGCAATTACAAGGGGATGAATTATTCCGGCCAATGGTATAGTCTTCCCACCAAGACAGAGAGCTAAAAGCAGGAAATTACTTGAAGAAAAGTCGATTGATTCATCTCATAAGCTAGGCTTTACATCAAGACAGAGGATCTTCCTTCATTCCTTTCAGGAGTTTTGGATTTTCTTATGTTATGCTATTTTATCAGCTTTGAAATGTTTCTTTTTATAATTATAAACTAAAACCCCAAATATCTAAGGGGGATGAAACCTAAGACGGATCTTGTTAGTGGTATCTGAACTATATGATAAATATTTAACTTGTTCTTAATTGTGTTTTTAATTCTTGAATTGATATTTCTGGGGTATTAATTTAAGTCGAATGTGCTTAGGCAGAGGAGCAAAAATCCTTGTTTAAGAGTAGATCCAACATAATTAAGCGGAGTTGATCGCAATCCTAGACATAAGAAGACGAAAATCTGCCAGATTAGAGTCAAATCTAATATGGGGATCCATAGATCGAGTTAATGCAAGACTAGGGGTTTTAATTAGAAAGAGATTTCAATTAATCAACCTAGGATTAGTTGTTCTTATCCTCGACGGAGGTATTAGCATAATTTAGGGATCTCTACGGGTCAAGTCGAATGAAGAAATCGTCTGGTTTAGAGTTAGATAAAAAGTGAAGTCTAGGTGGATTTTTCCTTAGGTATTGTCCTTATCAATTAGTTTTCCCAAAAGTAATTTACCCAATTTACTCTTTGTCGTTTCTTTAGTTAATTTAGATAGTTACAACCAAACCCCTTATTATTCTTAGGCTAGATAATAGGGAAAAAGTCATTACTAGTACTTTTAGTTCCTTAGATTCGATATTCCGGTCTTGCCACTAGCTATACTACTACTCTATAGGTGCGCTTGCCTTTTATCGTGATAATGGTTTGTCTTTTAGGTACGATCAATTTATTACTTTATCATCATCACTCGGGATCACAATTAAGTTTTTGGCACTGTTGCTAGGGAACTAAGATATTAGAAACACTTGATTCCTATTACTTTACCCATTTTTTTTACTTTAACTGCAATTTATTTTTTTGTTTTAGGTTTTTATTTTCTTTTAATTTTCCCCTTCTAGGTGTCTCTGGTTTATTACTAGAAGAAACCTAGGAGGACCATTATTGTTTGACGACGATTGAGAAGCCATAGTTCGTAGGACTTGTAGAGAAATAAGAAGAAGCTTGCGATATCCAGAACAAGGTCAAGAAGAAGAACCTAAACCTACTGAAGAGATGGAGGCAAATCAAGATAATCAGCTACCTCCTGTGGTAGCCACAAATCCTATTGAGCAAAATATTGTTCGTCGCACTATGTACGATTATGCTAAACCTAATTTCGCTGGTACTGAATCCAGTATTGTTAGGCCTACTATTGCTGCAAATAATTTTGCACTGAAACCTAACACTATATAGATGATATAATAGTTTGTTCAGTTTGATGGTTTGCAGGATAAAGAGCCTAACGTTCATTTAGCCAACTTTTTGGAATTTTGCGACACGTTTAAAATAAATGGCAACAGTGGTTAAATTCTTTACCACGAGGGTCTATTACTACATGGGAACAAATGACTAAAAAATTTTTACTTAAATATTTTCCGCTGGCTAAAATGACTAAATTAAGGAATGATATCTCTTCTTTTGTGTAGATGGATTTAGAAACACTTTACGATGCTTGGGAGAGATACAAGGATTTATTGAGAAGGTACCCTCACCATGGGTTACCCTTATAGCTACAAGTTCAAACCTTTCACAACGGTTTGAACCATTCTACGAGACAAATGATTGATGTAGCCACCGGTGGAACCATCAATAACAAAACACTAAAAGCAGCTTACGAGTTTATAGAGGAGATGTCACTAAACAATTATCAGTGGCAAGTCATGAGAACAAGGCCACAAAAAGCTGCAGGGGTTTAAATGTTGATGCGGTCACCATGCTTTCTAATCAGGTAGAACTTTTAAATAAAAAGATTGATGGTTTAGTTGGTTCTACGCAGGTACACCCAGTGATGCAATGTGACTCAATCCAAGGAAACATGAGCAATTCTGAGTACCCCACTTATGGATATGGCATGGAAAACGAGCAAGCCAACTATATGGGTAATAATTCCAGATCTCAAAATAACCCTTATAGTAATACTTACAATGTAGGCTAGAGGAATCACCCCAATTTCTCATGGGGAGGACAAGGCAAGTAAGGAAACCAGAGACCACCACCTCCTCCGGGATTTCAACAACCACCGTACCAACAAGAGAAAAAGCCAAACCTTGAGAAGATGCTCACAAAATTCATCGCGGTGTCAGAAACCCGCTTCCAGAACATCGAGGCAGCACTTAAGAACCAGCAAGCATCCATTCAAGGACTCGAAACTCAAATAGGCCAGCTCGTTAAGCTAATCTCTGAAAGACCACAAGAAGGGTTGCTAAGCAACACCGAGGCCAACCCTAAGGAGCAACTCCATGCCATCAATACGTTTAATGAAGAAAGGTTAGCTAAAACCAACCCAGAGCCAAGTAAAGAGAAAATGGTAAGTAGAGGTAAGGATGAGGTGAGTCATAAAGAACCAATTGTTAAAGAATATAAGCCTCGTGTCTCATACCCCAACATACTAAGGAAAGACTAAATAGATGAGCAATTCGGTAAATTCCTTAAACTCTTAAAGAAATTACACATTAACTTACCGTTTATTGAAGCTCTGTCGTAGATGCCAAATGCTGTTAAGTTTTTTAAGAGAGCTCCTAACAAATAAACGAAAGCTAGATGAAACATCTCACGTGGAATTGAATGCAGTGTGCTCAGCAATTTTACAGAATAAGCTACCCAACAAACTAAAAGATCTAGGGAGTTTTGCAGTTCCTTGTTTACTTGGTAGTTTAGATGTTAAAAATGCTTTAGCGGATCTAGAAGCCAGTATTAATGTAATGCCATACAAATTGTTTAAGCAACTAGGTCTTGGGAAACCTAAACAAACTAAGATGTGCATCCAATTGGCTGATAAAACCATTAGATTTCCTAAGGGCATAATCGAAGATGTGCTTGTCAAAATTGATAAATTTATATTCCCAGTCGACTATGTTGTTCTAGACATAGATGAGGATAGCAATGTACCCCTAATTCTAGGGCGACCATTTTTAGCAACTGCTAGAACCATAATTGATGTAGGCACAGGTGAGCTCACACTTTGAGTAGGTGATAACAAAATTACGTTGCAGACTCGTAATTCTAGTAAGACAATTAACGAAAAAGACATTATTACGAGTCTTAATAATAAAAGCGATCTCACCGCCCAAATTTCTTTGAAGGATACTCTTCACATAGATAATGTTGAACAACAGACGAACCCATCCAAGGGGACCACGCATGAAAAATGAATGCTACAGCTTGAAGAATTAGACGAGTGGCTGAACTATCGACAAGAGAAACCCAAAGTATGCCACATCACACCAGAGCATCACCATGATAACCCTAAGGTAAAAATGAATCAATTTAAGGTAGGGGATAAGGTCTACTTAGAGGAGGAAGACCCTCGAATTTCAAATTCAAAAGTTCATACAGGTGATACTCCTCCTTTCACAATAATGAAAATTTTCACCTATGGTACAGTTGAGATAACACATAAGACATTTGGCACTTTCAAGGTAAATCATACTCGACTCAAACCTCATTTTGATAGTGAAACTAATAGCAGGAGAGAGGAGTTTGAACTCCTCAAACCACCATGACCATGCAAGCTTTCTAGGGAACTAAGATATTAGAAACACTTGATTCCTATTACTTTACCCATTTGTTTTACTTTAACTGCAATTTATTTTTTTGTTTTAGGTTTTTATTTTCTTTTAATTTTCCCCTTCTAGGTGTCTCTGGTTTATTACTAGAAGAAACCTAGGAGGACCATTATTGTTTGACGACGATTGAGAAGCCATAGTTCGTAGGACTTGTAGAGAAATAAGAAGAAGCTTGCGATATCCAGAACAAGGTCAAGAAGAAGAACCTAAACCTACTGAAGAGATGGAGGCAAATCAAGATAATCAGCTACCTCCTGTGGTAGCCACAAATCCTATTGAGCAAAATATTGTTCGTCGCACTATGTACGATTATGCTAAACCTAATTTCGCTGGTACTGAATCCAGTATTGTTAGGCCTACTATTGCTGCAAATAATTTTGCACTGAAACCTAACACTATATAGATGATATAATAGTTTGTTCAGTTTGATGGTTTGCAGGATAAAGAGCCTAACGTTCATTTAGCCAACTTTTTGGAATTTTGCGACACGTTTAAAATAAATGGCAACAGTGGTTAAATTCTTTACCACGAGGGTCTATTACTACATGGGAACAAATGACTAAAAAATTTTTACTTAAATATTTTCCGCTGGCTAAAATGACTAAATTAAGGAATGATATCTCTTCTTTTGTGTAGATGGATTTAGAAACACTTTACGATGCTTGGGAGAGATACAAGGATTTATTGAGAAGGTACCCTCACCATGGGTTACCCTTATAGCTACAAGTTCAAACCTTTCACAACGGTTTGAACCATTCTACGAGACAAATGATTGATGTAGCCACCGGTGGAACCATCAATAACAAAACACTAAAAGCAGCTTACGAGTTTATAGAGGAGATGTCACTAAACAATTATCAGTGGCAAGTCATGAGAACAAGGCCACAAAAAGCTGCAGGGGTTTAAATGTTGATGCGGTCACCATGCTTTCTAATCAGGTAGAACTTTTAAATAAAAAGATTGATGGTTTAGTTGGTTCTACGCAGGTACACCCAGTGATGCAATGTGACTCAATCCAAGGAAACATGAGCAATTCTGAGTACCCCACTTATGGATATGGCATGGAAAACGAGCAAGCCAACTATATGGGTAATAATTCCAGATCTCAAAATAACCCTTATAGTAATACTTACAATGTAGGCTAGAGGAATCACCCCAATTTCTCATGGGGAGGACAAGGCAAGTAAGGAAACCAGAGACCACCACCTCCTCCGGGATTTCAACAACCACCGTACCAACAAGAGAAAAAGCCAAACCTTGAGGAGATGCTCACGAAATTCATCGCGGTGTCAGAAACCTGCTTCCAGAACATCGAGGCAGCACTTAAGAACCAGCAAGCATCCATTCAAGGACTCGAAACTCAAATAGGCCAGCTCGTTAAGCTAATCTCTGAAAGACCACAAGAAGGGTTGCTAAGCAACACCGAGGCCAACCCTAAGGAGCAACTCCATGCCATCAATACGTTTAATGAAGAAAGGTTAGCTAAAACCAACCCAGAGCCAAGTAACGAGAAAATGGTAAGTAGAGGTAAGGATGAGGTGAGTCATAAAGAACCAATTGTTAAAGAATATAAGCCTCGTGTCTCATACCCCAACATACTAAGGAAAGACCAAATAGATGAGCAATTCGGTAAATTCCTTAAACTCTTAAAGAAATTACACATTAACTTACCGTTTATTGAAGCTCTGTCGTAGATGCCAAATGCTGTTAAGTTTTTTAAGAGAGCTCCTAACAAATAAAAGAAAGCTAGATGAAACATCTCACGTGGAATTGAATGCAGTGTGCTCAGCAATTTTACAGAATAAGCTACCCAACAAACTAAAAGATCTAGGGAGTTTTGCAGTTCCTTGTTTACTTGGTAGTTTAGATGTTAAAAATGCTTTAGCGGATCTAGAAGCCAGTATTAATGTAATGCCATACAAATTGTTTAAGCAACTAGGTCTTGGGAAACCTAAACAAACTAAGATGTGCATCCAATTGGCTGATAAAACCATTAGATTTCCTAAGGGCATAATCGAAGATGTGCTTGTCAAAATTGATAAATTTATATTCCCAGTCGACTATGTTGTTCTAGACATAGATGAGGATAGCAATGTACCCCTAATTCTAGGGCGACCATTTTTAGCAACTGCTAGAACCATAATTGATGTAGGCACAGGTGAGCTCACACTTTGAGTAGGTGATAACAAAATTACGTTGCAGACTCGTAATTCTAGTAAGACAATTAACGAAAAAGACATTATTACGAGTCTTAATAATAAAAGCGATCTCACCGCCCAAATTTCTTTGAAGGATACTCTTCACATAGATAATGTTGAACAACAGACGAACCCATCCAAGGGGACCACGCATGAAAAATGAATGCTACAGCTTGAAGAATTAGACGAGTGGCTGAACTATCGACAAGAGAAACCCAAAGTATGCCACATCACACCAGAGCATCACCATGATAACCCTAAGGTAAAAACGAATCAATTAAGGTAGGGGATAAGGTCTACTTAGAGGAGGAAGACCCTCGAATTTCAAATTCAAAAGTTCATACAGGTGATACTCCTCCTTTCACAATAATGAAAATTTTCACCTATGGTACAGTTGAGATAACACATAAGACATTTGGCACTTTCAAGGTAAATCATACTCGACTCAAACCTCATTTTGATAGTGAAACTAATAGCAGGAGAGAGGAGTTTGAACTCCTCAAACCACCATGACCATGCAAGCTTGCAAGAAGTCAAGCTTAGACTATAAACAAGAGATTCTCGGGAGGCAACTCGAGCACTAACATAATAAAGTACTTTTGTTTAAGCTCTTTAATTCATCAACTAACCTTCTAAGTGTAGGTTTTTCATGCCACATGGCCACGAACACGGGCGTGCCAAGGGCCATGTGGACACCATGGGCAAAGCCACGGCCGTGCAATATGGTCGTGCGCACACAGGGCAAAAATTTTCCCAACACGGGCTGTGACAATTCGCCTCGGCCATGTGAGATGGCCGTTGCTAATCTTGATAAATCAATACGGGCATACAACACGGCCATGTCCCAAGGCCGTGGTCGATCTTGTTAGTTTAACATGGGCATTCAACACGCCCGTGCCTAGACCCCGTGGTCGAACCTGCCAATCCATGCACGGGCGTGTGACCCTCTAAATGGGTGTAGGAGAAGAGAACATCGAAGAAAACGGCCGTGCAAAACAGTCGTCTACCCCAACACGCCCAAGGAACACGGATGTGTGCCTTAACTCAGGCGCGTCAAAACTATTGAAATTCGAACCACATGGGTTAAAAATGATTTATGCGGGCGTGTGACACGCCCTGTGCCCCAAATCCTATATAAAATCCCCACTATTCATCTTCTTAAAAACTTCTTCACCCACAACCCATACCAGCCCTCTCTAGCGCTACCGCCGACCCAAGCCATGCCACCACGCCTGTGCAACCCTCGCCACGACCGTGCTCTGCCCCTACCATTGCCATTCAGTTCCCCTTTCTATCTTTCCTTTTTGGTATTAACTCTTATTTTTTCTATTTTATTTAGTTTCTATTTATTTTCATAGTTTTATTCATCCATTGATGTTTTATTTATTCTCAATGCTTATTTGATATCCATGTCATATCCATGATCTATTGATTTAGAATAATGCCACTTTGAACCATTCTCTTGCAGCCATCTTTAACTATATCATGCCATTGATTTTAACACACATTGATGATATAAACTCACTATAGGAGCCATTGTCTTCATCACTATGTTAAGTTCCATGCTTAGGAATAAATTTATCGTTGAATTCATCTCTTGCATGAAATGTTTAGTAAATTTTGGTTAGTCTAATTTATCAATTAGTTTAGGAACTTATCAATCTTCATGACTTATTCTTTTTTCATTTGTTCATTCTATTCTTTTTCAAGAATCATGTCATCTTTACGAGGAAAGAAAGTTGCCGTCCCTACTTCTAAAAAGCGAAAGGGGCTCGGTGGTTCCTCTTCCAGAGCCACAACTGAAATCAGACACCTCTTCCTTCAATTTTCGCAAAGTTCCCAAGAGGAACTCTTTCAAATTCTAAGAGCCAAACCCCTCGGAGTAGGGAGTTGCATCAATTGGGCCACGTTAGAATGGGTCGAATTGGTCGACGTAGTATGGGCCTTGTTGACGACGGACCCGTAAGACCAATTCTTCCAGATTGTTGAGCCCACATACCTCGAGGACACCCTAGAGCTCTATTCCACATTCCACCTCCAAACAGTCATGGCCTGACACGATGATCCAGGGACGATCCAATTCGCCTCGAAGGCATCGTTCGACAACTTAGTGTACCAGAATTCAGTACCGCACTGGGTTTGTATACCGAGCAGTTTATAAAGGAGGAAAACCTTTCAGAGCTTCGTTGCCACATCCACTTTTCACCGTCTAAGTGTTGGTAGGCCTTAGTCTCTGTTTCGGCCACTTACGATCCCAGCCGCTCTAAGGCAATAGCTCTCGCCCCTTGATTGAGGTACATTCATGCCTTACTCGTGCATACATTGACGGGTAGATGCAAAAGCACCGGCATCGTCAACACCCACGACGCCTAATTTTTATGGAGCATGGCACACGCACACGTGCTCGACCTCGCCTATTTCATTACCCATGCCATTCACCACCAAACCGAACAGCATCAAAGGGGTGTAATCTCGATGGGCCTGTATGTGACCCACCTAGCCCGCTACTTCGGCCTCCTCAACATAGAGGCCCAGACATCCTCCTACACCCTCATCGGCCAGATGTCCCCGCAGGGCATCCAAAGTATGCTTCACATGAAGATGATTCAGTGCCAACATGAGAGTGACCCTCCTCAGTACCAGCTAGCTCAATCCACCGAGCAGGACGACCCCGAGGACATTACTAATGATGTCCCCCCATCCCACGAGGAACCACCACCTACTCGCCACCCAGTTCATGTGCAGCTTTAGACTATGTCACTTCTGAGCAGTTCGCACAATTCTAGCAACAATGTTTTCAACGCTTTGATCATATTGATGCTACTCTATCTTAGATTTGTCAGCACCTTCGTATCGCACCGCCATCCCCACCTCACGAACCATCTGAAGGTTAGGACTCACGAGTCCTCTTATCTTCTCCTTTATTTTCATTTTTATTTTTCCTTTTTCTTTTATCGTATCTTTTTCATTATTTGAATTTTAGTATTTTAAGAACTTAGTTTATTTTATTTCAATTGCTTAATATTGACTATTTCCTAACGAGTACATTGCGCTAATCCAAATTCCCTAAAATTGATAAATGCTATTACAGTTTCAAAAGAGCTTTATAGCTCAAATCCATATCTAATGGGAAAACCCTGCCACGACTGCTGGTTCCTACACGACCACCACGACCATAGCCACCATGACCCCGATCATCATATCCTTTTGGCATGGAAATTGTGGATAAACACCCTTCCCAACAAATATTCACACCCAGCTCAAAAAATTCATCCAATATTCAGGGAGTTTCACTTCTCTCCCTATCTTATTATTTTATGCTTCTATTGCTACTAATGTTATCTTTGACATTGAGGGTAATGTACATCTTAAGTGGGGGGAATTCACTTTCATTCTTTGTATTCACTTGAACCCTTGAAAATTTTTGCCACAAACTTGTTGCATTGTTCTCAAATCCCGAATTCTCACTTTCACTCTCTACATTATTCTCAATTCCCTATTAAAATGAATTCTGATTAATTTATGATTTTTATTGATATGTTGAGAATTAAGACATCGGTACTTATGCTTTGATTGTTCAAACTTGAAGACATTAGAGAATCATGTATGATAAGTTGAAAATTTTGAGAACTTAAATTTTTCTAGGTTGTTTTCCCTAATTTTAAGTGTTATCTTGAAATTTGAAATTCGCAGGATTAACATCAAGAGCCATTATTATGGTGAGATTTTTTAGCCTTTTGAGCATACATCCTTTTGTGCTCACTTTTATTGTTGCTTTGAGTGAGTCAATACTGATCTGTTATTCTAGAACTTGCTTCGATTATACATGTCGAGACCACATCATTGATTTGATATACCGAAATGATAAAGGCACTTAAGATTTAAGCCACTTACTCCATAAAAGCCTACATTCATAAATTAACCCTTAGTGAACCCCATTGAGCCTAACAAACCATTCGTTGACTTACTTTCAATATTAACTTATAACCCATTTTTGTTGAATTCCCTTCAATTATTTTGATCTTTATTTTTTTCGAGATTTAAGTTAAAGAATTATCTAGCGTTGTTCTCCTTTTCAGTTGTAAAGCCTATAAATATTCAATTTGTTCTCTATATATTTAAAAAAATGTGTATATTTCAGTTGTAATTCAATATTCTGCATATTTCCATGTAATTTTTGAGCTCTTATTCTTAAACAATGTCATCCAAAAGACTTTATTCTAGAAATATCTTTCAGTGATAGAGATTTTTCTAGTTAGATGATATTTCAATTCAATCTTGATTCTAACCATCTTTTTCAACTTGGAACCACACCCCTAACCAAGGCCACATTACAACCCTTAAAAGACCTTTTGATCGATGTGTCATGTCAATACATAGTGGTGGAGATTTGATTTTCCTGCAAGCTTATGGTAATAACTTTTCAGGTTGACTAATAAGTGCTTAATTTTTGAACCTTAAACACTTCGAGTGGGTAGAGTGAAGCTTTAATGAGGATGTCAAATCTTGTTGATTTTGAATTCGAGGTAATTACCTAGAAGAAGAGAGGAAACCTATGTTTTTGTGATAAAATTCTCAACTTAGAATGTTTGTGACTTTAATTTTCTTTTACTTGAATTCTCAATGTATGATTACTTGTGGGTTAGTTTGAAACTTTATTGATAAGGATTATAAGTTAAGAGGAATGATTTTTAATTGTGAATTGAGATTTTGCTTGAGGACAAGCAAAGGATTAAGTGTGGGGGTATTTGATAAACCGTAAATTATACATATTATTACCTCATGCTTAGCACATTTGTTGATGAATTATTCCTTGATTTGTGGAAATTGATGCTTCTAAACCTTTAATTTCATGTTTTATACTTAGGTGAGCTTAGGGGAGTGAAAAGAACAAGAAATGGGCTGAAAACGGAGAAAATGGGCCAAAGCAAGAAATCAACACGGCTTGGAGTTCACCACATAGGCGTGTCACACGGCCGTGCCATATAAATAGGCTCGAGCACAACCTAGACTCGATTCATACAAGCAACCCACACGGCCGTGCCACTTTAACAAGCTTGAACACGGCCTACCATCGACTAACATGAGCGTGTCCCTGTCGTGAGGAAGTTCAATTTCACTCAAAAAAGGCTACTTAGGGGCTAAGAAAGACTCTCCAAACTCTATATAAAGACCCTAGTAGGCAACTACAAGGGTGTGCATTATTCCCGCCAAGGGTATAGTCTTCCCGCCAAGACGAAGAGCTAAAGGCAGGGAATTACTCGAAGGAAAGCTGATTGATTCATCTCAGAATCTAGGCTTTACATCAAGACAGAGGATCTCCCTTCATTTTTTTCAGGAGTTTTGGGTTTTCTTATGTTTTGTTATTTTATCAGCTTTGAAATGTTTCTTTTTATAATTATGAACTAAAACCCAAAATATTTAAGGGGGATGAAACCTAAGACAGATCTTGTTATTGTTATTTGAACTATATGATAAATATTTAAATTGTTCTTAATTGTGTTTTTAATTCTTGAATTGATATTTTCGGGATATTAATTTAAGTTAAATGTGCTTAGGCAGAAAAGCAAAAGTCCCAGTTTAAGAGTAGATCCAACACAATTAAGTGCAGTTGATCGCAATCCGAGACATAGGACGACGAAAATTTACCGGATTAGAGTCAAATCTAATATGGGGATCTATAGATCGAGTTAATGCAAGACTAAGGGTTTTAATTAGAAAGAGATTTCAATTAATCAATCTAGGATTAGTTGTTCTTATCCTCAACAAAGATCTAAAAAATTTAGGGATCCCTATGGATCAAGTTGAATGAAGAAATCGTCTAGTTTAGTGTTAGATAACAAGTGAAGTCTAGGTGGATTCTTTCTTAGGTATTGTCCTTATTAATCAGTTCTCCCAAAAGTAATTTAACCAATTTACTCTTTGTCGTTTCTTTAGTTAATTTAGATAGTTACGGCCAAACCCCATTATTATTCTTAGGCTAGATAATAGGGAAAAAGTCATTACTAGTACTTTTAGTTCCTTGGATTCGATATCCCGGTCTTGCCACTAGCTATACTACTACTCGATAGGTGCGCTTGCCTTTTATCGTGATAATAGTTAGTCTTTTAGGTACGATTAATTTATTACTTTATCATCATCACTCGAGATCATGATCAATCCCTTTCCAACCCACACTCCTGTGGGGAGATACTTGACCCACCCATCCTTATACACCCGGTGTGGCACCAGTTGTGGCACCACTTATCGTTGTAGCATAGATACACATATTCGGTGTTGCATCGGTTGCGGCACTACTTATCGGTGCAGCAAAGATACTTATGGCTTATAGCCCTTGGTGGATCCACAGTCGTCAAGCGACCGTGCGACCCTTATATACACTTCCTCCAAATAAAATCTCAGCCCATATGCAATATAACGATACATGAATGCAGCAGAAAACATATAGCATACATAAGTCTTACTCATAGCACATAGGGGTATTTCGGTAATTTTACAACTAAGGGTTTTTCTGTAATTTCGTAAGTCAAGGCATTCTCACTAATTTTTCCCTACAGGGGTACTTCAATAATTCTACCCTACAGGGGTATTTCAGTAATTCTACCCTATAGGGGCATTTTAGTAATTTTTTAACACTATGTGTCTAATTACGTACCTTGGCCCGTCAATAAGTCCTCATTGGCTAAAGTGAACAGATACTTTACACCAGGTTGGGTTTCAGAGAAAAGGAGGTGAGTCATTAAGACCGCTTAAGTACCAAGCTCTCCTTAGATCCAATCCTAGACATGCATATACCCATTACCACACTTTAACCCTATGACTTGTCCACAGTTACACTTAATTGCTTAATTAAGTTTTATGTTTGCTTAAGCAATTATTAGATACTAGGCCCAAAAGTCCATCACATAACCCTAACGAGTCCACATATATTCATATAGCCCATCAAGCCCAATAAATTTTATACGGCCCATCAGGCCCATATCTATTCTAAGCCATACAACCAGCTTAAACAACTCGTCACTTATTACTAATCTACCAATGTTCCTTACTTGGGCCCACGAGCCTGTCGGGCACATTTGGCCTATTCTGGCTCAGTTGGCCAAAACATGACCCAAGTCCATGAGTTCGCTCATGGGGTCTCTGATATCACATTGATTACCCTCTTACAAGTGTTCACGCACTTGCAAGACTACAGTAGCCAAACTTTTAGCTTTTCGACATTTCAGCTTTTCGACATTCTGAGATTTGTCGATCTATTGTGTGTGTCCAGTGTGTGTACACCCTTGAGAACAAAACGCTCTATGATCCCCTTTGCCACGAATCTACAAATAATATCACTCTTCGATTAATTATATGCTTAACAAATATCCTTACCGAAAACCAAAATCTTACCATTTGCCCTACCTTGAGTGAAAAGTCCTAATAGCCCTTCCTTAATCACTGACCGCGATTATTTCCTAGATCTGCATCAACCTTAACCATCAAAGACTGAATAACAGGTGACTCGCATCCAACATGAGTCACCCTTTCATTACTTATGACCATTCGGCTAACCCCTAAGTTGGAGTGAAGATTACTTACCCAAAACCCGAAACACAAGGAATGATTAAGCAGAGATCTGGAGAATAGAGATTCAGTACTAACCCTTACAAAATCAATTATGAGAGTGAGAGAGATGAGAAGTCGGTTCTTAGCAAAATCGATTACAAGAGTAAAGTCCTTACCAAGAATCAGTCGACCAAAGTTGAAGAAAATAGTGGCGGCACAGAAGGGATTCGGCAAAAGTGTATTCGGCTTTAAAGTCTGGTATGGTGAAAAGGGATATTCGGCACAAGATGAGAAGAGAAAGAAGAAGAAGAATTCAACTAGTGCCAATGAAGAACCAAAGGAGAATTCAGAACAGAAGGAGGATGAAAAGGTCGACACAAAAGAAGAAAAAGAAGGTTTCAGCTTCTGAGTACTTGAGAGAACAAATAAATCTAGAAAGAAACGAATTAACCTATTACCTAGTTGCACGAAAGCAAATCGAAACCAAAAGAGAAAATGCTGAAAAAATGTCAAAAGAATTCAGCATTTCACTACTATAGCCGAAATTGCCTACCACACTTATCTATTCGGCTCCATTACTATCCACACATCTCATCTCCGAAGTTTTCTCCACAATAAGCTCTTAAATCCCTTCCTTGAATTTCTCTTCTAATCATTTCCCTCAGAGTTCAACTCCAACGCCACTACTAGCTGTCATAGTGTAAAAATTAAATCCCCAAATATTACCATGCTAGCGCTCGAACCTAGGATCCCCTTGCCAACTAATGACGCCACCTCTCTGCTCCCTAAGTGACGCCACTTAGCCACTACACCACAACCTCTCTTGTGTCCTATTTCTTCTCCATTTATCTAAAAGCCATGAAACTCGTAATCAGGGTTCTTTTAACATTTGACTAGAATTTCTCTATCACGAAGCTTGAACTCCGAACTTAGCAAATGGCCCTTTAATACTATAAAGACACTTAAGTAAAATATCAAACACACCATACACATTTTAACCACATAAGAAAGTTCGGGATTTTTGGGCGTTGCAATTATATCCCCTAAAAGAAATTTCGTCCTCGAAATTACCTGATCCAAATAGTTGAGGATACTGGCATCGCATCGCCTCCTCCGGTTCCCATGTAGCCTCCTCAGCATTGTGGTTACACCAAAGCACCTTGACTAAAGGAATAATTTTTCTTCTCAGCACCTTAACATCTCGATCAATAATCTGCACGGGCTCTTCCTCGAAAGTCAAGTCCAGTCTAACCTCGATCTCCTCGACCGGCATCACATGCGAAGGATCTAAACGATAACTCCTTAGCATGGAAACATGAAACACATCGTGGATCTGACTCAATTTAGGAGGTAATTCCAGCTGATAAGCAACTGGCCCAATTCGCTTCAGAACACGATAGGGCCTAATGAACCTAGGGCTTAGCTTTCCCTTCTGTCCAAACCTTAACACCTTCTTCCAGGGAGAGACCTTAAGAAAAACTACGTCCCCCACTACATACTCAATCTCTCGACGCTTAAGGTCGACATACGATTTCTGCTTGTCCAAGGCATCCTTCAATACTCGTAATGCCCATAACGAGTTCTGAAAGCTGTCTTATAAACATCGGCCTACTTAACCCTTAGTTGGTGACACCCTGAAATCAAATCAATCTTTGAGAAAATCGAGGCTCCCCTAAATTGATCGAAAAGATCATCGATTCTTGGTAGGGATATTTTTTCTTAATGGTTAGCTTGTTTAACTACCGGTAGTCGATGTACATTCACATAGACCCATCCTTCTTCTTTACGAATAATACCGATGCTCCCCACGGAGACACACTTGGTCGGATAAATCCTCGGTCTAATAATTCCTGAATCTGTGCCTTAAGTTCTACCAACTCCTTCGGTGCCATTCGATAAGGGGCGATGGACACCAGAGCCGTACCAGGTAACAAGTCGATTCCAAATTCCACTTCTCTGCTGGGCGGTAACCCAGGCAACTCATCGGGAAAAACATCAGGGAACTCCTTAACTGTTCTCAAATCCTTTACAGTAAGACTCCTAGCCTCTGTATCACTTACATAAGCCAAATAGGCTTCACAACCCTTTTGTACCAATTTCCCAGCTCTTAGTGCTGAAATTACAGTCGATAAATAATTTCGGCATTCACCAATTACCACCACTTCCTCATCCTCCGCAGTTCTTAACACCACTCCCTTTACAGCACAATCTAGAGTTGCTCGGTGCTTTACTAGCCAATCCATACCCAGGATTAAATCAAACTCGCCAAAAGGAAGTTCCATCAAATCCGCTAAAAAGGTAACCCCTTGAACTACTAAGGGTACATCCCTAGACAACTTATTCACTCCTACCAACAGTCCTAATGGACTTAACACAGTAATCTCATTTGCAGTAATTTCAAACATATAACCCAAAGGTTCAGTCATATTGCATGCGACATACGAATGCGTCGATCCAATATCAATTAATGTAGTGTAAGGTAGCTCATGAATAAAGAACATACCCGTTATCATGTCTGCGGCATCCCCATCTTATCGGTGACGAGCAGTACAGACTAAAGGTAGCTGCCTTGCCTCAGCACGACCTGTACCTCTGCCTGGTGCTCCACGACCACGTCCATTACCATTGTTGCCCCTGAGCTATCCCTAGCCCCTTGGCGACTGTTGACCACCCCTCAGTGGCTGAACATTACCTCTGCCCACAGCTTGACCCAGATCTAGCCTTTTAGGACAATCCCTAACCTTATGCTCCTTATATCCACAGGCTAGACAAGCTCCTGTCCTCCTCCAACACTCACCCAAATGACCCTTCCCACACGAATCACAAATTCGCACCCCTAGATTAGCAACAGGGGGTCCCGCTCGAACCAACCCATTTACCCTGGCCCTAGTCTTAGGCCTCTATCCAGCACCAGAAGGCTCGGCATCCCTCTTATAGCCGCCCTTCTCTTTTTCCCGATTCAAGCGCTCAGTGCGCTTTACCTCCTCTGCTATCTTTGCCTTCTCCACTAGAGCCACAAAATCTCGCTCCCTCTGTGGGGCTATCAATACCCCAAGACCATCCATGGGACTGTCCTCAAATCTTACGCAACACTCATAGTCTGTTGCCACCATCACTCTTGCATATCGACTAAGGCATAGAAACTCTGCCTCATATTCAGCCACAAACTTATCTCCTTATAATAAATTCAAGAACTCATTCCTTCGCGCGTCCATATAGCTTGCACCCATGTACTTTCCCTGAAACACGAATTTGAAGAAATCCCAAGTGATTCGCTCTGGTTGGCTGCCCTCTTTCACTGTTAGCCACCACTAATAGGCTTCCTCACTAAGCAGCAATACTGCCCTTTTTAACTTTTGCTCGAGTAAGCAGTCCAAATCATCCGTTATCCTTTCAATAGCGTCCAACTAGTATTCAACCACGTTGGGAGCCACACCAGCAATACCCTTAAAGACCTCAGCCCCACTAGATCGAAGTCGCTCCGAAATTGACCCATGACTTCCAACCCCATTATTGGGCCCAGCGACCCTTTCCAAAATCCACAGCATTACTTGCGACAATGCATCATCCCCAACGGTTCGATCATACGGTCCACTCTTAGCCATGGGTGAGGCTGGAGCCTCTCCTACTTCAACATTGGGTATATGGCCCGATGCTAGTGACCTAGTTCTAATGCTTCCATGGCCTTTGCTGTGGCCTCTTACACCTTTCCTAGCGCTCATCGTCGATCCAAGTATTATCTAAATTAGAAATTTTATGAAATTTTAGTTGCTTCTAGTAATTAAGCTGATGTTTTATGAAGATAGTAAGTAAGGAGTTGTTTTCGCAGTCATGAATCCTCTATAGTTTTAGTTTTTCTAAAGTCTCAGTCTTCCTCTAACTAAAGAGTCTCAGTAGTTTTCTATCTAAAATGATCCAGTAGTTTTTCTTTAGCAATATAAGAACAATTCAATGTTAAGGGAACTTACCTGGTTCGACGTTGGAGACTCGGTGTGCCACCTAATAATAATTTCAAAATATTTGATCTACTCAAAAATAGTTTTTGAATCCAAATAATAAGGCCCAATTTATAGCCCGAGCTTTGCAACCAGGCTTTGATACACTATATGTAACACCCCAAATCCGGCCCAAATATTATGGCCGAACTTGGCATGTCACATTGAAGTGTTTTTCAAAAACCTTGTTTTCATTGAAACCTTTCTTAAAAATAAAATCTTGAGTGAAAACTCTACTTATGATTGTACGCTTTCAAATCGAGGTGTAAAAGCTATTTCCTTAAGGTATGTCATTAATCATTTTGTAAAATCCCCTTTAAATAGTGGAAACTTCTTTATTTCAAAAACATATGATCCATGAAAAAACAAACATTTTTAAAATAAACCACGTTCTACCTCTAAAACATGAATCGTAATGCCAATCAACTTGATTTTAAATACTATATACAGGATAGGCCTTATTACAACCCAAATTAAAATAGTTTAAAATTCTGGAAATTGTATTAAACTAAGTCTAAAACATCTTGCGAGTTGGCCACCTCCGAGTCCCTCCATTCATCGAACCGCCTATTGAGATCACCTGAAAAAAATAAAAGAGTGGGTGAGTTTTTGAAAACTCAGTGTGTACAATCCCCCGTCAAACAACAGCATGCATCAAACAAATCAGTTTAGACCTAAGTCCAATTCAAAATCAGTGGCATTTGGGCCTTAACCCACATCAGCCTCGGTAGGGCGCGAGCCCATAATAAGTTCCACATATCACATTTACCTGGTCCAAAACCCTTTTTAATTTCAGATCAGCGTACATGTATGCAATGCTTATAAACCCTGTAACACCCCAGACCCGGCCCAGACGTTATAGCCGAATCGGGCGATGTCACATTGAAGGGATTATTTCCGAAACGACTAGGTTTAATTAAAATTATGTTAAGTAGAAATTTTGCTTGGTTAAAAGCTTACGTTTATGATTTAGAAACCCAAATGCTTGTAACTTGTTATATTATGATGAAAGTCCATGTTTTAAGAAAACGTCCAAATGTTTATGTTATTTAGATAGCATGTTTAACTTTAGAAATTCATTTAAGTTTGAGAACTCAGTAGTTGTAAACAATAATAAAATTGAAATGTAAAGTCAAATCGGAGACACAAGGCCTTACTACATCCCAATAAAAAATAAAGTAATTAAAATAAAGTAATTTGAAACTATTAAAAACTTCTAAGTACCTTGCAGTGTGGCCACCTCCGAGTCCTCTCCCACGTTAAGCCGTCTACTGAGGGTCACCTGAAACATTAAATAAAAAGGGTGTGAGTTGTGAAACTCAGTGTGTACGACCCTTGGCAATCAAATCAACATGCATTTTATCACATTGGGCCTAAGCCTTATCAATGTTGATGGTCTTAGGCCTTAGCCCACAATGACCTCATATCACATCAGTATTACATGAATGCAATGCTCCCATCCCAAATCCAACACTGCACTCCATTTCCCTTCCAACCTTACACTCCTACGGGGATATAAATATCAACCCATCCATCCCTGCACTCTAAAGGTAGCACTAACAGCGGCACTACTCAATCATTACAGCGAAGCTGCGAAACATATAATGGGTTTAAAGCCACCGGTGGATCCACGGTCGTCAAGCGACTATATGATCCTCACATATCTTCCTCCGTACCATCAAACCCACCCAAGTGCAACATACATCTCATGAATGCAACATACACCTTATGAATGCAACATACACATTTCCACACATTAATCACCTAAGGGTATTTTAGTCATTTCACTATCCAAGGGTATTTTCGTAAATCTACCCTACAGGGGCATTTTTGTAATTCTACCTTACAGGGGCATTTTCGTAATTCTACCTTACGGGGGTATTTTCGTAATTCTACCCTATAGGGGCATTTTTGTAATTCTACCCTACAGGGGCATTTTTGTAATTTCATAACATTTTGGGTTTTAGTTATGAACTTTGGCCCATCAACAAGTCCTCGTAGCTAAAGTGAACAGACACTGTGCACCAGGTAGGATTCTAGAGAAGAGGAAGTGGGTTACTAGCACAGCTTAAGTACCAAGCTCTCCCTAAATCCAATCCTAGACATGCATATGCCCATTGCCACACTCTAACCTTACGACTTGTCCATGGACAGGTTAGATTAATTAATTAAGTTTTATGCTGTTTAAGAATTCCTCAGAGCTAGGCCTAGAGTCCATTAAAACTAGCAAGTCTACATGCTTCCCTAAAATCACATATGGCCCATTAAACCCAATTATAACTATATGGCCCATTAGGCCAAATCACAAATATATGGCCTATCAGGCCCGATCACATTCAAACATACAACCATCCATACCAATTTATCATTTACCATCTTATACCAACTTTTGTCAATTTGGGCCCACGAACTCGGCAGGCCCATTTAGCCCCGTTTGGCCTGGTTGGCCAAACAGTGGCCCGAGACATGAGATCGCTCCCTTGGTCCCAGTAGTCGTCTCAGTGCCTCTACACGAATGTTCAAACGCTCGTGTAGTTACCGACACCAACCTTTTGGTTTTTCGGCTTTTTGACATTCTGGCTTTTTGGGATTTCGGCTTTTGCCGATTTGTCGTGTGTGAAGTGTATGTACACACCTGGTAAATGAGACGCACTACACTATCCTCAGCCTTGAACCTACAACCAATACCAACCACTAATCAATCACACACTTAACCACCATTTTCACCAAAAACCGAAGCCTTATCATGACCTTACTGTGTGCCACCGGTCCTATTAGGCATTCTTTAGCTACTACTCACAAATATCCCCTAGATCTGCATCAACATATATACCATCAAAAATCAAGTGACTTATATTCCACATGAGTCACCTTTATAAGCCACACTTACATTCAGCCACTTACTAATCCAAAATTGAGACGAGTACACTTACCACTTGCTAGCGATCTTTACCACACTTGCGATCTTTGAACCCTACCCTTGTTAATACAGGGTTAACGACAACAAAGAGTTAGATAACCCTCTGGCTTTTACCAAAATGCACTAAAGAAGGTTTGACTAAGTACTTACCGAAACTAGCCTTTGATCCTGCGGCCTAGATAGCTACTAAGTGAGATCCAGCTTTTAAATCTTGATTAAGGGTTGTAGATAATAGAAATAGATTTGCAATGGAGGAAATCAGAAAGAAATCGGCAATTAGATGTAGCTATTCAGCTCTAAGAGATTAAGAATGGTATTTGGCTTTTTAGAGAAAGAAGAACACAACACTAATGGAAATTTCAGCAAAAAGAATGGTAGGTTATTCGGCAATGAAAGAAATAGAATAAGAGGGAGGTGTTATTTGATCCAATTTGAGAAGAGAGGGGGAAAGAAAATATTTGGCCAAAAATATGCGCCAAAATAAAGAAATATTGTAGAAGCCGAGAGGTTGGGTTCAGCCTTAGAGGGTTTGAAAAAGAAACAAGAAGAGATAAATAGAAAGGGAGATATAACAATCGCGGATGGAGGCTAGAAGACTAAAACTCGAATGATCAAAATTTAGTTATAAAAAAAACAAAACTTGAGAAAACTGAAGACTAAAGAGAAAGTTCACCAAACATTTTCTCACCAAAGTGGCTGTATATATATATATATATATATATATTCCACTTCCCAATTTCCAATTTGGCACCAATTCTTAACCAAGCTAAATTCCTTCATTTTCTTAAATTTTATCTCCATCGTATCACACCAATCCTTATCTCAAAACCTTGATTTAGGCAATCCACCAAATTTGATTTGCATTCAAATTCCTTCCTGCCAAATAGCAGCTGCGTCAGACCCTTAGTGTTTCGGCCCAACACCAGTTCCTCCTTGTGTGTAACAAAATAATTCTTCCCATTTGCGCATATGACCCCTCGAACTACAGACCTCACTGCCGTCTGCACCTTATCTCAAGCTACTAGCCATTGCAACGTAACTCTTCTTATACCATAATACGGTCACAATTAATTATAACACCTATCTGCAGAAGTCACGATTACTTAAAAATAAAAATCCAAAATTTCGCCTGTCCAGGGGTTCGAACTTGCGCCCCTTCAGTACTCTTGGGAAGCTATTGCCACTGCAGCCCAGGTGCTCTTGTGCCATGTTCCATCTCCAATTATTTTTAAGGCCTATTAACCTGCAACCTAATTTTTCAGAAAAACAAGACAACTTGTGCAAGCGAGGTCTCGAACCCAGGCTCCTTCCACGCTCCTAGCGCCTTTGCTACCTGGCCAGGCACGCTACTTATGTCATTTTTTCCCCAAGCTTTATTAATAAGCCTTCCAGTCGCCTTCTAGGTTTGTTTTAAAAAAAACCAACACTTTGTGCACGCTGGGACTCGAACCCCATCTTCAGTTCCTGCTCCCTAACGCCTCTAGCCACTGGGCCAGGGGCTTTCTTTCAGTCCAATTTTAACCTAATTTATTTATAAGGTCAACTGCCAAAGTCTCCCTAAGGAAGCAAAAATTAAATTTTTTTGCTAGAGCCCTAGATCGAGGCCAGGACTTTTCCCACACTACCAACCCTTCCTAATTTACTTAAATATTAAATTAAACGTGAAATTTTAAAATTTTCACACGCATCTAAATTATTTAAGCCACCTCCTAACCAATCCCAAACTCAAGGCCCAATACTTTTAGGCCCAAAATTTAGGGTGTTACAAACACTATCCAGCCTATACACCCCCTTCCAACCCACACTCCTATGGGGAGATACTCAACCCACCCATCCTTATACACCTGCTGTGGCACCAGTTGGGGCACTACTTATCGTTGCAGCATAGCTACTCATATTCGGTGTAGCACAGGTTGTGGCACTACTTATCGGTGCAGTAAAGCTACTTATGGCTTATAGCCCTTAGTGGATCCATAGTCGTCAAGCGACCGTGCGACCCTTATATACACTTTCTCCAAACAAAATCCCGGCCCATATGCAATATAACGATACATGAATGCAACAGAAAACATATAGCATACATAAGTCTTACTCATAACACATAGGGGTATTTCGATAATTTTGCAACTAAGGGTTTTTTTGTAATTTCATAAGTCAAGGCATTCTCACTAATTTTGCCCTACAGGGGTACTTCAATAATTCTACCCTATAGGGGTATTTTCGTAATTCTACCCTATAGGGGTAATTTAGTAATTTCTTAACACTATGTGTCTAATTACGTACCTTGGCCCGTCAACAAGTCCTCATTGGGTAAAGTGAACAGATACCATGCACCAGGTAGGATTCTAAAGAAGAGGAGGTGGGTCATTAAGACCGCTTAAGTACCAAGCTCTCCTTAGATCCAATCCCAGACAAGCATATACCCATTACCAAACTTTAACCCTATGACATGTCCATAGTTACACATAATTCATTAATTAAGTTTTATGTTTGCTTAAGCAATTATTAGATACTAGGCCTAAAAGTCCATTACATAACCCTAACGAGTCCACGTACATTCATATAGCCCATCAAGCCCAATCACATTTATACGGCCCATCAGGCCCAAATCTATTCCAAGCCATACAACCAACCTGAACAACTCGTCACTTATTACTAATCTACCAATGTTGCTTACTTGGGCCCACGAGCCCGTCGGGCACATTTGGCCCATTCTGGCTCAATTGGCCAAAACGTGACCCAAGTCCATGAGTTCGCTCATGGGGTCTTTGATATCACATCGATTACCCTGTTACGAGTGTTCGCGCACTCGCAAGACTACCATAGCCAAACTTTTAGCTTTTCGGCATTTCGCTATTTTGGTATTTCGAGATTTTTCGATCTATTGTATGTGTCCAGTGTGTGTACAGACTTGATATCAAAACGCGCTACGATCCTCTTTGCCATGAGCCTACAATCAATATTACTCTTCAATTGATCATATGCTTAACAAATATCCTTACCAAAAACCAAAATCTTACTATTTGCCTTACCTTGAGCGACAAGTCCTAATAGCCCTTCCTTAATCACAAACCGCGATTATTTCCTAGATTTGCACCAACCATAACCATTAAAGACTGAATAACAGGTGACTCGCATCCAACATGAGTCACCCTGTCATTACTTATGGCCGTTCAGCCAACCCCTAAACTGGAGTAAAGATTACTTACCCAAAACCTAAAATGTAAGGAATGATTAAGCAGAGATCTGGAGAATAGAGACTCGATACAAACCCCTACAAAATTGATTATGAGAGTGAGGGAGATGAGAATTCAGTTCTTAGCAAAACCGATTGAAAGAGTAAAGTCCTTATTAAGAATCAGTCAGCCAAAGTTGAAGAAAATAATGGTGGCACAGAAGGGATTCGGCTAAAGATGAGAAGAGAAAGAAGAATAATAATTTGATTAGTGCCAATAAAGAACCAAAGGAGAATTTGGAACAAAGGGAGGATGAAATGGTCGACACAAAAAAAAGAAAAAGAAGGCTTCAGCTTCTAAGTACTTGAGGGAACAACTAAATCATGAAAGAAAAGAAACCACCTATTACCTAGTTACACGAAAGCAAATCGAAACCAAAAGAGAAAAATGCCGAAAAAATGTCAAGAGAATTCGGCATTTCAGTACTATAGCCGAAATTGCCTACCACACTTACCTATTCGGCTCCATCACTATCCACACACTTAATCTCCTAACTTTTCTCCACGATAAGCTCCTAAATCTATAACACCCCAAACCCAGCCCAGGCGTTATGGCCAGATCTGGTGTGTCACATGAACAGTTAATTACACCTTGTTCTTCGTTTCGTAAATTTAGGTTGATTTAGCAAAACCATTTTATGTTTTGAGAAAAAGAAGGTTATTTAATTTACAAAAACCTATCCACTATCAGTTTGAAGTTCACTTTTTAAGAAATCTCGTTAGTGAGTCGTTGTTGTTAAGTTATCCATTTGCAACGTAGGGAATGTTTTGAAAATGTTTGTTAATATGAAATAAAAATCCGCGTAGCCTTAGTCTATCAATTTTTAACAAGTAATAGTTTCAATAAATAAGTAAAACTGACCTAAAAATAAAATAATTATCGAGTGCCCTTATTACAGTTTAGAAAACCAAAACTATTGAATACCAAAATAAGTAATTTAAGAAATAATAATAATAAAACCAGAAAGCAGTCCACGTGGACACTTCATATCCCTCCAGCTCCAAGTCATCTAAGGTTGGGGTTCACCTACATGGATGAAAAGGAAAGAGGGTGAGTTTGTGAAAACTCAGTGTGTAAGCTCACCCTACCAGAGTCCAGATCAATTCAAGCTCAAACTGGGTCGAAGCCCTATTCAGGTACAGTGATAACTGGGCCTTAGCCCTATTTAGAAAACAGTGTTTACTGGGCCTTAGCCCTATTCAGAAAACAGTGTGGCCTTAAGCCCATTACACTAACAGTTCAGTATATTATGCATGAATGCAAAGCCCATGCCCAATCCAGCCCTACACACCACTCGTACCAGCCCTACACACCATGTGGGGAATAACTCAACCCACCTAGCCCTACACACCACAGTCACAGCTTAGCTGCTTAATCAGATAATGTGGCTAAGCCACTAAAACAGTAATACGAGGCAGAGCCTCTAACAGTATACGTGGCATTGCCACTTAGCACTTCCTCCATCAAGACCCAATCCCATGTAATAGAGTATATTATGACATGGCATACAGAAACAAATATAATTTAGCGTGCAAATCAGTCAACTTTAACCCTAAGGGTAAAATGGCCTTTTAGCACCTAGGGGTAAAATAGTAATTTCCACCCTTAAGAGGTATTTCAGTAAATTAACTAGCTTTTAGGGTTTCATGCTCATTACATTATACTAGTAGACCTATTTTCGTCCAAGTAACATGTTTAGTCCGTTTCGTTATTATAAAGTCATTAAGCCCTAAAACCCCTAATTGGCTCAACGGAGTCTACTAGCTACTACGGCCCACTAAGCCCAAATTTTACACCTGTTTCAGCAAATTTAACAGTCAAAGCACCAAAATAAACTTCCCGCCTGTTTTCACCCATATGGTCCCGTAAGCCCATTGGGCCAAAATTCGGCCCTTCGAGGCCCAAAACCACCAACGTGCACGAAACTATGTACATAACAGTCTTACTATTAGCGATTACCATCTTTATCATTTTAACCAACCCATGAGCGCTCACATGCTTGCAAGCCCTCAAAATGCCAAAATTTTGACATTTCGACTTTTCGGCTTTTGCTGATCTAGCCTACTAGATGGTGTCAATTACATACCTGTTTTGCGATATGCTCAGAAGTCCTTTGCATGAATATGCTACAATCGTTTCAATCACACTGTTAACTAAAATCCAATGAAATCAACGAAATTGACAACCTACCATATTCGGCCAACCCCATCCAAAGCCACTAATCACTTACCTTTGTCGATTCTACAACTAGATCTAGATCTAGATTGCCTAACGGTTCTAGCCTCCAATGCTCCTCGTTAGATCGCCTCTATTCCACACTAGAACACAAAAGAACTGAAAGACAAGACTAACATAAACTTAGTCAAAGTTGATACCCACCTTGAAGAGTTAGGGGTTTTCGGCTTTTCTTGAATCACAAGTTTAAGAAAGAAGGGATTTGAGTACTTACCAACCTTTGTTTTGCCAAAGAAGAGTCCCCCAAACACCAGGCTAATCCAAATCTATTGTAGATCTAATCAAAATGCGAGGAGAAGATAGATCTAAGTGATTCGACTTTTGGAACCCTCTAGAGTGTATGTCAGTTTCAGTTTTGAGAGAAAATGTAGAAGGAGAAGAAGAGTTTATAGAAGAAGAGGAGATGATTGGAAGAGAGAGATGAGAGGTTTTAAGGTTCGGCTCTTGAAAGATTAGCAATAAGAAAAAGAAGTTCGGCCAAAGGAGAAATTGGCAACTATGGATTCGGGTTTCGGCTTTTGAAAGAAATCGGCTGACAAAGCTTGAGAAAAGGGGTTAATTTAATCGGTGGTGTAAAGAAGATGAAAAAGAGAATGGAGAAAGAAAATGAGAGTACTTGGTTCGGATTTAGAAGAAAAGAGATGAAAGGGTTTGGTTTTGGGGTAAATCGGCAGAAGGAGAGCCAACCTTTTCGGGATTTCGGCTTTTTAGAATACTAAGAAGAGAAGAAAGGAAACAAAGAATAACCACACCAGAAACTTACCTAATCGACACTAAGCTTGCCCAAACAAATCCCGAAAAGAACCATAGAAAGGGTATTCCACATACCAATACAACACTTGTCGAAAATACAAGTTCCAAAACCCACTAGCCGAAATTGCTCCTCCAAGACCCCCACAATCGGCCAACTCTTGTTCCCTTTCAAAAATCCTAGATTTTTTCCCCTTATCACTCCCTAATCCAATCCCCTAAACACTACAAACTCCTCCCCTTTAGAGTTTCACTTGGTGTCCACCACATGCCTTTCACATGCATTAAAAATAAAACAACACCTTGCTTTCCACGGGATTTAAACCTTAGCTCTTTCATAGTTTCCACACGCCACCCCTTGTGTTTTAAGTGGCACCACCTTGCCACTTTAACACAAGCTTTCTTGTGTCTTAATTTACCAACATTTATTTAAAAGCCCACCTAGTAAATGCCCCTTCTCCTTTAAGTCTAAAACCCAAAAATCCTATCAGGCTTCAACTTAAACCTAGGCCTACGAAAGGCCCACTAAACACATTCAAAAACATAACTTCACACAACCAGACAAGAAAAAAATTCAAGCAAAATCTCAAAAATCTCGAAAATTAGGGCGGTACAACTCTACCCCCTTAAAGAAATTTTGGCCTCGAATTTTACCTTGTCCAAACAGGTGAGGGTATTGTTGACGAATCGCCTCTTCTGGTTCCCACATAGCTTCTTCTCGACCATGATTGTGCCAAAGCACTTTCACCAAAGGAACAGGCTTCTTTCTTAATACATTAATATCACAGTCCAAAATTTGCACAGGTTCTTCTTCGAAAGTCAAGTTAGTTTGCACCTCAATCTCTTCTACTGGTATGACATGAGAATGATCAGATCGATACCACCTTAGCATAGAGACATGAAAGACGTCGTGGATCCTATTCAGCTCCGAAGGTAGTTCCAACTGGTATGCTATCAGGCCCACCCATTTAAGAACTCAATAAGGCCCAATAAATCGCAGACTCAACTTGCCGTTCTTACCAAACCTTAATATCTTCTTCCAAGGTGAGACCTTTAAGAAAACCATATCTCCTACTGAATACTAAATTTCCTTACGCTTTAAGTCAGCATAAGAGTTGATGCTCAGCTTTCACTTGCTGGCATGTCAGACACTTACCCACGAATTCTGTTACTTCATGCTTAAGTCCAGGCCACCAATACAACTCTCGTAAATCTCGATACAACTTATTCCCTCCAGGATGCATGGCACAAGGTCCACCATGAGCCTCCCTCAGAATTGACTGCCTCAAGTCAGAGTTCTTCAGAATACAAATCCTTCCTCGAAAGCACAAAACTCTTTCACTGTTCAAACCAAAATCAGAAGTCTCATCATTCCCAAATTATTGAAATTGAGGAACTAGTGACTCATCCTCTAACTACTTTCCCTTAATCTGTTCTATCCAGGTTGGTCTCACTTGTAATTCTGCTAACAAGCTACCATTGTCATATAGACTCAAACGAGCAAACATTGCTCTCAACTTAGTTACAGCTCTTTGACTCAGTGCATCAGCCACCACATTCGCTTTGCCTGGGTGATACTCAATAGAACAGTCGTAATCCTTAAGCAACTCTATCCATCTTCGTTGCCAAAGGTTCAACTCCTTCAGAGCCAACAAATACTTGAGACTCTTATGGTCTGTGTATAAAATACACTTTTCTCTATACAAGTAGTGCCTCCAAATCTTTAATGCAAAAAGAACCACTGCCAACTCCAGATCATTCTTAGGGTAGTTCGCTTCATGAGGCTTAAGCTGTCGCGATGCATAAGCGACCACCTTACCCTCTTACATCAGTACACAGCCCAAACCAACATGCGATGCATCACTGTACACAATGAAATCCTTCCCAGACTTCGGCTGAATCAAAACTGGTGCCTTAGTAAGCACTTTCTTCAACCTCTCGAAAGCCTCTTGCTGTTTCTCAGTCCATACAAATGGTGCTCCTTTCCTCAAAAGTTTTGTTAACGGCGCAGCAATCAAAGAGAACCCTTCACAAACCTTCTATAGTATCTTGCCAAACCTAGAAAACTCTAAATTTTCGATACAGATCTCAGCAGCTTTCATTCCAGAACCGCCTCAATTTTTCAAGGATCCACCCTAATCCCCTCAGCAGAAACAACGTGACCTAAAAACGTCACCTCTCAAAACCAAAATTCACACTCGCTGAATTTCGCATACAATTGCTTCTCCCTCAACACTTGCAGAACAATATGGAAATGCTTATCATGCTTCTCCTTAGTTTCTGAATACACCAAAATATCGTGAAGACAACCACGAATCGATCCAAGTAAGGTTGGAATACCCGATTCATCAGATCCATGAAAGTCGCAGGTGCATTCCTCAATCCAAACGGCATTACCAGAAACTCGTAATGACCATACTGAGTTCTGAATGTTATCTTATGAATATCCACCTCTTTGACCCTTAACTGATGATAACTAGATTGAAGATTGCTCTTAGAAAATACCGAAGCTCCTCTTAACTGGTCAAACAAGTGTCGATCCTTAGCACAGGGTACTTGTTCTTAATCGTCAGTTTGTTCAACTGACGGTAATCAATGCACATACGCATCATCCCATCCTTCTTCTTCACGAACAGTACTGGTACTCCCCATGGAGACACACTTGGCCTAATAAAACCTCTTTCCAACAGCTCTTGGATTTGTGCCTTCAACTCCACTAACTCCTTTGGTGCCATCCTGTAAGGTGCGATGGACACTGGAGCCATTCCAGGTAACAAGTCAATTCCAAATTCGACTACACGATTCAGAGGTAACCTAGGAAGCTCATCAGGAAAGACATCTTAAAATTCCTTGACAGTTCTAACCTTTCCTACGGTTAAACCCTCAGTATCAAACTACCTCATATATGCCAAATATGTTTCGTAACCCTTACGAATCAGCTTCTCAGCTCTCAAAGCTGAGACAACATTGCTCAAGTAATCTCTACGCTCCCCTATAACCATCACCTCCTCATCCTCCGTAGTCTTTAACACCATCCGTTTAGCAGCATAATCCAGAGTCGTCTTATGCTTATCGCGCCAGTCTATTCCCAAGATGAGATTAAACTCTCCAAATGGTAGCTCCATTAAATCCGTAGAGAAGATCCTACATTGAGTCTCTAAAGGCACATCTCTAAAGAGTTTGTCTACCCTAACCGAGTGACCTAGTGGACTTATCACAGTTACCCCACTCATAGTTTCCTCATAGTGCGCACCCAACGCCCCAGATACATCACATGCAACATATGAATGGGTAAAACCAATATCTATCAAGGCAGTGTATGGCATGCTAGAAATAAAAAACATACTGATTATGACGTCAGGTGCGTCACCCTCCTCCCGGCAACGAGTAGCATACACCAACGCTGGCTGACGAGCCTCAGCATTTCTAGCACCCCCTGCCTGGTGCTCCACGTCCATGACCATTTCCATTGCCGCTCCTACCTTGACCATGGCCTCTCAGCAGTTATGGTCCACCTTGCACTGGCTGAGCAACCCTCTGTTCAGCAACTTGCGTCTGAGCCGGCCTTTGAGGATAGTCCTTGACTCTATGCTCCTTGGATCCACACCAGAAACATGCCTTAGTACACTTCCAACTCTCTCCCAGATGCACTCTACCATAATCCCCACAAGCCTACAGTCTAACTACATTTACCGAAATTGCTCGAACTGGTTCGTCTGCTCTAGCCCTTTTGACATTCTTGTCCGTAGCACCCGAGGGTCCAAAATCCCTCCTAAATTGATTTCAGTCCTTCTCACGGTTCTGTCGCTTCGTGCATTTCACCACTTCAGCTATCCTAGCCGTTTCCACCGGAGCTATAAAGTCACGCTCCCTCTGCAGAGCTATCAGCACCCTTAGTTCATCTCTAAGACCATCCTCGAACCGTACGCTACATTCATATTCTGTAGCGACTATCCCACTAGCGTATCAGCTTAACCTTAAGAACTCAGCCTCGTACTCCACAACAGACTTATTACCCTAGGTTAGGTTCAAAAATTCCTTCCTTCGAGCGTCCACATAGCTCGCCCCGACGTACTTCCCTTTGAAGGTCGTCTTCAACAGCTCCCAAGTTACCCGGTCAGCTGGGACACTATCCCTCACAGTGATCCACCACTGATAGGCCTCATCTCGCAGCAGAGATACTGCTCCCTTCAGTTTCTACTCTACTGAGCAATCCAAGTTGTCCATGATTCGCTCCGTGGCCTCCAACCAGTAATCGGCCACATTTGGGGCTACTCCAGACACGCCCCTGAAAATCTTCGCTCCATTAGCTCGGAGTCGCTCAGAAATAGATCCTCGATTCACAGTCCTTGAACTCGCTCCAGCGACCCTTTCCAGAGCCTATAGCTTTGCCTGGGACAAAGCATCATCCCCTGCAGCCCGATCATACGACCCAGTCTTAGTTGTCGGTGGCGCTCGTGCCTCCCCGACTGGCACATGTCCCGAAGATGAAGAGCCAGCTTGTGCACTACCTCGGCCATGTACACGGCCTCCCCCATGAGCTGCTCTCGTACTCACATCGTATTATCTAATTACGAATTGTATGGATTAGTTCAGTATTTCGGTATTTATTACAGATGTCTTATGTATGGATAGTATTTTAGAGTTTTGTTTTCGCAAAATCGTAGCCTAGCTACAGTTTCAATCTTCTAGGATTTTCAGTTTTTCCTACTATCTTAATCTCTACAGTTTTAGTGTTGCCCTAACTACAGAATCTTAGTAGGGTCTCAGTACTATCTACAGTATTATGACAGTACTACAGTAAAGTATAGTAGAGCAAAAGATACTTACAGACTTGGTGCCGGAGATTCGGTGTGCCACTCTTCAAAAACCAGATTTTTGAAAACCAAATTTTAGTAAGAATAAACTTTGTTTTTAAAGTAGAACCTTAAGCTTTTAGTAAATTACATATGTCTTGAAGAAAATTAATTGAAAAAGGGTTTTCTTGAGAAATTTCCCAAAACCGATTTGCAAAATACCTTTTTGGGCCTGAATTTAAATTTTAAGAAAATTTTTTAGACCTGACCCATAGCTGAGTTGTTCCAACCGGGCTCTGATCCTACTAAATGTAATACCCCAAACCCAACCCAGATGTTATGGCCAGACCTGGTGTGTCACATGGACAGTTAATTACACCTTGTTCTTCGTTTTTGTAAATTTAGGTTGATTTAGCAAAACCATTTTATGTTTTGAGAAAAAGAAGGTTATTTAATTTACAAAAACCTATCCACTATCAGTTTGAAGTTCACTTTTTAAGAAATCTCGTTAGTGAGTCGTTGTTGTTAAGTTATCCATTTGCCACGTAGGGAATGTTTTGAAAATGTTTGTTAATTTGAAATAAAAATCAGCACAGCCTTAGTCTATCAATTTTTAACAAGTAATAGTTTAAATAAATAAGTAAAACCGAACTGAAAATAAAATAATTATCGAGCGACCTTATTACAAATTAAAAACCCAAAACTACTCAATACTAAAATAAGTAATTTAAGAAATAATAATAAAACTAGAAAGCAGTCCACGTGGCCACTCGAATCCCTCCAGCTCCAAGTCCTCTAAGGTTGGGGTTCATCTGCATGGATGAAAAGGAAAGAGGGTGAGTTTGTGAAAACTCAGTGTGTAAGCTCACCCTACCAGATTCCAAATCAGTTCAAGCTCAAACTGGGTCGAAGCCCTATTCAGGTACAGTGATAACTGGGCTTTAGCCCTATTTAGAAAACAGTGTTTACTGGGCCTTAGCCCTATTCAGAATATAGTGTGGCCTTAGGTCCATTACACTAACAGTTCAATATATTATGCATGAATGCAAAGCCCATGCCCAATCCAGCCCTACACACCACCCGTACCAGCTCTACGCACCATGTGGGGAATAACTCAACCCACCTAGCCCTACACACCACAGTCACAGCTTAGGTGCTTAATCAGATAACGTGGCTAAGCCACTAAAATAGTAATACGAGGCAAAGCCTCTAACAGTATACGTGGCATTGCCACTTAGCACTTCCTCCATCAAAACCCAATCCCATGCAACAGAGTATATTACGACATGGCATACAGAGAACGGATATAATTTAGCATGCAAATCAGTCAACTTTAACCCTAGGGGTAAAATGGTCTTTTAACAGCTAGGGGTAAAACAAAAATTTCCACCCTTAAGGGGTATTTCAGTAAATTAACTAGTTTTTAGGGTTTCATGCTCATTACAGCATACTAGCAAACCTATTTTCGTCCAAGTAACATGTTTAGTTCGTTTCGTTATTACAAAGTTATCGAGCCCTAAAACCCCAAATGGGCCTAATGGAGTTTACTAGCTACTACGACCCATTGAGCCCAAATTTTACACCCGTTTTAGCAGATTTAATAGTCAAAGCACCAGAATAAACTTACCCCCGTAAGCCCATTGGGCCCAAATTCAGCCCTCCGAGGCCTAAAACTACCAACGTACATGAAACCGCACACACAACAGTCTTACCATTAGCGATTACCATCTTTATCGTTTTAATTGACCCACGAGCGCTCGCACGCTCGCAAGCCCTCGAAATGCTAAAATTTCGGCATTTTAGTTTTTCAGCTTTTGCCGATCTAGCCTACTAGAGGGTATCAATTGCACACCTATTTTGTGATATACTCAGAAGTCCCTTGTGTGAATAACCTACAATCGTTTAAATCACACTATTAACTAAAATCCAATGAAATCAACAAAATTGGCAACCTACCATATTTGACCAACCCCACCAAAGCCACTAATCACTTACCTTTGTCGATTCTACAACTAGATCTAGATCTAGATCTAGATTGCCCAATGGTTCTAGCCTCCAATGCTCCTCGTTGATCGCCTCTATTCCATACTAGAACACAAAAGAACCGAAAGAAAAGACTAACATAAATCTTAGTGAAAGTCGACAGCCACCATAAAGAGTTAGGGGTTTTTAGCTTTTCTTGAATCACAAGTTTACGAAAGAAGGGATTCGAGTACTTACCAACGCTTTGTTTTGCCAAAGAAGAGTCCCCCAAACACCAGCCTAATCCAGATCTATTGTAGATCTAATCAAAACGCGAGGAGAAGATAGATCTAAGTGATTCGACTTTTGGAACCCTCTAGAGTGTATGTCAGTTTCGGTTTTGAGAGAAAAGGTAGAAGGAGAAGAAGATTTTACGGAAGAAAAGGAGATGACCGGCAGAAAGAGATGAGAGGCTTCGGCTCTTGAAAGATTAGCAATGAGAAGAAGAAGTTTGGCCAAAGGAGAAATCGATAACTATGGATTCAAGTTTCGGGTTTTGAAAGAAATCGGCTGACAAAGCTTGAGAAAAGGGGTTACTTTAATTGGTGGTGTAAAGAAGATGAAGAAGAGAGTGGACAAAGAAAAGGAGAGTACTTGGTTTGGCTTTAGAAAAAAAAGAGATGAAAGGGTTTGGTTTTGGGGTAAATCGGCAGAAGGAGAGCCAACCCTTTCGGGATTTCGGGTTTTTAGAATACTAAGAAGAGAAGAAATGAAACAAAGAATGACCACACCAGAACCTTACCTAATCGGCACTAAGCTTGCCCAAACAAATTTCAAAAAGAACCATAGAAAGGGTACTCCGCATACCAATACAACACTTGCCGGAAATGCAAGTTCCAAAACCCACTAGCTGAAATTGCTCCTCCAAGACCCTCACAATCGGCCAACTCTTGTTCCCTTTCAAAAATCCTAGATTTTCTCCCCTTATCACTCCCTAATCCAATCCCCTGAACACTTCAAACTCCTCCCCTTTAGAGTTTCACTTGGTGTAACACCTTTAACCCGTATCCGTGGCCGGATTAGGGTTACGAAGCATTATCGATCAAAACATAGTTCAAAACAGATAGCGTTTTACAATTCATGCACCCTGTAATATATATTCTCCTATATAATTTTTTTCCCGAAAATAAAATAACAACCAATCTTTTATTCATGCAATTCAAATTCCTATATTTAAATCACATATCCAATCACACAATCATGATTTATCAAACTTTCCCTTTTACGAACTATGTTTCAATATTTAACCATTTCAATACCGTTTGCCTTATATATTCATATGTTCATATAAGTCAAACTCATATATATATATATATATATATAAGTGAATAGCTAAATTACGTACCAAAGCATGCATGATTAATCACATTGTATACACAAACCAAACCACAAATTTCAAATTATCTTTCACGTTAAATATGCATTAATATACACAACATTAATTTAACTACAACATGGTCAAGCATACTTCTAATTCCATATAAATAATTATGCGTATAGTTACCAAATTACATATCATTCCAATATGTATCGTTACATTCATACATGAAATATATGCCATTATGCCTATTTATTTAATGAATATTCTGCATAACATTTCCATAACCCAACATGTGCGCATGCTATAAACCAAACAGCCCATTACTCTCCACTTATTGACTAAACATATATGTAACCTTAGTATTATTCCCATAAGGCCGAAGGTACTTTAATGCTACTTATTTAATGCACATTTTAACCTATCAATATGAACCATTATATAAATACAAAAT
Source organism: Gossypium stocksii (assembly GCA_020496765.1). Classification (NCBI taxonomy): domain Eukaryota; kingdom Viridiplantae; phylum Streptophyta; class Magnoliopsida; order Malvales; family Malvaceae; genus Gossypium; species Gossypium stocksii. The sequence goes on from CM035629.1 coordinate 86,522,901, forward strand.
GCAAACCATAGTACACCCCAATCACATACTAATTAATATGCCAAAAATTACACATACTTACCAGTTTCATTCAGTTTCATTCCTTGACAAATTAACAACCAAAAATAACCATATAAATAATACAAGTTCTTGCCATTAAATCATAAGCTAAATATGTCATTTCATGATCAAGTCATGTTTGTTCTCACATTATGCGTTGCACCATTTATTTTATACACAAGATCAACCTGCTTTTTATATATTCTGCTAACAAAAATTTACCTAAAACACTTTCCTTGATTATCATTTAACAACTGAACCTATACAACTAAATTCACATCCAATACATACTTATTATATCAATTCATACCAATCCACACTATTAAATCATATATTTCACTTTACATTTTCGAAATATATATCCATCCACTAATTTATAGTATATAACTCACTTCAAAAATAAGTTTACATCATGGTTGAATATATCATACTCTTCCATACCCTTTAACCGAATCATATAGTAAAATTTCACCAACATATATACTATGTTTTAAAACTTAATAATATGAATTATTTTATAAGTTATTCATGACAAAACCAATCAAGACACATAGTCAAGATACTATTCATATAAATCATGATCCATACTTACCAAATAGACTTATATCATAACCAAATCATCAAAACCAAACACATCAAACATATTAGCCAAGAACTTAAATAACCAAACTTAAACATAATAATTAAGCCATTTTCACATGGCTTTAATACATAATCCAATATCAAACATACTGTCTAGCCTATACATGCCACATAACCAAGTCTCAAAACATTATTTACCGAAACAAATACTGGATAGTGTGATGGGGCCTCCCACAACTTCCAACTGGACCAAGTTTTCGACAATCTACGAAAATAGGAAAAATACATAAAGAAAGCTTTGAAAGCTTAGTAAGCCATAAGCCAATAAATCATTTCAATAATATTTATAAATTAATATCACTAAGTTGAATTTAACTAGTCTCATCACATATAAATTTATTACACTCGTAAATTCATATACCACATTAAATAACTTCTCTTATTTTATATATAAATATATATATATAACCCATATTTTCAATTTCGAATAACATCTGTTAACTCAATCATATAACTCAAGTTTGCACATAATCATTACATGACTAACCAAAACATGTCATGGTTCACTAACCACTTCATATATCTCTTATCCATTTGGCTAAATTTCAAGTTCATATATATATAGCACATATTCACATTTTATTTACTTAAAAATTACATATCTTCATTACACATATACTACTTCCCACCTCTCCAAACTGTGTTTATCATTTTATAATTCTCATACTCAAATCATAGGACCATAATTCATATAACGAACATACATAACACATCATTCATTTGTATAAATTCATATTGTTTGATGTCATATATTTCATATTTCGTCTTATAATTCATTTAATCATAGTTTACTCACTATTACCCACATCTCATTTTCACATAGATCATAATCATACTCACTTTCACTATTCAATTTCACAAACATTGTAACATACCTGAATCAGATGCGCATAAATATACTCATGTATTTCTCGAAATGCCTGTTGAACCGTTCGACATCAATAAGGATACTCGAATAACTCAAAAAGCTCGTACAATGCCAACGTCCCAGACGTGGTCTTACATGTAATCACATATCAATGCCATATCTGTATAATGTTTGCTAAGCATAAAGCTTATAATAATTCACCGGCATAAAGCCTGCTAGGCACAAGCCTGTATCTCACACCGGCACAAGGCGTGCTAGGCTCAAAGCCTGATTTCATACACCGGCATAAAGCCTGCTAGGTACAAAGCCCGATTTATCTCACCAGCACAAGGCTTGCTAGGCTTTAAGCCCGAATATCACTGTTACAAAGTCATCTTATACAATATTCATATATAGAAAATTCTAACTATTCCATAAGGTTCATACGGACTTTTAAATATCATAACTAAGTCGAATTAGTCTCAAATACACTATTTCCATGCATACTCATATTCGGCTATCTCAAATATTAGTCTATAAATTTCAAAACAACATATTAAACTAATTTACATTCAAAATTAACGATGTTTAATTGCTTATAGACTTACCTCAGATATCGACGAACGGTATTAATCGACTATTCAACTATTTTGGTCTTCCTTCGGTCCAAATTCGATTTTCTCTTTTCTTGATCTAAATTAATATAAATTAAACTTATTTAATCAAATATTCAATCAAATTCATTCAAAAACACATAAATAGACAAATTACACTTTTGCCCCAAACATTTTACACTTTTAGCAATTTAATCCAAAATTCACAAAACACAAAACAAACATAATTTTCCAATGCCATGCTTTGGCCGAATACTCCCCATACACATGTAAGTCCCCAAATTTCATTTATATCACAATTTAGTCCCTCAATTAAACACTGTGCAAATTTAACCCTATTTACTCAAATTCATCAAAAATTCCTATACAAAACTTGTTAATTCATCACATAGCTTTATTTAACATCATCAAACACAAAATTCACCAAGCTATCAACAATGGGCAAACTCAGAATATACATCAATGTAAAAAATTTGAGCATGGGTTGGGTAGTATTCGAAGCAACGATCTGAAAAACGTAAAAATTAACAAAAATCGAAACCAAACTCACCTTGAATCAAGACCAATAATGGCCGAATATGGCTTTCTTATTCTTTTTCTTTTCTTTAATTACTTCCAGTCACTAACAGTAAAACTGAACACTTTTTCTTTTACTTTATGTTTTCATATTATAATAACATTTTATTAATTTACAAATTTAACCTTTAAATATTAATATAAAATCTTATATTAAAAGTCCACTACCGTCCATTTAATTCCTAATGGCTTAATTGCAACATAAGTACATCATATTATAAAGACAAGTTCAATTAGGCACTCACACATTTGACCACTAAATTTTTATTTTATGCTATTAAGCCCTTTTATTTAATCGGACAATCAAATGACGAAATTAAAACACAAAAAATTACACACAAAATAATTCACTCATAATTAACACATAAATAATATTAAAATATTTTTTAACTCAGATTTGTGGTCCTGAAACCACTATTCTGAATAGGGTCTAAATCAGGTTGTTACACTTGGAGTCCACCACATGCCTTGCACATGCATTAAAAATAAAACAACACCATGCTTACCACGGGATTTGAACCTTAGCTCTTTCACAGCTTGCACACACCACCCCTTGTGTTTTAAGTGGCACCACCTTGCCACTTTAACACAAGCTTTCTTGTGTCTTAATTTACCAACATTTATTTAAAAGCCCACTTAGTAAATGCCCTTCTCCTTTAAATCCAAAACCCAAAAATCCTATCAGGCTTCAACTTAAACCTAGGCCTACTAAAGGCCCACTAAACACATTAAAAACCATAACTTAACACAACCAGACAAGAAAAACAAATTCAAGCAAAATCTCAAAAATCCCAAAAATTAGGGTGTTACAAAATCCCTTCCTTGAATTTTTCTTATGATCATTTCCTTCAGAGTTCAACTCCAACGCCACTACTAGCTGTCATAGTGTAAAAATTAAATCCCCAAATATTACAATGCTAGCGCTCGAACCTGGGATCCCCTTGCCAACTAACGATGCCACCTCCCTACTCGCTAAGTGATGCCACTTAGCCACTACACCACAACCTCTCTTGTGTCTTATTTCTTCTTCATTTATCTAAAAGCCATGACACTCACAATCAAGGTTCTTTTAACATTTAACTAGAATTTCTCCATCCCGAAGCTCGAACTTTGAACTTAACAAAAGGCCCTTTAACACTATAAAGACACTTAACTAAAATATCAAACACACCACACACATTTTAACCACATAAGAAAGTTTAGGAGTTTGGGGCGTTACACGAAGAGTATTACCATTCTCACTTTTCAATTCAATGTATTTTCCCCCACTATTCATTACCAAGAATTACATCAAATTCATCGAATGGCAAAAGCATGAGGTTAATTGGAAAGCAATGGCCCCTAATCATCAACGGGCAATTTCTACATACTTTGTCTACTAATACACACTTGCCTAGGGGATTAGATACTTTTATCACAATTTCTGCAGATTTTATGGGCATACTCATGCTAGGAACTAGTTTCATGCAAATATACGAGTGGGTAGATCCAGGGTCTATCAAAGTAATAACAGAAGTTTCATGAAGAGAAAATGTACTTGTTATAACATAGGGTGATGACACCTCTTCGTGAGAGCGAATGGCGTAAGTCTTTGCTTCTCGCAGTTTGTTCTTTTGGTGTGCCCTTACTACTCGCTCCTATTCCCAAGTTTCTTTAAGGTCTACCTCTAGAAGGAGTATTACCTGACCTTGCATTCTGATCCTTATCTTTTTTTTTGCCATCTCGGGGCACTCTCTAATGAAGTGGTCTGGAGAACCACATTTAAAATAGACCCTCTCATGAGCTTGACATTCACCGAGGTCGCATCTACTGCAATGAGGGCACTCAAGTCTATTAGGTCGAGTGTTACCCACACTCGCAATGGAGGTGGTCTAAGCTTTGGAGGCTGGGTACTGTTTACCTTTGCCTTTACTTTAAAACCTGGATGAAATAGCTCATCATGTAGAAAATTCCTTTGATTTCTTGGAGGAGGATTGGAACGACTTGCTAAATGGTCTCTTCCTCGAGTCGTGAGACTCCATCTCAGCATTTCTCTTTTCTTTGGCTAATTCCTCAGCCGTACAAGCTCTATCCACTAGAACCACAAACTCTTTTATCTCTAGGATACCGACAAACATTTTGATGTCCTCGTTTAGTCCATCTTCAAACCTCTTGCACATGATGACTTCAGTGGATACACATTCTTAAGCGTATTTATTGAGTCTCACAAACTCAGTCTCATATTCAGTCATGGTCATCCGACCCTGTTTTAACTCCAAGAATTCCTTACGTTTCTGATCGATAAACCTTAGACTCATATACTTCTTGGGGAACTCCTCTTGGAAAAATTCCCAATTAACCTTCTCCCTTGGTACAACCGATACAAGGGTGTTCCACCACTGATAGGCTGAATCTCACACACTTCATGCACTCTTTAGGGGTGCACGATAACTCATCAAATACCCTAATGATATTTTCTAGCAAAAACTCGGCTCTTTTCGGGTCATCATCCTTAGTAGCCCGAAACCTTTCTGCCCTTTGTTTCTGAATTCTATCAACTAGAGGCTTTTCTTGCCTCATTACCTTTACTATCTGTGGAGCTGCTGGGGTAGATTGAGGAAATTAAGGGGGGTGGGGCTTGGTGTTGAGTGGCGGGGTTCATTCGAACGAACTCAGTGAACCACTCATTCATCATTTGGAAGAAGGTTTCCCGAGCCTCTCCCCCTGACTTACAGTAGCTGGCCTATTCTCGGTTCCAGCTGGCATCATCCTTTTTGCGGGAGTAGGTGCATTGCTTTTTACATCATTTGTCGTATCTTATTCAGGATCCATTTGCTATAATAAAATACATTTAAAATGTCAAGAGTCGTCACACTATCATTTCTCATAAATACATACGTAGGGCATGTATAGCTAGACTCGTACATATGTTAGGTTAGTCCTAGAATTGACTAAACACTAGCTCCAATACCACTAAATGTAACACCCCTTACCCAAGTCCGATGCCGGGACAGGGTACGAAGCGTTATCTTACTGAATCATACTAAATCTTGAAATCTCGTGCTATAAAATTTCTCTTCTTTTTAAAACTTATCATTCATTCTCTTAATGACCTTATCGTGGGCTTACAAGGCCTAAATCATATATTGAGTGTGTCTTGAAACCAATCTGAGAACTTTTGGGCACTTAGAAAATTTTTACCTAAAACAGGGCCACACACCCGTATGAGATGGGACACGCCCATATGGGCAGACCGTGTGGTCTCACACGCCCATGTCCCTAGCCCGTGTCTAATTTATTTTTATTTTCAACCTACAGAGTTTTGAAACGGCTTGGGTACACGCCCATGTCTATGGCCCGTATCCCTCAGACGGCCTAGACACGCCCATGTCAATATCCCATGGAGCATTCTGACTTGAACTCTATAATCATCAAAGGTGCACACGGCCAAGGCACACGCCTGTGTGCTCAGCCTGTGTTCTATACTGACTTAACTAAATTGCATGCAGGGGACACACGGCCATTTGACACATCCTTGAGGCTAACCGTGTGTCACACATAGCCAAAGCACACGCCCGTGTGCCCAACCGTGTAGACAATAATAAGCTATTTTCCAAGCCTTATGCCACCCTGAAACACAATCAAACACAAAGCCAATTTCCATAACACGTAAAAAAGGAGAAAGCATGGAGAAGATGAGTCAATTTTTGACTTATTTTCCCTTTTTATTTCATTAATTAACCAAATGACCAAAATGCCCTTATGTCCTTTCTTTGATATTTTTCCCTTCCATAGGTTTTTTTTGTCCATCATGCTAAAAGTTGGTCTAATTGCCAAATAAAGACTTCTAATAATTTCTCTTATGCTATTTCATACTTGAACCTTCTAGAAACTCATAATTTGCATCTTTTGCAATTTAGTCCTAAAGGATAAATTAATCACTAGTTCATGAAATTTCCTTCATGAAATTTTCTCAATGTTATGCAAGTATGCTATAAACTCAAAAATAATCATGAACTATATTTTTCTACTTTGGATTTGTGGTTTCAAAACCACTATTTCGACTAGGCCCTAATTCAAGCTGTTACAATTGGTCCCTATGTGTTTAAATATGTATCTCAAGGAAGAAGACATAAACATGCTAAGGCACCACAAAGACTATGGATCCATTTATGTAAATATGGATCTCAATGAAATAAAAAATGCCATTAGATGTTAAAACACTAATGATGTAATCCACTTTAGCAACTTGCAAAGGAAAATACAGTCATAGGACATGCAAAGATGCCATAAGAATATAAAGCTTGAAGAACCATAAGAAAAAATAGTATATTCCCTAGTGTGACATCTACTTCATGAGGAAGTTGTTAAAGGATGCACAATAATATAAACTGATGAAGACTCTCAAAGCCAACAAGGCTAAGACCTTGACAAAACTAGGAATTTCTACAAGATTGGAGTTCAAAAAGGATACAAATCGTACAAAACCACTAAAATAAAACCTACATCCCCATAAAACTATTGCATATGCAAAGATCATCATTATCTTGAAGTACTGTGTTAACATAGGATGGCTTACCTATATTCACAAAGAACAAAGGCATAGGTGATGATAGATAAAACACACAAAAGATGGGCACTAGCAAAGCCATCATGCTTTCGAGAAAATCAATAGTGTTATTAAAAAAAAGCTTGTTGAAGCCAAATACTTCACTAAGAAACAAAAAGAGTTATGACCAAGACTCACATCTAAAAGATTCCAATCCTAGAACAAAGCTCTAAAATACATTTACTTTTTACACACAACGGGGATAAAAGCCAACAATGCAAAAGGCATTCTAAGACATAAATGGGGAGTGGATGTAGGAGATGATTTTAAAGGCATCCCTGAGCAAATCATGATGTATTAATCATGTCTAGTGTAGAAAGTTGAAAGCTTTGATGGTGAGACACAATAAGAGCCCTTTTTAGGTATTTAAAAGAAATGCACTTGTGGCCCCACTTGGCCTCTTAAATTCTATATGATAGTGCACCTACCATTTGAGGACACAACATAAGTAATAAACTACATGGGCTAGAGAAAAGAGAATATCTCTGTAATTAAATCTCACTTTAATTTAAAAGTTTAAATAATTTTATCATATTTAAGCTAACATAACAATCAAAGTGTGCCATGTAGGAAAGTCGTTTGGTGTACACTAAGGGCTTCTTATAGCCATCCTAAAGGATTCTAAGGAGATCTCAACTCCATACTCAGATGTGTGCCTCACCCCTACAATTTCCAAGATGAGTTCCAAGAATCCTAGAAGCCTTAAGCTCATTCCCTCATTGCATGCCTAATCCCACAATATCCCAGAGAAGCCAAAGTAGACCTAAGCTCTTTCCCCATTGTGTGTAACAACCTATTTTCAGCAAAATCAGAATAGTGGTTTTAGGACCACAAATCTGGTGAGTAAATTTTTATTTTATTATTATTTTAATGTTTGTGGAAGTATATTAAGTTTATGTTAAAAAAAATTTATGAAGTTTATGTTAAAAATTTGTTATGGAATTTTGATGTTTGCATGGTTAATTAGGTGAAAAGGACTAAATCGTAAAAAGTGAAAAAGTAGAGTTTCATTAATTAAAAGAGTCAAATGGCTATGAAACTTTAAAGTGAATGGGCATAGATGGCAATTAGACCATTTTAATAGTTAGTGGATATTTATGGCAAGGTTTTATTGAAATTGTTAAAGTTTCTAACGGTTAAAATGGTAATTAGGTACTTTAAGTTAAAACAAAAGAAAAGAAATGGTCCCATCTTTTATTTTGCCTCATGTTTGGTAGAATATTGGAAAAGAGAGACTCCATCATTGATAGATTACTTTAGTTAGGATTAAATTGGTGCATGGTATGTGATTTCAACCCCTCTTTTAATGATTTTTATGTTTTTGAGGTCGTTTTAGCTTAATATAGCTAGCCCGAGGGTCAATTTGTAAAATTTTTAAGATTGAGGGACTTTCCATGAATGTTATTGAATGAGTTTTGATGTTAAATGATAGATTATGAATCTTTGTTGAAAAATAAACAAGTTTTGTTAAGTGATTTTTGATAAATTTTGAAATTAGGGATTAATTTGTTAAAGGTATAAATTTCAGGGTTTTATTTTGAATGATGGTAAATATGAGTTATGTCAAGGTCCCTTGCATGTTTGATTAACATGGATTTGGATTAAAATGATTAGATTTTAAGTTATAAGCTTAAGGACTAAATTATGTTAAGTTAAAATGTTAAGGGCAAATTAGTAATTTTGTATAAATATGAAATATGGATTAAATTGAATACTAGAAGTATTTAATTGATTGAAATTACCTATTTAGATCATGATAAACCACGTACGAATCTAGATCGAGGAAAAGCTAAAACCTCGGATTAGTTCGACTTCGTTTTTACGCCCCCAGTCATTGAAGTAAGTACGTGTGAGTGGTTATCATTTTAGTACTATTTCAAATTGTATGGTAATATGTTATTTATCATGTAACTTGATCAATGTATAAATAAATCAATGCAATGATAGTTAACTAGTCCCGGTTGAACCTTAGGAATTCATAGGATACAAACGACATGTCATTAGGAATTTCATGTTTTGGGTGCTAGTCTTGAATGTCCTACCGATGGCTAAGGTCCTGCATTTGTTGCAGATACTCCATAGCTCATGTGAGTAGCATCATGTAGCTTACATTCTGACCCACAGCTCGTGTGAGTAGGCCCATTTTACAGCTCGTGTGAGCAATGATGTAAAGGAAAGGTTATGGTTATATGTTTAAGCACACCTCATGTAAGATTTCTTGAGTATACAATGATATTCTAGATGGTTCAGTGAGCAGGAAAAGGGATTGAAATGGTAAGTTTCCAAATGGAAATATGCATATCCTCAAGAAAAGGATGTATGAATCAAATGATGTACTTTCTTTTCAAAATGACTTATCATGTGGTTAATCCTAATGAGTTATGTAACAGCCTAGTTTAGACCCTAATCAGAACAAGTGGTTTCGGGACCACTTAACTGAGTCAAAATAATTATTTTATTATTTTATTATTTTATTATGTTTTACAGCATGATAGATTTACTGTGTGAAAATTTTGTTTAGAAATTTTACTGTTTGGTTAGCTAATTTGGTATAAAGGACTAAATCGTGTAAAGCAATATATATATGAGTTCTATTAATAGATTAGCTTACATAGCTATGGCTTTATATTTAGGAGTCCTTAAAATGAAATTTTATCTTCCTTATAATGCATGGACAGTAGTGGCCTTTAAATGCATAGTTTCCAAATAGTTTTATTAAGGTTAAATGTGTCTTTTAATAATAATGTATATGTTTAATAAAATAAACATGAAATTATGTTTTCATTTCATCATCTTCACCAATTTTGTAAAGGAAGAAAAGCCATTTTTATACCTAAGATTCAGCCAAGCTACATCTAGCAATTTAGGTACGATTTTTAATTCATTTTTAATGATTTTTATGTTTTTGAGCTCGTTGCAACTCAGTATAGCTAACCCGTACCTTGATTTCTGAAAGTGATTATGTTTTTGAAATGTACCATTGTTGATTGCTTGATTGTTTTGATGAATAATGGTGGATTATTGAATGTTGTTTAGTGATACTAAGTTTTATAAAGTGAATTTTGTCAAAAATGAGCTTTAAGGATTATTTTGTAAAAGATAGAAAATGTAGTAGTTAGAAGTGTGAATAACATGAAATTACGAGCTTATAAGGACTATAGGAGTATTCAGCCATAGTGAATTTTAGCTAAAAGTGTGTAATTTGTTATTTTGAGAATTTAGGACTAAATTGTCAAAGCATGAATTTTTAAGGGCTATTTTACAAAATGGCTAAAATACATGTCTTTGGACTAAATTGAATGTGTTGTTGAGTAATTGAGTTAAATTTGATTAATATAGATAAAGATAAACAAATCTCAAAACTTGATCGGGGAAAACGAAAGGTAGACGAGTAGATATCGAGTTTACAAGTTAAATCGAAGTAAGTTCGTATAATTAGAATCGAACTTGTATAATGCTTATAATTGTTATTTTAATGTTATGTGAATGTATAATGAACTATGGAATTAAGTTTGCCTATTAAATACATGCTGAATTTCATATTGTGTAAATGTATATATGTGAAATAATGTATTGAAATGCCTATTGGTTACATGTTCAGTTTGATTACTGAGTCCCGTTTGAACCGTAGAAAGTCGTAGGATACAAGTGACATGTCACTAGGGCTACAGGGTGGTTGAGCTCTTGCATTTGTTGCAAATTCACCACAACTCATGAGCTTACATGTTCAGCCTTCGGGCTTACTGTTTAGCCTTCGAGCTCACATGTTTAGCCTTCGGGCTTACCGTTCAGCCTTCGGGCTTACATGTTCAGCCTTCAGGCTTACCGCTATCAGCTCAGGAGAAGCATACTGTACATGGCTCGAAAGAGCATATACGATGAATTGACGGTTTACAGGTTACATTTATACACTGTGTGTATATTACCTAAGTATCCCTTGATGTTTCCAAAGGTTCAATGGGCAATTTATCGATATGAAAGTATGAAAATACATGATATCAAGATACAAAATGTACATGGTATGTATATATGTTGTGTGAACTACATGGATTACATGAACTACATGAATGATATGTTACAAGTATATGACTACATGTTATATGTTACATGGTTTACAAAGATTATGTGGTACAAGAGTATAAATGAATGCTATATGATGACTTGATAAATGGAGTATATGAGTTATATGTATGAAATGTGACATGGTTTATATGATCTTATAAATAGAAAATGGGAAGTGATATGTTATAAGTATTGAAATGTACATGAATGTTATATGCTTGGTTTCATCCTTTGTATGGATGAATATATGATTGATGTATATGACTAACATTTGGTTGAATCTTTTGAATAGGCAATATGAGCATATGTGTTGGTTATTATTGCTTAAATTGCTTATTTATATTTGGTAAGTTTGTTTCTATATTATACGGGCTTACTAAGCTTTTAAATCTTACTCTGTTTATTTTTCTCGTGTTCTATAGATTCGGAAGCTAGCTCAATTTGGACTAAGTCAGAGATTGCAATCGCACTATCTAAGAAGCTTTTCAGTACTTTTGGATCTTTGTAAATGTTGTAAATATGGCATGTATAGGCTAGTTTATAAGTTGATCTTTATGGTTATCTATGCTAATGAGTGTGGTATGATTTTGCTATATGTCCAAGCTATGTCATATGGCTTGGTTTCAAAATAGTTAAATTGATATGGAAGTTTCTTATGATATGTCTACTTATGGTGAATATGTGAATGAGGTTTTGGTATGGTTGAATGTTTGATAATTGATAAGTTGGTTAATGCTTGTGGTAAATGACCATATTTTGGTGAATGAGACAATGATCATTTTGGCATGAGGTTATTGGTGAATTGGTAAGATTATGCTATGATTGAAATAGATGAAATTGTGGCATGAATTATATTTTTTGACATGAAATGGATACTTGAAATGTAATCATCGTTTGTGTTAATGACATGACTTTGAGTTGGTTGTTGTGTAATGGTCTATTTGTTGATTGAATTGCCTGAATTGGTTGTTCAATTGGTTTATGAAATTGTTATAATTTGATGCTTGTAGGTACATGATTATTTTGGGGTGTGAAAATGGCTTGTATCAAGCCTATTTTGTGCCACACGAGCTAGACACACGGCCATGTCTTGTACCCGTGTGCGCAAGTCAGTAGCTTCACAATTTTCACACAGCCTAGACACACGGGCGTGTCTTGTGGCCATGTGCACAATTCAATATGTATGCCCTGTTTTGCCATGGCTTGGACACATGGACGTGTCTGGTGATCGTGTGAGGCACATGGCTTGGGCACACGGCCGTGTGACCCTATTTTGAAAATTTTCTTAAGTTTTCTTCTATCTTTTATATGTTTTTAATTTAGTCCCTTTGTATTATTATAGCTTTTTATGTATGATTGAAGCAAGAATTGATTTTGAATGCCTGGAAATGTTTTGAATTATGTTGATAATATACTGTTCTGATCTGTGTTGCAAGTCTGGTAATGCCCCTTACCTGTTCTGACGATGGTTACGGGATAGGGGTGTTACATTTTATGTATAAATGCACTAACTTGTGTATTGATGATGATGTTTAGGCTTATGCCAAGCTTGTAGTTTGGGTTACATTATGTTTTACTTATTATTATGTAATGAAATGGTAAGTTGTCTTTCTTTTTCTATGAACTTACTAAGCATTATGTGCTTACGTAGTTTCTTTCCTATGTTTAATAGATTCCCAGAAGCTCGATCAGTTTTGGAAGCATGTCAGGGACCTATCACACTATCGAGCATAAATATCGGTAGTTTTTTAATGTTTTGGCCAAGATTATAATGGCATGTATAGGTTGAAATGTAATGGCATTTTGTTGAAAGATCTAGTTGATGAATTGGTTTGTATAAGTTGTGTTGTTAATCTTGTTGGTACCATTTGATGCCTTGATGAATTGTGTCATTGCGGCTATTTTATGTTATGGCATGTTTTGGAAAGTATTGAACTAGATATTGATGTTTGAAATTAGGTAAATTTGACATGTTTAGGTAAGTTTTGATGATTTCTTTTGATATGCCTTTGAATGACATATTGGTTAGTTAAAATAGGACTTTGTTGGAATGGTAAATATATGCTTTTTTAGGTATGGTTTGGTGCTTTGTAAATGTGCACAAGTTGTTCAAATGGTTATGTATGAAATTGATTTTTGTAATGGCTTGTTTTAGGTGAAATTTAAAGTCCACACGGCTTAAGACACGAGTGTGTGACTCAGTTGTGTGTGACACATGGCTTGGCAACATGGCCCTATTTCTCCTGCAGGTTCCTTTGCATGCAAGTCAGTGAGTTACATGCCCTAGCACACGGCCTGGCACACGGGCTTATGACACAATTTCAAGAGTTACATGGCTTGTCACACGGGCGTGTATCTATTAACACAAGTCGGAATAGTGGTTTTGGGACCACAAATTTGAAGAGGGAAAAATTAATTTTTATTATATTTTTATGGTCTACAGTTTTATGGAATTCTTCTATGAAAATTTCGAACGAAAATTTTGACGTTTGGGCACTCAATTTAGTCAAAAAGACTAAATTGTAAAAAGTGCAAAAGTTGAGTTCTATATATTAGAGGTGCCCAATTGCTATGAGCTTTTAAATTGGTAGTCCTTACATAGAAATTAGACTATTGGTGAATTTATTAGACAAAAATGGACATGAAATGGGTGAAATAGAATATTTTTAAGTTAGGGGTATTTTGGTCATTTAGTGATTAAATGAATTACAAATAAAATTAAAAGCCATTTTTTCCTCATCTTCTACCCCATGGCTGAAACTTTCATAGAGAAGACATAGCTAGGGGTTTTGAAGCTTCCGAGCTCGATTGTAAGTCCGTTCTAGCCCTTTTTTTAATGATTTTTATGTTTTTGAAATCCTCGTAACAAGATCTATCTATTTCTATGACTAATTTGAGATATGGTTAAAGTCTAGGGTTTTGACCCATGTTGAATATGTATGTATTTTTTTGTTTAAGGGTAGAAAATGCATGTTTATGGTTAGAGAAATGACTTTTACTAAGTGATTTTTGGTGAAAATGCCTAAAAGCACTAGTTTGTAACAAGTTGTAAAATGTGTGTAGGTGTGTGAATAAATGCAAATTGTGGACTCCTATAGTTATGAAAATGGTTTGGCTAGGCCTAAAATGCAAAGAAATTTAATAAAATTTTTCTTTACGAGCCTAGGGGCAAAAATGTAAATATGACAAAGTTTAGGGGTAAAAATGTAATGTTTGCTGACGTGAATTTGGGTTAATTTGAGTTAATTTGAGTTGTATATTGAAAAATGAGTTAAATGTGTTGTTCTAGATTGAGAAAAATGAGATTCAGACTTAGAATGGGAGAAAATCAATGAAAATATCGAATACGTCCGTTTGTCATTTTTGGGTCGAGGTAAGTTTGTATGTAAATAGTATATCATTTTTATTTATTTTATAATATTTTTTCATATTATATGAGATGTGGTCGGATATTGAATGACTATTTGATGTAAATAATGAATTGAGATAACTATAGATGAAATTGACAAAGTGAGAATAAGTGAGAAATTTCCCGGTTAAACTTTCGAAATAGAAAAGGATACAAAGGACGTCATGAGAACTCATGTGTAGTACTATGAGTAGGCTACTATGAGTATAAGATAGTTATTGTCACATGTGTAGTACTAAGTGCAGGCTATTATGTGTACCGGATAGCTTTGGTCAAGTGTGTAGTACTATGTACAGGTGACTACATGTGTCGGATGATATTGGTCACATGTGTAGTACTAAGTGTAGGCTACTATGTGTACGAATAGCATTGGACATAAGGGTGGTGTTATGTATGGAACCACTGTGTATCTGTTAATATTCCGATGAGTTCAACGGAAAAATAACTAAGTGAAAATGAATGTGGTCATATGATGGTTAAGTGCAAGTTTTGTATATGTATATCCATGAGCAATGTGCTCGATATGAGATCAAAATGTGGTAAGGTTGCAAAGGAGTAAGTGAAGTGGTAAATTCTTGTATCATGCATGCAAGTTTAATTTTGTTATTGAATGTTGAGAATATTGTTATGTTGTTTCATGAAAGAGTGAAATTTGTAATAAAATAGTTTTGGATAGTAGCAGTTTTGTGACTTTGAAAAATCACAAAAAATGGCACAAATTTAATTAGAGGTTGAATAAGATATGAAATTAAAGCTTATTGAGTCTATTTTCAAATAAAAGAAACAGAGTAAGTAGAAGAATTTAATATTATGATATATTTGAGTTTTAGTGAGATAGGGTCAGAATGAATTTGGTATCCCCTGTTCTGACTTGGGAAAATCATTACAATTTGTAAAAAGATAATTATGGGTTATAGTTTATTTGCTTAAAATCCTTAACGAGTTTATTTTCAAAAGAAACAAATAGGGATATCATTAGAATCCCGTAAATGGAGATAATTAATTTTTAGTGAAGAGGGGTTGGAATTGTCAGACAGTGAAACAGTGGTGATTTTAATGAATAAACTATACAAATTGCAAGACCAAAAATTTTGAAAATTTTATGGTAAGAAGATATATGAGTCTAGTTTCAGATAAAATTAGCAGATATAAATTTGGAGTTCCATGGGTCCAGATATAATAAATTCAGTGAATGTGACTCGAGTAAATAGCTTGAGATGAACATGAGTAAAAAGTGGAACTGTGTGCAATTATGATTATAATATTTTGAGGGCATGTTGTGAAGATTTACAAAAGCATGTTAATAAATTGCTTATTATTTGCGTACTTACTAAGGTATAATTCTTTCTCCTTTCCTTTCATATTTCCTATAGTGTCATAGATGCTAGCTTGAGTTGGAGGTCGCCAGAGACTCAATCACACTATCAAGCTATTGGTTGATATAAAAAGGTTTTCAAGTATTTATAAGTCTATGGCATGTATAGGGACTTGGTTAATTGTTTATATGTTCTTATGAGTTGGCCTAAAATATTGGCCTATGCTATTTGAAGGCCTTTGTTGTATAAGGCCATTTAATGTAGCTATTATTGCTTTTGTTATAAGTTAAAATGATGCAATTTGCATGCTTGCATATATGTGTGGACGAATTACTGCATGATGTTGATGTGATAAATGTGGCGTAAGAATGGTTATGTAAGAAGTATGTTTTGGACTTCGTAGACCCATTTAAGGGACTTTAAGGTGAAATATGAATAGTTTTAATTTAAATGACAGTTTATGACTCGATTTAATACATGTGCATGTGTTTGTATTTTGGTAATGCCTTGTACCCTGTTCCGGCGCTGAACACGGGTAAGGGGTGTTACATTATCTTTCTTTATATAAATCGTATAATTAAGAGGTGTTTTAAGATGTTTATTATTTGCATATAAACTTACTATGCTCTATAGCTTACTCATTTCCTTTCCCATATCTTATAAGATGGTACGTTAGCTCGGGTTGGAGATCGCCGGAGATACTACCACACTATCAAGCTATCATGTTGGGTAAATGAACGTAAACCTTTAAGTCTATCGCATCTATAGGGACTTAGTAATTTGTGTATGTGTTATTATGATATAGCCAAGTCTATTGCCTTGTAATGATTAAGGATTTGATTTGGTATATATTGGCTAATTGGGTTGTAAACCAATTTATAGGAGTATGCATGACTTGATGCCTTGATATTGAGTGAATGCCCTGTTTAGGCCTTGTTTGTGGATGTTTGATTGCCAATTAATGCCATGTTAAATGCTATTGAGATGTATAAGTGTATGAAGGAAGTTGAGAGTGGTAAAAGGCTTGGAAAATAGCCTTAAAGTTGTCCACACGGGTAGACACACAGGTGTGTGTCTGGGTCATATGTGACACACGATTAGCTCCACGGGCGTGTTAATAGGCCGTGTGTCCCCTACACCCTAATTATGAGAAATAGAACGCTCTATAGGGAGCACACGAGAAGATACACGATCGTGTGAAGGACACGGCCTTAGGATATGGGCATGTGCCCAAGCCATGTGAAGTCTGCACTTTAAATGTGAAAATTAAATTCGCCACACGGCTTAGCACACGGTCTTGTCTTTGTGACCCTAAATGGTTGATGACATCACAAGCAGAGAGTTACATGGGTTGAGGATACGGACATGTCCTAAACCACACGGGCGTGTGACTCTCCAAAATATGAAATTTTTCTAAGTGTTGTAAAAGTTTGAAAGTTCTCGATTTACTCTCTAACCACCTCCAATGTATGTTTAGGGCTTCATAGGCCCGTAATAGGGATGTTATGAATATAGATGAAAATTTTTAAACTCGATGTAAATTTTATGACTCAGTTTTGTGTGTTCATACGTGTTTAAGACTGGTAATGCCTCGTACCCTATTATGGTGATGGATACGGGTAAGGGGTGTTACATTTAGTGGTTTAGAGCTATGGTTTAGTTGATTCTCAGACTAACATAGCATGTGTGAGAGTCTAGCTGTACATGCCGTATAACCTGTGATAGTATGATATCTCCCAATCCTGACGAGATTGTTCTTTTACGACAGAGAAGACTTCCAACCGAGCTATGTTCAATAATACTGAAGATGATATTGAGATGATTGAAATGTGCTTAAGATGTGTTGAAATGTAGAAAGGTATGAATAAAAGTTTATGACATGCATGTGTTAATATAAGGAATGAGATAACCATAAATTGAGAAATATGGAAACGTGGAATGAAATGAAAGTTTGTATCGTGATAAGCTCATCATGTATGGTAGTATTTATATGATGTTATGTGCCCAGCCTACTTGATTAAGTGAACATGATAAGAAAACTCACTCAAAATTTACGGAATGTGTGTATGTACACTAGTTGATGACACAAGATCAGTATGTCTATATAGTTAAATCTCATGTTCAATTGTTAAATTAGAGGATATATAATGTTTTGTTTTATGTCTTTGTTATTGAACCATGAGTATTATAATAAGTATGTAAATTTGCTTAGAGTGAATTATGTGATTATGATGATAATACGTTGATGATGAATGCAAAGTACGTGTGTATTTGTAAGAGTCGAGTTAGAGGCTTTATGACCTCACCCCCTTACCAATGTGATATTCATAACAAAATTTCATGAGAGTTATATTGAATAAGTCCATAAGTGCAAAACTAAAGAGTTCAGTGTTGAAAGAATTAGTAATGTATATAGAGATGAGAATAGTTTAGAAAGTGGAAACAGCTTTGAGAAGAATATCAAAATGTTTTAAAGATTATACAGATTATGCAATGTCACATATAAAGAAGAAGTTAGTCTCAACTAATCGACTCAATTAGGTATGAAGTCCAAAGATATGTTTGCTAAAATTTCTATTAAACTGGTTTTCATTAGTGAATGGAATAATGTGAAGTTCATGATGGCAGAATTAGTCAGAGAAATGATAATCAAGTGGTAGAGATGTCTGTGTGTGACGGTTACAGTTGAAATGAATATGATGATCTTTTCTAGGTATCCTATGTATTCTTTATCCTTAGAGATATGTGTGTGGTTGTTCAATTTCTGATGGAGTTCTTATGTTGTGAGAATGCTAACTAACTATGATATTAGATGAAAGCACTATTGGTCTGGTTGGTTAATGATCAACATATCTTATCTGGCTCTCTAGGGATTTATTCTAATATGTTTGGAATAAAGGTTGATGATAAAAATTTTATATGAGAGCGTTCTTCTATTTCTACTGATTTTGGGTCTGTTTTATATATTCAAAAAATATATTATCTCTATTACAATAGAATTCCAGAGCCGGTAAGCATTATTTTCTTTTGGTTTTCTTTGAGGAATCATTAAATCTCTATTATTTCTCGTGGATTTTGTTCTCGGACTTCCAGTGTGATATCGTATTTTTGATTTCTTTATCTCGAGTTTTCTCATTATTCTTATTTTGTGAGTTATCAACCATGGTTTATCTTTAAAGTGTGTTATTTGGTTTGTGATAACTATGTCTATTGTGAGTGTATTTCTAGTTCGACCCTAGAAACGTGGTAATTCTAGTATCTAAATTTCTATAATTTTTGCCAAAGGAATTTACATCGACAAAGATATAAATAGTGGAAGCTTAAGCTCAAATTATGTGATGATTTCTTTCCTCAGGTAAATTCAATTAACATTAGTGAATTCAACCAGGATATTTGTTTTCTTGAGCTAATGTGGTTGTGAAGATCTTTGACTAGCGTGTTAAGGAGATTATAAAATATTGTTTGTTTGAGTTATTATTCGATAGTTGAGATCAACTCAATTGTTTTATCTGAGTGAGCTGATTGTTGAAAGGTAATTCAAGTTAAATGCATTTAAGTTTAACATCAGGTGAGAAAACAAAGTTTTGTACATTCATGGGTGAATATACGGACAATTTGAAGGAATAATCTATATCCTAGAAAGTATGATACGAAGATATACTTCGTAGATTTGTTTTAATCGAATGATGTGTTATGAGTTAAAGCTAACCCGATTGATAAAGTTATCATAATTATGAAAGTTTGCAAAGTTCGTTGTATGTTGGCCAAATTGAAAACAGTTGAAGGTGCGATTAACTGAAGTATTGGTCCTGATTTCTATTTGAATTGAGTAAAGAATTCGCGATTTTCATTAGTGCGTTATTGAACGGATTGGAATGTGATTTGATCATAAGAATGTAAAGTGTAGTTTGTGTTTTCAGATGGTTAAAATCTCATTAAAAGAATTGTTCAACGAGTGATTTAGAGATGGTTACTATTATGTTTGTATCGAGAATTTGATGACATTATTTGTTCAACAAAGATTATCATATGTTTCTTGATCTCAAGAGTTTAATATATCTAATGGCACAGGAAGATCTGAGTTTAAGACAGTGTCGATGACTTAGAGTTATTGAAAGATTGTGAATAATTATTGATTAATCTTTGAGAAAGTAGATATAGTTACAGAGGATGAATGGAAAAATCTTTGTTTATTTTTTGGGTAGGTTACATTATTGACCTTATTTGATGATGGTTCGATTTAAGCCAAATAAAAAGCTAAAGTGATGTTTTCTTTACAAGCTTGAGAAACTCAGAGATTAGTTAATGAGTGGTAAACTAAATGAGTACAGTGAGGATCGACTTTTGATTCTAAATTTCAAGTTGGACCTCATTCATATTATTATTATTATTCTGAGCCAGAATTTGTGTATCGAAGAATCCGGGGCTTATGCAAAAAGTTTTATACGAAGTTCACAATAGTGGCTTGTCTATTCGTCCGGAGAATAATAAAATGTGAAGTCATATGAAGTTGATGTTCTGGTGATTGCGTATGTACATGCCAATTGTGAGTTTGTGTTCAAATGTTGAATTGTCAACAAGTAAAAGCTAAATTTCAAGAGTATTCAGGATTATTATAGTTAGTGATGAATCTAGAATGAAAATGAGATGGAAACATTATAGATTTCGTATCCGAATTATCTTTATCTCCGAAAAGGAAGAGGTTATCGGATTGTGATTGATCGTTCGTGTACAGATTTCTTGTTTAACAAACCAGCCGAGTAAGATGTTTCGAGGATTATTCGATTATACGAAGTGCCAGTCTCTATTATTTCGTATTGAGATCTGAGGATTATATCCCAATCGTAAAAAAAAAAAAAGCTACAGGAAACTATGAGTACGAAGTTGCATCTTGGCACAGTAAATTGTTCAATATATCAATGATAAGTCTAAGGGAGTGGATCAGATTTTGACGATGTACTTCGGCACTATATGCTAAAGTTCAAAGGTTACTGGGAAGAGATATACGAGGTTAAATCAACTGGTGTCTGAGAAGTTAGTGAAAGTGTTTCATGAGAATTGAAAACAACTTATTCTAGTAAGATTTTCAGGGACGAAAATCCCTAAAGGGGGCAGAGTTGTAATAGCCCAATTTTGGGCCTAGTCGAAACAATGATTTCGGGACCACAAATCCGACGATGAAAAATTTATTTTTATTAAATTTTTATGGTCTACGATTTCACAAAATGATTTTAAAAAAATTTCGTTCTAAAATTTTGACGTTTGGGCAGTCAATTTGGTCAAAAGGACTAAATTGTAAAAAGTGAAAAAGTTGAGTTCTATATGCTAGAGGTGCCCAATTGTTATGATTTTTTAAATTGGAGGTCCTTAGATGGTAATTGGACCACCGATTAAATTTTTGGAAAAAAATGGACATGAAATAGGTGAAATAGAATATTTTTAAGTTAGGGGCATTTTGGTCATTTAGTAAATAAAATGAATTAAAAACAAAATTAAAAACCAAATTTTGTCCAACTTCAACTCCACGGCCGAATATAGCAAGGGGAAACCATGGCTAGGGTTTTTCAAGCTTCCAAGCTCGATTGTAAGTCCATTCGAGCCCCATTTTTAATTATTTTTACAGTTTTGAAATCCTCGTAATAAGATTTATTTATTTCTACCACTAATTTGAGATATGGTTAAACTTTAAGGTTTTTAACCATGAGAAATATGTGTGTATTTTTGTGTTTGACGGTAGAAAATGCAAGTTTATGGTTAGGCAAACAACTTTTACTAAGTGCTCATCGGTGAAAATGCCTAAAAGAACTAATTTGTAAAAGTTGTAAAATATGTAGTAAAAATGTGTTTTAATGGAAATTGTGGGCTTTTATAGTTATGAAAATGGTTCGGCTAGGCTTGTATATTAAAGAAATTGAATAAATTTCATTTTACGAGCGTAGAGGCAAAAGTGTAATATGTGAGTTTAGGGGCAAAAACATAATTTTGCCATAATATGATTTTTGGGTTAGATTGAATAATGTGACTAATAAGTGAGCTAAATGTGATATTATAGATCAAGTGAACGAGGTTCAGAGCTAGAACGAGAGAAAAACGAGTAGTTGACAGTTAAGTCCCTTTTCGTCATTTTTATATCGAGGTAAGTTTGTTTGTAAATAATGCATCATTAATTTATGTTTATATGTTAGATATTGTATGAATTTTGTAAATGATATAACGAGTGTGTAATGCTTCAAATTTGGGCCTAGACGAAATGGGCCTCGAGCATGGGAACAATTGTATGCCTACTTTAGTGAGTTAGTATCTTGGGAAGTGTTGGCAAAGTTGTGGGTTCAAACCCTAGCTTCTATAAAATTTTTATTTTCTTCTCTTAAAGGAAACTTGATGATAGTGTATAGGCTTTAAGTATAATAGTTGCGCAAATATGACACAAAGAGCCTGTTAGTAAAGTTGGTAAGTGACGTGTGGGTATGTATTGTAGTCTGGGGTTCGATTGTTGGCATAATCATATGAGGAGTATTTATTTTGCAACATGGGATGGCTAGTATTTGAGGTGGGTTCAAACTCTAAGAGTAAGGGGAAAGAGGGAGTGATATTAGGAGCAAATCAAGGAAGAGATAAAGGAGGATTTTTAAGAGGCGATTGGGGAGAAAAACTAGGAGTTTGAAAAGTGTGGGGTTGTTGTCTCGTATAGGTATTTGGAGTATATGGATTCGGCTATGTGGGGTTTTCCTCTCTTAGTGTCTGAGTTTTGGGGTCATTCTTTATTCTGAGGCCGAAATCAGTCTTTTTTTTATTTTGGGGTATTTTCAGTTGAGTCGTTTTTGCTCTCTTCTCGATTGTTTTCAGTTTTAGTTTTCATTGTTATTGAAACCCCTAGTTGTCAAGTGCTGAAACTTTGTGTTGTTCTTCCTAAGTCTCTCTCTTCTTTCTTTTGTTTTAATCTCTGCCGAATTGCTTATTAGTTGGTTCTCCCTTCTGCTTTTTCTTTGCTTTGGCCAAATAGTGTTAATGCCCTACTTTGTTTTCTTTCAATTTCCTAGCCGATTGTTCCTCCCCCATTCTTTTTTTCCTCTTTTCTTCTTTCTGTTTGGTAGACCGATTGCTCACTGTTTTATCTTCTCTCCCTATTATTGACAAAATTGCTTCCATAGTTTGCTGTTGGTAGATTAATTCGTTTTTTGCAATAGTTCCTGACAGAACGGTAAGTGTTCATATTTGCTCTTCTTATTCAATTTGCTCTCTCTTATCCCTTTTATTTATAAAAGCCGAATACTTCTTCTCTCCATGTTCTTTGACTCTGACTTCTATCCCTTTCTCGTATTATGGGGTAGGTTTTAGGCATCCTTCAGAAGTGAAGGAGGGCAAGAGTTCTCAAGTCATCAAAACTCTGCCTCCCATTATTTATCCAAGGTAAGATGTTATCTTGTTTTTTGGTAGGCCGAGTATTTAGTTGTTTTTGAAAGGTTAATATTTGTGGAATAAAGCCACGTTTATAGTCCATCCATTCTAATAAGATCTGTCATTATGCAGTAAGTCGGCAAGGGACGTATGGTCGTTTTTGTCAGTGATCTAAGAGGGATAAATCGCATATTACTCAGTCAAGGTCGGTAGTGTTTATTGTATTAGGGATTAAGTGTTGTTTGAATGGTAATGAATGGAGGATTGATGGTATGTTGGGATGATTGTAGGTTGGTGCGCGAAGGGTAATCGCTCGTTTCGCAAACAGGTGTATGTGTACATATTGAATAGACTGTAGAACGACAAAAGCCAAAACGCCGAAAGATTGGGCTTTGAGGCCACAAGAGCATACGAATGCTCGTGTGAACAATCTAGTCCACAAAATGTGTGCATGTGCCTGCAAAGGCCTCTTGAGCGATCTCATGGGCTTAGGCCGTAATTAGACTTGCTCATGGGTCAGGCTACGCGGCCCGGCACGAAGGTTCGCCCGAAATGTGGGAGGGTTTGGGCAAAAATATAGGCCCAAAAATAGGCTTGGACAAAAAATAAGGCCCATTTAAAAAATGGGCTAGGCCTCGGGTAAGGTTTTATGGCTCGAGCCAGCCCGGCCTAGCCCGAATTCACTAAAGGACAACAAAAATCTTTTTTTTTTTGTTTTTTAATGTTATTTTCTTGTTGTTTTCTCCCTATTTTACAACCATATTACTATTATGTTGCTACTATTTTGTTGTTATTATTTGGATATTGTATAAAACTTATTTTATTGTTAATTTTATTATGATTTTAAAGGCATTTGTTAATTTTGTTATTATTTTAGAGGTATTTACTTGTTAAGTTGCATCTATCTTAGTATTATTTAAGTCTACATATTTTTTAAAATTTATTTTCAATTTGTTGGAAAATATTCATTTTGATTTTTTTAATATTTTTGATGTATTATATATATTTAAAAATTATATAAAATAATATAAAAAATTAATATGGGCGGGCTGGGCCAGGCTCGGGTTTTAGCATTTTTATAATTAAATATTTAGTTCAAATATGTTATTATTCTTTATATTTTGATAAATTTAAATTTTAATCCCTATTCTTAAAATTTCAAAAATATTTTCCTTTAAATATGTAGATTTAACATGTATAATTAGGTTAATTATTTTTAATAAAAACCACCAAAAATAATATTAATTGAACTAAACTTATTAAATTTGTAAATTAATCTCATGACAGAGCCACATTGATAGTTGTAGGGTCAATTGACCCTACAAAGAAAAAGTCCTGAGATGATGCAAGTAGCCCTGAAGCAAGACTCTGCCGAAATTAATTTACCAGTTTTCACTAGACCTGCTCATGGGTCAAGCTACTCGGCCCGGCCCAAAGGCTCGCTCAAAATGTAGGAGGGTTTCGGCAAAAATATAGGCCCGAAAAATGGGCTTGGACAAAAAAGGGCCCATTTAAAAAATAAGTCGGGCCTCGGGTAAGATATTTTTGTCCCGGGCCTGCCCCAGCCCGAATTCACTAAATGACAAAAAAAATCTACATTTTTTTTTGTTTTTGAATGTTATTTTCTTGTTGTTTTCTCTCTATTTTGCTACCATATTACTATTATGTTGCTACTATTTTGTTGTTATTGTTTTGATATTGTATAAAACTTTTTTTATTGTTAATTTTGTTATTATTTTAAAGGCATTTGATAATTTTGTTATTATTTTAAAGGTATTTGCTTGTTGAGTTGCATCTATCTTAGTGTTATTTAAGTCTAGATATTTTTTAAAATTTATTTTCAATTTGTTGGGGAATATTTATTTTTATTTTTTTAGTATTTTTGATGTATTATATATATTTAAAAATTATATAAAATAATATAAAAAAATAATATGGGCGGGCCAAGCCCAGGTTTTAACATTTTTATATGGGCAGGGCTTGGGCAAAATTTTAGGCCCATTTTTTGGGCCTGGCCTGAACCCGACCCGGCCCAACCCATGAGCACCTCTAGCCATAATGGGCCGGAAGGGCCCAATGGGCTATGGGCCCATATGGGTAATATCACTGGATTGGGCTATGTAATTCGCATGACCGAGGTTAATTCTGGGTAGGCAACACGGGTGTGTGGGCCTACTTGGGCCGCATAATGGGCCTTGGGCCTATATACACTGTTAAGTATGTTGAGGTTACGCAAGTCGCCCGAGACGACTATGGACTTTCTGACGGGTCGGGAAGTGAGTCTAAACCTATTCTGTTGAAAATGACCGAAATACCCTCATAGGGTGAAATGACCATAATACCTCTGTAGGGGAAATGATTGTTATGCTCCTTATGCTATGTATGACAGATTTGCTTTATGATATATATATATATATATGACTATGATTGAGCATGACATTCTGCATTCAC
Organism: Gossypium stocksii; assembly: GCA_020496765.1. Taxonomy (NCBI): domain Eukaryota; kingdom Viridiplantae; phylum Streptophyta; class Magnoliopsida; order Malvales; family Malvaceae; genus Gossypium; species Gossypium stocksii. The sequence continues at coordinate 86,548,843 of CM035629.1, forward strand.
GTATGATGGTTGACATGACATTCTATATGGGGATGGGTGATTTTTTACGGAGAAAGTGCATGGCTTCTAGCCATCCTGATTATGGCTCTGTGCTATCTTGTTTATGGCTCTGTGCCATCCTGTTTACGGGTTATAACCATTCTGTTGAGGGCTTTTGGCCATTTTGTTTACTGGCAGCTTTGCTGCGATTCTAGTTAGTGACGTAACAGGTGCTAACTCTATAAGTGTAGGGATGGGTGGGTGATTTATTCCCCATAGTAATTGTAGGGTTGGACAAGAGATGGAGTGCAGGGTTGGTTAGGGGTAACATGCATCATGCATACTGATAAATGATATTGCATATTGTTCTTATAGGTCATGCTTCTGTAATGGGTTTAGGCCCAGATAGTTACTGCATTCTGTATGTCTGATTGGTTGTATATTAGGGGATTACACACTGAGTTTTCGTAAACTCACCCCACTGTTTAATTGTACATGTGATCCCCCGTGTTAGGCAGACTGGTGCTGTACAGGGGATTACACTACTGCTCATGTTTTCTTTTATTGGGCTTTTACTTGCTGTTAAATTTCGTTTTGCATTTTTATTCGTGTAATAAGGCCTCTCTAATTTTCTATCTTTCAATTGGGTTTTTATTTATTTTGATTTATATCTACTAAAAGTAGAGCGCAGTTTTCCAAAATGATAACTATTTTCAAAACATCACGTTTTCGGAACACTGTTGAAATGCTACCGCAACAAACAATGTTTTAAAAGTAATGACGATTTAAAATAGTTAACAAATGACTAAGATGATTTAAGAATTAACAAAGAGGCTTTAACCTTCAAACGAGATTTTATCAGCAATAACTAGTTTTTGAAAAACACTCCAATGTGACATTGCTAGATTCGGCCATAACGTCTAGGTCGAGTTTGGGATGTTACATTTAGTGGTATCAGAGCCATGTTGCAAAATTTGACTGCGAAATGAGTTTTTAATTTTTGGAATTTTTGAAAATTCTTTTCAAATGACTTGAAGTGTTTTGAAAGGTTTATAAATTGTGGGGCACACCGAGTCTCCAGGACAGAGTCTGTAAGTTTCCTTGATACTATTGACTTTTTTTAACTAAAATACAATAAATGGGAAACATTGAAATTACTTTAGATACTAGACTGTACCGTGATACTTAAATTTTGTATTTATTTTGTGTATGTTCTGGAAATGTAGATTTTTAAGCTAGCGACGGTACTGATATGGATTCTGAAGGTAAGCAAGGTCGCAAGGAGTTGCCTGTTTCGTAGGATCATGAGATTGTTCAGAAGACGGAGGTCAAGGTGGGTTCACCAACTTCGGGTAGCGATAGCCTAGAGCTTGGTACTGAGATACTGACCCGGTTAGTAAGGGAAGTGCTAGAGGAAGTGTTTGAGGCCAGAGTTAAGGTGGTTGGTGAAACGTTTCAGGCTAGGTGCCTAGAGCGTAAGAGGAAGGGAGATCACTATTCTCTGAGGCTGGAGTGTCGTTCTGTGAAGCATGTTAAAACACGTCTGAACTTTTTGACTTACGAGCATTGTAAAAGGCATCATTTGGGTGAATGCTGGAGGAAGTCAAGAGTATGTCTCAGGTGCAGGTCTAAGGAGCATCGGGTTCGGGATTGCCAAGTCACTTTTGGGTCAGGTATGTGTTTTTTGGGTGCGATGTTTTGGGATATAGAAATTGTAATGTGATATCTATCTACTCCGATGGTTAGATGTTTTGGATGTGTGTAAGAGGTTCCAAGTTTAAGTTAAAATGTGTTTAGTGTTATTGGGATCAGAGTGCACAGCGGGAGCATAGTGGTGTAGTTTGATTGGTGCAACTATTCTAATAGTTTGAAATTTCGAGGACGAAACGAAATTTCTTTAAGGAGGGGTGAATTGTAACGCTTTGAATTTGGGCCTAGAAGGAATGGGCCTCGAGTATGGGAACAGTTAAAAGACTACACATATGTTTTTGGATGTGCAGGAAAAGCACAATTGTATGCCTGCATCAGTGATTTAGTATTGGAAAGTGTTGGCAAAGCCGTGGGTTCAAACCCTGGCCTCTGCAAAATTTTTATTTTCTTCTCTTAAAGCAACCTTGATGATAGTGTACATGCTTTAAGTATAATAGTGGCAAAAATATGACACAAAGAGCCTATTAGTAAAGGTGGTAAGTGGTGTGTGGGTATTCACTGTGGTTTGGATTTCGAGTGTTGGCATAATCATATGAGGAGTATTTATTTTGCTACGTGGGACAGCTAGTATTTGAGGTGGATTTGAACTATGACAGGGGGAAAAAGGGAGTGATATTAGGAGCAAATCAATGAGAAGATAAAGGAGGATTTTTAGGAGGAGATTGGTGAGAAAAACTAGGAGTTTGAAAAGTGTAGGGGTGTTGTATCGTATGGGTATTTGGAGTATAAGGATTCAACAATGTGGCATTTTCCTGTAACACCCTAAACCCGGCCTAGACGTTAGGACTGAATCTGGCATGTCAATGTGAAGTGTTTTTCGAAAACCATGTTTACATTGAAAACCCTTCTTATTATTTAAATGATCTTGTCATTTGAAACTTGTAAAATCCCCAGTTTTAATTAGTTATTTTCAAACTCAGTTCATTGAAAAGTCAATCCCCAAATAAAAACATTGTTATCTTTGAAAACCAAAGTTACGGAAGCTTTCGTAAAGTTTTACAGAATCGTGGTATTTTGAAAGCAGTTATCATTTTTGGAAAATCATGTCCTACTTCTAACAGTTATAATTCAAAGTAAACCATAAAACCCGAATTAGAATCCAAAAATTAAGAGAGGCCTTATTACAACCCAAATTGAAAACCAAAGTACTTAAAAGTAAATAAATGTATTGGAAAACAAAAGCAGTTGTGTGGCCATCTTTGAGTCCCTCGCAGCACTGATCCTCCTAACACTGGGGATTACCTGAATGGTTAATAAACGGGGTGAGTTTACAAAAACTTAGTTTGTAATCCCCTACTATATAAAAAGAACAGTTAGTCATACAAAAATGCAGTAACAATATGGGCCTAAGCACAATACATTTTCAGCATCAATTGGGCCTAAGCCCCAAATAGCAGACAATAGCAGATGGACCTTAGCCCATTATAGATTCAGAAATAGAACACATGTGGGCCTAAGCCTAGTACATTATCATTTGGGTCACAACCCATAGCAGAATCAATTGGGCTTAGCCCATATCAAAACAGAATCAAATGAATGCTGGATAATTCGATGAAATAGTTTCTTCTATTTTAAAAACCCCATTTAGTTTTGAACGTAGAACAAAATCTGGTTAAAACTTTTTTTATAAGTTTGAAAAGATATTTGTAGAAAGAGTTTGCCATGTTTGTCATATTCGGTTACATGTAGTTACGAAAGCTTTTTATTATTTGAAAATAATACGTGTGTATTTCTTGAAAACCATTTGTTACAGGTTTTGAAAACCCAATTACCTATTTTGTCAATTTGAAGTAATAAAATAGCTCAAACATGCAAGTTAAAGTAAAATCCCCATAAAGGCCTCATTACATAAATAATTACTAAATTGAAACTAAATAAGGTAAAATCCAAAAGAAGAAAGCATGTGGTCACCCCGAATCCCTTGCAGCTCCAAATCATCTAAGGCTGGGGGTTACCTGCACATTTGAAATTAAAGGGTGAGTTTGCGAAACTCAGTGTGTAACTTCCCAACCAACAATAGATCTGACTAGGTTGAAGCCCTATACAAAAACAGATCAGTCTGGGCCTTAGCCTTATACAGGATCGGTCTGGGCCTAACCCTATTACAGAATCAGAATAATGCATAAATGAAAACCCAACCTAGTCCAACCATCACACCACCCGTACCAACCCATCACACCATGTGAGGAATAACTCGACCCACCCAGCCTGTACACCAACACGCAACCATGCTTGTAATATTAGATATCGTGGCAAAGCCACCAGAAACAGATTACGTAGCGAAGCCACTGTTCAAAATTATATGGCAGAGCCACTAATACAGATCTTCCTCCAATAACAAACCCACCCCCATGCAGAATAGCACAACATATCAGATATAACATGCATGCAGACTAACAGACACAGGTACAGTTATACGTATATCAGACAACCTATCTTTAGAGGTAAAAAGGTCATTTTATAGCAGTTAGGGGTAAGATGGTAATTTTACCCCTTAGGGTATTTTGGTCATTTCACTAAGTTTCAATGTCTCAGCATCTAATATGACCTCCTAATAGGTCTAACATCGCTACAAGTGACTTAGATAGTCTATTTGGTGAAATAGTGAATATGGGCCCAAGAACCCTTATTGGGCCCATGTGGGCCCACACGCTTGTGTGGCCCGATCAATCCAGTTTTACATACGGCATCACAAATCTCATCATCCATTATACTTATGATTACTTACTGAGTAATTTGCCTATACGAGCCCTAGGGCCCATTGGGCCCATTTTGGCCTATTGAGGCCCATAACGGCCTGTGTGCACGAAAATGAGCACAACGGCCTCAATAGTCTTTTACCCATGATTTGTGGGACCCGTTCGGTCCACATGCGTTTGCATGCCGGCATTTTGGCATTTCGGCTTTTTGTCTTTTGCAGAACTACACTATAGTGGGGTGTGATTACACACCTGTTTTGCGATTCCAACTGTTGACGCGCGCTTAACTTATTGTCACAACAATATTAGTTAATACCCTAATTAACAAATTAAAAGAACCCTACTCAAAGCCAGTTCCACGATTACCTACCACTGCTTTGCTTCACCACTATCTCATGTGATCAACGTGTCTCCCCAGTACTTGATTGAACGTCGATAGCTCTAGGCACCTACGATCATTGATAAATTCGACCAAAGAATAAGGGTTAAAGGAGTGTTAAGCCCCAAACAGAAACCTTAGATCTTATCACAAAGAAAGCCCTAATACTAAAATCACAAACCAAAACCTAAAATAAGGAGTACTTACACAAGAATCTGTTTAACTGAATTGATAGAATCTAAAAGCAGTCGTCCATTAGCCCAAGCCTAGTACTCTTGCAGGTTCAATCGAAAAACAATGGAGAAGAAGGGAACTAATTATTCGGCTATGCAGGCAAAACAAAAGAAGCGAGCAATTAAAAAGGTGTAATCAGCTTAGGGAAAACCTGAGGAGATGAAAGTTGAATTCGGCTAATGAAATAGGGTTGTATTTGGCCAAGGAAGGATGTTTAAGAAGTGGAGAAAAAAGGTTCGACTTATTAAGTGAACAGAAGAATTGATTCAAAAGTAACTTAGGCAACAAATGAACAAGAGGATTCGTAGAGAAGAAGAAAATACACAAATGGGAAAAATAGGGTTATGAGATTCGACTATTGAAGAACTAAAACAAAGAGGAAAAGACAAATACGAGAAGAGAGATATGAGTTTCGGCTAAAAGAGGAGAAGAATATAGAGCTCTCACAGTATTCAGCCAAATAGAGTAAAAGGTTGAAAGCTTAAGGTGATCGGTTAAACAAGGAACCCAAAAGAGAAGGAGGACAAAAGAATGTGTTTAAGAAGGGTGAAGAAGAAAAAGAAATGTTCCACAAAAGAAGTCGGCCCAAAGCTTACCTAAGAAAATCTCGAAAGGCATAAATGGCTATTTGTACTCTTAGAGAGAAAAAAAGGCAACAACGCAAAACACTCAAAATCTCAGAGAAAACCAAAATGACAAATGACACCCATCTCACCAAATGCTGAATATGCACACTCAAAGCCAAAGCCGATTTTGCACTCCTAGATACCCTACAATCGGCCAACTCTTCCCATACACCAATCCCTTGTAAATCTCCTTGATTTCCTCCATGATACAGTCAACTTTTGAATTTGAATTCCAATTGAAATTCTCAAGACCAAGACAACTCTTATCTTTACCAAGTCTTTCCTCATCTTGAAGACTTTGCATCCAAGTCTATCACTTGCCGCCCCAAACTAGCAAAAAGAGCTCAACTTGCTTGCAAAGGGATTTGAGCCTCAGCTCTCCCCCATACAAATGATGCCACTTCCTTGTCTCCCATAAGGCACCAACTTGCCACTCCCACACACGCCCCCTTGTGTCATGAATCCCCCAAAAATTCCATTTAAGTCCTATTAACTAGCATCGACACTCCCCTAAGCCTAAAATCCAAAATTTTGCCAGGGTTTAGGCTTTAACCCAGGCCTTCTAAAGGCCCCCAAACACACTCAAATCATCAATTCAGCACACCCAATCATGCAAATACCAATTTATGCTAGAATTTAAAAACCCTAAAATTTGGGGCATTATAACTCTACCCCTAAAAGAAATTTTAACCTCGAAATTTACCTAATCAAAACAAGTGAGGGTATTGCCGTCACGTCTCCTCCTCAGGCTCCCACGTGGCTTGTTCTATATCATGATTACGCCAGAGCACTTTAACCAGTGGAACAGATTTCCTTCTTAGTATTTTGACATCACGATCCAGAATTTGCACTGGTTCTTCCTCGAAAGTCAAATTAGGTTTAACTTCAATCTCCTCAATTGGCACTACATGCAAGGGATCATAATGGTATCGCCTCAGCATGGAGATGTGAAAGACATCGTGAATCCGGTCTAACTCAAGAGGCAGTTTGAGCTGATATGCAACCAGACCCACCCGTTTCAAAACTCGATAGGGCCTAATAAATTGAAGGCTCAACTTGCCCTTCCTTCCAAATCTTAGGATCTTCTTCCACGGTGAGTCCTTTAGCAATACCCAATCTCCCACCGCGTACTCAATCTCTTTATGCTTTAAGAGGCATAGATTTCTGTCTATCGAATGCTTCCTTTAACTAATACCTAATCAACTTAACTTTATCTTCAATATCTGCCACTAATTTTGGCCCAAAAACTCGACATTCACCCAGTTCAGTCCAATAAGTAGGTGTACGACACCTACAACTGTACAGCACCTCATATGATGCCATCTGAATACTTGCCTGATAACTGTTATTATACGCAAATTCTGTTAATGGCAAGTAATCTGCCCAACTACCCCAGAAATCAATAACAGAACTTCTCAGCATATCTTCCAATATTTGTATCAACCTTTTCAACTGTCCATCCGTTTGAAGGTAAAAGGCAGTGCTAAAATCCAACCGTGTACCTAACGCCTCATGCAACTTCTTCCAAAACCAAGATGTGAACCTAAGGTCTCTATCAGAAATGATTGAAATTGGCACCCCATAAAGTCGCACTATCTCAGCTACATATAACTTAGCGAACTTTTAAAGAGAATAATCAGTTTGGACCGGTATAAAGTGGGCAGATTTTATCAGTCTATCCACAATCACCCAAACTGACTCCTTCTTAGAATGAGTCAAGGGTAGCCCAGTTAAAAAATCCATGGTTACCCTTTCCCACTTCCAAAGTTGAATCTTGACAGGCTGCAGAAGCCCAGAAGGCAATTGGTGCTCCGCTGTCACCTGCTGGCATGTAAAACACTTACCTACAAATTTCATTACCATGTGCTTAAGTCCAAGCCACCAATATGACTCATACAAATCTAGATATTACTTATTTCCACCCGGATGCAAGGCATAAGGGTTGCCATGCGACTCTCGTAGTATAGACTGTCTCAGGTCAGAGTCTTTTGGAACACAAACTCTCCCGCGAAAATAAAAAACTCCCTCACTGTTCAATCGAAAGTCAGAAGTCTCGCTATTTTCTATCTGTCAAAACCGAAGAACCAGTGATTCATCCAATAATTTCTTCTCTCTAATTTGCTCAGTCCAAGTCGGTCTCACTTGCAGTTCAGCTAGCAGACTATCATCATCAAAGAGACTAAGACGAGCAAACATCACTCTCAGATCACATACAGCCTTATGGCTCAGTGTGTCTGCTAATACGTTAGCTTTACCAGGGTGGTACTCGATTAAGCAGTCATAATCCTTAAGCAACTCTATCCATCTTTGTTGCCTAAGATTCAACTCCTTCTGAGTAAGGAGGGATTTGAGGCTTTTATGATCCGTGTAAATGATACACTTCTCCCTGTATAAATAATGCCTCCAGATTTTTAGCGCAAACACCACTGCAGCCAACTCCAAGTCGTGAGTGGGATAATTCGCCTCGTGAGGCTTCAGTTGACGTGATGCATAAGCAACCACTTTACCCTCTTGCATCAACACACAACCGAAACCAATGTGCAATGCATCACTATACACAATAAAATCCTTCCCAAATTCTGGTTGTATTAACACAGGGGCTTCAGTCAGAACCTTTTTCAATTTCTCAAAACTTTCTTGTTGCTTATCAGTCCAGAAAAATGGTACTCCTTTTCTCAGTAACTTAGTCAACGGTCCGCAATTACAGAAAACCCTTCCACAGTCAACGGTCTGCAATTACAGAAAACCCTTCCACAAACCTTCTATAATATCCAGCTAATCCCAAAAAGTTTCGAATTTCTAATACCGTCATTGGTGTTTTCCAATCCAATACCGCTTTCATTTTTCAAGGATCCACCCTAATTCCTTCAATAGATACAACGTGACCCAAAAATGTCACTTTCCGCAGCCAAAATTCACACTTGTTGAATTTTGCATAAAGCTACATCTCTCGCAAAATTTACAGAACAGTCCGGAGGTGCTCATCATGATCCTCCTCAGATTTTGAATACACCAGGATGTCGTGTATAAAGACAACCACAAACTCGTAGTTGGAATACCCAGTTCATGAGATCCATGAAGGCCGCTGGTGCATTCGTAAGTCCAAGCAGGATTACCAAGAACTCATAGTGACCATAGCGCATTCTGAATGTCGTCTTAAAAATGTCTGCCTCCTTGACCCTCAATTGGTGATACCCCAAATGAAGGTCAATCTTGGAGATTATCGAACCTCCTCTAAGTTGATAAAAAAGGTCGTTGATCCTTGGTAGAAGGTACTTGTTCTTAATAGTCAGTTTGTTCAACTGACGATAATCAATACACATATGCATCATCTCATCTTTCTTCTTAATGAACAACACCAGTGCTCCCCACAAAGACACACTCGGTCGGATAAAACCTCGATCGATCCAGAAGTTCTTGGATTTATGCTTTTAACTCCATAAGCTCCTTCGGTGCCATCCTATAAGGGGCGATGAACACCGGAGCTGTTCCAGGCAATAGATCGATTCCAAATTCGACCTCTCGATTCAGAGGCAACCTAGAAAGTTCATCAAGAAAGACATCCAAAAATTCCTTGACAGTTCTAACATCACCCACGGAAGGACTTTCAGATTCAAAATTGCTAACATACGCCAAAAACACCTCGCAACCTTTGTGAACCAACTTTTCGGCCCTTAACGCTGAGATCACATTAGACAAACAATCTCTTCGCTCCCTTATCATAGCTAACTCCTCATTCTTTAAATTCTTTAATACCATTCGCTTAGCTGCACAATCCAAGTTCGCTCGGTGCTTAACGAGCCAGTCCATACCTAAGATAAGATCAAATTCTTGAACGGTAATTCCATCAAATCCGCAGGAAAACTGCTACATTGCACCTCAAGGGGCACATCTCTAAAAAGCCTGTCTATTCTAACCGATTGTCCTAGTGGACTAAGTATGGACATCTCACAAGTAGTATTCTTAGATTGCACACCCAACATCCTAGACATAGTACAGGCAATATACGAATGTATAGACCCAATATCTATTAAAGTAAGGTAAGGCATGCTACAAATAAAAACTAAATCGATTATGATGTCAAGAGCGTCACCATCCTCTCGGGGACGAGCAGCGTAGACCAAAGCTAGCTGTCGTACCTTACTGTTAATAGCACCTCTGCCTGTGCTCCACAACTGCGTCCATTACCATTTTTGACCCTGGCCTGCCACGGCCTCTTGGTGGCTGCTGCCTACCTCTCACTGGCTGAGCAACCCTCTGCTTTGTAGCTTGCATCTGAACCGGCCTCTGAGGGCAATCCCTGACTTGGTGATCCTTAGACCCATATCAAAAACATGCACCAGAACATCTCCAATAATCACCTTGATGTGATTTCCCACAATAAGCACACACTTGAGATCTAACCATATTAACCAGAACTGCTCGAATCTGCTCATCAACTCTAGCTCTCTTGACAGGCTTCCCTAAAGAACCTGAGGGCCCTGAATCCCTCCTGGATCTAACCCTATCATTCTCCTTCTTCTAGCATTATGAGCGCTTCACATCCTCAGCTATCTTAGCTTTTTCCACCAATGCGACAAAGTCACACTCCCTCTGTAGAGCAATTAGCACCCGTAGCTCGTCTCTGAGGCCATACCTGAAACGCACACTGTGCTCTTCTTCAGTAGCAATAATCCCACGAGCATATTGGCTTAACCTTAGAAACTTTACCTCACTCTGCTACGGACTTGTTCCCTTGAGTCAGATATAAGAAGTCCTTTCTTCGGGCGTCCATATAACTCGCCCTGATGTACTTCCCTTGAAAGGCCATCTTGAAGAGATCCCATGTTAACCGATCAGCCGGTGTACCATCTCTCACAGTGAGCCACCATTGCTAGGCCTCATCTCGCAGTAAAGACACTACTCCATTCAGTTTCTGTTCTATCGAGCAATCCAGATCATCCATTATTCGCTCCGTGGCCTCTAACTAGTACTCGGCCACATTCAGGGCTACGCCAGATACACCCCTAAAAATCTCTACTCCACTAGCCTGGAGCCACTCAAAAATCGATCCACGGCCCACGGACCTAGTACTTGTTCCAGGTACTCGCTCTAATACCTGGAGCAAGGCATCATCCCCAGTAGCTCTATCGTGAGACCCAGTCTCGGTCACTGGCGATGTTGGTGCCTCTGTAGTAGGCACATGTCCCGATGCTGAAGATCCATCCCGAGCACTTACATAGCCTCTACCACGGTCCCTTCCACATGCAGCTCTTGTACTCATATGGATGTTGCATAATACCTGATTACGAATTTTATGAATTAGCTCATAATTTTGAGAATTATTATGGATGTCTTATGCAGTAGGCAGTAATTTAAAGGTGTGTTTTCACAAACTGAGATCTAGCTATAGTTTTCAATTTTCTACAGTTTTTCATATAGTCTCAGTTTATCCTAACTACAGAGTTTCAGTATAGTACTAATGTTTACAGTAGTTTTTCAGTATCACAATTTAATCTATAACAAAAAAACAAATTAGAAATCTTATAGATTTGGTGCCGGAGACTCGGTGTACCACACTTTCAGTAACAACATTCAAGAACAAATAATTTCTTTTAAAACCATGGTTTTAGAAAAGCAATTCAGAAACCCTTTTAAGAGTATTTTCAAGAAATCAAATTTTCAAAACGATTTCAATCATAAAAAATCAGTTTTTCAAGAAAACTTTCAAAACCCAATCCACAGCCTAGTTGTTGCAACCTGGCTTTGATACCACTAAATGTAACACCCTAAATTCGGCCTGGACTTTACGGTCAGATCTGATGTGTCACATGGAAGTTACATTCGAAATCAGACGATTCGATGAAATAGTTTCTTTTATTTTAAAAACCCCGTTTAGTTTTGAACGTAGAACAAAATATGGTTAAAACTCTTTTTATAAGTTCGAAAAGATATTTGTAGAAAGAGTTTACCGTGTTTGTCATATTCGGTTACATGCAGTTACAAAAGCTATTTATTATTTGAAAACAATATGTATGTATTTCTCGAAAACCATTTGTTACAAGTTTTGAAAACTTGAGTAACTACTTTGTTGGTTTGAAGTAATAAAACAGCTCAAATATGCAAGTTAAAGTAAAATCCCCATAAAGGCCTTACTACATAAGTAATTACCAAACTGAAATTAAATAAGGTAAAATCCAAAAGAAGAAAACATGTGACCACCCTGAATCCCTCGTAGCTCCAAATCATTTAAGGCTGGGGGTTACCTGCACATTTAAAATTAAAGGGTGAGTTTGCGAAACTCAATGTGTAACTTTGCCAACCAACAATAGATCAGATTGGGCCGAAGCCCTATACAGAAATAGATCAGTCTGGGTCTTAGCCTTATACAGGATCGGAGTGGGCCTAAGCCTATTACAAAATTAGAATAGTGCATAAATGAAAACCCAACCTAGTCCAACCATCACACCACCCGTACCAACCCATCATGCCATGTGGGGAATAACTCAACCCATCCAGCCCAAACACCAACACGCAACCATGTTGCTAATATCAGATATCGTGGCAAAGCCGCCAAAAACAGATTACGTGGCGAAGCCACTATTCAAAATTACGTGGCAGAGCCACTATTACAGATCTTCCTCCAATGTCAAACCCAAACCTATGCAAAATAGTACAACATATCACATGCAGACTAACAGACACAGGTACGGTCATAAGTATATCGGACAACCTATCTCTAGGGGTAAAAAGGTCATTTTAGCAATTAGGGGTAAGATGGTAATTTTACCCCTCAAGGGTATTTTGGTCATTTCACTAAGTTTCAAAGTCTGAGTATCTAATACAACCTCCTAATAGGTCTAACGTCGCTACAAGCGACTTAGATAGTCTATTTGGTTAAACAGTAAATATGGACCCAAGAACCCCTACTAGGCCTAGGTGGGCCCATACGCTTGTGTGGCTCGATCAGTCCAGTTTTACATACAGCATCACAAATCTCATCATCCATCATACTTATGATCACCTACCGAGTAATTTCCCCTTATAGGCCCGTAGGCCCATTGGGCCCATTCTGGCCCATCGGGGCCTATTACGACCCCTGTGCACGAAAACGCACACAACGACCTCAACAGTATTTGGCCCACAATTTGTGGGATCTACTTGGTCCACACGCATTCGTATGCCTATAGACCTCAAATACTGGTGTTTCGGCATCTCGGCTTTTCGGCTTTTGCCGAACTACACTATAGTGGGGTGTGATTACACACATATTTTGCGATTCCAACTGCCGACGCGCGCTTAACCAATTGTCACAACAATATTAGGTAATACCCTGATGAACAAATTAAAAGAACCCTACTTAAAGCTAGTTCCGCGATTACCTACCACCGCTTTGCTTGGCCACTATATCATGTGATCAACGTGTCTCCCCAGTACTTGATTGAACGTCGATAGCTCTAGGCATCTACAATCATTGATAAATCTGACCAGAGAATAAGGGTTATATGAGTGTTAACCCCTAAACTAAAATCTTAGATCTTATAAAAAAGAAAGCCTTAATACTAAAATCACAAACTGAAACCTAAAACAATGAGTACTTACACAAGAATCCATTTGACTGAATTGATAGAATCTAAAAGTAGTCATCCACTAGCCCAAGCCCAGTACTCTTGCTGGTTCAATTGGAAAAAAATGAAGAAGAGGGGAACTAAGTATTCGGCTATGCAGGCAAAACAAAAGAAGCGAGCAGTTGAGAAGGAGTAATCGGCTTAAGGAAAACCTGAGGAGATGATAGTTGAATTCGACTAATGAAATAGGGTAGTATTCCACCAAGGAAGGATGTTTGAGAAGTGGAGAAACAAGGTTGAGCTTAATAGGTGAACAGAAAAATCGATTCAAAAGTAACTTAGGCAAAGAATGAACAAGAGGATTCCGAGAAAAGAAAAAATATGCAAATGAAAAAAAAAAGGGTTATGAGATTCGGCTATTGAAGAAATAAAACAAAGAAGGAAAGAGAAATAAGAGAATAGGGATATGAGTTTTGGCTAAAAGATGAGAAGAAGGAAGAGCTCTCACAATATTCGGCCAAATAGAATAAATGGTTGAAAGCTTAAGGTGATCAGTCAAACAAGGAACCGAAAAGAGAAGGAGTAGAAAAATAATGTGTTTAAGAAGAGTGAAGAAGAAAAAGAAATGTTCCACAAAAGAAGTCGACCCAAAGCTTACCTAAAAAAATCCTGAAAAGCACAAATGGCTATTTGCGAGAACAACACTAAGAGAGAAAACAAGTCAACAACACAAAACACTCAAAATCCCCAAGAAAACCAAAATGACAAATGACACCCACTCTCACCAAATGCCGATTATGCACACTCAAAGCCAAAGCCGATTTTGCACTCCCAGAAACCCTACAATCAGCCAACTCTTCCCATACACCAATCCTTTGGAAATCTCTTTGATTTCCTCCATGATACACTCAACTGTTGAATTTGAATTCCAATTCAAATTCTCAAGACCAAGTCAACTCTTATCTTTTACCAAGTCTTCCTTTATCTTGAAGACTTTACATCCAAGTCTACCACTTGCCGCCCCAAACTAGCAAAAAGAGCTCAACTTGCTTGCAAAGGGATTTGAACCTCAGCTCTCCCCCTTGCAAATGATGCCACTTCCTTATCTCTCATAAGGAGCCAACTTGCCACTCCAACACACGCCTCCTTGTGTCATGAATCCCCCAAAAATTCCATTTAAGTCCTATTAACTAGCATCTACACTCTCCTAAGCCTAAAATCCAAAATTTTGCCAGGGTTTAGGCTTTAACCCAAGCCTTCTAAAAGCCCCCCAAACACACCCAAATCATCGATTCAGCACAGCTAATCATGCAAATACTAATTTATGCAAGAATTTAAAAACCCTAAAATTTGGGGCGTTACATGACCACTCAAAGAAAGTATTGGCTGAGGTGTGTAGAGAAAGAAAATAAAAGCAATGATCACCAAAAGTCGATAAATGAAAGACACCCTCAAAAGGTAGCCAAAACCAAAAACCTTTAGGAGAAAACTTACCCAGCTGAAAGTCCCTAAGCACAACACCCAAATTTGGCACAACTTCACCCCACTTCAAACTCCACTTTTTTCTTTCCTAAAATCTCTCCAAAATCCACTCCCTAATATCCTCCTCAACTACTCATAAGACCCATTCAAACTCTCACTCAATAGAGTTCTACTGCACCTCAAACTCCAGCCACACAGAGTGAAAAAAATAAATCCCTTTATTGCACACCCCACGCCTTGAACCTTCGACCACCTTGCCATCCTTGTAACGCCACCTTACCACTAGACCACATGCTTCCTTGTGTCATACTTTACAAAAATAAACCTATAACTCTACTAGCCAAAGACGAGGGTTTTATCTTCAGTAAAAAAAAAGTTTGTGAAAGTTACGGCTTGAACCGAGGACTTCTTTGACACTCCCAAACATTCCTAACTCACTGAACTATTAAAGCAAGCAATCAATTGCAACATTTCTTGCACACATAAACTTTTATGTGTAGCTTCCTGATGGTACCCATACACAAGGCCCACTTCTACAAGGCCCAAATTTAGGGCGTTACAATTCACCCCTCCTAAAAGAAATTTTATCCCCAAAATTTCATACTAACAGGGTAGTTGTGTAACAACTACGCCACTACACCACCGCTATGCACTCTAATACTTTTAACCTAATCTTGAAACCTCTTAGCCATACCTAAAAACATCTAATCACAGAAGCAGGTAGATATTCGTCACACATACATACTATTTCTATACGAAACATCACATCTAAACAAAACACACCTGAGTTAAAAGGGATTATGTAATCCCGAACTCGATACTACTTAGATCCGCATCTGAGACACGCTCCTGTCTTCCTTCAGCATTCACCCGGATGACGTCTTTTGTAATGCTCGCAAGCGAAAAAGTTTAGACGCATCTTAACATGTTTCACGGAACGAGGCTCCTGCCTTCGCGAACTGCGATCCCTTTTCTTGTTACACTCCAAGCACCTAGCCTGAAGTGTTTCACCATTCACCTTAACTCTTGCCTCAAACATCTCTTCCAACACTTCCCTAACCAACCGGGGCAGTGCCTCAGTACCCAGCTCTGGGATATCACTACCCGAAGTTGGCGGACTTACCTTGACCTTCGTCTCCTGAACAATGTCATGTTCAGGGAAACAGTCAACTCCTCACGACCTTAGCCTATTACAGATTCGAAAACAGAATGCATGTGGGCCTAAGCTTAGTACATTATCATTTGGGTCACAACCCATGGCAGAATCAATTGGGCTTAGCCCATATCAAAACAAAATCAAATGAATGCTGTATGATGCATGTTATGCGTTAACCCCATCCAACCCTACTCTTGTCTCCACCTAACCTTGCACAGTTTGTGGGGATAAAATCAACCCACCCATCCCTACACTCCAAATGTTAGCACTGGTTGCGACACTAACCAAAATCACAGCAATGCTGCCTAAAGTCAGAATGGCCAGTAGTCATAAACAAAATGGCATAGAGTCATAATAATATGCATAGCATAAAGCCATCGATAGAGTGGATAGCACTAAGCCATTGATAATATGTGTGGCACAAAGCCATCAATCACGATAACATACTCGGCATAGGCCATCAATCACGGTAACATATTTGGCACATAGGCTTCAATCACGATAACATATTCGGCACACAGCCATCAATCACGGTAACATATTCGTCACAAAGCCATCAATTGGTACAAAGCCTTAATTAGGTTGGCATATAACCATAAATAGATTAAGTGGCTTGATCGTGCTGAGATGAAGTAATAAAATCTGATCGCACCTATAAACTAACTAATATTACGATAAAAGGCAAGCCCACCTATCGAATAGTAATATAGCTAGTGGCAAGACCGGAATATCGAATCCAAGAAACTAAAAGTACAAGTAATGACTTCCTTCCTATTATCTAGCCTAAGAAATAAACGGTGTTTGGCTAAAAAGTATTTTAAACTAAACTAAAGAAGCGACAAAAAGTAAATTGGGAAATTGCTTTTGAGAAAACTGATTGATGAGGGCAATACTTAAGGAAGAATCCACCTAGACTTCACTTGTTATCTAAATCTGAGCTAGACGATTTCTTCATTTAACTTAATCTGTAGAGATCCCTAAATTATGTTAATACCTCCGTCGAGGATAAAAACAACTAATCCTAGGTTGATTAATTGAAATCTCTTTCTAATTAAAACCCCTAGTCTTGCATTAACTCGATCTACGGCTCCCCATATTAGATTTGACTCTAATCTTGCAGATTTTTGTCGTCCTATATCTAGGATTGTGATCAACTACGCTTAATTATGTTGGATCTACTCCTAGACAGGGAGTTTTACTCCTTTGTATAAGCACATTCGACTTAAATTAATATCCCAGAAATATCAATTCAAGGGTTAAAAACACAATTAAGAACAAATTAAATATTTATCATATAGTTCAGATAACAATAATAATATTCGTTTTAGGTTTCATCCCCCTTAGATATTTGGGGTTTTAGTTCATAATTATAAAATGAAACATCTCAGAATAGATAAAATAACAAAACATAAGAAAACCCAAAATTCCTGATAGGATAGAAGGGAGATCCTCTGCCTTAATGTAGATCCTAACTTCTGAAATGGATCAATCGGCTTTCCCTCGAGTAATTCCCTACCTTTAACTCCCTGTCTTGGCGGGAATAATGTACTTGGCACTCTCCCCCCTTTGTAGTTGCCTCCTAGGGTCTTTATATAGAGTTTAGAATGTCTTTCTGAGCTCCTAAGTAGCTTTTTCTGAGTGAAATTAAACTTTCTCACGAGAGGGACACGCCCGTGTGAGTCGATGTGGGGGCCGTGCTCGAGCCTATTAGAGTGGCACGACCGTGTGGGTTGCCCGTGTGAATCAATTCCAGGCCATGCTTGAGCCTGTTTAAGTGGCACGACCGTGTGACACGCCCGTGCGATGAACTTCTAGGCCATGTTGATTCGTTGATTTGGCCCATTTTCTCTGTTTTTGGCCCGTTTCTTATTCTTTTCACTTTCCTAAGCTCACCTGAGTATAAAACATGAAATTAAAGGTTTAGGTGCATCAAATTCCATAAATCAAGGAATAATTCATCCAAAAATGTGCTAAGCATGAGGTAAAAACATGTATTATTTACGGTTTATGAAATACCCCCACACTTAAGCCTTTGCTTGTCCTCAAGCAAAATCTCAATTCACAATTAAAAGTCATTCTTCTTAACTTATAACCCTGATCAATAATGTTTCAAACCAATCTACAAGTAATCATACAATGAAAATTCAACCAAAAGAAAATTAAAGTCTCAAACACTCTAAGTTGAGAATTTTATCACAGAAACATAGGGTTTCTCCCTTCTCCTCAGCAGTTACCTTTTAATTCAAAATCAACAAGAGTTGACATCCTCACTAAAGATTCACTCTATCCACTCAAAGTGTTTAAGGTTCAAAAATTTAAGCACTCATTAGTCAATCTGAAAAGCTATTACCATAAGTTTGTAAGAAAATCAAATCTCCACCACTATGTATTGATATGACACATCAATCAAAAGGTCTTTAAATGGTTGTAATGGGGCTTTGGTTAGGGGTGTAGTCACAAGCTGAAAATGATGCTTAGAATTGAGATTGAATTGAAAAATCATCTAACTAGAAAAATCTCTATCACTGAAACATATTCCTAGAATAAAGCCTTTTTTATGACATTGTTTTGGATTCGAAAGCTTATAATAGAAATATGCAAAAATATTGAATTACAACTGAAATATGAATTACAACTGAATTAACTGTATATACACTTTTTTTAAGAACAAATCAAATAACAAATTTTATGAACTTGAAAAGGAGAACAAAGCTAGAAAATTATTCAACTCAAATCTCGACAAAAATAGGGATCAAAATAATTGAAGGGAATTCAACAAAAATGGGTTATAGGTTAATATTAAGGGTAAGTCAAGGAAGGGGTTGTTAGGCTCAATGGGGTTCACTAGGGGTTAATTTATGAAGGTAGGCTATTATGGAGTAAGTAGGTTAAACCTAGTTGCCTTTATCATTTCGGTATAACAAATCAGTGATGTGGTCTTGACATGTATAATCAAATCAAGTTCTAGAATAACAAATCAATATTGACTCATTCAAAGCAACAATAAAAGTGAGCACGAAAGGATGTATGCTCAAAAGGCTCAAAAATCTCACCAGAATTATGGCTTTTGATGTCAATCCTGCGAATTTCAAATTTCAAGATAATACTTAAAATTGGCGAAAAAAACCTAGAAAAATTGTAAATTCTAAAAAATTTCAACTTATCATGCTTGATTCCCTAATGTCTTAAAGTTTAAATAATCAAAGCATAAGTACCTATGTCTTAATTCTCAACATATCAATAAAAATCATAAATCAATCAGAATTCATCTTAATAGGGGATTGAGAATAATGCAGAGAGTGAAAGTGAGAATTTGAAATTTGAGAACAATGCAACAAGTTAGTAGCAAAAATTTTTAGGGGTTTAAAGATAATACAAAGAATGAAAATGATTTCCTCCCCACACTTAAGGTGTACATTGCCTTTAATGTACAAAGATACATTAGTAGTAATAGAAGCATAAAATCATAAGATAGGGAGAGAAGTGAAACTCCCTAAATATTGGATGAATTCCTTGAGTAGTTAAAGCTGCCACGGCCGTGGCGCACGCCCGTGTGTCCTTAGGTTGGCCCATGTGTTTCATGGACTTTTTGGTGGGACCACGGTTGGTCAGTACGGGCATGTCCTGTGCTCGTGTTGATTTTTTAGTTTTGCCCATGGGTTATTAGCACGGGCGTGTTGGGACACATGGCCTTATAACACAGTTGTGTCTTCTGGTGTTTGATTCTCCTACAGCCGTGTCTGGGCTCACACGCCCGTGTATGAGTTGACAGGTTTGGCCACGGCAAAGTCACACGACCGTGTTCCTAACTGTGGAGTTCCCACTACCTTAGGCATGCTCGTGTGCCTGATTGTGTGGTACTGAGAAATCTACGTTTTAAAGTGTTGTAAATTTAAGGAAATCAAAATTGTTAGTGCTCGGGTTGCCTCCTGAGAAGCGCTTGTTTTATTGTCTAAGCTCGACTCTTCTCAAGCTTGTTCGGTCACGGTGGTTTGAAGAGTTGAGACTCTCCTATCCTGCTTTCAACTTCATTATCAACATAAGGTTTGAGCCGAGTATGATTTACCTTGAAAGTGCCGAGTGTTTTGTGTGTTATCTCGACTGTACCATAAGGAAAGATTTCTATTACTGTGAAGGGAGATATATCACCTGTATGAAGTTTTGCATTCAAAATTCGAGGATTTTCCTCCTCTAAGAATACCTTATCCCCTACCTTAAATTGATTCATTTTTACCTTTGGGTCGTCTTAGTGATGCTCTGGGTTGGTGTGGCATATTTGGTGCTTTTCTTATTGATAGTTCAGCCACTCATCTAGTTCCTCAATCTGGAGCATTTGTTTTTTCATGTACGTTTCCCTTGGATGGACTCGTCTGTGGTTCTGTCGCCCTTAAGTGAAGTGTATCCTAGGAAGAAGGTTGGATGGTGAGATCATTCTTATTACAAGGACTTGTAACAATATTTTTATCATCAACAATCTTAATCAAGTTTCGGGCTTGTAAAGTAACTTTGTCATCACCTACACAAAGTGTAAGCTCGCCTGTTCCTACATCAATTATGGTTCTAATAGTTGCTAAAAAGGGTCGCCCTAGAATTAAGGGTACATTGCTATCCTCATCAATGTCTAGAACAACAAAGTCGACTGGGAATATAAATTTATCAATTTTGATAAGCACATCTTCAATGATGCCCTTTGGAAATATAATGGTTTTATCAGCCAATTGGATGCTCATCTTAGTTTGTTTAGGTTTCCCAAGACCTAGTTGTTTAAATAATTTATAAGGCATTACATTAATACTAGCCCCTAAATCAGCTAAAGCATTTTTGATGCCTGAACTACCAAGTAAACAAGGAATTGTAAAACTCCCTGGATCTTTTAGTTTGTTGGGTAGCTTACTCTGTAAAATAGCTGAGCACACTACATTCAGTTCCACATGAGATGTCTCATCTAGCTTTCGTTTATTCATCAGTAGCTCTCTTAAAAACTTAACGGCGTTTGGCATCTACGAAATAACTTCAATAAATGGTAAGTTAATATGTAATTTCTTTAAAAGTTTAAGGAATTTACCAAATTGTTCATCTGTGCAGTCTTTCCTTAACGTATTTGGGTATGGGATACAAGGCTTATAACTCTTTGATAATTGCTTCTTTGGAACTTACCTCATCTTTACCTTTACTTACCATAGTATCCTTACATGGCTCTGGATTGGTTATGGTTAACCCTTCCTCATCTATTATATCCATGGCATTAAGTTACTCCTTAGGGTTAGTCTCGGTGTTGCTTGGTAACCCACCTTGTGGTCTTTCAGAAATTAGCTTAGTGAGCTGGCCTATTTGAGTTTCGAGTCCTTGAATGGATGCTTGCTGGTTCTTCAGAGTCGTCTCGGTGTTCTGGAAATGAGTTTCTGACACGGTGATAAATTTTGTGAGCATCTCCTCAAGGTTCAGCTTTTTCTCTTGTTGGAATGGTGGCTGTTGAAATCCCGGAGGATGTGGTTGCCTTTGATTTCCTTACCCTACCTATCAGAAATTTGTGTGGTTCCTCCAACCTGCATTGTAAGTATTACTATAAGGATTATTTTTGGATATAGAATTATTACCCATATAGTTGGCTTGCTCGGTTTCCATGCCATATCCATAGTTGGGATTTTCAGGATAGCTCATGTTTCCTTGAATTGAGTCACACTGCATCACTGGGTGTACCTATGTAGAACCAACAAAATTATCAATCTTTTTATTAAGGAGTTCTACCTAATTAGAAAGCATGGTGACTGCATCAATATTAAAAACTCCGTCAGCTTTCTGTGGCTTTATTCTCATGACTTGCCACTGATAGTTATTCAGTGACATCTCTTTTATGAACTCGTAAGTTGCTTCTGGTGTTTTGGTGTTGATTGTTCCACCGGCGGCTGCATCGATCATTTGTCTCGTTGAAGGATTCAAGCCGTTGTGAAAAGTTTGAACTTGTAACCATAGAGGTAACCCATAATGAGGGCACCTTCTCAATAAGTCCTTGTATCTCTCCCAAGCATCGTAAAGTGTTTCTAAATCCATCTGCACAAAAGAAGAGATATCATTCCTTAATTTCTTTGTTTTAGCCGGCGGAAAATATTTGAGCAAAAATTTTTCGGTCATTTGTTCCCATGTAGTGATAGACCCTCATGGTAAAAAATTTAACCACTATTTAGCTTTGTTTCTCAAGAAGAATGGGAATAACCGAAGATGAATGGCATCATCAGAAACACCATTTATTTTAAATGTGTCGTAGAATTCTAAGAAATTGGCTAAATGAGAGTTAGGATCCTCATCCTACAAACCATCAAACTGACCAAACTGTTGTATCATCTGAATAGTGTTAGGTTTCAGTTCAAAATTATTTGCAGCAATAGTAAGCCTAACAATAATAGATTCAGTACCAGCCAAATAAGGTTTAGCATAATCATACATAGTACGAGGAACATGATTTTGCTCAATAGGATTTGCGGCTACTACAGGAGGTAGCTGATTATCGTGATTTGCCTCCATCTCTTCAGCAGGTTCAGGTTCTTCTTCTTAACTTTGTTTTGGATATTGCAAGCCTCTTCTTATTTCTTTGTGAGTTCTACGAACTATAGCTTCTAAATCTTCGTCAAACAATAATGGTCCTCCTGGGTTTCTTCTAGTGATAAACTAGAGATAACTAGAAGGGAAAGATGAAAAGAAAATTAAGACCCTAAAAAAAATAAAGAAACAGAAAATAATTTGCAATAAAAGTAAAAATAGCTAAAATAATAGGAACCGAGTGTTCCTAATATCTTAGTTCCCCGGCAACAGCACTAAAAACTTGATTGTGATGAGATAAAGTAATAAAATTTGATCGCACCTATAAACTAACTAATATCACGATAAAAGGCAAGCACACCTATCGAATAGTAGTATAGCTAGTGGCAAGACCGGCATATCGAATCCAGGGAACTAAAAGTACTAGTAATGCCATCCTTCCTATTATCTAGCCTAAGAAATGAAAGGGGTTTGGCTGTAAACTATTTTAAACTAAACTAAAGAAACGATAAAAAGTAAATTGGGAAATTGCTTTTGGGAAAACTGATTGATGAGGGCAATACCTAAGGAAGAATCCAACTAGACTTCACTTGTTATCTAACTCTAAACTAGACGATATCTTCATTTGACTTGATCCATAGAGATCCCTAAATTATGTTAATACCTCCGTTGAGGATAAAAACAACTAATCCTAGGTTGATTAATTAAAATCTCTTTCTAATTAAAACCCCTAGTCTTGCATTAACTCGATCTATGGCTCCCTATATTAGATTTGACTCTAATCTGGTAGATTTTCGTCGCCCTATGTCTAGGATTGCGATCAACTCCAATTAATTGAATTGGATTTACTCCTATACAAGGACTTTTGCTCCTCTGTATAAGCACATTCGACTTAACTTAATATCCCAGAAATATCAATTCAAGAGTTAAAAACACAATTAAGAACAAATCAAATATTTATCATATAATTCAGATAACAATAACAAGATTCATCTTAGGTTTCATCCCTCTTAGATACTTGGGGTTTTAGTTCATAATTATAAAAAAGAAACATCTCAGAATAGATAAAATAACAAAACATAAGAAAACCCAAAATTCCTGAAAGGATAGAAGGGAGATCCTTTGTCCTGATGTAGGTCCTGGCTTCTGAGATGGATCAATCAACTTTCCTTCGAGTAATCCCCTGCCTTTAACTCCCCGTCTTGGTGGGAATAATGTACTTGGCACTCTCCCCCCTTTGTAGTTGCCTCCTAGGGTCTTTATATAGAATTTAGAATGTCTTTCTTAGCCCATAAGTAGCTTTTTCTGAGTGAAATTGAACTTTCTCATGACAGTGACATGCCCGTGTAAGTTGATGTGGGGGCCGTGCTCGAGCCTGTTAGAGTGGCACAGTCGTGTGGGTTGCCCGTGTGAATCAATTCTAGGCCGTGCTTGAGCCTGTTTATGTGGCACGACCGTGTGACACGCCCGTGTGGTGAACTTCTAGGCCGTGTTGATTCCTTGCTTTGGCCCATGTTCTCTGTTTTTGGCCTGTTTCTTGTTCTTTTCACTACCCTAAACTCACGTGAGTATAAAACATGAAATTAAAGGTTTAGGAGCATCAAATTCCAAAAATCATGGAATAATTCATCCATAAATGTGCTAAGCATGAGGTAAAAACATGTATTATTTTCGGTTTATCATGGCTTAAAGCCATCGGTGGGTCCATAGTCGTCTCGCGCGACCCGTTCACCCTATCAGATCAAATCTTCCTCCGTATAATATCCCAACCCATACAACATGTATGCAGTATGTCATGCCTACTATCGGTCATACAATCACATTCAAATCATTCATTTCATAATAATACAATTATAGTCAAATTACACTACAAGGGTATTTCGGTAATTTTACATTACAGGGGTATTTCAGTAATTTTGCACTACAGGGGTATTTTGGTAATTTTGCAACCTCCCAGGAGGTCTATAGTCATCTCGAACGACTTCAGTAACCTAAATAAACATAACAGTCTAAATGAGCCTAAGGCCCATTACTCAGCCCAAGTGGGGCCCATATACACATTTGGCCCGCTAACCCTAAAATTGAACTTAGCCATGAAGACGATATAGCAAGGTCCAATATTTCTACATATCCATGACAAAGGCCCGTGTGGGGCCCACGAGCCCATTAGGCCCACACATCCCATTTTGGCATTTGCCGATCTACAGGTTAATTAATGAAATATGTACTTTCGGCTTTTCAGCTGATCAGCAATCAAATTAGTGAATGCACACTTTACCGGTGTTCACGCCTATTACCGTTTATAGGGTACAGTTACACACCTGATTATGAAAGCAAATCTGTGCTCAAAATAACCTTGTACCTAAATTAAACCAATAATATCCGGTTAGAACTTAACTCATAATACTAAGGGAATCTACCAGAATTCTAAATCAAATACGATACCCTTACCAACAACAGAAGCGATCACCCCCCTTCAGTTCACAAGTAAAGCACCAATCACCCTTGGCACAACCTACACAAGAGCTCCATTATTCTTTAGATTCACTCAAAACATATGATATCATTACAATAAGAGCCCTATGCCCTATTATCCACCACTTACCGGACAGCAGAACCAAATACTGATAAAAAGAGCAGCATACATGAGTAAAAAATCGATTTGATCTAAAGAGTATACCAAAATAATATAGTTGGTGAAAAAAGGGGAACAAGAGACAATAATCAAAGAAGGGAGAAACCAAAAAGCGATAGAAAGTGCAATTCGAGTACTCACCTAAGAGTATTTGGCCAAAGAAGCAATTAGAGGTGAAGGTAGAGAAGTGCAGAGAGAGACAAGATGGTAGATGTTTAGCCGATTATTTAGAATTAATTGCAGAAGCCAGAAGCAAGAGACCAAAAAAGAATAGTCTTTTAACAAAAACCAAAAAGAATGACAGACAGGGAAGAAGAAGAAGGTATCTGGCACAAACTCAAAAGAAAAGAGAATAAAACTAGAGGGCTAACCAACAGGGGAAGTATGGGCGATCGAATACCGAAGTGAAATAGAAAAAGAAACAGAATAGAATTGATCATAGTATTCAAAATAATAGATGAATGAGTTATAAAAAATAGGTCACAATGTATTCAGCCACTCAAAGAAAGTATACGGCTAAGGTGTGTAGACAAAGAAAATAAAAAAAAAATGATCACCAAAAGCCGATAAATGAAAGGCACCCTCAAAAAGTAGCCAAAAATGAAAACCTTTAGGAGAAACTTAATTAGCCGAAAGTCCCTAAGCACAACACCCAAATTCGGCACAACTTTACCCCACTTCAAACTCCACATTTTCCTATCCTAAAATCTCTCCATAATCCACTCCTTGATATCCTTCTCAACTACTTACAAGACCCATTCAAACTCTCACTCAAAAGAGTTCTACTGTACCTCAAACTCCAGCCACACAGAGTGATAAAAGTAAATCCTTTTATTGTGCACCCCACGCCTTGAACCTTGGGCCTCCTTGCCATCCTTGTAACACCACCTTACCACTAGACCACATGCTTCCTTGTGTCATATTTTACAAAAATAAACTTGTAAGTCTACTGGACGAAGACAGGGGTTTTATCCTTAACAAACAAAAAGTTTGTGAAAGCCAAGGCTTGAACCCAAGACTTCTCTAACACTCCCAAACATTCCTAACTCACTTAACTATTAAAGGAAGCAATCAATTGCAACATTTCTTTCACATATACACTTTTATGTGCTACCTCCAAGTGGCACCCATGCACAAGGCCCACTCCTACTATGCCTAAATTCAGGGCGTTACATTTCATCTATTAGTGTTCGAGTTTTAAGGTCATTTTTTATTCTGAAGCCAAAATTAGTCTTGTTTTTATTTTGGGATATTTTGGATTGTGTCATCTTTGCTTTCTTCTCGATTGTTTTTAGTTTTAGTTTTCATTTTTGCTGAAACCCCTAGTTGTCAAGTGTCGAAACTTTGTGTTGTTCTTCCTAAGTCTTTTTCTTCTTTCTTTTGTTTCAATCTCTGCTGAATTGCTCATCGGTTGGTTCTTCCTTCTACTTTTTCTTTTGGCCCTTTCGTTTATAGAAGTCGAATACTTCTTCTCTCCATGTTCTTTGACTTTGACTTCTATCCCTTTCTCGCATTATGGGTGGGGTTTTGGCATCCCTAAGAAGTGAATAAGGACAAGAGTTCTCAAGTCGTCAAAACTCTGCCTCCCATTTTTAACCAAGGTAAGATGTTATCTTGTTTTTGGGTAGGCCGAATGTTTAGTTGTTTTTGAAAGGTTAATATTTGTAGAATAAAGCCACGCTTATCGTCCATCCATTCTAATAAGACCTGTCATTATGCAGTAAGTCGGCAAGGGATGTACGGTCATTTTAGTTAGTGATCTAAGAGGGATAAATCGCATATTACTCAGTCAAGGTTGGTAGTGTTTATTGTTTTGGGGATTAAGTGTTGTTTGAACGATAATGAATGGAGGACTGATGGTATGTTAGGATAATTGTAGGTTGGTGCGCGAAGGGTAATCACTCGTTTTGCAAACAAGTGTGTGTGTACATACTAAATAAACTGTAGAATAGCAAAAACTGAAAAGCCAAAAGATTGGGCTTTGAGGCCACATGAGTGTGTGAACAATCGTGTGAATAATCAAGTCCACAAAACGTGTACATGTGCCTGTAAAGGCCTCTTGAGCGATCTCATGGGCTTAGGCCATCATGGGCTGAAAGGGCCCAATAGGCTATGGGCCCACACAGGTAATATTAGTGGATTGGGCTGTGTAATTCACATGGTCGAGGTTAATCCCGGGCCCGTGTTGCCCCACTTGGACTGCGTAATGGGCCTTAGGGCCATATGCACTGTTATGCATGTTGAGTTTACGCAAGTCACCCAAGACGACTGTGGACCTTCTAATAGGTCGAGAAGTGAGTCTAGGCCCATTTTGTTGAAAATGACCGAAATACCCCAATAGGGTAAAATGACCATAATACCCCTGTAGGGGAAATGACTGTTATGCTCCTTATGCTATGTATGACAGATTTGCTATATGATATATATATATATGACTATGATTGAGCATGACATTCTACATTCACATATAATGGTATGACATGACATTCTCCATAGGGATGGGTGATTTTTTACGGAGGAAGTGCATGGCTTCTAGCCATCCTAATTCTGGCTCTATGCCATCCTGATTATGGCTCTATGCCATCCTGATTATGGCTCTATGTCATCCTGTTTATGGCTCTGTGCCATCTTATATATGGGTTATAACCATTCTGTTGAAAGCTTTTTGCCATTTTGTTTACTAGCAACATTGCTGCGATTCTAGTTAGTGCCGCAGTCGGTGCTAACTCTGTAAGTGTAAGGATGGGTGGGTGATTTATTCACCACAGTAAGTGTAGGGTTGGACAAGAGATAGAGTGCAAGGTTGGTTAGGGGTAACATGCATCATGCATACTGATAAATGATATTGCATACTATTCTTACAGATCCTGCTTCTGTAATGGGCTTAGGCCCAGATTGTTATTGCATTTTGTATGTATGATTGACTGTATTTTAGGGGATTACACACTGAGTTTTCATAAACTCAACCCATTGTTTAACTGTACAGGTGATCCCCAGCGTTAGGAGGATTGGTGCTGCGAGGGACTCGGAGGTAGCCACACTACTGCTCCTGTTTTCTGTTATTGTGCTTTTACTTACTGTTAAATTTCATTTTGGGTTTTTATTTGTGTAATAAGGCCTGTCCAATTTTCTAGCTTTCAATTGGGTTTTTATTAATTTTGATTTATATCTGCTAGAAGTAGAGCAAGGTTTTCCAAAATGATAACTGTAACGCCCTAATTTTCGGGATTTTTGCGATTTTGGTGTGACCAAAAAATTTTGTTGTTTGGGTATGTAATTTATGTTTTAAGTGTGTTAGTGGGCCTTTAGAAGGCCCAAGCCTAAGTTAAAGCCTGGTAGAATTTTTAAATTTTGGACTTAAAGAGAAGGGGTCTTGAGTAGGTGGGCTTTTAAGAAAAAGTGAATAATTTAAGACACAAGTGAACCCTTGGTAAAGTGGCAAGGTGGCACCACTTAAAGCCTAGGAAAGTGGCTTGTGGCAGCTGGGCAAAGGGCCAAGGTTCAAGTCTCAAGGTAAGTAGTGTGGTATTTTATTTTTACTGCATGTGCTAGGCACATGATGGACTCCAAGTGAAACTCTGTTGGGAAAAGTTTGAGGTGCTGTTGAGATTGAGTCAAGGAGGGATAAAGGGAGAGATTTTAGGAAGTTTGAAGAGGAGAGTGTGTGGCTGATTGGGAAGGTTGGAGTGCATAGTCGGCTAGGGCTTTTGGGAGGTATTGTTTTAGCAATTGGGAGTAGTAAGTGTTGATATCTCTTAGTAGCTAGCCTTCGGGATTTTGTCAAGTGGGACATATTCTTTCTGCCGATTAGGTATAGTACCCTCTACCTCTCTTTTTCTGCTCTCTTCTCTTAGTTCCAAAAAGCCAAAAACGAAACCATTGTTTTTCTTTTATGTCGACTTGTCTCTTTTCTTCAAATCGAATCTGCCATCATCTCCCTCTCCTCTTTTCTTTCTTTTCTTCTTCTCTTCTATTTTCACCCAAAGCTAAATCAACTCTTTCTTTTCTACTTTTTCTCAAAGCCAAATCCTATTGAAGCAACCTTTCTTCTCAAGTCTATTAGTCGACCACCAAAAGCCAAAAGCCAAAGTTGTGTTGTTGTTTTCACCCTTGATCGAAACCCCATTCTTTCTTCAATCCACTTAGTCGAATCTCACACTCCTATAACCCTTTTCGACACCTTCTCTTTTCCATTACAACTTTTACCTCTCTCTTCTTCAATATACCAAAAGCCAAAACCTCTAAATTCATAGTGATTCGGGATCTAAACCTCTAGATCTATACTCTACTTGCACTTTAAGCTAGATCCACAGTGGATCTGAGATTGGAAGGGTGTTGGAAATGCTTCTGTCAAGTACATGTTTGGTGGTAAGTACTCGGATCTTATCTTCCATTAATTAGTGATTCAAGAAAAGTCGAAAACCCCTAAGTTCATGGTGTGGCTATCGATTGGGGCCTTAATGGTTGACCATTCAGTTTGTTGTGTGTTAGTGCGGATTGAAGGCTACCGATCGTGGGGTGTGTGGAAGGCTAGGAACGTTGGTACGACTAGATCTGGATCTAGTCACTGATTTCAGCAAAGGTAAGTACTTAAGGGCCATGAAGGATGATGGTCAAATATGGTGTTGCTGGTTACATTAGTTATCGTTGGTTTGTGATCTAATACCTAAGTGATCGATTGTAGGATAATCGCGTGGGAGATCTCCTCGAGGTATATTGCAAATCAGGTGTGTAAACGACCACCCTCTAGTAGACTAAATCGGTAAAAGTTGAAAAATCGAAATGCCAAAATTCTGGCATTTCGTGGGCTTCTGAGCGTGCGAGCGCTCGTAGGTTGGTTAAGACTGGTAAGATCGGTTGTCGCAATTGGTAAGGTGGACGTGTACGCGATTTCGTGCACCTTGGTGAATTTGGGCCTCGAGGGGCTGAATTTGGGACCAATGGGCTTACGGGCCCATAGAGGTGAAAATGAGCAGTAAGCTTGTTCTGATAATTTGGATGTTAAAACTGTTAAACTGGACATAAAATTTGGGCTTTGTAGGCCAAAATAGTTATTGGACACCGTAAGGGCCCATTAGGGGTTTTAGGGTCCGTTAGCTCTAAGTTGCTAAAATGGGCTAGATAAGCTACTTAGATGAAAATTGGATTGTTAACAACTGTAATAAGCATGAAACCCTAAAAATTGGTATATTTACTGAAATACCCCTTACGGGTGGAAAATTACGGTTTTACCCCTATGTGCAAAATGACCATTATACCTCTAGGGTTAAATTTGTCTGAAATGCATGCTATATTATATCTGTTTACTGTATGCCGTGACATGTTTTACTGTTGCATGGGACTGGGCTTATTGATGGAAGAAGTGCTAAGTGGCATTGCCACGATTACTGATAGGGGCTTTGCCTCGTTTACTGTTAGTGGCTTGGCCATGTTATCTTATTAAGCAGCTATGCTGCGACTGTGGTGTGTAGGGCTGGGTGGGTTGAGTTATTCCCCACATGGTGTGTAGGGCTGGTACGGGTGGTGCGTAGGGCTGGATTTGGGTTGGGCTTTTGTATTCATGCATAAATTCTATTCTGTTACTGTAATGGGCCTATGGGCCACATTGATTACTGAACAGGGCTAAGCCCAGTTAATACTGTTACTCTGAATAGGGCTTCGGCCCAGCTAATACTGTAACTGGATAGGGCTTAGGCCCAGTAAGCTTGAACTGATTTGGGCTCTGGTTGGATTTACTTTACACACTAAGTTTTCCAAACTCACCCCTTTCCTTCCATCTCTGCAGATGAGCCCTAAAATAGTGGACTTGGAGCTGGATGGATTCAGAGTGGCCACGTGGATTGCACATGGTTGATTTCTCTTAAGTAATTTATTTTCAGTATTTTATTTAAATTATTTTCATTTCGATTTCTGGGTTGTAATAAGGCCGCTCCTAACTATTTCCATTTTTTGTTTTATCTCTTTATTTATAAGTATCTTAAAATGGCTAGACTAAGGCTGCGCGGGTTTTATTTAAAATTAATCAACGTTTTCAAAATATAATACACATAGCAAATGGATGACTTAATGACAAACAAGACTTAAAACCTCAATAAACTCTAAACTGGTAGTGGATAGGACTTTCACCAACTAAACTTGGATTTCTTTGCAAACTCTTAATAACAGTTTCACAAACTCACCTTAATCGTGTTAACCAAAGAATATGTTCCAACCCATCATTGATGTGACACACCAGATTTGGCCATAATGTCTGGGTCAGGTTTAGAGTGTTTCAATAACTATTTTCAAAACATCACGTTTTCGCAATACTGTTGAAATGCTACAACAAACAATATTTTAAAAGTAATAATGATTTAAAATGGTTAACAAATGACTAATATGATTTAAGAATTAACAAAGAGGGCTTAACCTTCAAATGAGATTTTATCAACAAGAACTAGTTTTCGAAAAACACTCTAATGTGACACCGCCAGATTCAACCATAACGTCTAGGTTGGGTTTGGGTTGTTACAGAGTGAAATTGACAAAGTTCGATAACTGATAAGTGTGATTGTGAATTTCTGATTCTATGTGATAATGTTTTGATAAGTGATAACTATGAATGGAAACATCCCGGTTGAACCTTAGGAATAAAATAGGATACGAGTGACATGTCACTAGGAACCCAAGTTTGTGATTATGTGATTAAGTGATGTCCGGGTGCTGATCTAGTACGTCTACTAGTGGTTAGGTAATCCTGCATTTGTTGCAGATACCTGTCAGCTTGTGTAAGCAGCATTGGGTAGTTACTTTTGACCATCAGCTTCTGTGAGCAGACCCGTGACTAGCTCGAGAATGAGCATATACGTGAAAAGTGATAAGTGGTTGCTTTGACTACAAGTGATAAGTGGTAGCTTCGGCTACAAGTGATAAGAGGTAGCTTCAGCTACATATATGTGGCACTTATGTGCAAACTTTTTGTGTATCCATTAGTATTCCAAGAGTTCAACGGGATAAGTCAAAGTTTTGAAAGTGTATGTGTCTACATTACGAATTAAGTGATACAGGTATGTACATAACGTTTATAATTATTGACTACAGAATATTGTGAGTTTATGATTTCCATGAGAATGCTTTTGGTGAAAGTGTTGTGACTATTGATCTGTGTCTGTGATATATGAAATACATGATAAGTTTG
The DNA here is from genome assembly GCA_020496765.1 of Gossypium stocksii. Lineage (NCBI taxonomy): Eukaryota > Viridiplantae > Streptophyta > Magnoliopsida > Malvales > Malvaceae > Gossypium > Gossypium stocksii. Next base: position 86,581,004 of record CM035629.1, read on the forward strand.
ATTAATGATGGTGTAATAGGCTTTCGGGCCAAATTGAGTTATGTTATAGCATATTTTGTTCGCATAATTTGTGATGTATCGGATCTAAGAGAAAAGGAAGAATTGGCATAATTGTGTATTAAAAAGACTATGGGAAAATACGAATGTAAAACATTTGAAAGAAGTTAGAATAAATGCTTGAAAGTGAATATTTATAATTAATGTGCACATTTGTTAGGAGGTTGGGAATGATTGAATGATAGAGCCAATAAAATGACTGAATAAGTTATAAATGTGAGCCTTATGGTAACTTACTTTATCTTGTACTCATATTGAGAGCTTTAGGTAAACGATTGGTAATGAAACTCATAGGTGATAAGCTTAATAAGTGATGGACTCTCGGTAAGATTATGATTAAGCAAGCAATGATTGTGGGATTTTCGATGACAATTGTGTTATCTTTCTTTATGTAAATCGTATAATTAAGAGGTGTTTTAAGATGTTTAGTATTTGCATATAAACTTACTAAGCTCTATAACTTACTCCCTTTCCTTTCCTATATCTTATAGGATGGTACATTAGCTCCGGTTGGAGATCACCGGAGATACTACCACATTATCAAGCTATAATGTTGGGTAAATGAACCTAAACCTTTGAGTTTATGGCATGTATAGGGACTTAGTCATTTGTGTAAGTGTTATTATGATATGGCCAAGTGTATTGACTTGTAATGATTAAGGATTTGATTTGGTATTTAGCCACATAAGTTGGCCTACATTGGCTAATTAGGTTATAAACCAATTTATAGGAGTGTGCATGAGTTGATGCCTTGATATTGAGTGAATGCCCTGTTTAGTCCATGTTTGTGGATGTTTGATTGCCAATTAATGCCATGTTAAATGCTATTGAGATTTATAAGTGTGTCAAGGAAGTTGAAGGTGGCAAAAGGCTTGGAAAATAGCCTTAAAGTTGTCCACCCGGGTAGACACACGGGTGTGTGTCTAGGCCGTGCGTGACACACGGTCAGCCCATGGGCATATTAATAGGCTGTGTGTCCCCTACACCCTAATTATGAGAAACAAAATGCTCAGTAAAGAGCACACGGGCAAAGGCACAGCCGTGTGAAGGACACAGCCTTAGGACATGGGCATGTGCCCAGGCCGTGTGAAGTCTGCACTTTAAATGCGAAAATTAAATTCGCCACACGGCCTAGCACACGAGCGTGTGACTTGGCCGTGTGACCCTAAGTGGTTGATGACATTACAAATAGAGAGTTACACAAGTTAAGGATATGGGCGTGTCCTGAACCACACTAGCGTGTATGATCACACGGCCTGCCCACACGGGCGTGTGACTCTCTAAAATATGAAAATTTTCTAAGTGTTGTAAAAGTTCAAAAGTTCTCGGTTTAGTCCCTAACCACCTCTAATGTATGTTTAGGGCTTCGTAGGCCCGTAATAGGGACGTTATGAATATAAATGGAAATTTTTAAACTTGATGCAAATTTTATGATTCGATTTTGTGTGTTCATGTGTGTTTAAGTCCAGTAATGCCTCGTACCCTATTCCAGCGATAGATACGGGTAAGAGGTATTACATCTATTGCCTTGTATAGGTTTTAGCTTTGCGTGATTAAATTGTTTCAAACCTAGTCTATCTTTGTTACTTCACATGAATTCTAACAAACCCTTAGTTAAATATGGTCATAGTAGTATGCATGTTTTTCTAAGTAAAAGATTCTGAAAGGACCTAATATTGGTTTAAAAAAAGTTCATTAAAGATCAAGTTGTCTTGGAATGTTTTCCGGAACATTACGAGCATGATAAAAATCAATTAAGCCAATTGATGTCATTGTTCTAGCCTATTCATGTTATTCTTGTTGAAATCTTGTGAATTCTACTGCTAAATCCATTTCATTCATTTTATTGCATGGATTGCATTTAAGTTAATTGGCATTAGGGATCACTTTGAATGTAGATTATTTAATTTAATTTACTCATCAATCACCACAAGAATATTGTTTTTTTACCAAATTCTTAATATTAATTTTACAATTAATAGATTAACATACATAGTCCCTGTGCAGACAATAACTCATTTACTTACTTATTACTTGATGACAACTGCGTACACTTGCACAAACCATGCATTACAAGTATTTGGCATTGTTGCTAGGGAATTTTGCCTTAATTATTTTTGTGAAATCATTCTTTGTGATTTGGTCTTTATTTTGTTTTATTTTGTAACACCCCAAACTTGACCCAGACGTTGTGGTCGTATTTGGTAGTGTCACATTGAAGTGTTTTGAAATCGCGTCTTACCATAACTAGATTTGTTGTAAAGGCCCCTTGTTCTTTTAGTTTTAAATGAATCACTATTCCATCTATCTTGGATTAATCAGGTTATGAAAGTTGTTTACTTTTAAAAACATAACAATTACGGAAGCTTTGTTTAATTTCTCATTTGTTGTGAAATCGTGGTTTTTGAAAAATAGATATCATTTTGTAAAAAGCGCCCTAGAGCTAACAGATTTTAAATGAAATAAATAACCCCAATATTTAAGAAAAATTAAATAGTGGCCTTATTACAAACCCAAAATAAAAACCATAATTAAAGTAAATGAAAACCGAAAGCAGTGTTATAGCAAAGTGTGGCCGCCTCTAAGCCCCACGTAGCACCGAATCAGCTATGCCTCGAGATTACCTATACAGTAAAATAGTCGAGTGAGTTTACGAAAACTCAGTGTGTAACCCCAGCAATAACAATATAACAAAATCAGTCTCGGCTAGAGTCCATTATAGTAGCATATCACAATTAGTGGCCTATGCCCATTACAGTAACAGTAAAGGATGCAATCAGAATCCTACCCAACCATCCTCTACACTTCATCTCCGTCCAACCCATCACTCCATGTGGGGATATAATCAACCCACCCAACCTTGCACTCCATAGTGTAGTACCGATGCGGCACTATCGTTAAAAATGCAGCAGGGCTGCCAGTACAGTACACTTCCTCCATAAACATAATACAGAATATACACACATACGTATATATCAGAGCATGCATAATCATCCAATCAACATGCGGGGTTAAAACGAACATTTTACCCATAAGGGGTATTTTTGTCCTTTTGCCCCTTAAGGGCTTTTTAATCGTTTACGAGTGTGGGCCTAAGTACTCTAAGGCCCTTCAAGCAAGCCCACGGTTGCCTAGCGACACATGCGATCATATCAGTATAGAAACTTGTCTATAGGCCGAGGCCCATTAAGCCGGCCCATGTGGGCCCACACAGTCATGTGGCGCACCGAGCTCAGATTTGGCCTAAGCCAAGCGAGTACAATAATCGAATTGATAATACACATGTGTTTACAAATTTTCACCCACGCGAGCCCACGGGCGCGTTAGGTCCACTCGACCCATTCCGGACCAACACCCCCGAAATCACTCATGGTGATCGTTTTGTGATGTAGGCCCATACTTTGTGGGCTCAATCGATCACATGCGCGTTCTCACGCCCATATGGCCAAAAGCCTGTCCTTTGGCTTTTTGACAATCGACAGTTTGGCATTTTCTATTATAATCTAACAGTGTGAGAATACACACCTTCGGCTTTTAGCCGATTGATAATCAAAGCAGTGTATACGGTTACGCACCTTACCACGTAGAGTACTAAATAATCCTGAGCACCACCACCTAAATTAAACATAACACACAGTTAAATCATTTATCTAAAAAATTAAGGAAATTCTAATTCAAACACTTAGCCAAAGGATTTGCTATCACTTGCCTTCACTAGAGTGATCAACTACGATTTGCCTAGTCAAACTGTAGTTTGACACAGTCACCCTTCTGCATCCCGACGAAAAGTCCCTAACTACCAACACTCTACATCGCTTGATCTTGGGAGTAGAGACCGCGAGTGCACTTCCAATAGATACTCTTCCATGACCTCCCTCAGTCCGATTATCACTTGCCTCCATGATAAATTCCAAAAGCCACAATCCTTATTCGGCCACTACCCAAAAGGGAACATTCAACATTAAATGCTTACTTTAAGTGTAATCCTGCTCACCCTCAAAGAAACCGATTGCTAAAGAGTACCTACAAGATCGAAACAAATCTATAAAAGAAAGAGAAAGCCACCGTCGGTCCAAAGATACAACAACTATGGCTGATTGAAACCAAAAGATAAGTAGAAAAGGAGGTTCGACCTTTACAAGTTACACCCAATGAAAAATGGAAACAAAAGTACACCAACCGTACCTATCTTCAATCTTCAAAATCAATAAAAAGAGAGTGTGATCAACTTGGTTTAGAGAGGAACGAGCAAAAGATAAAGAGTCAAGGGATAGTGGCTCGGTTAAAGGAGAATAGAAAAATATTTGGAAAAGAAAGGAATAAGAAAGAGAAGACAAGGTGCTTGAAAGGAATAAGAAAGAATGTGTATGCATTAGTTCAAACAAATGGAGCGGAGATGTATTTGATTGAGAGTCAAAAGAATGGAAAAGAAAATACCAAGAGGGAAGAAAAACCAAAATCGGCACTAAAGACTTTTGTGTTGAGCAAAGAAAAGGCACCCTCGGTCAAAGCTTAGATCACGAAACAACAAAAAAAAAGAAAGAAAGGAAAGCAATCTAAAATCCTTTATTAGCAATATCACAAATGACCGTATGGCACCAATAAAGTCCCATATTCGGTCAAAACTTCCCATATACATATCCTTGAATAGCAGCTTGATTTTAGCTAGCCATCAATCTAATTCCAAATCAATGCCCTTCCACCGCTTTACCTCCGCTGCTTGACCAAGTCAATTTTTACCATAATCGGTCAGCCTCAATTCTTCTTGTACGAGCAGCAAAAATTAATACCTAATGGTGCCCAAATAGCCCAAACCTGTAACCTCCATTAGACGCCCTTTACACACGCACCTTGCCACTGTACTATCACGACTTTTATGTCAAAATCCCCACTCAACAACCTAAAAGCCTTCCGTCCAGTGTGCCGAGATCCCTATAAGCCTTTTTAAAAAAAAATAACATTTTTCCCCTTAAGCAGACTCGAACCCCTGACCTAGATGCACAACACAAACCTCCTTGCCAACTTACCAATGTGCTATTCATGACATGCTGCAGCCGCATCAATATAAAAGGCCTACTAACCGCAAGCTTAAATCTACTTAAGCCAAAAATAAAAATTTTCTCAAAGACCCAAATTCGTTCACAGGACCCTTCCAACAATCCCACCCACTCCTAACTCACTTAACTAAAACCCTCAAACATGAAATCAAAGCTAGACAAACAGAATTATAAAATCCAAAATTTCTCCGCTACTCGAACCCCATTTCTCCTAGCCTAAAATTCGGGGCGTTACATATTTTATTTTATTTTATTTCTAATTTTACTAACTAATTCTTTATTTTTTTTAATTTTTTTGATTTATTTTTAGGTGTTTATGAGCATAGATCGAATCATTGATTTATTACCTATAGACCCTAAAATCGAGCAAATGTTTAGACAAAGAAGATGAGAAAGAGTAGCCCAAAGACAAGCCAAAATGTACCTTGGAAACCAAAATGATGGTTAAGGAAATGGAGCCGGTAATGTTCACAATCCAATCCTTATTGTTGATGATTGGATCAATCCATAAAACAATACGCTGTGCCCTTTTTAATGAGTTAAATTCGGGAATTAGGAGAATGGAGATGGACATTTTGAATTGAAGCTAGTGATGTTTCAAATGCTTCAATCCATGGGTCAATTTAGTGGTATGCCCAAGGAATATCCACACCTTCACCTTTGACTATTCATAGAGGTGAGTGATTCCTTCAAGATAGCCGGTGTAATTGAAGACACATTGAGGTTGAAGTTATTTCCATACACGCTATGAGATCGAGCATGAGCATGGCTTAATTTGTTTCCCCCACATTTAATTTCAACTTAGCAAGAATTATCTAAACACTTTCTAGTAAAGTATTTCCCATATAGCAAAAATGTTAGGTTGCAGAATGAGATCACTACTTTTCAACAAATGGATGATGAGTCCTTATACGAGGCGTGGGAAAAATTCTAAGAGTTACTACGTAGATGCCCTCATCACGGGATTCCATATTGCATCCAGTTGGAGATGTTTTATTATGGTTTCAATGCGTATACAAGGTTGGTGGTAGATGCTTCTATGAATGGTGCTCTCTTATCGAAGTCTTATAATAAGGCCTACAAGATCATTAAGAGGATAGCCAGTAACAATTACTAGTGGCTGACAAATCTAGTAGCTTCATGAAGACGAGTAGTCAAAGTGCATGAAGTAGACGCCCGTACTTCACTCCCAGCTCAAGTATCTTCTATCTCTTCAATGTTGAAAAAGTTTACAATAATGGTTTTAATCATGTTATAGCTCAACCACTAAGTCAATTCGATGTTGTTTCATGCGTATATTGTGGGGATGGCTATTCTTTCGAGAATTGTCTATCAAATCTTGAATCTATTTACTGCGTAGAGAATCAACACCAAAACATAAATAGATAAGGACCATAGTCTAATTTCTACAATCTTTCATGGTGAAACCATGCAAACTTTTCTTGGAGTAACCAAGGATATGGACCGAACAACAATTACATGCAGTATAGACCAAATCAACAATCAACAAGTTTCAAAACCACCACAAGTTGAATCACCTAACAGTTTGGAGACTTTATTGAAGGTGTACATGGCAAAGAATGTCATCTTAATCCAAAGCCAAGCAGCAACACTGAAATATTTGGAGAACTAAATGGGTCAATTAGTTACGAAGTTTCGTAATAGATCGCAAGAAGCCTTGCGAAGCGATACAAAAAATCCAAGGAATTTGGGTAAGAGATATTGCAAGGTAGTTGCTTTACAAATTGGTAAGACTTTGGAACCCATGGAAGTTGTGGCTGAAGATGAGCCGATTGAGAATAAGAAAACTCAACCACCAGTTGAAATTCCTACACCAAAAGAGCCAGAACTTACAAAGTCTGCTGAGGTAAAATCTAAACTAATGAATCTGTAAGCTAATACCTTCTTTAGATGTAGATTTATCTCCTCAGAAAAGTTGTCCAGTCCAAACCAAAGTTCCAATACCTCCACATCCTCAAAAATTCCAACAACATAGGTAGAAACAAGAGGTACAATTCAAGAAGTTTTTGGACATTCTAAAGCAAGTTTATATCAGTATACCATTGGTGGAAACCTTAGAATAAATGTCCAATTATGTTAAGTTTATGAAGGATGTTCTGTCCAAGAAGAAGAGATTTAGTGAGTATGAGACAGCAGCAATAACAAAGGAGTGCAGTGCGTTCTTACAAAAAAAGCTACCTCCTAAAATGAAACACCCTGGAAGCTTTAGTATACCCTAGAATATCAGAGAATCTTACTGTGGTAAAGCTTTATGCAATCTTAGAGCGAGCATCAACTTGATTCCAACGTTTATTTTCAAGCTATGTTCTGGTACGTGGAGATATGTTCATTTTTTCCTGTTAATTTCATTGTCTTAGATTTTAAAGCAAATAAGGAAGTGTTGATTATCTTGGGGAAACCTTTCCTAGCCACGGGAAGAACATTAATAGACGTGCAAAAAGGTGAACTAACCATGAGAGTTCAAGACAATCAGGTAACATTTAATGTTCTTAAAGTAATGAAATTTCTCCATCTGAGGAAGAAGTGTTTAGTGATAGAGAACCTAGAAACCTTAGTTTTTATGAAATAGGAGAATAATTTTGTAGAGGACCCATTATGGAACACCTTAGGGACTGAACCATTGGAAAATGAAGAAGGTAATGAAAATATGGCTTTGATGGAAGCCAATCTAAGGAATTTTGTTTAACCAGCTTGATTTGAACCATTGGAGTTTAAACTAAAGGTACTTCATTTCCATTTGGAATACTTTTTTTGGGTAATAGTTTTACTTTACATGTGACTGTTTTAGCAAAACTAACAAAACACTAAGAGGAGTAGCTGATCAAATTTTTAAAGAAATTGAAAAAGGCAATTGGTTGGACCATAGCTGATATCTAAGGAATAAGTCCTTCCTTCTGTATGCACAAGATTATCCAAGAAGAGGGCAAAAAAGATAGAATCGATGGGAAAAAATAAATTTTACACAATAATAAAAGAGGTAGTACGAAAGGAAGTTACCAAATGGTTAGATGTAGGAATTATCTATGCCATCTCAATTAGTTTATGAGTAAGTTCGATACAATGTGTACCAAAGAAAGGTGGGATCACGATTGTCAAGAATAAACGTAACGAGTTAATGCCAATGAGAACGGTGACGAGTTGGAGAATTTTGTATTGACTTCAAAAAATTGAACAAAGCCACTCGTAAGGATAATTTTCTGTTGCCTTTTATTGATCAAATGTTGGATCGACTAATAGGTAATGGATTTTATTATTTCTTAGATGGATATTCGGGATACAACCAAATAGTTGTAGCCCTTGAAGACCAACACAAAATGACTTTAACTTTCTTGCATGATACTTTTTCTTTTAGGCGAATGCCTTTCGATTTATGTAACGCACCTGTCACATTTCAGTGATGCATAATGGAAAATATTTACTGATATGGTAGAAATTTTTGTTGAGATTTTCTTGGATTATTTTTCTATTTTTGGTAATAATTATGATGTTTGTTTGAGTAATTTGGCGAATGTATTGAAGAGATGCGAAGAGAAAAATCTTATCCTTAACTAGAAGAAAAAGGAATTGTATTAGGACATAAAATTTCTAGAAACGAGATTGAAGTCGATAAAGCAAAGGTGGATGTAATTGAAAAATTACCACCTCAAGTTAGTGTGAAAGGAGTTCAAAGTTTTTCAGGCCATGCTAGTTTTTATCGAAGGTTTGTTAAAGATTTTTCAAAACTTTCCAAGCCTTTGCGTATGTTTTAGAGAAAGTCACCATTTTTGAGTTTAATAAAACAAGTTTGGAAGCTTTTGAAAAGTTAAAAAATTGATTAATCTCAACCCCAATAATCGTCACACCTGATTGGAACTCACTGTTTTAGTTGATGTGTGAAGTAAGCTATTTGCTGTTGGAGCTGTGATGGGCCAAAAAAGAAACAAAGTGTTTGATCATATCTACTATGCAAGCAGAACTTTGACAGGATCCCAACTTAATTACACGGTAACTAAAAAAGAACTATTTCCTATATTTTTTGCTTTTGATAAGTTTCATTCTTTTCTCATGGGTGTGAAAGTCACAGTCTTTACCAATCATGCGGCCATTAAATACTTACTCACGAAGAAAGAAGCTAAACCAAGGTGGTTTAAACATGAAAATGTGTTGAAAATCAAGTAGATGATCATCTGTCGAGGTTGAAACAAAATGAGGTAACTCATTCACTTGTTCTAGTTAATGAAAATTTTCCAGATTAGCCTATCTTTGAGGTAATTCAAATTCATGAAATTCCTTAGTTCACTGATTTTGCGAATTATTTAGCATGTGGAATAATACCTCAAGAAATGACATACCAAAAATGAAGAAATTCCTTCATGATTCGGCATATTTTTGGGAGGATTCATTTTTGTTTAAACAATATACAGATAACATAATCAGGAAGTATGTAGGTGGAAGTCAAATTGATGAGAACTTGCATCACTATCATTCATCTCCAAGTGGGGGACACTTTGGTGGTCCTGCATTGCAACGAAGATTTTACAAGCATGATTCTTTTGACCTACAATGTTTAAGGATGCGTATGCATACATGAAAAACTATAATCAATGCCAAATGACCAGAAACATATCAAGGAGGAAAGAGATGCCCTTGACAAACATTTTAGAGGTAGAATTATTTGACGTATGGGGCATTGTTTTCTAGGCTCATTTCCTTCTTCTTATGGTAACAAGTGTACCTTAGCAGTTGTGGATTACATATCCAAGTGAGGTGAAGTCGAGGCAAAGCCAACAAATGATGCTAAGGTTGTCAAGCGATTCCTACATAAACATGTATCTACATGGTTTGGGATTCTTAGAGCTATAATTAGAGATGAAGGATTTCGCTTTGTAAATAAATGGTTTAAGTGGTTGCTTGACAAGTATGATGTGAAACAAAAAAAATTCCACTTCCTATCATCCACAGCAAATGGACAAGTTGAACCAGTAAATCATGAGATCAAAGGTATCCTTGAGAAGGTGATTCAACCTGATAGAAAATATTGGTCTCGAAGGCTCAATAATGCTCTATGGACCTATTGAACTGCTTTTAAGACATTGTTAGGAATGATTACTTATCAATTAGTCTTTGGAAAGGCATGTCATTTGCCGCTTGAGTTGGAAAATAAAGCTCTCTGAGCTTTGAAACAATTAAATTTGGATCTTAAGCAAGCTGAATAGAGAAGAATGCTACAACTTGATTAGTTGAAGGATTTGAGGTTATTTTAATACAAGAATGCCAAGATGTGTAAAGAAAAGATTAAGAGATGGCATGACAGTCGTATACAATGTTGTGAATTCAAAGAAGGACAAAGAGTGTTGTTGTTTAATTCGAGGCTAAGATTATTTTCAGGAAAGCTCAAATCCCGATTGAAAGGATCTTATACCATTCACAAAGTTTATCCATCTGGAGTAGTAGTATTACATGACAACAAGAGGGTACGTTAAAAGTTAATGGTCAATGTCTCAAACATTATTGAGATGACGAAGTTGAGCAAGTGGAAACCATATTCAATTTAATAGACCATTGATTTTTCATACTTTTATTTTTAATAAATGGTATATTTAGAAATTATTTTTCTTGAATTAGTACATTAAATTAAGTCTATCTAAGAAGATTGGAACTTAAGGGGGACCATTTGTGACCCCTCCAACTTTTCCTAGGATATTAATTTAATGTAATTTTTCGAGAAGAAATTTTCTAAGTAATCCAAAATAAATTTTTATTTTTATTTTTATTTTTCAATTTTAATTTTATTTGTTTATGCTTGATAAAGGGCCAATTTGGCCCAAGTACTATCAATGTATTTTTCTAGTTCAGTTCAGTTTTTGAAATAATTGCAGATTAGGCTTGAGGCCTGAAACGGTAAAGAGGAGGAAATTACCCATGTTATTGTCGTCCATATATCTCCCAAAAACCTAAAATTTTGCCTCCATCTTGATTCTTTTCATGTTTGCCGCCCAAGCATCCCTTCTAGCTAAATTTTAGCTAAAATTTACCCTGATCTGCTATTATATAAACCCTTCTCTACCATCATATTTTTCACACCATAGCCACCTACTTCCTTTTTCTTAGCCGTCAGCCTGAAATCTCAAAAATTCTCCCTAAGTTTCCTCTCATTATCACAAAACCTAACTATCATCGTCACAAAGCCTTCACTGGAGCAACCCCACCGCCATAACTTAGTCGCCGCTATAATCTCCACCTCAAAAAGCCAAAAATTTCTTTATTTTTCGGGAAAAGTTACCATGTCCAGCAAAAGAATTAGATCTTTCAAAACCACAACCAAAATTCCAATTGTGATTTAAGATGAGGAAGTGATGCAAAGATTTTATTCTATCTTCAAAAATCAACCCATGATGCTAGAAAAATGTATCAATTTGTAGAGCAATGACAAGATTATTATGCCTTTGTTAATTCAAAAAAAGCTTGACGCTTTAAATTGGAATCAATTCTATGATGCATGATTAATACCTTAAGAGGAATTAGTGCGAGAGTTCTATGCTAATTTGACCACGTCAAATGCTATTGAAGTTATTGTTCATAAAAAGACGGTACCCCTTACTTCTAAGTCCACTAATAATTTGTTTAACTTATCTAATGTGGAAGAAGATGAGTACTCTGCCATGATGACAAATATCAATTGGGGGATTTTCTTTAATCAGTACTTAATGCTGTTACAAATCCAGGATCCTAATGAATTATAAGAAAGTATGACAGCCATTCTTGCCAAATGAAGTATTTAAACCCAGTGGCTAAGGTATGGTTTTACTTTGTTCAATATAGCTTCATGCCTATCTCATATAGTTCCACCATCTTGATGGAACGAATGCTTTTTTTGTATGCTATTATGACAAAAAGGTCCATCAATGTTGGGAAAATTATTCTTAAGGAGATTCAATATTGCGCTAGAAATAGTGCAGAAAGTGCCTACTTTCCATCATTGATTACTTCGATTTGCTTGAGAGCCCAAGTAAGATCTTGAAAGGTTAGTGGAAAATGTTGAATTGTTGAACTAGGTTGAGCTAAATGGACCAAATAACTAGAATATGATAATTCGTCAACCAAATATGAATCGGAATCTGACTCAATAAATGGAACAGAAGAAGCAAAAACTAAAGATGAACCAAAAAGCCTTGAACTGAGGGCGGAACCAAATGTTGCTAAACCAGTGGTACCAAGTGTGAATCCTAAGTTGATCATTTCAATACCTACTTTTTCAAACACTATGAAGAAATCAAAATTTTCAACTATGATGGATATGTTGAAATTCATGCATAACCAACAACAAGCTTACTAGAGATATGCAAAAGTTAGAGATGCTACCGTAAGACATACTTTTAAGAATATCTCTAACACTTTTATTCCTGAGTTCCTAGATCATATATTCTAGATATGGTAAGAAGAGCTTGTGGAATCAAGTGAAACCAATAAGGGAAAGGATAAAGAAATAGACAAGGACACAAATTAAAAGGCGGAATTTAGTTTTCTTAAGTATTTATTTTTAGGCATTTATATTTGTTTTCTTAGCTACTATTTTGCTTTCACATAAGAAATAGGAAATTGTGAACATGAATAAATTAAACTCAATGCCTCTTCATTATAAAAAAGTGAAGTAGTGTGGTAATGTGAATGGACATGTCTAGGATTGGATTGTTGAGAAAGACTGGGTACTTAAGCAATGTTCATGACTCACCTCTCTTTTCTTGCTATCCTACTTGGTGTTTAGTTTGCATGCATTACTTTATTTCTGCAATGAGGACATTGCTTATTAATTATGATTCAATGTTTACACATAAGTGTACTGAAATAAAATAATGTTCTGAAAAAAATTGTTCATAAGTTAGCTCAAATGCAAGTATGATTTCTGATTTTATCTAGGTTTCTTTATGTTATCTTAAGGTATGGAATGCTTGTATTTTATTAGGTCTTATGTAGTTTTTTCCATGAAAATTTAATTTCCTTAGAAATAGACATTAATAAAGCTTTAAGTCCTTAGAATTGGCTTAGTAACTTTCTTGAGGTGAAATCCTAGGAGGCATAAGAATCTAATCATGATATAAGCACATTTTCTTTGGATTGTTTGTGCCTTTCAAGCCTACCATATGAATTTGACCCTTGAAACTTTAGTTTGAGCCTTTAAGCTTATTTTATTGTTATTGACCTATATCATAAGCCATATTACCATCTTTTTAATTTTTATCCTTTTTTTGTTGCACTAATATACTTGTCTTGGTGAGCAATGATCAAGGAAAAAATCAAAAAAATGTATATGTTCTCTATGTTCATAGAAAAGAGAAAAATCTATGTTCAAATATCAAAACAAAAAGAGTAAAATAAATACTCAAAATATTGAGAAGTATTGTTGGGCATAAAGCTTCAAATTAAGATTAGGGGTGGTAAAACTCGTTAGTAGGAGAAATGTACCTCGAAAAAATCCATGGCAAAGTTAAGGTTAAGATTATTGAACCTAAAATTCACTTCTCTTTATCCCTACCATGAGCCTAGCCCCATTACATCCCCATAAAAGACCTATTGATTTTGATAATTATGCCAACTACATTAGTGGACAGGAATGGCAAAGTTTAACATATGACAACCACTAAATTAAACCTTGTGATTTTTTTATTTAATTGATGAGAAAAATTTGATTCAATGGTGAACGTTATGTATGACCTTGAAAAGTATGCACTCTATGACTTATTTTAGCATTTTTCCGCACTTAGTATAAAATTTTGAAATAATGCTTGCATGTGAGCAACTTGTCAACAAAAAAAGTTTGTGAGCATGACTTTGATGATGCATGTTTATGTGAAAAGTTGATTTTACTTAATGATTCTATCTAAACTTATTGCAAGATTGTCTTATCTAAATTTTTGCTTTGCATTACTCAAGACTAGCAGTGGAATCTGTTTGGGGGCATGTAAACTCTAATTTATATAGAATTTTTATAGTTATTTTGGCACCTTTTTCCTTAAAAATAATGTCAATCCCAAGTATTTAAAAGTAAATTTGGCAAATTTTGTTCATATTACAATAATGGGTATGATTTAATAAAATATGGAAATTTATGGTTTTTTGTATTAATTTTTGGCATAATTTAATTAATTCATGCTACATTTCAATTACCTCTATTTTTGTTGCAGTGGGACCATTAAAAGATTTAATTGGAGGTCTCTACTTGTAACAACCCGTTTTAGGGCCGAGTCAGAATAGTGGTTTCAAGACCACGAATCCAAAGTAGAAAAAAATTATTGTGATAATATTTTAAGGTCTATAGTATGACTGAATGCATGTCTGAAAATTTTGTTAAGAAATTTTATCAATAGAGGGTTCAATTTAACTAGTAGGACTAAATTGCAAAAAGTGCAAAAATGTGTTCTAGAAGCTTTGGGTGGCTATTTGTTATGATTTTTAAATTGTAGGTCCTTATTTAGTAATTATACCATTATATCTCATGATGAACAAAAAATGGACATGGAAGGGTAAATTTTCAAAGTTAGGCATTAAGGGTATTTTGGTCATTTCGAAAATAAAGACAAATAACTAAATAAAAAGTCTTCATCTTCATCCAATTTAGTCTCTTTTGCCAAAAATTTGAAGAAAGCCATAGCTAGGGTTTTGGCCAAGCTTTCCAAGCTCAATTGTAAGTCCATCCTAGCCTCATTTTTAATGATTTTTATGTTTTTGAAATTTTTGAAACCTAATCTATCTTTTTCAAATACTTATTTGAAGTATTAGCAAAGTTTAAAATTTTAACCATGTTAGACATGCATGTATTTTGATATCAAATGGTAGAATATGAATGTTAGTTGGGTGATAAATAACTTTTGCAAAGTGATTTTCGGTAAAAATGTCCAAAAGGACTTATTTGCAAAAGTTGTGAAATGTGTGTAGAAATATGTGAAGAAATGAAAAATGTGGGCTGCTAAAAGCATGAATAAGGTTCTGCTAGGCTTGGGTTTTGAGAAAAATGAATACATTTCATTTTACGAGCCTAGGGACTAAAGTGTAAATAAGTAAAAAGTTAGGAGCAAAAATGTAATTTTACCATAATATGATTTTTGGATTGAATTGAGTAATGTGATAATTAAATAATCTAAATTTGTTATTATAGATCAAGAAAAACGAGGTTCTAATCTAGATCGGGGAAAGAACAAGATTGTGGACTAAGTCACATTATTAGCAATTTATTTTATACCGATGTAAGTTTGTATGTAAATAATGCATCGTTGTATTTTGTTTATTACCTTAATAATACATGAATTGTGTGATTGACTCTTCGAATGTAATTGGAAAAGTTTCGATAAGAGAGAAATCTCGGTTGAACCTTAGGAATAAAATAGGATATGGGTGACATGTCACTGGGGACCCATGTGTGAATGTGTGATTGTGTGACTCCGGGTGTTGGTCTTGTACGTCCTACCAGTGGCTAGGTACTCCAACATGTGTTGTGGGTACCTGTTAACTTGTGTGAGCAGCACTGGGTAGCTACATCCCGACCGTCAGCTTGTGTGAGCAGACCCCGTGAATAGCTAAAAAACGAGCACATATGTGAAATGAGATATGTGGTAGCTTTAGCTACATATGTGGTAGTTATGTGTAAGATTTTTGAGTATCCGTTAATATTTCGAGTTTTCAATGGGAATGGAAAATATGTGAAAATACGTGTTTGTATGATGATATGGTACACGTGTGTACGTGAAACTTATAAGTATAAACTTTATGAGTATCTTATGGTAAGATTGTGCTTGAGTATGTTACGCCTATGAGATTTCAAAGATAAATGTATTATCTTTCATTATGTGAATTGCATGATAATTTACGTGGTTAAGATGTTTATTATTTGCAAATGAACTTACTAAGCTTTTTAGCTTACTCTATTTTTTCTCACTCTTGTTTTATAGTGTCACCAAGCTAGCTCGAGATTGGGAAATTGTCGAAGATTCGCCGCACACTATCAGAACATTATTTTAGGTATTGAAGAAAATATTATTTTGAGAGTATGGCATATATAGGTGACTTGGTCATTTTGTTATGTGTCACATTTGATTTAGACAAACATGTTGGCTTATTGGTTGGAAGTTTATTTTGTATAAGGCCATTAAATGCTGCCTAATATTGGTCACATTTATAATCATATGATGATGCATTTCATAGATGTACAAATTTTGCATGATTTGGGTTGATAAGTAGGCGATGATTAAGTATGATAGATATGGCATGAGAATGATGTGTTGATATCTTGGTTGTGGACATTATGGTTGCTTAAGTATGTTATGTTACGTGCCTTATATTGGTATAAGTGTGTTTTTGTAACAGTGTGGCAAATGGCTTGGTAAATAGCCTATATATTGTCCACGCAAGTAGACGCTCGGATGTGTGTATAGGCCATGTGTCCCCTGCACCTTAGTTTTGAGAAACAGAATGCTCAGTATGGTGCACACGGGCAAAGACACGGGCGCGTGTCTCAACCGTGTGGATGGCATGGCCTCAAACATGGGCATGTGCCTGGCTGTGTGAAGTCTGCACCTATTTTGTGAAAATTTATTTGCCACAGGGCCTAGCACATGGGCTTTTGAGTTCAATTGGGTCATGAGTTACAAGTTAGTGAGTTACATGGGGTAGGGACACGAGCATATGTGACCACATGGCCTACCCACACGGATGTGTCCCATAACCACATGAGCGTGTGACCCCTGTATTGTGGAAATTTATTAAGTTTTTGTAAAATTTTCTAAAGTTCTCGGTTTAGTCTCAAAACTGCTTCCAATGTATGTTTTGGGCCTCGCAGGCTCGTTTTTGGGACTCTACTATTGTATGTGAAAGGTTTTGATTTGGATGCAAATTTTACATCCTGAAAATGTATGTTTATTACTGTTATAAGTTCGGTAAGGCCTCATACCCTGTTTTGATGTTGAACACGGGTAAGGGGTGCTATATTTATTGGTATCAAAGCTATCGTTTAGTCAATTCTCGGACTAACCTAGCATGTGTATGAGTCTAGCTATACGTGCCATATATAAATTGTCATAGTGTGACGACTCTTGACAATTTAAAATATGCTTTTATATTGTAAATGGATCCCAATTGTGCCATGGCTGATGACGTTGAAACTAATGCGCCGGCTCCCGCCCAAGGGACCATGCCACCCGAAAGTAGGCATGTGACCATTAGTCAAGGAGGAGCTGTAACACCCCAAACCTGGCCCAGACGTTACGGACAAGTCTGGTGTGTCACATCACCTATACCTAGCTATATGACTTAGTTACTAATCGTAGGGTGAATTTGGTAAAACTGTCGTTGAAGTTTTAAGAGAAATTCCCAATTAAAATATATTGATGTCAATTTTATAAAGATTTACCTTGTTGTTCATTTGCCTCACATGATGAGTTTTGAAAATGTTGAATTAATTTTTAGAAAAACACGCGCAGATATTTTCTAATCAACTTTAAGTAATGTAAAAATTAATAATTAAAAACCCATAGGAAAATAAATTTAGCGGCCTTATTACAACCCAAATAGAAATACTAATGAAAGAAATAAGTAATAAATCAAATGGAAAACTTAGTAAACCAGTGTTCGATTTTTCGTGGCCACTCCAAATCCCTCCCAGCTCCAAGTCCACTGTCTAAGGCTCACTGAAAGAATGGAAAGAAGAGGGGGTGAGTTTGGTAAACTCAGTGTGTAAAGAATCCCATCCAGAGCCCAAATCAGCTCAGGCCCACTGGGCCTAAGCCCTATCCCATCACAATATTAACTGGGCCGAAGCCTTTCGTATAACGGTACTGGGTCTTAGCCCCTTTTTAGATACAGTATCACTAGGCCAAATCCTTTAATATATCGGTAAATAGTATGGCCCAAAGGCCCATTTCAATAACAAATCATGAATGAATGCAAAAACCCACATCAATCAGTGGGGAAGCTACTCAACCCACCCAACCGCTACTCTCCACCCGTACCAACCAACACACCATGTGGGGAGAACTACTCAACCCACCTAACCGCTACTCTCCACTAGCAGCATAGCTGCTTTATTATATAACATGAGGCCTAGCCTCTTTCGGTAAATTAGGGAAAAGCCCTTTTCGGTAAACTAGGGCAAAAGCCCTTTAGCACTTCCTCCAATCATATACACCCCAACCCCATGCATTAGATGATCATGACATGGCATATAATAAACAGAAGTAATAAAGCATGCAAAACAATCCAATTTAACCCTAGGGGTATAACAGTCATTTTACACCTAGGCGTAAAATTGTAATTTCTCACTTTTTAGGGTGTTTCAGTAAATAATCCACTTTTTAGGGTTTTATTCCTATTTTACATCACTAATAACTCTACTTTTATCACTGTACCTTATTTAACACGTTTTACCAGTTTTTAGTCACTAAGCCCTAAAATCCCCTAATGGCCCTATAGTGTCCTTTTTAGCGATTTAAGCCCATTTAGTCCAGAACTTATAGTTAATTATTAATTTAACCTATTTTAAGCCTACAGTCTATTAGAATACGTCTATAGCTCATTTTTACCCATGTAGGCCCGTAAGCCCATTGGCCCATATTCAGCCCATCGGGGCCTATCTTACCAAAACGCACGAAATTGCGCACTTAGCCCACTTGTCACTTGCGATTACTGGTTCTACCATCTATTGAGTATTCGTATACTCACAATTCCACATACTGTCGACCCTTCGATCATTTTTTTCGGTCACTTTTTGGTCACTATGGCCTTTGCCGATTTAAACTAAAGAAGGGTTCGTTACACACCTGTTTGACGATTTGGCTACTAAGATCTCCTCCAAACGATCCTACAATCGATTAAACCACATTAATATCTAAAACCCAAATCGAATACTTACCCCTATGCAATACACACATTCGGCCACCCTCCTATAGTGGCTCTAAACACTTACCTTTGTCAAAGTAGGGACTAGATCTAGATCTAGTCATTCCTCCTTGCCCAAGCCTTCAATCAAAAGTCTCTAGAACATAATAATACCAAAAGAAACTGATTGTTAGTGACTCCTAGAGTCCCATGTCCAAATTGGCAATCTCCCTAGATTTTAGGGACTTCGTCTTTTACTAAATCGCAAAATACTTATAGATCTGAGTCAATAAGCACTTACCACTAATTTCTCTTTGATTTCTATGCAAATTTGATGTAGATCTACCCCCTAAACTCCAGTAGAACCCGAATCTTTGAGATCTAAAGTTTCGGCTAAGAACCCCTAAAGGAATGGCGTTTTCGGCTTTTAACTGACGAAGAAGATGATGATTTGATGGTATAGTTTGGAGTGGTGTTGCCGAAAAGTAGTAAGGGTTTAAAGAAGGTAAAAATCGGTCAAAAAGAGATGAAAAGAATATGGGAATTTGGCTTGGAGAGATCGGTACAAAAACACTAATTTCAGGTTTTCGGCTTTTATGGAAATCGGCTATGGTGTTTTGTTGAGGATGAAGTCAAAAGAGAAGATGAACAAGATGATAAGGAGGTTTCTACTAGAGGAGATAGCAAAAAGAAAAGAAAAAGAATGGAGAAGAAGGAAGCAAAAGAGAATTCGGCATAAGAAAGAAGAAGCTGCGTTTTCGGTCACTTTTGTGAAGTGGAGAAAGGAATGACGTAAGGTGGCTAACCCTAACTGTCAGTACAGAAGAAAAGAAAACTAAGTTGCCCTAATTGCCACTTAAACATTCGGCCCATACTCCCCTAAAGCCCTTGCCGAAAATTCACTTAAGTAAGCACATGCCCGGCACATGCCTAAAAATAAAAATTAACCATACGCTTACCTTGCAGCTTGAACCCTGGACCCTTTTACTCCTTCCGAGACACCACTTTTTTAGGAACTTAGTGGCGCCACCTTACCACTTTACCAAGGCCCTATTTGTGTCATGTTTTACGAAGTTTTTCTTAAAAGCCCACTTGACCAGGTCCCCTTTCACTAAAAATCCAAACTTGATATTTTACCGGGTTTTAACCTAAGCTTGGGCCTCCTAAAGGCCCACTAACACTCTTAAACATATTTCCAGCAATCAAACACCCAAAATTTCAAAATTCCAACAAAATCACAAAAATTCAAAAATTCTCGAAAATCAGGGCATTACAACTCTACCCTCCTTAAAGAAATTTCAGCCTTGAAATTTACCTAACCCAAACAATTGAGGATATTGTTGACCCATCGTCTCTTCTGGCTCCCACGTAGCTTCTTCTCTACCATGGTTACACCATAGCACTTTCACTAACGGAACTGACTTCCTTCTCAGAATTTTAACCTCTCAATCTAGGATTTTACAAGCTCCTCCTCAAAGGTCAAATCGGTCTTTACCTCGATCTCTTCTACTGGTACAGTATGCGATGGATCCGACCGATATCGCCTTAACATAGACACATGGAAAACATCATGGATACGGTCTAACTCTGGTGGTAACTCCAACTGATATGCTACCGGCCCTATTCGCTTAAGAATCCGATAAGGCCCAATGAATCGCGAACTCAACTTGCCCTTCCTACCAAATCTCAAAATCTTTTTCCATGGCAAAACCTTCAGAAAAACCATGTCCCCAACAGCATACTCGATTTCCTTATGCTTAAGGTCTGTATATGACTTCTGTCTATCAGACGCCTCCTTTAACTGGTCTCGAATCAATTTAACCTTGTTTTCAGTGTCTGCCACCAACTCTGGTCCAAGAACTTGGTGCTCCCCTAACTCTGTCCAACACGTAGGTGTACGATATCTTCATCCATAAAGTGCCTCATACGGAGCCACCTGAATACTCGTTTGATAGCTGTTGTTGTATGCAAATTTTGCTAATGGCAAGTAATCTTCCCAACTGCCACGAAAGTCGATAACACAACCTCTTAGCATGTCTTCCAGAACTTGAATAAATCTTTCTGACTGTCCATCTGTTTGAGGATGGAAGGCAGTACTAAAATTCCATCGCGTACCCAATGCCTCATGCAATTTCTGCCAGAATCAAGATGTAAACCGAGGATCTCGATCAGAGATTATCGAGACTGGCACCCCATGCAACTGCACTATCTCAGCTACGTACAACTTAGCCAACTTCTGAAGTGAGTAATCGGCCCTAGCCGGTATGAAATGAGCAGACTTCGTCAATCTATCCACGATTACCCAAACTGAATCTTTCTTCGAGGGTGTCAAAGGTAACCCACTCACGAAATCCATAGCTACTCTTTCCCACTTCCATTGTGGAATTTTCACTAGCTGTAACAATCCAAAAGGCAGTTGGTGCTCAGCCTTAACCTACTGGCACGTCAGACATTTCCCCACAAACTCAGTCACCTCTCACTTAAGCCCAAGCCACCAATACACCTCTCGAAAGTCCCGATATAACTTATTACCTCCAGAATGCATAGCACAAGGTCCACCATGAGCCTCCTTTAGAATCATTTGCCTCAAGTCAGAGTCCTTTGGTATGCACAGTCTTCCATGAAAGCACAAAACCCCATCACAATTTAGTCCAGAATCTCCACTCTCACCATCCTTAACTTGCTAAAATCGTGAAGCCAACGACTCATCCTTTAATTACTTTTCCATAATCTGCTCAGTCCAAGTGGGTCTCACTTGCAATTCCGCCAACAAGCTCCCATCGTCGTACAAACTTAAGCGAGCAAACATATCTCTTAACTCAACAACAGCCCTACGGCTCAGCGCATCAGCCACTATATTATCCTTACCTGGGTGATACTCAATTGAGCAGTCGTAATCCTTAAGCAACTCTATCCATCTTCGTTGCCTAAGGTTCAACTCTTTTTGAGTCAACAAATACTTGAGACTTTTATGGTCAGTGTATATAATACACTTCTCTCCATATAGATAATGTCTCCAAATTTTCAATGCAAAGATAATTGCCGCCAACTCCAAATCATGAGTAGGGTAATTCGCTTTGTGAGGCTTCAACTGTCGTGAAGCATAAGCGACTACATTACCTTCTTGCATCAGTACACAACCTAATCCCACATGTGATGCATTGCTATACACAGTGAAATCCTTCCCAAACTCTGGTTGAATTAACACTGGTTCCTCAATCAGAACCTTCTTCAGCTTATCAAATGCTTCTTGTTGTTTCTCAGTCCACAAAAAAGGTACTCCTTTTCTTATCAGTTTCGTCAATGGCGCTGCGATAAGAGAAAACCCCTCTACAAATTTTCTATAGTAGACTGCCAGACTCAAAAAACTCTAAATTTCGGACACTGACCTCGGTGGTTTCCAATCCAAAACCGCTTCAATTTTCTGAGGATCAACCCTAATCCCCTCAGCTGAAACCACATGACCCAGAAAGTCACTTCTCGTAACCAAAACTCACACTTACTAAACTTCGCATAAAGCTGCTTCTCTCTCAGCACATGCAGAACAATTTGGAGGTGTTCATCATGCTTCTCCTCAGTTTCCAAATACACCAATATATCGTCAATAAAGACGACCACAAATCAATCCAAATACGGTTGGAACACTCGATTCATTAAATCCATAAAAGCTGCAGGCACATTCGTCAACCCAAAAGGCATAACCTGGAACTCGTAGTGACCATACTGAGTTCTAAACGCTGTCTTATGAATATCTACCTCATTTACCCTTAGCTAATGATAACCAGATCGAAGATCGATCTTGGAAAACACTGAAGCTCCTTTAAGCTGGTCAAACAGATTGTCGATTCTCGACAGAGGATACTTATTCTTTATCGTCAGTTTGTTCAACTGGCGATAATCGATGCACATACGCATCGTCCCATCCTTCTTTTTCATGAACAGCACTGGTGCTCCCCATGGAGACATGCTCGATCTAATGAAACCCCTATCCAACAACTTTTGAATCTGGGCTTTCAGTTCCACCAGCTCCTTCGGTGCCATCCTGTAAGGCGTGATGGACACTAGAGCAGTTCTAGGTAACAAGTCGATTCCAAACTCGACTTCTCGATTCGGAGGTAATCTAGGAAGCTCCTCAGGGAAAACATCTTGAAACTTATTGACAGTTCTAACTGTCTCCACTGTCATCTCCCCAGTTGCAGTTTGGCTTACGTATGCCAAGTACGCCTCGTAACCTTTACGAATCAGCTTTTTAGCCCGTAAGGCCGAAATCGCACTAGACAAATAATCTCTTTGCTCTCCAATAACCATCACTTCCTCATCCTCGGCAGTTCTCAACACCATTCTCTTGGCCGCACAGTCCAAAGTTGCCCTATGCTTAACTAACCAGTCCATTCCCAAAATTAAGTCGAACTCTCCGAATGGCAACTCCATTAAGTCCCCAGTAAAAATCCTACCTTGTGTCTCTAAAGGCACCTCCCTAAAGAGTTTATCTACCCTAACCGAGTGACCTAGAGGACTTATCACAGTTACCCCACTCACAGTTTCCTCAGAGTGCACACCCAACGACCCAGAAATGTTACATGCAACATATGAGTATGTTGATCCCACATCAATCAAAGAGTGTACGATATGTTAGAAATCAGGAACATACCGGTTATGACATCAGGTGCATCACCCTTCTCACGACGATGAACAGCATACACCAAGGCTGGCTGTCGAGCCTTAACATTACCAGCATCCCTGCCAGCTGCTCCATGTCCACGCCCATTACCATTTCCGCCTCTGCCTTGACCACGGCCCCTCGGTGGTGGTGGTCCACCTCGCACTGGTAGAGCAACCCTTTGATCCATAACTTGATTCTGATCCTGATTCTATGTTGGTCTCTGAGGACACTCCCTAAACTTATGCTCCTTGGACCCACATCGGAAACACGCCCTAGTTCGTTTCCAGCACTCCCTCAAATGAGTTTTACCACAGTCTCCACAAGCTTGTGCCCTAACTATATTCATCGGAACTGCTCGAACTGGTTCCTCCACTCTAGCCTTCTTGGCATTTCAGTTTGCAGCACCCGAAGGTCCAATATCCCTCCTAAAATGGTTTCGATCTTTATCATGGTTTTGTCACTCAGTTCGCTTAACCTCCTCAGCTATCTTGGCCTTCTCCACCAAGGTAGCAAAGTCTCGCTCCCTCTGCAGAGCTATCAGCACCCTTAGCTCATCTCTCAGACCATCCTCAAAACATACGCTACGCTCGTAATCAGTAGAAACTATTCCACTGGCATATCGACTCAACCTCAGGAATTCTACCTCATACTCAGCAATGGATTTATTTCCCTAGGTCAGATTCAGGAATTCCTTTCTGCGAGCATCCACGTAGCTTGCTCCAATACATTTCCCCTTGAAAGATGTCTTGAATAACTCCCAAGTTACCCGCTCAACTAGGGTACCTTCCTTTATAGTGATCCACCACTGGTACGCCTCATCTCGCAGTAGTGACACAACCCTTTTCAGCTTCTGCTCCTTCGAGCAATCCAGGTCGTCCATAATCTGTCCGTAGCCTCTAGCCAATACTCAGCTACATTTGGAGCCACTCTAGATACGCCCTTGGAGACCTCTACTCTGTTAGCCGGAGTCGCTCTAAAATGGATCCTCTATTCATGGGCCCAACATTAGCTCCAGCAACCCTTTCCAAAACCCTTAACATGGCCTGGGACAAAGCGTCATCCCCTGTGGCCCAATCGTACGGCCCATTTTTCGCAACCACCGGTGGTCGTGCATCACCAGCTAGCATGTATTTCGAAGACAAAGACCCAGTTTGAACACTACCTTAGCCACGTCCACAGCCTCATCCACGAGCAGCTCTCGTACTCATAACGTCTTATCTGTTTACGAATTTTATGACATTAGTTAATGTTTCAATTCTTTATTACAAAATATTTTATGCTCAAATAGAGTTTCAAGTTTTGTTTACGCGTATTCGTAGCCTAGCTACTGTCTCATTCTTCTAGGGTTTAGTTTCCCTACTGTCTCAGTCTTGAAATCATAGTACTATCTTATTCACAGTATCATATCAAGGCTTAGCTCTATCTATAGTATTGTTTCAATTTTAGTACAGTATATAAATAGGGATACTTACAGACTTGGTGCTGGGGATTCAGTGTTCAGTTATCAGACTTCAAAAACTCAAAACCTTTCAAATTAAACACTTAAAACATGGATACTTTGAAGAAAACCAGTTTTGGAAAGGTTTTCTAATTTTTCGAAAAATATTGATTTCCAAGAAATACCTTTCCTAAGCTTAAGTTTGAAAATTTTCAAAAACTTCTTTGGACCTGACCCACAGTCGAGTTGTTGCAACCGGGCTCTAATACCATTAAATATAACACCCCAAACCTGGCCCAGACGTTACGGCCAAGTCCGGTGTGTCACATCACCTATACCTAGCTATGTGACTTAGTTACTAATCGTAGGGTGAATTTGGTAAAGCTGTCGTTGGAGTTTTAAGAGAAATTCCCAATTAAAATATATTGATGTCAATTTTATAAAGATTTACTTTGTTGTTCATTTGCCTCGCGTGATGAGTTTTGAAAACGTTGAATTAATTTTTAGAAAAACCCACGCAGATATTTTCTAATCAACTTTAAGTAATGTAAAAATTAATAGTTAAAAACCCATAGGAAAATAAATTTAGCGGCCTTATTACAACCCAAATAGAAATACTAGTGAAAGAAATAAGTAATAACTCAAATGGAAAACTTAGTAAACTAGTGTTCGATTTTCCGTGGCCACTCCGAATCCCTCCCAGCTCCAAGTCCACTGTCTAAGGCTCACCTGCAAGGATGGAAAGAAGAGGGGGTGAGTTTGGTAAACTTAGTGAGCAAAGAATCCCATCCAGAGCCCAAATCAACTTAGGCCCACTGGGCCTAAGCCCTATCCCATCACAATATTAACTGGGCCGAAGCCTTTCGTATAACGGTACTGGGCCTTAGCCCCTTTTTAAACACAGTATCACTGGGCCGAAGCCATTCATATATTAGTAAACAGTATGGCCCAAAGGCCCATTTCAATAACAAATCATGAATGCATGCAAAAACCCATATCAATCTATGGGGAAGCTACTCAACCCACCCAACCGCTACTCTCCACCCGTACCAACCAACGCACCATGTGGGGAGAACTACTCAACCCACCCAACTGTTACTCTCCACTGGCAGCATAGCTGCTTTACTATATAACATGAGGCCTAGCCTCTTTCGATAAACTGGGGCAAAGCCCTTTTCGGTAAACTGGGGCAAAAGCCCTTTAGCACTTCCTCCAATCATATACTGTAATATCCTGAATTAGGGCCTAATCAGAATAGTGGTTTTGTGACCACAAATCAGAGGTAGAAATAATTATTTTATAATTATTTTTAGGTTTATGATATGAATGCATTATTGTGTGAAAATTTCGTGAAGAAATTCTATGCGTAAAGTGCTTAATTTAAAATTAGGGACTAAATCGAATAAGTTGCAAAACTTGCATTCTAGAAGTTTCTAGTATGAAATTGCTTTGAAATATTAATTAGGAGGTCTTAGATAGTAATTTGGCCAATTTTAAGTTCATGGACAAAATTTGGACATGGATGGAATTTTTGAAAGTTTAGTAAGGAGGGGCGTTTTGGTCATTTGGATATTAACATGAAATAAAAAGGGAAAAATAACACAAAATTGATCACCTTCTTCATTACCACAAAATTTCAAGGGTTCTCCATAGCTAGGGTTTGTTTCAAGCTTCCAAGCTCCATAGTAAGTGATTCCAAGCCCCATTTTTAATGTTCTTTACGTTTTCGTAGTCCCGGTAACTCGATAAAGCTTATGTTAGCAATAATTTAAGTTAGGGTTCATATTTGAAAAATACCCATAGGTGAAATTTGTGTATTTTGATGTTTTAAGATAGAATAAGAGGTTTTAAATTATGTTAGACAACTTGTGCTACTCGATTTTAAGTAAAAACGAACAAAACGGCTTAATCGGTAAAAGTACATATTGTTCATAAGTATGTGTTATAGTGGGAATTTGAGCTTGCTAATAGTAAATGAATGATCATCATGTCCTAAAACATAAGAATTTGAAATAAAATTTAATTTCCGAGCTTTGGGGCAAAAGTGTAAATATGTAAAAGTTTAGGGGCAAAATTATAATTTTGCCAAAATTTGAATTTAGGACTATTTTGATAAATGTGAGTATTAAATAAGTTAAATGTGTTATTTTAGATCAACAAAGACGTGGAATCAACCTTGATCGAGGAAAAGAAAAGAT
This sequence comes from Gossypium stocksii, assembly GCA_020496765.1. NCBI lineage: Eukaryota > Viridiplantae > Streptophyta > Magnoliopsida > Malvales > Malvaceae > Gossypium > Gossypium stocksii. The sequence continues at coordinate 86,608,280 of CM035629.1, forward strand.
TGTGGACTAAATTGCAAAATTACTATATTTTGTACCGAGGTAAGTTCATGTGTAAATAATGTAACATAATTTCTATTTTAAGTGATTTAAAGCTATTTATATGATATGATACTTGTTATTATGAATATTATGCTTTGAGAAATATTATGTATTGGTATGAAAAGTATGTGATTAAATTGATAAGTATGAGATGCAAGCAATGTATTGGTTCCGATATTCCGAGAAGAACGACTGGGAAATGTGTGATTGAGGAAAATCCTGTTTGAACCTTGGGAATAGATTAGGATACAAGTGACATGTCACTAGGATGGTTGGGCATCCGAGCTCGTTGAGTTGAGTCCAAGTTCACTTATGGATGCAAATGTCCGAACTTGTTGAGTTGAGTCCGAGTTTATGAGATGTAACTAGGCATCCGAACTCATTGAGTTGAGTCCGAGTTCACTTATGGATGCGAACGCCTAAGCTCGTTGAGTTGAGTCCGAGTTCGCTTATGGGCGGGTTACATGTTCGCTTGATTACATATGTGGCACTTATGTGCAGATTATCCATGTATCCGAGTTATATTCCGATGTGTTCAACGAGTAAAATTTTAGCTAAATGGAAGAATACTTGAGATGCAAATGATATTTTGGTAAGTGTCACGAAATGCACACTTTGGACAGGTATGTTCTTAACCCTCGGGTTGAAACTTGATACACGATGGTTAGAAATGTGGAATATGCCTTGGTGATAACATGCTAATGTTGTTTGGTATAATTGCTTTGTTATGTTACTTGTTATTTGCATATGGACTTACTAAGCATTTATGCTTACTCTCTCTTTTCCATTCATTGTAGTGTTGGATAAGTCAGCTCAGGAATCGGGATAGGTCGAAGGCTTGATCACACTATCCGAAGGACTTTTTGGTAAAATGGCTTGTATAACTCAAGTATGGCATGTATAGCAATGTTCTTATTTTGTGTAAATAATCTTATGATATGGTTGTGGTTTGGTTAAGAAAATGCTTGGAAGTGATTAGTCATTGGAATGGCTAGCCTAGATAATGTTGGATGCTATGTGAGACTAATATGTTCTGTAGTTCATGAAAATTCATAAAAAGATGAAATTTGCCATAAAATAGAACATTACAGTAACAATGACGTGAGTTTGAAAAATCACTAAAAATAGTAAAAATCGAATTAAGTGATGAATTAAATATGTAATTAAATCTTATTGTGTCTACTTTCATATGGAAGAAGCAAAACAGGTAAAGGAGTTATATGTGATGAGATATTTGAGTTTTAGTGAGACAGAGCCAGAGTGATTTCTGGATCCCCTGTTCCAAAATTGGGAATTCACCATAAATTGTACAAAAATAATTAGGAGGTATGCTTTATATGTTGAAAATCCTTATTGAGTCTAGTTTTAAGGGAAATAAACGTAATAGTCATATAAATTTTTTAGAGATAGAAAAATGGTTCGTAGTAAGCAGATGTTAGTGCAGTCGAGTCCTGAAACAGGGGTAACTTTAACTAATAAACTGTACTAATTTACCCAACCAAAAATTCTAGAAAAAAATTAGTATATAGATATATGAGTCTAGTTTCAGTAAAAATTTACAGATCTTGGTTTCAAGTTTCGTAACTCGAGATATGATTTTTTTTGTAACCATAATGCAGGTAGACAGTATGCTGTGAATGTAGAATTAAATGTTTCAAAGTTCTTAAAATGGAAAATTATGTTCAGTAACACCTCAAGCTCGACTCCGGCGACGGTCTCGGGCGTGGGGGCGTTACATTTGGTGGTATCAAAACAGGTTTAGTTGGTTCTCGGACTAACATGTTTTATGTACAGATTTTGCTATACATGCCATATGTGTATATTATGATAGTGTGACGACTTCTGACCTTTTAAATGATTTTTTTATATAGTAAATGGATCCCGATCCAACTGTGGCTGATGATGTAGAAAGTAATGAACCAGCTTCGGCTGAAGGGGCGGTGCCGACTGAAAATCCACCTCCCTCTATTGGTCAAGGAGGAGGAGAAAGGGGTCGAGAAGCCTTTCTCCAGATGATGAGTGCTTGGTATACTGAGTTCGTTCGTACGAACCCGAATGTACAACCTCCCCCACCTCCCCCAATTCCTCAACCTGTACCCCCGATGCCTCAGGGTGTGGATATGATGAAATTCCAAAGAACTCCAGTTGATAAAATCGGTAAGCTAGGGGCTGAAGAATTCAGAGCTAATGTAGATGATGATGCCGAGAAAGCAGAGTTCTGGCTTGAGAATTCTATCCGGGTATTTGATGAACTGTCTTGTACACTTGAAGAATGCTTGAAATGTGCTATATCTTTGTTGAGGGATTCAGCCTACAATTGGTGGAAGACATTGATTTCGGTGGTAACGAAAGAGAGAGTAACCTGGGAATTCTTTCAAGAAGAGTTTCGGAAGAAATACATCAGTGAAAGATTTATTGACCAGAAGCGTAAAGAGTTTCTTGAGCTAAAGCAAAGTAATATGAAAGTCACTGAATACGAAAGAGAGTTCGTCAGATTGAGCAAGTATGCCAGAGAATATGTTCCTACAGAGGCCAAAATGTGCAGGCGATTTAAAGATGGGCTCAATGAAGAAATTAAGGTATTTGTTGGGATTCTTGAATTAAAAGAAATGGTGGTACTTGTAGATCGAGCTTGCAAGGCTGAAGAACTACTTAAAGAGAAGAAAAAAGTAGAATCTGAGACACGAAATTGGAAGAAAAGACCGATTGGCGGTGCACCCTAACAGCAACCCGAAAAACCAAGAAATATGAATCCTCGTTCCCAAGTTTCAGCTGGACAGTCATATGGGAATTTTAAGAAGCAAAATGTGGGTCCTAAGTCCTAGACTACTTCGGCAGCCAGTGTAGGGAACTCGAGATTTGTTAAGCCTGAGTACCAGCGGTGTGGCAGAAATCATTTTGGTCTGTGCAGAGTAAATGAATGTTTTCGATGTGGTTCTCCGGATCATTTTATTAGAGACTGTCTAGAGAGGATTGAAAAAGAAAAATTTCAGAGTACAAAAGCAGGTGGTGCGGATTCGAGGGGAAAGTATCCAAGAAAAGCTAGGAGTGAAGCAAGCAGCAAGAATGTAACCATAGCTGCGGCAGTTAGATCTGAAGGAAGGGCTCCGGCTAGAACTTATGCTATTAAAGCGCGTGAAGATGCTTCCTCACTCGATGTGATCACTGGTATATTTTCTCTCTATGATGTTAATGTTACTGCTTTAATTGATCCTAGTTCTACTCATTCATATGTGTGCATGAAATTGGTATCTAGCATGAATATATCTGTTGAGAATACAGAATTTATGATTAAAGTGTCAAACCCGTTAGGCAAATGTGTTATAGTTGATAAAGTATGCAAGAAATGCCCTTTAATGATTCGGGGTTATTACTTTCCGACTGACTTGATGTTGTTTCCGTTTGATGAATTTGATGTTATTTTGGGCATGGATTGGTTGACATTGCATGATGCTATAGTAAGTTATAAACAGAAAGTTATTGAATTAAAGTGTGAAAATGGCGAAACTCTGCAGGTTGAATCAGATAAATCAGATGCATTGTCTAGTGTGATTTCTTCAATGTCGGCTCAGAGATATTTGAGAAAAGGTTATGAAGCTTATTTAGCATATGTTTTGAATACAAAAGAAATTGAAAAGAAAGTAGAATCAGTGCCGATTGTATGTGAATTTGCGGATGTATTTCCAGAAGAATTGCCGGGTTTGCCTCCAGTCAGGGAAGTAGAATTTGGTATAGAGTTGATGACGGGAATAGCTCCGATCTCGATTGCTCTGTATAGAATGGCACCAATGGAATTGAAGGAATTAAAGTCGCAGTTGCAAGAGTTGACAGACAAAGGCTTCGTGAGACCGAGTTTTTCGCCTTGGGGTGCTCCTGTATTGTTTGTGAAAAAGAAGGATGGTTCAATGAGACTATGTGTCGACTATCGGCAGCTAAACAAGGTGACAATCAAGAACAAGTATCCATTGGCGAGAATTGATGATTTTTTTGATCAGCTGAAAGGAGCGACGTGGTTTTCAAAGATTGACTTGAGATCTAGGTACTACCAGTTGCGAGTAAAAGAGTCAGATGTGCCTAAAACTACTTTTAGAACAAGGTATGGTCATTCTGAATTTTTAGTTATGCCATTTGGGTTGGCAAATTCTCCTGCTGTGTTTATGGATTTGACGAATCGCATATTTCGACCATACTTGGACAAGTTTGTTGTGGTATTTATAGATGATATTTTAATCTATTCAAAAGATGAGACCGAGCATGCCGAGCATTTGAAAATAGTTTTGCAGACTTTAAGAGATAAGCAGTTATATGCCAAGTTTAGTAAAAGTGAATTTTGGCTTCGGGAAGTTGGATTTTTGGGTCATATTGTTTCAGGTGATGGTATACGGGTTGATCCTAGTAAAATTTCAGCTATTGTTGATTGGAAACCACCGAAGAATGTAACCGAAGTTAGAAGTTTCTTGGGGCTAGCTGGAATTAGGGCCTAATCGGAATAGTGGTTTTGTGACGACAAATTCGAGGTAGAAATAATTATTTTATAATTATTTTGAGGTTTATGATATGATTGCATTATTGTGTGAAAATTTCATGAAGAAATTCTATGCGTAAAGTGCTTAATTTAAAATTAGAGACTAAATTGAATAAGTTGCAAAACTTGCATTCTAGAAGTTTCTAGTATGAAATTGCTTTGAAATATTAATTAGGAGGTCTTAAATAGTAATTTGGTCAATTTTAAGTTCATGGACAAATTTTGGACATGGATGAAATTTTTGAAAGTTTAGTAAGGAGGTGCATTTTGGTCATTTGGATATTAACATGAAATAAAAAGGGAAAAATAACACAAAATTGATCATCTTCTTCATTACCACGAAATTTCAAGGGTTCTCCATAGCTAGGGTTTGTTTCAAGCTTCCAAGCTCCATAGTAAGTGATTCCAAGCCCCGTTTTCAATGTTCTTTACGTTTTCGTAGTCCCGGTAACTCGATAAAGCTTATGTTAGCAATAATTTAAGTTAGGGTTCATATTTGGAAAAATACCCATAGGTGAAATTTATGTATTTTGATGTTTTATGATAGAATATGAGGTTTTAAATTATGTTAGACAACTTGTGCTACTCAATTTTAAGTAAAAACGAACAAAACGGCTTAATCGGTAAAAGTACATATTGTTCATAAGTATGTGTTATAGTGGGAATTTGAGCTTGCTAATAGCAAATAAATGATCAGCATGTCCTAAAACATAGGAATTTGAAAGAAAATTTAATTTTCGAGCTTTGGGGCAAAAGTGTAAATATGTAAAAGTTTATGGGCAAAATTATAATTTTGCCAAAATTTGAATTTAGGACTATTTTGATAAATGTGAGTATTAAATAAGTTAAATGTGTTATTTTAGATCAACAAAGACGTGGAATCAACCTTGATCGAGGAAAAGAAAAAATTATGGACTAAATTGCAAAATTGCTATATTTTGTACCGAGGTAAGTTCATGTGTAAATAATGTAACATAATTGCTATTTTAAGTGATTTAATGCTATTTATATGATATAATACTTGTTATTATGAATATTATGCTTTGAGAAATATTATGTATTGGTATGAAAAGTATGTGATTAAATTGATAAGTATGAGATGCAAGCAACGTATTGGTTCTGATATTCCGAGGAGAACGACTGGGAAATGTGTGATTGAGGAAAATCCTGTTTGAACCTTGGGAATAGATTAGGATACAAGTGACATATCACTAGGATGGTTGGGCATCCGAGCTCGTTGAGTTGAGTCCAAGTTCACTTATGGATGCAAATGTCCGAACTTGTTGAGTTGAGTTCGAGTTTGTGAGATGTAACTAGGCATCCGAACTCGTTGAGTTGAGTCCGAGTTCACTTATGGATGCGAACGCCTAAGCTCATTGAGTTGAGTCCGAGTTCGCTTATGGGCGGGTTACATGTTCGCTTGATTACATATGTGGCACTTATGTGCAAATTATCCATGTATCCGAGTTATATTCTGATGTGTTCAACGGGTAAAATTTTAGCGAAATGGAAGAATGCTTGAGATGCAAATGATATTTTGGTAAGTGTCGCGAAATGCACACTTTGAACAGGTATGTTCTTAACCCTCAGGTTGAAACTTGATACACGATGGTTAGAAATGTGGAATATGTCTTGGTGATAACATGCTAATGTTGTTTGGTATAATTGCTTTGTTATGTTACTTGTTATTTGCATATGGACTTTGTTATAGGCCAATTTTGGCCCTTTTAAATTACAACCATCGAACCCATCTAAAATTAAAACCCAATGTCCATTTACAGTCCATATTACAAACCCATTTTTACAAAATTAACCCGTAACCCAAATCCACCCTAAGCCCAAACCCGAGCAGCCCAACACCAAGACACCACTCAGAAACCCTAGCCCCGAATGCCCTTGTGCCTTAGCCGCCTCTGCCCACTTAGCCTTAGCCGCCTCTGCTCACCGCCTCTGCCCACTTGCCTCTGCCAGCAGCTGCTTCACTGCCCACGGTCACATCATTCTGCTCTCAGCACCGCCCTTCACTCCTGCAAGTAATAAAACAGACAAGACAGAAAGTAGAATAGAAAATAAAAAAAATATATAATTGTAAAGGCTATAAAAGCCGAGTGAAATCAAGTGTAAAGGGGTTGGATTTTGGCCCCAAAAATCAATACACACAAAGGGAAATAAAAGATAGCAGTATTTTAGCATAACAACGAAGGGATCCCCGATTCCAGAGAACAGAAACTAGGTTCGACAGTTTTACATACTCAATATTTCTCAAATATTAAAATCGAAGCCAATACCAAAATATACCAATAGTTTCAAAGCGCCAAAGCAGAGATCAAAAGAAACCAAAAAACCGCGAAACAGAAGGTAAACCCTAAAAACTTATAATCTGTTTCTTCATTTTTCTCCTAAAAACAATATATAAATATATACATATAAATTTTAAAAAAAAGGAAAAAAATAAAAAATTACCTTTTTTCGGCCACCGTTTCGGTGGCCGGAGTGCCGGAACGGCGGCGGACGGCAACGCGAACGGTGGCCGACGACCGGCCAGTGATCGGCCGGTGACCAGAGTGACCGGCCGGCGACCGGTCCGGTGACCGGACCTTCCCCGGATCCCCCCTCTCTCCTTCCTTCCTTCTCTTTCCTTTCCTCTCCTTCCCTCTTTCCTTTCTTTCCCTTTCTTTTCTCCCTTCTCCTTTCTCCTTTCTTTCTTTCTCCTCTCCCCTTCCCCTTTCTTTTTTTTTTCTCTCCGGATACCAAATGAGCCAGCAACAAAAAAATCACCCTTTTATACTAACCGACCTGGGTCGGGTCGACCCGACCCAGGTCCGCTCAAGATCCGCGCGTTGTGACGTCACTGGGGTTATTTTCAACCCCAGTCCTTCCGCTTTTTATTCAATTTGCAATCAAGTTTTTTGGTGTTTTAAATTAACCCTAGAATTTGTTATCTTCATCAATTTAGTCCATCCCAATACGCACCGTTTTAAACGCGCGGGAAATTTTCTCTCCTGGTCCCCCGTGGTTTCTAGCGTGTTCTAATAAGTCCTTATTTTTCGTTTTCATTTTAAAATTTACCCCGTTCGTTTGATGTTGCTTCTAATTTAGTCCTGTTTACCATTTTATTATTATTTTTATCATTTTGTTTTCTTTCCATGTATTTCTATTATATGATATTATTATTATACTATATTTATTACTTATATTTTTCATTATTACCATTATTTACTATTTCCATCATTATATGTGATTATTATTTACCATTAATTTTACTATATATTACTATTATTATTATTGTTATTATAATTCTCATTATTAATTCATATATCTATGTATATTTCATGTACATACTTTTAACATTATTATTTATCTATTTTAATATACGGGTATATTTTTTTTACATAGTATTATTAATAGTTGCTTTTAATATTATTGTTTCTAACATGTATATATTATATATTTTTAATACTACATTAAATATATGTTTATATATATACTTTTAATATTATATTGTTTATATATATATTTTACATATTATCTTATGCATATATATATTTTTCTTTTACATATTACTTACGTACGTTTTGAGTTATTTATCTTTACATGTGTAGATACATTTTCGTATACATATTTTCTTTATATATATTATCTTAGATATATATATATATATTCATGATATCATATTCATATATATTTTCGCGTATACTTTATATATACTCACGTACGTATTTTGTCACTATTATCGTTATATTTTTATATTATTTTATGTGTTTATTCTTAATACCATCATATACATATATATATAGATATATATATATATCCTTGTATTACATTTTTAATGTCAAAACCCTAGATACGTATATTATTTCTTTTCTATATATTACGTATTTTTGTACATATTATTATTATTAGTTATTTTTATGTTATTTTTACACCCTATTATTATGTATACTTTTCTTAAACCTAGCATTATATGTTCTATATGTGTTTATTATTATTTCATATCTTGCATTACCATTATTATTATACTATATGTATCATTATAATCATTGTTATTACGCATGCATTGTTATACGTCTTATTTATCGCACATATTTTTCACCTTTGTCATCATTTGTTTCGAATTTAGCATGTTAGTTCGTATTCTATTTCTACATCAATATTACTCCTCTACAATCTTTTTACGTTTTAATAAACAAGGCAATGTACCGACTCTAACATTAAGTCAGTGATTTCATCGCTATGTTGGGTGAATCACGGATGGCTCGTGTTAAAAGCGGGATATCCTTCTTAAAAATAAAAAACCCTTAAAATGCTCGTATTTTGATCGGACCACAACTAAATTTTTAAATTGAACTCGTATTTTCAAAAATTAAGACAACGCATGTTTGAAAAGATACCAATTTTTGGGCGTCGTGGGGGTGCTAATACCTTCCCCGCGCGTAACCGACTCCCGGACCCTATTTTTCTCTGGACTTTAGCGCAGACCTAAATTTAGCCTTTTTACTTAAAAAACGAATTTTTCAGCTAAAAGAGGTTTTAATAGGTGTCCGATCACACCTAAGAAAAAGGATCGGTGGCGACTCCTTTGCTTTCATAAAATTAAAATTCGTTTTCAAGATATTAGATCGCCACAATTAGCGGCCTAAGCTTTAAAAATTTTTCGTTGCTACAGCTGGCGACTCCACTGGGGAACAGCTTTCGAGAGTCGAATCGAATCAAATGCGTTGTCAAAATATTCGAAATGCTTTTTTCAAATTAATATTTAGTCGTGATCCTCAAAATTTTTGCAAAAATCATGTACTCGCATCTCATTGTGAATGTTTTCTAACTTCTTGTTTACTTGTTTTGAAGCTCTAAATTTCTAAGCTTCGGTTCTCTAAGTCTAGTTTTTAAAATAAAACGAAAGGTTTGTGAGTTTCTCCTCACACACTATTCACATGCATTGTTGCATAACATGAGCGCCATACCCGGGCTCCGTCCCTCTTAAGTGAAAGTAAACGCTACGCCTTCGTGAGTTAACTCGTCCCTCCGCACAGGCTAGTGAATACTTTCGGGTTATATATGACTTATGCTTTCGTGAGATAACTCGTCCCTCCGCATAGGCATAAGTAAATGTAATCCCTCGAATTGATCTCGTAAGCCTGTGATGGGCTATGACCGAGGTTCTGTACTAATCTTAGTAGATGACAGTACAGACAATTCGGGTACCTTTCTAGAACCTAAAACCACATATAATGAACTGTACGAGCCACCCAATTAGAGCCATGCCGAACCTCTGTCCGTTTAGTAGATACCAAAATAGGCACACGGGAGAAACGTCTCTTACCTTTTGTACTTTCGCTTTGTATATAAGGGGTAGGATTTATCCGGTAAAATGAATCGGGTAGCTTAAATGCTTTAATTTATTTTTACTTATATTTGATCACTAACTGTGTTTGATTGTCTTTGTTTTATTCCTCATCATGCATCATAGGCATCATAGTAGGACGGTGTTGACTAAAGATTAGTTGCCAAAAACAGGGTTTCAAATGGAAGAGTCAATTGTACAAATGACCGAGACAAACACCGTGGTTCGAGACTGATCTTTGAGGACTCAAAGAGAAAAGGGAAACAGCCTGGTGGAAGATTGCATGGTCAATCTACCCGAACGGGTGACTGTGAACGTCCGTCAAAACAACCTTGAAGACTTGGTTTGGATTTGGAATTAGTGGGATTCAGATACTAGGGGCATTTTCACCAAAAGGTACGGGGACATAGCCCATCTGATTGCTGTCAAAGTAGACGAAAGATTGATTCAAGCTATGATCAGATTTTGGGATCCGGGTTATCAGTGTTTCACATTTAACCAAGAAGATATGACTCCCACGATAGAGGAGTATGTTGCTCTACTGCGTGTCGAAAACATGCAAACCTACAAAATATATGTCAAAGAGCCCAAGCCGATGACATTCAGGAAAAAGTTAGTAAGGTTGACGGATATGACCAATGCATGGGCCGAAAAGCAAATAAAGAAAAAGAATGAAATCAGCTGTGTCCCATGGTTTTCCCTACGAGACCTGGTTTTAAACCATCCTGACATGTTGAAACGGATAAATTTGTTTGCTTTGGCTATCTATGGTTTAGTTGTCTTTCTGAAAATTCTCGGACATATAGAAGTAGCGGTAGTGGATTTCTTTGAAAAGTTGAAGCAAGGTATCAACCCTGCCCCAACCATCCTAGCAGAGACCTTTAGATCTTTGAGCAGTTGCAGGAAAAGAGGGGAAGGACGATTCATCGGATGCGCGCAGCTACTTAACGTTTGGATTTTGAGTCACTTTTGGAAGGTAGAGCGCACAACGTTCCACATGTTTTCGAAGACATTTGCTCCGTTGGAAGCTCACCTTAAGAAAGAGTGGCCGAAGGAGGTTACTGAGCAGCATTGGGTCTCAGTGTTTCAGAACTTGCGTGCCGAGGACATAGTATGGAGAGCGCCGTGGATGCGCCCTTCGCTTTTGTTATACAAAGTCGGAAACCAAGACTGGGTACCACTACTTGGATTGTGGGGAGGGATTGGTTACGCTCCTCTTTTGGTTCAAAGACAGTTCTCTTCACGACAGTTTATACCCGCCACCAGTGGTCTGGCTCAGTCAGAGTTTGTTTTTGCGGGCGAAGGTTATATGAAGAAAGTCCGAGACACTGCAAAGGCTTGGAAAAGAATTCATCTGATGAAGTTGGCTTTATATGCTGACACTATCACCCAGGACTACGATGCATGGAGAAAGCAACGGATGAGTAGTTTGCAAGTCTCATCGGCAGATTACGCCTTTCAGAATCCTTTTTCAAATGAAATTCCATCCGAGCTAGAGACGGCGAGACAAGAATTCGAACGCGAAAAGACAAAAATGTTACGAGACCTTAGTGCCCTTCAAGAAGAAAATTATCAGCTGAAGATCGATGTTCAAATTGAAAGATCCAGGGCCGAGAAGGTGCAAAAAGAAGCCGAGGTCGTAAGAAACGACTTAAGAGATCTTCATCTAGAAAATAAAAAGTTAAGAGGCACCATAAAGAACAGCGGGCTGGGCAAGTCGTTAGCGGAATGGAAAGAGGAATTGAGTAATGTCAAAGGTGGGATGGAATTTTGGAAAGGAAAAGCAAAGAAAGAAGAAGGAAAGGCTGCATGGGCTGCAATAGAGTTAAGAAAGAAGTCTGCTGAGTATGAAGCTACATCTGTTGAACTGATGACTAGTCGAGCTAAGCGTCAAGAATTGAAAGAAACGATACGGGATTTAGAAGACACACTACAAGCTCGACAACAACAATTAGAGGCTCTTTTGGAAGCCTTGGAAGAGAAGAAGGGCCAGTATGATAGAGATATCCATGCTTACAAAAATGCCCTTTGCGGAAAGGATGAGAATCTTAAATATTTGATCACTGAGATTCGTACGGCAGCCATGCACATAATGCAAATAGCGGATGAAGCGGAGACTCTTAGCTGCCAGTTCCCGCCTAGACAGAGATCGATCATATCAGAATTCTTGGAACGAGTGAAGAATTACGGCAATGTAGCAAGGAAGTTTGTATGAAAGCTGAATCAAATGATGAAAAAACGTTTTGTAAATAGACTCTTTTGATTAATGAAATGCCTAGATAGGGGCTGTCTGGAATCAACACCGATTTTTGCATATGCATTCATAACTAACATTTGACGTGCATTCATAACTAACATTTGACATTCATTCATTCATTCATTCACTGCATATCCCACGATCATTTGCTAAAGAGTAGAATCATATAATGCGCAGTTGCGACGTCGTAAACCTGGAATCACACCATACGTATAGAACACGTCGACAAGCTAGAGCAATGGAGGCTGAGTTTAACGAAAGAATTGAAAGGATGGAGAGAATTCAGAAAGAATTATAGGAACAGTTAGCCAGGTCGCAAAAGGAGACGAGAGAGTTGATGATAAGATCTCGGGAAGAATCCACTGAACAGAAGGACCAATTGGCCAAGATGATGGAAATAATGTCGGCCCTAGTCAAAGGAAAGGGACCTATACAAAACCCTGAGGTTGTGAATCTTGATCAGGATCTGCCCTACCCTCCTGGGTTTACTCCGCCTCACGCGATACATAGAGGATACACGCAAGGGGGACCCGCGGGCCTGGAACAACGGCCTATAACACCTCCTCCTGTAGGACAGGGGGTATTCGTGGCAAACCCAGGAACTGCTCAAATGGATCCACCTGTCCCAGACCTAGACGATCCTGTAGAAATCGCTAGGCTAAGGATAGAGGATCATGAAGTCCAAGAAAAATACAGAAGTCTAGAGGAAAGACTTAGAGCGATAGAAGGCATTGAAGTCTTCTCGGCGCTAAATGCTAAAGAACTTAGTCTGGCACCGGACTTGATCCTACCTCCAAAATTCAAAGCACCGGACTTTGAAAAGTATGAGGGCTCGAGATGCCCGAAGGCACATCTCGTTATGTTCTGTTGAAAAATGACAGGCTATGTTAATGAAGACAAGCTGCTTATACACTGTTTTCAGGATAGTTTGACCGGATCAGCTCTCCGCTGGTACAACCAACTCAGTAGAGAAAAGATCCGAACCTGGAAGGATCTAGCCGCGGCATTTTGCGAGCAGTACAAACACGTCTCCGATATGGTACCCGACCGCATGACACTACAAATGATGGAGAAAAAGCCATCAGAAACTTTTAGACAGTATGCGCAGAGGTGGAGAGACATCTCGGCTCAGGTGGAACCTCCATTGACCAAGACCGAGATAGCAGTCCTGTTCATCAATACCCTGAAGGCGCCATTCTATGATAAATTAGTGGGAAGCGCCACAAAGGACTTCTCGGATATTGTCATATCCGGTGAACTAATAGAAAATGCGGTTAAAAGTGGAAGAATGGAAGGAGAAGGTTCGAAGAAGGCAGTGCCTATGAGAAAAAAGGAGCCGGAAGCCCACATGGTGGGAACCGGAAACCGTTATGCTCCTAGTCCATATCCTAATCAATTTCGACCTCGAAATTACCCGCCACCAAACTCCTATCAACCACAAGCCCCCTATTACCAACCACTACCTCCCTATCCTTCTTACCCTGTCTATGCAACCAACAACCCGAGGCCAGCCACCACGTTTCCTCAAAATACCGGCTCTAACCAAGGCCAACCTAGAGGAGAACCAAGGCCAGCGAGGCCTAACCCCGAGAGACCCCAATTCACCCCTATTCCAGTATCTTATGGGGAACTATACCCCAAGCTTTTAGAGAAACAATTGATATCTCCCCATTACATGGCACCGTTGAAACCCCCGTACCCAAAGTGGTACGATCCAAATGCAAGCTGTGCATACCACGCGGGGAACCAAGGGCACTCTACGGAAAACTGCATTGCCTTTAAACGAAGAGTCCAAGGACTAATCGATGCGGGTGTCTTACGCTTTGACGGTACTAGTGGTGCGACCGGAGACCCGTTCCCAAATCATACTGAAAGAAATGTAAGCGCAGTGGAAGAAATAAGTGAATTGCAAACCAGAAGAGTCGTTTCGGAAATAATCACACCTTTGTAGAGAATCTGGGAGGTGTTGCTCAAAAAAGGGTTACTCTGTCGTCTTAAAGGGGTAACCGAGAAAAGAAATACTAAAAGTCAAAATTTTTGTGATTTTCATGAGGTCGAAGGACATAATATCCAGTCGTGTGAGCAATTTAAAGAATTACTCCAAAACATGATGGACAGCAAAGAGATTGAAATCTTCAACGGAAGAAGAGAGGCCGATAAAGGAGAAATATGTGCCTCAGATGGTCAATCATCGGATCTCCCTTACACTGCTGAACCAGTAAAACCAAAAATGGTAATTGAGGCGCCATCGCCTTTTCCGTACCAGGATAGTAAGGCAATACCTTGGAAGTACGATGTTAATATCGTCACTCCTGAAAGTGAAAAATCCCAAGGCACGGCTAAAAATATCGGAGAAGTTGGTCACTTTACCCGGAGTGGAAGATGCTATTCCAAAGAAGTTGAACCAGCAAAGAGGAATAATGATTCCAAACAAAAGGGAAAGGCACCCATGTTTGAAGCTGAAGTTGAATCGGAAAGTCCACCCGAACGACAAGAGACTAAAAGACCTGTAAATGAAGAAGAGGCACAGGAATTCTTGAAATTCATTAAACACAGTGAGTACAACGTGGTTGAACAATTAAGTAAACAACCTGCACGTATTTCGGTATTATCCCTATTATTGAACTCAGAGCCGCATCGAAATGCCTTGTTGAAGGTATTGAATCAAGCCTATGTAGCAAACAATATATCGGTCGAAAAGCTTGATAGATGGATTAATAACTTGAACGCTGATAATTTCATCTCCTTCAGTGATGATGAAATACCATCGAACGGTAGAGGCTCTGTGAAGGCGCTGCACATAACAACCCGCTGTAAGGGTTATATAATACCAAACGTGCTTACTGATAATGGATCAGCGCTTAATGTTATGCCTCTGGCCACGCCTTCCAGAATTCCGATCGATTTGTCCTACTTGAGGCCGTGTCACTCCACGGTAAGAGCATTTGATGGAACGAGACGAGAAGTTGTAGGAAAAATTGAGGTCCCTCTAGAAGTGGGTCCTTATATCTATGACGTCGAGTTCCAAGTTATGGACATCACCCCTTCATATAATTGCCTCCTGGGGAGGCCATGGATCCATTTGGCTGGGGCAGTTCCATCATCCCTTCATCAGAAAATAAAATTTATCATGGATGGCTGCTTGGTTACCGTTGAGGGTGAAGAGGATATTGTTGCGTCTATCTCTGCAGACACACCTTACCTCGAAGCGAACAAAGACGCCGTGGAATGTTCCTTTAGATCCTTTGAGTTCGTCAACGCCACATTTGTGGCTGAAGGAAATAGAATTCCCGTGCCTAGGCTGTCGAAGAATACTAAAATGGGAATCAAGCTGACAGTAGGGAGAGGGGCCCGAGCAAGGAAAGGTTTGGGAAGGCATCATCAAGGGATAGTTAGGGCCTTAAAGCCAGTACCTCATAAGGCACGATTTGGTCTAGGATTCCAACCGAATGCACATCACTTGAAGAAACAGTGGAAAAGGAGCAAGAAAGAAGGGTTGCGAGGACCCTAGGACGAGAACCGGAATGGGAACCCATTGAGTACCCCCATCTGTCAATGACATTTACATCTGCTGGAAAAATATATCCTGGGCAAGATAGTGTGCACAGCCCATTGTTACTCATTGAGAAGGCTTTCCAGAATGTTTGCATAAATGTCATTGATGAAGAAGCTGGCACAAGTAAGAACGTTTCAAAGATACGCCCTTGTCCCCCGGGTTACATGTTGAACAATTGGACCGCTGAAGATCTCCTTGTGGTTTACAAGTCTTCCTCAGAGTAATATCCGATATTCACTTTTTGTGTCCCTAAATATAATAGGATTCTTTTGTAAGAGCTGTCGTCTGCTCTTTATCTATTAAATGAATATTAATGAAGAAGCATTTTGTCATAACCTTTTTGCATTTGCATCTACTCCATAATTATTCTTTCATTTCATGGCCTGTTCTTGCACTTACCTCATACCATGCCATAATGTTTTGTTTGTTGTTTCCAAAACTTGGATGTCCCTCTATAGTGTTCTCTTTCCCTTTCAATTTTCAAGTGTTCAGATGCCAATGACATGAACGAACCCGTTACCAATCTTGAAATCGATTTTGAAAGGACCGTTTGTTTAGGAGAATTCGAGGATGAAGGAAATGCCGAAGACTATGTCTCGTCTCCTGACTTGCTAAGGTTGGTGGAACAAGAGGACAAACAGATTCTACCTCATCAAGAATCTGTTGAAACAATAAACCTGGGCACTAATGAAAATAAGCAAGAAGTGAAGATTGGGACCTCACTCTCAGAGGACACCAGGCATCATTTGATTGATTTGCTTCATGAGTACAAAGACATATTTGCATGGTCCTATCAGGATATGCCGGGATTGGACGGGGACATAATGGTTCATAAGCTCCCGCTGAGACCCGAATGTAAACCCATCCAACAAAAATTAAGGCGGATGAGGCCCGAAATGCTGCTGAAGATAAAAGAGGAAGTCAAGAGGCAATTTAATGCAGGCTTCTTACAAGCTTCCAGATATCCAGAATGGGTGGCTAATATTGTCCCAGTGCCAAAGAAGGATGGTAAAGTGTGAATGTGTGTGGATTATCGTGACCTGAACCGCGCAAGTCCTAAGGATAATTTTCCCTTACCACATATCGACATATTGGTGGACAATACGGCGAAGCATTCATTATTTTCTTTCATGGATGGATTTTCGGGGTATAATTAGATCAAAATGGCTCCCGAGGATATGGAGAAAACCACCTTTATAACGATGTGGGGAACGTTCTGTTACAAGGTGATGCCATTCGGGCTCAAGAATGCCGGGGCCACGTATCAGAGGGCCATGGTGACATTGTTCCATGATATGATGCATAAGGAGATAGAAGTCTATGTTGACGACATGATTGCTAAATCCCGAGGAGAAGAGGAACATATTGTGAACATCAAAAAGTTATTTGAAAGACTGAGAAAGTTTCAGCTGAGACTTAATCCAGTCAAATGTACATTTGGGGTTACCTCGGGAAAATTGCTAGGCTTCATCGTCAGTGAAAGAGGCATCGAGGTGGATCCGAAAAAGATAAAAGCCATTCAAGAATTACCACCTCCTCGTACACAGAAAGAGGTCAGAGGATTCTTGGGAAGGCTAAACTACATTTCCCGATTCATTGCTCAACTCACCAATCAGTGTGACCCCATCTTTCGACTCCTTCGAAAGCACAACCCGGGAGAATGGAACGAAGAATGCCAGGAGGCCTTTGACAGAATAAAACAATATTTGTCTAGCCCCCCAGTGCTAGTGCCACCAACTCCAGGGAGGCCTTTGATTTTGTATCTAACTGTGTTTGAAAACTCAATGGGTTGTGTACTCGGGCAACACGACGAGTCAGGAAAGAAGGAAAAGGCGATATACTACCTCAGCAAAAAGTTCACAGAATACGAGGCAAGGTATTCGTCGATCGAAAGATCCTGTTGTGCTTTGGTTTGGGCAGCTAGGAGGCTCAGGTAATACATGTTGTATCATACGACATGGTTAATCTCAAAGCTAGACCCGATAAAATATATGATGGAATCACCCGCACTCTCGGGGAGAATGGCCCGATGGCAGATCCTGTTATCAGAATACGATATCATCTATGTGAGTCAGAAATCGGTGAAAGGGAGTGCAATAGCTGATTTCTTAGCGGCTCGAACAACCGAAGAGTATGAGCCCCTGAGATTTGATTTCTCGGATGAAGATCTAATATGCATCACAGAAAGAGAGTGTGAGTCATCGAAGGGGACGCCCTGGAAGATGAGCTTTGATGGCGTGTCAAATGCCCTGGGGCACGGGATTGGGGCAATCTTAGTATCACCGGAAGGAGATCATTATCCTTTCACTGCTAGACTCAATTTTTTCTGCACCAACAACATAGCAGAATACGAGGCTTGTATCATGGGACTTCGGGCAGCTATTGAATGAAATATCGATGTCTTAGAGGTATACGGGGATTCAGCTCCAGTGATCTACCAAATCCGCGGAGAATGGGAAGTGAGAGATCCAAAGTTGATCAAGTACAGCTATCTGGTGGCTGAATTAATCAAAGATTTCAAAGAAATAACTTTTAATTACTTCCCGCGAGAAGATAACCAATTGGCTAATGCCTTGGCCACCTTAGCCTCAATGTTCAAAGCAAATAAAGGAACAGAAATAATGCCCCTCAAGATGAGCATATACGAGGTCCCTGCACATTGTTATAGCATCGAGAAGGAGGCTGATGGACGACCATGGTACCATGATATCTTAGAGTACATCAAGAATCAAACGTATCCTGAACAGGCCAACGAGAATGACAAAAGAACAATCAGAAGAATGTCAGTGGGATTTGTTCTTGATAGAGACACCTTGTACAAGAGAGGCAAAGATCAGGTGCTTATGAGATGCGTTGACACTGCTGAAGCCAAGAAAATACTTGAAGAAGTTCACGAAGGAATATGTGGGACCCACTCCAACGGCTTCACTATGTCCAGAAAAATTATGAGACTCGGGTATTACTGGTCGACGATGGAAAGGGATTGCATTAGCTACGCAAGAAAGTGCCACAAATGTCAAACTTTTCCCCTTCATGTTATGACGTCTCCATGGCCCTTTTCAATGTGGGGCATGGACGTTATAGGGCTGATTTCTCCCAAAGCTTCTAATGGGCACCGATTCATTTTCGTGGTCATCGACTATTTCACAAAATGGGTAGAAGCTGCCTCATTTGCTAATGTGACAAGGGCCGCTGTCTGTAGGTTCTTGAAAAAGGAAATCATTTGTCGATATGGTTTGCCTGAAAAAATCATCTCAGATAACGCTTTGAATTTGAACAATAAAATGATGACAGAGGTGTGCAAGCAATTTCAAATAAAGCATCATAATTCCTCGCCTTATCGCCCGAAGATGAACGGAGCTGTTGAAGCAGCTAACAAGAACATAAAGAAGATCATCGGCAAAATGACAGAGACCTACAAGGACTGGCACGAAAAGCTACCATTCGCTCTGTATGCATATCGCACATCCGTACGGACATCTACAGGGGCAACTCCTTTCTCTCTAGTCTATGGGATGGAAGTCGTGCTACCTATTGAAGTTGAGATACCGTCCCTACAAGTCTTAATGGAATCGAAACTCGAGGAGGCAGAATGGGTCCAAGCTCGTTATGATCAGTTGAATCTCATCGAAGAAAAACGCCTAAAGGCAATCTGTCATGGACAGATGTACCAAAAGAGAATGATTGCGGCCCATAACAAGAAGGTACGGCCAAGAGAATTCCACGAAGGAGAACTCGTTTTGAGAAAGATCCTCCCAATACAAAAAGATTTGCGAGGGAAATGGGCACCTAATTGGGAAGGACCGTATGTCGTAAAGAAGGCATTCTCTGGCGGGGCCTTGACCCTTACAGAAATGGATGGGAAGGAGTTACCAAATCTAGTAAACTCCGATGTTGTGAAGAAATACTACACTTAAAAATATATATATATATATATATGGGGAGATCAAGGTGAAAACCTGAAAAGGGCGCCTTGGTCAAACGCAGAACATTAGGATGAAAACCCGAAAGGGCGTCCTAATAAAGCAAACCTGGGCCCAAGGGACAGAAGCAATTTTGAACAGTGGGCCAAGTGACCAGGCTATAGTATGAAGCATTTCTGAAATACTCGAGATCTTCTACACAAGAGGCCTTACTCAGAAAGATTCGTGATTGAGAAACGTGGCAGAGTTCATGCATTGAATATCTAGAACATTTGTATCCACTAATATGATTCCTTTTCTTTTATGGCATTTTTTATTATCCTTGGTTAACTTTGTTTGTTATCTTTGAAATTATTATGAAGTCTCTTTCTTGTACCTACCTGACAACTTGCATGCATCTCATTATGTTGTTTATTTAATTGATAAATAGTAATATGACATGCTCTGTACAAAAGAAATGTTGAGTATTACTCGGATAGAAAACTGGACAGACGCAAGAATCTCAAAGCAGGAACAAAAGTTCAACATATACCAAACAAGTGATATCTGAGAAACACAGATTACTTGTAAAGCTTGAAAGATGGATATAAAGCCTGAAGAGAAACTTAAGAATCCTAGCGTTGAAAGCAGATCATCACGATAAGCAAAACAGGAGCTCGAAAGCAAGAACAAAAGCTCAGATGGGGCAAGATCACTGCGAGAGTCGTGATGAAAAGAGATCACGACAAACAAGGCACATAACATGTTCATGTAGGCATGAATGCATTTAAGGCAAATAGATGCATATCACGATAACATCATACATGACATATACAGGTATTCCAAACAAAGCAAAAGGTTTTGGGAAAGCTATCCAAATCAAAGAAAAGATACTTGAATTCCACCATGTGAGAAATTCTGGGTAATTTTAATTTATGTTTTCGAAAATCAACTCATAGTGCGAGAAGTAAGTTGAGCCTCAGGACACGCTGAGGTATTTTCAAGTTCTGTTATGTTTCAAAAAAAATCAACTCATATTGCGAGAGGTGAGTTGAGCCTCAAGACACGTTGAGGTATTTTAATTTCTGTTATCTGACTCATATTGCGAGAAGTGAGTCAAACCTTAAGTCACGACGAGATGTTTTCAACATCCGTCTTTAATTTATGTTTTCAGAAATCAGCTCATATTGCGAGAAGTGAGTTGAGCCTCAAAACATGTTGAGGTATTTTTAATTTCTGTTATTGACTCATATTGCGAGAAGTGAGTCAAACCTCAGGTTATCCCGAGGTACTTTTGAATCCTGTTTTTTTTATGTTTCAAAATCAGCTCATATTGCGAGAGGGGAGCTGAGCCTCAAGACACGTTGGGGTACTTTTAGTTTATGTTGTTAAAATCAGCTCATATTGCGAGAGGTGAGCTGAGCCTCGAGACACGTCGAGGTACTTTTAATTTCAGTTTTAGATCAACTCATATTGCAAGAGGTGAGTTGAGCTCCTTTAGTCTCAGTTTCCAGTTTATGTTTCAAGCTCAACTCATATTGCGAGAAGTGAGTCGAGCTCTTTTAGTTCCTTTTAATTTGTGTCCCAAAAATCAACTCATATTGCGAGAAGTGAGTTGAGTTCTTTTAATTTCCGTCTTTTAATTTTATGTTTCGAGATCAACTCATATTACGAGAAGTGAGTTGAGACTTTTCAATTTTTGGTCTTAATTTCTGTTTCTCAGAGGCTAACTCATATCACGAGAGGTGAGTTAAGCCTCGGACCTCATGTCCAGATATTTTCAAACTCTATTCTTTAAAAAGTCAACTCATATCGCGAGAAGCGAGTTGAGCCTCAGTTTGCACACTGAGGTACTTGCAATTTATGTTTCAAAAATTAACCCATATTGCGAGAATGCGCAGGTCGAGCAATTTTTGATTTCAATAAAGGATGGAGATTGGAGCTGATTGAAGGCATCAGATTTTGCCTCTTTAAAGCTGCAATGGAGCTAATTGGAGATACCAGATTTTGCCCCTTGGAAGTTACAAAGGACCCAACCAAAGATATAAACCTTGCATCCCCAGTAAAGTCGCAGAGGCGCAGATTGAAGTCACAAGTTTCATCTTCCTGAAGTTGTAGTAAAGAAGATTGAATATACAAGATCTCACCTTTAAAGTTCTAGAAGAGCAGATCACGATGAAGAGAAGATAGATCGAGGCTATAAGGCAAATCTCAGAAGTCGCGAGGGATTAAACTTAAAGCTACGAGAGGCGGTGGGTTGGAACGAGATCACCTAGAGAAATGAAGTGCCAGAACAAGTCAAGATTTGGCGAGACCAGGTAAAATTGGCCTTTCTTTATGTCTTTGCTCTATTACCGTTACACGACAATGAGCAAAGAGGGGCAGCTGTTATAGGCCAATTTTGGCCCTTTTAAATTACAACCATCGAACCCATCTAAAATTAAAACCCAATGTCCATTTACAGTCCATATTACAAACCCATTTTTACAAAATTAACCCGTAACCCAAATCCACCCTAAGCCCAAACCCGAGCAGCCCAACACCAAGACACCACTCAGAAACCCTAGCCCCGAATGCCCTTGTGCCTTAGCCGCCTCTGCCCACTTAGCCTTAGCCGCCTCTGCTCACCGCCTCTGCCCACTTGCCTCTGCCAGCAGCTGCTTCACCGCCCACGGTCACATCATTCTGCTCTCAACACCGCCCTTCACTCCTGCAAGTAATAAAACAGACAAGACAGAAAGTAGAATAGAAAATAAAAAAAATATATAATTGTAAAGGCTATAAAAGCCGAGTGAAATCAAGTGTAAAGGGGTTGGATTTTGGCCCCAAAAATCAATACACACAAAGGGAAATAAAAGATAGCAGTATTTTAGCATAACAACGAAGGGATCCCCGATTCCAGAGAACAGAAACCAGGTTCGACAGTTCTACATACTCAATATTTCTCAAATATTAAAATCGAAGCCAATACCAAAATATACCAATAGTTTCAAAGCGCCAAAGCAGAGATCAAAAGAAACCAAAAAACCGCGAAACAGAAGGTAAACCCTAAAAACTTATAATCTGTTTCTTCGTTTTTCTCCTAAAAACAATATATAAATATATACATATAAATTTTTAAAAAAAAGGAAAAAAATAAAAAATTACCTTTTTTCGGCCACCGTTTCGGTGGCCGGAGTGCCGGAACGGCGGCGGACGGCGACGCGAACAGTGGCCGACGACCGGCCGGTGATCGGCCGGTGACCGGAGTGACCGGCCGGCGACCGGTCCGGTGACCGGACCTTCCCCGGATCCCCCCTCTCTCCTTCCTTCCTTCTCATTCCTTTCCTCTCCTTCCCTCTTTCCTTTCTTTCCCTTTCTTTTCTCCCTTCTCCTTTCTCCTTTCTTTCCTTCTCCTTTCCCCTTCCCCTTTCTTTTTTTTTTCTCTCCGGATACCAAATGAGCCAGCAACAAAAAAATCGCCCTTTTATACTAACCGACCTGGGTCGGGTCGACCCGACCCAGGTCCGCTCAAGATCCGCGCGTTGTGACGTCACTGGGGTTATTTTCAACCCCAGTCCTTCCGCTTTTTATTCAATTTGCAATCAAGTTTTTTGGTGTTTTAAATTAACCCCAGAATTTGTTATCTTCATCAATTTAGTCCATCCCAATACGCACCGTTTTAAACGCGCGGGAAATTTTCTCTCCTGGTCCCCCGTGGTTTCTAGCGTGTTCTAATAAGTCCTTATTTTTCGTTTTCATTTTAAAATTTACCCCGTTCGTTTGATGTTGCTTCTAATTTAGTCCTGTTTACCATTTCATTATTATTTTTATCATCTTGTTTTCTTTCCATGTATTTCTATTATATGATATTATTATACTATATTTATTACTTATATTTTTCATTATTACCATTATTTACTATTTCCATCATTATATGTGATTATTATTTACCATTAATTTTACTATATATTACTATTATTATTATTGTTATTATAATTCTCATTATTAATTCATATATCTATGTATATTTCATGTACATACTTTTAACATTATTATTTATCTATTTTAATATACGGGTATATTTTTTTTACATAGTATTATTAATAGTTGCTTTTAATATTATTGTTTCTAACATGTATATATTATATATTTTTAATACTACATTAAATATATGTTTATATATATACTTTTAATATTATATTGTTTATATATATATTTTACATATTATCTTATGCATATATATATTTTTCTTTTACATATTACTTACGTACGTTTTGAGTTATTTATCTTTACATGTGTAGATACATTTTCGTATACATATTTTCTTTATATATATTATCTTAGATATATATATATTCATGATATCATATTCATATATATTTTCGCGTATACTTTATATATACTCACGTACGTATTTTGTCACTATTATCGTTATATTTTTATATTATTTTATGTGTTTATTCTTAATACCATCATATACATATATATATAGATATATATATATCCTTGTATTACATTTTTAATGTCAAAACCCTAGATACGTATATTATTTCTTTTCTATATATTACGTATTTTTGTACATACTATTACTATTAGTTATTTTTATGTTATTTTTACACCCTATTATTATGTATACTTTTCTTAAACCTAGCATTATATGTTCTATATGTGTTTATTATTATTTCATATCTTGCATTACCATTATTATTATACTATATGTATCATTATAATCATTGTTATTACGCATGCATTGTTATACGTCTTATTTATCGCACATATTTTTCACCTTTGTCATCATTTGTTTCGAATTTAGCATGTTAGTTCGTATTCTATTTCTACATCAATATTACTCCTCTACAATCTTTTTACGTTTTAATAAACAAGGCAATGTACCGACCCTAACATTAAGTCAGTGATTTCATCGCTATGTTGGGTGAATCACGGATGGCTCGTGTTAAAAGCGGGATATCCTTCTTAAAAATAAAAAACCCTTAAAATGCTCGTATTTTGATCGGACCACAACTAAATTTTTAAATTGAACTCGTATTTTCAAAAATTAAGACAACGCATGTTTGAAAAGATACCAATTTTTGGGCGTCGTGGGGGTGCTAATACCTTCCCCGCGCGTAACCGACTCCCGGACCCTATTTTTCTCTGGACTTTAGCGCAGACCTAAATTTAGCCTTTTTACTTAAAAAACGAATTTTTCAGCTAAAAGAGGTTTTAATAGGTGTCCGATCACACCTAAGAAAAAGGATCGGTGGCGACTCATTTGCTTTCATAAAATTAAAATTCGTTGTCAAGATATTAGATCGCCACAATTAGCGGCCTAAGCTTTAAAAATTTTTCGTCGCTACAAACTTACTAAGCATTTATGCTTACTCCCTCTTTTCCATTCATTGTAGTGTTGGATAAGCCGGCTCAGGAATCGGGATAGGTCGAAGGCTCGATCACACTATCCGAAGGACTTTTTGGTAAAATGGCTTGGATAACTTAACTATGGCATGTATAGCAATGTTCTTATTTTGTGTAAATAATCTTATGATATGGTTGTGGTTTGGTTAAGAAAATGCTTGGAAATGATTAGTCATTGGAATGGCTAGCCTAGATAATGTTGGATGCTATGTGAGACTAATATGTTCTGTAGTTCATGAAAATTCATAAAAAGATGAAATTTGCCATAAAACAGAACATTATAGTAACAATGACGTGAGTTTGAAATATCACTAAAAATAGTAGAAACTGAATTAGGGAATGAATTGAATTTCATATAGAAGAAGCAAAACAGGTAAAGGAGTTATATGTGATGAGATATTTGAATTTTAGTGAGATAGGGCCAGAGCAATTTCTGGATCCCCTGTTCCAAATTTGGGAGTTCACCATAAATTGTACAAAAGTAATTAGGAGGTATGCTTTATATGTTCAAAATCCTTATTGAGTCTAGTTTTAAGAGAAACAAACGGCATAGTGATATGAATTTTGTAAAGAGATAAAAGTGGTTCGTAGTAAGCAGAGGTCAGTGTAGTCGAGTCCTGAAATAGGGGTAACTTTAACTAATAACTGTACTAATTGGCCAAACAAAAAATTATAGAAAAACATTAGTATATAGATATATGAGTCTAGTTTTAGGGAAAATTTACAGATCTTGATTTCAAGTTTTTTAACTCGAGATATGATTTTTTTTTGTAACCGTAATGTAGGTAGACAGTATGCTGTGAATGTAGAATTAAATGTTTCAAAGTTCTTAAAATGGAAAATTATTTTCAGTAACACCTCAAGCTCGACTTCAGCGACGGTCTCGAGCGTGGGGGCATTACATATACACCCCAAATCAATGCATTAGATGATCATGACATGGCATATAATAAACAGAAGTAATAAAGCACGCAGAACAATCCAATTTAACCCAAGGGGTATAACAGTCATTTTACACCTAGGGGTAAAACTGTAATTTCTCACTTTTTAGGGTGGTCCAGTAAATAATCCACTTTTTAAGGTTTTATTTCTATTTTACGTCACTAATAACTCTGGTTCATCACTGTAACTTAGTTAACACGTTTTACCAATTTTTAGTCACTAAGCCCAAAAATTCCTTAATGGCCCTATAGTGTCCTTTTTAGCGATTTAAGCCCATTTAGTCTAGAACTTATAGTTAATTATTAATTTAACCTATTTTAAGCCTACAGTCTATTAGAATACGTCTATAGCTCGTTTTTACCCATGTGGGCCCGTAAGCCCATTGGGCCCATATTCAGCCCATCGGGGTCCATCTTACCGAAACGCACGAAATTGCGCATTTAGCCCACTTGTCACTTGCAATTACTTGTTCTACCATCTATTGAGTATTCGTATACTCACAATTCCACATACTATCGACCCTTCGGTCATTTTTTTCCGATCACTTTTCGGTCACTATGGCCTTTGCCAATTTAAACTAAAGAAGGGTTTGTTACTCACCTGTTTGACGATTTCACTGCTAAGATCTCCTCCAAATGATCCTACAGTCGATTAAACCACATTAATATCTAAAACCCAAATTGAATACTTACCCCTATGCAATACACACATTCGGCCACCCTCCTTGCCCAAGCCTTTAATCAAAAGTCTCTAGAACATAATAATACCAAAAGAAACCGTTCGTTAGTGACTCCTAGAGCCCCATGCCCAAATCGGCAATCTCCCTAGATTTTAGGGACTTCGGCTTTTACTAAACCGTAAAATACTTATAGATCTGAGTCGATAAGCACTTACCACTGATTTCTCTTTGATTTCTACGCAGATCTGATGTAGATCTACCCCCTAAACTCCAGCAGAACCCGAATCTTTGAGATCTAAAGTTTCGGCTAAGAACCCTCAAAGGAATGGCGTTTTCAGCTTTTGACTGACGAAGAAGATGATGATTTGATGGTATAGTTTGGAGTGGTGTTGCCGAAAAGTAGTAAGAGTTTAAAGAAGGTAAAAATCAGTCAAAAAGAGATGAAAAGAATAGGGGAATTTAGCTTGGAGAGATCGGTGCAAAAACACTAATTTCAGGTTTTCGGCTTTTATGGAAATCGATTATGGTGTTTTGTTGAGGATGAAGTCAAAAGAGAAGATGAACAAGATGATAAGGAGGTTTCGGCTAGAGGAGATAGCACAAAGAAAAGAAAAAGACTGGAGAAGAAGGAAGCAAAAGAGAATTCGGCACAAGAAAGAAGAAAGCTACATTTTCGGTCACTTTTGTGAAGTGGAGAAAGGAATGACTTAAGGTGGCTAACCCTAACTGTCAGTACAAAAGAAAAGAAAACTAAGTTGCCCTAATTGCCACTTAAACATTCGGCCCATACT
This sequence comes from Gossypium stocksii, assembly GCA_020496765.1. Taxonomy (NCBI): domain Eukaryota; kingdom Viridiplantae; phylum Streptophyta; class Magnoliopsida; order Malvales; family Malvaceae; genus Gossypium; species Gossypium stocksii. The sequence goes on from CM035629.1 coordinate 86,635,709, forward strand.
CCCCTAAAGCCCTTGCCAAAAATTCACTTAAGTAAGCACATGCCCGGCACATGCCTAAAAATAAAAATTAACCATACGCTTATCTTGCAGCTTGAACCCTAGATCCTTTTCCTCCTTCCGAGGTGCCACTTTTTTAGGAACTTAGTGGCGCCACCTTGCCACTTTACCAAGGCCCTATTTGTGTCATGTTTTATGAAGTTTTTCTTAAAAGCCCACTTGACTAGGTTCCCTTTCACTAAAAATCCAAACTTGATATTTTATTGGGTTTTAACCTAAGCTTGGGCCTCCTAAAGGCCCACTAACACTCTTAAACATATTTCCAACAATCAAACACCCAAAATTTCAAAATTATAACAAAATCACAGAAACTCAAAAATTCCCGAAAATCAGGGCGTTACAAGAGCGGCTAGGGAAGCCTTTTGCCATAATATGAATGAGTGGTATTCAGAGTTTGTTCGAGCAAATCTGAATGCTCAACTTCCTCTACCCCCTCCTATTCCTCAAGAAGTTCCCGTAGCTCCCCAAGGTGTGGAAATGGTAAGACTGAATAAGCCTCCTGTTGAAAAGATTCGAAAGTACGGGGTTGAAGAATTTATGGCTAATGTAGATGATGATCCCAAGAGGGCAGAATTCTGGCTTGAAAACACTATTCGAGTATTTGATGAGCTTTCTTGTACACCAGAAGAGTATCTGAAATGTGCTATATCGCTTCTAAGGGATTCACCATATCATTGGTGGAAAACTTTAGTATCAGTGGTACCAATAGTAAGAGTCACTTGGGATTTCTTTCAAGAGGAATTTAGAAAAAAGTATATAAGTCAGCGATTTATTGATTAGAAATGTAAAGAGTTCTTAGAGTTGAAACAAGGCCGAATGACAGTGTCTGAATACGAGCGATAGTTTGCTAGACTCAGTAAGTATGCTTGGGAATGTGTGTCCATAGAGGCTATCATGTGTAAGAGGTTTGAAGATGGGTTGAATGAAAATATGAGACTATTTTTTGGAATTTTAGAGTTGAAGGAATTTGTTGTGTTAGTCGAACGAGCTTGCAAAGCAGAAGAGTTGTGTAAGGAAAAGAGAAAAGCTGAGCTTGAGAATAGAGATTCGAGAAAAAGGCTAATGAATAGGTCATTTTAGTCTTCATCAAAGAAATCGAGGGATATACATATTCGTTCAAATGTTCTAGTTAGGAACCCTAGTAGAGATCGTAGGAAGCAATATTCGGGTTCTAAGGCCCGAACTATGTCCATAGCGAGAGTTGGTAATGTTAGATCTGAAAAGTTTGAATGCCAACACTGTGGTAGGCAACATCCCGGGAATGTTGGAAGATCAACCGAGCTTGTTTTAAATGTGGCTCCCAAGATCATTTTATTAAGGATTGCCCTGAAATGATTGAAAAAGACAACTTCCAGAATGCTATATCGAGCAACACTACTGCTAGATGAAGGCCAGTGAGAAATACGAGAAATAGGGCCAGTAGCAAAGATGTATCCAAATATTTAGCTGTGAGATTGAAAACAAGAGCACCTGCGAGAACTTATGCCATTTGTGCTCGAGAGGATGCATCATCCCCTGATGTGATTATGGGTACATTTTCTCTTTATGATACTAATATAGTTGCATTAATTGATCTTGGATCGACGCATTCCTATATTTTCATGAATTTGGTGTCTAGTAAAAATTTGCCCGTTGAGTCTACTGAGTTTGTGATTAAAGTGTCAAACCTCTTAGGCAAGTATGTGTTATTGGATAAAGCTTGCAAGAATTGTCCTTTGAAGATTCGAGTTCACTGTTTTCTAGCTAACTTAATATTGTTGCCATTTGATAAGTTTGATGCTATTTTGGGTATGGATTGGTTGACATTGCATGATGCCAAGGTAAATTGTAGACAAAAAATTTTTGAATTGAAATGTGAAAATGGTAAGATACTTCAGATTGAAACAAATAAATCAAGTGAACTGCTTGTTGTGATTTCGTCTATGTCTGCTCAGAGGTAAGTAAGAAAAGGTTGTGAAGCATTTCTTGTGTATGTGTTGAATACGAAAGTATCCGAATTAAAGATTGAATCTGTGCCAGTAGTCTATGAATTTTCGAATGTGTTTCCAGAAGAGTTACTAGCATTGCCACCAGTCAGAGAGGTAGAGTTTGCTATTGATTTGTTACCGGGGACTACACCGATATTGATAGCTCCATATAGGATGGCTCTAACTGAATTAAAAGAATTGAAGACTCAGTTGCAAGAGTCAACAGATAAGGGATTTGCGAGACTGAGGTTTTCTCCCTGGGGTCTCTAGTGTTATTTGTAAAGAGGAAAGACAGATCTATTAGATTGTGTATAAATTACCTACAATTCAACAAGGTGACTATAAAGAATAAGTATCCCTTGCCGAGGATTGACAACTTGTTTGATCAGTTGAAAGAAGCAACAATATTTTTGAAGATAGATTTGAGATCCAGCTACTACCAGTTGGGAGTTAAGGACTTAGATGTACCAAAAATTGCATTTAGAATGAGGTATGGACATTATGAGGTTCTTGTTATGCCTTTTTGACTTACTAATGCTCCTATCGTATTTATGGATTTCATGAATAGGATCTATTGACTGTATTTGGATAGGTTTGTGGTTGTATTTATTGATGATATTTTAATTTATTCTCAGGATGAATCCGAGCATGCTGAACATTTGAGAATTGTGCTGCAAATTTTGAAGGATAAGAAGTTATTTTCCAAGTTTAGTAAAAGTGAGTTTTGACTTCGAGAAGTGAGATTTTTGGGGCATATTGTCATCGCGGAAGGTATAAGAGTTTATTCGAGTAAGATTTTGACAATTGTTGATTGGAAACCGTCAAATAATGTATCCAAGGTTAGAAGCTTTTTTGGCTTAGCCGGATATTATCGACGTTTTATTAAGTGATTTTCAATGATTGCTACACCTATGACAAGGTTGTTACAGAAAGATGTTAAGTTTGAATGGTCCGAGAAATGCCAAAAGAGTTTTGAATAGTTGAAAGCATTATTGACCGAGGCATTGTTATTAGTACAACCTGAGTCAGGAAAAGAATTTGTAATTTATAGCTATGTGTCTTTGAGTGATCTTGGATGTGTATTGATGCAAGAGGGAATGTGATAGCTTATGCCTTAAGACAATTGAAGCCACATGAGAAGAATTATCGGATGCATGATTTGGAGTTGGCTGCCATTTTGTTTGCCTCAAAGATTTGGCGACACCATTTGTTCGAGGAGAGGTGGCACATATATACCGACCACATGAGTTTGAAGTATTTGTGACTTAAAAGGATTTGAACTTGCGACAATGGAGATGACTCGAGTTACTGAAAGATTATAAGCTAGTGATCGATTATTATTCAGGAAAGGCGAATGTAGTTGCTGATGCTTTGAGTAGGAAATCTTTGTTTGACTTGAGAGATATGAGTACGAGATTGACTTTGTCTGATGACGGTTCCATCCTGGCCGAAAAGAGAGCTAGACCAGTGTTTCTTTAGCAAATTTGCGATGCTCAGAAAAGTGACAAAGAACTTCAAGCTAAAAGAGTCTAATGCAAATCAACGAGTGATTAAATTTTCAAATCGGGGCCGATGATTGTTTGAGGTTCTGAGGTAGAGTTTGGGTTCACAAAGATGTTGAGCTGATTCAGAAAATTTTGCATGAGGCACATAGTGGTTGTTTTTCAGTTCATCCAGAAAGTGTGAAAATGTATAATGATTTATATAAATTGCATTGGTGGCCAGGTATGAAAAGAGATATTTTTGAGTTCGTATCGAAATGTTTGATTTGTCAACAAGTAAAAGCCGAACATCAAGTGCTTTTGGGTTTACTTTAGCCAGTGATGATACCCAAGTGGAAATGGGGTAGAATTATGATGGACTTCGTAACGGGTTTACCTTTGACTCCAAAAAAGTAAGATCCCCTTTGGGTTGTTGTTGATCGATTGACGAAATCGGCTCATTTTATTCCAGTACATACCGACTATTCACTTGATAAGCTAGCCAAATTGTACATTGCTGAGATTGTAAGATTGCACGGAGTGCCTATTTCTATTGTTTTGGATAGAGATCCAACGTTTACTTTGAGATTTTGGAAAAAGTTGCAAGAAGTTTTGGGTACAAAATTTAATTTTAGTACTACGTTTCATCCACAAACCGATGGTTAATCTGAAAGAGTAATTTAGATTCTTGAAGACATGCTCCGATGTTCTGTTCTAGAATTTGAAGGTAGTTGGGAGAAATATTTACCTTTGGTCAAATTTGCTTATAACAACAGCGTTCAGTCGAGTATAAAGATGGCACCATATGAGGCATTGTGTGGCCATAAGTGTCGAACTCCTTTGTATTGGAGAGAGCTCAATGAAAGACAGATACACGAGATTGATTTTGTAACACCCCTTACCTGAGTCCTACCCTGGGATAAGGTACGAGGCGTTATCGTATAAGGAACAACAAAAATGGGAGTTGTACTTAGAGCCAACTCTATACCAAATTCAACCTCTCTAGTTGAAGGTAATCCAGGAACTCTTTTGGAAATACATCTTGATACTCACAAACTACTAGTACTGACTCTATTTTTGACTTTGTCCTTTTAGTGTTCATCACAAAAGCTAGATAAGCTTCATATCCTTTCCTTATGCACTTTTGAGCAACTAAGGAAAAAATCACTATACGTAAATTTTCTGATTCATTTGATTCAACTCGAAGAGTACTACCATCTCACATTTCAATTTAATGTATTTTCTAGCACAGTTCACTACCACATCATGAGTGGTTAACCAGTCCATGCCAAGAATTACATCAAATTCATCGAATGGCAAAAACATGAGGTTAGCTGGGAAGCAATGCCCCTAATCATCAAAGGGTAATTTCTACATACTTTATCTGCTAATACACACTTGCCTAGGGGATTAGATACTTTTATCGCAAATCCCGTAGATTCTACGAGTGATAAATGATAAATTATACATATTTTTACCTCATGTTTAGCCTATATTTTGGATGGATTATCATTAATTTTGTGAGAATTGGTGCTCTTAATCTTTCTTTTTCATATCTTATACTCAGGAGAGCATAGGAAAGAGAAAAGAATGGAAAATGGACCAAAAACGGCGAAAATGGGACAAATTGTAAAAATGACATGGCCCAAGAAGTCACCACACGGCCGTGCCACATGAAGATCACACGGTCCAGCCCCCGACAAGCACGGCCAGGCCACACGGCCGTGCCTTTATCGATAGACTCTCACACGGCCTCTTGTCGTGGCACACGAGCGTGGCACACGGGCGTGTCCCTGTCGTGAGGAAGAGGAATTTCACTCATATTTAGATACTTAGGGGCTAAGAAAGCCATTCTAAACTCTATATAAAGACACCAAGAGGCAACTCTAAAGATATACTCTTTTCTCTCAAGAAAGAGCGCCGTAATTCTACCAACACAAGAAGTGAAAGCAAGGGATTACTCCAAGGGAAGCCGATTGATTCATCCCAGAAGCCAGAGTTCTACATCAAGACTGAGGATCTCCCTAAATTTCTTCAGAGGTTTTCTGGGTTTCTTTATGTTTTGTTATCTTATTTCTTCTGAGATGTTTTCTTTCTTTATTATGAACTAAACCCCTCAAATACTTGAGGGGGATGAAACCTAAGACAGATCTTGTTATTATTTATTCTTAAATTATTTGATAAATACTTAAATTGTTCTTAATTATGCGTTCTTCATTCTTGATTTAATAATCCTAGGTATTACTTTAAGAAACTGATGTGCTTAGGTAGAGGAGCAAAAGTCCCTGTTTTAAGAGTAGATCTACCATAATTAAGCAGAGTTGCATGCAACCCTAGACATAGGGCGACATAAATCTGCCGGATTAGGGTCAAACCTAATAGGGGGATCCATAGATCGAATTAATGCAACCTAAGGGTGTTAATTAATAAGAAAACTTTAATTAACCACCTAGGATTAGTTGTTCTTATCCTCGAAAGAGGTATTAACATAGGTTAGGGATCTCTACAGATCAAGTCAAGTAAGGACATCATCTAGTTCAAGAAATTAATAACAAGTGAAGTCTAGGTGGATTCTCCCTTAAGTATTGCTCATATCAATCAACTTTTCCCTAAAGTTTTCCCTAATTTACTTTTTGTGCACTTTTAGTTAGTTTTAGAAATAGTTTCAATCAATCCTCTTTTACTTTTAGGCTAGATAATAGAAAGGAAGTAAGTATTAGTACTTTTGGTTCCCTTGGGTACGATAACTCGGTCTTGCAGCTAAACTATACTACTGTTCGATAGGTGCACTTGCCTTTAAAATCGTGATATTAGTTAGTTTTGGTGTGATCAGTTTTTATAAATTTTATTACTTAATATCGTGAGCATATCAAGTTTTTGGCGCCGTTGCAAGGGAACTAAAATATTAAGAAAACTCGATTTCTATTACTTTAGCCATTACTATATTTATTTATTTTCAGTTTTTATTTATTTTTATTTTTATTTATTTTTGTTATTATTTATTTTTTATTTTATTTTTCTTTTATTTTTCCTTCTAGGTATTTCTAGTTTATGACTAGAAACAACCCAGCAGGACCATTACATTTTGACGAAGATTTAGAAGCGACAGTTCGCAGAAATTGCAGAGAGATCAGGCGAAGCCTACAGTATCCAGAATAAGATCAAGAACAAAGGCTAGAACCTACAGCAGAGATGGAAGCAAATCAAAATGTTCCACCACCTCCCACAATAGTCGCGCCACCAATAAATCAGGAACAAGCTCATCGCACTATGTATGATTATGCTAAGCCTAGTTTGGTTGGTACCCAAACTAGCATCCTTAGACCTACTATTGCTGCTAATAATTTTGAATTAAAGCCTAACACTATTCAAATGATACAGCAGTTGGTGCAGTTTGATGGTTCACAGGATGAAAATCCAAATTCACACATAGCCAATTTTTTGGAACTTTGTGATACTCTTAAAATTAGTGGCGTTTTTGATGATGCCATTCGTTTAAGGCTATTTCCATTCTCTTTGAGAAACAAAGCCAAACAGTGGTTAAACTCTTTACCACAAGGCTCAATCACCACATGGGAATAGATGACCGAAAAATTTTTCCTTAAATATTTTCCTCCAGCTAAAACAGCTAAATTATGAAATGATATCTCTTCTTTTGTGCAGATGGATTTGGAAACACTATATGATGCCTGGGAGAGATACAAAGATCTTTTGAGAAGATGCCCTCATCATGGCCTACCTTTATGGCTACAAGTTCAAACCTTTCACAACGGTTTGAATCCATCAACAAGGCAAATGATCGATGCAACCGCAGGAGGAACGATCAACAATAAAACACCCGAAGCAGCTTATGAATTTATTGAAGAGATGTCACTGAATAACTATCAGTGGCAAATCATGAGGACAAAGCCGACAAAAGCTGCAAGAGTTTATAATATTGATGCTGTTGCCATGCTTACTAACCCAGTAGAACTTTTAAATAAAAAGTTTGATAATTTTGTTGGTTCTACGCAGGCACAACCAGTGATGTAGTGCGACGCAACCCCAAGAAATATGTTCAATCTGGACTATTCAACTTATGGACACAGCATGGAAACTGAGCAAGCCAACTATATGGGTAACAATTCTAGACCTCAAAATAACCTTTATAGTAATACTTACAATGCAGGTTGGAGAAATCACCCCAATTTTTCATGCGGAGGACAAGGAAATCAAAGTCAACAGCCTCCTCCGGGATTTCAGCAGCGACCACCATAACAAGAAAAAAAGCCGAATCTTGAAGAGATGTTCACCAAATTTATGGCTGCATCAGAAACCCGTTTCCAAAACAGTGAAACAGTATTAAAGAACCAGCAAGCATCAATTCAAGGGCTTGAGAATCAAATCGGTCAGCTTGCAAAATTAATTTCAAAAAGACCACAAGGTGGACTACCAAGTAATACTGAGCCAAATCCCAGAGAACATGTCAAAGCAATTACTCTAAGAGATGGGAAAGTCCTAGCTGAACCAGAAAAGAGATCTACTCTAGAATCTTCAAGAGACAAGGCAGAGGAATCCAAGGAAAACACTCGACCAACACTCAAGGAATACAAACCGCCCATTCCATATCCGGTAAAGTTGAAGAAAGACCATACAGACGCTCAATTCGGTAAATTTCTTGAACTTTGTAAACAATTACACATTAACTTACCTTTTGTTGAAGCAATTTCGCAGATGCCGAAATACGCGAAGTTCCTTAAAGAACTTCTGACAAATAAAAGGAAGTTGGAAGAATTAGCAACAGTGGAACTCAACAAAGAATGCTTAGCTATTCTCCAAAATAAACTGCCGGCAAAATTGAAAGATCCAGGGAGTTTTACTATTCCTTGTTTGATTGGTAGTTTACTTATTGATAAAGCCTTAGCCGATTTAGGTGCTAGCATTAATCTCATGCCTTACAAAATGTTCAAGCAACTAGGTCTAGGGGAACCAAAGCCCACTAGGATGAATATTCAACTAGCTGATAGATCTGTTAAATATCCTAGGGGAATCATAGAAAATGTGCTCGTAAAGGTAGATAAATTTATATTCCCTGTTGATTTTGTTGTGCTTGATATGGATGACGACATTGAGGTACCTTTAATTTTGGGACGTCCATTCTTAGCCACTACTAGAGCTGTTATTAATGTAGGGGATGGTAAATTAGTACTCAGAGTTGGTGAGGAAGAAGTCATTTTTAAAATCTATGATACTATGAAATTTTCTAAAGAACAGGATGATTCCTGTTATTTTGTTGATATTATTTATTACTTTGTTCAAGATAAGTTTCAAGAACTTTTTATCGCAAACACGTTGGAACTGTGTCTTGTTCAAAGTGGGGGAGAAGACGAAGTCACCACTGAAATTGAGGAAGTAAGAAAGGAGTTAGATTCTGATGAAATCATCACAAGACGCATAAGTTATGAAAGTATAAAGATGAATGATGAGTTGAGACAGAAACCTTCCATTGATGAACCCCCTAAATTAGAGTTGAAGTAACTACCAGATCATTTAGAATATACCTTTTTAGGGGAAGATTCAACTCTACCAGTCATTATCGCATCAGATTTGAGCATTGCAGAAAAAGAGGAACTACTCCATGTGTTAATGGAACACAAGCATGCTATAGCTTGGAAAATTTCAGATATTAAGGGAATTAATCCGTCCTTTTGTACCCACAAAATTTTAATAGAAGATGAATTTAAACCATCAGTGCAAGCTCAGAGACAATTGAATCCTAATATGAAGGAAGTCATAAAAGCCGAGGTAATTAAACTTCTAGATGCAGGCATTATTTATCCTATTTTTGACAGTTCTTGGGTAAGTCCTGTGCATGTTGTTCCTAAAAAGAGAGGCATAACTGTGGTGTCTAATGACAAGAAAGAGTCAATACCTACAAGAATAGTCATTGGATGGAGAGTTTGCATTGATTATAGGAAGCTGAATGATGCCACTCGAAAAGATCATTTTTCATTACCTTTTATTGATCAGATGTTGGAAAGATTATCAGGTCACATGTATTATTGTTTCCTAGATGGCCTCTCTGGTTACTTCCAAATCCCGATAGCTCTAGAAGATCAGGAGAAAAAAACATTCACATGCCCATACGGTACGTTTGCTTATCATAGAATGCCTTTTGGTTTATGTAACGCTCCTGCTACTTTTCAGCGATGCATGCTAGCTATCTTCAATGAATTCGTGGAAGACATCATGGAGGTATTTACGGATGATTTTTCAGTTTTTGGTAATTCTTTCCAACTTTGTCTTAATAATCTAAAACGTGTTTTGATAAGACGTGAAGAGACAAATTTAGTGCTAAACTGGGAAAAATATCACTTTATGGTTCAGGAGGGTATTGTATTAGGACATAAAATTTCTAGTAAAGGGATAGAGGTAGATAAAGCAAAAATTGAAACTATTGAAAAATTACCTTCCCCTAATTCAGTTAAGGCTATAAGAAGCTTTTTAGGACACGCCGGTTTTTATCGCAGATTTATTAAAGATTTTTCTAAAATAGCTAAGCCTTTAACAAAGTTGCTAGAAAAAGACGTGCTTTACAACTTTGACCAAGAATGTTTAGACTCTTTTAATGCTCTAAAAGAAAAGTTAGTCAATGCCCCGATTATGATTTCACCTGATTAGAATCTACCTTTTGAACTAATGTACGATGCAAGTGATTTTGCAGTAGGTGCAGTTTTGGGACAACGAAGAGACAAGCACTTTCAACCGATTTATTATGCTAGTAGAACTTTGATAGCCGCTCAAGCAAATTATACTACCATAGAAAAAGAATTGCTAGCTGTTATTTTCACATTTGATAAATTCAGATCTTATTTGATTTTGTCAAAAGTCATTGTTTATACTAACTATTCTGCTCTTCGCTACCTCTTAACTAAAACTGATGCAAAACCTCGATTAATAAGATGGATTCTATTGTTACAGGAATTCGATTTAGAAATAAAGGACAAGAAAGGAGCTAAAAACTTGGCAGCAGATCACCTTTCAAGATTAGAAAACACGCAACCCAAGTACCTCGACAAAATAAATGACTTGCTTCCTGAAGAACAACTCCTATCCTTAGCAGATGCAGCAGTTCATTGGTTTGCTAATTTTGCAAATTATTTAACAGCTAACATAACCCCAAAAGGGTTGACCCATCAGCAAAAGAAGCGATTCTTCGCTGATGTGAAAAACTACTTTTGGGAAGATCCTTTTCTTTTTCGAATTTGTGCAGATCAGGTTATTCGAAGATGCGTTACTGAAACAGAAGCATACCAGAATTTAAATCACTGCCATTCAGAACCCACAGGAGGACATCACAGTAGAGCTAGAACTACTCATAAGGTACTCGAATCAGGCTTTTACTGGCCTACACTTTTCAAGGATGCCAACAGGTATGTGACCTTTTGTGATAAATGTCAGCGAACAGGTAATATTTCTCAACATAATGAAATGCCTCAGAACTATATACTTTCATGCGAAATATTTGATGTATGGGGTATTGATTTCATGGGTCCATTCCCTACTTCATTTGGAAATAAGTACATCCTAGTAGCGGTAGATTATATGTCGAAATGGGTGGAAGCCCAAGCCTTACCTACTAATAATGCTAGAATGGTAGTATGATTTTTGAAGAAACTTTTCTCTCGATTTGGAACACCTAGGATAGTTATTAGTGATAGGGGCACACATTTTTGCAATGCCCAGTTTGAAAAAGTCTAAAAAAAGGTATGGAGTACACCATAGAACAGCTACCCCTTATCACCCACAAACCAGTGGTCAAGTCGAAGTGACAAATAGGGAATTAAAATGCATCCTAGAGAAAACAATAGAAACAAGTAGAAAGGATTGGTCAAGGAAAATAGACAATGCTTTATGGGCTTACAGAACTACTTTTAAAACACCCATAGGTACATCTCCTTATAAGCTTGTCTATGGAAAAAATTGTCATTTGCCATTTGAACTTGAACATAAAGCATTTTGGGCTATCAAATTTTTAAACCTTGATTTTAAGCTTGCAGGTGAGAAGAGATTAATGTAGTTAAATGAACTAGATGAATGGCATTGCAATGCATACGGGAGCTCATGACTATATAAGGAAGCCATGAAGCGACGTCATGACAAAAGACTGAAACAACCTAAGTAGTTTAAAACAGGTGATCTTGTCTTACTCTACAACTCAAGGCTGAAACTATTTCCTGGAAAACTCAAGTCAAGGTGGTCAGGTCCATTCACTGTTCAAACTGTCTTCCCATACGGCACAATTGAGGTAACTCACCCCAACCACGGTACATTCAAGGTAAACGGCCGTAGGCTTAAACATTATAGAGGTGAGAATTTTAAAGATAAAAGGGAGGAGCTTCAGCTCCACGAAATCCCTTCATGATACATCCAAGCAAGGTCGAGCTTAGACTCTAAATAAGTGCTTCTCGGGAGGCAACCCGAGCACTAACTTAGTAACTTTTCTTTCTTTAATTTTAGTATTTTTCATGCATCAACTAACCCTTTTTAAATGCAGAGATTTAGGACCACACGGCCATGCCCACGGGCATGTCCAAGGCCGTGTGAACACTTCAAGCAGAGACACGGTCATGTACCGAGGCCGTGTATAACCAGAGCAAAAATTTTCCCACAACACGGGCCACTGATAAATAGCCACGGCCGTGCGATATGGCCGTGGCAACCTTCCAACTTCAGCACGGGCTGTCGATAAATCCCCACGGCCGTATGACATGGCCGTGGCAACCCTGCAGCTTAGACACAGGCTTGCACAAATCTCCACGCCCGTGTCCCTACACCGTGGCCAACACTATCAATTTGGAAACAGTCGTGTGCCCTTCTACACAACTATGTGAAAAATGAAACCGATCGCAAATGGCCGTGGAACTTATCACACGACCGTGTGAAAAGCGAACACGATCGCAAACGGCCATGCGAGATAGCAACACGGGCGTGTACTTCAAACCAGGCATGCCAAAACCACCAAATTTCAATTCACACAGGCAAACCCCGAGTCACACGGGCGTGTGACATGCCCGTGTGACCCAAAACTATAAATAGGAAGCCACTATTCATTTTCTTCTTCACTCAAACCCTAAAATCTTCCCCCCCAACCACCATAAATGCCACCATCAACCTCAAAACCACCACCACGCTCGTCCACAGCAGACCCACGCCCGCGCAAACCCACCCCACGACTGTTCGACCTCAACCCACGACCGTGCAACTCTATTTTTTGGTTCTATTTTCTTATTTTTCTCATTTATTTATTTATATTTCATTTTTATTATCTATTTAGTTAATCTTACTTTACTCTAGATGTTAATTCAAACATGGAAGTAGGTAAACTAGGATGAATAATTTAGAATGTTAGAGAACATATTAAGATTGCATGCCATTTAAGTGCTCATTTGCTTGCCATTTATCTCATAAACTTAGTATAAATACATACCCATATTGTTTGTTTTCCTACCACTTGGAATGGATTATATTTACTATTTTGGTTAATCCCCATTTTATTTTTTTAGGCACATTATCGTTCTAATTTACACATTTAATTTTACTATAGTTTGCAATTTAACTTCGATTTTTAGAACTAATAATTCTAACTTTATTTTAGGTAACATGTCATCGCGCGGTAAGAAAACTGCCGTTCCCACTTCAAAGAAATGAAAGGGGCTGGGTAGTTCATCATCAAGACCCATTTCTGAGGCTCGCCATCCGTTCCTTACATTTCACCAAGAAACCCAAGAGGAGTTATTCCAACTCCTATGAGCCTGTTCTCTAGGAACTGGGCGTTGTATTGATTGGGCTGGGTAGTTATTCCAACTCGTAGATGCTTTTCGGGCCCTCTTAACCATCGAGCCCTAGGAGCAATTTTTCTATATTGTCGAGCCCACCTATCTGGAGCTAACATTAGAGTGTTGCTCGACATTTTATTTACAGATCCCGGTGAATCACAATGACCCAGGTACCATCCAATTTCGCCTCGGTGGTTTGGTACGACGATTAAGCATAGCTGAATTTGGTATCGCGCTGGGACTCTATACAGACGAATTCATAGCCGATGAAGACTTTCCCAACCTTCCCCACCGTATACACATCTCACCAGTCAAATGTTGGCAAACCTTAGTTCCGAGAGGAGCTACATACAATCCCAGTAGCAGCAAGGCAATCGCTCTCCCCCTGTCATTAAGGTACATTCATGCTCTCCTTGCACATACTTTGACAGGCAGACGCGAAAGCACAGGCGTCGTCAACAATCACGACGCCTATTTCCTATGGAGCATGGGGAATGCGCAAACCATCGATCTCGCCTACTTTATCGCGCATGCTATGCAGCACCAGACTGAGCGTCACCGCCAGGGCATTATATCCATGGGCCTGTACATCACATGCTTGGCCCGTCACTTTGGGCTCCTCAATACCGCGGCCCAGACATCCTCCTACACACTCATCGGTCAGATGTCTCCTCAGGGCATCCAGACTATGCTACACATGAGGATGATCGAGCGGAGACCAGGAGGCAGCCACTTCCAGTATCACCTCATCCAGGAAGGTGAGGACCCAGAGGACATTCCTGACGATGTCCCACCACTAGAGGAGGATGCACCTACCGAGCCACCACCCCCTCGCTACCCATCTCGTGCGGCAGCCTCCCATGTTGACCTATCTGAGCGCTTCTCACAGTTCGAGCAGAATGCTTCCAGGGCCTCGATCATATTGATGCCACCTTACTGCAGATTTGTCAGCATCTCAACATCACTCCACTGCCGCCGCGTGACCCACATGAAGATTAGAGATGTCTATTCCTCCTAACTTTATTTTTATCTTAATTTTTATTTTTATTTTTATTTTAACTCTGATCCCTATTTTTACCTTTTCCTTTCTTCTAACTTTATTTTCTTTTTCCTTTTTATTTTTAATTTATTTTATCTTTTTCATTATTTGAATATTAGTAATTTTAGAACTTAGTTTATTATTTTCCTTTTATTTCTTTTTCTATTTTTCATATCGGCTAATCCCTAATGAGTAATCTCTCTTAATCCAAATTTCCCACGACTAATAAATACTTTCGCAGTTTCAAAGGAGCTTTACAGCTCAAATCTCTACAAAAAAGGGAACACCTTGCCACAACTGCCAACTCTTTCAATCTCCGTCTCACTAATCCATCCAAAGCAGGGAGTTTCATACCCTTTCCCTTATCTTTTGATCTTGTGCTTTTCTTGCTAATAACACTATCCTTGTACATTGAGGGCAATGTACATCTTAAGTGTGGGGGGGAAACTTACTTTAAATCTTTATATTATCTGTCAAATCCCTGACTTTTTGCATTATTCTCAAATCTGCATTATCTTCAATCTCCTATTAGGAATAAATTCTGATTGATTTATGATTTTTATTAATATGTTAAGAATTAAGACATAGGTGCTTGTACTTTGATTATTCAAACTCTAAAACATTAGGGAATCAAGCATGATAAGTTAAAATTTTTGAGAACCCCATTTTTTTCATAAGTTATTTTCCTTAATTCTCAGTGTTATCTTGAGATTTGAAATTCGCAAAATTGACATCAAAAGCCATAATTCTAGTGAGATTTTTGAGCCTTTTGAGGATACATTCTTTCGTGCTCACTTTTATTATTACTTTGAGTGAGTCAACACTGATTTGTTATTCTAGAACTTGCTTTGATTATACATGTCGAGACCACATCATTGATTTGATACACTGAAATGATAAAGGCACCTAGGATTTAACCCACTATTCCACAACAGCCTACCTCCATAAATTAACGCCTAGTGAACCCCATTGAGCCTAACAACCTTTTCTTTGACTTACCTCTAATATTAACCTATAACCTATTTTTGTTGAATTCCATTCAATTACTTTGATCCCTATTTTTGTCGAGATTTGAGTTGAAATTTTTATCTAGCTTTATTCTCTTTTCCAGATTGTAAAGTTTTATTCAATTTATTGTATTATAAAAAAATGTATGTACTAATTCAGTTGTAATCTGTAATAGTTCAAATAGTTTTTTGCATATTTCTATTTTAAGGCTACCAAGGTAGAAATGATGTTATCATAAGAATTAGCCCGAAGAATATGTTCCAGTGATAGAGATTTTTCTAGCTAGATAATTTTTCAGTTCAATCTCAATTCTAACCCTCTTTTGTAGCCTGTAACAACACCCCCTAACCAGGCCCCGTTACAACCATTACAAGACCTTTTTGATCGATGTATCATATCAATCTACAGTGGTGGAGACTTGATTTTCTTACAAGCCTATGGTAATACTTCTCAGGTTGACTAGAGAGTGCTTAATTCTTGAACCCTAAACACTTTGAGTGGATAGAGTGAATCCTTAGTGAGGATGTCAACTTCTGTTAATTAAGATGGAGAGATAATTACTTAGGAGAAGGAAGAAAATTTATGTTTTCAAAGATAAAATTCTCAACTTAAAGTGATTGAGTCTTTAATGTTCTTTTGATTGAATTTTCATTGTATGATTACCTGTGGATTAGTTTGAAACATTATAATAAAGATTATAAGTTGAGAGGAATGATTCTTGATTAGGGATTGAGATTTTGCTTGAGGACAAGAAAAGGCTTAAGTGTGGGTGTATTTGATAAACGATAAATTATACATATTTTTACCTCATGTTTAGCCTATATTTGGGATGGATTATCATTAATTTTGTGAGAATTGGTGCTCTGAATCTTTCTTTTTCATATCTTATACTCAGGAGAGCATAGGGAAGAGAAAAGAACGAAAAATGGACCAAAAACAGAGAAAATGGGCTAAATTGTAAAAATGACACGGCCTAAGAAGTTACGACACGGCAGTGGCACACGGTCGTGCCACATGAAGATCATGCGATCCAGCCCCCGACAGGCACGGCCAGGCCACACGGCCATGCCTCCATCGACAGACTCTCACATGGCCTCTTGTCGTGGCATACGGGCGTGGCACACGGGCGTGTCCATGTCGTGAGGAAGAGGAATTTCACTCAGATTTGGATACTTAGGGGCTAAGAAAGCCATTCTAAACTCTATATAAAGACCCCAAGAGGCAACTCTAAAGATATACTCTTTTCTCTCAAGAAAGAGTGCCATAATTCTGCCAACACAAAGAGTGAAAGCAAGGGATTACTCCAAGGGAAGCTGATTGATTCATCCCAGAAGCCAGAGTTCTACATCAAGACTGAGAATCTCCCTAAATTCCTTCAGGGGTTTTTTGGGTTCTTTATGTTTTGTTATCTTATTTTTTCTGAGATGTTTTCTTTCTTTATTATGAACTAAACCCCTCAAATACTTGAAGGGGATGAAACCTAAGACAGATCTTATTATTATTTGTTCTTAAATTATTTGATAAATACTTGAATTGTTCTTAATTATGTGTTCTTCATTCTTGATTTAATAATCCTAGGTATTATTTCAAGAAACTGATGTGCTTAGGCAGAGGAGCAGAAGTCCCTGTTTTAAGAGTAGATCTACCATAATTAAGCAGAGTTGCATGCAACCCTAGACATAGGGCGACATAAATCTGCCGGATTAGGGTCAACCCTAATAGGGGATCCATAGATCGAATTAATGCAACCTAGGGGTGTTAATTAATAAGAAAACTTTAATTAACCACCTAGGATTAGTTGTTCTTATCCTCAAAAGAAGTATTAACATAGGTTAGGGATCTCTACGAATCAAGTCAAGTGAGGACATCATCTAGTTCAAGAAGTTAATAACAAGTGAAGTCTAGGTGGATTCTCCCTTAAGTATTGCTCATATCAATCAGCTTTTCCCTAAAGTTTTCCCCAATTTACTTTTTGTGCACTTTTAGTTAGTTTTAGAATTAGTTTCAATCAATACTCTTTTATTTTTAGGCTAGATAATAGAAAGGAAGTAAGTATTAGTACTTTTGGTTCCCTTGGGTACGATAACTCAGTCTTGCCGCTAAACTATACAACTGTTCGATAGGTGTGCTTGCCTTTAAAATCGTGATATTAGTTAGTTTTGGTGTGATCAGTTTTTATAAATTTTATTACTTAATATCGCGAGCATATCAACAGGCATACTCATGCTAGGAACTAGTTTCATGCAAATATACGAGTGGGTAGATCTAGGCTCTATCAAAGCAATAACAGAAGTTTCATGAAGAGAAAATGTACCCATTATAACATCGGGCAATGACGCCTCTTCATGAATGGGAATGGTGTAATTTCTCGCTAGGGCTTTACCCTCAAGTCTCGCAGTCTGTTCCTTTGGTACGCCCTTACTACTCGCTCCCGTTCTTAGGTTTCTCTGAGGTCTACCTCTGGAAGGAGTATTACTCGACCTTGCACTTTGATCCTTGTCTTTTTCTGCCATCTCGAGGCACTCTCTAATGAAGTGGTCTGGAGAACCACATTTAAAACAAACCCTCTCGTGAGCTCAACATTCGCCGAGGTGGCGTCTATGCACTGAGGGAACTTAGGTCTATTAGGTCGAGTGTTACTCACACTCACAATGGAGGTGGTCTGAGCTTTGGAGGCTGAGTACTGTTTACCTTTGCCTTTACTTGAAAATCCAGCTGAAGTAGCTGATTGTGTAGAAAATTCCTTTGATTTCTTGGAGGAGGGTTGGAACGACTTGCTAAATGGTCCCTTCCTCGAGTCGCGAAACTCCATCTTAGCATTCCTCCTTTCTTTGGCCAATTCCTTGGCCTTACAAGCTCTATCCACTAGCACCACAAACGCTTTTATCTCAAGGATACCAACAAACATTTTGATGTCCTCGTTTAGTCTATCCTCAAACCTCTTGCACATGATGGCTTTGGTGGATACACATTCTCGAGCGTATTAATTGAGTCTCACAAACTCACGCTCATATTCACTCATGCTCATCCGACCATGTTTTAACTCCAAGAATTCCTTGTGTTTCTGATCGATAAAACTCGGACTAATATATTTCTTGCGGAACTCCTCCTGGAAGAACTCCCAAATAACTTTCTCCCTTGGTACAACTAACATAAGGGTATTCGACCACTGATAGGTAGAGTCTCGTAAGAGAGATACCATACACTTCATGTACTCTTCAAGGGTGCATGATAACTCATAAAATACCCTGATGGTATTTTCTAGCCAAAACTCGGCTCTTTCTGGGTCATCATCCTTAGTAGCTCGGAACTCTTCTGCCCCTTATTTTTGAATTCTATCAACTGGAGGCTCTTCTCACCTCACTACCTTTACTATCTAAGGGGCTACTTGGGTAGATTGAGGGAATTGAGAGGGTAGAGCTTGGTGTTGAGTGGCGGGGTTCGTTCGAATGAACTCAGTGAACCACTCATTCATCATTTGGAAGAAGGCTTTCTGAGCCTCTCCTCCTTAACTTATAGTAGTTGGCCTATTCT
Organism: Gossypium stocksii; assembly: GCA_020496765.1. Classification (NCBI taxonomy): domain Eukaryota; kingdom Viridiplantae; phylum Streptophyta; class Magnoliopsida; order Malvales; family Malvaceae; genus Gossypium; species Gossypium stocksii. The sequence continues at coordinate 86,654,613 of CM035629.1, forward strand.
CGTTTCCAGCTGGCACCGTCCCTTCTGCAAGAGCTAGCGCATTACTTTCTACATCATTTTTCGTAGCTCGTTCGGGATCTATTTACTATAATAAAATACATTTAAACAGTCAGAAGTCGTCACACTATCATTTCTCATAAATTCATAGGTATGGCATGTATAGCTAGACTCGTACATATGCTAGATTAGTCCTAGAATCAACTAAACATTAGCTCTAATTCCATTAAATGTAACACCCCTTACCTGAGTCTGACGCCGGGACGGAGTACGAGGCGTTACCTTATTGAGTTATACTATATCTTGAAATCTCGGGCTATAAAATTTCTTTTTTTCTAAACTTACCATTCATTCTTTTGATATCCTTATCATGGGCTTACGAGGCCCAAAACATATATCGGGTGTGTTTCGAAACCGATCCAAGAACTTTCGAGCACTTTAAAAATTTTTTTTTACCTAAAACAAGGCCACGCGCCCGTGTGGGCAGGCCATGTGGTCTCACACGCCTATGTCCCTAGCCCATGTCTAATTTTTTTTTTACTTTCAACCTACGAGGGTTTTGACATGGCTTGGACACACGCCCGTGTCTATGACTTGTGTCTCTCACACGGCCTAGACACACCCGTGTCAATATCCCGTGGAGTATTCTGACTTGGATTCTATAATCATCAGAGGTGCACACAGCTAAGGCACACGCCCGTGTGCTCAGCCTGTGTCTAATATTGACTTAACTAAATTGGATGCAGGGGACACACAGCCTGCTAACACACCATCGAGGTTGACCGTGTGCAACACACGGCCTAGGCACATGCCCATGTGCCCAACTGTGTGAGCAATAATAGGCTATTTTCCAAGCCTTATGCCATCCTGAAACAAAACCAAACACAATGTTAATTCTATAGCACACATCAAGGTATATTATACTCTCCAAATACTCACAATTAAGGCATCCCAATGCCAACTTACATATCATTCTCATACACTTTACTATACTTAAACATGCAAGGTTTCACATTCATGAACTTCATATTCATTGTATAAAATATGAGTTAGGCAATATTAGGCCATTTTCAAAGGCCATCACAACATTACGTGGCTACACAAAATGACACTTAACAAAATGATTAAACTTTTTATACATGACATACATCAAAATGATCAACTTTACTATACCAATATGGATTGCTTGATAGTGTGACTTCAAGCTCCGACTTTAACAATCCCCGAGTAGGTACGGCAAATCTACATGGAAGAGGGAAAGGAATGAGTAAGCACATAAAATGCTTAGTAAGTTGCATGAATAAAATATCAACAAAATTATGAAATATCACTCAAATAAGTATAATGATTTTCATGTACCTTCTTACTTATTCTCATGGATTACTCAATCATATACTTACTCCTACTTTTCATGTTGTATTTCTCATTACAATGTACATTCAGTTACTCATACTGACTCGTATATACCTGCAACACTCAACATGAAACTTTAGCCTTTCTCTTGAAACTTATAAACTTGAATACTTTTCTCGTTTAAAATTCTTTTAGAAATACCGAAGGATACCCGTAAGTCCATCTCATGAAATGATGCCAATGCTATGTCCCAAACATGGTCTTACATGTGATCACACGTCGATGTGATGCCATGTCCCAGAAATGGTCTTACACGAGATTGTACTCCAATGCTGATGACATGTCGCAGACATGCTCTTACACGGGATCCCATATTGGATGCCCAAGCCATCTCCCAGACATGGTCTTCTAGGGGATCCTTATCTCTTTCCAGTACCGAAGCCATGTCCCATACATGGTCTTACATGGGACCTCATCTCGAATACCCATGCCATGTGCCAGACATGGTCTTACAGGGGATGACATCTTGATGCCAATGCCACGCCCCAGACATAGTCTTACATGGGATCTCAGTTCGGTGCCGATGCCATGTCCCAAACATGGTCTTACACGAGACCTACAATACTCATAACATGATTATGGTATCCTTCGTATCATTTAAACTTCCATGTAACTTCTCTTTTCATATTTTCATCATTTCTTGGTAAAATTTCACATCACTAATTTCATAAATCTCATACATTTCCTCAATAAACCAATATCATGGAATTTAACATAACTCATACAAAATCATAACCATGTCTTCATGGAATATCAAAATTTCATAAAAAGTCATCATAATGAATTTACATAACATAGGAGCTAAATTATTACATACAACTTACCCTAAGTCCAAAATGTGGGCAAATGCTCGGTTTAGTCCACGACTTTACTTTTTCCCTGATTTTAGTCTGGGCTTTGTGTTTCTAGATCTAAAATGAAAATTTTGACTTATTTAGTACCCACATTGACTAAATAGACCTTAATTCATACTTTGGCAAAATTTGTAATTTTGCCCCTAAACTTTTACATATTTGCAAAATAGTCCCTAGTCTCGTATAATAAAATATGTTTATTCCCTTGGCTACCCAACCCTAGCCGAAACCTAGTAGTGTCCATGAAAGCCTACATTGCTCATAATTTCACACTTTTACTACACATTTTACTAACTTTGCAAGTTGGTCCCTATTAGGGACTTTCATGAAAAATCACCTAGAGAAAGGTGTTTACTACATTTTAATCTTTCATTTCCTACCACTAGGCATCAAAATACTTGCATGTCATGCATGGGTATATTTTTTGAAAGTAAACTCTAGCTCAAATTGGTGGTAGAAATAGCTAGATTAGGCTACAAGGATTTTAAAAATACGAAAAGCATGAAAAACGGGGCTTGGAGTCACTTACTTGGAGCTTGAAAATGAAAGAAACACTAGCTATGGAGTCCTTAGAGAATTCGGCACTTGCATAGAGAAGATGAGTCAATTTTTTTACTTATTTTCCCTTTTTATTTCATTAATTAACCAGATGACCAAAATGCCCTTATGTCCTTTCTTTGATATTTTTCCCTTTCATGGGCACTTTTGTCCATCATGCTAAAAATTGGTCTAATTGCCAAATAAGGACTTCTAATAATTTCTCTTATGCTATTTCATACTTAAACCTTCTAGAAACTCATAATTTTCATCTTTTGCAATTTAGTCCTAAGGACAAATTAATCACTATTTCATAAAATTTCCTTCATGAAATTTTCTCAATATCATGCAAGTATGCCATAAACTCAAAAATAATCATGAACTATATTTTTCTACTTCGAATTTATGGTCTCGAAACCACTATTCTGACTAGGCCCTAATTCAAACTGTTACAGTAGGATACATGTGACATGTCACTAGGGCTACCTTTTGGTCGAGCTCTTGCATTCGTTGCAGACTCACCATATCTAATGAGCTTACCGTTTCAACCTTCGGGCTTACTATTTCAGCTCATTTCAGCTTATTGTTACTGGCTCAAGAAGAGCATACCGTACATGGCTTGAAAGAGCATATATGATGAATTGACGGATTACAAATTTATATACACTTAGTGTGTATCACTCGAGTATCCTTTGATGTTTCCAAAGGTTCAACGGGCATTATACCGATATGAATACATGTTACAAAAGTTACGAGATGTAGATGTATTATATGTTACATGAATAATAAATTACATGAATTATATGTTACAAGAATTACATGGATATATGATACATTAACTTACATGGTTTATATGGATTAAATGGTAAGATAATATATGTATTATATGATGATGTGTTAAATGATGTATATGATATGTATAGATGAAAGGTCACATGGTATGTATGGATTTTGTAAATGAAAGTTGACATGTGATAGAATACAAATAAGGAAATATTACAAGGATGTTATATGTTTGGTTTCATTCTTTGAATGGATGATTACATGATTTATAAGTGACTAACATGTGGTTGACTGATGTGAATAGGCAAAGTGAACAAATGAATTGGATTTAAATTTGCTTTATATGTTTATGAACAATTTTGGATAAGTTTAACTCTATATTATACGGGATTACTAAGCTTAAAAAGCTTACTCTATTTACTTTTCCGTGTTTTATAGATTTTGAAAGCTAACTCGATTCAGAAAAGTTCAAAGATTGCAATCACACTATCTAAGCATCTTTTTGTACTTTTGGAATGTTTGTAAAGGATGTAAATATGTCATGTATAGGCTAGTCTAAAGTTGAATCTTTTGGTCACTTATGCTCGAGATTATGGTATGAATTTTGGCACTTGTTCAAGCTATGTGAGGTGGTTTGATTTGTAATGGTTGGTTTATTATGAATGCCCTATATGTTATGTCATTTTATATGGTAGTTTTGATGAATGGTTTATGGTATAAAGGAAGTGTGAATGTGGTTAAGTTAATAGGTTCCATTTGTGAATGATTTGGTAAGTTGAAATAGGTAGTGAATTGGTGGTACATGTTTGGTGATACAAGTTGGCATGAATTTTGGTTGATTATGAATAGTCTATATGTGATTTGAAATGACTCTTTTGGTTGCTTATTTGATAGTCTATATGTGATTGGAAATGGTTGTTTTGGTTGCTTATTTGATACATAATTGTTGTGAAATTTGTGTTTATAGGTACTTGACCAAAATGAGGTGTGAAAATGGCTTAAACCAAGCCTATTTTGTGCCACACGGCCAGAGCACACGGACGTGTGTCTAGACCATGTGACCCCTATGTTATGGATAGTTAAGTCAGTATAGCACACGGGCCAGACACACGGGCATGTCTAGTGACCGTGTATCTGAATCAAGTTGGTGCATAGGTTGAAGACATGGGCGTGTCCGGTAATCGTGTGGCCAAGTTAGTAGTATGCCCTATTTTAACACGGCTTGGAAACATGGGCGTGTCTGGTGCCCATGTGAGGCACATGGCCTGGGCAAACGGCCGTGTGTCCCTAATCCGAAAATTTTCTTAAGTTTACCTACAATTTTAATATGATATCAAATTAGTCTCTACGATATGATTAGAGTTTTATAAGTTTGTTTAAAGCGTGATTTGATTATGAATACTTGAAAGATATTGGATTATGATGATATATGTTATATGTTTGATGTTACATTGTTCAGATCTGAGTTACAAGTCCTGTAATCCCCCTTACCTATTTCGGAAACGGTTACGGGATAGGGGTGTTACACATGCATTTCGAGATTCAGTAGTAAGTTACATGAACTTACCTCGATGCTTGTTCATTGATAAAGTCTACTATTCCGAGACTTTTTCTTTTTCTTGATCTAATCTCATATTCAAGTTGTCTGAATCTATATAAATGAATTGCAATCATCAATTCCATTTAATTCATGTCCCATTACATTCAATCTACACCCTAGGCAAAATTACTATTTTGCCCCTAAATTTTTTATAAATTCCAATTTCATGCCTAGGCTCGGAAAATGAAATTCATGCAACTCAATCCTCTTTCCAAGCCTAGCTGAATTCTATATGTATGAATAACAGTCCATAAATTTCACAAAAATCAAAATTTTCCTTTGAATTTCACAAGTTTACAATTTAGTCTCTATTTCACAATTTTATCAAAAATCACTTTGTAAAATTTGTTTATCTACTAACAATCTTACATTTTCTACCATAAATTTTCAATTTCCAGCACATTTATCCATGGGATAACTTTGATAACTTTTCAATTTAATCCCCAAAATGGAGAGAACAAGTTATCCCGATCTCAAAAATATAAAATTTACTAAAAACGGGACATGAAAACTTACCCAATTAAGCTTGATAAGTTTTCTCCCTCTCACCTAGGGTTTCCATCAAATTTGGGGATGAAGATGATAATAAAAGATGATATTTCCAATTCAATCCCTTATCATCATTTAATTTTTCTTAATTCCAATTTAGTCCTTTTCTTTTTCTCAAATTCCATGGATGATTCATCCAAGATATTTTCTCATATTTTGCTTGATGGTCTAATTACCAGATAAAGACCTCTAGTTTTAAATTTCATAGCTATTTGATCCTTCTAGCTTCTAGAACTCAATTTCTACATTTTATGCAGTTAGGTCCTTTCCTTAATTAATCATTAAATCGATAAAATTTTCCTATCAGTATTTTTATGCAATCTTCCTATCATAATACAAACCATGACAAAATTTTAATAAATTTTCTTTCTAACTTAGATTTGTGGTCACGTAACCACTGTTTCAATTTCATTGAAATTTGGGCCGTTACAACTCTCATCGTTAAGGATTTTCATCCTCAAAATTCATACCAGTAAAGAGATTTGGGTATTGTCTCCTCATTGCCTCATCTGGTTCCCATGTAGCCTCTTCAATCCCATGTATTTTCCATAGAACTTTCACTAGATCTATCTTTTGTTTCTGAGTTTATCTATTTCTCGTGCCAAAATCTTAATCGGTTCTTCACTGTAAGTCATGTCAGGCTGTATCTTGATCTTTTTCAGAGAAATAACATGTGAAGGATCTGATAAATACCACCGTAACATAGACACATGGAAAACATTATGAATTTTATCAAGTTCTGGTAGTAATGCTAATCGATAAGCCACAGGTCCAATTCTTTCAATAATCTCATTTGCCCTGATAAACTGTGGACTCAACTTTCTTTTATGGCCAGACCAGAGAACTTTCTTTCATGGTGAAACTTTCAAGAATACTTTGTGGCCAACATGAAATTCAATCTCTTTTTGTTTAAGATAAACATAGGACTTTTGATGATCCAAGGTTGTTTCCAAACTGTCACGAATCACCTTTACCTTTTCTTCAATTTCTCGAACAAAATCAACTTTGTGTATCTTCTTTTCACTAAGCTTAGTCCAATATAATCAAGTTCTACATTTTTGACCATACAAAACCTCATACGGTGCCATTTTGATACTGGATTGATAATTGTTATTATAGGAAAATTCAATCAAAGGCAAGTACTTTTCCCAATTGCCTTCGAATTCTAGCACACAAAATTGGAGCATATCCTCCGATACATGAATTACACGCTCAGATTGGCCATCAGTTTTAGGATGGAATGGAGTACTAAAATACAACTGAGTTGCTAGAGCTTCTTGCAATTTGTCCCAGAAACAAGACGAAAACCGAGGATCTCTATTTGAGATAATCGAAACTGGTACCCACGTAACCTAACAATCTCAGATACATACAATTCAACCAATTTATCTAAAGAACGGACCATACATACCAGGATAAAGTGTGTTGACTTTGTTAATCGGTCAACAATTACCCAAATAGCATCTTTCTTTTTCAGACTCAACAGTAATCCTGATACAAAGTCCATCATAATTCTTTCCCACTTCATCCCGGTATCATAATTGGCTATAGTAATCCCGAAGGTACTTGATGTTCAGCTTTGACTTGCTGACATACCAAACATCTTGATACATACTCAGAGATGTTACGTTTCATTCCCAGCCACTAGTACAACTTTCTCAGATCATTATACATTTTATTACTCCCTGGATGTACAGACATCATACTATTCTGAGCCTTGTGCAATACCTTTTGTACAAGCTTTGAATTCTTCAGTATACATACCCTGTCTCTGAATAACAAACAACCATCGGACCTGATCTAAAATCCAAAATCAATACTTGATTCACACTGTGCCCGTTTTGCCTGTAACTCATCATCATTTTTATAAGCTTCACAGATCTATTGCAAAAATGTTGGTTTAGCTTTCAATTCAGCTATAACTGAACCATTGTCAGCTAGTGACAACTGGGTATTCATAGCTCGTAAAGCAAATAGAGCTTTCCAGCTCAAAGCATCTGCAACTACATTAGCCTTACTCGGATGATAATCAATAACCAGATCATATTCTTTAATTAACTCAAGCCACCTACGATGTCTCAAGTTAAAGTCTTTCTATGTCATATAATACTTCAAACTCTTATGGTTAGTATAAATATGACATTTCTCACCATACAAGTAATGCCACCATATTTTCTGTGCAAACAGATAGCTGCCAATTCAATATCATGTACTGGGTAATTCTTTTTATGTAGTTTAAGTTGTCTTGAAGCATAGGCTATTACTTTAACTTGTTGCATCAAAACACAGCCTAAACCATTCAATAAAGATAATTATAAATAACAAATTCCTTACCCGATTAAGGCTATACTAGAACTGGTGCTTTTGTCAACAGATCTTTTAATCTGTCAAAGCTCTACTGGCATTCATTCGTCCAGTCGAACTTTACATCTTTCTGCAATAGATGAGTCATCAAATAAGCTATCATCGAGAACCTTTGTACAAATCTCTGATAATATCTAGCTAATCCGAGAAAACTTCTAACTTTGGATACATTTTTCGGTGGATTCCAATTAACAATGGCTGAAATTTTACTCGGGTCAACCCTGATAGCATCAGCAGATACAATATGTCTGAGAAAACCAATTTCTTGAGGCCAAAACTCACATTTACTAAATTTAGCATACAACTTCTTTTCTCGCAGAGTTTGCAATACAATTCTTAAATGATCTGCATGCTCAGTTTCATCTCGGGAATAAACTAGAATATCATCAATTAATGCTACCACAAACCTGTCTAAGTATGGTCTGAAAATTATATTCATCAGATCCATAAACACTGCAGGTGCATTTGTTAGCCCAAATGGCATAACAAGAAACTCATAGTGTTTATCTCTAATTCTTAAAGTTGTTTTAGGCACATCCGACTCCTTTACCCGTAACTGATAGTAACCCGATCGAAAATCAATCTTTGAAAACACTGTGGCACCTTTCAATTGATCAAACAACTCATCAATTCGAGGCAACGGGTACTTATTCTTTACTGTAACCTTATTAAATTGTCAGTAATCAATACACAATCTCAAGGATCCATCTTTTTTCTTTACAAACAATACCAGCGCACCCTAAGGTGAATGACTAGGTCGAGCAAAACCTCTGTCAGTGAGTTCTTGAAACTATGCTTTCAACTCTTTCAACTGAGTATAAGCCATTCTGCCAGGCACTATTGAGATTAAAGTAGTTCCTGGAACAAGATCTATAGAGAATTATACATCTCTTTCCAATGGTAATCCAGGTAATTATTCTGGGAACACATTAGGAAACTCACATACAACTGGCACTACCTGAATCTTTGACTCAGATACCTTAGTATCCAACACATATGCAAGATAAGCATCACACCTTTTTCTACTATAACTCTATGCAGACATAGCTGAAATCACATTAGATAATCCCTTTATCTGATCAGATTCAACACGGAGTAACTCACCATTTTGATATTTTAACACAATATTTTTTTGTTTACACTGCATCATGCTGAGTTCGCCAATCCATACCCAAGATCACATCAAATTCATCAAAAGGTAGTAACATCAAATCAACTGGAAAATAATAACCTTTTACTATCAATGGACAATTTTTACAAATTTTATCCACCATAACACACTGGCCTAGGGGATTTGAAACTTTAACCACAAATTCAGTGAATTCAACAAATAAAATTTTAACAAACACTAGATTTGTGCATATACCTGAAGTCCAAAACTTAGCTCTCCTGCTCATAAAAATAAAACACCCTAATAACTTACCTTGTGACTTGAACATTGGCTCCCCCTAACTCCCACACGCCACTTTTATAGCTCCCTAGTGGCATCATTTAGCCACTTTTCCAGGGGCTCTTTTGTGATCCATTCTGCTTACTTTGACCTTAAAAGCCCACTTCTTCAGGACCTCCTTCTCCTTAGTACTAAAATTTATTAAATCCGTCGGGTTTCAACTTAAGCTTGGGCCTTCTAGAAGCCCACTAACATACTAGAATATAATTTATACAGTCAAAACATAGAAATTTAAGAATTAACCAAAAAATCACAGAATTCCCAAAAAGTCCCGAAAATTAAGGCGTTACAGGATTACTCGGTTTTGGAGTCTGATCAGTATCTTTTTCACATATCTCTGGACAATCTCGAAGAAAATGGTCAAGAGAACTGCATCTATAACAAGCTCCACTTCTTAGTCGGCATTCCCCAAAATGAGCTTCATTACAATACTTGCATCTTGGTTTCACGTTACCAATACTTCCCACACTAGTTACAGATGGAGTGGGAGATCTTGGATTAGAGCGTTGAGAGCCTCATTCCTTCTCGGAATACCCTATGGTTGAAGTGGAACTATCATGGTACTTCTTTAATTTCTTTCAAGTAGAGGATGATTGCAATTTCCCCATAGGTCTCTTGCTAAAAATTTAGGCTTCTCTTTCAGCTTGTTTCTTCTCTTTACTCAATTCCTCTACCTTGTATGCTCAATCAGTTAGTATTGCGAATTCCCGTAGTTCAAGAATTCCAATCAACAACTTGATGCCTTCATTTAATCCCTCCTAAAATCATTTACACATTTCAACTTCAGTCTGAACCCATTCTTTAGCATATTTACTTAGCCGGACAAATTCCCTTTCGTACTCAGACACAGTCATTTTGCCCTGTTTAAGCTCAAGAAATTCTTCCTTTTTCTGATCAAAGACTCTAACTGATATATTTCTTTTGAAACTCTGTCTAGAAAAATTCCCAAGTAACTTTTTCTTTCGGTGCCACAGAAATTTCGGTATTCCACCAATGATAAGTTGTATCATTTAACAGAGACACTGCACATTTTAAACATTCATCTGGTGTGCATGATAATTCATCCAAAACCTGAACTGTATTTTCTAACCACCATTTAGCCCTTTCTGGATCATCTTCGACTGTAGCTCGAAATTCTTCAACCCCATATTTACAGATTTTATCTACTGGAGCTTTACATGTTCTGACAGTTTCAGTACCTTGTGGTGTTTTGGGAACCAATTGTGGAGGAGCAGGATGGGGAGCTTGTTCTACAGCAAGATTATTTCTTAAATACTAGTTGCTTCTCTTTGTACGAAAGCCGGAGCATGGCTCTCAGCTTCTTCAAAATCAACTCGGTTGGAGGATATTTCCTATAAGAAAAGCACATTTAAAATGGTCAAGAGATATCACACTATCATAATTTATATAATGACATGTATAGCTAATCCCATACTTACTATCTTAGTTCGAGAATTAGCTAAACTGTAGCTCTGATACCAACAAATGTAACACCGCCAACCCGTATCCGTCATTGGAACAGGGTTACGAGGCATTACCGGAGTTTACAGAACATTTCTCGATAAATTGAGTCAAGTACTACTAATATTTCAAATTTTGTTGTAACGTCCCTTATATGGGCCATCAAGGACTAAAATATTGCACTAGGTTCGATTTAAGACTAAATTTGGATCTCAAGGAGTTTTTTTCAAAATCCCAAAATTTTTCTCAAATTCAAGAGTCACACGCTCGTGTGTTATGGAACACGCCAGTGTGGTCAGACCATGTGGGTTCACACGCCCGTGTCCCTTACCCATGTAACTCTCTGACTTGCAACTCATGAACAAATTGATCTCACACGGCCAAAGCACACGCCCGTGTCACTAGGCCGTGTGGTTAATTTAAATTTAAAATTTAGGTACAGGATTCACATGGTTGTATCACGCGCTCGTCCCTCCAAGCCGTGTACCTCACGCAGCTAAGGCACACGCCAGTGTTGAGCCCGTGTGCTCAATACAGGGCATTCAGTTTCTCAAATTCTAGGATGCAGAGGACACAAGGCCTTGACACACGGCCTTAACACACGCCCATGTACCAGACCGTGTGTCACACAGGACCTAGACATATGCTCATGTGTCTAGACGTGTTGACAAAATAAGGCTATTTCTAAGCCTTATTTCTCACCCATTTTCATCCTTCACCTACACCAAACATTTCTAATAGCAACCAACCAATTCAAACATGATTTTTAACCAATTTCATTATCCAATATGTCATAATTTCATATGCACGCTTAGTGCACATCTTACCTCTTTAAACTTGCATGTTTAACCTTAACACTTCAGCCATTGTCAAGTATGCATATAAACTCTAATTTGCTTTGTAACATATCAAAAATTAAGTTAACACTAGCCATACCAATAACTAGGTTTACATTCATCCATTTCACATCCTCATTAGTACAAGTAGCCTATACATGCCATTATAAAAAATGAGATCTATATCTATACCGAAATGAGTTGAAGGATAGTGTGATGTTGCTCCAACCATCTCCAACCACTATGAACTTCCAAACACTATAAAACAGGGAAAATAAAATAGAGTAAGCACTTAGTGCTTAATAAGTCCTTGTAACAAGAATTTAACTTACCACATGTTTCCTTTAAATCAAACATACAAGTATCCAAGTAATGGAATGTTATCCTATCACACACAATCTCAATACTTTCAGTTAGTCAAATAATTTCATGCAATACCAATTCATAGATAAGCTCATCATTTCATGATTTCTATATGCTTGTCATTTCCATGTCATACCTTTTATGACAATGTCATCCATGTTCTATTAACCATTTCCAAGTTTATCCCGTTGAATTTATCAGAATTTCGATGGATACTTGGTAGTACACTTATAGTGAACAAATCCATAATTCATCAATTCATATTTAACCTTGTCAGAGAGTACACTCCCGAGTCTAATTTCATACAGTGAGATTACCAGTTCAAGCTAAATCCCTTGTAACATATGCTCAAAGAGTTTTGTCAGGATTACCAGTCCAGGCTAAATCCATTCAATGGCAAGTACTCTATAGTGCTTAGTCTAGATTACCCATCCAGGATAAATCCAATCCATAACATATACATTGGAAGGGCTTATATCAGGATTACTCGTCCAGGCTAAATCCTGTTTACAACACATGTAGTATATTTTTACATTGATCTATCGAATTTCGATTATTCAACTGGGATTTTTTCCATTTTTCTCAAGTAATATCAAATATTTTATCATATTCATAAATTAAACATTCAACTGGCATTCACATCATATAACATGCATTTCGAGATTCAATAGTAAGTTACATGAACTTACCTCGATGCTTATTTGTTGATGAAGTCTACTATTCCGAGCTTTTTATTTTCCTTGATCTAATCTCGTATTCAAGTCATCTGGATCTATATAAATTAATTTAATCACCAATTCCATTTAATTCATATCCCATTACATTCATTTTACGCCTTAGAAAAAATTACTATTTTGCCCTTAAACTTTTTATAAATTCCAATTTCGTGCCTAGGCTCGGAAAATAAAATTCATGCAACTCAATCCTGTTTCCAAGCCTAGCTGAATTCTATATGTATGAATAACAGTCCATAAATTTCACAAAAATAAATTTTTTTCTTTGAATTCACAAGTTTACAATTTAGTCCCGATTTCACAATTTTATCAAAAATCATTTTGTAAAAGTTGTTTATCTACTAACGACTTTTCATTTTCTACCATAAATTTTCAATTTCTAGCATAGTCATCGATGGCATAACTTTTATACATTGATAAATTTTCAATTTAATCCCCAAAATATAGAGAACAAGTTATCCTAATCTCAAAAATATAAAATTTACGAAAAACGGGACATGAAAACTTACCCAATTAAGCTTGATTAGTTTTCTCCCTCTCTGCTAGGGTTTCCATCAAATTTTGGGAAGAAGATGATAATAAAAGATTATATTTCCAATTCAATCCCTTATCATCCTTTAATTTTTCTTAATCCCAATTTAGTTATTTTCTTTTTCTCAAATTCCATGGATGATTCATCCAAGATATTTTCACATCTTTTGATTGATGGTCTAATTACCATATAAGGACCTCTAGTTTTAAATTTCATAGCTATTTGATCCTTCTAGCTTCTAGAACACAATTTCTACATTTTATGTAGTTACGTCTTTTCCTTATTAATCATTAAATCGGTAAAATTTTCTATCAATTTTTTCATGCAATCTTCCGATCATAATACAAACCATGTCAAAATTTTAAAATAAATTTTCTTTCTAACTCAGATTTGTTGTAACAGCCCAATTTTGGGTATGATCGAAATAGGTGGTTTCGGGACCACTTAACCGAGTCAAAATATTTATTTTATTATTTTAATAAGTTTTACAGCATGATAGAATTACCATGTGAAAATTTTGTAAAGAAATTTTACCGATTAAATGGTTAATTCGGTAAAAAGGACTTAATCGCGTAAAATGAAAAAGTGATTTGCTATTAGTAAAAGGTGTCAATTAGCCTTGGATTTTAAATATGGTGGGCTTAAAATGAAATTAAACCATTATAAATGTTAGTGGACAGTAAAAGACATGCATTATATGGATTTATTATTAAATCATTGAGGGTATATTAGTAAATGAATAATAAATGCTTAATAAAATAAAACAAAAGAATCAAAGTGGCCATGCATTCATCTTTTAATGGTTGAATGTAAGAAAGAATGAAGCCATTTTTCTTGTTTTAAGATTCGACACTCTCCAAGCTAAATTAAGGTATGGATTTTGTTCAGTTTTTGTTAATTTTTATATTTTTGAGACCGTTGCTTCGAATATTACCTGACCCATGCTTCAATTTCTGATTTTCGTGAATATTTTGAGTTATGCCATTGATGAATAATTGTGTTTTGTGATGTTTGATAATGAATTATTGAAGATATGTTTTGGGTTAGTAAGTTTTGTATTGGAAATTTTGATGAATTTGAGTAATTAGGGCTAAATTGCAAAAGTAATTAATTGAGGGACTAAAATGTGAAATAAGTGAATTGTATGGGCTTGTATGGGCATAATGAAGATTCGGCCAAAGCTTGATATGTGTAAATTTTGTATGTTTTGTGTTTTATGCAAATTGGACTAAATTGTAAAATGTATGAAATGGCAAGTGTAAAATAGTAATTTGCCCATTTATGTGTTTTTGGACTAAATTGAATGAAATTATATTGAATTAATTTTATTTTGAATACATTTAGATCAAGAACCAAAAAAATCAAATGTCGATTGAAGGAAAACTAAAATCGTCGATTAATCGTCCCGTTCTGATTACCGTTGTCTGAGGTAAGTCTATAAGTAATTAAACATCATTAATTTTGATTGTAAATTAGTTTAATATGCTGTTTTAAAATTTATAGATTTATAATTGAGAAAGTTGGATATGATTATGCATGGAAATAATATATTTGACTTTAATTCGACTGAGTTACGACATTTGAAAGTTTGTATGAACTTTATGGAAGAGCTAGAATTTTCAATATATGAATTATGTATAAGATGACTTTATAACAGTGATATTTGGGCTTTGAGCCTAGCAAGCCTTGTGCTGGTGAATTAAATCAGGCTTTGTGCCTAGCAAGCGTTATGCTGGTGTATTAAATCAGGCTTGGAGCCTAGCAAGCCTTGTGCCTATGTGTGATACAGGCTTGTGCCTAGTAGGCTTTATGCCAATGAATTATTATAACCTTTATGCCT
This sequence comes from Gossypium stocksii, assembly GCA_020496765.1. NCBI lineage: Eukaryota > Viridiplantae > Streptophyta > Magnoliopsida > Malvales > Malvaceae > Gossypium > Gossypium stocksii. The sequence continues at coordinate 86,669,926 of CM035629.1, forward strand.
AGCAGACTTTATACCGATATGGCATCGATATGTGATTACATGTAAGACCACATTTGAGACGTTGGCATTGTACAATATGTGTGATTATCCGTGCATTTTATCCAATTTCGAATGGATTAATGGGTAATGATAAATGTGGTTGAATATATTAAATGAGCTAAAATGATCAGGTATGTGATAGTTGATTTCCGATTTGAAAATAAGGTAAGTTTTGATACTTGAAATGATGTTATGTATTCTATATGTTATAATATGATTTTGAAGGTGAATGATAATGTTGTTATTGAATATATGAGTATACGGCCTTAAGACTAAGAAATATGAGAGTTTATGAAATGTTACACAAGATAAAGACATGTCTATATGATCTTGATTGAGATCAAATTGATTCAGTTTTGCTAAAATAGTGTTATTATGCACTTGTTATAGGATAAAAATGATATTATGGCTTGGAAATAAATGATTCTTTGATAAGGTATTTTGTGTACTCGGTTAATATACGAGTTGTATATGAATGTATATGATGTTTATAAAGTTGTAAATTGAAACTAGATGGAATCATGGTATGTGATGCTATTGAAAATGTATAGAATAATAAGAAGTGTATTCGGCCTTATGACAGGCATAAATAAGTGTTTTAAAAGCTTGAATTATGAGTATGTGTACATGAAGGCATAAGTATAATTGGTTATATGTGTTAACATGACCTTGAAATTGGAGAATGCATTAGTAATATATATATATATGAGATTTATATGTTCACTAAGAAATAAAGTAAGTAAAGTACTTAATATGATCATATGAATTTTTGAGTATGATGAATGCATAAGTAGTTGAAATTTGTCAAATACGACCTAGTTAAGCTGAATATAAATATCATTGAATTGATTTAATTACTTATGGCTTACTAAGCTTTCAAAGCTTACTGTATGTGTTTTTCCTTTGTTTATAGATGTTTAGAGATTTGCTTAGGTTAGAAGTCGTTGGAGATGTCATCACACTATCCGGTTGTCACTTCAGTAAATAAAAGCTTTGAGCTTTGGTTATGTGACATGTATAGGCTAGTTATAATGTGTTTGTATTTTGAATTTTTGAATAAATAGCCATGCGAAAATGGCTTGATCAAGTTGTTGATGCTTGTGTATATTTGGTCATGATTTAAGCTTATTTGGGAAATATGTTTCATGGTATGTCTTGTATGATGTTTGGTTTTATGAAATCGGTTTGAGTGATATCAATGTGGTTGATGAATGTGTTTTTGGGATGTGTTTTTATTAGGTAAGTGATAAACCGTAAATTATACATATTTTTACCTCATGCTTAGCCTAAATTCTGGATGAATTATCATTGAATTTGTGGAAATTGGTGCTCCTAATCCTTTTATTTCATGTTTTATACTTAGGTGAGCATAAGGAAGAGAAAAGAGCAAGGAACAGGCCAAAAACGGGCAGATTAGGTCCAATTCAATAATCAACACGGCCTGGAGGTTCACCACACTGCCTGAAAGTCAACTCACACAGGCGTGGCACACGGGCGTGTCCATATCGTGATGAAGTTCAATTTCACTCAGAAAAGGCTACTTAGGGGCTGAGAAAGACATTTTGAACTCTATATAAAGACCCTAAGAGGCCACCACAAAGGGAGGACATTATTCCGACTATTCCCACCAAGACGAGGAGTTAAAGGCGGGGAATTACTCGAAAGGAAGCTGATTGATCCATATCAGAAGCCAAGATCTACATCAAGACAGAGGATCTCCCTTCTATCCTTTTAAGGGTTTTTGGGTTTTCTTATGTTTTGTTATTTTATATATTTTTAGGTGTTTCTTTTTTACAATTATGAACTAAAACCCCAAATATCTAAGGGGGATGAAACCTGAGACAGATCTTCTTATTGTTATCTGAACTGTGTGATAAATATTTGATTTGTTCTTAATTGTGTTTTTAATTCTTAAATTGATATTTCCGGGATATTGATTTAAGTCGAATGTGCTTATGTAGAGGAGGAAAAGTCCTGCATAGGACTAGATCCAACACAATTAAGCGGAGTTGATTGCAATCCTAGACATAGGACGACAAAAATCTGCCAAATTAGAGTCAAATCTAATATGGAGAGCCATAGATCGAGTTAATACAAGACTAGGGGTTTTAATTAGAAAGAGATTTTGGTTAATCAACCTAGGATTAGTTGTTCTTATCCTCGACGGAGGTATTAACATAATTTAGGGATCTCTACGGATCAAATCAAATGAAGAAATCATCTGGTTCAGAGTTAGATAACAAGTGAAGTCTAGGTGGATTCTTCCTTAAGTATTGCCCTCATCAATCAGTTTTTCCCAAAAACAATCTCCCAATTTACTCTTTGTCATTTCTTTAGTTTATAGTTTAGAATAGTTTACAACCAAACCCCTTTTATTTTTTAGGCTAGATAATAGGAAGGAAGTCATTACTAGTACTTTTAGTTCCTTAGATTTGATATTCTGGTCCTACCACTAGCTATACTACTACTCGATAGGTGCACTTGCCTTTTGATCGTGATAATAGTTAGTTTCAGGTACGATCAATTTCATTACTTCATCACAAATCACGAGATCAGTAAGTTGGTTATACAAATAAGTTCATTTTGCAATTTTTTAAATAGAAGTAATGTTTACATTCAATCTTATAGTTTGGAAAAATTGGTATAGACATGAAGATGAATATTTAGTTAGATGTTAATGTCATATGTGTATGTAATTACTTTGGTCACTTTGTGAGATAAAATTTTGGTTATAAAATGCATGTTTATATTCAGCTAATCTAAAGTAAAATAAATGTATATGCCTATGATATGTTTATTTGTGGTTTGGATATTTAGGCAAGATTTGGGATGATAAAGAATAAATGGGATTTGCTAGTCAATTGGTTGATCATTATGGGTACTTAGGTAATGGCTAATAATGAACATGTTTTGTTGTCAAAATATTAGTTTATAATGTGCTATGATATTAATTTAGTTAGCCTATTTGATAAGAAATGATTTGGTTATGTATATGTAATATTGACATAATGATTAGTACATAGGTTTTATATGTTGGTTAGGTAAAGGAGCTAGAAAATAGCTATTGATAATAAATTGACTATAAATATATATATCGAGGGTGTTAAAAGCGTATTTGATTATATTGTAATTTAATAATGTCGTATATAAGAATGAAAAATTAGGCCATGTAATATGGTTGTTTTTTTTTTTAATACTTGCATGTATAGAAATTTATAAAATGATATGATTAATATTTAGCTGATGAAATAAAAGTACTGGCATATATATTCAATGCATGAAATGTAAGGATATATGTTGGATGTGTACTAAGAAAGCAAATGCTATTAATGTTGAAGTAATATGGTTTGATCATTATATGTATTAAATATATGCAACATGACTTTGTTGCACATTTGTTAATTTAAATATATGGTTAAATAGTTGATATTGATATGCTTAAATTTTTAAAGTATGATTTGCTTATATATTAAGTAGTAAAGCATGATTGGCTTTGAGTGAGTTAAGTGGTACATATGTGTAAATGAAATTTGTAGGGTAGAATTACCAGTTACTATTCAAGTAAAAAAATTCGTGATTAAATTATTATAAGTTTGTACATGATTTTAAATTTAAATATTGTTCTGAGCCGTGTTATGGTCGGTAATGCCTCATAACTCTAATCCGACGATGGATGCGGGTTAGGGGTGTTACATTTGTGGTCACGTAACCAATGTTCTGATTTCATTGAAATTTGGGTCGTTATAGGAAGTTTCCTTCCTTACACGTCAATCTAACACTTATGAATGGAGACCCAAAAGCACATAAATAAATTTGAAAATGACCTAGGGTTCATCAATAATTATAGTGAGCGAAAGCAAACATATAAGTTAGCTGACTACATCGAACCAAACTTTGGAAAGGTGTTCTGTAGTTAAGTTTTCAAAAAGTGAAAGAAAAACAAAGAGAGAGATGAATACAATGAAACGCAAAGATTTTCAGTGAAGACACTGCTATCCTTATATACTTAAGCATGGAGATAATGTTTAGCAAGAAAATCAAATAATTCCACTAATACTTTTGCTTCCCATGATTAAGTGCACTTAACATAATTTACGTCTTTTCATTTACAGTAGTTTAGTTCCTTTCTAACTAAATCTCAACTTAACTAACTTAATTTCCTTACTAAAATAATAAAAAAATCTATTCAATAGCAAACCTAAAGAGTTCGTCAAAGCATCTGGGGTGGCGTATTCTTAATAGAAAGATTCTACCAAACCTCAGATCTTGCCAAATCTATGAGTTCGTCAAGTGGCGCATACATAAAATCCTATACATAGAATTCTATACTTGCCAAATCTACGTTTATTTCACCAAAACACACTAAACAATAACTAGATACCGAGACTTCATTTAATGGGCTGTTACAGGTTATAAACATGAGAAATGATTAATGATTCATAATTGATAAATGACATTGATTCGGGATTAGCGAAATGAATTCAAACGAGCCATGGGAGCTGATTGTTTATTCAGGAGTTAATAGGCTCAAAATTGACATTTCATATGGCATGAAATGAGACATGTGTATATGAATATATGTAAATTATGAAAATGAATGAAAATTTTTGTGATTATAAATAGAATATGAAATGAATGTAATGAAATATGATCTTGTGAAGAATTGGTAAACTTGTATACATAGTTAATAAATTAGTGAGTAAAACTGGTCATTGTGAAAATGGAAGTGTTTTGGTATGAATGGAATGAGAAATTGTTGTAAGTTTGAAATTTAATTGAATGCATATACATAATTAAGTTTGTCTTATAATATCTTGAATCATAGATTTACCACTAAGTATATTTACTCAACACACAATTTTGTTTTCTCAATGCGTAGGTATAGTAGATTCTCAATAGTGTGAGCAGCGAGACCCGTATCCCGATAGCTAATCCCCGACTCAACAAAGTTTGTTATGTTACATTTTGGTGTCAAGTAAGTCATGTACCTAGGTTAAGTCAATTTTGGTACAAGATCATGTTATATGCAATATTGAAAAAGGGAATTTGGATGTATGAAATTAGTTGTTTAGATGAAATAGTTATATGACTTAAAAGTATGGTTTGTCATATGTTAAAAGCTGCAATTATCTATGGTTTGATGATTAGGCATGAATGTTTAAGGTTTGGAATAAATTATTTTTAATTAGTTAACCAATTGATGTGATAGAATTAATGCATAGTTGATGATAAGAGTTTTGTTATGTTAGAATCATAGATCTTGCATGTTTTTAGTTGGAATTGTGGTTTGTGTATGTATACTTATTTAATTGGAAAATGCAAATTGATTATTCATTTGAAAGTTGCAAAAATAGAATGTGATGTTACGACATCAAAGAAGTGCCGTCGCAACGAGATTAGGAGTTCAAGCCACAATATGATGTCAAACTTGCTCATCGTGACAAGGCTAAAATAGTATGCTACGTCACAACGAGGAAATCCCTACGTCACGATGTCAACTTGAAGTTTTTTCCTGCATTATAATTTAGTCCTAATTTGACCTCAACTTAGTATTAGAGCTTTCGTAATCTCGTATCAGACATGACAATGATTATATGTCATATTATATACTAATATTACTTGTATTTTTATGTTAATTGACATTAATTGAATTTAAATTATCTTATTCAAAAATAAATGTGCCACCTTATAGCTCAGACTCGGTGACTAGGTCGGGAATAGGTGTTAAAGGATGAAAATTCAAGCTTTTCATAATGATTTAACTCCTTTGTGCATGTCCATTATTGGTGTTAGTTTGGTGGCATGCTCATGTCAAAGAACAAGATCAAATTTGAAACCTTCTATAGGAGATTGAAGAAAATAGTTTTCAATTATCAAGTGAGAGCTACACTATAAAGCACAAGCTAGTTTTAGCTACATGTGAATCTTGAAATGGGATTGAAGAGGCTTGGTCGATTAGATTAAAAGTTCATTTGCAAGGTTATCACAAGATAAAGGTAATTCAAAAAGCACACCCTAAGGAAAGTAATGTCTTTGAATATGATGAATTTTTACAACATCAAGATGATAATTTTTTTCAATGCAATCAAGAAAATCCCTTTTCTCAAACTTACGATGAAATAATTACATCAAGTACTTTGAGGATTTGTATCCCCATGAGATAAATGTGGAAGCCTTAACTTATACCTTTTATGATTGAAAGTAAAATAACTAACTAGCTATTTTAAGTATATTTCTAATAGGATTGATTTCTTATAGCAATCAATCAACATTTTAAGAGTGAATTTACCTAATAAACCAAAGTAAAACACCAAAAAGCTATAAACACACTTTTTACAAACTTTCCTTTAACAATATAAAAAACGATGACTAATTGTTAACCTTTGTATAGAAGAGACAAACAATTGATTCGATGATGTTATTCCCAGCCTTAGGCCTAAAGCGGTTTGTCAAGTAAATTTTAATCTTAATACTTACCACTAATTCACAACTCTCACTTGTAGAATTAACATACACTTGGTCTCTCGATTCAATAAGGGTAAATCATTTTCTACTCAACCAAAATCAGTCTCTTATTTGTTTGATCTAGATTTGAATTTTAGTTTGTTTGATTAGAACCTTTAAGAATAAAGATTAAACTCAAGTAATCAACAAAATCAATCAATCATTAGAATTTACTAATAGTTAATCATCAAAGTAAGTTACTAAGCAAGGGAATCAATATCAAACCATATCTCATTCTAGATCATCATTGAAAATAATTAATTATACAAAATAGTTCAAAATGAAAATAATATTATAAATTAATGTTGAAATCTATAAAACTCCTTTGAAATCTTCAAATTCCAAGTCATCTAACAAGATTACATTCAACTCTTGCAATGTTTAGTTGAAAAGAGTTGCTTAGCCAAATCTACCTACAAAATAAATAGAGATTACAATATAAACAAAAATTGCATAGAGTAAAGAGAAAATCCAATGGAAATGAAAAAAAATAAAGGAATTACAAAGAAATGAAACAAATACAAGTGAAAAGCCTAATTTTTTTAACCTAATCTTCTCTCTGGAAACTTAAACAAGTGCTCAATTTATAGTGCAAAATCTAAGGCACTGAAATGACTTTCTTGCCTTCAATAAACATTCATCAGCAATGTGATGTCATCATGAAATTCCCAACGTTTCCCTTAAGTAAATTTCTTAGCTTGGAAATTATTCTAGCCAACAATGCAGCATCAATCTAATGGCACCCCAATCTTAACCCAAAAATTTTAGCTCAAGGTTTGCATAACTATGGTCATGCTGCAACAATGCAAAAAAAAATGTTGTGATGTTGATTTCAAATTTTAGGCAACTTCCTTTGCATTTTTATCCTTGCACATGCACAAGATAAGAACATACTTAGCTTTATTTCTTATTAACAATTCTAAGCTAAAATCAACACTAAAATGAACAAAAGTACTAATTAACAAAAGCACTAAAGGTGACATTAAAAGAACTAATTTTACTTCAAAACAATGCAAAAAGTTAAGTGCAAAAGACTCCAAATTTAAGCATAAATTCAAACTTATCACGTGACCATACAATATAATTGTAGAAAAAGGCCCCAACACATGGGGTTCAATGTAGAGAAAGAATTTGTTAAAGGTTTAAAATTTGGCAAAAGCTCAAATGGTAGTGGAGAAGATTAAGTTGCAACTAGTAAAGAATTATTAGACTATTTTCTATCATAACCATTAGAAATTGCCCTCCAAAAGGTAACAATTCCTATAAAATCAAACTACGCTTCAATTTTGATGTCAAGCTACGCTTCAATTTTGATGTCAAATGGTTATTGAAGAACAAAAAAGGAGCCCTCTAGGAAATTTTAAGGCTCAAACAAGTGTTTTCCAAAATCCCAATGGTACCCCAATGTAACATAAAAGTATGCATTTATGAACCATATTGATAGCATCAATAGTACTACTATTCAGTTGTAAATCCTCACAGTCCAAATCACAATGATCCAAAATCCCACAAAAATAACAAAATAATGGCAAACATACATACATCACAACAAAATAAAGAGGATTCCCAGTAGAATTACAAAGTGAAAAAAAGTGAGGATGAGTTTTTATAACATCCATCTCCACGAATGCACATAAACATCACCTCCAATCCCTAGCATCCATGCTAGTGTCATTCCTACAGTAAACACCAATGAAATTCCCGACATGTTTGAAAATTTTACTTGATGCCACATATATGGTAAACCATATAATCACAACAAGAACAAAATGGTAGAAAAAACTAAAGATAGAAATTTAGATTGTAGATTTAGAGATTCTAATCAAATTTTGTGGATTTGAATATTGCAAATTTTAGTAATATTCAAATTTAGATGGTAAAATTAATATCCATTACAGATGCATATAAAAATCCTTGGATATCCATTATTCAAATTCACATTCCTATAATTACGGATTCAGGTATCCGAATATCTAAATCCATATCTACTACTTACAAAATACAATGATTGAACTTAAAACATCTTATATGTAAAGCCCATGCTTTAACCATCAATACTTATCTTATACGTTGATTATAATTTATACAAATTCATAAATAACGCATTAAAACATAATAAACATATTTTTTAAAATTAATTATAAAATTAAATATAATGATTTTTTATCAACAAAAGATATCTTCTTTAAGATATTATTCTCTTAAATTTTTTTTCTTCTTTTAAATCATATTATTTTATAGCTATAAACTTAACTGAACAATGATATGACATCATTGAAATACCTAAATTTTTGTTTGTCCTTTTTTTTTTATTCAATAAAATCAAGTAGTTAAATTAAAATAGAAAAAGATAAGTCTTAATATTTATATAATTAAAATAATATTATAATGTGAATTAATTTTATAATGTAACATAGTACATATTATATTATAAAAATAGTATATAAACACATTTAACTACATATATATATCAATTGTTTTATGCAAGTAAATTATGAATGTATAATAATTATTATACAATTATGATATTATAATGTATATTATTTTATTAATGATATACAAGCTAAATATTAAATGAGTAACTAATTTTATGGTAGATTATAATATATATAATTACCATTATTGACCTGTCGTCAAATGTAGTAGTAATTCTTGTATATCTTCACACTTAAGGAGCTTACTTTCAAGTTAATTTAGTATTTATTATTTCATTTTCAGTAGTTAGTATTTATGTAGTAAAAGTTAATAAAACAATTGCTTTTAACACAATTTTGAGTGTTAGTGACCTTTTAGGCTGACACGGGCCTTAGGTAGTTCTAATTTGTGTAACTGAGTGTGCAGGATGCTTAATTTAAGGCTCGATGAATGTAGGTGTAACACCCCAAACCCGGCCTAGAAGTTAGGCCTGAGTTCGGCGTGTCACATTGAAGTGTTTTAGCGAAAACCTTGATTTCATTGAAAATCCTACTAAGAAAAATTTCAAGTAAAATCCCAATTTGTATTTGCTTTTAAAACGAGGTGTATTCAAAGCTAAAAAAATTCCCTTTAACTGCGAAAGCTTATTTTACAAACAACACGTAGTTTTAGAAAAACTTGAAATGTGTTTAACAAAGAATAAACCCAAGTTCCGTTTCTAAAATACAAGCACAACAATAATAATAGAATAATAATACTAATCAGAGGGAAGGCCTTATTGCAATCCAAATAAAAATCATTTAAAATACTAGGAATTAAATAAAAGACTAAGTCAAAAACTTCTTATTAACTGGCCACCTCTGAGTCCCTCTATCCGTCAAACCGTCTACTGAGGATCACCTAAAAAAATGTAAAAGGAGGGGGTGAGTTTACGAAAACTTAGTGTGTACGACCCTCATCAAACGAATAACATACAAGCATTTAACTGGGCCTAAGCCCTTATCACATAACAATGGCCTTTGGGCCTTAACCCATAGTGGCCTCGGTTGGGTCTAAGCCCATATCATAGTAACATAATAATATCATGCATGCAATGCTGTGAAAACCCTCCCCAAATAATCCATCCGCTACACAACATCTCCGTCCAACCGAAACACATCTGTGGGGATATCTAAATTGACCCACCTATCCGCTACACAACAATGGTAGCCTGGTTGCGGTACTACCTAACATTGCAGCAAAGTTGCTAATCAAATATTAGGCTTAAAAAGCCATCGGTGGATCCATGGTCGTCAAGCAACCATGCGATCCTCATATACTACCTCCGTTCCATAATTCCCAACCCATATGCAACCTAAACAGAATATCATATGAATGCAGCAATCATACATGTAACATAAATCCTACATTTAACACATAGGGGTATTCTCGTCATTTCTTACCCAGGGGTATTTCAGTAATTCTACCCTACAGGGGTATTTTCGTAATTCTACCCTATAGGGGTATCTCAGTAATTTACTAACGTATGGGTCTTAATTATGAAATTTGGCCCGTCAACAAGTCCTCGTTGGCTAAAGTGAATAGACACTATGCACCAGGTAGGATTCTAGAGAAGAGGAGGTGGGTCATTAAGACCGCTTAAGTACCAAGCTCCCCCTAGATCTAATCCTAGACATGCATATGCCTATTGCCACACTCTAACCTTATGGCTTGTCCATAGACGAATTTGATAAATTAATTAAGTTTTATGCTTAAGGATTTATTAGAAACTAGGCCTAAAAGTCCATTATAAAACCCTAGCAAATCTACAGGCTTCATACATTCATATGGCCCATCATGCCCAATCATATTTATACGGTCCATTAGGCTCAATCACACTTATATGGCCCATCAAGCCCGAATCCATTCCAAACCATTCAACAAACTTAATCAGCTCATCACATATTACCATATTATCAACTTTTACTTTTTGGGCCCACAAGCCCGTCAGGCCCATTTGGCCTAGTCTGGCCCAGTTGCCCAAAACGTGACCCAAGTCCATGAGATCACTTATGGGGTCTCTGTTATCATATCGGTTACCCTCGTATGAGTGTTTGCACACTCGCACGACTACCGTAGCCAAACTTTTGGCTTTTTGGCATTTCGAGATTTGTCGATCTATGTGTGTATAGTGTGTGTACACACCTTCGGCTTTATCAAACTACCGAATCATAGGGTAGAAGTACACACCTTATTACGAAAAGTACCAAATATTCAAAGATCGCGCTTTATTAGTCACTACCCATTAATTCAAAATAAAACCACTACGCTTCCTTACTGAAGGACAAACTACACTTGCCTTTATCTACTGCGATTTGCCTATTTAATCCGTGGTCTGTTGTAGCCCCTCTTCCGCATCCAGGCAGAAAGTCCCGAACTGTTGACACCTTACATCACTTAAACTTGGGAATAGTAGTTACGTGTTCAAATCCTGTTGTCACCGTCGCCATCTCCTTACCACTAACATACACTTTCCCCATCAGAATTTGGCCTTCAATCTCACGTACAAGATTGCTTATGGAAGATTCAACTAAAGAGAACCCAAGAGAGCAAGATTAAAACCAAAAATCGGTTTGGTCAAGGTTTGAAGGGTTAATGACGGCACAATAAGAATTTCAGCAAAAAGGAGGGTGGAATTATTCAACTTTAGAGGGTTGGGAAAAGGTAACAAGAAGAAAAGAAAAAGATAAAATATACTCGTATAAGGGTAACTACAGGATATTTGGTAAAGAAAAGAAGGACTAACCTATTTGTAAAACTCTCCAAATGCCAAAAACCACAGTGAAAATCTGTAATACACCCTAAAAGACCCAAAAATGGCACTCATTTACCCTCCTAAGCCGAATTTATACACTACCCACTTCCCAAAATGGCACCAACTCTTCACACTTCTCAGCTCCTAACTTTTCTCCCTGATAACTCCCCAATCCCATCCTAAATCTTCTCCTTTATCCGTTCCTTAATTTTCTCTTATGAACACTTCCTTCGGAGTTCATATCTAATGCCACTACTAACCATCTACAAGACAAAAATAAAATTCCTAAAAATACCAAGCCAGCACTCGAACCTAGGATCCTCTTGCTTGCCACTAACGCCACCTCCCTGCACCCTAATTGACATCACTTATCCACTACACCACAGCCTTACTTGTGTCCTATTTTATCTCCATTTATTTAAAAGCCAAGCTATTTGCCATCAAGGTTCCTTTAATTATTAAATTAAAATTCATTCACCTTAAAGTTTGAACCCAGAACTTCTCCAACACCCCTAGATACTCCAAATTTATTAAACCCTTAAAGCCAACAAGTCATTTGACATTTTCTTGCTTACTTAAAAAAAAAATTTATGAGACCCAAAGCCCAATTCATCTAGGCGCAAAATTCAGGGAGTTACAGTAGGATCAAGGGACAACGGATGCACAAGCTTCTCAAGCCACAAAAGCACAAAAAGACTTCTAAGCCCATATTTTAAGTGTCGTATTGCGCCATATCTTATGTATAGCTCAACATATGACCAGCGTGGAGCCCAAGCATTTCAAGGCTATTTTTTTCTGCACAATCAATATTATATGAAGACCTAGGACGAGTCAAATGTTTTTATGCGGTGCTAATGATTTAATAACTATCTTTGTAGCTCCAGAATGTTTCAGTTTATGCTCTTACCTATTATCTAGATATACTAAGAAAGATGTATGGTCTAATAAGGCTACTACGAAATATTTACTCATGGGTACGGCAAGCTCTTCTATTTTGGTCCATGGTTTCTCTTGGCTATATGGCTCATCCGGGGGAGAGATTGAGCTTTAAGAAATATCGAATGGTCTTATCAATACACAAATGTATAACTCCCCAGGAATTTTAATTATGCTTATATTCATCACTGTAGGAATTGGGTTCAAGCTTTCCCTAGCCCTTTGTCAACAATGGACTCCTAACATATAAAAAGGAGGGTGGTTTGTTCAATAAATTTCAACCTCTCTATCTATATCTGCTTGGGTTTTTCAAAACTCCATGGACAAGTGATAAATGATAAATTATACATATTTTTACCTCATGCTTAGCTTAATTTCTGGATGAATTATCATTGAATTTGTGGAAATTGGTGCTCTTAATACTTCTATTTCATGTTTTATACTCAGGAGAGCACAATGAAGAGAAAAGGACGAAAACCGAGCCGAAAACGGAGAAAATGGGCCAAAGTGTAAAAATAAAACGGCCCAAGGATTCACCACACGTTCGTGTCCCACGGCCGTGCCACATAAAGTCCAACACGGCCCAGCCCCGAAAGCACGGCCAGACCACACGGCCGTGCCACCATCAACAGGCCCACACACGACCTCTTGTCGTGGCCCATGGGCGTGTACCTGTCGTGAGATATTTCAATTTCACTTGGAAAAGGATACTTAGGGGATGAGAAAGGCATTCTAAAACTCTATATAAAGACCCTAGGAGGCAACTTCAAGGGTGTGCTTATTTCCCGCTAAGGGAGTACTTTTCTCTCCTCAAGAGAGTGCCTTATTTCTGCCAACACAAAGAGTGAAAGCAAGGGATTACTCTGAGGGAAGCCGATTGATTCATCCCAGAAGCTGAATTCTACATCAAGACAGAAGATCTCCCTTCAATCCTTCAGGGGTTTTTGGGTTCTTTATGTTTTGTTATCTTATTTCTTCTGAGATGTTTCCTTTATCAAATATGAACTAAATCCCTCAAATACTTAAGGGGGATGAAACCTAAGACAGATCTTGTTATTATTTTATCTTGAGTTATATGATAAATACTTGAATTGTTCTTCATTATGTTTTCTTAATTCTTGTTTTAATAATCCTAGGTATTAATTCAAGAAACTGATGTGCTTAATCAAAGGAGCAAAAGTCCCTGTTTAAGAGTAGATCTAGCATAATTAAGCGGAGTTGCATGCAACCCTAGACATAGGGCGACATAAATCTACCGGATTAGGGTCAAACCTAATAAGTGGATCTATAGATCAAATTAATGCAAGACTAGGGGTTTTAACTAGAAAGAGATTTCAGTTAATCAACCTAGGATTAGTTGTTCTTATCCTCGACGGAGGTATTAACATAAGTTAGGGATCTCTACGGATCAAGTCAAGTGAATAAATCGTCTAACTCAAGAATTGATAACAAGTGAAGTCTAGGTGGATTCTCCCTTAAGTATTTGCCAAATCAATCAGTTTTTCCTAAAGAGTTTTTCCCAAATTTACTTTTTGTGCATTCATAGTTTAGTTTTAGAATTAGTTTAGTTTCATAAAAACCCCTTTTATTGCTAGGTTAAATAATAGAAAGAAAGTTAGTACTAGTACTTTTGGTTCCCTTGGGTACAATATCTCGGTCTTGCCGCTAAACTATACTACTATTCGATAGGTGCGCTTGCCTTAAAGTCGTGATAATAGTTAGTTTTTGGTGCGATCATTATGATAAATTTTATTACTTCATATCACGCATATCAAGTTTTTGGCGCCGTTGCTGGGGAACTAAAATGTTAAGAACGCTTAATTTCTATTACTTTAGCCATATTTATCTTTATTTATTTTTAACTTATTTTTATTTTTATTTCTATTTTTATTTTACTGAAATTTTCTTTTCCTCTAGGTATCTCTAGTTTATGACTAGAATAAACCCAGAAGGACCACTGCTATTCGACAAAGACTTGGAAGCGACAGTTCGCAGAACTCGTAGAGAGATCAGAAGAAGCCTACATTATCTAGTAACAAGGACAAGAACAAGAGCCAGAACCTACGGAAGAGATGGAAGCAAATCAAGACAATCTACCACCTCCCGTGATAGCCGTGCAACTAGTAAATCAAGATGATGCTCCTCGTACTATGTAGGATTATGATAAACCTAGTTTGGCTGGTGCTCAATCTAGTATTATTAGACCTACTATTGCTGCAAATAATTTTGAATTAAAACCTAACACTATTCAGATGACACAGTAATTTGTGCAGTTTGATGGTTTACAAGATGAAGATCCAAATTCACACATAGCCAACTTTTGGGAACTTTATGATACTTTTAAAGTTAATGGCGTTTCTGATGATACCATTCGTCTAAGGCTATTTCCATTCTCCCTAAGGAATAAAGCCAAACAGTGGTTAAATTCTTTACCACGAGGATCAATCACTACATGGGAACAGATGACAGAGAAATTTTTACTTAAATATTTTCCTCCAGCTAAAATAGCTAAATTGCGAAATGATATCTCTTCTTTTGTACAGATGGATTTAAAGACCCTTTATGATGCCTGGGAGAGATGCAAAGATCTGTTGAGAAGGTGCCCTCACCATGGGTTACCTTTGTGGTTACAAGTTCAAACCTTTCACAATGGTTTGAATCCATCAACGAGGTAAATAATCGATGCAGCTGTCGGAGGAACAATCAATAACAAAACACCCGAAGCAGCTTATGAGTTTATAGAAGAGATGTCACTGAATAACTATCAGTGGCAAGTCATGAGGACAAAGCCGACAAAAGCTGCAGGAGTTTATAATATTGATGCTGTCACCATGCTTACTAATCAGATAGAACTATTAAATAAAAAGTTTGATAATTTTGTTGGTTCTACGCAGGCACAACCAGTGATGCAGTGTGACACAATCCAAGGAAACATGTACAATCTAGATTACTCCTCCTATGGACATAGCATGGAAACCGAGCAAACCAATTATATGGATAATAACTCTAGACCTCAAAATAACCTTTATAGTAACACTTACAATGCAGGTTGGCAGAACCACCCCAATTTTTCATGGGGAGGATAAGGAAATCAAAGGCAACCACCCCCTCCGGGATTTCAACAACCACCATTTCAATAAGAAAAAAAGCCAAACCTTGAGGAAATGCTCACAAAATTTATTGCCGTATCAGAAACATATTTCCAAATTACCGAAATGGCATTGAGGACTAGTAAGCATCTATTCAAGGTCTCAAAACTCAAATAGGCTAGCTTGCTAAGCTAATTTCTGAAAGACTGCAAGGTGGGTTACCATGCAACACTAAGACTAACCCTAAGGAGCAACTTAATGCCATGGATACAATAGATGAGGAAGGGTGACCAAAATCAACCCAGAGCCATGCAAGGAGACTGTGGTAAGTAAAGGTAAAGGTGAGGTCAATTCCAAAGAAGTAACTATCAAAGAGTATAAACCTCGTATCCCATACCCAAATGCTGTTAAAGAAAGACTGCACAGATGAGCAATTTGGTAAGTTTCTTAAACTCTTAAAGAAATTACATATCAACTTACCGTTTATTGAAGCTCTGTCGCAGATGCCAAATGCTGTTAAGTTTTTCAGAGAGCTCTTAACAAACAAGCGGAAGCTAGATGAGAAATCTCATCTGGAGCTGAATGCAGTATGCTCAGCTATTCTACAGAATAAGCTGCCCAACAAACTGAAGGATCCAGGGAGTTTTACAATTCCTTGTTTATTTGGTAGCTTAGACATCAAAAATGCTTTAGCTGATTTAGGGGCTAGTATTAATGTCATGTCTTATAAACTATTTAAACAACTAGGTCTTGGAAAACCTAAACAAACTAAGATGAGCATCCAATTAGCTGATAAGACCATTAGATTTCCAAAGGGAATAATCGAAGATGTGCCTGTCAAAATTGATAAATTTATATTCCCAGTTGATTTTGTTGTTTTAGACATCAATGAAGATAGCAATATACCCTTAATTTTAGGACGTCCCTTTTTAGCAACTACCAGAACAATAATTGATTTAGGAACAGGTGAAGTTACACTACGTGTAGGTAATGACAAAGTTACTTTACAAGCTCGAAACTTGATTAAGACTGTTGATAATAATATAGTCACGAGTCTTTGTAAAAACACTGAACTCACCACCCAACCTTCTGTGCAGGATACACTCCACATAAAGGCAACCCAATCATAGACAAGTCCATCCAAGGGCGATGCACTTGAAAAGTGAATGCTTCAGATCGAGGAACTAGATGAATGGCTGAACTATCATGAAAAGCCCAAAGTATGCCATACCAACCTAGAGCATCACCAAGATGACCCTCAGGTGAAAACGAATCAAATCAAGGTAGGAGATAAGGTAATATTAGGGGAAGACGATCCTTGAATCCTGAATTCAAAAGAACATACAAGTGACATACCCTACTTCACGGTAATGAAAATCTTTCCCTATGGTACAGTCAAGATAATCATGAGTCACTCGGCACTTTCAAGGTAAATCAAACCCGAATCAAACTTTATTTTGACAATGAAACTGAAAACAGGTTTAAATAGTTCCAACTCTTAAAACCACCGTGAACGTACAAGCTCGAGCAAAGTCAAGCTTAGACTATAAATCAGCACTTCTCGGGAGGCAACCTAAGTACTAACTTAGTAAATTATTTTATTTAGGCTCTTTAATACATCAACTAACCCTTTGAATGCAGGTTTTTTGAGCGTCTAAGGTCGTGTGGACACTACAAGTAGAGACACGACCATGCAATGTGGTCGTGCCCAAAACTGTCAAATTCAACACGGGCGTGCGACACGTCTGTCCCTCAAGATCGTGGTTGAACCTTCCATTTCATACACGGGTGTGTGATCCCTTACACGGCCGTGGGGCCAAATCACTGTTACTTACTATTTATTTTTAATTTTCATTTTCTTTACTTTTTATTTCTCTTATTCCTTTTATTTTACAATTAAATTCCTATTGAGTAATACTTGAACTTTACACAGTTATGATCAATTTCTCCAGTCACCCAAAATCATGAACTTCAAGTATTCCTTCCTCTAAGATAGCTTTCACAATTCAAGGGTTCCATCCAATATTTAGGGAGTTTTACTTGTCTCCCTAACTTATGATCTTGTGCTTCCATTGCTATTAATGTTATCTTTGTACATTGAGGGCAATGTACATCTTAAGTGTAGGGGGGAACTCTATCTTTGAAATCCCTAAAAATTTCTCTCAAATCTCAAATTTTCTACATTAATCTCAATCTCCTATTAAGGATTAATTCTGATTGATTTATGATTTTTATTGATATGTTGAGAATTAAGACATAAGTGCTTATGCTTTGATTATTCAAACTTTAAAACACTAGGGAATCAAGCATGATAAGTTGAAATTTTTGAGAATTTAAATTTTTCCTAGGTTATTTTCCCTAATTTTAAGTGTTATCTTGAGATTTGAAATTCGCAGGATTGACATCAAAAGCCATAATTCTGGTGAGATCTTTGAGCCTTTTGAGCATACATCCTTTCGTGCTCACTTTTATTGTTGCTTTAAGTGAGTCAATACTGATTTGTTATTCTAGAACTTGCTTCGATTATACATGTCAAGACCACATCATTGATTTGATATACCGAAATGATAAAAGCACCTAGGATTTAACCCACTTACTCCATAAAAGCCTACCTCCATAAATTAACCCCTAGTGAACCCCATTGAGCCTAACAACCCATTATTTGACTCACCCCTAATATTAACCTATAACCCGTTTTTGTTGAATTCCATTCAATTATTTTGATCCCTATTGTTGCCGAGATTTGAGTTGAATCATTATCTAGCCTTGTTCTCTTTTTCCAGTTTGTAAATATTCAAAGTATGATATTTGATTTGTTCTTAAAAAAATGTATATACAGTTAATTCAGTTGTAATCTGTAATAATTCAATAGTTTTTGCATATTTCTACTAGCTTCCAAATTCAGAACGATGTCATCATAAGGCTTAGCTTTAGGAATATGTTCTAGTAATAAAGATTTTTCTAACTAGATGATCTTTCAATACAATCTTGATTTTAACCCTTTCTTTTTTCAGCTTGTGACAACACCCCTAACCAAAGCCTCATTACAACCATTGAAATACCTTTTGATTGATGTGTCATATCAATCTACAGTGGTGGAGATTTGATTTTCTTGCAAGCCTATAGTAATAACTTTTCAGGTTGACTAAAGAGTGCTTAATTCTTGAACCCTAAACACTTTGAGTGGATAGAGTGAATCTTTAGTGAGGATGTCAACTCTTGTTAATTTTGGATTGAAAAGTAATTACTTAAGAGAAGAGAGGAAACCTATGTTTCTGTGATAAAATTCTCAACTTAAAGTGTTTGGATCTTTAATGTTTTTCTGGTTGAATTGTCATTGTATGATTACTTGTGGATTAGTTTGAAACATTATTGATAAAGATTGTGGGTTGAACAGAATGATTCTTAATTGTAAGTTGAGATTTTGCTTGAGGACAAGCAAAGGCTTAAGTGTGGGGGTATTTGATAAATGATAAATTATACATATTTTTACCTCATGCTTAGCTTAATTTCTGGATGAATTATCATTGAATTTGTGGAAATTGGTTCTCTTAATACTTCTATTTCATGTTTTATACTTAGGAGAGCACAAGGAAGAGAAAAGAATGAAAAACGGGCCGAAAATAGAGAAAATGGGGCAAAGTGTAAAAACAGCACGGCCCAAGGATTCACCACACGGCTATGTCCCACGGTCGTGCCACATAAAGTCTAACACGTCCCAGCCCTGACAAGCACAGCCAGACCACACGGTCGTGCCACCATCAACAGGCCCACACACGGCCTCTTGTCGATCCATACAGGGCGTGGCCCACGGGCGTGTACCTGTCGTGAGATAGTTCTATTTCACTTGGAAAAGGATACTTAGGGGCTAGGAAAGGCATTCCAAAACTCTATATAAAGACCCTAGGAGGCAACTTCAAGGGTGTGCTTATTTTGCTAAGGGAGTACTTTTCTCTCCTCAAGAGAGTGCCTTATTTCTGCCAACACAGAGAGTGAAAGCAAGGGATTACTCCGAGGGAAGCCGATTGATTCATCTCAGAAGCCAAATTCTACATCAAGACAGAGGATCTCCCTTTAATCCTTCAAGGATTTTTGGGTTCTTTATGTTTTGTTATCTTATTTCTTCTGAGATGTTTCCTTTATTAAATATGAACTAAATCCCTCAAATACTTGAGGGGGATGAAACCTAAGACAGATCTTGTTATTATTTTATCTTGAGTTATATGATAAATACTTGAATTGTTCTTCATTATGTTTTCTTAATTCTTATTTTAATAATCCTAGGTATTAATTCAAGAAACTGATATGCTTAATCAGAGGAGCAAAAGTTCCTGTTTAAGAGTAGATCTAGCATAATTAAGCAAAGTTGCATGTAACCCTAGACATAGGGCGACATAAATCTGCTGGATTAGGGTCAAACCTAATAAGGGGGTCCATAGATCAAGTTAATGTAAGACTAGGGGTTTTAACTAGAAAGAGATTTCAGTTAATCAACCTAGGATTAGTTGTTCTTATCCTCGACGGAGGTATTAACATAAGTTAGGGATCTCTACGGATCAAGTCAAGTGAATAAATCGTCTAGCTCAAGAATTGATAACAAGTGAAGTCTAGGTGGATTCTCCCTTGAGTATTGCCCAAATCAATCAGTTTTTCCTAAAGAGTTTTTCCCCAATTTACTTTTTGTGCATTCATAGTTTAGTTTTAGAATTAGTTTAGTTTCATAAAAACCCCTTTTATTTCTAGGTTAAATAATAAAAAGAAAGTTGGTACTAGTACTTTTGGTTCCTTTAGGTACGATATCTTAGTCTTGCCACTAAACTATACTACTATTCGATAGGTGCGCTTGCCTTAAAGTCGTGATAATGGTTAGTTTTTGGTGCGATCATTATTATAAATTTTATTACTTCATATCACGCATATCAACACGCAGAAGAGAAATGTTATCCCCACTCAGACCAAGACATAACTTTGACTTTGACTTGTTCAAGTAATAATTAAGGATTTGGAATGCTGACACTTCTATAAATAAAAACTTAGGGTTTTTACGTAACTAAGTGGTCTTAGACGCATCCAAAAATCCTCGTAGTTTTGGAGTAGGAATTAGGTTTAGTTTTCTATTATTTTCTGAAAATAATTTGTTGTTTTCTCTTGGAATCAACTTCGATCCAAGATTTTTTTTATGTAATTGAAGTATTTCAATTTATTTCTCTTTTGCAAGTGATAAGCTCCGTTATCCCAATTGAGAGATTCACTATTCCGCTCTTAATCGATACAAATCAGGATTATTCTTCATATCTTTTCTCTTTTAGTTTAATCTTGTTATTTACATGTTTATATTAATTGATTTTGAGATTATGAATACCATGAGTAGCTATGTCCATTTTATGGATTAAATAAGGATTAAGGGTTTGTCAATCAATTTGTTGGTATAAATTTCGCGTTCTTTGTAATAGCCATATTTAGGGCCAAATCAGAACAGTGATTTGACCATAAATCTGAAGTAGAAAAACTTTTTGTGATATTATTTTAAGGTCTAGCGTATGATTGAATAATTGTGTAAAAATTTTGTTAAGAAATTTTACCGATAAAGGGTCCAATTTGACTAGTAGGACTAAATTGCAATAGGTGCAAAATGTGTGTTCTAGAAGCTAGAGGTGTCTAATTACTATAAGCTTTTAAATTGGAGGTCCTTAGATGGTAATCAGACCATTACACTTTAGTTTGGACAAAAATGGAAATGGTTAGGTGAAATTTCAAAGTTAGGCATTAAGGGCATTTTGGTTATTTGGTAAATAAAGACAGAATTAACTAAATAAAAGATGTTCATCTTCTTCAATTCCATCCCTATGTGCTGAAAATTGAAGAGGGAGACATAGCTAGGGTTTTGCCTCTTTCAAGCTAGATTGTAAGTCCATTCTAGCCCTGTTTTTAATGATTTTCATGTTTTTAATATCTTTGTCACCTAATCTAGCTTTTCCAAGGACTATTTTGAAGTATAATCAAAGTAAAAAATTTTACTCATGTTAAACATGCATTTATTTGGATGTCTAATGGTAGAAAATGTATGTTTGGTGTTAGATAAACAACATTTACTAGGTGATTTTTGATGAAAATGTCAAAAAGGACCTATTTGTAAAAAAGCTAGAAATGAGTAGTGAAAGTGTGATTAACTAGAAAATGTGGGTTGGTGTGAGTACGTATAAGGTTCGGCTAGGCATGGGTGTTGAAGAAAATGAATACATTTCATTTTACGAGCCTAGGGACTAAAATGTAAAAAGTTAAAAAGTTAGGGGAAAATATAATTTTTTCCATAAAGTGTTTTTGTGCTGAATTGATAAATGTGGTGATTAAATAAGTTAAGTGTGGTATTATAGATCAAGAAAGACGAGGAATTTACCTTGACCTGGGAAAGGACAAGGTTGTGGACTAAGTCGAACAAATTGCCATTTTGTACCGAGGTAAATTCGTATGTTGAAAAATAAGCTTTAAATTAATTATATTTAAATGTTTTAATATTACATGAACTGTATGTTTGTTTTGTGTGGATGAGTTTAAATCTAAGAACATGTTCGATGATGATTTAGTGAGTAAAAAAAAAAAAGTCTCGTACGAACCTTAGGCATAGCATAGGATATAAATGTCATGACGTTAGGATTGTTGAGATAAGATTTCATGTAAGACCATATCTGGGATATGGCATCGATGTAATATTTGTGTAAGACCATGTCTGGGACATGGCATCGATTCTCGATTTCGTGTAAGACCATAGTTGGGCTATTGGCATTGATATGAGATTACATGTAAGACCATATTCAGGATATGGCATTGTACTACCTATATATGATTTCTGAGTATCCTTAGCAATTCAGAAATGGTTCAATGGGCAAAGTTGAGACGAGAATGATATTATAATCAAATTTAGTGACACAGGTACGTATGAAACCTAAATATGTAGTGTCTATGGTGAAATGATGAATATGAGGTAAGTTTTGTGAAGAAATGAGTTATGAGCATGACTACGATAAGTTTACATTTTAATCATGTTATTTTATTTGAATGTTATATACATGGTAAGGTTGCTTTTTTCTTGCATACGAGCTTACTAAGCTATATAGTAATGCCCCAATTTTTGGGTTTTGGAGATTTTGCTTGAATTTATTTATTGTTTGTTTGGATGTGCTAAATTATGCTTTGAGTGTGTTTAGTGGGCCATGAAAAGGCCTAAGCTTAAGTTAAGGCCTGGTAAAATTTTTAAATTTTAGACTTAAAGGAGAAGGGGCTTGACTAAATGGGCTTTTAAATGAATGTTGGTAATTTAAGACATAAGAAGACTGGTGGTAAATTGGCAATGTGGCGTCACTTAAGGGTATGGGAGTGGTGTGTGGATGCTTGTAAGGGAGCTAGGGTTCGAAACTCATGGTGAGCAGGAAGTTGGTTTTATTTTTAATGCATGTGCAAGGTAAGTGGTGGACCTCAAGTGAAACTCTAAAAGAGAGAGTTTAAAGTGCTCAAGGGATTAGCTTAGGGAGTGATAAGGGGAGAAAATTTAAGGATTAAGGAGGAGGGGAGAGTTGGCCGAATAGGGGAGTGTGGAGTTGCATATTCGGCTAGCAGAGCTTAGAGTAGCATTTTCGGCATTTTCAGTTTTAAGTGTGTACCGATTTCTTGTTGCCTACTCTTCGGGATTTGTTTTGGTCATTCTTTAGTGCCAAATAGGTAGCTAGAAGCATGCGTTCAATTGTTTTATGTCTTTTCTTTTTCTCCTCTATTCTTCCATCAAAAGCTGAAAAGCTCTAAACCCTAAAGTCCTCTTACTGATTTCTTTCTTTTTGGTCAAACCTATTCTTCTCATCCTTCTCTTCTTTCTTTTATTCCCCTTTTCTTCATTGATTGACGTGATCCCTTTAAACCCTTCTAGCCGATTGCTTCAAGGCTAAAACCTGAATCCCTTCTAGTCGAATTCTTCTTGGCTGAATACCATAAAAGCTGAAATCTCGAAACCTTGAATCCTCCCTTGCCGTTTTCTTCTTAGATCAAAGCTCACTCATCCTTATTATGAAAAGCCAAAATCACTTGACACTCTCTTTTCTTTTGCTTTCATCTCCTTCCACCTTGTTTCAATAAACCGAAACCCCCTCCTTTCTTGGTGTGTTGTTTAACCTCTTAGATCTATTTCTTTGCGATTCGATTAGATCGAGTGTGGATCTGGGCGTGGAGTGGTGAAACTAACCTCTAGCGATAGTTAAATCAATCTAGCAAATCTTGGTGGTAAGTACTCGGATCTCTTCTTCTATATTCCTGCGAATTAAGAAAAGTTGGAAACCCGTATTGTCTATGGCTACTATCGGTTTTGACCTCTGTTTTATAAACACCAATTTTAGCCTTTTCATTTGGTTCTTATGTGTATTAGTTTGAAAAACGGGTGATCTAGCATGGAGCAGTGGAGGCTAGGGACATGGAGGCAAGTTAGATCTAGATCTAGTGGTAGATCTCGGCAAGGGTAAGTGGATATTGGCTTTGGGTAAGGATGGCCGAATATGATATTGATTTCGTTGATTTCGTTGGTTTATAGCTTAACAATGTGATTAAAACAATTGTAGCATATTCACACAAGGGACTTCTTAGTATATCGCAAAACAGGTGTGCAATCGACACCCTCTAGTAGACTAGATCGGCAAAAGCCAAAATGCCAAAATTCTGGCATTTCGAGGGCTTACGAGCGTGCGAATGCTCGTGGGTCGGTCTGAAATGGTAATTTTGGTAATCGCAAGTGGTGAGACTGTTGAGTGTGCGTTTCCATGCACATTGGTGGTTTTGGGCCTCGAAAGGCTAAATTTGGGCCCATTAGGCTTACGGGCCCATATGGCTGAAAATGAGCAGTAAGCATATTCTGGTAAATGGGTGTAGAATTGGACTTAGTGGGCCGTAGTAGCTAGTGGACTCCGTCGGGCCCATTAGAGGTCATAGGGCCCGATGACTCAGTAATAATTAAATGGGCTAAATAAGTTACATTTAGATGACAGCAGGTCTGTTAGTAGACTGTAATGAGCATGAAACGCTAAACTCTGGCAAATTACTGAAATATCCCTTAAGGGTGGAAAATTACTGTTTTACCCCTAGGTGCTAAAAGACCATTTAAGTTGACTGATTTGCATGCTGTTACATCTGATACTCTATATGCCATGTCATATAATATTCTGTTGCATGGGATTGGGTAATTATGACGGAGCAAGTGCTAAGTGGCAATGCCACATATCTGTTAAGGGGCACTGCCTCGTATTACCGTTTTAGTGGCTTGGCCACGATATCTAATTAAGCAGCTAAGCTGCGACTGTGGTGTGTAGGGCTGGGTGGATTGAGTTATTCCCCACATGGTGTGTAGGGCTGGTACGAGTGGTGTGTAGGGCTGGATTGGGCTTGGGCTTTGCATTCATGCATAATACACTGATCTATTACTGTAATGGGCCTGAGGCCCATACTATTTTTTGAATAGGGCTAAGGCCCAGTTATCATTTTATCTGAATAGGGCTTAGGCCCAGTTTCAGCTTGAACTGATCTCTGACTCTTGTTGGGTTAGCTTACACACTAAGTTTTCACAAACTCACCCCCTCTTCTTTCCATCCATGCAGGAAACCCCTAGCCTTACAGGACTTGGAGCTGCGAGGGATTTGGAGTGGCCACGTGAACTGCTTCCGGTTTTATATTTTTCTTAAATTTACTATAATTTAGTATTCTTTAATTTCTTTTGGGTTTTAATCTGTAATAAGGTCACTCAGCATTTATTTTTATTTGGTTTTAATTATTTGTTTATTACTTGTTTAAAATTGATAGACTAAGGGTATGCAGATTTTTATTTCAAATTAACAAACGTTTTCAAAACCTTCTCTACGTGACAAGTGGATAACTTAATGGCAAAGACTTGCTAACAAGATCTTTTAAAAAGTAAACTCCAAACTGATAGTGGATAGGATTTTTAATAAATTAAATAACCTTCTATTTTTCCTCAAAACACCATGGAAATGGTTTTGCTAAATCAACCTAAAATCAAGAAAGGAAGAACGAGGTGTAATTAACTGTCCATGTGACTCACCAGATCTGGCCATAACGTCTAGGCCGGGTTTGGGGTGTTACATTTAGTATTATCAGATCCCGATTTCAACAACTCAGCTGTGGATCGAGTCTAAAAAGTTTTCCTAAAATTTTAATTAAGGCCCAAAATGGTATTTTGAAAACTCAGTTTTGAAAACCTTGGTTGAGAAATCCCTTTTTAAATTAATTTGCTTCAAGGTGTTCGTATTTTACTAAGAGTTTAAGGTTTTATTTTGGAAACAAAGTTTATTCAAAGGATTTAGTATTACTAAAACTTGGTTTTCTGAAATCTGGTTTTTGAAGAGTGGCACACTGAATCTCCGGCACCAAGTCTGTCGGTATCTTTTGCTATAATATACCTTACTGTAATACTGTTACATTACTGTAGGTAGTACTGAGATCCTGCTAAGATTCTGTAGTTAGGGCAACACTGAAACTGTAGAGACTGAGATAGTAGGAAAAACTAAAAACTCTAGAAGATTGGGACTGTAGCTAGGCTACGATTCTGCGAAAACAAAACTCTAAAATACTATTTATGCATAAAATATCTGTAATAAACACTGAAATATTGAATTGATTCATCAAATTCGTAATTAGATAATACGATATGAGTATGAGTGCAGCACGTGGTAGAGGCCGTGGACGTGGCTGAGGTAGTGCGCAAGCTGGGTCTTCATCGTTGGGGCATATACCAACGGAGGAGGCACGAGTGCCACCGGCAACTGAAAATGGGCCGTATGATCGGGCTGCAGGGGACGACGCTTTGTCCCAGGCGATGTTGCGGGTTCTGGAAAGGGTTGCTGGAGTGAGTACTGGGACTGTAAACCGGGGATCTATTTCTGAGAGACTCCAAGCGAATGGAGCAGAGATTTTCAGGGGCGTATCTGGTGTAGCCCCAAATGTGGCCAAATACTGGTTGGAGGCCATGGACCGGATCATAGACGACTTGGACTACTCAGTAGAGTAGAAGTTGAAGGGAGCAGTATCTCTACTGCAAGACAAGGCCTACCAGTGGTGGATCACTATGAGGGATAGTACCCCAAATGAGCGGGTGGCTTGAGAGCTGTTTAAGACGGCCGTCAAAGGGAAGTACGTCGGGGCGAGCTATGTGGATGCTCAAAGGAAGGAATTCCTAAATCTAACTGGAGTATGAGGTTGAGTTCTTAAGGTTAAGCTGGTATTCTAGTGGAATAGTCGCTACAGAGTACAAACATACTGTGCGATTCGAGGATGGCCTCAGAGATGAGTTAAGGGTGTTGATCGCTCCCCAGAGGGAGCGTGACTTTGCTGCTTTGGTGAAGGAGGCTAAGATTGCTGAGGAGGTGAAATGCACGGAGCAGGAGAACTGTGAGAAGGATTGAAATCGATTCAGGAGGGATTTTGGACCCTCGGGTGCTGCGGGTAAGAATGTTAAAAGGGCTAGAATGGACGAGCTGGTTCGAGCAGTTCCAGTGAACGTGGTTAGACCGCAGGCTTGTGGGGATTGTAGTAGAGTGCATCTGGGTGAGTGTTGAAAGCGTACTAGGGCATGTTTCTAGTATGGGTCTAAGGATCACAGAGTCAAGGATCATCCTCAGAGGCCAACTCAGACGCAAGCTGCTGAATAGAGGGTTCTCAACTAGTGCGAGGTGGACCACAACCATCGAGAGGCTGTGGTCAAGGTAGGGGCGGTAATGGGAATGGTCGTGGACATGGAGTACCGGACAGGGGTGCTGGGAATGCTGAGGCTCATCGGCCAGCATTTGTTTATGCTACTCGTCGCCGAGAGGAGGGTGACGCACCTGATGTCATAACCGGTACGTTTTTTATTTTAACATGCCATGCACTGCCTTGATTGATATTGGATCTACCAATTCGTATGTTGCTTGTGATGTATCTGAGGCATTAGGTTTGTACTCTGAGGAAACTGTGAGTGGGGTAACTGTGATAAGCCCTCTGGGTCACTCGGTTAAGGTAGACAAACTCTTTAGAGATGTGCCTTTAGAGACTCAAGATAGGATCTTTTTTACGGATTTAATGGAGCTACCATTTGGAAAGTTTGATCTCATCTTGGGAATGGACTGGCTTGCTAAGCATAGGGCAACTTTGGATTACGCTGCTAAGCGGATGGTGTTAAAGACTACAGAGAATGAGGACATGATGGTGATAGGGGAGTGAAGGGACTACTTTCCAATGTTGTCTTAGCTTTGAGAGCTGAGAAGCTGATTCGCAATGGTTGCGAGGCTTTTTTGGCATATGTGAGTCAATTTGATTTTGAGAATTTGACCATAAGAGAGGTTAGAACTGTCAAAGAATTTCAAGATGTTTTTCCTAATGAGCTTCCTAGGTTGCCTCCAAATCGTGAAGTCGAATTTGGAATTGACTTGTTGCCTGGAATGGCTCCAGTGTCCATCGCTCCTTACAGGATGGCACCAAAGGAGTTAGTAGAGTTTAAAGCGCAAATCCAAGAGCTACTGGATAAAGGTTTTATTAGGCCAAGTGTGTCTCCGTGAGGAGCACTAGTACTGTTCGTGAAGAAGGATGGGACGATACGTATGTGCATCGATTATCGTCAGCTGAACAAGCTGACTATTAAGAACAAGTACCCTTTGCCAAGGATTGACTACCTGTTTGACCAACTAAGAGGCGCATCAGTATTTTCCAAGATCGACCTTCAATCTAGATATCATCAGTTAAGGGTCAAAGAGGTGGATATTCACAAGACAGCATTCAGAACTCGGTATGGTCATTACGAGTTTCTGGCAATGCCGTTTGGACTGACGAATGCACCAGTGGCTTTCATGGATTTGATGAATCGGGTATTTTAGCCCTACTTGGAGCGATTCGTGGTTGTCTTTATAGACGATATCCTGGTGTATTTGGAAATTGAGGAGAAGCATGATGAGCATCTTCGTATTGTTCTGCAAGTGTTGAGGGAGGAGTAACTGTATGCGAAATTCAGCAAATGTGAATTTTGGTTGTGAGAGGTGACGTTTCTAGGTTACGTTGTTTCTGCTGAGGGGATTAGGGTGGATCCTCGAAAAATTACAGTGGTTCTAGAATGGAAGCGGCCGAGATCAGTATCAGAGATTCGGAGTTTTCTGGGTTTAGCAGGGTGCTATAGAAGATTTGTGGAAGGGTTTTCTTTGATTGCGGCACCATTGACGAAACTCTGGAGGAAAAGAGTACCGTTTGTATGGACTGAGAAGTAGCAAGAGGCTTTCAAAAGGTTAAAGAAAGTGTTGACGGAAGCACCAGTATTGATTCAACTGGAGTCTGGTAAGGATTTCACTATGTATAGTGATGCATCGCATGTTGGGTTGGGCTGTGTTCTGATGTAGGAGGGTAAGGTAGTCACTCATGCATTGCGACAGATTAAGCCTCACGAAGCGAACTACCCTACGCATGATCTGGAGTTGGCAGCAATGATTTTTATGTTAAAAATTTGGAGACACTACTTCTATAAAGAAAAGTGTATTATATACACGGACCATAAGAGTCTCAAGTATTTGTTGACTCAAAAGGAGTTGGACCTTAGGCAATGAAGATGGATAGAGTTGCTTAAGGACTACGACTGTTCTATTGAGTATCACCCAAGCAAAGCGAACGTGGTGGCTGATGCACTGAGTCGAAGAGCTATAACTGAGTTGAGAGCAATGTTTGGTCGTCTGAGTCTATATGACGATGGTATCTTGTTGGCAGAATTACAAGTAAGACCAACCTAGATAGAACAGATTAAGGAAAATTAGTTAGATGATGAGTCACTCGTTCCTCGATTCCAACAAGTTGAGAATGGTGAGACTTCTGATTTTGGATTGAACAGTAAAAGAGTTCTGTGTTTTCAAGGAAGAGTATGTATTCTGAAAGACTCTGACTTGAGGCAGTCAATTCTGAGAGCGGCTCATGACGGACCTTGTGCCATGCATCCTGGAGGGAATAAGTTGTATCGGGATATACGAGAGTTGTACTTGTGGCCTGCTTTGAAGTAACGAAATTCATGGGTAAGTGTCTGACATGCCAGCAAGTGAAAGCTGAGAATCAATTGCCTTCTGGACTTTTGCAACCGGTGAAGATTCCACTTTGGAAGTGGGAAAGGGTAACCATGGACTTTGTGAGTGGGCTACCCTTGACACCTATCAAGAAAGACTCGGTTTGGGAGATTGTGGATAGATTAACTAAATCTGCTCATTTTATACCTGTCCGAATCGAGTACTCTCTTCAAAAGTTGGCCAAGTTGTATGTGGCAGAGATAGTGCGACTTTATGGGGTGCCAGTTCGATTATTTCTAATCGAGATCCTAGGTTTACATCTCGATTCTGACAAAAGTTGCATGAGGTGTTAGGTACATAGTTAGATTTTAGCACTGATTTTCACCCCCAGACGGATGGGCAGTCGAAAAGGGTGATACAAGTTCTGGAGGACATGTTGAGAGGATGTGTTATTGACTTCCGTGGTAGTTGGGAAGATTATTTACCATTAGCAGAATTTGCTTACAACAATAGCTATCAGGCAAGTATTCGAATGGCACCATATGAGGCATTGTATGGACGAAGGTATCGTATGCCTACTTGTTGGACTGAGTTAGGAGACTATCAAGTTCTTGGGCTAGAATTGGTGGTAGATAGTGAAGATAAGGTTAAGCTGATTAGCGATCGGTTGAAGGAAGCATCTGATAGGCAGAAATCTTATGTTGACTTGAAGCGTAAGGAAATTGAATACTTAATGGGAGATATGGTTTTCTTGAAGGTCTCACCTTGGAAGAAGATATTAAGGTTTAGAAAGAAACGTAAGCTGAGTCCGCGGTTCGTCGGACCTTATCAAATTCTTAAATGAGTGGGTCCGGTAGCTTACCAACTGGAACTACCACCGGAGTTGGATAAGATCCATGATATCTTTCATGTCTCCATGTTAAGGCGTTATCGATCTGATCCTTCTCATGTCGTACCAATAGAAGACATTAAAGTGAAAGCTGATTTGACTTCTGAGGAAGAACCTGTGCAAATTTTGGACCGTGATGTCAAGGTATTAAGAAAGAAGTCAGTTCCTTTTGTGAAAGTGCTTTGGCACAATCATGGCAGAGAAGAAGCTACGTGGGAATCAGAAGAGGCGATTCGTCAACAATACCCTCACCTGTTTGGACTAGGTAAAATTTTGAGCCCAAAATTTCTTTAAGGGGGTAGTGTTGTAACACCCCAATTTTTAGGTTTTTGAGATTTTGCTTGAATTTATTTATTGTTTGTCTGGATGTGCTAAATTATGCTTTGAGTGTGTTTAGTGGACCATTAGAAGGCCTAAGTTTAAGTTAAGGCCCAGTAAAATTTTTAAATTTTGGACTTAAAGGAGAAGGGGCTTGACGAAATGGGCTTTTAAATGAATGTTGGTAATTTAAGACATAAGAAGACCAGTGGTAAATTGGCAAGGTGGCATCACTTAAGGGCATGGGAGTGGCGTGTGGAGGCTTGTAAGGGAGCTGGGGTTCGAAACTCTTGGTGAGCAGGAAGTTGGTTTTATTTTTAATGCATGTGCAAGGTAAGTGGTGGATCTCAAGTGAAACTCTGAAGGAGAGAGTTTGAACTGTTCAAGGGATTGGATTAGGGAGTGATAAGGGGAGAAAATTTAGGGATTGAGAAGGAGGGGAGAGTTGGCCGAATAGGGGAGTGTGGAGTTGCATATTCGGCTAGGGGAGCTTAGAGTAGCATTTTCGGTATTTTTAGTTTTGAGTGTGTGCCGATTTCTTGTTGCCTACTCTTCAGGATTTGTTTTGGTCATTCTTTAGTGCCAAATAGGTAGCTAGAAGCGTGCGTTCAATTGTTTTTTGTCTTTTCTTTTTCTCATCTATTATTCCATCAAAAGCTGAAATGCTCTAAACCCCAAAATCCTCCTGCCGATTTCTTTCTTCTTGGCCGAACCTATTCTTCTCATTCTTCTCTTCTTTCTTTTCTTCCCCTTTTCTTCATTGATTGAAGTGATCCCTTTAAACCTTTCTGGCCGATTGCTTCAAGGCTGAAACCCGAATCCCTACTAACCGAATTCTTCTTGGTCGAATACCATAAAAGCCAAAATCCTGAAACCTTGAATCCTCCCTTCCTATTTTCTTCTTAGATTGAACCTCACTCATCCTTATTTTGAAAAGCCGAAATCACTTGACACTCTCTTTTCTTTTGCTTTCATCTCTTTACACCTTGTTTCTTTAAACCAAAACCCCCTCCTTTCTTAGTGTGTTGCTCAACCTTAGATCTATTTCTTTGCAATTCAATTAGATCGAGTGTGGATCTGGGTGTTGAGTGGTGAAAATAACCTCTAGCAATAGTTAAATCAATCTAGCAAATCTTGGTGGTAAGTACTCAGATCTCTTCTTCCATATTCCTGCGAACTAAGAAAAGCCAGAAACCCCTATAGTCTATGGCTGCTATCAGTTTTGACCTCTGTTTTATAAACACCTATTTTAGCCTTTTCATTCTATTCTTATATGTATTAGTTCGAAAAAGGGGTAATCTAGCAAGGAGTAGTGGAGGCTAGAGACGTGGAGGCAAGTTAGATCTAGATCTAGTGGTAGATCTCGGCAAGGGTAAGTGGATATTGGCTTTGGGTAAAGATGGTCGAATATGGTGATATTTGTATGATATCGATTTCGTTGATTTTGTTGGTTTATAGTTTAACAGTGTAATTAAAATGATTGTAGGATATTCACGCAAGGGACTTCTAAGTATATCGCAAAACAGGTGTGTAATCGACACCCTCTAGTAGACTAGATCGGCAAAAGCCAAAAAGTCGAAATGCCAAAATTTTGGCATTTCGAGGGCTTGCAAGCGTGCGAACGCTCGTGGGTCGGTCTGAAATGGTAAAGTTTGTAATCGCAAGTAGTGAGACTGTTGTGTGCGCGTTTTTGTGCATGTTGGTGGTTTTGGGCCTCGAAAGGCTGAATTTGGGCCCATTGGGCTTACGGGCCCATATGGGTGAAAACGAGCGGTAAGCGTATTCTGGTAATCTAATTGTTAAGATCTGCTAAAACGAGTGTAGAATTGAACTTAGTGGGCCGTTGTAGCTAGTGGACTCCGTTGCGCCTATTAGGGGTTATAGGGCGATGACTCGGTAATAATTAAATGGGCTAAATAAGTTACATTTAGTCGACAATAGGTCTGTTAGTAGACTGTAATGAGCATGAAACCCTAAAATCTGGCAAATTACTGAAATACCCCTTAAGGGTGGAAAATTATTGTTTTACCCCTAGGTGCTAAAAGACCATTTTACCCTTAGGGTTAAGTTGACTAATTTGCATGCTGTTACATCTGATACTCTATATGCCATGTCATATAATATTTTGTTGCATGGGATTGGGTTATTATGATGGAGGAAATGCTAAGTGGCAATGCGACGTATCTGTTAAGGGGCTCTGCCTCGTATTACTATTTTAGTGGCTTGGCCACGATATCTGATTAAGCAGCTAAGCTGCGACTATGGTGTGTAGGGCTGGATGGGTTGAGTTGTTCCCCACATGGTGTGTAGGGCTGGTACGGGTGATGTGTAGGGTTGGATTGGGCTTGGGCTTTGCATTCATGCATAATACACTGATCTATTACTGTAATAGGCCTAAGGCCCACACTATTTTTTGAATAAGGCTAAGGCCCAGTTATCACTGTATCTGAATAGGACTTAGGCCCAGTTTGAGCTTGAACTGATCTCTGACTCTAGTTGGGTTAGCTTACACATTGAGTTTTCACAAACTCACCCCCTTTTCTTCCATTCATGCAGGTAACCCCCAGCCTTAGAGGACTTGGAGCTGCGAGGGATTCGGAGTGGCCACGTGAACTGCTTCTGGTTTTATATGTTTCTTAAATTTACTTTATTTTAGTATTCTTTAATTTCTTTTGGGTTTTAATATGTAATAAGGTCACTTAGTATTTATTTTTATTTGGTCTGAATTATTTGTTTATTACTTGTTTAAAATTGATAGACTAAGGCTGTGCGAATTTTTATTTCAAATTAACAAACGTTTTCAAAACTTTCTCTACGTGACAAGTGGATAACTTAATGGCAAATACTCACTAACAAGATCTTTTAAAAAGTAAACTCCAAACTGATAGTGGATAGGATTTTTAATAAATTAAATAACCTTCTATTTTTTCCTTAAAACACCATGGAAATGGTTTTGCTAAATCAACCAAAAATCATGAAACGAAGAACGAGGTGTAATTAACTGTCCATGTGACTCACCAGATCTGACCATAACGTCTTGGCCGGGTTTTGGGTTTTACATATATAGCTTACTCTGTTTATTTTCCATGTTTTATAATGTCACCAAGCTAACTCGAATTGGAGATCGTCAGATGATTCCTTCACATTATCAAACTATCTTTTGGGTTTATACAGTTCTAAACATTTTGAGTTGTGGCATGTATAGAGGACTTGGTCATTTTGTTATATGTCATAATTGATTTGGCCAAAAATGTTGGCTTATTTTGTTGAATATTCATTTTGTATAAGGCCATTAAATGTTGCCTAACATTGGGCATATTTATAATCATATGATGATGTCTTTCATGAATGTGCAAGTTTGCATGGTTTGAATGGTTAAGCATGTGATGTTTATGCATGATAGATGTAACATGTGAATGGTGAGTTGATGTCTTGGTTGTTTAAGTATATTATGTTATGTGACTTGAATTGGTATAAGTGTTTTTGTGTTTTAGGGTGGCAATTTGCTTGGTAAATAGCCCTTATTTTGTCCACACGGTCTACCCCGTGGGCGTGAGTTTAGGCCGTGTGTCCCCTACACCTAAATTTTGAGAAATAGAATACTCAGAAGTGAGCACACGGGTAGAGACACGAGCGTGTGTCTCAGCCGTGTGGATGACACGACCTCAAACACGAGCGTGTGCCCTGGCCGTGTGAAGTCTACACCTATTTTGTGAAAATTAATTTTTCGCACGGCTTAGCACACAGGCGTGTGAGTTGGCCATGTGATCTTAATTTGTTCATGGGTTACAAGTCAGATAGTTACACGGGGTCGGGACACGGGCGTATGTGACCACACGGCCTGCCCACACGGGCGTGTCCCATGTCTACACGAGCGTGTGACCCCTGTATAGTGGAAAATTTTCTAGGTGTTGTAAAAATCTCTAAAGTTCTCGGTTTAGTCACAAACCGCTTCCAAAGCATGTTTTAAAGCCTCGAAGGCTCACATTAGGAACTTTATAATTAAATGCAAAAAGTTTTAATTTGGATGCAAATTTATGGCTTGGATTTGTGTGTTTGCTTGTGTTTAAGTCCGGTAATGTCTCGTACCCTGTTTCGGCATCGAATATGGGTAAGGGTGTTATATTCTTAAACCCTAAGCTTGACAACCCTAAGAAGTAATCAAAGGTTAAATGAGGTCGAGAGATAAGTTTGCCAAGTAAATCATAATTTATCTAGGTTAAGAAAGTGAGGTCGAGAGATAAGCAAGTATCAATCAATCAATTAGAAGCCGGGAGATAATAATTGGTTAGTTAATAGTTAATCCACCCTAAAACTCGAATTTGAAGTTAATTATAATCGCTGAAACGAGTTAATCTTCTTGATTGGTTTAATTGATTTAGTCGTTTGTTTATTTTTATTGTTTATTTATTTTAGTTATTTAATTTCTAATATTCATCTCTTTTATGATTTATCATAATATAGAATTTAATTATTATTTAGACTTATTTTGGTAAAGTGATTTTTAATAGATTTAATTCATCCTTCCTTGGGTACGATACTTGGAATACTTCTATGTGTCCATTGTAACACATTACAATATTACAATTTGACTCATTACTTATGGACACTGCTTCTTTAATTTCATATATTTTGTGTTGTATTTTCCAGTCAAAAATTTGCATTTTTGACGGCGATTAAGTTGTTGGAGCCATTGTCAAGGAGGTTTCAACATTAAATCTAAAATATATCTTTACAACTAATAAGATAAATAGGAAATTTAAAAACAATAGATATGATATTTTTATTTCTTGAATCTTTTAACTTTTGTTCATTTATTGCTATTTGTTTAATTTCTTTTAATTTGTAGGTTTTTATGACCCAAAGTGAAAGTACCCCAATCGAGCCATATCTAGATCTTGAGTAGATAATTAGACGCCATTTTTAGTTAATGAGCACCAATTCACCTGTGGTAATTAATTAACCTCGGGAGAATCCGTTGTTTGACAATCCACAAGAATGACAAGAGAACATCCGTATATAAGTCCTGATGGATCAAAGGACATTGCGCTAATACGCTCTACTTACACTAGATGCAGTGCAAGGCAATATCGAAAGGTCGATGATTAACGCCACTAATTTTGAGATAAATACGGCCACAATTTAGATGATCTAGAAACATGCTACAATTTAAAGGAAATAGTGTAACACCCTATACCTAGCCTGACCACCAAGCCAGAATATTAGGATGTGGCACTTCCGTCACACATCATACACATAATAAATTGTCACATTAATAAACAAAACATCCTCTATCATAGCATTTGTGCAAGTTTTGGGTCATACATATTCTAACCATCATCTAAACTTGCTAAACATACATCAAATGAACTTATAACGCAAATTAAATATGCATTAGAACCACATAGCAAAATTTCGAAACAAACCACATAGGTACTGACATTGTATCAAAGGTATCAATATTTCTCTCAAATGGAATTGATACTGCTTGAAACATCGATACCAAAACAACATTCTATTTTCGCTTAAAAATCAAAATCTCAAAAATTATCGGTACCTTTCATAAAGTATCGATTATTTTACCCCGAGTATCGATACTCGCAATATGGTATCGATACCAAATTACGTTACTGACTTCCTGCACTTTCAAAAATCATGGAGGTACCAATATAAAAACCTAAATGTTGATACCTCTACTCCAGACAGTAAAAATACAACATATTTAAGCATTTAGATCATTCCAACTTATACCAATTCAGCATGCCCACTATTACATTATCGAAAGAACATCAAAACATCTATATTATTAGTTCAAAGTATTGCAGAAATGTTTGAGCAAGCAAACAATATATGTAACACCCCTAGACCCGGTCCCATCGCAGGAGAGACGAAAGGCATCACCAGACCATTTCTTTGAAAAGCCGCATATTATTAAAAGAAGATCTTTACTAAACATAACGTTACAATCAACACTATTAGGCAAACGCTCATCAACCGAATACAACTAAACCAATTTATCAAGTTCAAAACAATGTACGTAATAAAATCATCCCTAGTCACATTCACCACTTATACTTCATAGATTACAATTATAAAGGTATGACATACTTCAAAACTAGTTTACTAACATGCATTTTTTTTTTTAACCATTCATATATAACATAATCTAATTAATACCATAACTTTAAAAGTGAAAATTTTAAGGGAGCCATTTTCGCATGGCCTAATTTAGTTACAAAATTCAAAAGATGTTTGTTTAACCACCAAAATTCAAACCTATACATGCCATTCCTAGATTTAGTTACCAGTACCAAAAGGTGAGTGATAGTGTAGATGACTTCAATTCTGGAACTCCCGAGACCGTAGCTTCCGATCTAGACCTACAAAATCGAAAGCAGGAACAACAAAGTAAGCAAATACTTGCTTAGTAAGTACTTAAGTAACTCATTCAAAAATAATGAAGGACATAATATTTTCAACTCTTGTCTAAATCCTTCTTTGGCCGAATATGAGCATATCAAGTTACTATTTATTCGCAAGCATAACTTAAAAGAAAACACAATGCAATCCAAGAATCATTCATTCATAACTGAGTATTTTGATTCTATTCTTTGCATAGTCAATCTAGCACACATATATATATATATATACGACTTAACATCAGATTTCTTAAACATACAAATGATATCAAATGATAGTTCACAGATTCTTACCAGGCTCAAATAGGTCAATCTTAATGATATTCTAAACCATCGAGAGTATAGAATACATACCTGCCTTCCTTACATTAAGTGGCGCATATGTTATAACCAGGGCAATATTATTTATACGTGAGCTTATACATTTAACCCATATCCGATTTCCACCACGAATGATTTTCAAGGTCAAACTCGAAGCTTATCACTGGCTTTAAGCCCTTCGAGACTAAGCTCAGCTTTAACTCTGGCTCAAAAGCCCTTCGAGACTAAGCTCGGCTTTAACTCTGGCTCGAAAGCCCTTCGAGACTAAGCTCGGCTTTAACTTTGGCTCGAAAGCCCTTCGAGACTAAGCTCGGCTTTAACTCTGGCTTAAAAGCCCTTCGAGACTAAGCTCGGCTTTAACTCTGGCTCAAAAGCCCTTCGAGACTAAGCTCGGCTTTATCAACAAAATTTGTACTCATACATAATAGCATATCTTTCATATCATCTTTCCATAGCCATCCAGATACAAACACACAATTTCGGCATAATACCAACATGTTCCATACGGTTTGTTTAATTGTAAGCAAAGAACACAAATTCACAACTAGATACATTAATATTTAACCTTAGTATTCGGCTTTCAACAATTTCCCACACGTTCATTTCCAAAAATTCACATTCGGACATATCATTTTCTATTAGCTCACAGATTATACATATGTATTATAACTTCTCCTTATCCTAAATAAAGGTTTGATTCTCAAGGACTTACCTCGTATCTTTTCGAGTAGTGCACGAGTTGACTATTCCGCGACCTTGGCCTTCCCTTTGTCCGAAGTTGCACCTTTAAGCTTTTGAGCTTGAATAAACAATACAATCATATCAACTTTATTCACACATCTCTATTGATAGTTATACTTTCATTTCAATTAGGACATACATGTGATTCCCCTATCACACCTACATTCGGCCAAGCATAATTACATTACAATTTACAACTAAATTCATTGATCAAATGTAGTAAACAAAGTCTTTTAATCCAACTCAGTACTCATGACACCCTAATTAACAAAAACTGAATAGGTGAGCACCTAAATGCTTTAGCCATAAGTCGTTTCCTAACATTTTTAGCACATAAATCCCCCATTCGGTTAAGTTCACATTTGGTTTAGGCTCAAACATTTGCAACCACTTTAGAAGCTTTCATGCCATCACTTAATTTTACTTACCAATTCATTCGACCCACATGGATTTCATAACACATAAATATTTTCAAATCAAAGCACCAAACATCATAAAGTTGGCACAATGCTACCCTGACCGAATGTTTAAATACATTTAAAATCACCCTTAACAATTTTATCAATTTACTAACTCCATATTCGGTCACTACTCTCACCTAAGCATAAAGCCGATTTCTCCTCTTTGTAATAATATATATATACACCCTTGACTAATTCAATTTCATCTATCCTCCATTTCATCTAAATTACAAGAAAACAACAAGCATTTCGCACAATAATTCCCATGACCGAATGATTTTAGCACCACAACCTCCAAATTTTCACTATCACACCATACAAACTCATAGGCACATGAATTTTGACTTCAAAGAGTCCATCAAACATTCAATTAACAACTTCTCACATGAACTCAAAGATCCTTACTTTTCTATCCATGGCCGACTACTTCAATAACACAAAAATTCATAATTTCCTCATGGGTTTAAGGCTAGATGACAAATGGAACTCAAAGACAACAAATTCAAGCCAAATTACTAAAATTTACCTTGAATGCATGAGCCTCAAATGGCCAAATGGTGCAAGCTTTATTTCCTTATTCCTTCTTATGGTTTCGGCAAAATGGAAGAAAACAAAAGAGAGATGAACAAAAATCCTCTTTGTTTTTATCACCCAAATAACAAATATAAAATATATTCTAATATTTCATTTAACAAAATTATTATTATTACCTTATTTATACATAAAAATACATGTTCTTTCATGATTATCTTCACATGGCCGGCCACTAACTAGAAAAATGTCAAATTGACATGCAAGCCCCTTTGTTTCACTTAACTCCATAACTAGTCACCTTAATTTAGCCACTTATGTTTTAAATTTAAACACATGAGTCCTGACTATTAATTTCACATGCAATTTGACACTTTCCAAGCATTCAATATTTCACACATAATTCATCACATAAAATAAACATAAAATTTTATACTCAAATATTTTTGCGATTCGGTTTAGCGGTTCCGAAACCACTTCCCGACTTGGGTCGAAAATAGGGCTGTCACAACTCTCCCCCTAAAGGAAATTTTCGTCCTCGAAAATCTTACCGGTAAACAGATTTGGGTATCTTTTTTTCATAGTGTTTTCGGGTTCCCAAGTCACTTCTTCAATCCCGTGCTTGAGCCATAACACTTTTACTAACGAAACCTTCTTGTTTCGCAATTCTTTTACTTCGCGGGCCAAAATTTGAATCGGTTCTTCATCATAGCTCAAATCAGATTGAATCTCAACTTCTGATGGACTAATCACATGCGAAGGGTCAGATCTATAGCGACGGAGCATCGAGACATGGAAGACATCGTGAATCCT
Source organism: Gossypium stocksii (assembly GCA_020496765.1). Classification (NCBI taxonomy): domain Eukaryota; kingdom Viridiplantae; phylum Streptophyta; class Magnoliopsida; order Malvales; family Malvaceae; genus Gossypium; species Gossypium stocksii. Next base: position 86,710,253 of record CM035629.1, read on the forward strand.
TTCCAATTCAGGGGGCAAAATCAATCTGTACGCTACCGGTCCAATCCGTTCCGAAATCTCGTATGGTCCGATGAATCTCGGACTCAACTTGCCTTTACGGCCAAATCTAAGTATCTTTTTCCACGGTGAAACTTTCAAAAACACCTTATCACCCACTTGATACTAGATGTCTTTTCGCTTTAAGTCCGCGTACGATTTCTGACGATCGGACGCCATTCTCAAACTGTCACGAATTATCTCCACTTTCTGCCCCGCTTCTCTAACTAAATCAACTCCGAGAATCTTATCTTCACTAAGTTCGGTCCAGAATAGAGGTGTACGGCATTTTCGACCGTAAAGAGCTTCATAGGGCGCCATCTAAATACTCGACTGGAAACTGTTATTATACGCGAATTCAACTAGGGGTAAGTATTTCTCCCACGAGCTGCTAAACTCGAGGATGCAACATCTCAACATGTCCTCGAGTATCTGAATAACCCGTTCAGATTGATCGTCCGTCTGCGGATGAAAAGCGGTACTGAAATGAAGTTTAGTACCCAGAGCTTCTTGCAGCTTCCTCCAAAATCTAGAAGTAAATCGAGGGTCTCGATTAGAAACAATAGAAGTCGGCACCCCATGTAATCGCACAATCTGAGAAACGTATAATTCCGCTAACTTATCAAGCGAAAAGTCAGTGCGAATCGAGATGAAATGGGCCGATTTCGTTAATCGATCAACAACAACCCAAATGGAGTCCTTTTTACTCGGCGTCAACGGTAAACCAGACACAAAGTCCATTGTAACGCGATCCCACTTCCACTCGGGTATTAAAATCAGCTAAAGTAATCCCGACGGCACCTGATGTTCCGCTTTTACTTGCTGACATACTAGGCATTTAGATACAAAATTAGAGATGTCTCGTTTCATGCCGTGCCACCAATACTGTCGCTTCAAATCATTATACATTTTCGTACTACCCGGATGGACCGACATTCGGCTGTTATGGACTTCATTCAAAATCATCGAAACTAGCTCCGACTTTTTCGGAACACACAATCGGTCCTTAAATCTCAAACAATCATTTCCGTCGACCCGAAATTCTGACTCCACATTCGACTCACACTGAACTCGTTTGGCAACTAAGTTGTCGTCAGCTTTCTGAGCCTCACAAATCTATTGAAGTAGCACAGGTCTTGCTACCAATTCGGCAATCAACACATCATCTGCTGACATCGTCAGCTTCACATTCATAGCTCGTATGGAAAATAAGGATTTTTGGCTAAGAGCGTCTGCAACTACATTAGCTTTTCCCGGGTGATAATCAATAACAAGCTCATAGTCTTTTAGCAATTCTAGCCACCGCCTTTGTCTCAAATTCAAATCTTTTTGAGACATCAGATACTTGAGACTTTTGTGATCGGAGAAGATGTGACATTTTTCACCGAACAGATAGTGTCGCCAAATCTTTAAAGCGAAAACAATAGCAGCTAATTCAAGATCATGAGTCGGATAATTTCGCTCGTGAGGCTTCAACTGTCTCGAAGCATAAGCAATAACCCAGCCTTCTTGCATCAAAACGCAGCCTAAACCGTTCAGAGATACATCACTATAAACTACAAATTCTTTACCGGTTTCTGGTTGAACTAACACTGGAGCTTTAGTTAAAAGAGTTTTCAGTAGATCAAAACTTTGCTGACACTTATCCGACCACTTGAACTTGACCTCTTTTTGCAGCAACCTTGTCAGTGGAGTTGCAATCATCGAAAAACCTTTGACAAATCGTCAGTAATAACTGGCAAGTCCCAAAAAGCTTCGAACTTCGGTAATGTTTTTAGGGGGTTTCCAGTCGAGAATAGCTGAAATTTTGTTCGGATCGACTCGAATACCCGAAGCAGATACTATATGGCCCAAGAAGCCGACTTCACGCAACCAAAACTCGCACTTACTGAACTTCGCATACAATTGGTTATCCCGCAAAGTCTGAAGTACCAGCCTCAAATGCTCGGTATGCTCTGACTCATCACGAGAATAGATCAAAATATCATCGATGAACACTACTACAAAACGGTCCAAAAACGACCTAAATACCCGATTCATCAAATCCATGAATACTGCAGGGGCATTGGTGAGTCCAAACGGCATCACTAAGAACTCATAGTGACCGTATCTCATTCTGAATGCCGTCTTCGGTACGTCGGAATCTCTAACTCTCAACTGATAATAGCCGGATCTCAAGTCAATCTTCGAAAATACTGAGGCTCCTCTCAACTGATCGAACAAGTCATCAATTCGGGGCAACGGATACTTATTCTTTACCGTGGCTTTATTCAGCTGTCGATAGTCGATGCACATTCTCATAGTCCCGTCTTTCTTTTTCACGAACAACACCGGTGCACCCCAAGGCGAAAAACTAGGTCGCGCAAAGCCTCTATCCGTCAACTCTTGCAGCTGAGATTTCAATTCCTTTAGTTCGGTAGGTGCCATACGATAGGGGCAATCGAAATCGGCGTCGTACCTGGAACCAACTCTATACCGAACTCGACCTCTCTTACAGGCGGCAATCCCTGTAATTCTTTGAGAAAGACATCTAAAAACTCGCAGACTACGGGCACCGTCCCAAGCTCTCGGTCGGAAACTTTGTTATCTAGCACATAGGCCAAATACGCTTCATAACCCTTCCTCACGTATTTCTGAGCTGACATGGTTGTAATTATTACAGGTGGCCCACTTAAATCAATAGACTCAATTCGGATTATTCCATTATTCGAACATCGCAAATCGATAGTTTTCAGCTTATAATTTACTATCGCGTCATGAACAGTCAACCAGTCCATTCCGAGAATAATGTCAAATTCGTCGAATGGTAGAAGCATCAAGTCAGCCGGAAAACAAAAATCTCGAACCATTAACGGACATTTCTTGCATACTTTATCAACCAGAACACAACGACCCAAAGGGTTCGACACTCGAATTACAAATTCAGTTGACTCAACAGGAAGAGTCTTACTGGAAGCTAAAGTTTCACACACATACGAATGGGTTGAACCAGGATCAATCAGGGCAATAACATCAGTGTTAAAGAGTGTGAAAGTACCAGTAATAACATCCGGAGAAGAAGCTTCCTCGCGGGCACGAATAACATATGCTCTAGCTGGTGCTCGAGCCTCGGATCTAACTGTAGTGTCTCTAGTCCCTCTCTGACTACCGCTAATATTTCCACCACATCGCGGTGGTCTACCCCGCGAAGCTGTGCCACTAGGTCTCTGAGTCGGATCAGGAGTACGTTCATCATTTCTCGGACAGTCTTTAATAAAATGGTCGGCTGATCCACATCTGAAACAAGAGCGGTCGCGATGCTTACAACTCCCCGGGTGCCATTTACCACAATAATTGCAATCCAATCTATCCCGACGTTCATTTCCAACACTGGCAATAGAAGTGGTCCGTGAACTCACGGGAGGTTGATGGTGTTCTCGTCTAGAAAAACCCGATGTATATTTAGATCGGCCTGAATCATCTCTAATCTTTTTGGACGATTGCTGAATAGATTTTCCCGCAGATCTCTTATGGAACTCTCTATTTCCAGCTTCGGCTTTTCTTTTTTCATTACTGAGCTCTTCAGCTTTACAAGCTCGCTCGACTAACACGACAAACTCCTTAATTTCCAGAATTCCCACTAGCAGCCTGATATCTTCGTTTAATCCGTCCTCAAAACGCTTACACATAATAGCCTCGGAAGATACACACTCTCGAGCATAACGACTAAGTCGCACGAATTCTCTCTCGTACTCGGTTACTGACATCTGACCTTGTTTGAGTTCTAGAAATTCCTTTCGTTTTTGATCGATGAATCTCTGGCTGATATATTTCTTACGGAACTCGGTTTGGAAAAATTCCCAGTTGACCCGTTCTTTCGGAACAACAGAAACCAGTGTATTCCACCAGTAGTAGGCAGCGTCACGTAACAGAGACACCGCACATTTAAGACACTCCTCGGGTGTGCAAGACAGTTCATCGAACACTCGGAGGGTATTGTCGAGCCAAAACTCGGCCCGCTCGGCATCGTCACTAGGGGTAGCCCGGAACTCTTCAGCCCCATATTTTCTAATTTTATCAACAGGGGGCCTACTTGATCTCACTGGATCGGTCACATGAGGGGTCGTAAAAGTCAGAAACGGAATATTCGGGGGTGGAGGCTGCGGAACAGCCGGATTTGATCTAGCGAATTGAGCGAACCAATCACTCATCATTGCATAAAAAGCTGGTCTAATATCATCTTCTCGATGACACTAAATGGCATGTATCGCTAGACTCATACTTACTACGGTAGTCTGAGAATCGACTAAACCTGGCTCTGATACCAATAAAATGTAACACCCCTAGACCCAGTCCCATCGCAGGAGAGACGAGAGGCATCACCAGACCATTTCTTTGAAAAGCCGCATATTATTAAAAGAAGATCTTTACTAAACATAACGTTACAATCAACACTATTAGGCAAACGTTCATCAACCGAATACAACTAAACCAATTTATCAAGTTCAAAACAATGTACATAATAAAATCATCCCTAGTCACATTCACCACTTATACTTCATAGATTACAATTATAAAGGTATGACATACTTCAAAACTAGTTTACTAACATGTATTTTTTTTTAACCATTCATATATAACATAATCTAATTAATACCATAACTTTAAAAGTGAAAATTTTAAGGGAGCCATTTTCGCATGGCCTAATTTAGTTACAAAATTCAAAAGATGTTTGTTTAACCACCAAAAGTCAAACCTATACATGCCATTCCTAGATTTAGTTACCAGTACCAAAAGGTGAGTGATAGTGTAGATGACTTCAATTCTGGAACTCCCGAGACCATAGCTTCCGATCTAGACCTACAAAATCGAAAGCAGGAACAACAAAGTAAGCAAATACTTGCTTAGTAAGTACTTAAGTAACTCATTCAAAAATAATGAAGGACATAATATTATCAACTCTTGTCTAAATCCTTCTTTGGCCGAATATGAGCATATCAAGTTACTATTTATTCGCAAGCATAACTCAAAAGAAAACACAATGCAATCCAAGAATCATTCATTCATAACTGAGTATTTCGATTCTATTCTTTGCATAGTCAATCTAGCACACATATATATATATATACGACTTAACATCAGATTTCTTAAACATACAAATGATATCAAACGATAGTTCACAGATTCTTACCAGGCTCAAATAGGTCAATCTTAATGATATTCCAAACCATCGAGAGTATAGAATACATACCTGCCTTCCTTACATTAAGTGGCGCATATGTTATAACCAGGGCAATATTATTTATACGTGAGCTTATACATTTAACCTATATCCGATTTCCACCACGAATGATTTTCAAGGTCAAACTCGAAGCTTATCACTGGCTTTAAGCCCTTCGAGACTAAGCTCGGCTTTAACTCTGGCTCAAAAGCCCTTCGAGACTAAGCTCGGCTTTAACTCTGGCTCGAAAGCCCTTCGAGACTAAGCTCGGCTTTAACTCTGGCTCGAAAGCCTTCGAGACTAAGCTCGGCTTTAACTCTGGCTCAAAAGCCCTTCGAGACTAAGCTCGGCTTTAACTCTGGCTCAAAAGCCCTTCGAGACTAAGCTCGGCTTTATCAACGAAATTTGTACTCATACATAATAGCATATCTTTCATATCATCTTTCCATAGCCATCCAGATACAAACACACAATTTCGGCATAATACCAACATGTTTCATACGGTTTGTTTAATTGTAAGCAAAGAACACAAATTCACAACTAGATACATTAATATTTAACCTCAGTATTCGGCTTTCAACAATTTCCCACACGTTCATTTCCAAAAATTCACATTCGGACATATCATTTTCTATTAGCTCACAGATTATACATATGTATTATAACTTCTCCTTATCCTAAATAAAGGTTCGATTCTCAAGGACTTACCTCGTATCTTTCCGAGTAGTGCACGAGTTGACTATTCCTCGACCTTGGCGTTCCCTTTGTCCGAAGTTGCACCTTTAAGCTCTTGAGCTTGAATAAACAATACAATCATACCAACTTTATTCATACATCTCTATTGATAGTTATACTTTCATTTCAATTAAGACATACATGTAATTCCCCTATCACACCTACATTCGGCCAAGCATAATTATATTACAATTTACAACTAAATTCATTGATCAAATGTAGTAAACAAAGTCTTTTAATCCAACTCAGTACTCATGACACCCTAATTAACAAAAGCTGAATAGGTGAGCACCTAAATGCTTTAGCCATAAGTCGTTTCCTAACATTTTTAGCATATAAATCCCCCATTCGGTTAAGTTCACATTTGGTTTAGGCTCAAACATTTGCAACCACTTTAGAAGCTTTCATGCCATCACTTAATTTTACTTACCAATTCATTCGACCCACATGGATTTCATAACACATAAATATTTTCAAATCAAAGCACCAAACATCATAAAGTTGGCACAATGCTACCCTGACCGAATGTTTAAATACATTTAAAATCACCCTTAACAATTTTATCAATTTACTAACTCCATATTCGGTCACTACTCTCACTTAAACATAAAGCTGATTTCTCCTCTTTGTAATAATATATATATACACCCTTGACTAATTCAATTTCATCTATCCTCCATTTCATCTAAATTACAAGAAAACAACAAGCATTTCGCACAATAATTCCCATGACCGAATGATTTTAGCACCACAACCTCCAAATTTTCACTATCACACCATACAAACTCATAGGCACATGAATTTTGACTTCAAAGAGTCCATCAAACATTCAATTAACAACTTCTCACATGAACTCAAAGATCCTTACTTTTCTATCCATGGCCGACTACTTCAATAACACAAAAATTCATAATTTCCTCATGGGTTTAAGGCTAGATGACAAATAGAACTCAAAGACAACAAATTCAAGCCAAATTACTAAAATTTACCTTGAATGCATGAGCCTCAAATGGCCGAATGGTGCAAGCTTTATTTCCTTATTCCTTCTTATGGTTTCGGCAAAATGGAAGAAAACAAAAGAGAGATGAACAAAAATCCTCTTTGTTTTTATCACCCAAATAACAAATATAAAATATATTCTAATATTTCATTTAACAAAATTATTATTATTACCTTATTTTATACATAAAAATACATGTTCTTTCATGATTATCTTCACATGGCCGGCCACTAACTAGAAAAATGTCAAATTGACATGCAAGCCCCTTTGTCTCACTTAACTCCATAACTAGTCACCTTAATTTAGCCACTTATGTTTTAAATTTAAACACATGAGTCCTGACTATTAATTTCACATGCAATTTGACACTTTCCAAGCATTCAATATTTCACACATAATTCATCACATAAAATAAACATAAAATTTTATACTCAAATATTTTTGAGATTCGGTTTAGCGGTTCCGAAACCACTTCCCGACTTGGGTCGAAAATAGGGCTGTCACAATATAGCAAGAACAATATTCATGAATCTTAAGAACAATTAAGTTGTGAAAATATCAAAATATCATGGCACTATTTATATAGTAGTTCTACCACATTTCCTTTATTTACCCAAAACATAAATGAATAAATAAACACCTACAAAATAATGCAAAAGCCTTGCTTGGATCACTACCTTGGAACCACACAGCTCACACTGGAACACAACTAATCTGCAATGGTTTAAAAAGGAGTGGGTGAGCTTTTCATGCTCAGTGAATGATTAGAATAACTGCCACACAAAAATGTCATCATGCATTATCAAAACATTTATCGCAACTACAATATGTCAAACTTTAATATTATATTACTTATTCATGCATTGTTCATTGATCCATTTACATAAGAAACATATACTTCTTTAATCATATATCCCATTTCAAAAAAACACATTTATTAATAAATTGGCACTTAAGGTATGAAACACTAAAGTGGGCTCTATCACCACACATCAGATACACAAATCTCTAACATACAAAATGACTCGTAAAGTCGAACACATCCCAAAAAGTGTAGCATATAGCTTGCACTCTCCAGCACACAAAATATATCCCAGTGAGTGGAGCTTGGCTCACATTCCCTTATCCCTCGAAAATTGTCCAAGGCCTTAACACCCCAGAAACACAACACATATAGGTGAGTACTTACAATCCTATGACATGCAAACTATACTAATAGTCTCATAAGGTCACAAGGCCAAAATATCCACAATAACACACATTTACTTGCCTATTTTATGCTATTATCATTGCATATTTGTACCATTAGTACAATATTATCACAGTCATTTGGCATGTACAACATGCCCACATTTACTCTTTCACAATAGTCATCATAAGCATATATCACATGTCACAACATCACATCTTAGTTCTCATTATCATAATTACACAAGCACATATTCCACGAATTAAATGTAGGTACAAAGAAAACTTACACTCAATTTTGGAGTAGGGGTTTAGGCTACTTCTAAATTCCCAATTTTTCATAGAAACTAATTGAACAACACTTTAAAACCATGTTTTTACCTAAAATCTCGAATTCCACCATTAACGATCCAATTTTTAGCTTTTATTCAAAACATTCGATTTAATGGATAAAAACTTAGTTTTAAAGACTAGATAACATTAAAAAATAATAAGGAATTCAACGGTTACCTTCGATGGAAGAAAAATGAGATTTTCGTTGAAAACCCAAAAACCTACAACTTGAAAGATAACACAATCAATAGTGTTTTTCAATGTTTTTCTTGAGATTCTAAAGAGATTTATGGATTGGGTGATGATAGAAATCAAAAGAATTAAGTTTGAAAAATAAAATTGTGTGATTGGGGTTTAAAGAGAGCAAAGGACGACACAAACAAATAAAGAAGAACTAACATGAAATCTATAGGTGGGGAATGACATTAGGTTGTTTTTTTTAATTTGGTTTGACTACTTCATAAACACATAGAATTTTTCCACTTTTACAAATCAATCCTTATTTCAAATTGAAGGTCTTTTCAATATCTTTTTTCAAAAATTGCTTTGATTTTCAAAAACCCATAGACGAAAACATTTACAATTAATCATGCTATGGAATACTTGAGCTTACTAGAGCTAAAATCCCAAAAATACCTACAAAACTCATAAGCCCAATTTTGGGGTGTGACAAACATGGTGGAAGACCCAAATAAACACTTGAAGTGGTTTCTACAACTCTGCGACACCTTCAAGTACAACAAAGTATCTGGTGATGTTGTGCGTCTTCAGTTATTTCTGTTTTCTTTGTGCGATAATGTGGCTGATTGGTTAAACTTGTTAGAACTATGTTCCATCACCACATGGGACCATTAATCGAAAAAATTCTTCATAATTTATTCCCGATTAGTAGAAAAATTTAGCTGAGCTAAGAAATCGCTAATTTCAAGTAATATGAAAGTGAATCCTTGTACGAAGCATGGGAACATTTCAATCGCTGTTAAGAAAGTGCCCACACAATGGATTGCAAGCGTGGCTCCAAATTCAGATACTTTACAATAGTGCCAACGGTAACATCAAATTCAGCCTAGACAAAGTGGTCTGAGGATATATCATGTTCCACACTTACGATCAAGCATATAAAATCATAGATTATATGGCTATGAATTCATATATGTGTCCCAATGAAAGATTCACATACAAATCAAAGTCTCCAATGGTAAAAGTAATCAACGAAGATGATTAATATCATCAGATTTTAGAGAAGCTCAACCATTTGGAGTAGACTGTCAAACTAAAAAAACCAGGGCCATATTCTGATAACTAATCAAAGGTGGTAAATTTCATAGGTAATAGGGATCGAGATTCCTATTCAAATACCTATGACCTTGTCTGGAAGGATCAACTGAACCACAAGTTGGGATGCAACCATGGAGGTGGAAATCAAGCACAAAACTGACTAAACCCTCCTTACCATCCTCCATACTTAGAACAAAGATCCTTGGGTCACGACCATGCTGCATATGGTCAACGATTCGACCGACTAGAAAGGTAGATGCAAGTAATAAAGATGGGCATTCGACGAGTCCAAGCTATATATGGATGACTCAAATCCCAAATGGATAGCCTCTACAACCAGATGAGTCAGTTAATGGTGAAATTCCAAAAATAGAACTACCAGAGTATCCCCAATAACACGAAAAACAATCCTCAAAAAAATGGAAAAGAGCATGCAAATGTGATTGCTTTGTAATTGGGAAAACACTTGAAAAGCTAAGAACACCCATGCATGAAGCTGAGAAGGTTCCTAAAGCTGTCAATGAACCAATGGAGGAAGCTGAGCACAATGATCTGATCGAGAAGAAACGATGTTTGATCCAGTAATCGTAAATTTTAGCACAATGAAGGTACCATTCTTAACAAGATTAGAGGACAAAGAAAAGAGGGACGAGGTAGATTTCATAAAATTTCCCAATTTATTTAAATCCATCAATTTCAATTTACTACTCTTAGAACTTATCGACAAAATCATAAAATATGCCAAGTATTTGAAGGAAATTATGGCATTACATAAGAAAATGAAAAAGGGCAAGCAAGTTGACTGTGATGCCTCTTGTATTGCTTTAATTGCTAGAAAGATACCCTATAACACCTATACGTAGCCTAGTCGCCAAGCTCGAATATAAAGATGCCACACTACCATCTCATGTCATACTCATAGTAAATTGTCACATTATTAAGAAACCATCCTCTATCAGGGATCTTACAAATTTTTCGTCAAACGTATATCAACCATCATAAAAACATGCCAAACATACTTTAAATAAACTTATAATAATAATTAAACACGCATTAAGACCACTTAGCAAAATTCTCAAGACAATCACGTAAGTATCGATACTAAAACAAAGGTATCGATATTTCTCTTAAATGGTATCAATACTGATTGGAAAATTGATACCAAGATAGCATATTATTTCTCGTCCAAAAATCAAAACCTTGAAAATATCGATACAATTAAAAAAGTATCAATAAAATTACCCGAGTACCGATACTTGTGATAGGGCATAGATACCAATTTACAATTCTGACTTCTTACACATTCCAAAGTCACAAAGGTATCATTTTTACAACACCAATATTGATACCTTTGCTTTAGACAAGAAAAAGACACCATATATAAGCATAAAAAGCATTCCAACTTGTACTAATTCACCATGCTATCATACCGTCATCAAATAAACATCAAAATGGCTATAATAGTAGTCTCAAACATCGAAAATAAGTTCAAATGATATTCAGCATAATACGATTCAATTCTCAAAATCCTAAGAGCAATTAAGCTATGGAACTTCCAAATCATGACGACAAATATCATTAAAAGTCTACCACATTGCCTTATTCTCAAAACGAAAACAAATAATGATAACACCTACGGAAATATAGAAATAGACTTGCTTGAATCACCCTTTGGAATCACACCACTCACACCAGCACACTACTGATCTGAAATGGTTTAAGAAGGGAATGGGTGAGCTTAACAAGCTCAGTGAATGCTCAAAATAACCACAATGCAAACAAAAATTCATCAAGCATTAATGAAACAACTATATAGCATAATCTCAACAGTTCCAACTCTAGTGTCATATTATTCTTAATCGTGCATTATTTACTAGATCATTTAGATGGTAATCACATTCACTTTTAAGCATATATCATATTACAAATATAATCACCTAACGTACAAGCATATATCACAAGACTTAAATAATCACATAACATTTAAGCATATATCACAATACTCGTATAATCTCATAACATTAAAGCATATATCACAATATCATATAATCGCATAACATTTAAGCATATATCACATTACTTGTATAATCACATAACATTCATAATTAAAGATAATTTGACACTTGAGATATGGAACATAAAAGTGAACCCTATCATCACTTATCATATACATGGATCTCCAACACACCACATAGACTCATAGAGGTAAAGCATATGGCTAACACTCTTCTTATTTCCCTTACATAACTCGTTGAATGGAGCTTTAGCTCACATTCCCTTATCCTTCCAACATGTCCTAAGGCTTCAACGCCCAAAATCACTGTACATATAGGTGAGTACTCACAATCCTATGGCATGCCAACTATATCCAACAGTTTCAAGATCACAAGGCCAAAATATCTTAAACAAACACATATCACTTACTGATTATCCGTGCACTATCACTACATATTTGCATTTTTAGCAAAACAGTGTCACTAACATTTCATATATACATAATATGTACACGTTTGCACTTCGACAATGGTTATCATAACCACATATCACATGTTATAACATCTCATCTCAATTCACATATTCATAACACACATAAGCACATAGTTCACAAGATAACATAGGTATGAGAAAGCTTACACTTGGAATCTAGAGTAGGGGTTTAGGCTACTACTAACTTCCCAAATAACTCATTAAATCATGTCCACAAGCAATTATTTCAAACATTCACCAATACGTTTTTCTCGAAAAAGCTGAAAGCTCAAACTAGCTTTTCGTTGTATTTATCTCTACTCGTAGAAGGTCCTAACAAATTTGAAGCTTCAACACAATAATTCACACAACAATGCATTCAAAATTTAGCTAAGGACTCACCATAAGTAATAAAAAACATAAGCCTAAGCTATGTTCTCATGTAGCCGAAACCTTTAACATAACCAACTTAAAATCCAAATATCTTAATCTACACTTAATGTTTTTGCCAAAAATGAGTTTCATTCATCTAATTATTCATCAATAACTAATTCTCGACCTTTAAACTAGACAAAACTACTCAATTCATGGTATCAACTTTTTTGACATGTTTATGGCTATTTTTTGAAAATTCATTTAAACTTAAGAAATCTTTAACGAAACTTCAAAGAAAGTTTAGAAACTTCTTAATCATGCTGAAACAAGTTGAAAAACACTTTAAAACCATTTTTTACCCAAAATCCCAAAATCCACCATTAACGACCTAATTTTTAGCTTTTATTAAAAACATGCGATTTAACGGCTAAAAACTCAATTTAAAGGATCAAATAACATCAACAAATAATAAGGAATTCAGTCATTACCTTAGTTGATGAAAATTCAAGCGTTTGATCGAAATCCCAAAAAACCCAAAAGCTTAACAAATGAAGTATTACATACCCCAAAGTTAAAAGATTCGAGTAGCTTCACGTTTCCAATAGAGATAGGGGATTGGCATTTTAGTAAAGCCTTGTGCAATTTAAGGCTAGCATAAACTTAATGCCCCTATCAATCTATCAGAAACTCAAACTTGGGGATTTTAGAAATACCTCTGTAACACTAAAGTTAGCTGATAGATCATTGGTACATTTGAAAGGTGTACTCGAGGATGTATTAGGCAAGGTATAAGGATTTATAATCCCTGTCGACTTTGTAGTACTTGAGTTTGAGGAAGATCGAGATATTCCCATTTATTGGGTAGGTCATTTCTGGCCACTTATAACGAAACGAGCTAATAATAAAAATCAATGGAGAAATAGAAGTGTTCAAATGTGGTCATGATTCCTAAAGTGAGGGATTACTTACGGAGGAATGTTACATGATATTTGATTTAACCCTTAACGACCTCGATCGAAGGTATTCTTCCAGTCGTGTTGATTTTGGTAAAAGTAATATGAGGGAAAGGGATAAATGGTGAGATCTCGATAGGATTGGAATTGGTCGGCCAGGCTACGATGGTCATGAATCACAGATGAAGTCAGTGATCAAATTTAAGGAATTGTTTGACAAGCCAAGTAGTGAGACATAATTTTTAAATTATTGAACTTTAATCAATTTGTAAATATTGTGAATTAGTTTTAACTTTTTGTTTGAAGTTAGATTTTAAGATAAGTAATTTTTAAGTTGCATGTTAGAATTAGGAGAAAATAGGTTTCCTGACACAACGAGACATATAGAAGCTAACTGAGGACAAAAACGAACGACCAGAGGACTTTGACACATCCTAAAGGTGTAGAAGCAAAGTTGTGTTGCAACACACCAATGCCATGGCAGGACACGACCCTTGTGTAATGAGGACATGAAATTTTCATGTTGTGTCACACCACAGATAAGTTATGGCGTGACACAACCACTTTGAGCCTAAATAAGGTGAAACTAGGCAATCGTGTCGCGTTATGCACAAGCTATGGAACAACACGCCTAAATTTTTCATTTGGAATCAGACCATTTCAGGCTAAAAGCCCATTGGAATTCTATTTATACCCACTAATTCTATCCCTAAAAACAATCCTTCCAAACACCTAAGAAGAGCAAAAACTCCTCTAGTTACCGTACCTCTTATTTAAGATCTAGCTTCGAGTTTTCGCGTTTTCTATCTCCAATTTTTACAAGTAAGTTCTTCATTTTATCTTTCCTTCATAGTTTTCTAGTTTTTTTCTCATATTATAAATTGTTGATTCCACATTGGTTGAAGAACAACTTTTGTTGACAGCAACCCGATATTTCATGTTCTAACTCTATTTCTCATTAATTTTATTAGTTAGGTTGTTATTATTTTGTCATAATTGGAAAATGGCACCAAGGAAACAACAATGCACTTCCATGATCTGAAAGTGGAGAGGTTCTACTTCCAATTGAGTGGGCATTTTTTCATTCAAGAATGTGGGTTCGATCCCACCATGTTTGCTTGTGACGAGATTTGAGATTTGGTGCAATCCCACCGTTGGAAAAACTTTTGCACAACCCCAATTGAATCGATATTTGACGCAATATTTTATGAATTTTATACCTCCCTAAAGGATAAGGAGAATCGTATATAGTGAGGTGAGATGATCACTCATGTTACTGTTTGGGGAAAAGAGGTGTTGATTGCTTCTCGAAAAATATGTTAATATTATGATGTCCCATATTTTACCTACGATTATCTAGGGAATTTAGATTTGTTTACATTAGAAAAACTAGATATGAAGGGATAACTAATTATTTGAAGGAGGGTCGTGGCGAGTGGACTAGCCATGCAACACCGAAGTGCCCATCAATTTTAACACAGCTATCATGTTTTCGATGGCAAAGATATGGATGCAATTTATTTGCATTTGCCTGGCACTTACACTGTAACACCCCAGACCCGGCCCAGACGTTATGGCCGAATCTGGCGATGTCACATTGAAGGGATTATTTCCAAATCAGCTTTGTTTAATTAAAATTATGTTCAGTAGAAAATTTGCTTGGTTAAAAGCTTAAGTTTATGATTTAGAAACCCAAATGCTTGTAACTTGTTATATTATGATGAAAGCCCATGTTTTAAGAAAACGTCCAAATGTTTATGTTATATAGAAAGCATGTTTAACTTTAGAAATTCATTTAAGTTTGAGAACTCAGAAGTTGTAAACAATAATAAAACCTAAATGTAAAGTCAAATCGGAGATACAAGGCCTTATTACATCCGAATGAAAAATAAAGTAATTAAAATAAAGTAATTTGAAACGATTAAAAACTTCTAAGTAACATGCAGTATGGCCACCTCTGAGCCTTCTCCCACGTCGAGCAGTCTACTAAGGGTCACCTGAAACATTAAATAAAAAGGGAATGAGTTTCGAAACTCAGTGTGTACGACCCTTGGCAATCAAATTTGCATGCAAATTATCACATTGGGCCTAAGCCCTATCAATATCAGTGGTCTTAGGCCTTAGCCCACAATGACATCATATCACATCGGTATCACATGAATGTAATGCTCCTATCTCAATCCAACACTACACTCCATTTCCCTTCCAACCCTACACTCTTGTAGGGATATGAATATCAACCCACCCATCCCTACACTTCAGTGGTAGCACCAACAGCAGCACTACTCAATCATTACAGCAAGGCTGCTAATCATATGATGAGCTTAAAGCCACCGGTGGATCCACGGTCATCAATCGACTATGCGATCCTCACATATCTTCCTCCATACCATTAAACCCACCCAAGTGCAACATGAATGCAACATACACATTTCCACATATTAAGCACCTAGGGGTATTTTAGTCTCTTACACCTTGAGGCTTTTCAGTCATTTCATTCTGTATTTCTACCCTACAGGCGTATTTTCATAATTCTACCCTACAGGGGTATTTTCATAATTTCTTAACATTTCAGGTTTTAGTTATGAACTTTGGCCCATAAACAAGTCCTCGCAGCTAAAGTGAACAGACACTATGCACCAGGTAGGATTCCAGAGAAGAGGAGGTGGGTCACTAGGACCGCTTAAATACCAAGCTCTCCCTAGATCCAATCCTAAACATGCATATGCCTATTGCCACACTCTAATTTTACGACTTGTCCACGGACAGGTTTGATTAATTAATTAAGTCTTATGCTGCTTAAGAATACATCCAATCTAGGCCTAGAGTCCACCATAAAACCCTAGCAGTCTACATGCTTCTCCAAAATCACATATGGCCCATCAAGCCTAATCATGTCTATATGGCCCATTAGGCCCATTTACAAATATTTGGCCCACCAGGCCCGATCATGTTCAACTCATTCAACCACAATACAAACTTATCCTTTAATATCACTTATCAAATTTTTTCAATTTGGGCCCACGAGCCTATCGGGCCTATTAGCCACTTCTAGTCCGGTTGGCCAAATAGTGGCCCGAGACTAAGAGATCGCTCTCTTAGCTACGGTACTCATATCGGTATCTCCACATGAGTTTTCACACACTCGCATGGCTACCGGTGCCAGCCTTTCAGCTTTTCGACATTCCGGCTTTTCGGGATTTCAGCTTTTGCCAATTTATCGTGTGTGAAATGTATGTACACGCTTGGTAAATGAGACGTGTTACACTATCCTCAGCCTTGAACCTACAAGTAATACCAACCTTCAATCAATCACACACTTAACCACAATATTTACCAAAAACTGAAGCCTTACCATAACCTTACCATGTGCCACTAGTCCTAATAGCCCTTCTTTAGCTACTACTCACGAATATCCCCTAGATCTGCATCAATCTTAATCGTTAAAGACAAAATAATAGGTGACTTGTATCCACTTAAGTCACCATTTCCCTTACTATAGACTATTCGGCCAACTTATCCCAAAATCAAGAACACTTACCCAAAAGCCGAAACGTATGGATAGCTTTTCGCCAGAGACTTGTAGATCCAAGCTTGATTCCAATTCTCCAAGACCCGATCC
This sequence comes from Gossypium stocksii, assembly GCA_020496765.1. NCBI lineage: Eukaryota > Viridiplantae > Streptophyta > Magnoliopsida > Malvales > Malvaceae > Gossypium > Gossypium stocksii. The sequence continues at coordinate 86,727,439 of CM035629.1, forward strand.
ACCAAAATCAAAGGAATGATGACAGCATGACAGAGATTGAGTCACTAGAGTATTCAACATAAGGTTTAGGGTGATGAAGAAATTAGCCCCAAGAATACAGGTTTTTGGCTTTTGAACACAAGTAAGAAAAGAATAAGAAAGTAGATTGGCCCTTAACACAATTGGTTGTGGAAGTATCAATCTAAATCTAAGGACAGGTATAAAATCGGCACTTGAAAAGAGAGAAGGCTCAATCACCAAAAGGACTTTCGGCAAAGGATGATAGAGTATTCGGCAATGGAAGAAATAGTATGAGAAGGAGAAGAGAATTTGACAATAGGGAGGAGAAAAATTAAGGGCAAAGCAAAAGAACCCCTCAAGAGAATTCGGCACCCACTTTAAATAACCACAAGCGGAAACTAGCTTCTCCTATAATCCCAATCGGCTCCAACACATCCACTCACCAATCTCCTAATTTTTCTCTATTATCCTTACCTTAAATTTCTCTCCTGAACACTCCCTTCCAAAGTCCACTCCAGCACCGCTACCTTACTTTCATGGTGCAAAAATAAAGTCCCCAAATTCACCACTCTAAGCCTCGAACCTTGGACCCCTTACCTGATAGTGACGCCCCCTATAGCTTCCAACGTGGCGCTACCTTGCCACTGAGCCACTGGCCCATTTGCGTCTTTGTTCCCCTTAATTTGTTTAGAAGGCCTAATACCTGAGACTAAGGTTTCCCTAAGGCAAAAATTAAATTTTTCCCTATGGTCTTCCCTATCCCTAAGACTTCAAATAACCCTTGTAATACCTTAAAATTAATATTCTAACAGCGCTACTTATACATGCTAACTTCAGTGCATAGAATTTAGAGTTTCAGGATTTTGGGGCGTTACATACCCATAATGCCTCTGACGTTACTGCGTATAGAGTGGTTATGCTTTACTCCATTTTGTAGAGAGATTAGATATGCATCAACCATTGGATATACGAAGAAATGCTAAGTGCATACAGAGCCACAAATAAGGTATGTACTTTTTGCACTTGATCACAACTCTATGCCAATGCGTAAAAGTCTAATGTCTCCTGTCGAACCATTTATGCTATCGACGAGAAGCATAATTAGAGACAATTTGTATGGCAATTCATGAAGCTCCAATGCAAACAAAATAGGGAGAAGGAACAATGAACTAAACATAGGAGTGATCCCTAAGGGCCAATCAAGAAAAAGAGTAAAGCTCATACGTAACACCCCAAACTCGTCTCCATCGCCAAATCAAAGTTACAGAGTATTACAATGAGATATTAAACAGTGAACATTGCATAGAAACAATCATTCAAGTATAATTATAAATAAATAAGTCACATTCAATTTATAATAAACATGAACTTATGGGCCTTAAACTAAGCTTACAGGGCCCTAAAAATAGTTTGGAAACATTCGGGGATCAATTCAAAACAAAATAGAAAAACTAGGAAAATTTTGAAAATTTTGAAAATAAGGGTCACACAGACGTGTGGCCAGGCCATGTGACAGCACCTAGACTGTGTGGCTCATAACAAGCTCGTGTATGCCAACCATGTAACCTACTATCCTCGTGTAACATACTGTGCCTGTATAACATAAGATCACATGACCGTGTGACCAAGCTGTGTAACTCACTGTGACCATGTAGCTCAGCGTCACATGGTCGTGTAACTCTCTATATCCGTGTGGCTCTGGGTCACATGGTCGTGTCGTCAGGATGTGTAACTCTCTGTGCCCATATGGCTCAAGGTCACACGATCGTGTCGTCAAGTTATGTAACTCTCTGTGCCTATGTGACTCGAGCTCACACAGTCATGTCGTCAAGCCATGTAACTCTTCATTCCTGTGTAAACCCACTTGCACTAAAAACAAATAAGACACATGACCGTATGGATAGGCTGTGTGTGACACACAGCTATGTGACAGCCTATGTTTCAGGTTGTGTGCACCAAATTTTTCTTTCAAAACAAGGCACATTTTACACCTATCTTGGCTACCAAGCAAATCTTTAAACCATCCTTTAAACACCATCAAAAACACCTCAAAACAAGTCAAAAAAAGCCAATTTCATACAACCTAAGTGCCTAACCAATGTGTCCTCATTAACACCACATTTTAATCATCATATACTAAAGCATTTAACCATATCTAAAACATATATTCATCTTATATAAGTATATTGAGAATTATCCACCTATTTATCATATCATATCATACATCAACCTAAGCAAAGGAACTTAAATCGTTCACTTCCTAAAGAGCCAATTTCATAGATCATATAACATCAACCGTATACATAGGTATTGGCACAAGAACAAAAATTTACCATATTCACATAACATCTATTCTATCTACATCACTTTCATAATCTAATAGATATACACAAAATGGCATTTCCTAATAATACTAACATCCTAGGTTCATGTCGAGACATAAAAAAAGCAAATCACCAACATTAGGTTTGGGATTATCATTGGATACTGAGACGACAATCAAGATAGGTACCTAACTTGCAAGTAGAGGGATTTTCAAATACCGAAGAAATTTCATTAAACTCCAAAAGCTAAACATATACTTATTGATCATAATTCTTGTATTTATAACATGTAATGTTCATTACCAACCACTATATTAGAAGGGATATATTCAATAATTCTCAACACATCCATTATATAACTCTTTTGCCAAGCTCATTCCTTGGAATCAATTTTCCAAAATCAACCATCATATCATTATTGGCACCCAGTGCCTAACGAATATACCATAGTAAGGTTTTGCACCCAGTGCTAGTAGGATATACCAACAATAATTGTGCCCTACACTATCTGTTAAATCGACAATATTTTGTGCCCAGAGCTGGTTGAATAAACTAACAATAGTTGTACCCTGCACTAGTCAAATAAACCAACGATATCATATGCGTGCCCAGCACTGGTTGTTTATACCAACATTACAAATATTTTGATGTGCCCAGCACTAGTCGATAAAATTGAAAAATACCTACTTAATTAATATGTATATCTCCACAATCTCTCATAACATAATTCAACCTTTTGAATCAAATGCCAATGACTAATTCTTTGATCTATTCCATATCCATTTATATATATATCCATAATTCTTCATTTCAATTACTAATCAATCACAACTATAATTAACCTAAGATATTAAAATGACAATTAAATTAATTAAAATAAATAAATAAAGTTCGATTCCAAGAACTACGAACTTACCAAAATTATACTAGCTTCTGATGGTCGAAGTTGAGTGCTCGGCAACTTTCTCCTTCCCTCGATTAACAACTCCTCTACTCATTTCTTGATATGTAAGGATTTTTATCAAAACAAAGTTCAAGCCCCTCTCCGATGGTGTTTTTGGTGGTAAAACTCCTTTTGGAGAAGATGACCAACACAATTCCTTTTTGTTTTAAATTAATTTAATTTCCAATTTACAATTACCATTTAAAAATGTTTAAATTTACAACAAAACCCATGCCATAAACATCCACTAACCAAAGCTTTGGTATTATTACCCACTAAGTCCCATAATTTATTTTTTATAACTATTTAATATATTTACTAATAAAAAACTTTTGCATCTATTACACTTTAGTCCCTTTTTACATAATTAATTATTTGAACCTTAAAATTTCACCACCAAATTTTTGTACAACATTCATAATACCATATAAATGCTAAATAATTAATATATACTGACTCACTAGCCGAAATTTATGGTCCCGAAAACTTTACTCTCAAAAACACTAAAAACGAGTCTTTACATCATATGTTATGAAAGACGAGATTTAAGGACATGCCTATTTCGAAGTGGCAGACACGTTGGATGCAAGATATGGGCTATATCCTGGTTTGTATTGTGCAACAAAATGGATGGTCAATGCCAACACCATTTTCAAACATGTTCAAAAGATTCCCACTGCCAAGTGAGATAGCCGAAGAGGAGAAGGAACCCACCACCGGACTATGAGCAGGTGTTTCGACCAAAACACCTATCAACCAAGGGCATGGTGATCCACGACCTGAGCCATCACAACCCAGCCTAGACTTCAGGATGGTGGGCTACTAAAGTGTTGGTGGGTCGTGAAAGGGATAAGGAGAAGGTTATAGAGGAGTCGATGCCTGATTCTGACTAGTTCTAAATATTTTTTTTTAATTTGGACCTTGTATTTGGTTTTTTTTTTTGGAATTATTTTTATTTTTGTTTTGATTTAGTTAGGAATTTAGTTTGTTATATATATTTTTGTGTGTATAGTTTTTCTTTATAAGAACCCTATATTTTTTAAGGCACTACAAGTACGAGCCAAGACCGCGAGGAGGAGTAGTACCACCAATTATGTTACACATACCACGCTAATGGGTAATCTCTTTCCTCTATCTTTTATTCAACATTAAGGACAATGTGCCGAGTAAACTGAGGGGTGGCTTAGGAAATTTTTTAGATTTTTTTGTTATTTTATTTTGTTTTTCTAGTCTTTAGTGATTTTTAGATTTTTATTATGTGTTTTCCATATGCTTGAGCTTGTAGAAATACAAGTGATTGGTTAGAAGTATGTTAATAGGATTTTTTGAATAAACTGTAATTTTAGTTTGATAATAATTTATTCTAAATTATCTAATTTTAGACTAATTAGTTCAATTTATTACACTGTGAATAGATTTACGATGTTAAGTATACCACATGATAAATAGATATATAAATGGCATGCATGTTTACTTGAATTATAGGTTGTACAAATTGATAGACTTGGCTGATTTAATCCATGTATGGAATTACCTAAGAACAACCTAATGCATTGTTTGGTAGACAATTTTTTAGCCAAAAAGTTATATTATTTATATTTTCCTAGTACCTATTTTGAAGCCTGAATCCATTTTCGTGATGAGCCAAAAATAAAACCTTTAGCCAAATAAATAATTTAATTGATCCTTACACGGATTTAGATGTCTAGCCATTGATATTAAGGGATTAGGTAGATACATCATGGTGGTTTCAAAAGAAAAGAAATATGTGAAACTAAGGAATTTTATGGTATAGTGAGAGTTTTGAACTGGAAGAAAAAAAGAAAGAAACGCAAAATGCCAATCGAGAAAATCTCGAAGAAAAAATAATAAATAAATAAAACAAAATGAGTTGGAAACAAAAGTACTCACAGATTTGTTCGAAAAGTTCAAGCTTGAATGATTGTACTCATGAATACTATACTAAGCCTTAGTGATAGAGCAATAAGGAAGGTGAGAGAAGTGGACATAAAGTAGTGAGATTATTCGAATATTAGGAGAGTATAGGGCACAATATAATGTGCCACACTACTTTCGTGCTTAGCTATTTTGTTGAGCCTGTTCTTAAATTCTGAATCAACCTAAGTTGCAGAATGTTACAAGTTGAAAAGTCCTACGTGACTTAGGTACTACTTTTATGGATGACATTGTGCCAAGTTTTGATATTTTTACTGTTACAACCCAATTTTGCCAATAGAAATAAAACCCAAATGAATAATTCCAAGTCCAGTCCATTTACAATAAATCAAGACCCAGACCCGTAACCCAAACATAACCCAATTACAACGGCCCAATTACATTTTTAACCCACCAAACCCTAGCCCAATAACACAGACCCGATTAGCCCAAAATTGAAGAAACCCTAGACCTAGCTGCTGCCGACTCAGCTCCTGACTGCCCACTTGCTCTGCCATCTTCAGCAGCCACTGCCCTAGTTGCTACCAAGTCAAAGGGAAGTCACATCCCACCGCCCTTGCCAAGTTGTACCTGCAAAACATTTAATAGAATGGACAGAAAGCAAGCAAAAGAAGAGATAGGAAAACAATTTGTAAAGAAATTAGAGGCTATATAAGCCGATGAAGAACAGATTGTAAAAGGTTCGGACTTTCTAATACAATCAGAGAGTTTCAGCACAAAAAAATAAAAATCTCAAAATAAACAGCGAAGGGAACACCCCCGAATCAAAAACATCAGAGCAGAATCGATAGTAAGGTGATTCGTTTTACATTTTTATATTTTCACGCATATACTTTAAGATTAACAGCGAATATAACGTAATAAAAATAAATAACGGTATAACACGAAAAAAATACAAAAAGTTTTAAAAATCTTACCTTTTTCCGGTGGCCGGAACGGCGGCGAGCGGTGGCGCACACGGTGGTCCGATGACCGGTCCGGCACCGGAGCCTTCCCCCGGAGCTTCTTCCTTCTCCTTCCCTCTTTCTCTTTCTCCCCCTTTCCCTCTCCTTCCCTTTCTTCTTTCCTTCCCCTCTCCTCTCTTCCCTTTCTTTTTTTTTTCTCCCCGGGGTACCAAATGAGCCAAAAACCAAAAATTTGGCCTTTTATAGCAACCGACCTGGGTCAGGTCGACCCGATCCGACCCACCTAAGGTCCGCGTGCTCTGACGTCATATGGGGAATTTGCGCAATTGGTCCTCCCGCTTTCTTTTCAATTTATAATCAAGTCATTTTTTATTTTAAATCGGCCCGGAAACTTACTCCGCGTTTCAATTTGGTCCCTAATGCTACTGTGCGTTTTGGGACTTCGGGAAAATTGCTGTTTTGGCCCTCTAAGGTTTTACCCGTGTTCTAATCAACCCTTTTGCTCGTTTTATGTTTTAAAATTTGGCCCAGGAGCTTTATTCTGTTTTCAATTAAGTCCTAGTTTTTTTATAGTTAATTAATTTTGATATTTTATTTCTTGTTAATATCAATTATTAGTATTATTATTATTTATATATTATTTATATTTCCCTTTATTATAATTAGTATTATTACTATTTTGTATTTGTTACCTATTAACTTTTAGAATTGTTTTTATATTATTATTAGTATTTATTATATTATTCTATATTCTAATGTATATATTATTATTATTATTATTATTATTATTATTATTAAGTGTTAGTATTATCATATTTATACTCATACATATATTATAATATTTTACATAGTGTCATCTGATTTGTTTTAGAGTTTTATTTGTTTTATGTTTATTATTATATTATATTAAGTATTATGTGTTGCTTGCTATTATTTTTTGATTTCATGTTGTCACTATTGTATTTTATTTACATTATTATTAAATTCCTTGCTTATTAATGTTTTATCATTATTAATATTTGTATTACTTACTTTGTTTAAATATTTATACACATATTATGCTTTTGTTAATACCACCGTGTTTAAATTCATGCATAGCTTAAGACATCAAAATATTTATGTAAATGTTTGCGTATTAAAAATCGTGTTCAATATTTTGATATATCACGTATTCATATTTTTTTTAATACTATATTTATATATATGTATTACGTGTAATAATAACAATATGTCGTATTTGTGATTTTCATTATCAACATGTATTATTATTTGTATTATCATCATTTGCCCACGTGTATTAATATACGTATCAACTTAAGCGTGTATTTTAGAATTTGTGTTTTTTATATAACCTTTTAACATTATATTATATTTTTCCCAAAATACGTATTTTACATATTATACTCACGTACTTATATTGTTAGTTATTTTTATACTCTTTATATAACTACAATATTACATATATTTTTCGTGAACCTAGTATATTATATATATGTATATTTTTTTTCACGTTTACTCTTGTATTTGCGTTATTACTATCACACTATATACATCATTATTATTACGCATGCATCGATATATATTTAATACATTATTTCATCTCGTATATTTCTCACTTTTATCATTATCTGTTTCCAAATTTTAGCATATCACTTCATACTTTATTTCTACGTCGATATTACTCATCATAATCTTTTCATGTTTCAATAAACAAGGCAATATACCGATTTTAACATTAAGCCGGTAATCTCATTGCTATTGTTGGGTGAATCACGATTGGCTCGTGTTAAAACGGGATATCCTTTTCAAAAGAAACCAAAATTCCAAAACGCTCGTATCTCGATCGGATCACGACTAAATTTTAAATTGAACTTGTACTTTTGAAAGTTAAGACAACGTACATTTGAAAGATACCAATTTTGGGCGTCGCGGGGGTGCTAATACCTTCCCCGCGCGTAACTGACTCCCGAACCCTATTTCTCTCTGAACTTTAACGCGGACCTAAACTTGGCCCTTTTTTATTCGAAAATTGATGTTTTATCAGGTGTCCGATCGCACCAAGAAGAAAAGATCGGTGGCGACTCCCTTTGTTTTAATAAAATCAAAACTCGTTTTCAAGATTTAAAATCGCCACAATTAGTGACCTAAGCTAAAATTTTTCGTCGCTACATTTACCACTTATATTCATGTAAACATAATTGTATATTTATATATTTGTTTTGATGGATACCTATACTTAATATTCTTTTATTTGTTTGCTTTGTAATTTAATGGACTAACTCGTCTAATTTTAGAAATTGTCAGTCCATTGCATATCATACTAGAGTTATATGTTTATTTACATTATCTTGTAAATATATTTCTGTCTATATTTCTGTATCAAGCTATCTCAAGTACATTCTCTTTTGTTACATGTTTATTTCTTGTTTTCAATTTGTTTTGTTTTCTGTTTTTGTTTTTGGTTAGTTTGCTTAAGGGCAAGTAAAAACTTAAGTGTGGGGGTATTTGACCTGTAACGCTCCGAAATTAGGCCTAGAAGTTTTGGGCCGAAATGGGCCGTGTGGGCCCAATGGGCTTGTGGTCCCCACACGGGTGTTTGTCATTAGACTTCCAGAATTAATGGACTAGTTGTGTCGTACACATGGCTATGGTTAAATCTAGCTTAGCGAGCCAATCGAGCACGTGGGCCCCACTTGGGCTACGTAATGGGCCTTGGGCCTATACACACTGAATTGCAAGTTGATGTGATGGCTAAGAGGTTTGGGTGTGTTTGGGAGTGTTGGAGAAGTCCTGGGTTCAAACCGGGGATTTAGTAAAATTTTTGGTTTTAGGTGAATAAAACCCTGGGTGCTTGGAAGTATGCCTTATAATTAATAGAGGACAAAATATGACAAAAAAGAGAGCTTGTGGTCTAGTGGCAAGGTGGCGTGATGTGTAAATGTAAGGTTTCAGGTTGAAGTCTTGGCTTTTGCAAATTTTTAGTTTTACTCTTATATGAACCTCTACACTTGCAGGTTGGCTTTATAATTAATTGTGGTGGAATTTTGTCACAAGGAGCCTGCTAGTAAACATGGTAGGTGGCGTATGGGTATGCAAGTGGTCTGGGGTTCGAGTGCTAGCAAACCACGTAAGGGGTGTTTATTTTGCTGCTCTGGCCAAGGTAGAAGCAGAGGTGGACTGAAACTCTGCTAGATGAGGTTTGAATTGGTCATGGAGGAGAGAATCAGGGGATGTGGTTGGTAGTTGGTGATATGGAAGAGATTTAGGTGGAGAAAATCCGGGAATTCAAAACTTGGAGAGTTGTAGCCCATTAGGGAGGATTGTGTATGGCAAATTTTGCTAAGGGGAATTAGTATGAACACTTTCAACTTTGGAGTTGTTCTCTTAGTAGAATTTCAATTTTGGGCACTTGGTGCGGAATTGGTACTCTTTTTTTCTTTTTGCAAGTGTAGCCGAAGTCAAGTATGACCATTTGGGCAGTTTTGTGTGATTTTTTACTTCTCTACTCCTTCTTTAAAGAAATCTCAAGCCTTTCTGTGTTAACATACTTTCTCTTTTTCTTTCAACATTTCTCCCTTTCCCTTTTGAACTGTGGCCGAATATCCTCCCCTTTCTTCTCACTTAGACTCTTTTTCCGTTTAAGCCTTGGTGTTAGCTAATCCTCTTCTGTTCATCCCTCACCTATTCATTATTGTTCTGGGCTTGATGATTTCTCTTTGCCAATCAGTGAGTGTACTGGACCCTTTCCTTTTTCTATTAGGTATTGTTTCTATACACCCCTCTCTTGTAGTGGTTGTAACCGAATGCTTCTTCTCCTCTTCTTTTTATTGCTGACACTTGTTCCTTTCCCTTAGGTATGATGTTTTTCAGATTTTGGTGAAGTGAAGGAGTACAAGTGACTGGAAGTAATCAAACCTTTTTACATTCATCATTCAATTAAGGTAAAAGCATTACCTTACTGTTTAAATATAAGTCGAATATGTCCTTTGACTTTGTAAATGGACATGGTGGATTTAGACCTTATAGTTGATCAATCTTGGTTATTTAAGGTTCGCGGTGGTAATGCAGATAATCAGCAAGGTTGTGTGATCAATTCTGGTTGAGGATTGTAGAGGATTAAGTGACATCTATTCCGATAAGGTAAGAGTGGTTGTCAATTTAGGGATTTAGAGATGGTAAACCCTAGCAATTGGTAGACTGACAGTGTGGTTGCGATGATTGTAAGTTGGGCGCTTGAGAGCTTGAAAATAGTTGCGTGAAACAGGTGTGTATTTTTACCCTGTACCTGATAGTCGGCTGAAAAGCCGAAAGAGTGTGTATTCATACTGTTTTACTGTAAATCGGTCAAAGCCAAAAAGCTGAAAAAATGGCAATTGATGCCACACGAGCGTGCGATCGCACGTGTGGTGAATCGAGCCCACGAAACATGGGCATAAGACTGTAGAATGATCGAATTACCTCTGAAGGGTAAAATAACCGTAGTACCCCTGTAGAGTAAAATGATCGTAGTACCCCTGTAGAGTAAAATGACTGTAATACCCCTATAGAGTAAAATGACCGTAATACCCCTGTAGGGTCAAATGACCGTAATGCCCCTGTAGGGTAAAATGACCGTACTACCCCTATAGAGTAAAATGACCGTAATAGCCTTGTAGGATAAAATGACCATAATACCCTTGTAGGGTAATATGATTGTAATACCCCTGTAAGGTAAAACGATCATAATACCCCTGTAGAGTAAAATCACTGTAGTACCCATGTAGGGTAAAATAACCGTAATACCCCTATAGGGTAAAATGACTGTAATGCCCCTGTAGGGTAAAATGATCGTAATACCCTCGTAGGGTAAAATGACCGTAATACCCTCTAGGGTAAAATGACCGTAATACCCCTGTAGGGTAAAATAACCGTAATACCCCTGTAGGGTAGAATGACTGTTATGCCTTATATGTTTGATTGATTGAGCATGTTATGTGTTGTTTATGTGTTTTGCATACATGCACGACATACTGCATGGGTTGGGATATTGTTATAGAGGAAGTACTTGCACGAGTCGCACGAGACGATTGTGGGCCCACTGAAGGCTTAAAGCTGTATATTCATACTAATCTATTAAGGTGCACGGGTCACACGAGACAACTGTTGACCAACTGATGGCTTTGTGCCATTCATATTATCGATGGCTTAGTGTTTTCCATTTTTTCGATGGCTTGGTGCCACGCATATTATCGATGTCTTTGTGCCACGCATATTATCAATGGCTTAGGGTCGTTCATTTTACCGATGGCTTTGTCTCGTTACTAAAGGCTTTGTGCCGCTATTGATGGCTTTAAGCCACTTATTTTACTGGCAGCTATATTGCGATTCTGTTATCTGGCAGCCTTGCTACGATTCTAGTTAGTGCCGCAACCGGTGCTAACATTGGGAGTGTAGGGATGGGTGAGTCAATTTTATCCCCACAGAAGTGTAAGGTTGGACGGAGGCAAGTACAGGGTTGGATGGGATAACTTGCATCATACATCATACATACTGCATTCTGATTTTGTTTCTGTTATGGGCTGAGGCCAACTGTTACTGTATTGGGTTTAGACCCACATATGTTATGCTTCTGATTTTGCTACTGTAATGGGTTAAGGCCCATCTGATACTATCTGCTATAATGGGCTCAGGCCCAGACTACTTCTGTATTTTATTTATCTGACTGACTGTTTTCATATTAGGGGATTACACACTAAGTTTTCGTAAAATCACCCTATTTTTAATTGTGTAGGTAATCCCCAGCATTAGGTGGATCGGTGCTGCGAGGGACTCGAGGGTGGCTACACAACTGCATCTGCGTTACATCAACTATTTATTTTTCAATAACTTAAATTTGGGTTTTTGATGTAATAAGGCCTCTCTAATTTTCTAGTTTCAATTTGGCTTTTTATTTATCATAATTTCATATCAGTTAGACATAGGTCGCGGTTTTTCCAAATTGATAACTACTTTCAAAACACTACATTTTCGCAACTCAATTTTTTTAAGCTTCTACAACAAATAATGTTTTAGAAGTAGTGACATTTTAAAATGGTTAACAAACAACTAAGATGATTTGAGAATTACCAAAGAGGCCTTATCCTTCGAACGGGTTTTTATCAACAAGAACAAGTTTTCAAAAAGGCACTCCAATGTGACACCGCCAGGTTCGAGCCTAACGTCTAGGCTGGGTTTGCAGTGTTACATGACCTATTGTCAAATATAATAGTAATTTTGGTATATTTTCGCACTTAAGGAGCTTGTTTTCTAGCTAATTTAGTATTTATTATTGCATTTTTAGTGGTTAGTAGTTAGGTAGTAAAAGTTTGTAAAACCTCAAGATAGGGCCTAGGAGTTTTGAGTTGGGAAAGTAAGAGTTTACCAGTGGTTTGGCGAGCACGTTTCTACCAAAAGACTTTCAGCAGGGTTTTCCAACAGACTCGACGAACAGGGTACACCAAAAGATGTGGTAATGAGGGTTTTCCAATTGGTTTTCAAATTGGGGTTCACCAGTTTGTTTGGCGAACTAGGTTCACCAGTATGATTAGATTCATACGTGAATTAGGAAGTTGACTTGTTTTCCTTGTAGGACACTACTCATGCACATAACACTTTTTCCTAAGTTAAGTAAGGTATCCCAAGAGTATTAAAACACTTTGTGCCTATAAATTAAGTCCTTTTCATGATAAGATCTCATCTATTATTTTATTGTCAAGTCTTTGTTCAGAACCGAGCTCTTAGAAATCTAGTTGGACCATCTAGCAAGAAGGGTAAGGGAAAACCAAAACTTGTTTAAATTTACAGCAAATCGGTGAGTGCTTAGGGATCACCACTTGTATGTGCGACCGTTATATTTTCAAGAGCTTAGGGTTTTTACTAAGTTCGAGAGTAAGATTTTCTATAAACTCTATTTTATGATTATGTTTTACGATATGTTTTATTTGTTCTCCTTATGTGAGCTTTATGTTTAAACGTTTTAAAACTATATTTTATGAAGAGTGATATGCGAGCTCCCTATGTGAGCTCTATCTTTTACAAGTGTTTTTTTGAGCTCCTCATATTGGCAAGCTCTATGTTTAATAAGTGTTTTTGATGATAAGCTCTTTGTATATGTTGGATATAATAGAATGCCATAGGATTGTCAGTACTTACATTTAAGTTTTGTGATATAGGTGTTGAGGCCCTGGGACATGTGGAGAGATAAAGGAATGTCGATCTATGCTCCATTCAAAAGGACATGTTGGCAGGTTTGGAGAGTGTTTAGCTTTATGCTACACTTATGGTACATGTTGAGGACTCTCTAAATCACAAGTGAGGCATTATAAGGAGATCTGCTTATGCAACAAAATAGAACGTATAGACAATACATGACAAGTACATAAATTTGTTTTATGTATTCCAACGAGAACAAGTCAAGCAACGAATATGTTTTATGCAAACATGAAAATGTTTTCCAACAAGTACATGTGAATATGTTTTACAAACCTCTATGTTCCTCTATTTAACTGACAAGCAGGTAATCGCAGACTGGGTCTCGCATGCATATGGCGACCCTAGCTCGTAGAATAGTACTGATTAAACTTTTGTTTTAACTCTCATTTTGTGCATGTTGTGTTGTTTCCTAAATATTCACTAAGTTCGCAGAGAACTCACCCACTCCTCTCTTACTTCGCAGATAGATAGATTACATGGAAGGCAATGGCGAAGTGAGTAATCCAAGAAAGGCCAAACTCGAGATAGGTATTAGCAAACTATGCATAAAAGGCATTGTAGGCACTGCTTGGGCTTAGAGATATTATGATTAATGACTTCACCATTGCTATAAACCACTTATTTTCCATATGTTTATAATTTCAATCTTTGCGAACCAATATAACTAAGTAGTAAAATATTAAATTATTTGATAAATTTCTTTTCAATAAAAATAAAATAATATTCTATATTATTCTTCCTTATGTACATACCATTCATGTCCCCAAAATCTTATCAAAAATATGCCTAAATCCCACATACGATCCCTTATATGTTTGCAACCCTGATATAAATGTGAAAACTTGTAAGCAGAACTGTAACGCCCCGAATTTTGGGCCTAGAAGTATTGGATCTTGAGCATGGGAATAGTTAGGAGACTGCACATAAATTTTTAGTCGTGCAAGTAGGTGACACAAATCTGTATCTGTTGCAATGATTTATGAGTGTTTGGGAGTCTCTGAGAAGCCCTGGGTTCAAGCCTTGGCTTATGTAAAATTTTTCTTTTTCTTACTTGATTGAACCCTGACTCCAGCATGTAGTCTTTTAAATTATTGTGGGTAAGATATGTCAGAAAAAGCCTATTGATCTAGTGGATGGTGGCGTGTGGATGCTTTCTTGGGGTCTGAGTTTCAAGGCTTGGCAATGCAAAGAGAAATGCTTTATTTTTGTGATAAGTACATTAGAGTGTCTTAGGTTGACTAAAATTGAGGAGTTTGAATTGGTTGGTTGAGTGGTTGAGAAGGAGTGGACGGTATAGAGTGTTGTATGGAGGAAAGATAGGAGATTTTGAAGGGATATGGATAGGGTTTGGTTGGAGAGATTTTAGGAGAGGATTATGGGGAGTTAAGGGGAGAGGTAAAGGTGTGCCGAATGTGGACCTTAGGCACACAAGAATTCGGTTTGGGGGAGTGGAGTGGACCATTTTGAGTTTTCTTGCTATTTCCGAATTCTCTTGTCTCATTTTCGACTTCGTTTGTTTTCGATTTTGTGTGTTAGCACTCAGTGCCGAATTGTGGTCAAGGACTTGGTGGGGGTACCTTTTGGGTTCGTTATGCCATTGGTTTTGTCTTTACCGATTCCTTTTTTTTTAATTTTGGGATTTTTACTTGCTTTGATATAAATTGCTAGATGTAGGAAAAAGACGGGTTTTTCAAAAGATAATGGTTTTTCAAAGACACCACGTTTACACAACTGTTTTCAAAATACAAGCTTCCGTTATAAACGAGATTTTAAATTAATAACGTTTAAAAGAAAGTACTTTTGTAACACCCCAAACTCGGCTCAGATGTTCTGGTCGAATTAGGTGGTGTTACATTGGAGTATTTTTCGAAAACACGTTCTCATTTGAAAGCTCGTTCAGTATTAGACTTCTTTGTGACATCAACAGAACACTTATCGAACATGTTGGATTGTTAATAAACTTTAAAAAAACTCCCTTACTTATTAATCCATTTTATTAATCTTTCGCTGAATTAAAATAGTTCGTTCATTTTCAAAACATAGTTTGTTATCTTTACTTTTAAAATCATTATACTTTGTCAAATCTCGTTTAGCAGTGGAAACTTTTAAAACATTTTTCGCAAACGTGGTATTAGAAAAGCATTTATCTTTTGAAAACCCGTCTTTTTCCCTACATCTAGCAATTTATAACAAAGCAATTAAAAACCCCAAATTAACAGTTAAAACCTTAAAGAGGCCTTATTACATAAAAATTACCCAAAACGAAATTAATAGTAAATATGAACCAAATATAAAATAAACGCAGTTGTGTGGCCACCTCCGAGTGCCTCACGACACCAATCCATCTATGGTTAGATATTCCCCCATAGGGTAAAATGACTGATATACCCCCATAGGGTAAAATGACTGATATGCCTCTATATAGTAAAATGACTGTTATACCCCTATATTGCAAATGATTGTTTTGCCCTTATTTTGTACGTGACTGTATTTGAGCATGCCACGTTATATGTATGTTGCATCCATGTATGATATTATGATACGATGCATGACAGGTTGCATGGGGATATGATTATTATTTTGGAGGAACTGTACTGTACTGGTAAGGTCGTAGTGGTCACCCAAGATGACTGTGGACCCACTGATGGCTTTGTGCCGTTCATATTACTGATAAGGTCGCACGGGTCGCCCAAGACGACTGTGGACCCACTGATGGCTTTGTGCCGTTCATATTACTGATAAGGTCACACGAGTAGCCCAAGATAACTGTAGACCCACTGATGGCTTTGTACCGTTCATATTACTGATAAGGTTGTACGGGTCGCCCAAGACAACTGTGGACCTACTAATGGCCTTGTGCCATACATATTACTGACAGCTTTGCTGCAATACTGTTTAGTGCCACGACTGATGCTAACTTTGGAGTGTAGGGATGGGTGGGTGATTTATTCCCTATATGAGTGCAGGGTTGGATAGGAGATGGTGTGCATGGTTGGCTAGGAAAACATGCATTCTACAAACAACATATTGATTTCTAATACTGTTATGGGCTCAGGCCCAACTGATACTGTTATGGGCTAAAGCCCAACTGATACTGTTACTGTGAAGGGCTTAGGCCTAGTCTATTTCTGTGGCATAATGTCTATATGTATATTTGGGGAATTACACATTGAGTTTTCGTAAACTCACCCTTCTGTTAACTGTACAGCTAATCCCCAGTCTTAGGCAGATCGGTGCTGTGAGGGACTCAAAGGTCGCCACACAATTGTGCATAATTTATAAGTTACTTTTAAATTTACTAGTAATTTTAATTGGATTTTTTTAATGTAATAAGGCCTCTCTGGTTTTTATATATTTTTTTTATTTTGGGATTTTTACTTGCTTTGATATAAACTATTAGATGTATGAAAAAGATGGGTTTTTTAAAAGATAACTGTTTTTCAAAGACACCACATTTACGCAACTATTTTCAAAAGATATGCTTCTGCTATAAACGAGATTTTAAATTAATAACATTTAAAAGAAAGTAATTTTGACAATAATGCAAGATTTTTAGTTGTTCTTTTAGATCTCACAAAGAGGCTAAATAAAGATTGGGCTTTCCAAATGATATCGCGTTTTAAAAGTAAATAACTCTTCAATGACGCGCATTTTGGAAATTAACAACCCGTTTTGGAATCACCGTTAATAACAATTTGATTAATTGATTTTAAGGTTTTTAATAATGAGTCTTATGCTTTACACTTCAATGTGACACCGCCAGGTTCGGCCATAATGTCTAGGCCGGGTTTGGGTGTTACAAGAACCCTTTATATGTTGCGAACCCTTGCATACATGACTCCTTTTCTTAGGCAATCCTATATTATTATGCGATCCTAAAATGTTATGAGAACCTTAGAAGTAAGTCTTATGTATTTTCGTACTTTTGTATGATTGAGCAAACCCTAAAATGTGCTACTTGTTGCCATGTCTTATGCGAAGTGAATGTTGTGAGTTCGCATGTTCTATGTCAATTATGTGTTTTGGTTGCATGTTCAATGATTAATGCATGTTGATATGACATTCTACTACATTGTGATCACTTAGCACGTACTTTCTGCTTTGGTGTGTTGAAGGATCAGTTGGAAGTTATACTGAGAATCACTTTAGTGGCTACTGTGGCACACCAGATTTGGGTCAAACCAACTCGGCTGGGTTTGTGGCGTTACGAAGTTAATAAAATAAGTGTTTCTAACATAATTTTGAGTGTCATTGACATTTTAGGCCAACAGAGGCCTTAGGTAGTTCTAATTTGTGTAATTGAGTGTGCAGAATGCTTAATTTAGGGCCCAATGGACGTAAGATCAAGGGATGACTGACGCATAACCTTCTCAAGCCATGAAAGCATGACAAGGACTTCCAAGCCCATATTTTTAGTGTCGTGTCATGCCATAGCTCGTGTATGGCGCAACATAGGACCGACGTGGAACCCAAGCATTTCAAGGTTATTTTTCTCTACAAAATCAACTTTATACGAAGACCTAAGACGTACCAAAGACCTAATTCAGGCTACTAATACTTCTATAAAAAAGACCATACGGGTTTAATGTAACTAAATCGTCTTAGATGCATCCAAAAAACCTTATAGTTTAAGAGTAGAATATGGGTTTAATTTTCTCTTATTTTCGTAAAATGCTTTGTTCTTTTCTATTGGAATCGATTTTGATCCAAGATTTCTTTTAAGCAATTTAAATTCAGTTTATTCTCTTTTACAAGCAACAAGATTCGTTATCCTAATCGACAGATTTGTCATTCTGCTCTTAATCGATACAAATCAGGATTATTCTACATCTCTTTTCTCTTTTGGTTTAATCGTGTTATTTACATGTTTGCATCAATTGGGTTTGAGATTATGAATACCATGAGTAGCTAAGTCCCTTAGGGGAGATTAACGAGTGGATGAGGAAGTGATTAATGGAGAATTAAGAGTTTTTCAATCTGTAACACCCCTTAACCATATTCAACGCCGGAATAGGTTACGAGGCATTACCGGGCTTATCATGCAAACGAACATACAATTCCGAGTAATAGATTTTTGCATCCAAAATTAAAACTTTTTGCAATTATTCATAAGTTCTTAATACAAGCCTACGAGGACAAAAACATACATTGGGGTTGATTCAAGACTAAACAAGAACTTTAGAAATTTTTACAATACTTAGAAAATTTTTCCACAAAATAGGGGTCACAAGCCCGTGTGGCTTGGGACACACCCGTGTGGGTAGGCCTTGTGGTCACACACACCTGTGTCCCTACCCCTGTAACTCTTTGACTTGTAACTCATGACCAAATTAAAATCACACGGTCAAGTCACACGCCTGTGTGCTAGGCCGTGTGGAAAATTACTTTTCACAAAATAGGTGCAGACTTCACACAGCCAGGGCACACGCCCGTGTTCGAGGCCGTGTCATCCACACGGCTGAGAAACACGCCCGTGTCTCTACCCATGTGCTCAATTCTGAGCATTATGTTTCTCAAACTTTAGGTGCAGAGGACACACGGCCTGAACACATACCCGTAAGGCTGACCGTGTCTCACACATAGCCTAGACACACACCCATGTGCCTACCCGTTTAGGCAAAAGATAGGCTATTTACCAAGCCATATTGCCACCCTTTACTACACACACTACACATAACACCAATCCAAGCATATACATACAACCAAATATCCACAACTAAGACATTAACACATCATTCATGAAACATATCTTCATATGAATATACTTTTAACCAATATTGGCCCATTTCCAATGGCCTTATACAGAATAATCATCAAACCAAAATAAGCCAACATATTTGGCCAAATCAAATATGACACATAACAAAATGACCAAGTCCTCCTATACATGCCATACATTCAAAATGCTAAAATCATCAATACCCAAAATGTGAGAGTTGATAGTGTGATTTGAATCTCTGATGATCACTGATCTGAGCTAACTTGACAACATTATAAAACAAAGGAAAGAAAAGGGGGAGTAAGCTATATAGCTTAGTAAGTTCATATGCAAATAATAAGCAGCTTAATTATACAATCTTTATGCAATTCCTAGAATGAAAGATAACATAATTGTCATTAAAATTCCATAGGTATAACTTAATCAATCACAATATTTGTAACATCCTGAAATAGGGCCTAAACGGAATGGTGGTTGTGAAACCACGAATCTAAGATAGAAAAGTTTATTCCGATTAATTTTTATTATTTACCAAGTGATTAGATGTATGTGTTAAAGTATTGATAGAAATTTTTATGAATTGCATGAATAATTTGCCTATTAGGGCTTAATTGCAAAAGTTGATAAATATGAGTTCTAGATGTTAAAGGATTTAATTGAAGAGCATAATTGAAGTAGAGGTCCTTAAATGGTAATTATACCATTAGGTTTCATGGACAAAAATGGACATACATAGGTAGAAATAACCAAAGTTTTTAATGAAGGGTATTTTAGTCATTTGGTAATTAAAAGATTAAAAAAAAGGGAAAAAGATGGCAAAATATGTCCATCTTCTTCATTAGCACGAAATTTCGAGGGTTCTCCATAGCTAGGGTTTGTTTCAAGCTTCCAAGCTCCATAGTAAGTGATTCCAAGCCCCGTTTTTAATGTTCTTTACGTTTACGGAGTCCTGGTAACTTGATTTAGCTTATTCTAGCAATAATTTAACCTAGGGTTCATATTTGGAAAAATACCCATAGGTGAAAATTTTTTATTTTGATGTTTTATGATGGAATATGAGGTTTTAAATTATGTAAAACAACTTGTGCTACTCGGTTTTAAGTTAAACAACTTGTGCTACTCGGTTTTAAGTGAAAACAAGTAAAACGACGTAATCGGTAAAAATACCTATTGTTCATAAGTACATGTTAGAGTGAGAATTTGATGTTGTCATTAAGGGAAAATGATCAGCATGTCATAAAACATAAGAATTAGGGAAAATTTTTAATTTTCAAGCTTTGGGGCAAAAGTGTAAACATGTAAAAGTTTAGGGGCAAAATCGTAATTTTGCCAAGGTTAGAGTTAAGGATTATTTTGATAAATGTGGGTATTAAATAAGCAAAATTTTATAATTATAGATCAAGAAGAACGAAATTTGGGGATAGACCGAGGAAAGAAAAAGGTAGAAGATTAGGTTGTCAAGTCAATCACATTTTGCACCGAGGTAAGTTTATGGTAAATAAATGCAATATTTCAATATTTTATATTAATTTTGTTAATTTCCAGCATATATACATTTATTTTATGAGAATATTCCAAGTTGAATTAAAGATGAGATAACAGAGAAAAGGTATCAAAAAGCCCGTTTGAACCTTGGGAATGTATGGGATACGGAATGTCATGACATTTCGGGTTGAGACAGTTGAGGAACATCCCATGTAAGTCCATATCATTCATATGGCATTGGCAAGTTGAGACAGTTAAGGAACATCCCATGTAAGTCCATATAATATATATGGCTTTAGCAGGAAAGGGAACATCCCATGTAAGTCTATATCAGATATATGGCTTTGGCAGGACAGGGAACATCCCATGTAAGACCATGTCTAAAGCTTGGCATTGGCAGGCTATTATCAGGCAGGAAAACCCAAGTATCCTTAGTATTCCAAACGGTTCAATGGGCTAATATATAGGTTATGTTACGAGAAGGTTCAGGTAAAAGAATGATAAACAGGAAAGTTAAAGAGTAAGTGGAGAAATATAATAAAGATTTAGTTGATGATGGTGAATGTTGTTATTTATTTACTTGTAAACTTACTAAGCATTGTAGGTTACTCCTTTCCTTTTTTCTCTTTAATAGAGTAGTCGAGCCAACTCGGGAATCAAAAGGACGTCAGAGCTCGTTTCACACTATCAAAGGATATCTCGGTATTTTGTCGTTTGAAATGTTTTGGGTTATGGCATGTATAGGGACTTAGTCATTATGGTGTATATGTCCTTATGGTATAACTAAAGAATGGTATGTGAATGCTTGATGATGGTTAGCTATTGAAATGGCTAAGTAAGAACATGTATGGATGTTATGTATGCTTAAATGTTAGTTTATGTAAAGAAATGATGGAGTTGGAAAAAGTTGGCCATGAAACAGATCTGTAACAGCAGCAGTGACGTGAATGTGAAAAATCACTAAAAATTTTAGGAATGGAATTAGATGGTGAATGAGATATAGAATTAAAGCTTATTGAGTCTATTTTCATAGGAAAGAAACAAGGCAAGCAAAGGAAGTCCGTATTGTGAGATATTTAAATTCTTGTTAGACTGGTTCAGAGGGATTTCGTGATCCCCTGTTCTGAATTTAAAAATTCACTAAAAATTCTATAAAAATAATTATGATTCATAATTTATATGTATAAACTCCTTAATGAGTCTATCTTCATTAGAGAAAGCTAAATCATGATATGGAAACAGTACTAAGAGATAATTGATTTTAAGTAAGGAAAGGTCAGAACAGTAGGATTGTGAAACAGGGGAAATTTTAACTAATAAACTGTACTGATTGGCTAAACTAAAAATTCTATAAAAAAAAATAGTAAGAAGGTATATGAGTCTAGTTTTAGGGAAAATTTACAGAATTGAATTTCGAGTTCGGTAACTCGAGTTATGATTTATTTAGTGACTGTGATGCAGTTGGACAGTTTTATAAGGAACAGAGAAATAATTTATTTTGGTTCGTTTAAGTAATCGAAAAAAATTTTATTGATCTCGGTTTGGCTCCGAACCATTTCAATAGCATGATTTAGGGTCTCAATGACCCTTCTTAGGGACTTATTGAATGAATGAAAATAAATTATTTTTTTAAAGCAAATTTTTATGCCCGATTGAGTAAGTTAAGTCCGGTAACACCTCGTGCTCGACTCGGCGACGGTCTCGGGTAAGGGGTGTTACAATATTACCAAGAGTTCATCACTTATAGTATTTGTACTTTTGAGTTTTACGTACGTACCTGTACCAAATTGTAACATAGCCACACACTTTCACATCGTTGACATTTCCCGTTGAACACTCAGAATATTAACGGATACTCAGAAATTTGCACATAAGTGCCACATATGTAGCCGACCTACCTCATATTAAATAACACACATAGGCTCACTATCAAACTATTCACGGGTCTGCTCGCACAAGCTGTCGGTCAAAACGTAGCTACCCAGTGCTGCTCACACAAGCCCTCAGGTATCCACAACAAATGCCGAAGTACCTAGCCACTGGTAGCAAGTATGAGACCAGCACCCAGAATCACATAAACATATATGTACACATAGGTTCCTAGTGACATGTCACTCGTATCCTATTTTATTCCTAAGGTTTAACCGGGATTTTCTCACTTATTGAAACTTTAACGTATATTTTCAAAGAGTCAATTACACAATTCATGTAATATTAAAGAATTTAAATATAAGTATAACAATGCATTATTTGCATACAAACTTACTTCGGTACAAAAATAATAGAATTTGGACTTAATCATCAACCACCTTGTTTTTCCCCTAATCTAGGTCCGAACCTCATTTTTCTTGATCTATAATAACAAATTTAACTCATTTAATATACACATTATTCAATTCGGTCCAAAAATCATATTATGGTAAAATTACATTTCTTTCCCTAACTTTTCCATTATTTACACTTTAGTCCCTGTGCTCATAAAATGAAATGTGTTCATTTTCCTCAAAACCCAAGCATAGATGAAACATTTTCATATCATACCAGCCCATATTTTCCATTTGATCACACTCTTACTTCTCATTTCATCATTTTTTACAAATAGGTCCTTTTTAACATTTTTACCGAAAATCACTTAGCAAAAGTCACTTATCACACATCTAACATACATTTTCTACCTTTAGACATCAAAATACATGCATGTCTAACGTGGGTAAAATTTTAAACTTTGATAATACTTCAAATTAATCCTTGAAAAAGCTAGATTAGGTTACGAGAATCTCAAAAACATAGAAATCATTAAAAACGGGACTAGGATGGACTTACAATTGAGCTTGGAAAGCTTGGCCAAAACCCTAGCTATGGAGACTTTGAATTTTCGGCACAAGGGGGATGAAATTGAGAAGATTATATCTTTTATTTGTGTTGTTTTTTCTTTATTTGCCAAATGACCAAAATACCGTTAATGCCTAACTTTGAAATTTCACCTAACCATGTCCATTTTTGTCCATCGTATGAAATAATGGTCTAATTACCTTTTAAGGACCTCCAATTTAAAAACTCATAGCAATTAGACACCTCTAGCTTCTAGAACACGCATTTTGCACCAATTGCAATTTAGTCCTATTAGTCAAATTGGACTCTTTATTAGTAAAATTCTTAACGAAATTTTCACACAATTATTCAATCATATGGTAGACCTTAAAATAATATTGCAATAAGTTTTTCTACTTCAAATTTGTGGTCCCGAAACCACTATTTCGATTTAACCCTAAAACAGGTTGTTACACAATTGGATTACTTGATATAACTTATTAGTTCTTAAACCCAAACTTGACAGTCCTAGGAAGTTTTCAAACGTGTAACTAACTCTATTATGATAATATAAAATGTGTTTTTATATTCATGATATGTAACCTCAAACCCTAAACGTGTAACTAACTTTATGGTAGATTATAATATAAACAATTAGCATTAAGTACTTATGGTTAATATGTTATTCGGTACCAATATTTGGCTTCAATATTCAATTTGGTACATCAAGTGTCTTTGTTACAATTTGTTACTTGGACCACATGATTGAAATGTATAACATTTCAATCTGTATAATACAAATCCAATTCAGTGTTATTCATCAAAATCATCGAATATATATATACATCATTTACCTCATTTTATCCACATATTGTCACACCCTTTACCTGTGTCTGACACTGGAACAGGGCACGAGGCATTATCGAACTTAAACATAAATATTCAAATAAGAACGAGCCATAAAATTTCATCTACATGCATATCGTCCCTTATGTGGGCCTACGGAGCCCAAAACATACATTGAGAGTAGTTCGGGACTAAATCAGAAACTTTGGAACACTTATAAAATTTTCATGTTTTGGAGAGTCACACGCCCGTGTGGGTAGACCGTGTGGTCACACACGCCCGTAGGGCTTAGGACACACCCGTTTCCTCAACCCATGTAACTTTCTATTTATGACACCATCAGCAAAATAGGGTCACACGGCCAAGTCATATGCCTGTATGGTAGGCCGTGTAGCAAATTTAATTCTCGCATTTAATGTGCAGACTTCACACGCCCATGTCTTAGGCCGTGTCTCTCATACGGTCGAGACACACGACCGTGCCTCTGCTCGTGTGTTTACTACTGGACATTTTGTTTTGCAAAATGAGGGTGTAGGGGACACACGGCCTATCAACACACCCATGGGGCTAACCGTGTGTCACACACGGCCTAGACACACGCCCGTGTGTCTACCTATGTGGACAAGTAATAGGCTATTTACCAAGACTTTTGCCACCCTGAAACACAAGCACACTTACACCAATTCAAAGGCACATAATATAACATATTTAAGTTATCAAATATCTCAAAACCAAGTCATCAACACATCATTCAGGCCTATACATCACATACTTAGCAACTTAAACGTGCAAGTCATCACTTACATGGATAACATCATCATATGCATATATCAAGTATCAATATTAGCCAACTTTTATTAGCCTTATACAAAATGAATCAAGTGTCATCCTAAGCCAACATATTTGGTTAGACCAATATGACATATAAGAAAAAGACCAAGTTTCTATACATGCCATACTCAAAATGTTAAGACTAGCTATACCCAAATTTTCCAATTGATAGTGTGATCGAGTCTCCGACATCCTTCGATCCCTGAGCTAGCTTGGCGATACTATAAGAAAAATGGAAAAGAAAGAGGAGTAAGCATAAAGCTTAGTAAGTTTGTATGTAAATAATTAACAATATTAGTCATGCAATATCATACACATGACATAAATATAACTTGTCACAATATCATCAAGTATCATAGATACATCTTAGGTCATGTCATTTATGTAATGTATCGCAAATCTCATGTTCATGATTCCTTCATTCACTTCTTATCGAGACCTTATCGATACATAACTCAAGAATTATGAGCCTCGTGTACATACCTGTACCTTTTCAGCATGTTCATAACTTGTCATTTCTTTGACATACTCTTAAATTACTAGTTGAACCACTTGGAATACTAAAGGATACTCGGGAAATCTCATACACATAGTAGGATGCCAATTCCATATCCTAGATATGGTCTTACATAGTATCACAAATCGATGCCGATGCCATATCCCAGATATGGTCTTATACGGGACCTCATATCAACGCCATGTCCCAGACATGGTCTTACTCAAAATCTCATAGCGAAGCCATATCCCAGATATGGTCTTACACGTTGTCACACAATCAGATGCCTGTAACAGCTTGATTTTGGGCCTAGTCAAAAAAATGGTTTTAGAACCACAAATATGGGGTTAGAAAATTTATTTTAAATATTATTTTATGTGTTTATGCATAATTATATGGGCGCATGAAAATTTTGGTAAATTAATTTACACGATTGTGAACCCAATTGCGAAAAATGACTAAATCGCATAAAGGGAAAAAGTTTTATTTTGCTAGCTAATTGTGTTAAATAGCTAGAAAATCAAAACTGGGGTCTTTAATGGATAATTAGGCCAATAAATTAGCCATGGCCGGCCAAAGGAGATAAGAAAATTTATTTGGTCAAAATTAGGTTAGTTGGTAGCTAATTTTGACTAGAATAATAATAAAATAAGCAAAAGCTTCATCACCTTCATTTTTCCCTTCTTCTCCACCAAAATGTTCAGAAAAATAGGGGTTTTGAAGCTCAAAAAATTCAGCAACTTATCAGCATCACAAGTGATTTTGATGTCCATTTTTTATGATTTTTGTACTTATGGAACCCCTAAAGCTTAATCTAGCTAATGAGGGGATTATTTTGCATAATGGATGAGAGTTTATGGTTTTACCATGAGAACACGTGTGTAGTTTTCTGGAATTTTATGGAAGAAAATGAATCTTGGTTGCTTAGTAAACAACTTTTGTGAAAAGATTTTCATGGAAAGTCACTAAATGGACTAGTTTGTAGAAATTGTAAAACAGATAGTAATGTTGTGAAATAATGGAAACTTTGAGTTGCCATAATAGTAAAATGGATTCATTTGGGCTTAAGAAATGTGGAAATTTGATAAAAATCAATTTCCGAGCTTTGGGGTAAAAACGTAATTTTTAAAAATTTAAGGGCAAAACTGTAAATTTACCTAAGTATGTTTTGTGGCTAGCTAGTGTTGATTATGAAATTTAGCTAAGCTTGAGTTGTGTTTAATGTCACAAATTTTACACTTTTATGTGATAGGGACTAAATTGCAAGAATGTGAAATGTTAGGGGCAAAAGTGAAA
This sequence comes from Gossypium stocksii, assembly GCA_020496765.1. Lineage (NCBI taxonomy): Eukaryota > Viridiplantae > Streptophyta > Magnoliopsida > Malvales > Malvaceae > Gossypium > Gossypium stocksii. The sequence goes on from CM035629.1 coordinate 86,754,281, forward strand.
AGTTGCCCTAATGTGAATTTTGGACTAAATTGTATAAATTGATGACTAAATAAGTAAAAGTGGTTATTTCATATATTAGGGGAAACGAGGTTTGGTTAGAGGACGAGGGAGAACAAAGTATTAGATTTAGTCGACACAATTTATCGATACGGAGAACGAGGTAAGTTCATATGATTAACATTACAGTAATCAATTATTAAATTTGAAATGAGATACTATATTATTGCATATTTTTATCATCTAACCATGATAACATGCAAGTACGAGATTGGGTCGAAAGATCAACCAGGAGAAATGCAGGGTCAAGTACAATCATACTATGACTCGCGATGAATTGACGGATAGACGAGAGCTAGTATAAGACCATGTCTGGGACATGGCATCGGCCTCTTATGTGTCAGTGTAAGACCATGTCTGGGACATAGCATCGACACTGAGATGAGCTAGCCAATGCAAGACCATGTCTGGGACATGGCATCAGCTTGGATATGTGTCAGTGTAAGACCATGTCTAGGACATGGCATTGGCACGGATAGACAAGAGCCAGTGTAAGACCATGTCTGGGACATGGCATCGGCCTTGACACATGAGAGTCAGTGTAAAACCATGTCTGGGACATGGCATCGACTCAATATATGAGCCAGTGTAAGACTATGTTTGGGACATGGCATCAGCGTGAGACTTCATGTAAGATCATATCTGAGATATGGCATTGATATCGTACATATATAATTCCCAAGCATTTGATGGTTTCCTAAATGTCTCAACAGGTAACTCAAAAATTGTGAAATTCATATCTAGTTTTATGAATGAAATGTGAAAGATTTATGAACCCATGATACTTATTAATATTGAATTGAGATAACGTGTTAATATCATTATTAAAGTAAATCAACGGACAAGGTCAAGATGAGAGTGAGAATGTAATCGAGTTAACTGAATACAGGTATGTATGAGATTCGTGTAAACCTCGAATGGTAGTTGTTTAAGGACTTGTTATATGTCCACATTGAAAATATGAGAAAGGTTATGGTTTAACATGCGAGATAATATTTTATGCTTATGAAATGATCAGTGAATTGAATGTGAAATATTTCTTATCACTTATGCATAAGTAATTGTAAGTGATTTGATAAGTACGCAATCGTTTCGTACGATTATTGAAATTAATAAGTTCTCAGAAGTTAAGGTTAACTCTATAAGAGAGTAAATGATTGTACGGTGAGATCATATGAACTCTTTATGCTTGTGTAATTACTCAAAATGTATTTGACAGCTGTTTAATAAACATATGAGCTTACTAAGCTTTATAGCTTACTTCGTTTATTCTCTTATGTGTATAGGGTTTCAGAAGTTTGCTTGGGTTGGAAGGCAACGAAGAAGTCAATACACTATCCCATTATGGTTTGGTACATAAGCTTTGCTAAATTTTAGTTAAATGGCATGTATAGGCTAGTTAGATTATTAAGTGTCAAATGAATTTTTACTATTAGTGCTTTGGTGTTCCATAGGTGTTTAGCCATGAAATTGGCTTGGTACTATGTGAAATTATTGTATGGCAAAAGTAGCATGTGAATATTTGGGATGAAACTATTTGATGTTGTGTAGGATGGTCTGGTCTCGTGTCGGTGCGTGGACGTCTAATTAGGGTCATTAGTTGAGTAATTGTACCTTGCTATGACTTGGTATGGGATCGATCTTGTTTGAGGGTGGCAAAAAGGCTTTGTAGATAGCCTTATTTTTGTCCACACGGGTAAACACACGGGCATGTGTCTAGGCCGTGTGTGACACACGGTTCACCCAAGGGCGTGTGTTAGGCCGTATGTCCCTTTCACTTTAGGTTTGCAAAATTAAATGCCCAGTAGTAAACACACGAGCTGAGACACGACCGTGTGTCTCATCTGCGTGAAGGACCCAGCCTAGCACACAGGCGTGTGCCACGGCTGTGTGATTGCTGATGTTAGATACAGAATACCCAAGTTTTTGCACACAGGCTGCGACACGGGCGTGTCATGACCGTGTGAGGGACACAGGCTGAGCACACGGGCGTGTGCCAGGCCGTGTAAAAACTTTGTAGGTTCAATGTTAAAAAATAAATCCATACAAACGAGGGGCACAGGCGTGTCCTTAGGTGCTTTGGCCATGTGAACTACATGGGTCATCAGCATGGCCATGTCTAAAGGCCACACGAGTGTGTTGTCCTTCCACACAAGCGTGTGCCCTGTTTTTAGTAGTTTTTGGTAAAATTTTCTCAAGTACCTGAAACGGTCCCGGATTGTTTCCAAATCATGTTTTAGGCCTCGTAGGCCCATATGAAGGACAGTAAGACAATTTTGACAAAGTTTTAAATCAAGATGCATTTCATTGACTTAAGTTTGAATGTTTGCATGTGTTTTAGTAAGGTAACACCTCGTACCCTAACCTGGCGTCGGATACGGGTAAGGGGTGTTACAATACCGATGTCATATCCCAGATATGGTCTTACACGGGATCTCATAACCCTAATGTCATGACATTTGTATCCTATCTATTCCTAAGGTTCAACTAGGATTTCGAGACATCAAAACCACATTACATCATCATCGAGTCATTCTAAATCAAAATTTATAGAACAATTGTACATATCATGCAATAATAAAGCATTTGATACATAACGAAGTAATGTTGCACTATTTACCCACAAACTTACCTCGGTAACAAATATGACTAGTTATACAATTTCACTTATTTAATCATCACATAGTTCAAATCAGTCCATAGATCACACTTTGGCAAAATTACACTTTTTGCCTTTAAACTTTCACATATTTACAACTTAGTCCCTAGGCTCGTAAAATGAAACGTACTAAATTTCTTTAACATACAAGCCTAGTCGAACCACTTTCATGCTTATAACAGCCCACATTTTCTTTTAAAATACATTTTTACTACCCATTTTATAACTTTTACAAAAAGGTCCCTTTTAGGTGTTTTCATGAAAAATCACTTAGTAAAAGATGTTTATCACACATTAAACTTTCATATTCCTCCATTAAACATCAAAATACATGCATGTCACACATGGGTAAATTTTTGAACATGAACCCTAGCTCAAAATAATGGTAGAAATAGCTAGTTCAGTTGATGACAACTTCAAAAATATAAAGAACATTAAAAACGGGGCTTGGATGCACTTGCTTGTGAGCTTGAAAATGTCAAAAACCCTAGCTATGGAGGGCTTAGAATTTTCAGCACCTACTTGGAGAAGATGAGCAACTTTTTGCTTGATTTTTCCCTTTTTATTAATTTATTAACCAAATGACCAAAATGTCATTTTTACTAAACTTTCAAATTTTACCCATGCATGCCCATTTTTTGCCCAAAAATATAAAAATTAGGCAAATTGCTATTTAAGGACCCCAAATTAATAATCCAAAGCTGTTTCATACTTAAAGCTTCTAGAATATCATATTTTGCAACTTTTGCAATTTAGTCCTAAAAGTCAATTTGGACTCTTATTTACAAAATTTCTTCATGAAAAATTTCACACAATCATTCAAACATGTCATGGACCTCAAAACAATCATAAAACAAATATTTCTACTTCAGATTTGTGGTTTCAAACCATTATTCTAACTAAGCCCTAAATCAGGATGTTATGCATATAGTCATTTAAACACAACCTTACAACATTTACCCATCATTTCTATTTCAAAACTTACTCCAGTAGCTTGATGAACTATAATAAATAGATTCATATACATGGGTAACTACACCACACCAAAGGGCACTGAAGTACAAACAGAGGCACAGAAGTGCAAACGGATGCACCGAAGAGCTAACTCGTACAAGCGCGCAATTAACCCTATTGGCAAGCCAATCGTATCATATCCTTTAATACGTTTACTTGGGCACAATTAACTCATTTAAGAATTTCATTACAATTTAGTCATTATCTCACATTTTTGTACCAATTTGTAAATAACTCAAATTACATACAAACATACACAAAGATTATAATTCAAGTACATAAAAAAATTGAATATATCTATACCATATGAACTTACTTGATAAAACTCAGCAAACAAGTTGAACCGTAGGGAATAGTCAACAATTTTCCCTTTTCCCTAATTATCCTCGACTCGATTCAAATCTTGATCTATATGATCATTTAATTTTAATTTTTCAATTCCAAATATCTTATAACACTTAAATACATGCATATGAAATTTTAATTTCAATTTTTTAATGTTCCCTAATGTAACAGCCCGAATTAGGGGCTAAACGGAATAGTGGTTTCGAAATCATGAATCCAAGGTCTAAAATATTTTTTTTGATTGAGTTTTGATATTTACTGGGTGTTTGAATAATTATTTTGGTGTAGGAATTTTATTGGTTGCTTGTCCAATTTGATATGTTGGACTAAATTGCAATAGGTGAAAAATATGGGTTTTATTCCATAAAGGTACTTGATTGAAATAGGTTTTTAAATTAGAAGTCCTTATATGGTAATTAAACCATTTAAACTTAGTTTAGACAAAAATGCCCAAGGAAGGATGGAATATCAAAGGTTTTTAATGAATGGCATTTTGGTCATTAGTTAATAAAAGAAATAAAAAGGGAAAAATAGGTCAAAAATGGGTTCATTTTCTTCTTCCTTTGGCCGAACATAGCAACTCTCCATAGCTAGGGTTTTGTTGATTTTCAAGCTCACAAGGAAGTGCAATCGAGCTCCGTTTTTAATTCTCTTCGTATTTTTGAAATCTTCGCAGCTTAATCTAACTATTTCTACAACCAATTAAAGCTAGGGTTTATGTTAAAAAATATACCCATGCATGACATGCAAGTATTTTGATGCCTAATGGTAGAATATGAAAGTTTAAAGTGTAGTGAACACCTTTTTCTAGGTGATTTTTCATGAAAGTCCCTAATAGGGGCCAAATTGTAAAGATAATAAAATGGGTAGTAAAAGTATAAATTGATGAGAAATGTGGGCTATTATGAGCACTACTAAGGTTCAGCTAGGCTTGGGTAGCCAAGAAGATAGATACATTTCAATTTACGAGCCTAGGGACTAAAGTGTAAATTGAGAAAGTTAGGGGCTAAATTGTAAAAAAATTGTCATAGGATGATTTTGGATTAAATTGAGTAATATGTGTATTAAACGAGTTGAATGCGTTATTATAGATCGAGAAGAACTAGGAATCGACCTTGACCAGGGCAAAGGCAAGGTTTCGGACTAAATTGCAAAACAGACTTATTTTGTAATCGAGGTAAGTTTATATGTAAATAAACTCTAATTAATTATGCTAGAACTTTTTATTTTATCATGTGGAATGAAATTGAGTATTTAATGGTTGCATGATAAAAATTGTGAATTGAAGAAATATGGTGAGAATGAATAAGAAAATTTATGAGTAAAACCATTCAGATATGAATAATTGCATGAAAAGGTGGAGCTATGTGCCGAAACCACTCGTAGATACAAGTGCTAAAATATTGTGGAGCTATGTGCTGTAACCACAAATATAAGGCATCGTGTTGACATTATAGAGCTATGTGATATTACTACGATAAAATACATTGCACTGTTTTAGAAGCGTGGAGCTAAGTGTTGTTACCATGACTAAAGAGAATCAATTTATTAAGGTGGAGCTTTGTGTTGAAACCACTGAATATCAATCGATAAACCGAAGGGTTAATGTGGAAAATTCTAAAAGATGTCTAGTGTGAAATGTGATACATAGATGCAAGGATGTATGCAAATATACGTAAGTGTAAGCAATGGTACATAAGGGCAAGGGTGTTATAAGTATATGCATGGATAAGAAAATTTTCATAAGGTATATGTGGAGAATTGGGAAGGTTAAAAGAGTAAGTGAGGTTGATAAGAACTCAAATTTTATTATATTAATCATGAGCTTGAATTGAAATATATTGTATTGTTATTTATTTGCATATAGACTTACTAAGCTTTTTAAAAGCTCACTCCTTTTTCTTTTTCCTTGTCTTATAGTGTAGTCATGCCAGCTCGAGGATCGAGACGCATCGGAGGATCACTCACACTATCAACATCTTTCTTTTAGTATAGTGAAATGAATTTATTTTGAACTATGGCATGTATAGGGATGCATTTGTGTTGTAAGTGTCATTTTGGGTTGGTTACCATATAGGTATAAGTCTTTTGATAAGCATTCTATAACTAAGGCCAAGTGAGATGGCTAATGATGTTATTGGTTTCTATACATATATCTGTATGAGGAAATTCATGGAACAATTGTTGTGCTTGTGAATTGTTGGGAAGAATGTAGCGTATGGATGACTAAAATGTGGTTGTTTGGGGGTGTTTTCATGTCTTATTGTGTATTGGCAAAAGTGGAATGAGTTGGTATATGTTTCAGGGTGGCAATTGGCTTGGAAAATAGCCTATAATTGTCCACATGGGTAGATACACGGGCGTGTGTCTAGGCTGCGTGCGACACATGGACAGCCCCATGAGCGTATGAATAGATTGTGTGTTCCCTGCACCTGAATGCATGAAAAATTAATTGCCCAGTAGTAAACACACGGATGGAGACACAGCCGTGTGTCTCGACCGTGTGATAGAAACAGCCTAGCCCACGGGCGTGTAGCTTGGCCATGTGACGAAGTTCTCGATGTGACGTCATAAATAGAATACCTCCAAGTTTTCACACGAGCTAAGACACGGGCATGTGCCCGGCCGTGTACAGGACACAGGCATGAAACACAGGCGTGTGCTCAACCGTGTGAAAACCTCTATAGGTTCGAAATGAAAAATAAAATTGAAATAAATCCGCATGGGTAGGGGACACGGGCATGTGTGATCACACGGCCTGCCCACACGGGTGTGTCCCTGCTCACATGGCCGTGTGCCCTGTACTTGGCCAAAATTTCCAGAATTTTTCTAAATTTTCGGTTTGGTCCGGACCACTTTCAAATTATGTTTTGGGCCTCGTAGGCCCATTTTAAGGACTATATGATATTTTATGAATAGTTTTAAATTGGGATAAAATTTTATGGCTCGATTGTGTATGATTGATTGTGTTATCGTTCAGTAATGCCTCGTACTCGGTTTCAGCGACAAACCCAGGTAAGGGGTGTTACACCTAAAGTTTTTCATTTTATTAAATTTAGTGTCTAAAACCGAAAATGTCATAACTTTCAAATTTGAGCTTCAATCTTGAAATTAATCTCAATTTCATTCTTCTAAAAACCACAAAAACCTAAAATTACAAAAAAAATGCTAAATTCAAAATTATTTCACTTTAGTTCCTATGTTCAAAACTAACTATTTTCAGTTTATAATTTAGTCCTTTTTTCATTACTAACCTTAAAATCTAATCAAATAACATCAAAACATCAAGAACCATTAATTGTAACATTTAAAAACTTTAACAGTCTCACGATTTAGTACCTGGGTTAGGTAAATCAAGCTCCCTGGACGCCAAAAACATAAAATTTATAAAAAAAAAGGGCCTCGAATATACTTACATGCAAGGGTCGAAAGCTTGGAAGTGTCCAACAATGGGTTCCTTAAATCTATTTTCTTATTTCGAATGGTGGAAAGAGAAATGGTTGAAGATGATACAATTTTTATGTTTTAATGTATTATTATTACTAAATTTTAACTTAATTATTAACATATATAATATTAAATTACACATTAATCGGCCATCATATATAAATTTGGTCTAATTTCCACATAAATCCTTAAATAATCACTAATTAATCTTTATAACTAATAAAATTCAATAGCAATTAATTTTTATGGTTTTTATGATTTAGTCATTTTACTTTAATTAGTCACTAATTCGGCAAAAGTACCTATCCAAAATTCAATTCACCTTTACAATAAATCTATACATATTTTTATTAAATATTTCCTGGCTCAATTTATAGAAACGAGGTCTTGATACCTCATTTTTTAATACAACTAACTTTAGGGTTGAAACACTTGTATTTTAATTAACTATCTAAATGACAAAATTAAAGAGCCAAAATTTAATTGAACCTTATACTAACGTCGTAAATATTAAAATAATAGTATTTATGGACTCATTCATCGAAAATGGAGTTCTGAAACTATTGTTTTTGATACTATTAGAAAACAGGTTGTTACAATATGAATTTATGTAATCATGTATATTTATAAGTCATTTTGATTTGTTGAACTAACTTTAACTTATAAGAGGCTTTAAGCATATGTGAACCTTGAATTTAAGTTTAAATGAGTTTTGGTAAATGAGCTATTATGCTTTGGAGATTGATGTATAGCTTGAACATGTTTAAGTATTAATTAGCTTGGTCTCAAATGGCCTTATGGGGAATATTAATGTTTATTTTAATTGAGCCTTGGTTTTTGAATTGATGTTAACATTTTATGAGATGAAATTGATTTTTGTTAAAGTTTTAAATGAATTAATAACCCATTGTTATGATATGTTGGTGTTTGGAGTTGATTTGAGGTTTTAGAACTAATTTTTGCTGTAAGGTATTCAAGTTTCGAAATCTAACCTTGTAGGAATCGAAACATGTTGGATAGTAGCCAGAAAACTACAGTTCCAAGCTTACCTTGCCCTTGGATAATGTCCATTGCATTATTTTAATCGTTTTGAGCTCGAAGCTTGTATTTGATTATGGATATCTCCAATTTACATGAAGTTTCTAAATGCTTTTAGAATGTTTTCAAAGCCTCGAAATTTATTTGTACTTAAAGGAAGATTGTGTTAAATTGCTTTAAAAGATTACTTTCTTAAATATCTTTGAGATTTTTGTTATACTTGTGTTCCAATATCATCTCCTATTCCTACTAAACATCAGGACGAGTACGGGTGTTAAATGTAGGGGATAAAGAAATAATTAAATATAATTTGAAAAACAAAAAACTCAAGTACCAAACTATACATTGAAGCCAAAATCAAGTACTAAACTGAATATTCAATCCAATATAAGTACCAAATAGTTATTAACCCTATAATTAAGGTTAAGTAATTAAGTTATTTATAATTGTTATAGAACTTTTAATTTGTTTGGAATTTTTATGCTTAACATGAAATTTTCTATTTTAATTTGTTTGAATTATTAATTAACTACTTTTGGTAATTTGTATTATGTGTTGTTAACTATTGATAAATTTTATTTAAAATTGTTGTTTTTTGTTTGATTTTATATTATTTTAGGATTTAAATTAATAATTTTACAGATTTAAATATCCGACGTTATGATTAAAAATATTAAATTTGAATGTTTGATAAATTTGAATATTCCACAAATAATTATATTTAATTTAAATTCAGATTTAAATAACAATACTCACATAATTTATGGATTGAAAATTCAAAAAGTACAAATATCATGGCAATGAGATAGGAATAGACGTGGACGAAGCCCCTCAAACACCCAATTCTGGTCCTTAATTTCAGCAAAAATAATATCATCATCACGTACAGCAAAGTGAATTGTTGGTGAAAGCTGGGAAGCTACCCACAAAGTACTAATCATGGCACCAACTCTAGAACCTTGTAACTGACGGTCAAGCCAAGAAGAAACATCAGTTACGGTAGAAGATTCGCCAGAAACACGCAACTTGGGAGTTCCACACCATACACTTCCACAACTTTCTGAGAAAACTTTAAAATCTCAAGATTAACATATATTTTTTAAAATTTTATATGTATATTTAATTTTCATGTAATATTATTGATTGTTTGAAATTGAAGTTGAATGAGGAATCTAACTCATCAACAACCATTCCATCATGCCTCACCTTCCATTTCCATTTTCAATTGGATCGGAAGAAGAAGAAGAATAATAATAGCCAGTACAATAAATAATTCGAGTTAAAAGAAGTTAAATAATCTGTTTTTTTTTTTTAAATATAATAAGAAATTTTATTTCATATGGGAAGTTTTTAAAATTTTAAAGAGAAATTAGTGAAGTGAAGCATATTCTGTACTTTAAGAAACATTTTTAAAAGAAAATAAAAAATAAATAAGTTGTAATAATCTTTTACCATATTGTTAACATATAAGAAAGCCTACACGAATAATAAAATTTAAAAAAAAATCAAATGTTGAGATCAAATTTTATCATATTCATGTATTTTTTTAAATATATCTAAAAAGATAAAAATATACTTAAAATTATATTTGTTGTTTTTGATAAATTCACAATTAATTTGAGACTCGGTTGAAGATAACATCAACCAAAATTTTAAATAAATAATATAGCTATATATAGATTTAGGTTCTTAACTAGTTTTTTTTTTTTTTTTTACTTAAGTGTTAGTATTTATTTAAATATATTATATTTATCTAATAAAATTTGGTACAAATTTTTCTACATTATCAGAAATTTATAATTCAAAAAAGTAACAAATGTTTCGCATCTTCAATCATTTATTTGGAAATTTGATACATTACATGAAAATTTATATTTTGACCAATATAAATTAAAACAATTTTTTTACAATTTTAAGTAAATAATAATTGATTAAAAATATCCACCAAAGTGGTAAGAATACACATAATTTAAAATTTTAAACATCTTTCTTTTTCAAATTCATTCATATATTTTTATCCTTCATGTTCATTTTGTTAATAATTTTGGTTTAGAAAACAATTTTGCGACATAACGGAAAATATAAAATTTTCTAAAATTGAGCGGTTGTGTTATTTTAACAAGAAGCTCTTCACTAAATTTGTACTTGTGTATTGGAATAGGCAGTAAAGAATGTTTTGAGCTTTCGACTAATACAACCTTTTCCACTATTCTCAAACCTTAATTTGCTCAAAGTATAGGCTCTAATTCACGAACCGGACAACACTTATAAAAAATTATTGATACTCGGTGAAAATATCAATATCTCTTAAAGGCTAGAAATAGAAAGATGAATTCTCTCAAAATTTAAAGTTTATTTAGAATAATATTTTTCAATGAATTTTGATAGAATATTGACACTTTATGCGATGGTGTTTTTGACCTAGCCAATGGTATCTGTTTATAAAGAAAATTATGAGTTTTAGTTGAACAAAAAGATTTCAAATAATAATATTTTAATAAAAAATACATAGTGCTATTAAGACTAACGGAGGTGGGGTACACACCCCTATTTGGAACTAGGGTTGTCACCTATATCCCATATGTACTAGGTCTTATTAGGCTTTTTTATATATTGAGTACAATTATATGGGTTATTTAATCTTTTAAATCAACTCATATAATTTAAGCATCTCAACAAACAACTTTTTTATTCCTAAACTATTATTCATTTAATTAATTAAAATTATTTTCTCAACTCAATTTTAACTTCATTAAAATCATGACAACTTTATTATACTAGAACCTATAAGTAAATATATTTAATTAACTTGTTCAATAAAATTGTGATGATTAATTAATTTAATTTCAACTTTGAGCTTTAATTATTTAATTTCAATCAATTAAATAATAATTCAAAAAAATTAATTTAATCTCTAAGTCATCTCTTGATTATAGTGAGAAAGTGCACTCACTGCAGATAGTGACACATGCGGTCTATTTATGTAATTCATCGTTTTCATTTATTCATCTCATCTATTCAAATACAAACCATCAATGTTATACTGAGTTAATAGATGAAGTGATTGAACATATATAATTAGGACTCAAATATTTTGTAATTAAGTTTTAACTCTTGATCTATAAATACAATTTTATTTAGTCATAGAGCCATTCTATTAAAGTACTATGGTTGAACTCTTATTATTATATATCATTACGAAAGTCACTTATCAAATATTCGTCTAATTATATTATCACATGTACTACCCTAATAGAATACCTTTAATTTCTTTAGATTAAATTTATTTACCAAATATAATTATATTGTATCTAATGATAATCATTATATATTGTTTCATAGAAACATTAATTATGAGTTGTCTTAAACAAGTAAGTTATTAACACGTTACTTTCATCAATGTAATATAGTATGTATATATATTATGGTTAAACAAATAGTATACAAAAATAAGATGCTCGAAGACAAAATTGACTGTAAAAGTATAATCTAGACGTGCGAGAGTTGTCTACATACTATTGCACCTTTGAATGCGTAACTTTGACTGTTGACCCCAAATCCTATGTTGCGCACCATCTGATCACGTATATATGCACCTCTTGTTAAGGATTCCATCAAATTGAATTAACTAGAAAATTTTGAGTTAATCGAATTAATAAATTTTATTTTATTATTTTAATTCAATTTAATTTTTTTAAATTAAATAGCGGGAGATAAAATTTAAGTTAAGTCGAGTTGTGAAATTATTTAAGTTAAATTAAAAATTAAACATGTCAAATTAAAATCTTGTTACAATATAACTAATTTTATATTAGAGTATATGAATTTAAAACAAAATATATTTAAAAAAATTTCAAAACAAAATTAAAAAAAAACTTCGGTATGATAAACTTGAATAAGTAATTAACTTATTTAATTCCTCAATTATTATTTTAGAAAATTTTTAAATTTGAAGTTTTTTTACATATTCTTTAGAATTTTTTTATAATTTTTATAATTTTTATAATTTTAAAAAATATAAAAATTTAAAATTTTATAAATATTTTGAATTTTTGAAAATTATTTTGAATTTATTTTTGTAATTTTTGTTGAGAGTGACCAGTTTGTTTATTTTCAAAATTGACAGGAACCAATAAGTATTTATACTAATTTATTATTTAAATTATCCAAATTATAAAATTCAACTCGACTCGAATTCGAAACTTAAATTACTTCAATTCAATTAACTCAAAATTTAATTTTTTAAAATTAAATCAAATTTTAATTACCCTACCTCTTATAACTATTTTACCAAATAAAGCATCATCTATAGCAACCTCAGAGACGACAAAAGAAGATGGTAACCAATTCCATACATATGATGGTGCTTAATCAATAAGCAGAACATGGCAGAATAATCAAAACGGGAATGTGGAATTTTCTTCCCACTACTACATCCGTCCAAATACTACCTATCAAGCTTCATAGATTCCATTCGTGCGTGGCCGTCTTAACTAAAGGGTATCTGAATACATACGGATATTCAACTACATTCTAACCGTGTACACTTCGGAATTTGTCCTTTACATCACATTATTACATTCTAAGAAAATTCAACTACAACGATTGACTATAATGTCTCTATGACAATAATTTATACAACCATTGAATGAAATCATTGATTAATTGAAGAAATGATAGGAACATCATTTGCTCAAATAATGTCGCCCCATATAACGACAAGTTGCAGCAAATCATTTTATGCAAGAACAGATGCTATATATATATATATATTCTCTGGTAAACAATGGTCAGAGGTGCTTATCATGTCCACCTTCATGGATTTTTCTTTTTCTTTTCTGATGCTAAATTATTATGGTCACTTTCATGGCTGTCAAAAGAAATGGCGCAAGAACTTCTAGATGGGATTCACTACTACAGTTTAAAGCACAAAAACTATTTGTCTGCCAAATGAGTCCACAAATAAAGTGTAAGTGAAATGTTCAAAGCAGAAGAACGACAAAAATGAAATACTCGAATAAGTTTGAATGTTGTTCTTGGGATTTTTTTTTAAGATTTAACTATATCCAAAACTTTGATAAGTAATATATTGAATAACTAATTCAATAATTAATTAATTTTAAGATTAAGTTATTATTTAGGGTCAAAACATGATAATTATTCTCGTATTAGGGTTTAAACTTGTCAATTGTTTCCACATTGGACTTGAACTAGGCAATTATTCCCATATTAAGGCTTAGACCTGCTCATGGGTTGGGTGGCCCGTCCCGGCCCGAAGGTTCGCTTGAAATGTGAGAGGTTTGGGCAAAAAAATAAGGCCCGTTTAAAAAATGGGCCGGACCTTGGTAATGTATTTTTGGCCCGAGTTCACTAAAGGACAAAAAAAATATGCTATTTTTTTTTTTTGTTTTTGAATGTTATTTTCTTGATGTTTTCTCCCTATTTTGCTACCATATTACTATTATGTTGCTACTATTTTGTTGTTATTGTTTGAATATTGTATAAAACTTATTTTATTGTTAATTTTGTTATTATTTTAAAGGCATTTGTTAATTTTGTTATTATTTTAGAGATATTTGCTTGTTAAGTTGCATCTATCTTAGTGTTATTTAAGTCTACATATTTTTTAAAATTAATTTTCAATTTGTTGGGAAATATTTATTTTGATTTTTTTAGTATTTTTGATGTATTATATATATTTAAAATTTATATAAATAATATAAAAAATTAATACGGGCGGGTCGAGCCGGGCTAGGCCCGGGCTTAAGCATTTTTATATGGGTCGGGCTTGGGCAAAAATTTAGGCCCATTTTTTGGGCCCGGCCCAGCCCAAGCCCGATGAATGGGCCTAAATTTTTAATTGAGCCCGGCCTGAACCCGGCCCCGCCTGGCCCATGAGCAATAAGGCTCCGTTTATTTTACTTAAAATGGCTTCAGATTTTTTTTTTTTTGCATTTTCCTGTATTTGTTTAATGGAAAATAGTTTGGTTAACAGAAAATAATATTTTTTCTATAGGATGGCTTACCATTTTAAAAAGTGCAAGTTATTTTCTAAAAAATAGTTATTTATAGGTAATTTTATTTTTAATATAAAAATTAAAATATAAAAATTAACTTAAACTTAATATTATTATATTAAAAATGATTTTTTTATTTTTAAAAGTATTTGATATTAATAAAATGTTAATATAAAATATTATATTATTCAATATTATTAAACACGCATATTTAATTATTTATATCTAATCATATAATGAATTATTAATATAATTTATTATTTTAATAAATTATTTAATATTTCAATTTTATTTTAATAATAAATTTTAAACATAATAATTTACATAATATTCTTTATGTATTATTGAAAAATATTCAATATTAATATTTTAATAATAAATATTTATTAGAGTTATAAATATATTAATAATAAATGTTTTGTAGTATAAAGGTTAAAATTATCATAAGTCTATGTACTTTTCACAAATTTGGAATTTAGTCCCTGTACTTTTATTTTCAAGAATTTAGTCCTACTTTTTAGATTTGAAAATCAAGTCCAATTGTTAACATTGTTAATTTTTTTTTGTCAAATTTGTTAATAGAACATTTTTTAAATAAATAAAGTTGCTTGGTATTCATGTAACTAAAAAAAGGCGTTATAATGAATATGAATTTAACAAATTATTTTTAATAATGCTAATAGTTGAGCCTAAATTTTGATATCTAAAAAGTAGGACTAACCCAAACACAAAAGTACATGGACTAAATTTCAAATTTAAGAAGAGTACAAGGACTTATGACATATTTTAACCTAGTATAAAAATATGAATATTTTAATATATAAATATGATTATTTGTTTAAATAATGCTTAGCTTCATTTGTCCCTTACAATTCTAATGTGTCAATATGTATTCTCATATATGTAATTTATGTAATTTAGATTAAGTTTTAATTAAGCATTGTATGTACCAATTTTTGCCTGAGCCCAAGTAATAAATTAAAACCCAAGACCAAACCCCCCAAAAAACCCATTACCCAAATCAGACCCAACTTTTAACCCCAAAAACTAAACTCACCACAAAAGCCTAACCCTAAGCCCAAATTAAACCTCAAAATTTCAGCAGCTCCAGCACCGTGCGCCCTGCACCCACGAGGCCACTTCCCACGAGCTACCCACGTCCACCACGCCCGCGTCGCACGCACGTCCACCCTCACCTGTGGTTAAAGTTTAAAACAGTTGTAAAACGGGTTTATAAAAGCCCTCATGAGTTTGATTGTTTTTTTTTTGTTACGAAGAATATACAAAATCAATACAAAAGCAGTAGGTTTTTTCGAATACAAATCAAAAGCAATACAAAAACAATTATCCAAATACGAAGCACGGAGCTGAATCGCATCAAATTATAAAAAACCCGCAAGCAGAAGGCAGGATCTAAAAGGCCAAGGGTATTTTTTTTAATTTTTCTTTAATTTATATTCTTCACTTTTTTTGGGAAAATCTATTTATATATATATATATATATATATATAAATATATATATATATATACATCTATCTATCTATTAAAAAGGTTAAAAAAATACAAAAAACTTACCTTTTTTTAATTCCGGCCACAGTGCGAGGTGGCCGGCGACAGCGGCCGGCCGAGGTTTCGCCAGAACTCCCAGGGCCTGCAAAGAGAGCAAAAAGGGAAAAGGGGGAGGCTAATTTGAGAAATGGGAGAATAATGAAAGTTTTGAATTTTTTTTGGTTTATATACTAAACCCAAAACGGCGCCGTTTTGGTAGTTTAGGTTGTGGCCAAAACAACGCCGTTTTACCTCAAACCGTCCAACCCGACCCAACCCACTGGCAGATCCACGTGTTTCTGCAGAAGGGTCTATTTGCGCAATTGACCCTTCTGTTTTTCAAGTGTGCTGTAATTAAGTTTTTAATCCTGCCCCAGGAGTTTTATTTCAATTTCAATTTAGTCCCAATGCTGTGCATTTTGGAACAGGGGGGATATTCTCTGTTTCGGTCCTTTCACGTTGAATGCGCGTTACAAATCGGTCTATCCCTTTACTTGTTTTGCAAAATTGCCCCAAATTTCTATTTTTAGCCTGATTTTAGTCATTTCTTAGCTATTTTGACCACTTCACTATTAAATTAGTTATTTTATTAACATTATTAATTATCATGTTGTTAAATTAATCAACTTTGTATTATCTTTATCACACTAGGTTTTTATTTTATATCTACTACTATGACATTATTATTTTATTACTATTTTTTATTATTAGTATCGTTACGTTTTACTACTTTTATTAATATGTTATTATAACTCTTTTAATAAATATTATTATCATTTTTTTATATATAATATTTTTTTATTTTTTTATTTTTTAACCTATTATTAAGCTTACTAATATATATTATTATTTTTCTACTTTCTTGTTTTTATATAATTACTACTATTATATTTACTATTATACATTACCCCTATTAATATTAACTAGTGCTTTTATGTTATTATTACCATTATGTTTTTATATATTATCGTTCATATTACTATTATTTTTACTATTACATTTATTATATTTGTTACTACTAGTATTACTATTTATTTTTATTATTAAACTTCTATTTTTTTATATTAATATATTGCTAGGTTTATTAATGTTTTTTTTCCCTTATGTTGTTTGTTATTGTTATTATGGTTTTGTTAAAAAAAAAACCTTTCACTCAATACTTTTTTAATTCGTTTATTCATCGGTTTACTCTTAAATTTCTTTTCAATAAAGGTAATTTTCTGTATTTAGAAGTTCGAAAAATCGTGCCCTAACGTACTGGGTTTTGGTTTTTTTGCTCGGTCTAAATACTCGAATATCCTTTTCATCGGCGTACTCTCTAAGTTTTTTCTAAGACAAAAGCAATTTTCGGTATTTGGAAGCTTTGAAAAATAGTGCCCTAACGTATTGGGTTTCCGTTTTTTGTTCAATCTAAATACTTGAATATCCTTTTATCGGTTCACTCTCGAAGTTTTTTAAAAAAATAAAAGCAATATTCTGTATTTAAAAAATTCGAGGAATTGTGCCCTAACATACTGGGTTTTGGTTTTTTCGTCTGATTTAAATATCTGAATATCCTCTTAAAATTAAATGCATGTTTTAAATAAAAGGCAAGCTCATACTCGATGGTCGAGAATGTTGTGTCCTAACGTACTGGATGTGACGTTTTACTTTGAGGTGAGATGGTCTTTAACACACGTTTAATTTACCCATATGTTTTAAAAATCAATAAAGGGAGGGTCGTGTTTTAATCTCTTTTCAAATCTTCAATTTTTGACACTAAGACACTAACTAATCAACTAGGTACTAATTTTGGGCGTGTCGAGGGTGCTAATCCTTCCTCGTTCGTAACTGACTCCCAAACCTTTTTTTTTTTTATTTTCGTAGACCAAAATTGTTATTTTGACAAATCGATCTATTTATTAAAAGCGACCACGTTTTGAGGTGACTCAATCATACCTTATCCAAAAGGATTGGTAGCAACTCCCAAATTTTCGTTTTCAAAAGTCGATTCCTCGTTTTAAAAATGGTTTCGACAAGCATTATTTATTATTAAGTTTATATATGACATTGATTATTACAAATATTTTCTTATTATAAAATAAATTTTGATTGTGAAAAGGAAATTGCATTATAATATTTTATAACAAATATATTTATATCGTATTTGCTTTACAAAGAACAATGCAAAATATAAATTTATATATATAAACGAACTTAATTAAACAATGAAAAGATAATAAAATCTCTAATGTATGTTTGTTTCATTGAAAACAACTTTTATGAAATATTTTTAGAAAATCTACCAAACAATAGAAAATATTTTGCACAAATTCATCCAAATACCAAAAAAATATTAATTTTTTCAAAAAAGTAAGTTTTTTTTTTTTAAAATCATTTTTCAGAAACTATTTTCAATAAAATAAATGGAAATGAAATATTTTTAGAAATCTACCAAACAATAGAAAATATTTTGCACAAATTCATCCAAATACCAAAAAAATCTTAATTTTTTCAGAAAAGTAAGTTATTTTTTCAAAAATCATTTTTCGGTAACTATTTTCAATAAAATAAATGGAGCTTAAGGCTTAAATTTTTTTTTTTTTGTCTAAGTCCTTGTAATTGATAGTTGTGCCCACATTGGGGCCTAACTTTTAGAATTTTCAAAGACTAACTTGGGAAAAAAATAAAACCCTAATTGGGAACAATTCTCAAGTTTAAAGCCTAACTTAGATATAAAAAAAAAAAAAATCAAACCCCAACATAAGAAATATTGTCAATTTCAAAGCCTAACTTGGACAAAGAAAAATGTTTAAACCTCAAAGTGAAAAAAATTGTGAAGTTCAAACTCCAAAAATGTAATTTAACCTTAATCTTAAACTAACAATACACATTTACACTAGAACTATATCAACAGTTCTACAAGCACTGAACTAAATAACTAATTTATTAATTAAATAATTTTAAATTAACTACACACATTTACATAGAATTAAACTCGAACATAAAATCTGAAAATTACCAAAGCATCAACCACCGTTCCATTGAGTAAAGCTCCCATTACCAACTTGATACCTAACTTATGTATTCATTTCATTCAGTGAAAATTAGAAAATACAATGGCATTATTTGAAATGAATTTTTTTTTTATTAAAATTCAATGTCACAACATACGCAAATATCTTGACTTAGTAATTACATTTCAATAAATACGGCAATGGAAGATTCCAACTGTTGACAACCCATCTTAGAAATATTAATCTCAGAAAGAAGAGAAATTGCACATTTAGATTTGAGAGGGGGGGGGGGGGAAGGCATGTGAAAGATATTTGACATAGGTTGTTGAAAGTATAATTTTCACATTCTACATACTTCAGGTGAATTCAATAGAATGATTTCTAGACTCACCAAAGTATGCTACTCTTCGTGAAACCAATCATACGTTCGAGTTTTAATTAATCCTTTGTCCTCATATATCTACTCACCACATTGCCAAGAGCATTTATCAATGAGACTGGATCAAAAATTGTGCCCACTTTTGGGTCATGTATGGAGTTAACAATGATCTGCAGAGAACCAAAGTTACGCAGCTTGTTATCACATCATATAGAATTAGAGGTTAAAAAAGGAGTTTCAATATAGAACTGTAAAGTGTTTAGTTATCGTGTACCTTAGTCATTTGTATTACTTAATGTTCGAATATAAATACATAGGAGATTACCACATTGGTAGACTACTTTTTCCTCGTTAACAAGAACACTCAATTCTATGGATTGTAAAACTAATCAAGATTGTTTGCATGAGATACGAAAGGAAAGATCTAACCCAATACATGTATTTCAACAGAGCCCATTTTGGAGACAAAAACATGGCTATTAATAAGGTGCCAAATAGCTTCCTGGTTAAAATGAGGAGATTGGGGTTTGGATGGAAGTAGCAGATAGTGAACTGGCTTCCACAGGGAACTCAAGGAAATTGTAGGGAACTTTCTAGTTCTAGGAAAGGTTGTCCTCCAAATAAGCTTGCTTAATAGAACCAACTCTGAGTGATCATATGAGTCAGTTAACCTTAGCAGCTGTGAGAAATTTAGTTTAATAAGAATGGAGAGATGGTTATATGCAAACATACCACGTCAAAGATTCCTTGTGAAGATAAACTTTGGATGTCTATGGGAATTTCACCATCTTTGGGCACCAGAAGGGTATTGATATACTGACTTGGCTGCACAAAGACATGAACTACAATAAATGAGATTATCTTCTTTCTGTTTTCCTTTCTTTCTTTCTTTCTTTTTTTGGCACAAGAGAATTACTCATTCTTGAGTCTTCTCTGTGTCTATACTTCAGTCTTTAATTAAGGAAAATGTTTTCAAATTCAAGATAGATAATTGAAAAAGCTCAAAGCTAATTTCAACAGAACTTATATATTTTTCGATTGCACTAATAAGAATCAATAACGCAGTCAGCATAACCTATGCAGAGTAAGTTATCAACTGTAACTAAACTTATTCACTCACAAGGTTTCTTAAACAATTATGAGAATTTCCATAAGTACGATTCAGAGCATCTGTAATAGCAGTAACAAAGGATGATGCAGAGAAGCCACTTGTCTCTCGATCATGAGAACCATTCAACAGAAGTACCTAATAGTGGAAGGAGCCAAATCAGTTCAATATATCTATCCAAAGTGAACCAGAAAGCTTTGACTACACGGTGAAGCAGTATAATATAATACAAATTTGTCTAGGCAACGTCTTGCATTGAATAATGTCTTTATGGCTTCATTAGGTTGATACCTTAGGACAGGACCTAGAAGAAATTATCTCCCCAATGCCGAGTAAGACCTACAGGTAAGTTATAAAGAATGACAAACGATATACTAACAGTTCAAAAACAGATCAAAAGATATTGATTTAGGTCAGAAATTTCTCAAGAAATAAAATAACTACAAAATGTTTGCTAATGAAACAGATAAAAGCAAAAGTTCAGATGAATATCTTCAATATTCTAACCTGTAACAAAACATTCAGTCAATGTGGCACCTGATATCCCATTGAAAAAGTTGTTTTCTTCCTTATTTGACATGCCAGTAAAATTTAGACAGGAAAAGAGACATCTGCCCATTTAATGTTCCCACATGAAAATGTAATAAAATTATTGCTAAAGGGCAACAAATCCCACTTGAATTTCCCCTAATGACAATAGCGTCATTCACTACTTGTTTCCATAATAACGGTGACAATGTTTAATAAAAGACAGAAGGCACCGACATATTTATCAGTATCTTTAGCAGCAGCTGAATCATGTGGCAACTTTGAATCACAAGTTGTTTTTTTGTACATTCAAGAACTTATGTAAGTTACAGTTGGATGTGTATGTCTTTGCATGTATAAAAGTGTATTGCATATTAAAAAGGTATGTAGATGTACTTGTTAGATATTAAATAATTGAAAAATATTACCAATGATGGGCATAGGGAAGTGAAGAGAGACCCCATAGCATAAACTATACAGTCCACATTTGACAACTGATCCAGAACAGCTTGGTTTACAGTTGGAAAGACCTGGTCCAGTAGAATTTGAAGTCATGTTTTGAGAAAAATAAATTTGCAAGTTTAACGGTGGATATTAAAATCTATGCAACTTAAAAGTAGGAAAAGTTATAGTACGGACACAGGAAGGCCATGATTTTTTTGGGGGGGGGGGGGGGGGGGACCATATCTTATTCCATGTAAAAAGAAGCATAAACTAAAAGGTCTATCATTTACCTCATGCAGTGAATTTGTTCCCTCACTTGACATGTAGAATACCCTTTTTATTCTTGAAGGAAGAGCTGGAACTGATGATCTTCCCTATATGTAGAATTAGCAATTGATGAATCTGAAACTTAACCAAAAGCTCAGTAGAAATCTTACACATTAACTGTTTATTAATGGAACATTGGTTTCAGTTTAAAGGTGGTGCATGATCGCTTTCAGAGCATGAACTAACAAGTGTCAAAATTTAACATCATTAGCAGAAATTTTCCTCATTCAGAAACAGCTAACATTCATCTCAAGTAAAACAGAATTACTTAAATCATAAATCCAGATCAGACAATATTTCTGGTTTCACTTCTCATGCCAGATACAGAACAGCATTAAGAACTCCAAACTTCCCTTAGTCCTCCCTCTCCACTCCATCCCACAAAGTCCAAAGCACACACAGTGATAAAACATGCTTTTGCCTCAAGGTCAACAGGTTTTCAGTTTTCAACCATTATAACCCTAGCATATTTAAAATCAAAGAGAATATAAGAAACAAGGCATTGCACTGATTGCCAGTCTTCTTATCATGTCTTATTTGTGAAAGTTAAATTTAGAATGCAACAGTTCATCCACACCATTATGACTTTATCATCATCACAGGCTTTTCATCATGAACTAAACTCGGCAAACCTTATCTACTGATCCAATGGCGTTAGTTGGATGGGAAATTTCATTCTGGCCTCGTATGATTGTCCCATCCTGCATATGACAAGTAAAAATATATTGGTTTTAATCCTTCAAATGGACAAATACTCTTTAACATGTCATCCCAATCAAGGATGCATTCTTAAGTTATTCAGTCATGGAGACCCATATCAAACCTAATTGGCTAATAATACCAGAATAAATCAGATAAGATCACATCTGGTCAATGAATTACCAACTACGGGTCCAGTGGCACTTAAATAATTTGCTAGATATGTCATATGTACCCATAATTCACATCCTAAAGTGAGCCTGTCATTGGTCGAAATGACTGGGAGGACCAAACTTTCTGCAGGAATATCTGAAACACGTGAAAACAAAAAAATTGCAGCATCTAAGGACTGAAAAAATATACGTGCTCCTGCAAAGAAAAAATTCCCAATGCTGCAATCCCCAAAAAAAATTGTCACTGAGATTGTAATAATGTCTGCAAAAATACTAGTTACATATATATATATATGAGAACTAGTACTCTTGAAACGAATCAACATTACCATGTTCAGGAAGAAACAAATAACAGTAAAGAAATAAAGAATGACCTAGCTTCTAGTCTAACAAAAGGAAAATACGGAACCAAATATAAAGTAGCACTTAAACGCATTGTTAATCAAATTCAAAACCTAAAATGAAGACAAGAGTCATAGAACTGACATTCTATACCAGTTACCATGATCAGGCTTAATAATAACAAATGCTTCACAGTGCATGAAAACTTTAGGCATGGAAATTCCAGAAGGAGCAATTAGTCTTTCAATGAACTCAAAACAGAAACCTTGCTAAAGCATAAGTATGACAAAACAAAGTACCTTCCATTACTGAAACAGAACGATTCATTAGGCCTTCTCAGAATCTGTATTCAAGGATATCATATATTAATCTCCATTCCAACCATTGTGTGATAAAAATTGGATTTGGAGCATATTACAGGACACATAAAAAGTGATTATCAGTTAAGTACTATTTGATAGAGAAATGTGCCTTGTATCTGGCAAAGACAGCAAAAAATGCATTTCTGTTTGATAAAAGGAGGAATAGAAAAAATGGTATGAAATCAGATATTGACAATATACGACATAACCCAACCTCATTCTGAAAGTAAGCCAGAAATGCTCGAATAGTTTCCCTGTATGGTTTTGATACACCTTCCCATAGTGAATGTTCTCCTTCCAAAATTTTATACCTGCCAAATTCTCAACTCAGCACACTGTTACTTAATACTCCCACCATATTTACCACCTAGAAAGTAAATGGAAAATTTCAGAAAGCAAAAATCCAAAACAATAGGAGTTAAGAGTGGATAATTGACAGTTAATTCTAACACTGAGTAACCTATATATTTGTAAGTAACAAGAAATCCGGATAAGATAAATCTAGAAACAGAAATGTCAATTTTGTACTGAAATTTCCATATGTAGGTTTAGAATGAAGTTTAAAAAGCAATGTTCTATTGGAATCATCCTGTGACTCTTAAGCAGCTTTGCCTGCAAGTGCCTCTTTATAAATGCATTTATTTATGTATGGATGTCCGTGTACAAGAGTAGTAAAAAAAAATCAACAAAATGGAGTTGAAAATAGCATGAACGAAAAAGAATAGCAGCAATCAAGTTACCAAAACTAGCTGAACAAGAGAGAAAAGATCATCTAAATGACTTAATCAAATGTGCTAAAATGAAAGTGTTACGGTAAAATTATCAGAGGAAAACACTACCATTCCGACTTGGCTTGCTGTGGATTTATAGGCAAACGATGACCAAGCAATCTTCGGACAGCCAGAGCCTCGGAAGTGCTTTCATCAGCCAATCTCAAACATCTTGACCTTATGTCCCCAACAGCAGGACCACCTAAACATTATCAACTCAGGGACATTATTTTATCTCACATCAAAGGAAATTTCCAAATCATTATAAGAAACAAAACACAATCTAATAAAAATAAAGGCCATCTGATTAAACAATTCAAGTGCAGGCAAAATTCTTTCGTTTATTTCATGTCTTAACTTCAACAACTAAAGTTTCCTATGTCAACTGAGAGTTGTCTTCTGACAATTGATAAACTAATGATATCAGATTTCGTGTTAGAAATGCGTAAAATATTTACCGAGAACTCGAACAATCTCGGCAGTACTTCCTCCATCATCAGAAACAGGAAGAACATGGGCAACGCGAACTGTTAACTTCTTAAGCTCTTCTACAACGCCATTAAATGCCGTCCCACCTAGAACCACCATAATCGAATCCACGTTAGGACTTTTTAATCAATTTTGAAATGTTTATCAATCAAAGCGAGGAGAAAAGAGTACCTGAGAAAACGAGTAAGGAGGGCTGGGAAGGTCGAGGGTTAGAGGAGCAATGACAGTGGGCAGCCATGGATTTAGATGGAAAATGGAGGGGTAATTTTGGGGTTTTGAGAAAAAAGGGAGGCAGAGGAGGAGAGGGTTTAGAGTAAAAGGCTCCTATCAAACCGTAAGTGTCCGCCATATTCCCGCTATTTCGAATATTTTCTCTTTTCTGTAAATAACTTTACACCTTTTATATTTTATTTTATTTCCTATTTTTTGTGAACAAAAAGGAGTATAAAACTTAAAAATTATATTTTTTTATTATATAATCCCTCGAGCTTTTGTGGACCGTTCATGGAATTTGGTGGATACGCGATTAGAACAGGAGACACCCAATGAGTTTTTGCACGTTGATTAATGCTTTGCTTGTAATTAAAAGATGAAATTAATACTAATATTATCTGATTAATACAAGGAAACATGCAATTTAGACAACAACTCTCCATCAAATCATGCCTACTGGACTGCCTAGTTCTCTCCATTTTTTCAAACCATGTAAATGTCCTGTCTTATTCTAAAATCCATTTTAACTTTATTTAAATTATCTCCCAATCCGATTCGGAAAATCCCATTTCTTGTGACTCAGATTTGTTGCTTTTACCGGATTGCTCAACACTGTTTCGATGCTGCTCATCATCTGGCTTCCATAAACTTGACTTCAAAGAAAAAGCCTCCTGTCCCACAAAACAACAACTAAGCATTTCTGAAAAGGTTGTTCATGTCAAGCTAAACATCCGTGAGGCGCCTGAATTTTTACCAAAATATACGATGGAGGGTGAGAGTATCCTACCTTGAATGATCGGCGTTCTTGTAATTCATTAGAAAGAGAATGAAGCTCACTGCTGTCCACCACAATGCAGCTTTCTTCAAGCTTCACCTTATTAAGCGATGGAACAGGAGCTGGAGAACAGCTGCAACAAAATCATTTAATCTCATTACTTTAACTGATCCTTTGATTCCACAACCGAATGCAACTGGTTATTTTAATCTAATGCGAAGACCATTTTAGAAAGACAAAAAAAAAAAGGATAGATGGATATATCATACCAACAGAATGAATACCTACCCTTTGATTGTAATAAGGCGTCATCTAGAGTAAAATCAGTGTCATGAGCTTCATCCTTGCATGCTTGAGCCAAGCCACGCTCATTCTCTGTGCTTTGCCCCTAAGATGAACCTAAATGTATATTTTTAATATATTTGACATGGATCAGTTCTTTCTGAATGCAATCTTTATTAAAACTTAATGTTTGAATCTTTATTGGCTGTGACAGCAGCATTTTGCAATAGAGACAAGTTAAGTTCTTCCTTCGAATTGGTAGGAGATGAAGGGAGCACTTCTTGCATTAGTTCTGTACAGAATTGCCTAACATTAGCTCCCACAGTCTGCAACTGGTCTTCAACGTATTGGAATGTTTCCTAACATCAAAATTATGAGATATTAGAAGCATTGGAAAATTTCATTAAGATACAGAAAATAAAGGCACCAATACCGAACTTCATTTACGCATATAGAAGCAGTAAAAGTGTTCATATTCTAGCTTTACAAGAGCAAAAGGATGAATGGTAAACAATACCTGGCAGACCATATCATCCATCTCCAAGCACAAAGCTTCAAACCTCTGATAAATGTTACCAACCCAAACTATGCCTTTAAATTTGCTATCCATATTGAATTGAAACATGGATGACTTAGTTCACTTTTCAGACACAGAAACAGGTTTAATCCACTAGGGTGTTAAATTAACTGCATAATACCCTGGTTCAAGACTTACGTTAGTGAAACTCGACATCCAAGTACAAACAAGGAACACTAGACCAAACTTAATTTCCCAGAAACATGCTGCAACATCATATTTCCAGCAATGCTTGTGATCATAGTTCAAGTCCACGAAAGCAAATAAAATTTCAGCAAAAACAGGCTGAAATCACAAAAGCAAAAATTGAACATGTAGTCAAGTCCCCAAAATTGTGGTGTAGCAGTCAAAAGCATTGGAAGTTTTTGCTTCGAGTTGCAACATCTAGAACTGAATGGAACCAATGGTCGTAGAGCTTCGAAAATTTTACAGGCAGTGCAATCTATTTTTAGGTAAAAGTCTAACAGACAGTCAAATACAGAGGGACGGGTTCAAAGATTTTAAGAACTCAAAAGGAAGAGTGAACCCAACTGTTCAAAGTTGTAAGCATCAATCTAGATTTGACCATCACAACTTCAAAAATTAACCCCAGAATATAATGAGACAAGCAATAAGCAAGCTGAGATTGTCCATGTCCAAATCCAAGAGAAATAAGTCTTCTTCACAACCAGAACCAAGAACATATATATAAATATATATATATATATATATATATATATAACAAACTTAAGCCAAAGAAAAAGAATTTCATAATCTGAAATAAGAAAAAATGTATAAGAAGAATCATATAATCATTATGCAGAAGCAGAAAATTTAAAAGAAAAAGGGAAAACCCAGATGATCAACATAGCAAAATTACCTTTTATCAGTAAACTGTTAGATTATTAGATGATTAAAAACAAAACAAAGTTTAGATGATCAATGCAAACAACCTCTGAGACTTCTTACTAAATTATGAACTAAAACTTGACATGAACTTCAAAAGAAAACTAAACTATGAAAGAGAAAAAAGAGTAAAAATTCTACTTTTTTTAACAGACTTACAGACTTCTCTTAAGCGTCGAAAACTAAGAAAAAATTGAAGAAGGAAAGATTCTGATTAAACTCTTGTTCAGTTAGTCCAAACCCCCAACTCGTGAAGAACAGAAATAATGTACCAAAAAGAATAGAGCAGAAGTAGGTAAAATTTTGTGAAAGGTCGCTATATATGTATTTCTTTAGGATTTAGTCCCTCTATAATGATCTGATCATTTATAATTTATTTTCTTTAGGAATTATCCTCTTGTTGATTGGATTATTCATCTTGTACTGATTTTTTAGTGTCTACTATAACAACATAGACAACATTTTTAGCGATAAAAATTATGAAGATAAGATTCCGGAAAAAAAAATGATTTTTTTTCAACTTATTTGTACATATATTAAAAAAATAGCTCAGTAACTTTTAATCAGTTGGTTCATTGATGATTTCGATTTAATGAAAACTCTATCTACACAGTCTCCAACTTTAAGAAATAGTGTCATAATTACATTCCATTTTCAAAGAATTGCGTTCCCAAAACAAAATTTTGATGACTGAAAAGAAAACTTAGAAAGTCAAGCTTTTAGAAACCAAGGTTTTGAGATTAGATGAATCAACACCACCACCGCCAGCATTTGCTCTTCGAGTAATCATTTCCATATTCTTATGAAGACTTTGCTTCACCAAATTTTTCATCATTTTCTTCCCTTCTTGAGCCTCCTTTGGATGCAATGGTGAACCTAATGGAACCCTTCCTGTCTGTGGTCCTGAATGAGGTCCCATATTTGCTTGCCTTTCATCTTTAAACCACTGCAACAATTTCATTGCTCTCTTTTGAGCTAAAAGGCTTCCCATTAAGGACACTTCAACGAGTACAGGAACGATCCCTGCCTTTGACATTTTATCCCTCTGAGTCGAGCTTTGATGAGCTAAAATCATTAGAATGTAAGCCGATAACTCTATGCATTTGGGTTTATCCTCCCATGTTAGAATCTCGATCAAGCTTTGCGGTACCATTGAACTATCTTCCAATGCCTTTTTCCCCATTAATGTCACCACCAAATGACCTAACGCTGCAAGCGCTTTCTCTGAAAGTTCTTTGAACGAAGAAGATAGGTTCAAAAGCGTGTGGACGACTCCATTAGATACTAAAGCTCCAGCATTCTCTAACACAGCAGACAAGTTATATAATACACCTAAACAAAGTTTCTTAGTTTCAAAGCTACAAGGTGACTCAAGTATGCCAATCAGAAACTGGAGGATCTCCGGCTTGTTCGGACAGAAATTCGTATTTGATATAGAAGATAACGATAATAACAGTTCTGCAAATTCCTGCCTTGTTTGTGCATCTACAACGTTAATATCTTTCGGTAATTTTGATAGTATTCCAGCCTCTAGCATCAAAGCCTTGTTTCTGAAGCAAAGACAAACAAAAATAGGAATAGGAAACAAAGCACAAAGTGATTGAACTTTTTATCTAAGTTGAGGGTTTGACAAGCAATGACATCTAAGCCTTAGTTGAATAATAGAAGAAATAATAGTAATTTAATGGCCAGAAGATATCATAAACCAAAAGTGCTCCATTAGTGCGTAGAACAAGACTCGCCAAATAGAAAATATAAAATAAAAATTTGTGGGAGGGGAAATGACCAGCCAGTCAAGTAAAATAAAGGTGAAATCCTTCTATTACACATTTTAGTTTGTATAAGTTGTGAGTTTAATATTTGTATCTTAATTTTGTTATTTTTAATTTTTATTTTTTTAGAATTTGAAAATTTTAGTAGTAATTAAATGGTAACTATTAAATTTATTAAGTTAAGTTTTATTATTTTTTCTATTTAATGCATCAAACATATTATATTGGAATACTATGTCAACTTGTTATTTCTATATATTACTACACAAAGAAAATTAGTTAATAGATTTAATCAAATTAAAAAAATATAGTGAATAACAATTATGTAATAGTAGAACATGGACTAAATTTATAATTTTTTATATAATACAGGATTAATAGCATAAATTAACCAAATAGATTTAAATATTATCAATTATTCAGAAATAAAATTTTAAATTAAATTTAATCAAATTAAAATATAGGTACTAAATTTATATAACTTGTACAACTAATAGCAGAATTTGACCTAAAACAAAACAATATGAATATGTATGTTTAATTTTTGTAAAGCCTTTTTATGTAGTTGAAAAACATGGTAGACAGGCAGCACAACTTACGGCCTCTGGATTTTCAATGGGATAAATAAAAAATCATTTGCTTAATTACATAATCAGTGCTTGCAAGTTCGAACTCGGGCCTTGATCTGTAAATCTCATTTCATTTTCAGTGCCATTAATGTTTAAAAAGTTAAATGCTCAATTGCACATGACCAAGTCTCGATAACTTAAAAACAGTCTGGAGGGTGGATGAGAAAGGTTTATTCAGGCTGAAAACCAGGGTAATTTATGGTGTTATTAATCTCAGCAAAAGCAAAGCAGCTGAGAATCTGGGGACCTAATTTCCCTTCTCAAAAACTGCCAACTTAAATTGGGCTAAGTGACCTACCACTTGAGGTCACCCTGCGCTTAAAATCTCAACTGATTCGGGCTCCACGCAATACCATTTTCTTTAAACAACAAGAAGAAGCTCCTCATAAACATTTAATCATTTATGATTATGTTAAATATTTGAAAGCTCACTGTGTCTTACATAATATTAACATACCATTAAATCGGATGCCATGAATTCAACCCAAAATACAAGAAATGAAGTGAAAATATAGGAAAACTTACGTAGAAGTTCCATTAGCAAGCTGGATCAACGCCTTAATAGCGGCTCGATGGCGACCAACTACCTCAGTAGCCACCATGGAAACAAGCATATGTATAACTCCAAGCTCTGCCATCAATTTCCTTGCCTTAACGTCTTCTTTAGCGAGTTTCTCAATAGCTATAGCAGCCATCTCTTTCTCTTCCCAGCTCCCAAAGTGGAGCCTCTTCACAGATTTTTGTAACACCACGGAACCATCCAGCTCGCTTTCTTTCTCCATAACTAGCTGATGATCTTCCTCATCTTTATCATTGTTGTCTTTTGTTCTTAACTTATTTGAATTATCGGGCGTTGACGAAGACCCGTATGATCCCTTCCTTACGGCTTTGGATTGCAAAAACCTACGGATTCTAGAAAAGAACTTGAGCTTTCTATAAGAAACTGACCAAATAGACGAAGACGAAGTAGACATAATTTGAGTTTGGGAGGGAGATAAGTGATAAACTGTTTTAAGGGTAGATTGAAAAGAACTTACATCAGAGAATATATAAGCATGACTAAGAGACAAAACAGAAGACTTCTCTGTCAGAAAAAGAACAGTGGAGCCAGCGAGCATACATCACATGCCAGGGAAACACTATTGTCTCTTGAACCTTCGGAACCACTGACAGATACTTAACCGATTTCTCTGCTTAATTTGGGTTTATGTTGGAGAATAGTTAAACACTCTCTTAATCATAATTAAAATTCAAATTTAGTCAAATTTATCATCCCAATTTAAAGGGATTTTTGTTGTATATTTTAAATTTCAACTTAACAAATTTATCCCTATAACCACTATATATACTTTGGAAATGATAATAAATTCGTGTGTGCCATTTACAATCAATTGTACATTTCTTTATGGTATCAATTTTGCCATACCCGGTTTAAACTTTTTTCTTATCCAAGCCTTCATGGTCTCTCAATCATCATTCTTATTTTTCAGCTCTCACGTATTTCTCTTAGTTGCATAATCAAATAACAATTATGCTCAATCAAATAGCAATAAAGCTCACTCTCTCGAATTACCTTCTTTGGAAGACAAATTATTTCATTTCTTCGTGGCTAACAATTGATTCATCGGCTTCAAACCTCCACCCAAAGAACTTGAGAATACACCAAATGAAGACTCAATTGTAGAATACTTATGCTTCAAATTCTTGAGCTGAAGTTTGCACTTTGAAAAAATTGCATTTTTTGCTTTGTCTCGAGACAATGACTCCATTACTACTTATGTAGATCTTACCAATCTACTTTTTGACCAACTTGTTGCACTAGATGTTGTCATCTCTAAGAATGATCATATATTGTGAAATCTTAGCCTAGATTATAGACCGTTCACACGCAATATTCAAAAATGAGGTTAACGTCTATTTCCTTTGATTTACTTGGGTTACTGCTTTTTGAAGAAATGTAGTTAAAAATTTAAAGGGGCTCACTCCATCCTTCCATCGTTGTTGGTACTATACTACTTGGCAAAATATGGTTTGTGCCACAAGAGGCAAAGGTTGTGGAAATAGGTGTAAAGTTTACCAATCTACTTCTCATTGTGGACGTTCGACTCTCCCCAATATTGAGCCTTCCAACTTCACTTGTTACCATTGACAAGGTTGAGGACGCACTTCCAAATAATGTCATCTTAATACAACAACTACACCAATTACAACTCCAAAGCAACAACCAGTTACACCTTATCTCTCACTACACCTATCAAATCATGATAACTGAAACTAGAGCAACCTATCACTTGACTTTTGAACTAGAAAACCGAAGCATTCACTCTGAATATTTAGGTGTTGATGAAGTGGATCTCACCAATGGAAAAGCTTACCCATCACCCATATTGTATTAAATATTATTTTTCACAATTCTCAAAATTTTTTGTTAGATAATATGCTTTGTGTTCCAAAATTTGATACAAACTTTTTATTTGTTCACCAATTCGTTTCTGATGATCACTAAACTAACTATAAATACAACAAAGGTAAGTGTACCTATCGAACAATAGTATAGCTATGGTGAGTAGAGAATGTTGTATCCACGAGGACTAAAAATATTAGTAATTACTGTTTTTCTTTTATTTAGCTGCTAATTTAAGGTGATGTGTTTTAATCTAAATTTACTAAGCTAATTTAACTAAGAATGCAACAGAGAAATAATCGAATATTAACCAAGAGATAGATAATACTTAAGAAAGAATCCACCTACACTTCACATTTTATTATGAATCTGAATTAAACGAATTATTCACTTGTGCTTTGATCAGTAGAAATCCCTAAATTATGTTAATATCACTTTCGAGAATAAGAACAACTGACTCTAAGTTGATTAATTGAAATCTCTTTCTAATTAAAACCCTATCGTCGCATTTACTCGATCTATGTATTCCCCCATTAGATTTGACGCTAATCTAGTAGATTTATGTCATCCTATTTCTAGGATTACATGCAACTTCACTCAATTATACTAAATCTACTCTTAAATAGGGACTTTTGCTCCACTGAATTAAGCATATTAAACATGAATTGATATCCCGAAAATATTAAAACAAGAAATAAGCATACATAATTGAGAATAAAAATCAATTATTTATCGTGTAAAAATAGACATTAAATAAATGATTCATCATAGATTTCATCTTCTCTAGGTATTTAGGGAATTAGTTCATAATCCTGAATGAAAACATCTCAAAGTTAGAATAACCACAAGACATAAAAAAACTCATAAAAACATTGGAAGAAATTAAAAGAAGATCTTGGATCTTGAAAGAGATTTGCTTCCGAGTTGATTCCAATGGTGTTCATCGAGTGTTTTCTTCGATCTTCTCTTATTGTCCCTTTATGTCTTCTTCTAATGGGTATTTATAGAGTTTAGAATGCTCAGAAAGTCTAAAAATTGGGTTTTTCAGTGTATTTGCGAAGTAGGATGCGAAATAGACATAGGATGGCATATGGGCATGTGTCCAGCACGTATGGAAATGCCTAGGCCGTGTGGCTCCTGAAAACAACTCTATTTGTCTGATTGTAGCTCGTTTTCCACTCCTTTTGCTCCCAAATGCTCTCCTAAGTATAGAAACATGAATTTAAAGGATTGTGAGCATCAAATTCACTAATTTGCATAATTAATCATCCAAAAATGCATTAAGAATGAGATTAAAATATGTTACTTTTATAGCTTATCAGTCTCTAATGAAATTTCCCCTTTTTTTTTTATTATGGACCTTAAAATAAAGCAACCACTCCATCATGGATACATTAAAGATGGACTCTATCACTTAGGACCATATCATGTTTCTCTAGCATGTATGTTAAAAAATTGTCAATAGTTTTTTCCATTGAATAAATTTGTTAAGGTTTTGTGTTGTTACTGCAATGATTTCATTATTTTACTTGTAAATTTTAAATTGATTAAATAAATAAAATCCTATAATTAATTTATTATATCTTTATGTGGTAGTTATTAATGATTTTTGCATGAAAAATAAAATGAATAAACAAAAGTTGGTATTTTTGTATGACATGAATTTACTTTCAATAGTGAAATTCATAACTTAGCTAAAGAAAAAATTATATTCTTTCACTAGCATTGCATGAATTATGAAAAACAAACATGGTCATTAGTCATTTGTTTGGGACGAATGATTATCATTACTATTTGTTAGCAACAATTTTTTCCATATTAGAAGATGTAATGGTAACCATGAAATAAAATAGGATTGAATTGTGTGAATGAATTTTAACCTAAAGGGATAAAAAAATATCTATAAGGGCAACACGCAAATGATAAGGTCTATTGGACAAAAGTATAAATCTAAGTTGATTGGTAATGGTATATAATTGGGATAGTCATGGTACTTTTAGTGTATTAAATCCATGACTAAATAATTTATGATTAATAGATGAAAAGTTAGAATTTAATTACAAATTATTTTACCCCTAATTGGATATGCTTGAATAGTCCCTCTACAAGCTCAATACAACTATGTATGGATTGCTAATAAGAACTGTTATGTTGAATTGATAAAAACAATGTATGAAAAGTAGATTGCAATTGTTATTTGTAGTAAATGCATTTTCTTGAATGAGTAATAGATGACTTAGAAATTAATTTGTTAGAATTAAGTGACCCAAATTCTTATTTAAATAAAATACGATGGAAAATAAAATAAAAGTAATATCCAAATAGAACTAGACTTCTTTTATTTTATTTTAGAATAAGGTTTTTTAAACCTTATTAAACTCCATCTATTTTATATTGATTAGGATACGGTGTTTCAATCCTACTAGAATATGGCTTTACAAGCCTATAAATAGACATAGTCTATTCCTCTTGTAATTGATTCAAATTCTTACATAGTGAATTTTCTTCTTCTCTGCCCGTGGTTTTTTCCCAAAAGGGTTTCCACGTAAAATCTGTGTGTTCTTATTTTTATTTTTTTCTTCTTTTTTTGCGGTATATTGTTATTACCGATATTATATATTTTCACAAATTGGTATCAGAGCTTCCGGGTTTTTTCATCTCGATCACGGTAATGTGTCTTTGAAGTATGAAATTCCGCTGTTGGATCGCAACACCAGATTTGCGTTGTGGCAGATCAAGATGCGACCAGTTCTTGCGCAGATGGATCTAGAGGAAGCTCTGCTAGGGATGGATAAGATGCCTTCAACATTAACGGATGAAGAGAAGAAGCTTAAGGATCGAAAGGCGTTAACACAGTTACATCTGCATTTGTCTAACGAAATTTTACAAGATGTGATGAAGGAGAAGACCGCCGTTGGATTATGGAAAAGGCTGGAACAAATATGCATGTCGAAAACTCTAACCAGCAAGCTGCATATGAAGCAACGCCTTTATGCTCATTGTTTGGAGAAAGGTGCATCTGTGCACGAACACTTAATAGTGTTTAAAGAAATTCTCTCAAACTTGGAGGCCATGGAGGTTTAGTATGATAAGGAAGATCTAGGATTGATTCCACTTTGTTTGTTGCCCCCGTCTTATTCAACCTTTAGAGACACGATTTTATATAGCCGCGAGTCTCTCACAGTTGATGAGGTTTATGATTCTTTAACCTCGTATAATAAGATGAAGCATCTTGTGGTTAAAACCGACTCTCAGGGTGAGGGTCTCATTGTTCGTGAGAGACAAGATTGAAATGCTGATGATGATCATGGAAGGACACAAGAACGAAATCCTCACGAAAAATCTAAGGGTAGATCGAAGTCTTCAAACAGAGGTAAAACTTGTAACTTCTGCAAGAAGAAAGGGCACATTAAATCTGAGTGCTATAAACTACAAAATAAGATCAATAGGGAGTTTGCGAATCAAAAGGGAAAACAACCAGAAAATTCCGGTGAAGTTGATGTTGTAGAAGACTACAGCGATGGTGAACTTCTAGTCGCTTCAGTCATCAATTCTAAAGTGAGCGAGGAGTGGATCCTTGATTCGGGTTGCACCTTCCACATGAGTCCCAATAGAGATTGGTTTACAAATTACGAAACAGTGTCTGAAGGTGTTGTTTTGATGGGAAATAAAACTTCGTGTAAAATCGCAGGTGTTGAAACGATTAAAGTTAAGATGTTTGATAGAGTTGTCAGAACACTTAGTGACATACGACATGTTCCAGAATTGAAGAGAAATTTAATTTCGTTAAGTTCTCTTGATTCAAAATGGTACAAATACACAGCTGAAAGTGGGGTTTTGAATATTTCTAAAGGTTCCCTCGTTGTGATGAAAGGGCAAAGAAAGACTACCAAGTTATATGTTCTGTAAGGTTCTACTATTACTGGTGATGCAGCTGTGGCTTCCTCTTCCTTATCAGATGATGATATTACTAAACTTTGGCATATGCGCCTAGGGCATATGAATGAGAATGGTATGGCAGAATTGAGCAAAAGAGAACTTCTTGATAGGCAAGGAATTTACAAACTGAAGTTCTGTGAGCATTGCGTTTTTGGGAAGTAAAAGAGAGTTCGATTCACCAGAGGAATCCATAACACGAAGAGAACATTGGAGTATATTCATTCTGATCTGTGGGGGCCATCTAGAGTGCCTTCGAGAGATGGAGCTAATTATATGCTAACTTTTATTGATGATTTTTCTAGAAAAGTTTGGGCGTTCTTCTTGAAGTAGAAAAGCGATGTGTTTTCTGCATTTAAGTATTGGAAAACTATGATTGAAAAACAGATGGAAAAACAAATAAAACACCTCCGCACAGACAATGGCTTAGAGTTCTATTCTGATGAGTTTAATAAACTATGTAAGTTAGAAGAGATCGTGAGACACTTGATAGTTCGTCATACTCTACAGCAAAATGGCGTTGCAGAACGAATGAATAAAATGATCATGGAGAAGGTTCGATGTATGTTGTCAAATGCCAGCTTACCAAAGTCATTTTGGGCCAAAGCAGCCTCTACTGCATGTTTTTTGATCAACCAATCTCCATCCATTGCCATTGAGAAAAAGACTCCACAAGAGGTATGGTCTGGTAAGCCTGGTAATTATTCTTATTTAAAGATCTTTGGGTGTCCTGCGTATGCTCATGTTGATAATGGAAAATTGGAACCGAGATCCATTAAATGTGTTTTTCTTGGTTATAAAACTGGTGTTAAAGGGTATAAGTTATGGTGTCCTGAAGATAGAAAAGTTGTGATTAACAGAGATGTTGTTTTTGATGAAACTGCTATGCTACCTAACTTATCTCTTAAAGTTTCTTCCAATAAAGAAAATCAAAAGCAAGTGGAGCATCAGATTAATACAAAGTCGACCCCTCAAGCCAGTACAAAAATTGAGAATAGAGTTACTTCTTCACCACAATACTCTATCACCAAAAACAGAACTAGAAGAAAAATTAAACCTCCAAAGAAGTATGCTGAGGCTGATCTAGTTGCTTATGCTTTAAATGTGGCTGAAGATATTGATGCCAACCAAGAGCATCTAATTATTCTGAGGTAGTTAGTTGTGAAGACTCAGAAAAATGGATGTTTGCTATGCAAGAGGAGATGAAATCACTCCACAAAAACAAAATATGAGATCTAGTAAAACTTCCTAAAGGTAAAAAGGTTGTTCGTAGTAAATGGGTGTATAAAAAGAAAGAAGGGACTCCAGGAGTTAAAGAACCCAGATATAAAGCAAGGCTTGTTGCAAAGGGTTACAGTCAAATTCTAGGAGTGGACTTCACAGATGTGTTCTCCCTAGTTGTGATGCATAGTTCGATTCGAACTTTGCTTGGTATTGTGGCCATGCATGATTTGGAGCTTGAGCAGTTAATGTTAAAACTACATTTTTGCATGGAGAACTTGAGGAGGATATTTACATACAACAACCGGAGGGTTTTACAGTCTCAGAAAAAGAGAACTATGTTTGCTTGCTGAAAAGTCCCTTTACGGTTTGAAACAGTCACCAAGACAGTGGTACAAGAGGTTTGATTTCTTTATGACTTCTCATGATTTCAAAAGAAGTAGTTTTGACAGTTGTGTTTATTATAAGAAAAACAATGATGGTTCTATTGTATATCTACTCCTTTATGTTGATGACATGTTGATAGCAACAAAAGATAAAGGAGAGATAAGAAAAGTCAAAACCCAACTAAGTGAAGAATTTGAGATGAAAGATTTGGGACTAGCAAAAAAGATACTTGGTATGGAAATTCTCATAGATAGAAAAGAAAATAAATTATACCTAAGTTAGAAAGGGTACATTGAGAAAGTTCTTTGCAGGTTCAATATGCAGAGTGCTAAGCCTGTTAGTACTCCTTTAGCAGTTCATTTTAGACTTTCATCAGCTTTGTCTCCACAATCAGATGATGAGATTGAGTACATGTCACATGTTCCATACTCTAGTACAGTGGGATCTCTCATGTATGCTATGGTTTGTTCACGTCCAGATTTATCATATGCAGCAGTGCAGTTAGCAGATACATGGCGAATCCTGATAAAGAACACTGGAAAATAGTTCAGTGGATTTTAAGATACTTACAAGGTACTACTGATGTTTCCTTATAGTTTGGAAGAACTAGAGATGGAGTCATTGGGTATGTTGATGTTGATTTTGCTAGAGACCTTGATAGAAGAAGATCTCTTACAGGTTATGTCTTTACAATTGGAGGTTGTGAAATTAGTTGAAAAGCCACTTTGCAAACTACAGTCACTTTGTCTACCACTGAAGCTGAGTACATGGCGATTACTAAGGCTTGTAAAGAAGCTATTTGGTTGAAGGGACTATTTAGTGAACTCAATGAAGACCTTCAAATCAGTACAATATTTTGTGATAGTCAAAGTACCATATTTCTTACAAAAGATCAAATGTTTCATGAGAGAACAAAACACATTGATGTTCGATATCATTCTGTTCGTGATATTATT
This sequence comes from Gossypium stocksii, assembly GCA_020496765.1. Taxonomy (NCBI): domain Eukaryota; kingdom Viridiplantae; phylum Streptophyta; class Magnoliopsida; order Malvales; family Malvaceae; genus Gossypium; species Gossypium stocksii. The sequence goes on from CM035629.1 coordinate 86,793,060, forward strand.
GCTCGTGGTGATATTATTGTGAGCAAAATTAGTACTCATGAAAATCCTGCAGATATGATGACTAAGTCACTTCCTATAACCAAGTTTGAGCACTGCTTAGACTTGGTTGGTGTTCATTGTTGAAGTTAAACCCTTAAGGGGTTTTATGGAAGAGGTGGAGAACTTGTTCGTTGAAAGTTCGCGATGAAGAACTTGTTCATTGAGAATTCGTGTCAAGGTGGAGATTGTTAGAATTAAGTGACCCGAATTCTTATTTAAATAAAATACGATGGAAAAAAATAAAAGTAATATCCAAATAGAACTAGACTTCTTTTATTTTATTTTAGAATAAGGTTTTTTAAACCTTATTAAACTCCATCTATTTTATATTGATTAGGATAAAGTGTTTCAATCCTACTAGAATATGGCTTTACAAGCCTATAAATAGACATAGTCTATTCCTCTTGTAATTGATTCGAATTCTGACATAGTGAATTTTCTTCTCCTCTGCCCGTGGTTTTTTCCTGAAAGGATTTCCACGTAAAATTTGTGTGTTCTTTATTTTTATTTTTTTCTTCTTTTTTTTGCAGTATATTGTCATTACCGATATTATATATTTTCACATAATTTAATTGCTTCAGATTATTATTCAATTAAATGTAATTGAGTAGTTTTGCATAGCTTAAAGGTTGAGAGTTAGTCATAGGTGAATAATTAGATGAATGTAATTTGTTTTAAGCTAAAAGATTAAGTGCAGATCGAGATAATTAGAATTCGAGTTTGCTATATCGAAAGTTTCAGTTACTTGAGAACTTAGCTTAGGCTTATGTTTTTGATTGCTTGAGTTAAGTCCGTAACTAATTTTTAAATGTGTTGTTGTGTGATTTGTTGTGTTAAAGCTTCAGATTCATTAAGACCATCTACGAGTTAAGGAAAGGCTAGTTTGAGCTTTTGGCATTTTGACGAAAGTGTAATTGGTGAATGTTTGTGTCGAAACCATTTTATTTTGAAAAACGGGGTCGACTTTAAAAATGAAAATGGAGTCGCCACCAATTTTTTTATTTAGGTGTGATTGGGTCACATTGAAATCGATCATTTTAATAATTTCTTAAAACAATGATTTTGGTCTACGATAGTTAAGAAAATGGGTTTGGGAGTCGGTTACACACGAGGAAGAATTAACACCCTCGTGATGCCCAAAATTGGTACCTGATTGATTAACTAGTGTCTTATTGTCGAAAATTTGAAATGATTTTAAAATACGATCCTTTTTATTTAAAAAGAAAAACTTGAATAAATCGAATTAGATACCTAGACCTCTTATCTCGAAGAGATAAAATGTCACACCCAATGAGTTAGGATCCAACATTTCAAACCTTCAAAATTAAGCTTGCCTTTTGATTTTCAAAACTCGTATATTTAAGTTTAAAAAGGATTTTCGGTTATTTGGATCAAACAAAAATTGGAACCCAGTAAGTTAGGGCACAATTTCCCGAAATTCCAAATACAAAATATTACCTTTATTTCTAGAAAATATTATGTTTTGATTTAAAAAGAGTACTCGGTTACTTAAATTCGACGAGAAAAATCGAAACCCAGTGAGTTAGGGCACAATTTTCTCGAAGCCCCCAAATACCGAGTATTGTCTTATCTTGAAAACTTTCGAATAGACTGTAGCAATTAAGTGAAATGTATTTTTAAAAGCGATGATAAAATCATTACGCTAATAAATTACAAAACACAAATACTAAAGAAAAATTCATGAAAATTATACGATTGACTAGTTTTAAAGCTAATACAAGCAATCAAAAGAAAAAATAACAATAGAACATAACTAAAAATACAAATAATACAATGATAATGCAAAGGCCAACACAAAAATGATAATAATAAAAATAACAAAATCCAAATTTTGAATAGATGAACAAGTCAATAAAAGCACATAAAGCAAATAATGACAAATTAAAAATATATACATAAACTAATAAAACTAAGAAATCAAATAAAACTTTATATAAAAGATCGAATATAAAAATAAAACAAAACTATATATAAAACAAATGATGTAGAAAAGAAAAATAAATAACAAAACAAATAAAAAATATAGCAAATTTTAAAATGGATCTACATATCTATATATATAATAGAATAAAATAACATATTTTTGAATAAATAACATGTAAAAACCTTAGTTAAATAAATAAACAATAAAAAAATAAAGATATAACAAATTAATAATTAAAATGGTTAAAACCTAATATATATATATATATATATATATTCAATAATATAAAATGAATAAAATAATATACAATAAAACCATTTAATGTAAATAATAAAAAAAGAACAAAATGATTTAGAATAATCACTATTTAAAACATTAAAATAAATAAATAAGTAATATATTAAAAAAACAAAATTCAAATAACCAAGGACCAAATCAAAATATAGATGAAATCAGGGGAAAAAAAGAAATAAGTATGGAAGGACTAAATCAAAACACGTGCCATATCGCAGGGACCAGCTGGGTAATTATGCCCTACCACCAAAACGGCACCGGTCCAATATCCACATTTAAATGGCCCAAGGACCAGATTAAAACAAAAATAAAATTTCAGGGCCAAATTTAAATATAAAAGAAAAATAGAAATTGGACGTAATTGCATAGAAATAATAATGCGGAAGGACCTAGGGAGCAATTAGCCTCTTTATTAAAAAACGCGTGGATCCTCCTAGGGTCGGGTCAACGTGCGGGTCTTTGGCCTTAAAACGACGCCGTTTTGGGCATTAGTGGCCTCCCCCAAAACGACGTCTTATAGGAGGCCTATAAATACTAAAAATCTAAAAAAAATTCATTTCCCACACCCCCTTTAAAAAAAAGTTCAAAAAAGCTCTAAAAAAAAACTCTCCCCCTTTGAGCTCCGGCTTAGGTGCGACCGTGCTCTGGTCATCGGGCCGTCGTCATCTGCCACTGACCGCCATCATCCGCCACCGTACACGATGGTCGAAACTCCAAAAAAAAAACTACTTCAACCTTAAAGCTTCCCTAACCCAAATCCAAACTTCGAATACCCAAAACCCTCTCCAAAATAAAAAGAAACAAAAAAAAAAACACTTCAGATTCGGCCTCCGATTACCACAAAAGAAGTTAGGTTTTATTTATTCCTCTGTATTTCTATGTATTTTTTATATTAGAAACAAATAGGCAAGAAATAACAATGAAATACCTTCAAAAATCTCTCTGTGTACTTTTGATTTTTTTTGTATGTTTGTATTCGTAATTGTCCGTATCCATTACATTCAGTTTTCTTTTATAGCCAAAATAAATCGATAAATAATAAATACAAAGATTCTAATTTTGCTATATTATTTGCTACTGTTTATTTTTTTGTCTTTGTTTCCTTTTTTTTTTTGTAGGTGTTAGGTCAACAATGGCGAAAATCTCAGCGGTGATAAGGCTATTCGTGGGCAGCGGCGCAAGGAGAGCTGCAGCTAGGGTTTTTTGAAACCTTAATTTTTGCTTAAATGTTTTTTTGTTTTGGGCCCTTTTGGGTTTGGGTGTAATTAGGTTAAAGGGTTTAATTTGGGTTGTTATTGATTTGGGCTATTCGGGTTTTGAGCCTGTTTTGTACTTGTGTCTGGTTTTGGTTTTAACTGGCTTGGGCTTTGGCTTGGATAATTTGGGCTATTTTAATGTAAATGGATTGGACATTTTATTTCAGTTGAAAATTTGGTTTCTTATTTTTGTTTGGTTTTGAATCCTGATGGGCCGGGCAGATTTTGCCCATTATAGCTGCCCCTCTTTGCTCATTGTCGTGTAACGGGAATAAAGCAAAGACCTTAAAAGGGCCAATTTTGCCCGATCCTACTGGTCTTCAACTGCATCTTCAATCTGCAATCTTCAGCTTGCTCCACTACTACTTCAGGGAGATAAAATTCACCGTCTTCGATCTGCTCCACTTGCTACTTCAGGGAGATAAGATTTTTGGCTTCAATCTGCTCCTCTGCAACTTCGGGAAGATAAAATTTGCCGTAACTGGTAGCTTCAATCTGTTCCACTGCAACTTCAGAGAAATGAGATTTGCTATCTTCGACCTGCTTCGCTGCAACTTTAGGGAGATAAGGTTAATGACTTCAATTTGCCTCACTGCAACTTCAGGAAGATAAGATCCACTATAATTCGTAGCTTTAATTTGTTCCACTACAACTCCAGGGAAATAAGATTTGCTTTCTTCAGTCTGCTCCACTGCAACTTCAGAGAGATAAGGCTGGTGGTTTCAATCTACTTCACTACAACTTTAGAAAGATAAGATCTGCCATTCTCGATCTACTCCATTACAACTTCAAGGAGATAAGGTCTACGAATTCACTCTACACCATTGCTACTTCAAGGAGATGAGATTTGTGGATTCACCTGATATTGCTACACCATCTTCTAGGGACATGACCTGTAGAATTGGTTTCATGGGCCTATGCTTATGCCAAATGATTAGGATGCTATGATCAGAATGAATCAAATGCTCCTATCTAGATGTGTTATATGAATGCAAAATGTCATGAGAATGATCCCTTTTTAATGCTTAGGGTGTCATCACTTGTTGTTCATCAATGTATTGTCATTGACGTATTACGTTGTCATCCTGTTCAACTGGTATTTTGTTAGAAAACCTAAGGAATCAAGCATACTGCTTAGCTGGTTTGCTCCATTACAACTTTAGGGAGATAAAATTTAGTGGTTTCTTCCATCCATCCCACTACAACTCAGGGTACAGGATGCATACCATCCTCAATCCCTCCCACTGCAACTCAGGGGTATAGGATCTGAATCTTTTTCAATCCATTCCCCTGTGATTCAAGGGTATATGATTTGAATCTTCTTCCATCAATTTAGTCTGTTACACCATTCCCTAGGTGTCATGACCAAATATGGACATTACTCATTTTTCGTTGAGATTGTATCACTGACGTAATATCTTATCTTTTTTTCAATCACTATTTTTTAACAAGAAATTCGAAGAGATAGTCTTAATTTAGACTCTACTTTTTCAGATATTTCCAACTCTTAAGCTTGGTGAGTTCTAAACAATAGTCCTGTTCAAGGTTCTTGTATTATTTAGAAGCTTCTAAAGTAATATGCAAAACTTTTTTTGTGAAAGTATTATTAGTCCATTAATCATTATTTCAATGCTACATGCTTGAGAAAGATCATAACAATGAACCAAAGTAGAATTGACTTGGAGTATAGCTTGAAATGAATAAATTATCAAAGATAAAAATAAATTGATTGGAAACGCATCTTGAAAAGAATAAAGTATTCAAAGATAGCGAATTTAACATGAATAGGATGAATACTAGGTGCCCCAGATATCGCAGCTTGAACTTCTCTATACGAACCCCTTGGGGACTGCTTTGAGCTTGACATGTGTTTAGGAGATCTAGAGTACTTTGTTGATGCCCCAATATATAACATACCTCCTCCTTGTTAATTCAGGTATAGCAAGATCAATGCATGCCCCTTCTTTGATCAAAATTTGAGTCGCCATTTTCAGGTTTTCAACTCAAAACCCCTTTGGTCTCAAGGTGCCCTTTGTGGGCTTTTGCCTTGGCCTCTCTTTTTTTTGAAAGGTCTCAAAGCGCCCTTTGTGGGTTTTCACCTTGGCCTCTTCCCCTTTTTAAGTAAAGTATTTTTTTACTGAATTCGAATTTATGGGATTGGGTTAGTTTTTCCCATCCATTTCAGCCAAAATCAGCGCTCCTCCGGAGAAAGCCTTCTTTACCACATAAGGTCCTTCCCAGTTTGGCATCCATTTTCCTCTGAAATCCTTTTGTATGGGAAGGATCTTTTTTAGTACCAGGTCCCCCTCGCGAAATTCTCTTGGATGAACCTTTTTGTCATAAGTTCGCATCATTTGTTTTTGGTACATCTGACCATGACGAATAACCCTTAGCCTCCTTTCTTCAATCAAGTTTAACTAGTCATATCGAGACTGGATCCATTCTGCTTCGTCTAACTTTAGCTCGGACAAAACTTGAAGAGAAGGTATCTCTACTTCAACGGGTAAAACTGATTTTATTTCATAGACCAATGAGAAAGGTGTTGCCCCAGTGGAAGTTCTAATGGATGTTCGATAAGCATAGAGAGCAAAAAGTAACTTATCATGCCAACCTCTATAAGTCTCAGTCATTTTCCCCATGATTTTCTTAATATTCTTATTGGCTACTTCCACTGCACTATTCATTTTTGGGTGATACGGTGACGAGTTGTAGTGTCTAATCTTGAATTGACTGCAGACCTTCGCTATCGTGTTGTTGTTCAAGTTTAGTGCATTGTCAGATATGATCCTCTCAGGCATTCCATATGACATATGATTTCCTTTTTTAGGAATTTACTGATGGCCGACTTGGTGACACTGGCATAAGAAGTAGCCTCTACCCATTTGGTGAAATAATGAATGACCACGAAGATAAATCGATGCCCATTCGAAGCTTTCGGCGAGATTTGCCCAATGACATCCATGCCCCACAAGGAGAAAGGCCATGGGGAAGTCATAACATGCAAAGGCAAAGGAGGAATGTGAATTTTGTCTCTATAAATTTGGCATTTATGACATCTCTTGGCATAGTTGATACAATCCCCCTCCATGGTGGACCAATAGTATCCGAATCTCATAATTTGTCTAGCCATTATAAAACCGTTAGCATGTGTTCCACAAACGCCCTCATGAACTTCTTCCAAAATTTTCTTAGCCTCGACAGCGTCCACACATCTCAATAGCATGTGATCCTTTCTTCTTTTGTACATGATCTCCCCATCTAAGACATAGTCACAGGCTAATCTTCTTAATGTCCTTTTGTCATTCTCAGTTGCCTGGTCAGGGTATTCACAATCTCTTACGTATCGCAATATATCGTGGTACCATGGGTGCTCATCCCTTTCCTCTTCTTCCATGTTGCAAAAATGAGCTGGGGTCTCATAAATACTTATCTAAATGGGTTTTACATCCTCTTTTTGTTTACTTTAATCATGGAAGCCAAAGTAGCCAAGGCGTCTGCCATCTGATTTTCGTCTTGCGAAAGGTAACTGAAAGTGATGTCATCAAACTCCTCAATTAACCCCAGAACTATCATTTTATAATTAATCAATTTAGGGTCTTTTGTCTCCCATTCACTTTTAAGCTGGTAGATCACTAATGTAGAATCTCCATATACTTTTAGCATTCTGATTTTGCATTCTATGGCTGTACGGATTCTCATGATACATGCTTCATACTCTGCCATATTATTTGTGCAATCAAAATCCAATTTGCATGTGAATGGATAATGATCTCCATTTGGAGATACCAGGACTGCCCCAATTCCATTACCCACGGCATTTTATGCTCTGTCGAAGTTTAGTTTCCAAAGATGATCTTTTCTAGCATCTCTTTTAGTAGTTGCCACATACATTAACTCTTCATTAGGGAAATCAAAGTTCAAAGGCTCATAATCTTCTAAAGCTCTATCCACCAGAAAATATGCTATTGATTTTCCTTTCACAGCCTTTTGGTTTACATAGATTATGTCAAACTCAGAAAGCAGAATTTTCCACCTGGCCATCCTTCCATTCAAAGTAGTTGATTCCATCATATATTTTAATGGGTCTAGTTTTGAGATTAGCCAGGTTGTATGATATAGCATATATTTTCTCAATCTTCGAGATGTCCAAATCAGGGTGCAATACAATTTCTCAATTGGCAAGGATCTCATTTCACACTCAATGAACTTCTTACTGAGGTAATATATTGCCCTTTCTCTCATTCCTGACTCATAGTGTTGACCAAGCACACATCCTATGGAATTATTAAACACTGTCAAATACAGTATTAATTGCCTATCTGGATTAGGCGGAGACACCTTGTCAAAAGCTTTCTGGCACTCATCATCCCATACACATTGGTTGTGTTTTTTGAGAAGATGAAATATGGGATCACATTTCTCAGTTAATTGTGAAATGAACCGAGCAATGTAATTTAACCTTCCAAGAAAACCTCAAACTTCTTTTTGAGTGCGTGGTGGAGGCAACTCTTGTATAGCTCTAACTTTGTCTGAGTCAACCTCAGTTCCTCTTTTGCTGACTATGAAGCCTAACAGTTTCCCTGACCTTGCTATAAAGGTACATGTCACTGGATTGAGCTTTAGTTGAAATTTTTTCAATCTCAAGAACAACTTCCTTAAAACTTCGATGTATTCCTTTTCTGTTCGAGATTTGGCAATCATATCATCGACATAAACTTTGATTTCTTTGTGCATCATATCATGGAAAAAGGTCACCATGGCCCTTTGATATGTTGCTCCTGCATTTTTTAGCCCAAACGACATCACCTTATAACAAAATGTACCCCATAAGGTTATGAAAGTGGTTTTTTCCATGTCTTCAGGATGCATCTTTATCTGATTGTATCTAGAGAAACCATCCATGAAGGAAAACAGTGAGTAGCCTGCCGTATTATCTACTAAATTGTCAATATGAGGTAAGGGGAAATTTTCCTTTGGGCTAGCCTTATTTAGGTCTTTGTAATCTACACACATCCGTACCTTTCTATCTTTCTTAGGGATGAGGACAATATTGGCTACCCATTCTGAGTATTTAACCACCTGTAGGAAGCCGACATCGAATTGCTTTTTGACTTCCTCTTTTATTTTTAGCACAATGTCAGGCCTCATCTTTTGGAACTTCTGTTGAACTGTCTTGCATTCTTCTTTTATGGGAAGGTGGTGTACTACAATATCAATGCTTAACCCGGGCATATCTTGGTATGACCACGCAAAGACATCTTTAAATTCCCGAAGTAACTCAACGAGATCTTGCTTGGATTCTTCAGTTATGCACGTTCCAATGTTCACTACCTTTCCTTCTTCCAAGATCACAATCTCCACGGTCTCTTTATGAGGTAGAATTTATTTTTCTTCTTGTTCTACCATTCTTAACAGGTCCAGCGACAAGTCACAATCTCTGTCATCTTCAAAATTCTAAGATTCTTCTAAACACATGTCTCACTCAAAAGGAGATTCTGAATCCGTAACAGCGTCAATCATGTCGTTGATATCCGGTGACCTGTTGTAGGCACAAAAGAATTTACAAAGAACAAATGAATTTGAGAATGACTATTCACGTGATATGAATGAATGAAAGAATGATTTGGAAGAAAATTCAAAGAACGAAAGGATAATTGTTTGTACGGAAAGGATGAAAGAATATTTGCTCGAAATGATAACAAAAATGTATTTCATTGAAATAAAAATATCTGAACATGAGCTAATTTCACAAATAAATTCTTATTACTTTTAGGCTTAAAGCAACAAGTGTGTTCTGAACATTACTCTAAGTAAGCTCTAAAAACTACAGGAATCTCTTCTGCAGTCCAATTGTTCAGAACACTCCCTGGTTCATAAGGATGAATGCCTGACAAGTTTCCTTCTTCAGCTGCTTCTTCGAATATGGCATTGATGTGTATATTTCCCAACATTTCTTCAATGGTTTCTTTTCTTGGCATCTATTGCTCAGGATGAATGATCCCTCCTGACATAAAAGTTTTGAATATGTGGGGGAATATCATTGGTTCCCATTTAATTTCTTCCCCACTCAAGCGTGCCCTCTTTCTTTCCTATCTCTTTTCCAGCTCCCTCTTCATTTGTCTCGCATTTGGCCTGAATCCTAAGCCAAAGCGATCACACTTGTCCTTCAGTATTGGAGCCTCAATTCTTCCTCGAAGATGTCTCCCAAATCCCTTCCCTAATAAGGCTCCTTTGCCTACCATCAACTGTAAACCCATTCTTGTGCTCTTGGATATTTCCGGCACCACGATCCTACTCCCTTCAGTGATGAATGTTGCATTCACAAACTCTAAAGATTGAAAAGAACATTCGATTGCTTCATTGTTTGTTTCTAAATATGGTGCATCACTGGTTATGGCTGCAATAATATCTTCTTCGGCATTTATTGTCACTAGCTGACCTTCCGTTACTAGCTTCAACTTTTGATGTAGTGACGAAGGCACTGCCCTTACCGAATGTATCTAAGGTCTCCCCAATAAGCAATTGTAGGAAGGCTTGATATCCATCACTAGGAAGTCTACCTCATATGTAGTTAGGCCAATCAACAAGGGTATTTCAATTCTTCCCATGACTCTTCTTTCTATACCCTTAAACACCCTTACTATATTCTGGCAAGTCTTCATGTGAGAACTATCCATAGGCAACCTATTAACTGTGGATAAGGGCAATACATTCAGTGCCGATCTGTTGTCTATTAGAACCGCTAGTAAGGTGTACCCTTTGCATCTAGTGGTGATGTGCAAAGCTTTAGTGGATCCCATGCCCCTTGGTGGTATTTCATCATCGTTGAAGAATATGAAGTTATTAGCACTTATGTTATTAACCAGACGATCCAGCTTGTTGACAGAGATATCATTGGCCACGTATGTTTCATTTAACACTTTCATTAATGCACTACGATGCACCTCTAAACTTAAGAGTAACGCGAGTACAGATATGCGAGCTGGTTGTTTATGCAACTATTCTATAACACTATACTCGCTGTGTTTCAAAATTTCAAGAATTCCTTTTCTTCCTCTTCTTGTACTAGCTCATTAACAGGTGGCTCAGGTTTGGCTGCTTTTTCCTGCTTTTGTTCCACTGAATCATAAGGCCTTCCACTACGCATATAAGAACCCTCATCTTGATCCACCATTGAAGTACTGATTGAATTCTCTTTTCCTGGTATTGTCACATTGTAATCATAATTCCAAGGAACTTCCTTGCTATCTTTGTAAGAGAAGACTATGGGTTTTTGAATTATGATCCTTGGTGCTATCTGTACTTTAGCTTTGTGGCTTTTAGGTCGTGAAATGATGACCACCGGATAATTGACCTTTGGGACTTTCATCATTGATTCTCCCTCTAATGTGCATACGCTTTCCTCTTCTTTAACCTTTTCACAGAATTCCATCTTTTTACTGTCCATCAGGCCTTGCACCAAGGCCCTTAATTCGGTGCATTCTTGGATCTTGTGCCCCTTTCTATGATGAACTCACAGTAGTTCCTCATTTTTTCATAACTCCCTTCTGAATCTGATACAATTAATCCCCTTTTCACCATCTCCTTCCAAACCCATCTCAAAGGGGTTTTTACTTCTGCAATATCAATCTTGATTCTTTTCCCCATATTCTCACCTATCGCGTTTACCTTATTATTTGTATGATTGGGTATCAGATTTACTACATTAGCATATCATCAAATTTTACAATGCCTATTTTAATAAGTCTTTCAACTAATTTCTTGAAGGTAGTACAATTTTCTATTGAATGCCCTGTGATCCATGCATGGTACTCGCATTGAGCATTTGTATCCTACCATTTGGGGTATGGGGATTGCAATGGTTTCAAGTAAAAAGGGGATACCACGTGTGCATCAAATAAACTTTGATACAACTCCCTATATGTTATTGGGATTGGGGTGAATTGGAGTTTTTCAGAATTTTGCTTTGTGCCAGATTCCTACCTTAGCGAACCCTGATGACCAGTGGTCATTGCTCTTGGCTAACTAACAGTAATCAGTTTTGAGTACCCCTTATTATATGTGCTTGTATTGTTTACCTCATTTTCCTTTTTCCTCGGGGCTAACCTTTTGGTACCCTCTCCCACATCTATCTTTTCACTTCTCACTGCATTTTCGATCATTTTGCCCGTCATCACTATGTCTGAAAAACTTTTTGTAGCACTTTCTAACATGTGAGTGATGAACGGGGCTTTTAAGATGAGCATCGTAGTTTCTTTTTCTAAGAGCGATGGCTGAACTTGTATGGCAACTTCCCTCCGTCTTTACGCATACTGCCTGAAACTTTCATTTGGCTTCTTTTCCATATTCTGCAAGGTAATTTTATCAGGAGTCATGTCTATCACATGACTATCCTGCTTCATCAATGCTTGCGCTAGGTCTTTCCATGAATTAATCCTATCACGGCTTATTTGATTGTACCATTTGGATGCTGCCCCCACCAAACTGTCTTGGAAGCAATGAATCAACAGTTGATCGTTATTAACATACCCAGTCATCCGTTTGCAGAACATGGTGATGTAAGCTTCAGGGCAACTAGTCCCGTTATACTTCTTAAATTTTGGCATTTTGAACTTGTGGGAAGCACCAAATCCAGAACCAAACTCAGATCCTTAGCATCGATTCCACTATGATTATTAGCATTTTACATAGCCTTGAATTTTTCCTCCAACCATTTACAACAGTTCTCTAACTACTTTCGCAGTTCCATTCTTGCCCCTACTATATCATCCAAATGGAGGATAATAGGATTAGTTAGGTTATCCCCTAGGTTAGAACCTAAGCCAACTTGGAAGTTCATTGGCATTGAAGCACTAGCCTAACCCTATTGAGGCCTAATCATGACAGATGGTCTTCGAGGGTACACATCAGGTTGTGTCTGTGCATGTGTTGGGGTAAAACCCGAAGGATAGTCCTCATTATTCTCTTTAGTATTGGCCATAGGGCTTTTTCCTTTATCCATCACTCCAGTCAGCAGTTGGGTCATCTGAGACATCATATTTCTTTGGGATTCCAACATTTGATCCCTCATGTCTTGTTGGATCTTGGCTAGTTGCTCTTGCATTTGCATTTGTAGCTAGTTTGGTATCTCTCTTTGGAGTTGTTCGAGTCTTTCTAATCTTTGGTCTATATCTTTTGTCTTAGCGTGAGTACCGTAGTGATGTTTAGTTTCCAGATTAACTCTCTCTGAAATAACTTCAACTAATTAGGGTCCTTCTATAGATTTTAGTGCATATGATGCAATGCAATGCAAATGCTTGAATGCAAAAAAGGTATCAATTCTGATTCAACTTCATTTAGAAAACTTTATTAGAAAACAAAATTATTTACATAAAATGGATTACAAGTATGTCTTTGCCCTAATGTCCAAAGTTTTAACTTTTCCAAACAACGAAGCTATCTCTTGACCTCGGTCTGACTGTAGCTCATATTTCATGCTTAACATATCAGCCTGAACTGCCAAGTTTGTAAATGATTAGCTACCTTTCGAATCTGAGCCATGACTTCACCCATAATGTAATCTCTGTTTCTAACTTAATCTTGAGAATAGTGAAGCTGTTCCCTCTAACGCCCTTCTTTTGCTTCAAGGAGCTTGATCTGGAGTTCGCAGTTTTGTAACGCAGACTCTAGTTATTCTATTCTTCCCTTCATTTCTTCAATCTTGTTTAAACTCAACTTCAGCTCAATTGCAGAATTACGACTTCTATACTGATGAAGTAACTTTTCAAGTTCTACCACTCTAACCTTTAACTCTCCTTTTTCACCTTGAGTTTCTGACAAACTCCTTTCCAGGGCCTCTTTCTGTACTTAAGCCTCCTGGAATTTCCTTTCCCATCGATTGGCTTTAATTCTCTTTTCTTGAACCTCTTGTCGCCATTGCTCTGACATTTTTCACAATCTGACAGTTTTCATTGATAGACGTAACTTCTTATAATCTATCTTCAAACTGTCCAAGTCTTCCTCCACCTTAGTATTCATTTTCCTTAACTTCTCAGCCTCTAGCTTTTGAACATCAACATCTAACCTCAAATGCATTTTCTTTTCCTCCAATTGCTCTATAATCTTTTTAAGCTCCGAGTTCCTCCTTTCAAAATCTTGCTTTATGATCTCTAGTTCTGACGGAACCCCTTGTAAGTACTCTTCCATTGGTCGAGCGCCTTCTGAACTTGGCTCAGGGATATTATCATTAACTCTTTTACTCTACCATCTGCCATACTTAGGAGTCGTTATTGGACCTACAGCCAATCTTTTCATCCGATGAGTCTGATTCCAAGCGTTAGAAATCTCCTTAACCCTTTTCTTGTAATTATATCCCTTGTACAAAAACTCACATTGAGCTAGCCCATGTGTTGCCGATATGAACTGTCTTGACCTATATTGCCTCTATACAAGTAAGGGAGCATACTCGACGGCTCCCCAAATTCCCAGCAAAAGGACCCAGTCAAAACTTCCATACCGGTAGAGAATTTCATCAAGAACCATCCAAAGAGCTCTCCATTCAACGTCTTTCTCTTAGAGATTTTGGAGGATTGCTATCCACTTTTCCTCCGTATGTCATCTCTCTTTGGCGTAGCTATTGTTTCCTTTAATGGGGAATAATTCTCAGAGAATACTCGGTAAGAAACTTTTTCCACCTTCCAAAAATGACTATGGAACCAAACTAACAATAATTGCGCACATCCAATAAATCTACCTTCACCCCCCTCAGGCATGTGCTCAAAGATCTGAATGTCTCAGCCAAAATTGCAAGAACAAGTGTGACCCGCTTGTCAAGTCGATCAAATAAATTGACAACTGCTTCATCTATATGTCTTAAAGCTTTGGGGAAAATTACCAATCCATAAACGCTCAAAGCAAAGACGTCAACTCTCTTCTTTACATTTGGATATGCTAGGGTCAAGTCTCTCAAATTCACCCAAGGAATGCATTTGCCATCACCTTTTTGCTGGATTCGGGCTGTAACCCACTGTTCACTCATCCTAGTGATATTCATTAACTTCTTCACAAAAGTCAGGACATTAGCGGCCCTAGAATAGGCCTTATCGGCTTGGACCCTTGGACAACGAAGCAATGTGTAACATCACAAAAAAGGGCCTAAACGGTACAGTGGTTGTGAAACCAAAAATATGAGATAGAAAAGTTTATTACGATGAATTATCATGATTTACCGATTGATTGGATGCATGTGTTAGACTATCGATAAGAAATTTTATAGATTGCATGTTTAATTTATCTATTAGGGCTTATTTGCAAAAGTTGCAAAATATGTATTCTAGTTTATAAAGTACTTGATTGAAATGGGGGTTTAAAGTAGAGGTCCTTAAATAGTAATTAGATCATGAAAGTTTGATGGACAAATATAGACATGGTTAGTAAGTAAGGTATTTAAGGGCAATTAATGAATAAAGACAAAATAACATGAAATAAGCTATCTGTAACACCCCTAACCTGTATCCTTCACCAGATTAGGGTTACGAGGCATTATCGAACAAAACACAGTTCAGAACAGTCTTTCAATTTAAAATCATGCATAATCTTATAACAATTCAGTTACAAGAAATTTTCTTATTATTATTATTATTATTTATTATTTAAAAAAAAACTCGAATAGTACCAGTAACTCAACTCTACGGATTTTGTTTACACATATGTACCACTTAACTCACTCACAACCAATCATACTTTACTACTTAATACATAAATAAATCTTACTTTAAAGTTCAGACATATCAATATCGACTAACTAACCATACATTTGACTTAACTAATGTGCAACAAAGCCATGTTGCATATATTCAATACATATAATGTTCGAACCACATAACTTCAACATTACTGGCACTCGCTTCTTCAATACACATCCAACATATATCCTTACAGTTCATGCATTGAATAAATACTAGTACTTTTATCTCACTGACTAAGTGTTAATCATGTCAACTCACAAGGTTCAGCACATGCAAATATTAACACAAAACAACCGTGTTACAAGGCCTAATTTTTCTTTTCTTCAATCTTATATGCAGCATCAATTAATTACAAAATAATCAAATATGCTTTTAATTCCTTCCATATATATATATATATATATATAACCAAATCATTTCTTACCAAACAGGCTAGCTAAATTAATAACATGGCAATTTATAAAATAACATTATGACAACAAAACATGATCATTGTTAACCATTATCTAAGCACCCATAAAGATCAACCAAATAACTAGTAGACCTCGTTTGTTCTATATCATCCCAAATCTTACCCATATAGCCAAACCGCAATTGACCATATCATAGGCTTATACACCCATTTTACTTAAGACTGGCCGAATATGAACATGCATTTTATAGTCTAAATTTTAACTTACAAGATGACCGAAGTATTTACTTACGCATATGTCATTAACATCTAACAATTTGCGAAAAGAACCTATTTGCATAGCCAACTTACCCTATAAATCCACGTCCCAAAAACACATACATCAACCACATGGGTATCATTCAAACTGATCTCATAAAACCAAACATCATGTAAGACATACCATGAAACATATTTCCCAAATAAGTTTCAGTCATGACCGAAACACACCAGCATTAACAACTTGGTCAAGCCATTTTACATGGCTATTTATGAACAAATTCAAAATACAAACACATTGTAACTAGCTTATACATGCCATAATTTGAGCTCAACTATTTAAATTCCAAAACTGTAGATAGTGTGATGAGCTTTGCTGACAATCCCCGAGCTCGTAGCTTGATTCCCAAAATCTATAAAATAGAGTAAGTAAATACACAGTAAGCTAATTTAGCTTAGTAAGTTATAAGAAAAAGGTCAACTCAAAAATATCACCAACTTATTTAAACGCAAACATAATACATAACCAAAACACAATTAGATTCAAACATGCGAGCCACATATCTTTTATATACATATTTTTTTAATGTGTACTACTATAACCGAATGTCATACAGCCAAATTAGCAGGACAACTTTAAACTACTCAAGTCAAATCACATCACAACATATCTTATCAACATATAATTTCATAGACCCATGTATCATCAAATAATCTTATATGCATGTAATAAATATATGGCCGAATTCCCAACAATCCCATAGGCATATAACGGAAACTCTTTCCTTAAATTTCCATAAAGCCGAATGCACGTAATTACATTATATCATCACCAAGTCAAATATTCCTTTTATTTTTGCATGTATTCATTGATTGCATCATGGATATTTGTAACAAGTCTTGAGAGTTTTCCTACCTCAACTTAAATATATATAAAGATAGTCATACCTGACCATTTAAATTAAATTTCACAAACATAATTCGGTTCCTTTAAAGGATAAGCGAACTCACACACCCTGTGCTAAATCTTTGTAACATGTCACACACTTAGTGCCGTTACATTAATGTCTCGCACACTTAGTGCTAAAGTCTTGTGACATATCGCACACTTAGTGTCGTCACTTTACCTCTCACACACTTAGTGCCATATTTCATCAAGTCAATCATACACACAAGTTTTACATAATACAAAATCAGCATATAAATTCCATGTTTAATTATATATAACAACACAGTTATGGTTATCACTTACCTTGGACGATATAAAAACAGAACGGGACAGCTAGTCGACCACCTTCGTTTTTCCCCGATCAAAATCTGATTTCTTTGGTTCTTGATCTAAACACATTCAAATTAAGCTCATTCAAACATATTTTCATTCAATTTAGTCCAAAAACACAAAAATGGGAAAATTACCACTTTAGCCCTAACATTTACAATTTTTATAATTTAGTCCCTAATGCACAAAACACAAAATATGCAAAATTGACCACAACCATGGTAGGCCGAATGTTCCTAGTATTCAAAAAAGTCCATATTTTTCATCAATTTCACATTTTAATACTCCCACATTTTTATTTTTACAATTAAGTCCTAATTACCCAAAATCATCAAAAATTCCTATACAAAATATGCTAACCCAACACATATCTTTCACAATTCACCATCATGCAATAAAAATCACAAGCTCTCATCAATTGCATAACTCAAAATATCCATCAAACTTCAAAATTTAAGCATGGTTTTTGTAGTACTCGAAGCAATGATCTCAAAAACGTAAAAATTATAAAAAATCAAGCTTAAACGTACCTTGGATTGAGCTTGGAAGTAACGAACCCTAGGTGTTCTTTCTTGTTCTTTCTTTGTTTAGTTTCGGAAATGGAGATAAAGTTTATGAACTAATGTTTTATGATTTGTTTTTCTATTATAATAACCTTTGTTATTGGTTTCCCAAAATACCCTTAATGATTTAATACTAAAAATTTATATTGTAAGTCCATTACCGTCCAACATATATGACAATGGGCTATTTACATTATAAAAGGCTTCCATAAATAAAGCCATTACAATTTGGCGCTTATACCTTAAGCTACCAAATTTCTACTTTACACAATTTAGTCCTTTTATTTAATCGAACACCTAAACGAGAAAATTAAATTACGAAAATTTTACGGATACCAATTCACATAGAATAAACACAAAAATAATTTTAAAATATTTTTTTGACTCAGATTCGTGGTCCCGAAACCACCGTTCCCGTTAGGGTCCAAATCGGGCCGTTACACAATCATCTTCTTCATTTTTTTCTCCATGGCCGAATGTAGCAAGGGAACACCATGGCTAGGGTTTTTTCATCTTCCAAGCTTCATAGTAAGTCTGTTCTAGCCCCGTTTTTCATGTTCTTTACATTTTTGGAATCCCGTTAACTTGATTAAGCTAATTCTACCATTAATTTGAGCTAGGGTTTATATTTGGAAAATTATCTATAGGTGAAAAGTGTGTATTTTGATGTTTTATGATAGAATATAAAGCTTATAATTATGTTAAACGACTTTTGCTAAGCGATTTTCAGTAAAAAACAAGTAAAATGGCATAATCAATAAAAATTATTATTGTTCATAAGTGCATGTTAGGGAGAGAATTTGATGGCCATAGAAGGAAAAAATGATCAGCGTGTCCTAAAACATAAGAATTAGGTATAAAGCTTAATTTCCGAGCTTTGGGGCAAAAGTATAAATATATAAAAATTTAGGGGCAAAAATGTAAATTTTGTAAAAATATGTTTTAGGTCCGAAATGATTAGTGCATTGATTAAATAAGTGAAATATGATGTTTTAGATCCTGAAAAATGAGAGTTGGACCTAGAACGAGAGAAAAACAAAAAATCAGGAAAGTTGGTCAAAATGGCTGTGTTGGTATCGAGGTAAGTTCATGTGTTTAATAAGCATTTAATTAAGCATGTTTGAATGCTAAATTGATATATTAGTTATAAATGTTTTAGTGTTGATTTTTGAATATAATGACAATAATTGAGAAATGATTCAACATTAAAAGTGAGAATTCGAATAAGTTTACATATAAGACCATAGTGGTAATGTGGCTTTGTATAAGATCAAGAAAGTATTGAATAGCATAATTTGAGGAAATTAAGATAAATTGAGGATATGATGAGGTTGAGAATGTAAGTATGTAAGTTGAGTAGCATTTTATTATTATGAAATTGTTGCTATTATTATTATTGAGTTATGTGACTGACCTTGAGAATTTTGAGTAAGTATGTTTTAGCTATGAATTTCCAAGGCATTAATATTTCAAAGTCCATGCTTATAACATGTCAATTAAGGAAGAATTGATGAAAAAAGACCATGGTTGACCCATGGCAACATAAGATAAGGATACCAAGTAAGACCATGCCAAGGCATGGCATTGCTAAGTTTTACAAGGCAAGGAAATCATGAAAGACCATGTCAAGACATGGCATTGATAAGTTACTATAAGGCAAAGATTCCATGTAAGACCATGTCAAGACATGGCATTGACAAGTTACTTTAAGGCAAAGATCCCATGTAAGACTATGCCAAGGCATGGCATTGGTGAATTCACAAGGCAATGATACCATGTAAGACCATGTCAAAACTTGGAAATGGTAAATTTCAAAAGGAAGGGTACTTGAGTAATCCAAAGAGTAAGTCAAAGAGATGACAATGTAAGATCATGAGGAAAGAGCATATGTATGTACATAAGGCTTATTAATATTGAGGTTATAAGTTGATGATATTAAAAGTATTTTAATGAGTATATTCAAGTATTAAGTAAGTGATAAGTTTTCAATTATACTTATGACGCTTTGTGACATGGTTGGCAATATGCCTATATATAATAAAAGAGTATTAATGTGTTAAGTGAGATGTTGCAGGTACATAAGCAAGCTATTAAGTAAGGTATTTTTTTTTTATTATTCTGAGCCTTTGGTAAGGTTACCAATGACTGAGATGGGAAAGTAAGAACTTAACATTATTTATGCAAATTATGAAAGCTTAATAATAAGCTAAATTTATTACTAATGCCTATTATTTTACATGTGAACTTACTAAGCTTTATAAGCTTACCTCTTTCCTTTCCCCTGTTCTAGAGTTTTATCAAACAAGCTCGGGTTGGAGGTCGTCGGAGATCGCTTCACACTTTCGATTATCAAGTTACCAATTGCGTATTTTCATTGAAACATTTTTAGTTATGGCATGTATAGGGGCTTGGCCATTTTGTGCGTATGTCCTTATGATATGGCGAAACAAGAACATGTGTTGATGTTATGTATGCCTAAATGAGGTTTAATGCAAAGAAATTATGAAAGAGTAAAAGTTGGTTTTGAAACAGTTTTGGGATAGCAGCAGTGACGTGATTTTGAAAAATCACTAAAAATTGTAGAAATGAAATTAAATAGTGAATGAGATTATAATTAAAGCCTGTTGAGTCTATTTTAATAGGAAAGAAACATATCAAGCAAAGAAAGTCTATATTCTGAGATATTTAAATTCTTGTGAGACTAGTTCAGAATGACTTCATGATCCCCTATTCTGATTTTAGAAATTTACTAGAAATTTTACAAGAAGAATTAAGGGCTATAATTTATATGTCTAGATTCCTTAATGAGTTTATTTTCATAATAAGCAGGAACAATAGATGAAAATTTTACTATGAGATAATTGATTTTTAGTGAGGAAAGGTCAGGTCCGCTAGACTACAAAATAGGGGAGATTTTAACTAATAAGATGTACTAATTGGTCTTACCAAAAATTTTGGAAAAATTCTGGTAAGAGGATATATGAGTCTAGTTTTAGGAAAAATTTACAGATTTAAATTTCAAGTTTTGTAACTCGAGTTATAATTAATTTAGTGACTATTATGTAGGTGGACAGTTTTATTATGAATAGTGAAATAAATTGTTTTGATTTGTGTAAGTAATTGGAAAATTTTTAATGTTCTCAGTTTGGTCCCGAACCATTTCAATTGCATGTTTTAGGGCCTCGAGGGCCATTTTTAGGGATATATTGGATGAATGTGAGTGAATTAATTTTAAAAGTAAATTTTTATACGTCGAACTAGTAAGATAAGTCTGGTAACGTCTCATACTCGACTCCGGTGACGGTCTTAGGTAAGGGGTGTTACACAATGTTGTATATTCCTCCACAAGGGCACCAAATCCACCTTCTTGAAAGTGAAACAACTGTAGGTGGGGTTCCAAAACTGAGCCATAGCCCGAAACAAATGCTTGTCCACCTTGATATCGAGGAGATAAGGTAGATCACCATAATTATAATAAAACAGCTGCTTAATCTCATCATCCCAATGGGCCCATATCTCTCTCAATTCGTAGAGCTCATTTCGCGTCACACTAATAAGGGTGAAGTCCCACAATTCTGACGTGTACCCCTCGACCAAACTATCCCCTTTCTCTAATTGCGTTTTCTTTGACCATATACGGACAGCCGCATTATCCTCCACTTTATCAAGAAATTTGATCTCTATGGCAAGCTCTCTAATTTAGTAATCGAACGTGAATCGACACCTCTTAAATATGAAATGACATGCAATCATAGCCAAAACAAAACACCACAAGTCAGTATCATAAATGATAAAATTCAAACTAAACAAAAAATAGTCAAACACCTATCTAGGTGACTGCTAGGGTTCAACATAGTTCTACCTAGGTTAGGCTCTTAGGGTTCATTATATGCGATTTGGTTCTAAGGAAAGGGTACCCGAATGAGTAGATTCCTCGATCCTCACCCATTATAGGCTCATATGGACCGAGTTTAGTTCAGGGAATACATTTCCCTATGGCCATGCGGAGATGAAAATCTCACGAAGACATAAGTACGGATGTATCCTAGAAGTAGTCAACTAGCCCATGCCGAGGTGAAAACCTCACGGAGGCATAGTTTCTCACTCCCACTTAAAAGGTGTAACGAAACGGTCATGCAATGCAATGCAAGAGTATTTTACGAGACTCGAACCATAACAATGAAATAACACAAACAAATGCAACAAAAGAATCATGATTTTTCAAATCAGATTTTCAATTTTCGACAAAAGGACAGAAAATAATCAATTTTTGGCTCGACTCTCTTATTCCTCCCCAATGGAGTCGCCAAGCTATCGAAACCATTTTTATTTTGAAAAATGGGGTCGACTTTAAAAACGAAAATGGAGTCGCCACCAATCTTTTTTATTTAGGTATGATTGGATCACCTTGAAATTAATTATGTAATGACCAAAAATTCACGGGCACCGGAAAAACGAGTCGTAGGGCCTCCATCTTAGTAAATCAAGTTAGTAAATAATTATTAGAAATATTTGAGTGTTTAGTTGTGTGTTTAATTAAGCTTTGAATAGGAGAATTTAGTTTAATTAGAAATAATTAATAGAAAGGACTAAATTGAAGAGAGCATAAAAGTTTAATTATGGAATATAAAAATATTAAGGGATTAAATTAGTAATTAAACCAAATTAGTGATATGTGTAAGATAGAGAATAAACACATGTGTTTTTACATTATTGGCACAAATGTACAATATGTATGTATTTACTTATTTATTAAGTAAAAGATATTTATTTATTTATTATAATTATTATTAGGAATTATGTAATATTATATTTTATTAATTAATTGTGAATTGATTTAATGACTAATTTGTAAAATAGGCTATAAGTTTTGAGTTTTAGGGGTTGAATTGAAAGAAATTTGAAATTATAGAAAAATGATGAAAATTTGATAGTTATATTGAAGTTTTGATGGAAATTGAATAAGGAAATGATGTGAATTGTTAAAAGGAAGAAGATGAATGTGTTTAGGACAAAT
Organism: Gossypium stocksii; assembly: GCA_020496765.1. Classification (NCBI taxonomy): domain Eukaryota; kingdom Viridiplantae; phylum Streptophyta; class Magnoliopsida; order Malvales; family Malvaceae; genus Gossypium; species Gossypium stocksii. The sequence continues at coordinate 86,815,849 of CM035629.1, forward strand.
TTGGTATTATGGTAAAAGTTGTATGGAAAGTTAATATTTTGTATAAAATATGTGTGTTATTAATTAATTGTAATTATGTTAATTTTCGTAGCAATCAAGGATACCGAGACGTCAAACACTAAGGGTAAGGAAAAAGTGATCGAGGAGTAGCTCGAGAAATATCGGTTTGTATTATCATAATTCAAGTTATTTCTTATTAAATGTTTGATTTTAATATATGTGTATGAAATTTGAATGTGGGTAAATATTGATATTGGGTTGGTATGTATATGAATTTGAGATTGAGATTGAACTGCTAATGTGATTGAATTAAATTTGAATGATTGTGATCAATTGAAAATGGAAATAAAGTGAAATTATGTGATTATGTGATTATGTGAATTTGAAACAAGTTGTGCTCGAATTGAGAAATATGTGAGAAAATGTGGCCAAAGTGCAATTAATGTGAACTTGACTGAAATAGAGAAAGAAATCAGATACCCTATTAACTAGTCGGGCTTGGTGGATATAGTTGGCATGCCATAGGGTTTATAAGAGTACAGGATTTATCGGCTTTGCCGATCAGGCACTTTATGTGTCATATTTCAGGCACCTTGTGTGTCGTATTCAGGCACCTAGTGTGTCCCTCCAGGCACTATATATGTCGTACATTGATCAGGTACTATGTACCGTTTAGGCACAATGTTCCTTATTGGTGTGTTTGGGTTGGAACCCGAGTATCCGTTAAAGTCCGGAGTGTTAATAGGGGTAATTATGAGAAAAGAGAAAATCAATTGAATTTGATTATTTGAACCATTGAATGAACAATGAAAGGAATATTGTGAAATGAAATGAGAAATGAAATCGTGCTAAGAGAATGATAGCATGAACCAAAGGTTCATGAATTATTGGAAATCCTATTGATAATGTATTGATTTAAATATTGGAAATGATACAATGGAAATATGATAACTTAGTGTAAGATTATATGTATGACTTGTAGTTATCTTTATATGTTTATGATATTTGATTTTTGCTATAGTTTGAATTATGGTAATACCACCGAGTATTTCCAATACTCAGCGTATAGTTGTTTCCCGTGTGTAGGTTAGGTAAAGTTGAAGTTCAATCAAGCATCCGAATCAATCCCGACTTCAGCTCAATTTTTTGGTGATGTATCTATCTTTAGAAAAGTGGCATGTACTAGGTTTAGTGTTTGTTACTTGTAAATGATTTACATTTTGATTGTAAATATGGTACATAATCTTTAAGAAGTTTTTGGTATGAATGAATGAATATTTACTAAGTTTGAAAAGCATGATAAAATTATTTGATTAAGATTTATAAGTCAATGATTTGGGCATGAATCAGGTGTGTTTAGTAGGTTAAAGTAGCTTAAAAATGATGAAAAATGATGTTTTCACACGGCCAAGACACATGGGCGTGTGCCCAGGCCGTGTGGGAAAGTCAGGCTTGCCCACGGGCTAGTTCCACGGTCGTATGTAGCAATTTAGATCTGCCCAAGGGCTGGCCCCACGGCCATGGGAGCCTCACGGGCAGGCCACACAGGCATGTCGTAGGCCACACGGGCGTGTGGCCCTATTTTTAAAGAAAAGTTTCCAAAGTTCCTAGTTTAGCCCCAAATCCCTTCCTATACTTATTTTGGGTCCCGTAAGCCCATATTAAGGACTATTTGATGGAAATTAGAAGGTTTAAGATTGAAACTCAAATTTATGTCTCGATTTTATTTGTTTTCTAGTGTATGAGTCCGGTAATGCCTTCTAACCCTGTTCCGGCGACGGTTTAGGGTTAGAGGGTGTTACATTTATTGATACTAGAGCTACAGGTTTAGCCGATTCTCGGGCTAAATCGAGCTCGTAAGTGAGTCTAGAAGTACATGCCACAGTCAAGTTAAAACTGAGTCGGGATTTTTGTATGCTGACCTATTTAATTATTTTTGTTTTATAGATTAAAGATGTCAGATGAACATTTGGATGATATAAATGAAGAATCATATGATTTAGATGAAACCGAATCAGCTACACCCAATGTGAATCTGATTAGAAACCAACCTCCCAATGTAGAAAGAGAAAACATTAGGGAGAGAGATGAAAGAGGCAGAAATGATTCTGAATTATTAAGGGTTTTAGCTGATGCTTTCCAACGAGTAGCGGGGACTATACCTGCTACCACGACTGTACCTATTCTTGGACGGGCCCCTATTAAGGAATTAAGAAAATACGGTGCCACAGAATTTTCGGGTCTGAAAGGTGTTGATCCGTCCATAGCTGAAAACTGGATGGAGGCAACAAAAAGAATTTTTCAGCAGTTGGAGTGTACTCCACGAGAAAGTCTATTATGTGTTGTATCTTTGTTACAGAGTGAAGCATACTTATGGTGGGAATCCGTGATCCGACATTTGCCAACTGATCAGGTAACATGGGATTTATTTCAAAAAGAATTTCAAAAGAAGGATATTGGGGATATGTATATAGAAGACAAGAAACAAGAATTTCTAACTCTGAAACAAGATGAAATGACAGTAGTGGACTATGAATGGGAGTTCTCAAGACTGGGTAGATATGCATCAGAGTTCATACCAACTGAAGCTGACAGCTGTAAAAGATTCTTACGGGGATCAAGAGATAAAATAAAAGTGCTACTGGTATCTCAGCGAATCACTGAATTTGTTGATTTAATTGAGCGAGCTAACATGATAGTGCAAGTCTTGGGACTTGATAAAAAGTCTGAACCTGCTAAATTCGTTGGGAAATGTATGGGAACTTCAAGCTCGAATCCTTTACCAAAAAGATTTAGAGATTCTCGAAGTGGATGGAAATCTAGTTTCAGATCAGATAGAGGAGGAAAAAGTCGAGGAAAACAGACAACAGTGTCTATCGGTAGTGTAAGAGGTCCGTCTAGAGATGTAAGAATTCCAGAATGTGGTCATTGTGGGAAAAGACATTTGGGTAAAGGTTGGAAGGTGACTGAGGGCTGTTTCCGTTGTGGGTCAACGGCGCATTTTGTTAAAGATTGTCCAAAGAATAAAAGTAATACTCCTGTTACATCTCAAAGATCAATATCTACTGTTCGAGGTAGAGGATCGGGTAAAGGTAGTTCGGTCTCTAGAGGAAGAGGTACGAGAAGTGGGAGCGACATTGTTACTCAGCAATATGAGGTTCGAGTACCAGCTAGAGCATATGTGGTCAGAACCCGCGAAGAAGGTGATGTGCATGATGTTGTAGCAGGTATATTCTTATTATATTCTGAGCCTATTTATGCTTTGATTGACCCTGGGTCCTCACATTCATATGTTAATTCAAAACTAGTTGAGCTAGGAAAATTAAAACATGAGATGTCTAGAATGTCAATAGAGGTGTCAAGTCTGTTAGGGCAAACGGTGTTAGTAAATCAAGTTTGTCCGAAATGCCCATTGAAAATTCAGAATAGAACTTTTCCGGTTGATTTATTGATCATGCCATTTGGAGATTTTGATGTAATATTGGGTATGGATTGGTTGTCTGAACATGGTGTGATTTTGGATTGCTAAAAAAAAGAAGTTTAGTATTTAGACTATTGATAGAAATAGTATTGAGATAAAGGGGATTCGAAACAGTGGGCCAACACGTGTTATTTCAGCAATGAAGGCTAATAAGTTGTTATAGCAGGGTTGTACAGAATATTTAGCTTATGTTATTAATTCAGATTCAGTTAGTAGCCAATGTAGTAAAATTCATACAGTTTGTGAGTTTTCTGATGTATTTCCTGAAAAATTACCGGGTTTGCCGCCAGATAGAGAAGTTGAATTTGCTATAGAGGTTTACCCAGGTACGGCTCCAATTTCTATACCTCCATACCGTATGTCGCCTATAGAATTGAATGAGTTAAAGATATAGTTGCAAGATTTGTTAGACCGTAGTTTTATTCGGCCGAGTATTTCACCGTGGGGAGCTTCAGTATTATTTGTTAAAAAGAAAGATAGCTCGATGCGACTTTGTATTGATTATAGACAGTTGAATAAGGTGACAATCAAGAATAAATATCCACTTCCTCGCATTGATAATTTATTTGACCAGCTGAAAGGAGCTTCGGTATTTTCAAAGATTGACTTAAGATCCGGGTATTATCAACTGAAGGTGAAAGAGAATGATGTGCCAAAGATAGCTTTTTATACCAGGTATGGCCATTATGAATTTTTAGTAATGCCATTCGAGTTGACTAATGCCCCAGCTACTTTCATAGATCTGATGAACCGTATATTTCAGCTATATTTAGATCAATTCATTGTGGTTTTTATTGATGACATATTGGTTTATTCGAAGACAGAGGCAGAACATGACCAGCATCCCAGAATAGTGCTACAGATTTTACGGGAAAAATGATTGTATGGAAAATTGAGTAAATGTGAATTCTGGTTGTCAGAGGTCGTATTTCTGGGACATGTGGTATCGGCAGATGGAATCAGAGTTGATCCGAAAAAGATAGAAGCCATAGGTCGTGGAAAGCTCCGAAGAGTGTATCTGAGGTACGTAGTTTCCTTAGTTTGGCTGGGTATTATAGAAGATTCGTAAATGGATTTTCAAAAATAGCTTTGCCAATGACTAAACTGCTATAGAAGAATATTTCTTTTATTTGGGATGATCAATGTCAGAAAAGGTTTGAGATGTTAAAGCAAATGCTAACTGAGGCACCAGTTTTGACTTTACCAGAGTCAGGGAAAGATTTTATTGTATATAGCGATGCTTCTTTGAGTGGTTTAGGTTGTGTATTGATGCAAGATGGAAAGGTCATTGCCTACGCATCTCGCCAATTGAAACCACATGAGCGTAATTATATAAGTTGGTCAGTTGGTATGTGATCCAAATTATATAAGTTACTAATGTGGATATACGTACATTATGGGAGTATATTTGGCCATATGTGATGTTATATTTTGATTTATAATTATATGTATACGTGTGAAAATATGTGTATTCAGTTAATTATGGATTTGATATGTATTATGTGTTTGATAAATGTATTTTACAATTATGGAAAATGTATATAAAAAAATTGAAAACATGATTTGATTTTGTTGTAACGAATTGAATTAGCTTGTTGTTTACTTAAAATAAAGTAAGTGAATAACTTGATACTTATTACAAGCCATGTGTAATGCTAATAAGAATTATATGCATATGTGATTATGAGCATTCGACCTTGTGAATGTTATGGAATGAGTTTCAATTATATATATATGTGATTATTGAGTAATCAACCATTTAACTAATATATGTACATGAAATTATTTTGTGATACATAAGCTTATGTCATTGTGCGCATGTGAACTAAACTTATAAGGACTATTTGGCTTTGAAATTTAAATGATAATATGTTAATTTGGCTATATGAGCATTCGGCCAATGAGGACGTTAATGAATGAATATGTATATAGATATGTATATTTTTAATATACGAGCTTACAAGTGTTTGGATCTAAATGTGTTATGATAATACAATTTGGTTTAGTTTAATTAAGTTGATAATATTATTGAGTTGTTTATTTGATTATGACTTACTAAGCTATGATAGCTTACTCTGTGTTTTCATATTTATTCTGTTCATAGATTTTGAATTCAAGTTACGAGTTCAAGAATCGTCAGAGGAGCTTATCACACTATCGACCGTCTTCGGTATTTTATAAGTTGAATGTTGGAATTTATGGCATGTATAGGCTGGAATGTGTTTTAATATAATAGATTTTGGGGTATGGAAAGATAAAGCCATGAGAAATTGGCTAGATATGAAATTTAAGTTTATGTAGATTCGGTCTTATTATGTATGTGTGGCATGCTAGATATTTTTTGCTAATGGTTGTATAAGTTGATCATAGTTTAAGCTTAATTCAAAGCAATGAGCATAACATGTGTATGTAATGTGTTTAGTAAGTATGCTTGTGATATATTGTTTCAAGATTCGAAATTTAGTAAAATAGGGTAAGGTGATTAATTGGCCATGGAATTAGTTAAATTGAATAGGTGAGTTTAATGAGATGAATTGTGTGATGTATAATCTTATTATTCGGTTTGACTATCATGATTAGATGTTGAATGTATATTCAGATTATAGTATGTGTGAAATTGATTTAGTAATGTGTATATTATTGCTAGTATTTTGGCCTTTATGTACGGCTAATGGTGGTATGAAATGAATATGTTCCTTTGTTTGTTTTGGATTAATATTTTAGTATAGTTTAAAATGGCAATTGATGTTTAAGATTTAAGTGCATAGATTAGCTTATAATGAAATGCTAGAAGTGAAAATTTGATGGATATGTTTGGCTTATGATAGATGAAAATGAATAAATTCATAGGCTTAAGAATTGGCTATGTTTGGTTCGACTTATAATAGTTAAATTGCTAAAAACCATGTTTGTGACGGGATATTATATATATTTTAAATATTCAGTTATGGTTCTTGATCCATTTAAATAAATATGAGATATTGATTTTGAGGTGAGTACTCTCAGTCATGTATTGCTCATGACAGTGTATATGTTTTAACTATTTGAGTTTGGACTAGATGAGTAAAGAATGATTAAAATTTAAAAGAGTCATAATGAGGCCATTTGAATAACTGAATGTTGGTTATTTGTTGGGTTGTTAGTATGAGATTTTATGTATGGGCATAAGTATGTGAAGTGGGTATATTTCTTTTATTATCATTTGTTTTTAAATTGGTCCAATTTAACATGACCATATGCGCTTCATTTGTGGTAATGGCAAAGGTATAATTAATCATTTCGTAAATAAGCTTAGTGGTAGTTATGATAGGCAAATGCAGTAAAAATAACTAGGGTATGATTGGCTAATTGTAATGTTCCCATTGTGCATATGTTTTACTTGATTCGTTATACTCATGTACTGAGCATGGATTGATTCATTTGATCTTTGTAACACCCCAAACCTAGCCTAGAAGTTAGGCCTGAATCCGGTGTGTCACATTGAAGTTTTTTTCAAAAACCGTATTTTTATTGAAAACCCTTCTTTTAAAAATTTGTATAAAACCTTAGTTTGCGTTTGATCAATTCCCAATATGGTTTATTAAAAAGATTATTCTTTATTAAAGACATTATTAATTATAAAATCTTAATCGTTGCGAAAGCTTAATTTAAAACAGAGGTTGTTTTGGAAAAACTCGTTTTTACCACTAGCAATTATAAAACAATAAAAAAATTCCAAATTTAAAAATAATCCAGAAGTTATAAAAAGCCTTATTACAACCCAATAAATAAATAAATAATAAAATAAAATAAAATAACTAAAGAAAAAATAAATGAAGCTATTAATTTACTAATCAACTTGTAGTGTGGCCCCCTTCGAGTCCTCCCGTACATCGAACCGCCTACTGAGGGTCACCTGAAAAAAATTAAAAGGGGGAGTGAGTTTTCGAAAACTTAGTGTGTACGTCCCTCGACACACATAACATGCATTAAACAATTTGGGCCTAAGCCCTATTCAATACCGGTGGCCTTTGGGCCTTAGCCCGTAGTGGCCTTGGTTGGGCTTGAGCCCATATCACAGATATCAATATGCGCATGCAATGCACAGTTTTAGAGCAATCAGATATGCAAATATCCTACCCATCCATCCTCTACATACCATCTCCGTCCAACCGAAACACACCATGTAGGGATAACTATATCGACCCATCCATCCGATACACTTTAATGGTAATGCCGGTTGCGGTACTACCTAACGTTACAGCAAAGCTGCTCGTGGCTTAAAAGCCTTCGTTGAATCCACAGTCGTCAAGCGACCGTGCGACCCTCATATACACTTCCTCCAGTCATAACCCGACCCACATGCATCATAATATCAAATGAATGTAATAGATACATATTCATATGTATAGTATACAACATCATATAAGTAACACATAGGGACATTTCAATTATTTTGCCCTTAGAGGCATATTCGTCATTTTTCACTTAAAAGCATATCGATCTTATCTTATCGTGGGCTCAGGTACACGTTCTGGCCCATTAACACATTTACGGTTATTCACTGAGTATTACGCCAACTTTGTAAGTGTTACAAATCCATTAGGGCCCAAAAGCCCAATACGTAGCCCAAATGGGGCCCATACACTTATATGGCCCATTAGGCCCAATTCTATCAAAAACCATGTAATTAGCCTAATCGGCTCGTCAAAACTTACTAAACGATACATTTTACTCGCGAAGGGCCTACGGCCCATTGGGCCCATTCGGCCCATTTTGGCCCAGTTGGCCAAACGGTCGCCCGAGTCCATGGAATTGCCCACGGAGTCTCTGTCGTCATATCGGTACCTCCACACAAGGGTTCGCACACTCGTGTGGTTGCCGGTGCCAACCTTTTAGCTTGTTGGATTTTCGGGATTTACCGATCTATCGTGTGTGTACAGTGTTTGTACACACCTTCGGCTTTATAACAAACAATCAAACAAAGGTTGGAAGTACACACCTTATCACCTGGAGTACTAAATACTCATAACCGCCAAAACCTATATTCAAATATTATTCTTCATTAGTCACTACCCATTAATATAAAATAATTCCACTACACTCACTGATGGACAAACTATACTTGCCTTACTCGACTGCGATTTTCCTATGTAATCCGAGGTCCGTTCTAGCCCCTCTTCCACATCCAGGCAGAAAGTCTCGAAGTGCCGACACCTTACGTCACTTAAACTTGGGAATAGTGGTTGCGTGCTCAAATCCCATCGTCACCATTGCCATCTCTTTACCACTAGTGTTCCCTTTTCCATCTAAAAATATGGTTGTCTTCTATATCATGAAAAAAGGGAATGGATGGTTGGTTCAACAATTGCCGAAACAAATAAAAGAAATAGAGAGGGAGAGTTCAGCTTTATAGGGTTTGGCGAAAGAAAAAAAAAGAAATAAATAGAAAAGAAAAATATACCAAGTATGAATGAAGGCTAGAAGGCTAAATCCCGAATGGTCAAAATTTGGTTCTCAATATAAAAAAAATACAAAGCTTCGCAAAATAAAAAATTTTAGGGAAAAGCTTACCAAAGACCAAAATCTCACCTTATACTTCCTACACTAATTTTGGCACTTAAGAAAATAAAAAAAATGGTCTTTATCTCCAATTTATCTCAAATAATTTCCCTTAATCCAAATCTTTAATTTTAGTCAATCCCCTGAATTTAAATTAAATTCAAATTCTTTCTACCAGCTACAGCCGCTTAATTCAATTTAAAATTCATCCTTATCTCCATCTGAAATCCACCCAGCAGCATCCCCCTTCAAATCAAATACTGGCCGTCACTTTAGCAAAAATAAATCTCCCATTTGTGCCTGTAGTAGCTCGAACTGCAGTCCTCCAAGTCCCCCAACACGCAGCTGGCCACTGCACCGAAGGTCCTCTTATACTATAACACGATCACAATTAATTATAACACTTACCTGCTGAAGCCCCGGTAATTTAAGAGTAAAAAAAAAAACTTTGTCCACCCTAGGGTTCAAACCTGCGATCTTTTACATCCCATAGCACACTTTTCGCCACTACACCCCAGATGCTCCTTTTGTAACACCCAAAACCCGGCCTAGAAGTTAGGCCCGAATCTGGCGATGTCACATTGAAGGGTTGCTTTTAAAAAACTGGTTTAGTTAAAAACTTAATTCGAAACGAAATATGCTTGATAGGAATTTACTTAATTAAAAATTCAAAGAATTAAATTAAATGAATAATTAGAAAAAAAAACATGTTTATTAAATATAGCAGTAACTAAATAAAATCCTAAGTAAATAATGAAATAGAAGATACATAGCCTTATGACATCACAGTGGAGATTTAAAAGTAATTATCATAAAACACTTAATAAATCTATATTGAAAATTCCTAAGTAACTTGTAGTGTGGCCATATCCGAGTCCTCTCCCATGTCGAGCCGCCTATTGAGGGTCACCTGAAACATTTAAATTAAGGGTGTGAGTTTCGCAACTCAGTGTGTACGACCCTTGACAATCAAATCAATTTAGTATGCACATATCACATTGGGCCTAAGCCCTCATCAATATCGGTGGCCTGGGCCTTAGCCCACATTGACCTCATATCATATCAGAATTTCATGAATGCAAAAATTCCCATCCCAAATCAAACCGCTACACACCACCCGTACCAACCCAACACACCTGTGGGGATGTCTACATCAACCCACCCATCCTCTACCCACCAATGGTAGCACACATAGCAGCACTACTCGCGTTGCAGCAAGGCTGCTATATATGTATGATGTAGCCAAGCTACTCAGTGGCTTGAAAGCCTATGGTGGATCCACGGTCGTCAAGCGACTATGCGATCCTCATAACACTTTTTTCGTATCATCAAAACCCACCCAAGTGCAACATACAATTCATGAATGCATCATACACATTTTCACACATTTTCACATATTAAGCACTTAAGGGTATTTTGTTCATTTCACTACCTAGGGGTATTTTTGTAAATCTACCCTGCAGGGGTATTACGGTACTCCTACCCTACGAGGGTGTTTCAGTAGTTCTACCTTATAGGGCATTTTCGTATTTCTACATTGGAAGGGTATTTTTGTAACTTTTATCCTAGAAGGGTATTTTTGTAATTTCTTTATGATACAGATTTTAGTTATGAATTTTGGCCCATCAACAAGTCCTCGCGGCTAAGATGAACGGACACTATGCACCAGGTAGGATTCAAGAGAATAGGAGGTGGGTCACTCGGACTGCTTAAGTACCAAGCTCTTCCTAGATTCAATCTTAGACATGCACACATCCATTACCACACCTTATTCTAGCGACTTGCCCACGGACATGTTCAATTGTTTAATTAAGTCTCATGCAAAATTTGAGAGATCAGAACTAGGCCTATAGTCCATTAAAAACCCTAACATGCATTTCTACGATCCCATAAGCCTACTAGGCCTAATCATACTCATTAAATCCATCAAGTCCCAAACATGTTTATGTAGCCCGTTAGGCCCGATTACAATCCAATCATACGATCATTCAATCATGCATGTCAATCCATCATACAGTTTCATATAGAAAATTTGCCACTTTGGCCCCACAAGTTCGTCAGGCCCATTCGGGATTTAAGAATTTCGGCTTTAGCCGATTTTCGTGTGTGTAGTGTATGTACACACCTGATTGATGACTCGCACCTACACTATCCTCAGTCTTGACCTACAATCAAAACCACTTCCAAATCAACTCCAAACCTTACCAAAACTTTATCAAATCCCGAAGCCTTACCGTAGCCTTACCGTGAACCTTTGGCTTTTCTAGCCTTTTCTTAACGAATAGTCTCGAATATTCCTAGATCAAAACTCGCCTTCAAACTAACGGCCTAGATATCTACTGTTCAAGTAATCGGCTTTTTAACACAAACTTAATGATGGTAATCACATACAAATAATGATGAAGGAAAAGAAATCGGCAAGGAACCACATGCATTCGACTTTTAAGAAAAAGAAGGGAACTACTAAGGGTTTCGGCAAACAATAGATGGCTATTTGGCAAAGGAAAAATTTGGAAAAGATGGAACAAAGGGGAGAAGAAGAATTCGGCAAGAGGAGGAGAGAAAAGAAACTATATGAAAGTAAGGAAAACTTTACTATGAAATTCGACACTCTTTAAATAGCCAATAGCTGAACCTAGCCTTCCCTAAAGTCCAACTCGGCACCATCACTTCCCTTCTCCCAATCTCCTACTTTTTCTCCTTTATCCATACCTTAAAATTCTCTCTTGATCACTTCCTATCAGAGTCCATACCAATGCCACTACCAACCTTCTAGAAGGCCAAAATTAAACTCCGAAAAATACTAAGCTAGGATCCAAAACTTAACCAAGGCCCAATACTTCTAGGCCCAAAATTCGAAGTGTTACAACTCTACCGCTCTTAAAGAAATTTCATCCTTGAAATTTCCAACTAACTATTAATCGCACTACCCAAGTCACACCACTATGCTTTCGTTGCGCACTCTGATCCTAATAATTTTAATACACACCCAAGACATCCACCTAACAGTTCCACGGTCTCTGTCATAGCCTCTTGCACCTCTTCTAACACTCATCGCTGCGTACGTATTTCTGGATTAACGAATTTTATGAAATTAGTTTGTAATTCCACTATTTAAGGCTTATGTCTTATGCAATTAGTGATTTAAAAGTCGTTCCGCCGATGCGATTCCACTACAGGCTCAAGTTTCCTATGGGCTTAAGTCTCTAATAACCTATTTATCACAGTATAATTCAGAAATTTAAACAATGTAATGATAGAAGAACTTACTTGGCTCGACGTCGAGGGCTCGGTGAACCACACTTCCAAAAACCTACAAAAACTTTTTAATCTACTTTTTTTTAAAACCCAAAATCTAAGACCCCTTTCACAGTCTGAGTTTTACAACCGGGCTCTCTGATACTACTAAATATAACACCCCAAACCCGGCCTAGAAGTTAGGGCCGAATCTGGCGATGTCACATTAAAGGGTTGCTTTTAAAAAACTGGTTTAGTACAAAATTTAGTTTGAAACGAAATATGCTTGATAGGAATTTACTTAATTAAAAATTCAAAGAATTAAATTAAATGAATAATTAGTAAAAAAACATGTTTATTAAATATAGCAGTAACTAAATAAAATCCCAAGTAAATAATGAAATCGAAGATACATAGCCTTATTACATCACAGTGGAGATTTAAAAGTAATTATCATAAAACACTTAATAAATCTATATTGAAAATTCCTAAGTAACTTGTAGAGTGGCCATATCTGAGTCCTCTCCCACGTCAACTCTCCCACGTCGAGCCGCCTATTGAGGGTCACATGAAACATTTAAATTAAGGGTGTGAATTTCGCAACTCAGTGTGTACGACCCTTGACAATCAAATCAATTTAGCATGCACATATCATATTGGGCCTAAGCCCTCATCAATATCAGTGGCCTGGGCCTTAGCCCACATTTACCTTATATCATATCATAATTTCATGAATGCAAAAATTCCCATCCCAAATCCAACTGCTACACACCACCCATACCAGCCCAACACATCTGTGGGGATGTCTACTTCAACCCACCCATCCTCTACACACCAATGGTAGCACACACAGCGGCACTACTCGTGTTGCAGCACGGCTGCTATATATGTACGGTGTAGCCAAGCTACTTGGTGGCTTGAAAGCCTACGGTGGATCCACGGTCGTCAAGCGACTATGTGATCTTCAACACACTTTTTCTGTATCATCAAAACCCACCTAAGTGCAACATACAATTCATGAATGCATCATACACATTTTCAAACATTTTCACATATTAAGCACTTAGGGGTATTTTGGTCATTTCACTACCTAGGGGTATTTTTGTAAATCTACCCTGTAGGGGTATTACGGTACTCCTACCCTACGAGGGTGTTTCAGTAGTTCTACCTTACAGGGCATTGTCGTAATTCTACCTTGAAAGGGTTTTTTTGTAATTTTTATTCTAGAAGGGTATTTTCGAAATATCCTAATGATACAAATTTTAGTTATGAATTTTGGCCCATCAACAAGTCCTCGCGGCTAAGATGAACGGACACTATGCACCAGGTAGGATTCAAGAGAAGAGGAGGTGGGTCACTCGGACCGTTTAAGTACCAAGCTCTTCCTAGATCCAATCCTAGACATGCACACATCCATTACCACACCTTATTCTAGCGACTTACCCACGGACATGTTCAATTATTTAATTAAGTCTTATGCAAAATTTGAGAGATCAGAACTAGGCCTATAGTCCATTAAAAACCCTAACATGCATTTCTACGATCCCATAAGCCCACTAGGCCCAATCATACTCATTAAATCCATCAAGTCCCAAACATGTTTATGTAGCCCTTTAGGCCCAATTACAATCCAATCATGCGATCATTCAATCATGCATGTCAATCCATCATACAGTTTCATATCGAAAATTTGCCACTTTGGGCCCACAAGTTCGTCAGGCCTATTTGGGATTTCGGCTTTAGCCGAGTTTCGTGTGTGTAGTGTATGTACACACCTGATTGACGACTCGTACCTACACTATCCTCAGTCTTGACCTACAATCAAAACCACTTCCAAATCAACTCCAAACCTTACTAAAACTTTATCAAATCCTGAAGCCTTACCGTAGCCTTACCGTGAACCTTCGGCTTGTCTAGCCTTTTCTTAGCGAATAGTCTCGAATATTCCTAGATCGAACTAATGGCCTAGATATCTGCTGTTTAAGTAGTCGACTTTTTAACACTAACTTAAAGATGGTTATCAAAGACGAATATTGATGAAGGAAAAGAAATCGACAAGGAACCACAAGTTTTCGGCTTTTAAGAAAAAGAAGGGAACTACTAAGGGTTTCGGCAAACAATAGATGGCTATTTGGAAAAGGAAAAATTCAAAAAAGATGAAACAAAGGGGAGAAGAAGAATTCGGCAAGGGGAGGAGAGAAAAGAAACTATTTGAAAGTAAGGAAAACCCTACTATGAAATTCGGCACTCCTTAAATAGCCAATAGCTGAAGCTAGCCTTCCCTAAAGTCCAATTCGGCACCATCACTTCCCCTCTCCTAATCTCCTACTTTTTCTCCTTTATCCATACCTTAAAATTCTCTCTTGATCACTTCCTATCAGAGTCCATACCAATGCCACTACCAACCTTCTAGAAGGCCAAAATTAAACTCCGAAAAATACTAAGCTAGTATCTAAAACTGAACCAAGGCCCAATACTTCTAGGCCCAAAATTTGGAGCGTTACAACTCTACTGCTCTTAAAGAAATTTTGTCCTCGAAATTTCCAACTGACTATTAATCGCACTACCCAAGTTACACCACTATGCTTTCGCTGCGCACTCTGATCCTAATAATTTTAATACACACCCAAGACATCCATCTAACACTTCCATGGTCTCTGCCGCGGCCTCTTGCACATCTTCTAGCACTTATCGCTGCATACGTATTTCTGGATTAACGAATTTTATGAAATTAGTTCGTAATTCCACTGTTTAAGGCTTATGTCTTATACAATTAGTGATTTAAAAGTCGTTCCACCGATGCGATTCCACTACAGGCTCAAGTTTCCTATGGGCTTAAGTCTCTAAGAACCTATTGTTTGAAGTAGCCCGCTATCACAGTATAATTCAGAAATTTAAACAATGTAATGACAGAAGAACTTACTTGGCTTGACGTCGAGGGCTCGGTGAACCACACTTCCAAAAACCTACAAAAACTTTTTAATCTACTTTTTTTTAAAACCTAAAATCTAAGACCCCTTTCACAGTCTGAGTTTTACAACTGGGCTCTGATACCACTAAATGTAACACCCCAAACCCGGCCTAGAAGTTAGGCCTGAATCTGGCGATGTCACATTGAAGGGTTGCTTTTAAAAAACTGGTTTAGTTAAAAACTTAGTTCGAAACGAAATATGCTTGATAGAAATTTACTTAATTAAAAATTTGAAGAATTAAATTAAATGAATAATTAGAAAAAAAAACATGTTTATTAAATATAGCAGTAACTAAATAAAATCCTAAGTAAATCATGAAATAGAAGATACATAGCCTTATGACATCACAGTGGAGATTTAAAAGTAACTATCATAAAACACTTAATAAATCTATATTGAAAATTCCTAAGTAACTTGTAGTGTGGCCATATCCAAGTCCTCTCCCATGTCGAGCCGCCTATTGAGGGTCACCTGAAACATTTAAATTAAGGGTGTGAGTTTCGCAACTCAGTGTGTACGACCCTTGACAATCAAATCAATTTAGTATGCACATATCACATTGGGCCTAAGCCCTCATCAATATCAGTGGCCTGGGCCTTAGCCCACATTAACCTCATATCATTTCAGAATTTCATGAATGAAAAAATTCCCATCCCAAATCCAACCGCTACACACCACCTGTACCAGCCCTATACACCTGTGGGGATGTCTACATCAACCCACCCATCCTCTACACACCAATAGTAGCACACACAGCGGCACTACTCGCGTTGTAGCAAGGCTGTTATATATGTACGGTGTAGCCAAGCTACTCAGTGGCTTGAAAGCCTACGGTGGATCCACGGTTGTCAAGCGACTATGCGATCCTCAAAACATTTTCTCCGAATCATCAAAACCCACCCAAGTGCAACATACAATTCATGAATGCATCATACATATTTTCAGACATTTTCACATATTAAGCACTTAGGGGTATTTTGGTCATTTCACTCCCCAGGGGTGTTTTCGTAAATCTACCCTGCAGGGGTATTATGGTATTCCTACCCTACGAGGGTGTATCAGTAGTTCTACCTTACAGGGCATTTTCGTAATCTACCTTAGAAGGGTTTTTTTGTAATTTTAATCCTAAAAGGGTATTTTCGTAATTTCCTAATGATACAGATTTTAGTTATGAATTTTGGCCCATCAACAAGTCCTCACGGCTAAGATGAACGGACACTATGCACCAGGTAGGATTCAAGAGAAGAGGAGGTGGGTCACTCGGATCGCTTAAGTACCAAGCTCTTCCTAGATCCAATCCTAGACATGTACACATCCATTACCATACCTTAGGCTAGCGACTTGCCCATGGACATGTTCAATTATTTAATTAAGTCTTATGCAAAATTTGAGAGATCAGAACTAGGCCTATAGACCATTAGAAACCCTAACATGCATTTCTACGATCCCATAAGCCCACTAGGCCCAATCATACTTATTAAATCTATCAAGTCCCAAACATGTTTATGTTGCCCGTTAGGCCCGATTACAATCCAATCATGCGATCATACAATCATGCATATCAATCCATCATACAGTTTCATATCACAAATTTGCCACTTTGGGCCCACAAGTTCGTCAGGCCCATTCGGGATTTCAGGATTTTGGCTTTTGCCAATTTTCGTGTGTGTAGTGTATGTACACACCCGATTGACGACTTACACCTACTCTATCCTCAATCTTGACCTACAATCAAAACCACTTCCAAATCAACTCCAAACCTTACCAAAACTTTATCAAATCCCGAAGCCTTACCGTAGCCTTACCGTGAACCTTCGACTTTTCTAGCCTTTCTTTAGCGAATAGTCTCGAATATTCCTAGATCGAAACTTTCCTTCAAACTAACGGCCTAGATATCAGCTTTTCAACACTAACTTAAGGATGGTAATCAAAGATGAAAGTGATGAAGGAAAAGAAATTAGCAAGGAACCACAAGTATTCGACTTTTAAGAAAAAGAAGGGAACTACTAAGGGTTTCGGCAAACAATAGATGGCTATTTGGCAAAGGAAAAATTCGGAAAAGATGGAACAAAGGGGAGATGAAGAATTCTGCAAGAGGAGGAGATAAAAGAAACTATTTGAAAGTAAGGAAAACCCTACTATGAAATTCGGCACTCCTTAAATAGCCAATAGCTGAACCTAGCCTTCCCTAAAATCCAATTCGACACCATCACTTCCCCCTCTCAATCTCCTACTTTTTCTCCTTTATCCATACCTTAAATTTCTCTCCTGATCACTTCCTATCAGAGTCCATACCAACGCCACTACCAACCTTCTAGGGGGCGAAAATTAAACTCCTAAAATTACTAAGCTAGGATCCAAAACTTAACCAAGGCCCAATACTTCTAGGCCCAAAATTTGGGGCGTTACACCTTGTATCATATTTCATCCCCAACTATTTTTAAATCATATTTACCAGCAACCAGGGTTTTCGGTAAAAACCAAAAATGCATGCCATCATCCAGTTTTGAAGCTTCGACCCCTTGACTATGCTAAACGTCCCTTGCCACTACACTGTTTGCCTTGTTTGCGTTAACTTTCCTCCCCATTAAATTATGAACTCTTTAGGTTCACTTAAAAGAAAATCAAAAGAACTTGCGTGAGCAAGGTCTTGAACCCAGGCTCCCTTCCGTGCTCCTAGCGCCTCTTGCCACTAGGCCAGGCGTATCATTGTGTCGTGAATCAGCCCCAACTAATTATAAGCCTTCCTGCGACAAGCCATGTTACTTTTGAAAAAAACCAGCACTTATGCACATGCTGTGACTTGAACCCCAGCTTCCCTTCCTGCTTCCTAACACCTCTTGCCATTGGGCCAGGAGTGCTCCTTGTGTCTAATTTAAACCTAATTTACTTATAAGGTCTAATGCCAGAGTGTCCCTAAGGAAGCAAAAATTAAAATTTTTGCTAGAGCCCTGGATCGAGCCCAGGACTTTTCCCTCACCACCAACCCTTCCTAATTCACTTAAATATTAAACTAAACATGAAATTATAAATTTTTTAAACACACTTAATTTATTTATGCCACCTTCTAACTGAACCCAGACTCAAGGCCCCATATTTTTAGGCCCAAAATTCAGGATGTTACAATCTTCAATAGAGAAATAGTTATATTAGTCACATTTGACTTATAAAATGGTATGACATATACTTGAAAGCCTTAACGTACGTGCATGAAATTTTATGATATGGTTTGTAAAGTTCATAAGTTGATTATTTATAGTTAAAATTGCTTGGTATTCAAACTATATATATCTAATTATGTTTGTGTTAGTCTGAAAGTTGTGTCCTGTCTAGTAATATCTCGTAACCCATTCTGGTGACGGATACAGGTTAGGGGTGTTACATTTTAATTAATTAAAATAATGATTTTGGTCTATGATATTTGAGAAAATGGGTTCGAGAGTCAGTTACAAACGAGGAAGGATTAGCACCCTCGTAATGCCCAAAATTGGTACCTGATTAATTAACTAGTGTCTTAGTGTCGAAAATTTGAAAAGATTTTAAAATACGATCCTTTTTATTTAAGAAGAAAAACTTGAAAAAAATCGCATTAGATACTTAGACATCTTATCTCAAAGAGATAAAATGTCACACCCAGTGAGTTAGGATACAACATTTCAAACCTTCAAAATTAAGCTTGCCTTTTGATTTTCAAAACTCATATATTTAAGTTTAAAAAGGATATTCGGTTGTTTGGATCAAACAAAAAATCGGAACCCAGTAAGTTAGGGCACAATTTCCCAAAATTCTAAATATAGAATATTACCTTTATTTCTAGAAAATATTATGTTTTGATTTAAAAAGGGTACTCGGTTACTTAAATTCGACGAGAAAAATCGAAACCCAGTGAGTTAGGGCACAATTTTCTCGAAGCCCCAAATACCGAGTATTGCCTTATCTTGAAAACTTTAGAATAGACTGTAGTAATTAAATGAAATGTATTTTTAAAAGCGATGATAATTTTATTACGCTAATAAATTACAAAATACAAATACTAAAGAACAATTCACAAAAATTATACGATGGGCTAATTTTAAAGTTAATACAAGAAATCAAAAGAAAGAATAATAATAGAACATAACTCAAAATAAAAATAATACAATGATATGCAAAGGCCAACACGAAAATGATAATAATAATAATAATAACAAAATTCAAATTTTGAAGAGATGAACAAGTCAATAAAAACACATAAAGCAAATAATGACAAATTAAAAATATATACATAAATAATAAACTAAGAAATCAAATAAAATTTTATATAAAAGATCGAATATAAAAATAAAGCAAAACTATATATAAAACAAATGATGTAGAAAAGAAAAATAAATAACAAAACAAATAAAAATATAGCAAATTTTAAAATGGATCTACATATCTATATATATAATAGAATAAAATAACATATTTTTGAATAAATAACATGTAAAAACCTTAGTTAAGTAAATAAACAATAAAAAATAAAGATATAAATAATTAATAATTAAAATGGTTAAAACCTAATATATATATATATATATATATATATAGCCAATAATATATAATGAATAAAATAATATACAATAAAACCATTTAATGTAAATAATAAAAAAAGGAACAAAATGATTTAGAATAATTACTATTTAAAACATTAAAATAAATAAATAAGTAATATACTAAAAAAACGAAATTCAAATAACCAAGGACCAAATCAAAATAAAGATAAAATCACGGGGAAAAAAAAGAAATAAGTATGGAAGGACTAAATCAAAACGCGTGCCATATCGCAGGGACTAGCTGGGCAATTATGCCCTATCACCAAAACGGCACCATTCCAATATCCACATTTAAATGGCCCAAGGACCAGATTAAAACAAAAACAAAATTTCACGGACAAATTTAAAAATAAAAGAAAAATAGAAATTGGACGTAATTGCATAGAAATAATAATACAGAAGGACCTAGGGAGCAATTAGCCCCTTTATTGAAAAACGCGCAGATCCTCCCTGGGTCGGGTCAACGCGCGAATCTTTGGCCTTAAAATGATGTTGTTTTGGACATTAGTGGCCGACCCCAAAACGACGTCGTATGGGAGGCCTATAAATACTAAAAATCTAAAAAAAAAATTCATTTCCCACACCCCCTTTAAAAAAATGTTCAAAAAAGCTCCCAAAAAAACTCTCGCCCTTTGAGCTCCAACATACGTGCGGCCGTGCTTAGATCACCGGGCCACCGTCATCTGCTACTGACCACCACTGTCCACCACCGCACACGATGGTCGGAACTCCCAAAAAAACCTACTTCAACCTTAAAGCTACCTTAACCCAAATCCAAACTTCAAATACCCAAAACCCTCTCCAAAATCAAAAGAAACAAAAAAAAATTTGGATTCGGGCTCCGATTACCACAAAAGAAGTAAGGTTTTATTTATTCCTCTGTATTTCTATGTATTTTTTATATTTGAAACAAATAGGCAAGAAATAACGATGAAATACCTTTAAAAATCTCTTTGTGTACTTTTGATTTTTTTGTATGTTTGTATTCGTAATTGTCCGTATCCATTACATTCAGTTTTCTTTTATAGCCAAAATAAATCGATAAATAATAAATACAAAGATTCTGATTTTGCTATATTATCTACTACTATTTATTTGCTGTCTTTCTTTCCTTTTTTTGCAGGTGTTAGGTCAACAACGGTGAAAATATCGACGGTGATAAGGCTATTCGTGGGCAGCGGCGCAAGGAGAGTTGCAGCTAGGGTTTTTTGAAACCCTAATTTTCGTTGAAATCTTTTTATGTTTTGGGCCATTTTGGGTTTGGATGTAATTGGGTTAAAGGGTTTAATTTGAGTTGTTACTAATTTAGGCTATTCGGGTTTTGGGCTTGTATTGTACTTGGGTTTAGTTTTGGTTTTAACTGGCTCGGGCTTTGGCTTGGATAATTTGGGTTATTTTAATGTAAATGGATTGGACATTTTATTTTAGTTTAAATTTTGGTTTTTTATTTTTGTTTGGTTTTGAATCCTGATGGCCGGGCAGATTTGGCCCATTACAGTTTGGATTAAATGCTTGCGGACACAATTCATTACATTAAATGAGAATTTAGAAGTAGCCTAAACCCCTACTCTGAATTCCAAGTGTAAGCTTTCTTGTACAATTTGTGAAATATATGCCTGTGTGATTGTGAAAATGTGAACTGAGATGAAATGCTAAGGCATGTGTTATGTGTTCATGATTACCCTTGTTAAAGTGAAAATGTAAGCATGTTATACATGCTAAATGACAAAGATAATGCTGTGTTTATAATTTGATATTTGCAATAAATAAGTGTAGTGAACGGTAAGTAAATGTGTGTTTTAATAATAGATATTGTGGCCTTGTGATCTTTGATACCATTGGATATAGTTGGCATGCCATAGGATTGTGAGTACTCACCTATACATGTTATGTGATTTGGGAGTTGAGGTCCCTGGGACATGTTGGAGAGATAAGGGAATGTCAGCTAAGCTCCATTCAATGGGACATGTTTGGTGTGATGGAGAGTGTTAGTTATATGCTTCACTTTTTTGGATATGTTTGACTCTATTAGTCTTTTAGTGTGTTAATGATTCGTGTATCTGATGAGTGGTGATAGAGCGTACTTTTATATTTCATAGCTCAAGTGCCAAATTATCTTTAAATATGTTTTTGAGTATTGTGATGATATGTGATTATTATGTAAAGAAATCAATAAATAATGCATGAATAAGTAACATTACATTAAGGTTGAAATGTTGTAATTGTGCTATATGGTTGTTTTGATAAATGCATGATGACATGCTTGCATGGTAGTTATTTTGATCATTCACTGAGCTTGTTAAGCTCACCCATTACTTTTAACCATTGCAGATTAGTAGCGTTTTGGTGTTAGTGGTGTGGTTCCGATGGAGTGATCCAAGCGAGACTTTTACATTGTTCGTTGGTGTTAATTCATTTGTCTATGTTTTAGGGGAATAAAGGAAATGTGGTAGAAATGTTGCATGATATTGCCATGATGATCTGAATATTTCATAGCGTAATTGGTCATAGGAATTATAGGCTTGGACCTTGGTATGTTGATTCTTGCTCAGACATGTTTTTGATGTTTTGAACTGTTATTTTGATCGTTTTGACATTGGTTTGATAAGATAAATGAAGCATGTTGAATAAACATTTGTTGAGATGTATTAAATGCTTGGTTATGTTGTATTTTTGGGGTCTGGAACAAAGGTATTAATATTCTGGTTTTAAAAATGATACCTTTGTGATATTTTAATGTGCAGGAAGCCAATGTTGTAATCTGGTATTGATACCTTACTATGAGTATCAATACTCGGGGTAAAATAATTGATACTTTAATAAATGTAGCAATAAATTCTTGGGTTTGATTTGTAGACAAGAAACAAAATGTTGTTTTGGTATCGATTTTCCAATTGGTAAGGATACCATATAAAAGAAATATCGATACTGTTGTTTCAATATCGATACCTGCATAACTTGTTTTGCAATTTTGTTAAGTGGCTCTAATGCATGTTTAATAGATATCATAAGTTTGTTTGAAGTATGCTAAGCATTTATTATTGTTGATTTGTGTATGTTGGACATAAAATTTACGCGAATTCTTTATAATAAGAATGATTTATTAATAACAAGACCATTTGGATTGCATGTGATGTATGGTGGTTGTGTGGCATCTTGATACTTGAGCTTGGCAATCGGGCTGAGTATAGGGTGTCACAAAATCAAATTCTCAACCTCAAATATTCTAACTAAAGCAATACCAACAAAATAATGATACACATTCTTCAAATCCTAAAAGTCTATAAACATATAAAGATATCAAAGACATAATATGCATATCCAACCAACATTCTAACCACATTGCCTTTATTTTTATAGTATAAAAGAATAATAACATCGCCTACTCAATTTACTAAGCCTAACTTGGATCACTTCCTTAGAACCGCACTACTCACATCGCAACATTAAATATCTTCAATGATTTAGAATGGAGTGTGTGAGCTTAAACATGCTCAGTAAATGTCAGAATAACTACAAAGCATACACAACATCAAAGGTTAAACAAAAGCATACTACAACCCATTCACAACCATATTCTAATCGAGCCAAAATTACGTGTTCATGCTCTATTAATTCATAAAACTAGCATATACTCTCACATGCAATTACACTCAACTCATATATAAAATTTATTTTACAATAATTCCTCAAGACAAAATAATGTATTCATGCTTTAATAGCTCACAAGTCTAGCTTATATATTCACATGCATTTGAGCACAACATTTGCATATATTAATCAATTTATGATAATTTGGCAACTTGGAAACATGAAACGTAAAAGTGGACTCTATCACCATACATTGGATATACGGATCTCCATCACACTAATGACTTAAGGATTCTAACACATCCCTTAAGTGTAGCATAAAGATAAACACTCTTCAACACACTAACATATCTTGGTGAAAGGAGCTTGGCTTGACATTCCCTTATCCCACCAATCTATCCTGAGGCCTCAATGCCCAAATCACAAAACACAAGGGTAAGTACTCATAATCCTATGGCATGCCAACTATATCCAACAGTTTCACGAGATCACAAGGTCAAAGTATATGCAAACAGACACCTTTAATTATTGTTATTATGCATTTAATCTCTATTCATAAACTTCAATTCACATCCTAATTTGTACACAATTCATACTCATCGAATTGAAATTTAATTGCACTTTAAGTGCCACAAGTATGCTCATTGAACCATCACATATCCGTTAACATATGAATGCATTAAAAATCAAAATATCATATACCACAATTCAACACATATGTACTTATTGTTTTCTACACACTTTCACTGCACATTTATATCGCTAACACAACATCATTATTGTCATTCAGCATGTTTAATATTCCCACAACTAACACATTCACAAGAGCTATTACAATATATATCACATGTCACATTATCACAACTTAATACTCAATCTATATCATACAATCACATACTTTGCAAATTAAATGAGGGGAATAAGAAAGCCTACACTTGAAACTTAGGATAGGAGTTTAGGCTACTCTTAAGCTCCCGATTAATGCTATGAATCGTGTCTACAAGAAGCAATCTCAAACACTTACTGTTTGCACTTTCGCCTAGTCACCGAAAGCTTAAACTAGCTTTTTCTTACATTTCACCTTACTCGAAGAAGGCTCCAACAGTTCTAAATCTTCACCAAAGTAAATCACACAACAGATACAATTAATTTATAGCTATAAACACACCCGAACAATAAAAAACACAGGTCTAAGGTTTCCTCCTTTTGGAATTGAAATTTTTGACTTGCAAATTTGAAACCAAAATATATTAATATCTACTTATTCCCAATGCCTAAAATCAATACCAATCATCTCATTACTTACCTAATAATGATTCTCAACTTTCAAACCACTCTAAACTACTCAGAAACTTGGTTCCAAAATTTTGACATACAATGACCATTTTCTTGAAACTTAATAAAACCTTAGTATCTTTTAACAAAACTTTAAGGATAGTTTAGAAATCTTATAATCACATCAAAACGAGTTGAAAATACTTTGAGACATCGATTTCATTCAAAATCTCAAATTTCACCATTAACACCCAAATTTTGGCATTTACATAAAACCTATGATTCAGTAGATAGAAAATCGATTTAAATAGTTAGAGCTCACCAAAAACTATTAGGAAAATGATACATTACCTTGATTGAGGAGAAAATAAGCATTTGATTGCAAATTTGGAAAACCCGCAAGTTGAATGATAGTAAAATTAATGGTGTTTTTGGTGTTTCTCTTTGAATTTTGGAGGGATTTGGTGTTTAAGATTTGATGGAAATCAAAAGGATTAAAGTTTGGAAGATCAAAATAGGTGAAGAGTATATGGGGATTTCAAAGAGTGGCACAAAGAAAAGGGATGAAGGGTGTTTCTCTTTTTTTTTTTCATGTCAAAAATAGGGTAAAAGGGGAAAATAGGCCGATTTTAAAACTTGGTATATTTGCTTTAAAACTACTCTTAAATTAACATTTTTACAAAACAATCCTATTTTTAAAATTGGAAGTCTTTTCTATATTATTTTCATAAATTGATTTAATTTTTAAAAAGCCATAGATGAAGACATTTCCAGTTTACCATGCTTCAAATTTTGGAATACATTTTGAGCTAAAATCCCTAACTTACCCTCGAAACTTCTAGTCCTAATTTTGGAGTGTGACAACTCACCCTCTCTAAAAAGAATTCTGTCTTCTAAATTCCCTACTAACACATCACTTGTTTAATTACAAAATATAGTATTTCTACATTAAACCAACCATCACACTTTCACTGTGCAACTCTGATTCACATTCTCTAACTACCTATGACTCTTCTTGAAGATCTTATTCACTACCACAAACTAGTTTTATAGTAACTTTGCTAATAGTTTCCTCTATTTACTACGACACTCTATGTAACACCCAATACCTGGCCCAATTGCCGAGCCTGAGGATCAAGATGCCATACCACCATCACACATCAAACTCAGTAATTTACCACGTTATTAATAAATCAATCTTTTTAATAAGCATTCGCACGAATTTTAAGTTGAACATACATCAATCAACATTAAAACATGCTCAGCATACTTCAATGGAACTAATATTAACATATATACATGCTTTTGAACCTCTTAGCTAAAATTCTTGAATAAGTACGTAGGTATCGATGTTATAACATAGGTATAGATATTTCTCTTCAAGGGTATCAATATCGGTTAGAAAATTGATACCAAACCAGCATTCTGTTTCTCGTTTAAAAATCAAAGTCTCCAAAATTATCGGTACCTTTATTAAAGTATAGGTTATTTTACCTCGAGTATCAATACTCGTGATGTGGTATCGGTACCAAATTGCAAAACTGACTTCCTGCACTTCAAAATATCACAGAGGTATCATTTTTATAACCCGAATATCGATACCTCTACTCCAGACCACAAAAATATAGCATATTTAAAATTTAATCCAGTCCAACAAATATCTTGTAGCACCCTTAACCCGTATCCGTCGCCGGATTAAGGTTACAGAGCATTACTGAACATATCACATCAAATAACATACTATTCACACACATTTCTTATTTGTAAACATACATCATTCATAAAAATTCAAAAAGTCCCTAATACGAGCTCTCAAAGATCAAATCATGCTTTAGAAGTGGTTCAGGTCTAAATTGATAACTGAGGAGACTTTCGGAAAAATTAGAAAAATTTCCACAAAATAGGGGACACATGCCCGCATATACAGGCCGTGTGTCTCACACGGCACAAGGAATGCTCGTGTCATAGGCTGTGTGGACATTCGAAATGGGATCACATGGCGTGTCCCAGCTCGTGTCCTACCTCGTGTAACTATCTGACTTGGGTCACACGGCCAACCACATGCCTGTGTGTCTAGGCCGTGTAACTCACTGACTTGTTTTTATTAAATGCTTCAGGGGACACATAGACGTGTACCATGAATGTGTGTCACACATGGCTGAGACACACACCCGTGTCTCTGCCTATATGGATAAAAATAGGCTATTTACCAAGCCATTTTGCCTCCCATCATGTACACACCTACACAAGCTCAATTTGAACCAATTCAAGGCATAATAGGCAGCCAAATATCATCAACCAATGCACAAATCATGCCATATCTACTCCAACCATTTCAATGCTCAAATCACTACAAATTTACTAATCAAATATATACCAAATTCACATATTTTACTAACCATAAGCCTTATACATATCATGATCCATAACTCATCATTTTCATCATTCGAAACCAACCAAAATCATGCATTTTTAAACCACTTACATACCACATATCAAAATAGTCAATTGCTCAATATAACCACATTACCAAGCACACAAAATAAGCCAACTATATGGCTATATACACATCAAACCAAATGGCACAAAACAACATGAATAGACCTCTTTTTAACCTTAAACAAGTAAGAGATATACCATTTCAAAACCAACAAATACATATCTCACCTATACCATTTTATGCCATTCAAATTTCATACTAAAATTCCAATCTTAAAACATCAATATGGTCACCTCCATATATGCATTACTTGACCTAATACCATAAGCACACTTTTCACATATTTCACCCATTTGATGCTCAAATTACCAATTCACATTAAACATGTATATAGCCATTAACAACCATATAAAAAATTGGACATTTGCACAACATATTCATGTCATCAAGCTTACCAAAACAAACCACATCACAAGAACACATACATAACCAAAACATTTTTCATTTACTAGCCAATTCAAATCACCATTTCTCAATCAAAACTTTCATATGGCAATTTAGAATAAACATCATAAGTCATGTACTCATATAATTATACACTCCCACATATACCACATTTAAGCCAAATCACATGGTTAATTTCATACCAAAACACATAGGCTTCCTTAGCCAAAATTACTTACACTTATCATATAACCACAAAGCCTATACATGCCATATAACGAAAATCATAAAGCTTATAATTACCATGTAACACCCCTAACCAGTATCTATTGCCGGAATAGGTTATGATGTATTATCGACTAGTTCACAACTTATCATATACATTTTTTTATATATTAAACATTCATATTCATATTTCAATCATACACAATCACATTGTCCCTTGTAATGGCCTATGAAGCCTTAAACATGCTTTAAAAGTAGTTTGGGACTAAACCGATAACTCAGAAAAATTTCAAAAACTTAGAAAACTTTTCATTTAAATAGGGGTCACACGCCCGTGTGACCTGGCCGCATGGCCACAGACACGCCCGTGTCACAGGCCGTGTGGAAACAAGGCATACATACTGACTTGCACCACACAGTCGACCACACACCCGTGTGTCTAGGCCGTGTAACTCCTTGACTTGGTTTTTAATTAAGCATCAAGGGACACATGGTCGTGTACCTTAACTGTGTGTCACACATGGCTAAGACACACGCCTGTGTCTCTACCCATGTGGAAGAAAATAGGCTATATACAAGCCACATTTCTCACCTAAAATGCAAGTACCTACAACAAGTAAATTGGTACCATTTTCAAAACACAATTGGCAGCCAAATATCATCATCCAAAATGTATAATTCACATATTAAGCCATCATGATTCAGTAACCATGTTTCTCATATACAACATGTATCAAACCAACATGCTTTACAAAACACATTAGCATCCAAACATCCAACCAAAAACAAACATATGCATAACACATAATTACCACATTACACCATTCATGAATATCATTTTGGACACTTCCACTAATGCATCAATTTACCAATTCATAACAAGTATAGATAATACTACTTCCAACCACATATCAATATGACCATTGGCACAAATACTATCCATCATCAAATTTGCCAAAATATACCACATTATAAGAACATATACGCAACCAAAACTTGTCCTAAGCTAAGCCGAATCACATGGCTTGAGCACATCAAACACATAGGCATCAATTACCAAAATTACTTATACTTATCAAGTAACCATGAAGCTTATACATGCCATATAACCAAAGGCACAAAGTGTATAAATATTTAATTAATAGCTGGATAGTGTGATGTAATCTCTGACGACTTCCAACCTGAGCGAGCATCCAAAGCACAATAAAACATAAAAAGAAAACAAAGTAAGCTATAAAGCTTAGTAAGCTCGTATGGAAAATAAACTCATATAATAATCAAACACATTTTAAATAATTACACATAACATAACCTAACTCATATGATCTTACCATTCTATCATGTATTCACTTACATAGCTAACCATGACTTTCACAAGTTTAATCAATTCAATGCTCATATGGTTTGAGTACATCTTATCAATTTATTCATAACTATGTATGCATAAGCAAATAGAGATAAAATATATTCAATTTAATAACCATCACATATATATATATATATATATATATATTCAAATAAAGCGTATAAAATCTCATAAATTACCACTTACTCATCGTATGAAATTCACAACTATCACTTACTTGTCGATTTCTGTCGCGAGTACCTTGACTGATTCATACCATCACTTGTATCCATGTTCCATCAACTTTTCTTGTTGACTCGTTTAAACATCAACGAAAAGACATAGTCTCAATTCAATATTGATAAATCTTATTGGTTCATAAACCGTTCACATTACATTCACAAAATTAAATATAAATTCACAAGTTTCTATGATTCAATGTTCGTTTAATCCATGTACATACCTATACCATCTCTTACCAATTCCATACTCACTCACATCTCTAATATACCCATTGAATCATTTAGAGTATTTTTAGATACTCAGAAAACTCGCACACTTAGTGCCAAATAAATAGTCAAAGCTATATCAACCTCGCACACTAAGTGCCAATATTTATATACATAACCAAAGCTATCTCGATCTTGCACACTAAGTGCAAATATGTTGCCGTGGCTATTTTCGATTTCGCATACTAAGTGCCCATAATTAGCCGAATCGTCATCGATTATGACTAGAGTCTCGTACTCAATAGCATTCACATTTCATTTCAATAACATATTATTTACCACAATTATATCAATTAAGCATTTAAACATATATAATTTAATGTTATTAAACATACGAACTTATCTCGTTCGCTGTAACGACGAATTAGGTCGACTAATCTGATACTTTGTTTCCCCCGTTCTAGATCCAAATCTCGTTTTTCTCAATCTATATAATATCAAATTTTACTTATTTAATCATGAATTCATTCAATTCAACACAATTTACA
Organism: Gossypium stocksii; assembly: GCA_020496765.1. Lineage (NCBI taxonomy): Eukaryota > Viridiplantae > Streptophyta > Magnoliopsida > Malvales > Malvaceae > Gossypium > Gossypium stocksii. The sequence continues at coordinate 86,845,971 of CM035629.1, forward strand.
CTTTTTGGTAAAATTACACTTTTGCCCTATTATTTCACATTTTTCAATTTAGTCCTTATCACATAAAAATGGAAATTCATTCAATTTAATACAAATTCATGCTGGCCAAATTTTACCCATTCTCATATCAGCCCATATGTTTCATTTATTTCACATTTCAACCATTAAATTTTCATATTTCACAATTTAATCCAAAATTAATATTTTTATCAAAAATCACTTAAGAAAAGTTGTTTAATTAGCAACAATGATGCATTTTCTATCATCAATCATCACAAAACTCATACTTTCATCAACGGCAATATTCAGAAACTTTAACAATTTCTCAAATTAGTCCCTGGGCTAGCTAGACTAAGTTGTAACGATATCAAAAACATAGAAATTATAAAAAATAGAGGTAAAAAACTATACCATGCAAGAATATCAATGGCCGAATGCTTGGTGTTCCTCAATGGTGTATTTCTTCTTCACTTTCGACAAGAAAAAAATGAAAGATGGACACCATGTTATGATTTTGTTTTATTTATTTTATGTTTAATAACTAATTACAAAATTAACCTTTAATAAAACCATTTAATATCATCCATTTTATGTCCATCATTGTCCACTTAATATATAAAGGGTCTAATTATTACTTAAAGACCCTAACTTTTATAATCCAAAGCTAATAGATACTTTTAATTAGAGCAACACTTTTGCAGTTTACGCGATTTAGTCCTTTTTATCAAATTGAGCACTCAAACAATAAAATTTCTTTACGAAATTTCACACAACTCTAATATCATACTACAGAAATTAAAATAATAATAAAATAAATTTTTTGGGAATTATGGCACCGAAACCACTTTTCGATTTGATTAAAAATGGGCTGTTACATACTAACTGATAGCTGGATAGTGTGATGAATTCTCCGACAGTTTCCAACCCGAGTGAGCCTTTGAAACATTATAAACATAGTAAAAGAAAACAGAGTAAGCTATAAAGCTTAGTAAGCTCGTATGGTAATAAACTTAACTTATTAAATAAGCATAATTCAATCAAAATAAGCATGACATGATATAATTCATATCAAACCACAAACTTTTCCCTTGTTCATTTCATTATTAAACTTGAAGTTCACAAATCACTTTAATACGTGGCTCGTATAGGTTCCGTACATACCTGTACCACTTGCACAAGTCTTACTTTCATCCACATCTCGGTTATGCCCATTGAACCATTTAGAATTACTAAAGGATACTCGGTAACACATTGTACACTAAGTGACACATATAGCCAAAGCTATCTCCTATCACATATATGCTCACTCATGAGCTAACAATGGGCCTGCTCATACAAGCTGTCAGTCAAGACATAGCTACAAAGTGCTGCTTATACAAGCTGTCAGGAACCGTAACACATGCAAGAACCCAGCATCGGTAGGACGTCGAGACCAGCACCCGGATCACATCATCTTGGTAAATCCCTATGTCATGAAATTTGTATCCTTAACTATTCCTAAGGTTCACATGGGACTTTCAACTGTCGTATCTCTATCGATCATGTCTCGTAAACTCATTTCCAATCACTTACACAGTTTAATCTAATAATAATGCATTTACAACACAATTTAACAACATTTACTAGCATACGAACTTACCTCGATCGTCAAAATGATGAAATGTGTAACACCCCAAACCCGGCTTAGAAGTTAAGCCCGAATCTGGTGTGTCACATTGAAGTGTTTTTGGAAAACCTTGTTTCCATTGAAAACCCTTCTTATTAAAACTTGTTGCCATTTAAAACTTGTGTAAAATATCAAATTTTGTATGCATATTTTTAAAATGTGGTTTATTAAAAGACGTTTTCTTATAAAATGTTATTACCTTTAAAACCTTAATTGTTACGAAAGCCTAATTTAAAATAGTTGCGGAAACATGATATTTTGAAAAATAGTTGTTTTGGAAAAAATCGTATTCGACTTCTAGCAATTATAAAAAAATAAATAAAATCCCAAATGTAAAAAACCAAAAATTTTAAAAGGCCTTATTATAACTCAAACCAGAATAAAGTACTTAAAAGTAAATCAAGACAGAGCATAAGCAATATGTGGCCTTCTCTGAGTCCCTCGTAGCACCAATCATCCTAAAGCTAGGGATTACTTGCATAGTTATTAAACGGGGTGAGTTTTATGAAAACTTAGTGTGTAATCCCCTACTATATAAAATGAATAGTCAGTCATACAAAAGAATTAAAAGTCTAGGCCTCAACCCTACTATAGTTCCAGTATCAATTAGGCCTTAGCCCACTATAACAGACAGTACCAGATGGGCCTTAGCCCATTATAGAATCAGAAACATTATCAGAATTAGAATCAAAATCAGAATCAGAATTAGGTGGGCCTAAGCCCAAAACATAATTAATAATAATATAATTTAGATATGCAAAACAGATTGGGCCGAAGCCCTATATAGAACAGATCAGTCTGGGCCTTAGCCCTATACAGAACAGTGTGGGCCAAGCCTATAGTAGAATTAGAACAATATGCAAATGCAATCCTAACCCAGTCCAGCCATCACACCACCTGTACCAACCCAACACACCATATGGGGAATAACTCGACCCATCCAGCATCAGAATACGTGGCAAAGCCACTAGCACAGAACTTCCTCCAAATCGATGTCCCAACCCAATATGTCGTGTATGCTATGTTCAATCATCACACATGTATACAGAATGGCCATGTTCAGTATCAGTCATTTAAACACATATTAAATCATATCAATCACACAACAACGGTCACGTTAGTCAAATCACTGTCATATAAACACAATCAAATCCGTCAAACACACAGTCCAAGTTAGTACTTGCCCAGAAGGGCAAAACAGTCATTTAACACCCTAGGGGAAAAATGGTAATTTTACCCCACAGGGGTATCTTGGTAATTCTACCCTATAGGGGTATCTCGATAATTCTACCCTACAGGGGTATTTCGGTAATTCTACCCTACAGGGGTATTTCGATAATTCTACCATACAGGGGTATTTTGGTAATTCTACCCTACAGGGGTATTTCAGTAATTATACCCTATAGGGGTATTTCGGTAATTTTGCAACCCAGGGGTATTTCAGTAATTTCACAAACCAGGGGTATTTCGGTAATTTTGAAATTCAGGGTGTTTCCGTAATTTGTAAACTGGGGTATTTCTGTAATTTTGTAAACTGAGGGTAAAACGATAATTTTACAAATCAGGGGTAAAACGATAACTTTACAAATCAAGGGTAAAATGGTAATTTTACAAATCAAGGGTAAAATAGTACTTTTACAAATCAGGGGTATTTCTGTAATTTTACAAATTGAGGGTAATTTAGTAATTTTACAAATCGGGGTATTACAGTAATTCTACCCTATAAGGGTATTTCGGTAATTTTATCAATCCCTCAAAAAGTCTACAGCCACCTTGGGCGACTCATGTAGTCTAAATAGAGATAACGTTGCGATGGGCCTAAGGCCCATTCTCGGCCCAGGTGGCCACACGCTCATGTGGCCCTTTAGCCCAAAACTAGCCACAGATATGAGATTCACCTAGTCTAGTCCAATATTTACTACACAATCATACAATTTGTCCGATTGGGCCCACGGGCCCATTGGGCCCACATGGCCCATTTTGGCATTTCGACATTTGCCGTTCTACAGCTAGAGTAGGGTGAAGTACACACCTGATAGGTATCTGAAGCTAATCCATGCTCTAAACGCTGCTATGCCTAGAAGCCAACAATAATCGCACCCTTGACTCCCTAGGGGGTGTGTCGATCAACTACGGTCACCACCACCGTGACCCAACGGCATACAGATCAACGAATGATCCAACACCTAACCCAAACGAACATGCCACAATGTGAAAGGGATAAGCCAAGAAAGATATGCTTACTCTCTTCATGGTTTACTCTATTTAAAGCCAGCTTCTCGCCTATTCTCATGTTAGCTTCTCGATATGGGATTCTCCATCAATCATCCAAAACCAACTTATTAGAAAAATAAGCAACCCTTGCATGCAAAAGGATTCGAACCAAAGTCCTCTCAATAGCCCTGTCAAGCCACCACAAATCAGACACAAGCTCCTTTATGTCATAAGTCCAACACATTTAGCTTTAAAGCCCACCTACTCATTTCCAGATTTATTTAAAAGAAAAACCAAAATAAATGGTAAGAGCCAAGACTTGAACCTTAGACCCTTTGCTTCCCTTATGGCGTCACTTCCTTGCCACTAGACCACATCTCCTTTTGTGTCATGCATTCACCAAAATAAATTGTATGATGCTTAATCGATTGACTTTTATCGGTTCCTAGGTTAACTGAAATAATTTTACTAATTAGGAACCTTTTGTGAAAATCTAATGCAAATGATGCAATGCAATGCAAATGCATGGAATGAATGCAAAAGAAAGAAAGGCGTTAATTCTGAATTCAATTCCATTAGAACAACTTTTCTAGAAAACAAATTTATTTACATAAAACGGATTACATATGCGGTATTGCCCTCATAGTCCAAGTGAAGACAGCGATCCTTTTCTTCATATCCAGATGCTATGGTTGAATCCAACGAGCTTTCCAAAAGATGCCTCTATTATCACCTTCTTATTGATCCGGGTCGCGACCCATTCCTCAATTACCCCCGCGGTCCTCGTTAGCTCCTTTAAGAAAGTCAAGACATGATGGCTCTCGCATAGTCTTTGTCAATTTGAATCCTTCGGGCAAAGTTTTGCACTCCTCCGCGAACTATCAACCTTCTTCCATTGTGTTTACTTAGACCATATCCGGACCACCGTATTATAATCCACTTTATCAAGAAATTTGTTTTCCTATGACAAGCTCCTCTATTTAGCAATCGAATATTAATCAACACCTCCTTTCTATGATGATGCAATGCAATGCAATTAAAACAAAAGAAAACATGTTAGCACAGGAGAAAAAAACAACATAGAACACCTATTCGGGTTACCACTAGGGTTCGGCGTGGCTCTACCTAGGGTAGGCTCCTAAGTCTCTCTATATGTGGTTTGGTTCTAAAGTTGAGGTACCCAAACCGGTAGATTCCTCGATCTTTACCCATTATAGGCCCACATAGATCGAGTTCGGTTTAGGGGAATACATTTCCCTATGGCTGCACAGAGATTAAAATCTCACGAAGACGTAAGTATGGATGTATCTCGAAAGCGATCAACTATCCTGCATGGAGGTGAAAACCTCACGAAGGAGTAGCCTCTCACTCCCACTTAAAAGGGTGAGACCGCACAGTCTTGCAATGTAATGTGTAAAATTATTCTACGAAATTCAATCCACAACAATTATATGAGATACCATAAACAAATGCAATAAAAGGATCGTAATTTTTCAAATCAAATTTTCAACTTTCGACGAAAGGACAACAAATAATCAATTTTACGGCTTGACTCTCTTATTGTCCCCAGTGGAGTCGTCAAGCTGTCGAAACCATTTTTTTTATTTTTGAAAAAAAACGGAAGTCGACTTAAAAACAAAAAATGGAGTCGCCACCAATCCTTTTTGTTTAGGTGTGATCGGATCACCTTATAAAACATTTTGTTTTATTTCAAAAAAATAATTTTGGTCTATGAAATTCAAGAAAATGGGTTCAGGAGTCAGTTAAGTACAAGGAAGGATTAGCATCCTCGTAACGCCCAAAACTAGTACCTAATTGATTAATTAATGTCCTAACATCAAACGTTTGAAAAGATTTAAAAAAACGATCCTTTTATTTGCAAGAACACTTGAGTAAATCTAAGTGAATGCCGAGACCTTCCTATCTCAAAGAGATAAAATGTCATACTCAGTAAGTTAGGATACGACATTTCAATTCCTTAAAATTAAGCTTGTCTTTTGATTTTTTAAAACTCATGCACTTAAATTCAAAAAGGGTATTCAATTATTTATGTCAAATGAAAAATCGGAACCCAATAAGTTAAGGCACAATTTCTCGAAATTCTAAACATAGAATATTGCCTTTGTTTTTAGAAACCCTTACCTCGAGATACAAAATGCCATATTCAATGAGTTAGGACACAACATTTTGAATTCTCAAGAATAAGCTTTTAATCGAAATTTATGTGTTGTGATTGAAAAGGGTACTCGGTTGCTTAGATTCAACGAGAAAAATCGGAACCCAGTGAGTTAGGGCACAATTTCCTCAAGGCTCCCAAACACGAGTATTGCTTTATTTTAAAAACCTTTGAATAGAATGATTTTAAAACTTAAATGATATTTAAACATGATTTTTTTAACAAATAAGATACAATGGAGTGATAGCATATAAAGCTAAGTAATAATTCATAAACAAAATATTACACCAATAAATCACAACAACCACTATATACAAATTAAGAATTACAATACATATAATAGCAATAATCACACGACGTGTTATTCTAATATTCACATAAAAAAAATGAAATAAGTAATAATCTAAAAATGTAAAAACAAATCTAAATACATAATACATAAAGGAAATCTAAAATTGATATCGAAAAAGTAATCTAAAGTATAGAAAATAATTTTTTAGAAAACGAGTTCACAAATCAATTCAAAATAAAATGAATACATAAAACAAATTTAAATAAATCATTTAAAAGTACATATAGACAATTCAACACATATAACGTGTAATAAAAAAAATCATAATATGTGAAAGTATTTAAGTAAAGGATGTATATAAAAAAATGAAATTTATGTTATAAAGAAAAGTAAGAAAATAAATAATAACAAATTTAGAAAATAAGTATTATATATATATATATATATATAACTTAAAAATATATATATATAGATGATATTTTAAACCAAACAAGTATTAAAACCAATAATATATATATGAATGTCTAATATAAATAATATTTCCAATTTGAAACAAATAGAGTAATTTACAATAAATAATACATAATTAATTTTTAAAAATATAAAAACATGTGCAATAATTTAAAAATAAATAATATGAACAAATGAGGTGAAAAAGGTAAAGCATTGAATTGCAAGACAATATAAAATTTGGAGTAAAAAATTAAAAATGCAAGATTAATAATACAAGTGAAAGGACTAAAATAAACGCGCTCAAATGTTGAGAGACCATTCAAGAAAATAATCCCTGCTTTCTAAACACTGCGTTTAAAGGAATCAAAACAACGGAATCACAAAAACAACTGGGCAAATTTAGAAAATAAAATAAGGAAAAATTAAAATAGTGAAATAAAACAGAAGGACTAATGGCGCAAATATCCCATCAAAGACCAAAACACGTGTATCTGGCTGAGTCTGGGTCGGGTCATTGGGTATGGCCGATATGGCTTCGTTTTGTAGCCATTGAACTAGACCCTAAACAGTGTCGTTTCACGTCCTTTATAAAAGCAAATAAAAACTAAAAAAAAAACATTTAGCCATTAAATCAAAACCCTAGCCTACTTTTAAAACAGAGAAAAAAAAAAACTCTTCACCCCCATTCGGCCGAATCAAGGAGAGCTCCATCCGACCACCGATCCACCATTAAAATTGGCGAATGGTGTCGTGCGATGGCCTGATTTGTCCCTATTTGCAAACATAATTAAAGGCTTCACCTTTCAGACCTGAAAATCCCCGTTCGAGCTTCGATTTTAACGAAGTAAATAGGGATTCAACGATGCTTTTATAAAAGTAAGTCCCTTATCTTTTATTTTTTCACATGCGATTGGTAAAGATCAAAGAAAAAGAAGCAAAATAAAGAAAAAAGAGATCTAGAATCACCTTTCCAAAAACTTTGATTTTTTTTTTTCGTTTATATTCATGAAATCGTAAGAAAAATTACAGTGGTTTTCTTCGGCTTTTTATAACCGAATAATCAAAAAGAAAAATACAATGCCTTTTTTTTGTTTTTTTTTTTGTATTTACTATCATTTTTGTTTTCACTCGTAGGTACAAACGGTGACGAAGAGGCCGTACGGAGGCGTTGACGTGGCACGTACGGAGGCGAGGCTAATCGTGTAGTTGTGGCGCAAAGGGGGGCCTTGAAACCTCTAGGGTTTCTATTTGTTGCATGTTCATTAGGTTTTGGGCCCTTTTGGGCTTAGGGTTTAGTCCGGTTATAGGTTTTTGTAAATTGGGCCTGTAATTGGGTAGCTAGGTTAATAATTGGGCTGATGTAAATGGTTTAGTAATTGGGTTGGTTTGGTTTGTAAAAGGAATGGACTTTGGACTTTGTTCCTGGTTTAATTTTGGACTATTGTTTTGGACATTTATTTTGGTTTTTGGTTTTTTTTTATATTTATTTTGTTTTTATTCTTTTGTTTTAATTTTTTGGTTTCTAATGGGCCGAGCGAAATAGGCCTATTACACATTGGTTTTTTTGGTACTTTCGGTTGTTTAATTTTTGTTATAATGGCATGTATAGGTATTTTAGCTAATTTTGGCATATATGTTTTATTGTGAATATGACCATTTGATTTGTCATCTGTTTTGGCATATTTTGGTATGTATATAAGTATCCTTGACATGGTTGATATGGCGTTTGTTTTGTGTTTGAATAATAAAAGGCAAAATGATAGTTAAATGTGTTTTGTGATATGATGAAATTGTGGTGAATTAGTACTTTAGTATGTATGACTTATATGGTGATTTGGTGCTAGTTTAGAATGGCATATTTGGTACCAATTGAAAAGTTTTGGTATGTTTTGGTAAGTAAAATAAATGGCATGAATTGATGCAAATATGCTTAGTAGTTAGTTGATTATTTTCCCAAATAGAGTATATGTTTATATATGTTTTAATGTTGTTATTTGAGGTGCTTAAGGGCATGAATTGATGTAACTATGCTTAGTAGTTAGTTGATTATTTTGCCAAATAGTGTACATGTTTATATATGTTTTAATGTTGTCATTTGAGGTAGCAATTGATGAATTTTTTATTGTAAGTATATGCCTAGTTGGGTGAGAAAAATGGCTTGTAAAATGGCCTATTTTCATCCACATGGGCAAAGACACGGGTGTGTGTCTCAGCTGTTTGTAACACACAGCCAGGTGACACGGTCGTGTGTCTACTGGAGCTTTCAAAGGGTTGCAAGTTAGGCTATTACAGGGCCTAGCACACGGCTTGGCACATGGGCGTGTGGCTTGGCTGTGTGACCTAAGTTAGTGAGTTACACGGGCACAGACACAGGTTGGGACATGGCCATGTGACTTTAATCTGAATGCCCACACGGCCTGAGACATAGGCATGTCTCTTGGCCATGTGAGTCACATTGCCTGGCCACACGGCCGTGTGACCCTTGCAGTGTTGAAATTTTTATTATTTTTTGAAAATTTTGTAATGCCTCGAATTTTGGGCCTAGAAGTTTTGGGTTATTGAGCTTAGGGGCAGCGAGGAGGTTGCAGACATGTGTTTAATTGTGCATTTTAGTGTAAAAATGGGCTTGCTGGTCTGGTGGTTGAGCGAGTGTTAGTGAACCTCAAGGTTTTGGGTTCGAGTCTTGTGTGAGTATTTTGGAAACTTTTTATACAATGATTAATTATTAAGTGAATATTTTATTGTTTTTATTTTATTTTTATTATTTATTCTCTATTTTTAATTCTATTTGTTTTATTTTATTTTATTTGGCTCTGGATTTTTCACATTTTTTGAATCTTCCTCCCTTCTTCTTTGCTTTTTGTCCTTTTTAAAATAATCCTCTAAAAATGATTTTGCTGCTTGCTTCGGGATTTTCTCTCCTCTATTGTCTCCTCCATCATTGAATCAAGTGTGGGACTCGAACCTTGTCTACAGTTCTTATCTGTTTATTTTGTTCTGTGAATCTTTACTTTTAGCTTTTCTTGACCATATGCTAACCCGTTGGTTTTGGGTTCTTAGTCATGGAAGTGAAGGGAAATAGACACTTTCTAATAAATGTTGATAGGGCAAAGGTTAGGCTCTGATCTGGTGGCCGAAAGGCAGATTTCGATGCTATTTTAAGGAAGTTTCGTGACCTCCCCAACGGCCACATGGGCATGCATCGATTCACACGGCCATGTGCTTTTGGGAACTAGGGTTTCTAGCACATGGCCGTGTCTCTTAGGCACATGGGCGTGTGAATTTGGGGAATTAGGGATTCAGTGATTTGGAGTCATATGGCCTAGCCACATGGTCGTGTGATTGATTTGGGGATTTAGGGATCCTACACAGGTGTGTTTTCGGGACACACGGCCGTGGTGGGTACACGGGCGTGTGAGAGCTTCACACGGCCATGTCTGCCTTGCATTTGATTTAAATGAAATTGAACAGTGAGTTACACGACCGTGTCTCTGCTTCACACGAGCATGTGCCTTTGTCATACGACCATGTGCTACCTTTCACATGGGCGTTTGGACCCCTACACGACCTGGATTGCTCTATACGGCTAGAGCACACAGGTGTGTGACCCTATCTTACTAAATAAGATTTTAGGTCAAATTTAATTGCAACTCTGTGTGTTCCATCCTTTGAATAAGCGTTATTAAGGGTAATTATGACTCTGTTTTGGGCTTGGAATGTGTGTTATTTGTGATTGGCTGTGTGATGAGCTTGATACTGAGTTCGAGCTATGAGTGTGCAAATGTTTGATTACGTAACTGACTAATTGGATGTGAGTGTCTACTTCTACTTGCCTATCTAAAACTAGTATTCTGATTGTGTACATCTAACTGCATACATACATATGCATATACTATTTTTGGGTGGGATTTTGAAGAGAAGGGGGATTGAGATTGACTAAACTAGTAGCTGATCTGCTGGTTGTGAGCCCCTAACACCCAAAGGGTCGTGGGCGGTCCCAATACCCTGAGGGTTGTGGACAATGCGGATGGTCATCGTTGTTGGGCAACCTGGGATGACATCATATCAGTATAGCGGATTATCGCATTACACTATACTGCATGTACGATAGCTACGCTACGTACCATTAACTGAACTGACAATTTTACTGCAACCTATCGGTATAGTAGATTACTGCATTGCAGTGTACTGCATGTACTTTAGCTATGCTCGTACTACTATCTAATCTGGCAATTCATACTACATGTCTGTACTGCGGTTTACCGCATTGCACAGTGCATCTTATACTAGCTTTGCTACATAATATACGAGATATCGTTAGCCCAATAACTAGAGGTCGAGGGTAGTCCCAATACCCAGAGGGTCATGGACAATCCTGATAGCTATCGTTGTCAGGCAACTTGGGATGACATCAGTTGGAGTGCAGGGTTGGATGGACCTTACAAGGTTCTGAGTGGAGTGATTGGTGGGACGAGCTTAAAGCTCTTATGAGGAGTGATGGGGGATGGAGAAGTATGCTGGCTGGATGGGTAGGAATTTTATAACTCATTTGCATTCATATACATTTGGTTGATCTGTTTGACTGAATTGAAACTTGTGAATGGTTAAGAATTACTGATACCGTGACTGAATGTGATACTGTGACTGAATGTATTACTGTTCGACTGAAAGGCACTTGTGCCTATGTGAATTCTATAGACTCTGTTGCAACTATCTGACTGAACTGTTATTGTGACTGTGTGATTGTCTTGTGAATTATTGCTACTGTATCTGAATGGCACGTGAGACTGTGTGTGTCTGATTGTCCCATGTGACCAAAAAGTACCGATGGTATATTGATTTTGGGTGAATATGCTCAACTGTCATTTGTCGTTAAGTTTGTTTTCCATATATCGACCGATTCTGAATAGTTCTGTAAGTTAGTTTTGCTTCACAACAGAATCTAAACTGCTTCCAGGCTTGCTATTTCTATCCCTGTTTCTGTTTTTGTAGTTTAACTGGTTTGATCTCACACTGAGCTCGAGTAGCTCACCCCTTCTTCTATTTCCCCTTTCAGGTACCATTATGATTTTTTATGCTAGACTCGGTACGCGGAGGTCTCAGATAGTTTCAATAGTGTGGAGTATTAGGCTTTGATTTTTGTTACGACTTTATTATTTGGTTAATTTTAAACTGTAAGGTTTTATAATACTGTGGTACAAATTCTGTTTTGGATTTTCATACGTACAATTATTCTGGTTATTTTCAAACTAAACTGTAATTCTATTTGAGTTTTAAATTTCATTGCAATGGTTTGGTTTTTACGTAATAAGGTTTGAATGTTCTTAAATTATAAAGGGATTGTTTATTGTAAAATTTCTCACGATCACTTCGGTGATCAATGTAGCATCTCGAATGCGGCCTAAACTTCTAGGCTGGGTTTGGGGTGTTACAAAATTCTTTGAGTTTTTAATTTAGTCCCGACTTGTTTCTAACACATATTTAGGACCTTGAGGGATCGATTAAGGGACAATATGTATGTTTCAATTTGATTTTAATATGTTTATTGATTTGATTTAAAAAAATTTGAAATTTAGGTCTGTTTGATTTGAAAACTTCGGTAATGCTTTGTAACCCTGTTCCGGGTTAGGAGTATTACACTACTACTCGAAAGAGATCTAAAATGACCTGCTTCTTTCGAGAGAAATACCTCAAGTTACCTTGCCAGAAGCGATATATGTCTATAGGCCTTTAGCATAGTACCCAACATAGTTTTGCTTTCTTTCTGTATGAAACGATGCTCTACATCTAGAGATTGCTATAAGTATTCGGTTGAATACTTGATCATATCATTCAATTTCAATCTAACTAACCTAACCTTGTCCGTATTAGATTAATCTCATAAACATGTTGCACATTCATTTATGTCTAGAGATTATACGCATGCAATTCATAAATTCCATTAAATGAAATAGTAAATTCAAACTAATCTAAGCCTGACCAATAATGGATATAAAAGTATCATCAAGAAATCCCAACCCTATGAGATTTAGCTCATGGGTTGGTGAATAGAATCTAGATTCAAAATACGAATCAACATCGTTTCCTTAAATTAGATTACAAAAAAGAAAATAAAGAATTAAAGGTAGAACTCAACGCTTGTCCAGTCCACAACTTCGGCTACGAAATGTCTTTCTATGACAAGGAGGGACTGCCTTCATCTTCCCCTTTGCGTCTCCATCCTTGTCGCAACCACTACCCTCTATTTTCATTTAAGAGATTTCTCCTTCCAAAATGACTCTCTATGTAACATCCATTACCCGTATCCGTCACCGCAATAGGGTACGAGGCATTACCGGACTTAATCATATATAACCGATCATTTTCGAGTCACAAATTCCCATTCAAATTTAAAGCTTTTCATTCATAATCATATTGTCCCTATTACGGGCCTACGAGGCCCAAAACATACTTTGGAAACGGTCCAAAACTAAATCGAGAACTTTAAAATACTTAGAAAATTTTACCACAAAACAGGGCCACATGCCCGTGTGGCTTGGGACATGCCCATGTCCCTACCCGTGTAAAAAACATTGAGCATTCTACTACGACGTCATCAACCATTTAGGGTTGCACGGCCAAGTCACATGCCCGTCTGCTAGGCCGTGTGGCCATCCGTGTGGATGAAAGTTAAGCTATTTACCAAACCTTTTTCCATCCAAAAGCACTTGCACACCTATACTAAGTTTATCAACACACAACATGGCATTTTTAGGCATCTCAATAACCACATCATGGCATTCACACACTATTTATAAATTACATTCATCATGCACAACCATGCACACTTAACTAATCATAGCATATAACTTACTCAACCATTCACATTTAGCATTTTCCACACATAATTATCACACATTCACTCATCCAACCCAAACCAGCATGCACATCCATGTAATGCTTCATCATAGACTTATAACATAACAAATATTGGCCACATTAAATGGCCTTATATAACAATGACCTTCAATTAGCATAGGCGAATATTCTAGGCCAACTCATAATAACATGTACACAAATGACCAAGGCCCTATACATGCCATAAACTTAAAAAGCTAGAATAAAACTCATTGATACCAATCCATAGCTTGTTAGTGTGATAGAATCTCCGATGACCTCCAACTCGAGCTAGCATCTACGACACTATAGGAAATAGGAAAGGAAAAGAGGTAAGCTATATAGCTTAGTAAGTTGGTATATAAATAATAAGCAATTTATTTGTATGTTTTTACCAATCCTCACAATATGTTCTCAAGATAATATAATCATAATTGCACATAGTTCCACTATTCACTTATGTTCATATCAAGCTGTCTATACAAGTCATAGTCATTAAATTATTTATATCTTGAGCTACATAACTCCAAATTAAGATCCACTAATTTTCCCTAAAACTAGACTCACATATCTCTTAAACATAAAATTTCCAGAATTTTTGGTTTATCCAATAAGTATAGTTTTTTCTTTAAAGTCATATATGTTCTGCTGTCTGACAGTTCTGACCCTTTTTTACTAAAAATTAATTATCTCCTCATACAGCATTCAGATGATGTTCCCATTTATTTCTCTTGAAAATAGACTTGTTCAAGATTTTAAAAATATAAATTTTAACACATAATTAGTTTTATACAATATTTAATGATTTTATAAAGCCAAAACAGGGGATTTTGAAATCATTCTGACCCTGTCTCACAAAAATTAAAATATCTCATACTATGAAAATCTTTAGCTTACATCGTTTCTTTTATGTAAAAATAAACTCAATAATCTTTAATTTAATATCTTATTCAACCTATAATTTGATTTCCATCATTTTTGGTGATTTTTCAAAGTCACACAACTGCTACTGTCCAAAACTATTTTATTGTTAATTTTACTCTTTTATGTTTTCTTTGTATTAACTTTCATAGTAACACTTACTCCGTAATAACCTTACCAAAATTTGATCACATATCGATCACATTGCTTATAAGTTTACACACAAATACATGTACTTAATCATCACATAATCATATTCGTTTACACTTAGTCATTTCCCGTTGAACACATCAGAATATTAATGGATACATCGGGATATTTCACATAGTGCCACCCTTGTAGCCAAAACTACATCATTTCACAAAGTTTCACATAGGCTCGTTCTCGAGCTAATCACATTTAAGGGTCTGCTCAATCAAGCTGACAGTCAAACGCAGCTAGTCAGTGCTGCACACACAAGCTGTCAGGTACCCGCAACACATGCCAGACTACCCAGCCACTGGTAGGACGTACGAACCATCACCTGGATCACTTATCTCACTTAGCACAATGCCATGGACTTATTTCACTTAGATGCCATGGACTTATTTCACTTAGATTTTCACATAGATCCCTAGTGAACATGTCACTCGTATCCATTTTTATTCCTAATGTTCAACCAGAAAATTTTATCACTTTTCCATACTTCGTCAATTAAAATAAATATTCAGCCACATTACACAAAATATATCAAAATATGAAAATGTAAGTAAAAGCGATGCTTTAATTACATACAAACTTACCTCGGTAGCATAATCGGTGAAAAGGACTTATTCCTCATATTCTTTGTTTTCCTCTCATTCTAAGTTCAAATCTCATTTTTCTTAATCTATAACAACACATTTCACTTATTTGTTCAACATGCTATTCAAATTAGCCCAAATTCACATTTTGGCAAAATTTACATTTTTTCCCCTAAACTTTATCATTTTACACTTTTTCCCCTAGGCTCGTAAAATGATTTTCATTCAATTTCTTTACATTTTAGGCCTAGCCGAACCATTTTCATAATTATAGCAGCCCACATTTTTCCATTTATTCACACATTTACACACATTTTTACAACTTTTACAAACTAGTCTTTTTTTGACAATTTCATCGAAAATCACTTAGTAAAAGTCATTTACTACACATTTAACATTCACATCCTACCATTAAACATCAAAACTCAAGCATTTCACATATGTGTAAATTTTCAAATCTCAACCCTAGCTCAAATAAATGATAGAAATAGAGAGATCGTGTTATGAGGGTTTTAAAAACATAAAGAGCATTAAAAACGAGGCAAAGACGGACTTACTATTGAGCTTGGAAGCTTAAAAACCCTAACCATGGCCTCCCCATTGCTACATTTGGCCAAGCAAGAAGATGGACAATGGTTTTTAGCTTTTATTTTGTCTTTTAGTCCATTTAATTATGTATTTACCAAAATGCCCTTCTTACTCTTCTCCAAAATTTTACCCTTCCATGTCCATTTTTGTCTATTATGACATAAAATGGTCTAATTATTATATAAGGAGCTCTAATTTAAAAACTCATTCCAATCAAGTACCTTTATGAACTAGAACACACATTTTTCATCTATTTAATTTAGTCCTAAATATTAATCTGGATACCCAAACAATAAAATTTCGCACCGAAAATTCCACACAATTGTTCAATCACACAATAAACATTAAAACTTAATTGGAATAAAATTTTCTTACTGTGAATTTGTAGTTTTGAAACCACTTTTCTGTTTATGTCCTAAATCAGGTTGTTACACTCTAACCATTCACCCATTTTTTTAGTTTTTATTTTTTTTTACTTTTGGGTTTTATATATCTTTCTTTAGGGTAGACCTATCTTTCCATGATGCCATGACCATTTCACTTTTTTTAGGTTGATTTTTCTGGTACAAGTATAGCAGGGCTGATAACTATTAAGTGTTAACTGGCCTCCTCCTAGCATTGCCACGGCATTCGTGTTGGCAAACTGTCAAACCCTTTACCATGACAAACCTTCACTCATTTACTTCATTTCCTCACTTTCCATCTACCACTTAACAAACAAATCCTTCCTGCAAACAATTAGAAGTAACACGTAATAATATTTAAGCACAGTCCAAGCCTTTTAATACAATTTCCTAAAAACACAAATGGAAAATCCTAAAATGCAACTAAACTTACCTAAGTTCAGGCTATTAACCAAGTATAAAGGCATAAAATATAACTCTTTTCAAGAGATATCACACCCCCAGACCTGAGTTATTGCTTGTCCTGAAGCAAGATATGCATGAATGCATATATGCAAGACTTTGCCATCACATATAACCACCTTGAACTACCAGTCTACTCAAAGAACAATATATACATCAATTCTTAACAATCTTCTTTCTCCAAAAACTTGTTCAAGTGTTAAAGGTTCACTCAACAAAGGTAGTGTAAAAATTTTCATGCTAAAAACAAAATTTCCTAAGTTCTCATGTGTGCTTTCTGGTCATAACAAGCATCTTCTAATTTACTCAGTTCATTTGTTACCTAAACTCAAGCTACTTTGTAACCCTTGCTCTAAGCTTACTTAAAATATTTATTTTTTTCTCTTTTTTTTTTCCTTTTTTTAGCATATTAGGGATTTAACATGTCACAAAATTCTTTGACTTGATAATCACAATGGAGCATACACTAAATTACCTAGTACCTAATCATGTCATAATTTAAATAGAAATCACTCTTGAAGCTAAGGCTTTTAACTTAAAAGATGGATGGAGCAAACAACTACTTCTTTAGCTACGCAGCCTATCACTATAATGGAGTGCCCCTAATTTTCTTTTCTTTATTACATACTCTTACTTGCACTAACTTTTCTAGTCAACAGCACAATGAAGCAAACAAAGTGGTGCCAACTCACTTGGCAATTTTATGTATTGAATTGTATACTGTCCTTTATTTAAGTAATGCTTTGGCAATGTGGTTGAGTTTGACTTCAAAAGTCTCTTAGTACATTAAAGGAAATCTCATGTTTAGGAGTTAATTTTCAAGCAACTCTCCTGAGCTAAATTCACCTAATCCACTGCCACATGTTCTAGGTGTATTGAAAAATTTAAGCTCATCATTTAACATCATAACTAAAGATTGTACTCATTATAGGCAAAAAAAACCATGGCAATTATGTGTGCCATGGCAAAATGAATGACAGGTGAACCAAAAATTAAAACATGCTCAACTAACTATTTAATGCAATATTAAATGCTCAACACACCCCCAAAACTAAGGGATGCATTATCCTCAATGCATGTACAAATATATAATAGAAAATGTTATGGCAAAATAAATCAAATGCATGATGTATGGAAGTGAAAAGAACTTCCATGGCTTGGACTAGGGTGTAGTTACTTCATTCGGTCCTGTGAGTGGATTTATGTGCACTGTGTTTATAGTGTATTTTCCTTTTCAATGATTGGATTGGCACATCCTCTTGTCCATCATCAAATTTGTTGGTTTTATCAATAATCCTATTGATCTCACGATCTTGTTTAGTTATAGGTTCAGTAAAGACAGGTGAAACAGCTCTAGTGCTGTCTACTAGTGGTGCAAGTGTGGATTTGCTTCTTCTTCTTCCTCACAATCAGTTGCTGTAACACCCCTAACCCATAACCCGCCGCCTGATTAGGGTTACGAGGTATTACAAACAACTAGAACCATTCACAAGGATTACACATTTATAAATCATACATCATCATTCCATCATCAATCTCATACATAAAGTCCCTTTAGAAGGTCTACGTGACCTCAAACATGCTTAAAGAATGAGTCGGGACTAAACTGATATCATTTGAAACTTTGAAGAGACTTAGAAAATTTTTTTCCTTTAGAACAGGGCACATACTCGTGTGGCTAGGCCGCGTGTCTCACACGATCGTGCCTCATAATTCTCCTTAGCCCGTGGGCAACACTGACTAGGGTCACACAGCCATTAGACACGCCTGTGTGTCCAGCCCGTGTGTCATCCTAAGTTGGCCACACGATCACCAGACATGGCCGTGTGTTCGGTCCGTGTGCCATACTGCCCAATATAGCTACAAACAGGGGTTACATGGTCGAGTCACACGCTAGTGTGCTCAGGCCTTGTGGCATGAAGTAGGCTTGGTTTAAGCCATTTTCACACCAAATTTATCAAATACCTACAAACTTCAAATACATATCATTTATGCATAAATAAACAACCAATTCAACCAATTCCCAACCTCAATCATACATCCATCTATTCATAGTATACTCAACCAAATTCTCATTGAATTTCCATGCTAATACATAACAAATCAGTGTTCATGTTCATAACAAAACATTTGTATCACAACTCATTCATATACTATTTTATTTTATAACCAAAACTCACCAAAATCACCATTTGGTTTAAACCAAAATGACCATTTTCAAGTAGGCCATAATGCATCATATAACATACCAAATAAACATCATGAACTCCTACCAAACCAAGCATATACACATACTTAATTAGCCAATTCTCTTGGCAAAACATAATCACAACTCAAAATGTATTCAAAATACACCTAGCCTATACATGCCATACTTAATATTGACAATCACAAAAGGTACCAAAATGGGTTCAGATAGTGCGATGAAGATCCTCGACGTTTCCCGAGCCTTCAGTAGCTTTGATAATCTATAAAATAGAAATAAACACACCAAGTAAGCTTTAAAGCTTATTAAGTCATAAGCAAGTAATTCAACATAAAACAACAATAGTAAATCAACCATTTACCCAAATCAATCCATGAGCATAATGTCACAAATATTTATCCATGCCTTACCATATGGTTTACTCAATTACATGGACATTCCTCTATTGATTCAAATGATTTCATCACCTATTTCTTCAAAAGAAGTATGTACATCATACGTACCATAGCTCATTCGTTGAACCATTTGGATTAAGAATCTCATATACAAACATTTCATTCAATAAGTAACTATATCATGGCCCGTAGCCAAATCAAGGTAACTTATCCTGGAGCACCTATACCATGGCCTGTAGCCAAATCAAGGTCGCTCCCTCGTAATACCTATACCATGGCCCATAGCTAAATCAATTTAATATTCGCACCTGTAGTGCCGATATCATGGTCCGAAGCCAAATTAAATCCTAGTGACATGTCCTACATTCCAAAACTAATCCTACAGTTCAACTGAGTTTTTTTTTATCGTTTCTTATCTCTTTCTCCTCCGAGGTTTCATTCATTACAACTCATGCAATATTAATGCAATTAACAACATTTATAACTAAATTACTACTTCTGAACTTACCTCGAGTGTGATTTGTCAAAAAGAGTCAATTACTCGTCGACTTTCGATTTTCGGCGATCCAAGTCCAGGTTTTGCTTTTCGTGATCTATATGTATTGAAATTAACTCATTCAATCACACACTCAATTAATTCAATCCAAGAACACACAATTAGGGCATTTTGCAATTTAGCCCTTACATTTTTATATTTTGACATTTAAGTCCCTATTTCATAAAATCATCAAATTCACTAAATCTCATAATACATATGCCTAGCCAAATTTTCAAGGTATTCATATAAGCCCATAAATTACATTATTTCACAATTTAGTCCTCCTAAAATTTCATTTTCACAAATTAACCCAAATTAGTTAATTTCATCAAAAATTCAAATACAAAATATATTAGCCCAATACATATCTTTCATTTACTACCAACAATCATCTCAAAGCTAACCATTTCATCAATGGTACATCTCAAGAACGTCATCAATTCCTTAAATTACAACATGGGCTTGATAATAGACTAAGCAACAATCTCAAAAACATAAAAATCATCAAAAACTGAAGTGAAAACATACTTTAATTATGCAATACAATGGCCGAACCCTAGTTTGTTTTACTTTTCTCTTTTCTTTTTATTTTCGGTAACAAGAACACATAATGGCCATTTTTTATTTTGTTTTATTATTAAACACATTAATAAGCTATTTTACCAAAATATCCTTCATTTATAAACATATAAATTACATATATTAAGGTCATTTATGACCACTCAAACATTCAATGGTACAATTATCACTTAAGGCCATAATATTCAAAAGCCATTCCAATTAGACATGTTGAACATATAGCATAAAAATTTTATCTTTTGTGCAATTTAATCCTTTTTGCAAATAATCACATAAACGAACAAATTAAATCACATAATTTTCACGGATATCAATTCACATGCTATAAACATGAAATATGATTTTAAAATATTTTTTTCTGATTCGGATATGTGGTCCTAAAACCACTATTCTGACTAGGGTCTAAACTAGGCTGTTATAGTTGCAATACTGATTAATTCTGTTTTCTCTATTTCTTCCTCTGGTTCTTTAACTTCTTTCTCGACAGTGGCAAGGTCTCTCTCAGTTGGTTGGGCTTCACTAACCTCTTTTGCTATAGTTGCCTGCAATTCCTTAAGAAAGTTAGGAAATGCAGGCATTGGCTTGGTGAAATTCTTTTGAAAGTACCTTTTTTGAGCAGTGTCCCTCCTCTCCACATAGACTAGTAAAGAGACAGTTTGTCCTGCACCTTTGCCAAATCTATAGCAAACTAAAGATACGAAGTCTTGAATAGATTATTCTGTTTCTACAACTTCTCCAATGAACTAAGCACTTGTTACTCGAATAAACTAGTAGTCTTAGAAGTTATTGCAGTGGCAAATGTTGGTGTAAAGGATGTTGAGGCTGAGCCAGGAGGTTGTTGCTATGGAAAATCCTCCCTAAAAATCTTTACGACAATCAATCTTGTAACGGACCTTTTATTTAGGATGACATCCTCATTGGCTTGGACTGAGACATTAATACACTAAAAAAGCACGGTGATTAAAGAAGGAAAGTTTAGAATCTTATCATTCTTTTTTGCACACCACTGTACTTCGTTGAATATAATATTACCCACATTAATCTTTCTACCCTACATGATAGAATGGAGCATCAACATCCGCTCTTTAGAAACTGTTATGTTATGGGTAGAAGGGAGTAGATACGTCTTAAGGAAGTGATACCAAACCCTACACTTGGGCTTCAAAGATGCCATTTCCATGGTGTAATAATCTTGCCTCGACACCATCCATTTAGTTCCCATCACACATAGGTCTTGAAGAATCTAAGTTAACCCATCAGCATTGACGATTGTAGCAAACTCGATATGCTCGTCTCGGATATCATAAAGACCCTATTGAGCATTAATTGTGTCCTCATCAAATAAGACCATGACTCCTTGCACATATAAAAGTAGTATTTAGGGAAGTAAGGTTAGCATAGAATTCACGAACAATCTTGCTTAGCACATCCTTCGGATGCAAAAATGAAATTTGCCATCCATGTTGCTCGATGTGGAATAAATGGAAGCATCGTATCCCATGAAAGGCTCATCTTTAAAAAGAAAGCCTTTTTCCAAACAACAGGGTCGTTTGGAGATGTTGTTCTGATACTGCATTTCTACCATAGCGTTAAAGAAAATGTGAGATGGCATAACAGATGATTGAGGGAAAGATCATCTATCCATTGTGTAAAGTTAAGATAAAAGCCTGTGCAGAAAAGAAAAAATAAAATTTGTAGTGTTTGAAGAAAGCACAAACAAGCATGAAGAGAAAGAAAATTTAGGGTAATTGTGTAACAACCCGTTTTTAGTCAAATCAGAACAGTGGTTTTGGAACCACAAATCCAAGGTTGAAATAATTATTTTATTATTATTTTGAGGTCTACAGTATGATAGTACGATTGTGTGAAATTTTCGTTAAGAAATTTTATTGTTTGAATGCTTAATTTTATAAAAAGGACTAAATCGCATAAAATGAAAAACTTGTGTTCTATTAGCTAAAGGTGTCAAATAGCTATAGAACCTTAAAGTAGAGGTCCTTATGTATTAATTAGACCATTTTTAAAATCAGTGGACAAAGATGGACATGAATTAAGTGATTTTTAATGTTATAAACCAAGGTTAATTAAGTAAATTAGTAAATAAAGATAAATAAAATAAAATTATGAGTATCATCTTTTTAGTCATCATCTTCCACGAAAAATAAGCTAGGAAAAACACCATTTTTATGATTTGAAGTTTCAATTAGTGTGGTCCTTGCATGAGATCAATTTTGAGGTTAGTTTTTAATGATTTCTATGTTTTTGTGATCATTGCACCTAGGTCTAGCTACCCCAGGGACTAATTTGAGAAACTGTTAAAGTGTT
Organism: Gossypium stocksii; assembly: GCA_020496765.1. Taxonomy (NCBI): domain Eukaryota; kingdom Viridiplantae; phylum Streptophyta; class Magnoliopsida; order Malvales; family Malvaceae; genus Gossypium; species Gossypium stocksii. Next base: position 86,868,848 of record CM035629.1, read on the forward strand.
TGAGTGTTACCATTTTTGAATATGTAAGTATTTTAATGTTTGATGATAGATTATAAAAGTTTGATGATAGTTAAACAAGTTTTGTGAAGTGATTTTTAGTGAAATTGCAAATTAGAGATTTAATTGAGTAATATGAAAATTGTATGGTTAATTGTATGTATAAATGAAAAATATGGACTGTTATAAGCATAGATGATATTTGGCTAGCTTGGGTTAAGGCTAAATTGAATGAATTTGCATTTTTATGAGATAAGGACAAAATTGTAAAGAAGTTAAAATATTAAGGGTAAAAGTGTAAATTTGCAAAATTATGAATTTTGGACTAAAATGAATAGAATGTGTTTTAAATAAGCTAAATTTGATTACATATATATCAAGAAAAGAAAAGTTCGGATCTAGATCGGGGAAAAAACAAAATATCAGACTAATCAATTTATTTCGTCATTTTTGTGAATCGAGGTAAGTTCGTATGTTAATAAGGTTTAATATAATTATGTTTTAAATACTTTATTATTGAATAATTTATGAATACAATCTTTTAAAAATGTTCAACGAAGATTCAGTATTGTGAAATCCCAGTTGAACCATAGGAATAGATTAGGATACGAATAACATGTCATTAAGGGTTATGTGATTTAGATACTGGGCTGTACGTTCTACCGATGGCTGAGTTACTGACATGTGTTGCGGTACTCGATAGCTTGTGTAAACAACATTGTGTAGTTACATCTTGACCATCAGCTTGTGTGAGCAGACCCGTTGATAGCTCGAGAGTGAGCATTATATGAGATTGAGATAGCTTCGGCTATGTATATGTCACTTAGGGTGCAAGATTCTCAAGTATCCGATAGTATTCCAAATGGTTCAACAGGTATATCAAGGATATAGATGAGTATAAGATTGATACGTGTTGGTACAGGTATGACATGAACCGTACAAGCATTGAATCGAAGAAACTTCTGAATTTCTTATCTAATCTTGTGAGTGAACATGAGATAAGTTTGTAAATTAATATGAGTTATAATTTGACATGCTTAATTGCTTGAATTGTAAACATTTATAAGTTGTGTTTATTATTCATATGAGCTTACTAAGCTATACAGCTTACTCTATTTTCTTTTCTATATTTTATAGTGTTTCGAAATCTCGCTCGATTCAAAAGTCATCAGAGATCGTATCACACTATCCAGCTATAATTTTGGTACTTTTGAACTTGAACATTTGGTTATATGGCATGTACAAAAGTGATAGTCATCTTAGTCTATAGTTTGGTTATGGATTTAGCTATTTGAATTGGCTTGTAAATGATGATGCTTGGTTATGTTTAAAGCCATGTGACTTGGCTTATTTTGTCATATTTGGTTGTGTATATATTGAGCAAATGGCTATTTTGATATGTGGTTGATAAATGCTATGTGATATTGGTTGTATCAATTGGTATTGAAGGTAGTAAATGGATGAAATGGTGAATGTGATAGCATGCTAAGTATTAAGCAAAATAATGCATATATAAAGTTAACTACTTAGGTGACTTTTGGATGTGAAATAGGCTTGAACTTGAATGGCTAATTTTGATGCTTATGTGTCTTGTGGTTGTTGGCATTGAAATAGCATAATTTAGGCTTAATTTGGTTATATTGAATGCCTATTTTGGTTATGAATATAAGCTTTTGAGTTATGTAGGTTAGCACCAAATTTAGGTGAGAAAATGTGGCTTGAACATAACCTATTTTTGTCCACACAAGCATAGACACGGGCGTGTGTCTCAGCCATGTATGACACACGGTCAGGTGACACGGTCTTGTGTCCTCTGTAGAATTTAATGAAACAAGTCAGGGATTTATACGGACTAGTCACATGGGCGTGTGGTAGGCCGTGTGACACAAGTTAAAGAGTTACACGGGATTGGACATGGTCTGCGACACGGTCATGTGATCCCATTTTGAATGTCCACATGGCCTATGTAACAGCCTGTTTTCGATCAAATCAGAATAGTGGTTTTGGAGCCATGAAACCGAAGTCAAAATATTTATTGTATCATTTTAATAAAGTTTACAGCATGATAGAATTATTATGTTAAAATTTCGTAAAGAAATTTTACTGTTTGATTGATTAATTCGGTAAGAAGGACTAAATCGCATAATATGTAAAATATGAGATCTATTAGTTATATGCATTAAATAGCCATGAAATTTAATGTAGAAGTCCTTAAGTGGTAAATGGACCATTATTAATGTTAGTGGACTAAGATAGACATGTGATGGATGATATTAATGCTTTGTCATTTAGGGTAAAATAGTAAAATGCAAAATAAGTTATATTTAATTAAAACCAAAAGCTAATTTTTGTTCATCTTTATCATTCTCCACCGAAAATAAAAATGGAGACAGCCATTTGAAGCTTGTTTAAGTTCGGTACTTACATGGTTCAATTGGTAAGTGATTTTTTGTTCGGTTTTTAATGGTTTTTATGTTTTTTAGCTCGTTACAGCTCAATCTAGCTAGTTCGTACCTTAGATTTTGAAATATCTAAAGATTTGGAATTAGGTCATTATTGAATACTTGCATATTTTGAAGTTTCTTGATAGGTTATTGATGGTTGTTTATAAATATACAAGTTTTATAAAGTGATTTTTTTGACAAAAATGAGAATTAGGGATTAAATTGTGAAATATGGAAATATTGGGGTTAAAAAATGAATAAGTAGAAGATATGAGCTGCTAGTATTGTCATAAAGATTTGGTTATGCATGGGTTAAGGCCTAAATGCATAAATTTGCCATTTTGTGTAGTAAGGACTAATTTGTAAAATAGTCAAAGTATAGGGGTAAATATGTAATTTGCCAAATATATGAATTATGGATTAAATTGAATTGAATAGTTACTGAAAGTACTAAATTTGATAATATTTAGATCAAGATTAACAATTACCGAAATTAGATCGGTGGAAACGAAAGGTGGATGAGTAGACGATGGTTTATCTGAGCAATATAAGGTAAGTTCGTATAATTAGAATCAAACTTTTTTTTGAATTATTTGTAATTGTATGTAATGAATCTACATAAATATATGTGAATTGGATTATTGAGGACATGTTAATTAAGTGCCTAAATTGATATTTACCGAGAACTACTGAGTCCCGTTTGAACCGTGAAAAGTCGTAGGATACAAATGACATGTCACTAGGGTTACCATTTTGGTTGAGCTCCTGCATTTGTTGCGTACTCACCACAGCTCGTATGACCTTACTAATTCAGCTCTTATGAGCTTACCGATTCAGCTTTTTAGAGCTTATCATTTACCAGCTCAGGAGGAGCTTACCGATCATGGCTCGAAAGAGCAGAAATGATGATGAATTGATGGATTACCAATTTATACACTTAGTGTGTATCACCCGAGTGTCCCTCAATATTTTATTAGGTTCAATGAGCATATTACTATTACGGATTACATGATATGGTATGGAAATGTGATATAAGTCATATGGAACGCACACGTAACTGAAATGGATATGAGTTATATTGATTATATAGATGAAATGATGCATGATTTATATGAATTATACAAGTAAAATGTGACATGATTCATATGAATTGTATAGATGAAATGATAGATGAATTAGATGCCAAATGAACATTTCATGATTGATTTCATCCTTGTGAATGGAAAACTATATTGTAGCTATGTGACTAACTTATGAATGGATGTTTGTGAATAGGCATTTGGAAAATGAATTGGATTTAAATATGACATTGGTAAGTTTAATTCTATATTATACATACGGGCTTACTAAGCTCTTAAGCTTACTCCGTTTAATTTTTATGTTTTATAGATTTCAAAAGCTTACTCGATTCAGACAAAGTTAGAGATTTGCATCACACTATCCAAATGACTCTTTGGTACATTTGGAACTCAAGGAAAAATATGTAAATATGGCATGTATAGGCTAGTTTATAGGTTGAATTATATGACAACTTATAATAAGGATTTTTTTACACAACTAAGTTATGTGATATGGTTTAGATTAACTCATGGTTGGCTTGGTATATATATGCATTATAAGGATTATCTATATTGTGGCAAGTGTGATGAATGATGTTTGGTATTTGATAATGTTGGTTTGAATGAACTTGTATGGAATTGTGAATGACATATAGAAGTGGTTATATTGATGTAGTAAGGTATGTGTAAAATGTTATATAGGTATGATGTGGATAGATGAATTAGTTGGCTATAAAATGGTATAAAATATGCTTTGATTTGGCTGATTTGGTTGCCTATTTGAATGTGTTTTGGTGCCATATAATTGCTTGTAGGTACTTGGAAGTGGGGTGTGAAAAAATGGATTAAACCAAGGCTATTTTCGTACCACACGGTCTGAGCACACGGGCGTGTGACTCGACCGTGTGACCCCTGCACCTTAGACAATTAAGTCAGTGAGTTACACGGCATAGACACATGGGCATGTCTATTCACCGTCTATAGCACACAGGCTGGCACATGGGCGTGTGGCTGGTCGTGTGGCCAAGTTATAGAGTTACACAAGCTAGACACACAGGCGTGTGACCAAGTCAGTATACCTCTTAATTTTCACACAGTCAAGCACACAAGCGTGTCTGGTGACCGTGTGGATAAGTCAGTATGTATGCCCTATTTTTGCACGGCCTAGATACATGGGCGTGTCTGGTGGCCATGTGACCCTTACTCGAAAATTTTTCTATGGTTTCCCAACTTTTTACATGTTACCAATTCAGTTCCACATGCATGTGGTAAGCTTTGTAGGTTCGATGTATTGAATAATTGATACTTACTGAAATGCTATGAGGCTTGATGTTTAAATGTTCTGAATTGCATTAAAGGTCTGGTAATACCCCTTTACCTATTCCAGCAATGGTTACGGGATAGGGGTGTTACATTTTATTAGTATCAGAGCTATAGTTTAGTCGATTCTAGGACTACTGTAGTATATACAAGTCTTGCTATACATGCCATATATAAACTGCGATAGTGTGATATCTCCTGACAGCATCTGAATTATGTTTTATATAGTAAATGGATCCAAAGAGAGCAATAGCTGATGATATAGAGAGTAATGTCCCAGCTCCTGCTCAAGGGACTGCACCTTCTGAGTGTTGACTTGCTACGGACAGTCAGGGGGAAGCTAAACAAGCTTTCTTCCAAATGATGACTGAATGGTTTACCGAATTTGTTCAAGCAAACCCAGTTGCTCAACAACCTCCACCCCCGCCTATTCCCCAATCAATCCCTATAGATCCATGAGGTACAGATCCTTTGAGATTAAATAGACCTCCTCTTGACAAAATACGGAAGTATGGGGCTGAAGAATTTAGAGCTACAACTAGTGATGATGCTGAGAGAGCTAAAGTCTTGCTCGAAAATATGATCAGAGTCTTTGATAAACTATCTTGCACACATGAAGAATGTTTAAAATGTGCTATTTCACTGTTGAGAGATGCAACATACCAGTGGCGGAATACCCTAATATCTATTGTTCCACGAGAAAGAGTTACATGGAATTTCTTCCAAACTGAATTCTGAAAAAAATATATTAGTCAACAGTTTGTTGACCAAAAACGAAAGGAATTTCTTGAATTGAAACTAGGCCATATGATGGTAACTAAATACGAGAGAGAGTTTGTCAGACTCAGCAAATATGCTCGCAAATGTGTTTCCACTGAGGTTATAATGTGTAAAAGATTCGAGGATGGATTGAATGAAGATATCCTATTGTTAGTCGGGATTCTCAAATTGAAAGAGTTCGTTGTACTGGTTGATAGAGTTTGTAAAGCCAAAGAGCTTGACAAAGGAAAAAGAAAAGCTGACTTTGAAACGAGATACTCTTAAAAGAGATTCTCATGTAAATCACATCAGACTAAGTCAAAGAAAACTAAAGAATATCACCCTCGTTCAACTGCTTCTGCGGGCACATCGACCAGAGATAGAGATACTGGACAATTCAATTCGAGAGCCCAAACAACATCTGTTGCCAGTGTGGGTAGTGCGAGAAATGTGGGATTTGAATGTAAACACTTCAATAAGAAGTATTATGGTGAATGTCGATTGAAAGGCGGGGCATGTTTCAGATGCGGATCATTGGATCATCATCTCCGAGATTGTCCAGAGAAGTCTACCACCGAAAGAGAACAATATATAAAAGTGAGCAATACGGCTACTAAAGTGAGGGCACCCCAAAATACTGGAAATTCGAGTGGTAATCATGGTGTTGTATGAGACTCGAGTGTAAGATCCTAGACACAAGCACCTACTCGAGCACATGACATCCGTTCACGGGAGGAAGCATCGTCGCTTGATGTTATTACCGGTACTTTTTTTCTTTACAACACTGATATAGTTTAATTGATTGATTCCGGATCAACCTATTCTTATATTTGCATGAATTTAGTGTTTAAAAAGAGTTTACATGTCAAGTCTACAAAGTTTGTAATCAAAGTATCGAACCCCTTAGGTAAGTCTATCTTAGTTGATAAAATTTGTAAGAAATGTCCATTGATGACTCAGGGTAATTGTTTTCCGGCTGACTTGATGCTTCTGTCGTCACTATGATCTTAGTTATGCCATTTGGTTTGACTATCGCTCTTGCGTGTTTATGGATATGATGAATCAAATATTTAAACCGTATTTAAACAGATTTGTTGTTGTGTTTATTGACAACATTCTGATCTATCCTTGTGATGAGATGGAGCATACCGAACAATTGAGAATCATGTGACAGACTTTGAGAGATAAACAGTTGTATGCTAAATTCAGCAAATGTGAATTCTGGCTTCAGGAAGTTGGATTTCTGGGTCATATTGTTTCAGCAGAAGGCATCAGAGTTGATCAGAGCAAAATTTCTGCAATTTTACACTGGAAACCACCGAGAAATATTTCTGAATTTTGAAGTTTCCTTGGTTTAGCAGGCTATTACTTGAGATTCATGAAAGGAGTTTTGATGATCGCGACACTGATGACATGACTGCTAAAGAAAGATGTGAAATTTGATTAGTCAGAAAAGTGTCAATAGAGTTTTGAGCAGTTGAAAGCACTGTTAACAAAGGCATCAGTATTAGTTCAACCTGAATCAGGTAAAGAGTTTGTGATTTTCAATGATGCATCATTAAATGGACTAGGTTGTGTATTGATGCAAGATGGAAAAGTTATAGCTTATGCTTCTCGATAGTTAAAACCACACAAGAAGAATTATCTGACACACGATCTTGAGTTAGCTGTAATTGTATTTGCATTAAAGATTTGTTGACACTATCTATACAGTGAAAAATGCCATATTTATACGGATCACAAGAGTCTAAAATATCTGATGTCGTAGAAAGATTTGAACCTACAATAGCGAAGATGGCTCGAGCTACTAAAAGATTATGAATTTGTGATTGATTATCATCTGAGGAAAGCTAACGTTGTTGCTAATGCTTTGAGCCAAGAATCCCTATTTGCTTTAAGGGCAATGAATACTCAAATGAGGTTATGTGATGATGGGTCAATATTAGCTGATTTAAAAGCTAAATCAATATTTCTTCAACAGATATGTGAAGCTAAAAAAATGACAATGATTTTCAAGTTAAACAAATTCAATGTGAGTCTGTTTCTGATTCTGAATTTCAAATTGGAGCTGATGATTGTTTAATGTTCTGAAATAGAATTTGTGTACTGACAAACTCAGAACTCATTCATATGATTTGCATGAAGCACACAGTAGCCGTTTTTCTGTTCATCCGAGCAGTACCAAAATGTATAATGATCTGAAATAGTTATACTGGTGGCACGGCATAGAACAAGATATACCAGAATTTGTTTCTAAATGTCTGATTTGTCAGCAAGTTAAAGTTGAACATCAAGTACAGCCAGTGATGATCCCAGAATGGAAACGGGATAGAGTTACAATAGATTTTGTATTGAGATTGCCCCTAACTTTGAAAAAGAAGGATACAATTTGGGTTATCATTGATCGACTGACAAAATCTACTCATTTCATACCGATGTGTACAGGCTACTCACTGGATAGACTAGCTGAATTGTATTTGTCTGAGAATGTATGATTGTACAGTGTACCACTATCTATAATTTCTGATAGAGACCTGAGATTTACGTCGCAATTCTGGAAGAAATTGCAAGAAGCTCTGGGAACAAAATTGAATTTCAGTATTGCTTTTCATCCCTAGACTAACGGTCAGTCTGTGAGAGTTATATAGATACTTGAAGATATGTTACATTGTTGTATTCTCGAATTTGAAGGTAGCTGCAAGAGATACTTATCTCTGATTGAATTTACGTATAATAACAGTTTTCACAGGAGCTGGAAAATGGCACCGTACGAAGCTCTACGGTCGTAAATGTCAAACACCATTATTTTGGACCGAATTGAGTGAGAAAAAGATTCACAGGGTTGAGTTGATCAGAAAAATAAAGGAAAAAGTGAAAGTAATTCGTGACAGTTTAAAAGCAGCTTCAGATCGACAGAAATCATACGCGAATTTGAAACATAAAGACATAGAGTTTCAGGTTAGAGATCGAGTATTCTTGTATGTCGCCGTGGAAGAAAATTCTCTGTTTTGGTTGCAAAGGAAAGTTAAGTCCGCGATATATCGGGCCATATGAAATTGTTGAAAGAATAGGGCCTATAGCATATCGACTATCGTTACCATCTAACCTTGAAAAGATACATAATGTCTTTCACATTTCGATGCTACATTGATACCAATCCGATCCATCACATGTGATCTCTTCGGTTGGTGTGGAATTACAGTCTGATTTGTCATATAGCGAAGAATCTATCACAATTCTGGCACGAGAAATCAAAGGATTGAGAAATAAACGTATAGCACTTGTGAAGATTCTTTGGCATAAACACAGGATAGAGGAAGCTACGTGGGTACCCGAGGAAGCTATGTGAAAATAGTACCCTAACCTTTTTACTGGTACAATTTTCGAGGACGAAAATCCTTAAAAGGGGAGAGTTATAACAGCTCATTTTTGGTCAGATCAGAGTAGTGGTTTTGAAACCATGAATCCGAAGTCAAAATATTTATTTTATTATTTTAATAAGGTTTACAGCATGATAGAATTATCATGTGAAATTTTTGTAAAGAAATTTTACTATTTGATTGATTAATTCGACAAAAAGGTCTAAATCGCATAACGCGTAAAATATGAGATCTATTAGTTATTTGCATTAAATAGCCATGAAATTAAATGTGGAAGTCCTTAAGTGGTAAATGGACCATTATTAATGTTAGTAGACTAAGATGGACATGTGATGCATGATATTAATGCTTTGTCATTAAGGGTAAAATAGTAAAATGCAAAATAAGTTATATTTAATTAAAACCAAAAGCTAATTTTTGTTCATCTTTACCATTCTCCACCAAAAATAAAAATGGAGAAAGCCGTTTGAAGCTTGTTTAAGTTTGGCACTAACATGGTTCAATTGGTAAGTGATTTTTTGTTCGGTTTTTAATGGTTTTATTGTTTTTGAGCTCGTTGTAGCTCAATCTAGCTAGCACATACCTTAGATTTTGAAATATCTAAAGATTTTGAACTAGGTCATTGTTGAATACTTGCATATTTTGAAGTTTCTTGATAGATTATTGATGGCTGTTTATAGATATTCAAGTTTTATAAAGTGATTTTGTAACGCCCTGGATTTGGGCCTAGAAGTATTGGGCTTTGAGCAAGGGAACTGTTAGGAGATTGCACATATATTTTTAGTTGTGCAAGAAAGTGACATGAATGAATGTCTGCTTCAGTGGTTAAGTGATTTAGAAGTGGTTGGGAGTGTCTGAGAAGTCTTGGGTTCAAGCTATAGCTTGGGCAAAAATTTTGTTTTTATTGAGTAAACCCCTAGCTTTGGGCCAATAGGCTTATAATTAAATTTGGGTAAACCATGTCACAAAAAGAGCTAGGTGGTCCAGTGGTAGTGGCATGTTAATGTTGCTAGGGAGCTTGAGTTCGAGTCAAACTATGCACAAAGAAGTATTTATTTTACTTCTTTGCTGTGTGAGTAGTGGAGTTTGACTCAAACACTGCTGGGTGGTGGAATGTGAATGAGTCATGGAGAAATTTGAGAAGAGATTTGCGGAGTTAATCTAGGATATTAGGAGAAAATCAAGGAAAATTTGAATTGTAGGAGTGTTGGAGCCTATTTTCATTTGGGATTTTATTTAGTATGATTTATGTCTGTTAGAAGTAGAGCGCGATTTTCCAAAACATTAACTATTTTCAAAACATCACGTTTTCGCAACACGTTTTTTAAGCTTCTGCAACAAACATTGTTTTTAAAGTGCAACAACGATTGAATATAATTAACAAATTTTTGATTACGTCGTAATAAGGTTTTTAATATAAAGCGGGTTTTCAAATGGAATCATGTTTCGTAAAACACATCAAAAGGATTAACAAAAAGGCTTTAACCTTCAAACGAGTTTTTATCAACAAGAACAAGTTTTCAAAAAACACTCCAATGTGACACTGCCAGATTTGGCCATAATGTCTGGGGTTAAAAATGAGAATTAGGGACTAAATTGTGAAAGATGGAAATATTAGGGTTAAAAATGTGAATAAATAAAAGATATGGGATGCTAGTATTGTCATAAAGATTCAGTTATGCATGGGTTAAGGCCTAAATGCATAAATTTGCCATTTTGTGTAATAAGGACTAATTTGTAAAATAGTCAAAAGTGTAGGGGCAAATGTGTAATTTTCCAAATATATGAATTATCGATTAAATTGAATTGAATAGTTATTGAAAGTATTGAATTTGATAATATTTAGATCAAGATTAACAATTACCGAAATTAGATCGGTGGAAACGAAAGGTGGATGAGTAGACGATGGTTTATCTGAGCAATATAAGGTAAGTTCGTATAATTAGAATCAAACTTTTTTTTGAATTATTTGTAATTGTATGTAATGAATCTACATGAATATATGTGAATTGGATTATTGAGGACATGTTAATTAAGTGCCTAAATTGATATTTACCGAGAACTACTGAGTCCCGTTTGAACCGTGAAAAGTCGTAGGATACAAATGACATGTCACTAGGGTTACCATTTTGGTCGAGCTCCTGCATTTGTTGCGTACTCACCACAGCTCGTATGAGCTTACTGATTAAGCTCTTATGATCTTACTGATTCAACCTTTTGGAGCTTACCGTTTAGCTCAATAGAACTTACTGTTTACCAGTTCAGGAGGAGCTTACCGATCATGGCTCGAAAGAGCAGCAATGATAATAAATTGATTGATTACCGATTTATACACTTAGTCTGTATCACTTGAGTATCCCTCGATATTTCATTAGGTTCAACGGGCATATTACTTTTACGGATTACATGATATGGTATGGAAATGTGATATGAGTCATATGAAATGTACATGTAAATGAGATGGATATGAGTTATATTGATTATATAGATGAAATGATACATGATTTATATGAATTATATAAGTAAAATTTGACATGATTCATATGAATTGTATAGATGAGATAATAGATGAATTGGATGCCAAATGAACATTTCATGATTGATTTCATCCTTGTGAATAGATAATTCTATTGTAGCTATGTGACTAACTTATGAATGGATGTTTGTGAATAGGCATTTGGCAAATGAATTGGATTTAAATTGTTTTATTGCTTAATGTCATATTGGTTAGTTCAATTCTATATTATACGGGGTTACAAAGCACTTAAGCTTACTCCGTTAAATTTTTATGTTTTATAGATTTCAAAAGCTTGCTCGATCGGACAAAGTCAGAGATTTGCATCACACTATCCAAATGACTCTGCGGTACATTTGGAACTCAAGGAAAATGTCTAAATATGACATGTATAGGCTAGTTTATAGGTTGAATTGTATGATAACTTATGTTAAGGATTTTGGTACATAACTAAGCTATGTGATATGGCTTAGATGAATTCATGGTTGGCTTGGTACATATATGCATTATAAGAATTATCTATATTGTGGCAATTATGATGAATGATGTTTTGTATTTGATAATGTTGGTTTGAATGAATGATCTCGTGATTGTGATTAAGTAATAAAATTGATCGTACCTAGAAACTAACTATTATCATGATAAAAGGCAAGCGCACCTATCAAATAGTAGTATAGTTAGTGGCAAGACCAGAATATCGAATCTGATGAACTAAAAGTACTAGTAATGGCTTTCTTCCTATTATCTAGCCTAAAAATAAAGAGTGGGTTTGTGTAAACTAATTAACTCTAATCTAAACTAAGGATGCGACAAAAAGTAAATTGGGGAATTGCTTTGGGAAAACTGAATGATAAAGACAATACCTATGGAAGAATCAACCTAGACTTCACTTGTTATCTAACTCTGAACTAGACGATTTCTTCATTCAACTTGATCCGTAGAGACCCCAAAATTATGTTAATATCTCCGTCGAGAATAAGAACAACTAATCCTAGGTTGATTAATTGAAATCTCTTTCTAATTAAAACCCTTAGTCTTGCATTAACTCGATCTATGGATCCCCATATTAGATTTGACTCTAATCCGGCCGATTTTCGTCATCCTATGTCTAAGATTGCGATCAACTCTGCTTAATTGTGTTGGATCTACTCTTAAACAGGGACTTTGGCTCCTCTGCCTAAGCACATTAGACTTAAATTAATATCCCAAAAATATCAATTCAAGAATTAAAAACACAATTAAGAACAAATCGAATATTTATCATATAGTTCAGATAACAATAACAAGTTTCATCTTAGGTTTCATCCCCCTCGGGTATTTGGGGGTTTAGCTATGTTTATAAAAAGAAACCTCTCAAAATAAAGAAAATAACAAAACATAAGAAAACCCAAAACTCCTGAAAGGATTGAAGGGAGATCCTCTGTCTTGATATAGATCCTGGCTTTTGAGATGGATCAATCGACTTTCTTTCAAGTAATTCCCTGCCTTTTACTCTCCGTCTTGGCGGGGACACTGTACACCCTTGTAGTTGCCTCCTAGGGTCTTTATATAGAGCTTGGAATGTCTTTCTTAGCCCCTAAGTAGCCTTTTCTGCGTGAGATTGAACTTCATCACGAAAGGCACATGCCCGTGTGGCACGCCCGTGTGAGTCGAGTTTAGGCCATGTTCAAGCCTGTTAATGTGGCATGGCCATGTGGGTTGCCCATGTGTTGAACTCCAGGCCATGTTGTTTCCTTGCTTTGGCCCATTTTCTCCATTTTTGGCCCGTTTCTTGCTCTTTTCACTCTTTTATGCTCTTCTAAGTATAAAACATGAAATTAAAGGATTAGGAGCATCAAATTCCATAAATTCAATGATAATCCATCCATAAATGTGCTAAATGTGGGATAGAAATATGTATAATTTACAATTTATCAAATACCCCCACACTTAAGCCTTTGCTTGTCCTCAAGCAAAATCTCAACTCACAATTAAAAATCATTTGTCTCAACTTATAATCCTTATTGATAATGTTTCAAACTAATCCACAAGTAATCATACATTGAGAATTCAACCGAAAGAAAATTAAAGTCTCAAAAAATCTAAGTTAAGAATTTTATCACAGAAACATAGGTTTCCTCCCTTCTTTTAGGTAATTACCTTGAAGTCAAAATCAACAAGAGTTGACATCCTCACTAAAAATTCACTCTATCCACTCGAAGTGTGTAGGGTTCAAAAATTAAGCACTCATTAGTCAACATGAAAAGTTATTACCATAGGCTTGCAGGAAAATCAAATCTCCACCACTATGTATTGACATGATACATCGATCAAAAGGTCTTTCAAGGGTTGTAAGATGGCCTTGGTTAGGGGTGTGGTCATAAGCTGAAAAAGAGGGTTAGAATCGAGATTGAACTGAAAAATCATCTAACTAGAAAAATCTCTATCACTGAAACATATTTCTAGAAAAAAGCCTTTTTCATTTGGATAACATCGTTTAAGAACAGAAGCTCAAAAATTACATGGAAATATGCGAAACATTGAATTACAACTGAAATATACATTTTTTTAAGAACAAATCGAATATTTATAAACTTACAAGCTAAAAAGGAGAACATAGCTAGATAATTATTCAACTCAAATCTCGACAAAAAATAGGGATCAAAATAATTGAAGGGATTTCAACAAAAAATGGGTTATATGTTAGTATTGAGGGTAAGTCAATGAATGGTTTGTTAGGCTTAATGGGGTTCACTAGGGGTTAATTATGAAGGTAGGCTTTTATGGAATAAGTGGGTTAAAACCTAGGTGCCTTTATCATTTCGGTATATCAAAGCAATGATGTGGTCTCGACATGTATAATCGAAGCAAGTTTTAGAATAATAGATCAATATTGACTCACTCAAAGCAACAATAAAAGTGAGCACGAAAGATGTATGCTCAAAAGGCTCAAAAATCTCACCAAAATTATAGCTTTTGATGTCAATCCTACGAATTTCAAATTTCAAGATAATACCTAAATTTGGGGAAAACAACCTAGAAAAATTTAAATTCTCAAAAAATTCAACTTATCATGCTTGATTCTTTAATGTCTTAAAGTTTGAATAATCAAAGCATAAATACCTATTTCTTAATCCTTAACATATTAATAAAAATCATAAATCAATCAGAATTCATTCTAATAGTGAAAGCCAAGATTTAGGGATTTGAGAACAATGCAAAAAGTTAGTGGCAAAAACTTTTAGAGGTTCGAGGATAATGCAAAAAATGAAAGTGAATCCCCCCCACACTTAAGATGTACATTGCCCTGAATGTACAAAGATAAATTTTCTAACCATATAAGCATAAATCTTAAGATAGGGAAAGAAATGAAACTCCTTGAATATTAGATGAATTCCTTGAGTAGTGAAAGCTGAATTGGGTAAAGGACTACTTGAAGTTCATGATTCTGGGTGACTGAAGAGAATAAGCACAACTGTGTAGAGAATTCAAGTATTACTCGATCAGAAATGAAGTGAAAAATAAAAGGAGAAGGAAAAGTAAAAAAATAAAGAAAATTAAAACTAAAAATAAAGTGATAGGGGATTAGGCACACGGCTGTGGAACACGCCCGTGTGCCCTAGATCTAGCTCGTGTGTTTCGTGGGCTTATGGTGTGACCATGGGTGATAGGCACGGGCGTGTTGCACCCCCGTGGTAATCTCTTAGTTTCAACCACGGCTTATGGGCATTGATTCGGTAGGTTCGCCCATGGCCATGTCTCACGGCCGTGGTGATTTGTCGCAACCCGTGTTTTAGGGAGAATTTTTGCTCTATTTTCACACGGCTGTGCTGCACGGTCGTGTCTCCACCCGCAGCCTTAGGAACGCTCGTGTGCTTGGCCGTGTGGCTCTGGAAATCTATGTTTTAAGGACTTAGTTACTTATTTAGATGTTGTAAACTTTATTTAAAGAAATCAACAATGTTAGTGCTCGGGTTGCCTTGAAAGCGCCGTGAGTTTGATGTGTTACCTCAATTGTGCCATAGGGAAGAACACTTTGAACTATGAATGGGCCTGACCATCTTGATTTTAGCTTTCCAGGGAATAATTTAAGCCTTGAGTTGTAAAGGAAAATGAGATTGCCAGCTTTAAACTTTTTGTATTGCTTTAGACGAGCGTCATGGCACCGCTTTGTGGCTTCTTTATATAAGTGTGAGTTTTCATATGCATTATAGTGCCATTCGTCCAACTCGTTTAACTGCATGAGTCTCTTTTCATCTGCAGGATTAGGGTCGAGGTTTAGAAATTTGATAGCCTAAAATGCCTTATGTTCTAGTTCAAAGGGTAAATGACAACTTTTCCCATAAACAAGCCTGTAAGGAGATGTTCCTGTGGGAGTTTTAAAGGCAGTTTTATAAGCCCATAAAGCATCATCTACTTTCATTGCCCAATCTTTTCTATTTGCTTGTACGGTTTTCTCTAGGATACGTTTTAGCTCTCTATTAGCTACTTCAACTTGTCCACTGGTTTGAGGGTGGTAAGGGGTGGCTGTTCTATGGTACACTTCATATTTCTGTAAAACTTTCTCAAACTAAGCATTGCAGAAATGAGTTTCCCTATCATTGATAATTGCTCTTGGTGTTCCAAATCAAGAAAAAAGTTTTTTTAAGGAATCTCACTACCATTCTAGCATCATTAGTAGGTAAGGCTTGGGCTTCTACCTACTTAGACACGTAATCAACTGCTACTAAAATGTATTTATTTCTGAATGAACTAGGGAATGGACCCATGAAATCGATGCCCCACACATCAAATATTTCACATTCAAGCATATACGTTTGAGGCATTTCATCATGTTTAGAGATATTACCTGTTCGTTGATATTTATCACAAGAAGTAACATACCTACTAACATCTTTAAATAATGTGGGCCTATAAAAACTTGATTCGAGTATTTTATGGGCGGTCTTAGTTCCACTGTAGTGTCCTCCTATTGGTCCTGAATGGCAGTGTTCCAAGATCTTGTTTGCTTCAGTCGTTGTGACACATCTTCGAATGACTTGGTCTGCGCAAATACGAAAAAGAAAAGGGTCTTCCCAAAAGTAGTTTTTCACACTAGAAAAGAATCACTTCTTTTACTGGTGTGTCAACCCTTTTGGGGTTATGTTAGCAGCTAAGTAATTTCCAATGTCAACAAACCAATGTACCTCAGAATCAGATATGACTAAGAGTTGTTCTTTAGGAAACGAGTCATTTATTTCAGCCTCATCAAGTTCTTTGTGATATGGATTCTCAAGCCTGGAAAGGTGATCTGCTGCCAAGTTTTCAGCTCCTTTTAGGTCTTGTATTTCCAGATCAAATTCCTGCAACAAAGTAATCGAGGTTTTGCATTGGACTTAGTTAAAAGGTAATGAAAAGTGGAATGATCAATATAAATGATGACTTTAGACAATATTAGATATGGTCTAAATTTGTTGAACGCAAAAACCACTGCTAGCAATTCTTTTTCCGTGGTAGTGTAGTTCTCTTGTGCGGCTATTAGAGTTTTGCTAGCATAGTAGATTGGCTGAAAATGCTTGTCTCTTTGCTATCCAAGAACTGCACCTACTGCAAAATCACTCGCATCACACATTAACTTAAAAGGTAAATTCCAATTAGGTGCAATTATAATTGTAGTCTTAGTGAGTTTCTCCTTGAGAGTGTCAAATGCCTCTAAACATTCCTGATCAAAATTGAAGGGTATGTCTTTTTCTAGTAATTTCGTTAAGGGCTTAGCTATTTTAGAAAAGTCTTTAATGAATCTTCTATAAAAACTAGCATGTTCTAAAAAACTTCTAATCGCTTTAACTGAACTAGGGGGAGGTAGTTTTTCAATGGTCTCAACTTTTGCTTTATCTACTTCTATCCCTTTACTAGAAATTTTGTGTCCTAGCACAATACCTTCTTGTACCATAAAATGACATTTTTCCCAATTGAGAACAAGATTTTTTTCTTCACATCTTATTAAGACTCATTCTAAATTTTTAAGGCAAAGTTGGAAAGAGTTACCGAATACCGAGAAGACATCCATGAATACCTCCATGATATCTTCCACGAGCTCGTTAAAGATCGCTAGCATGCAATGCTGAAAAGTAGCAGGAGCATTACATAATCCAAAAGGCATTCTACGATAAGCAAACATACCATATGGACAAGTGAATGTCGTCTTCTCTTGATCTTCAAGAGCTATCGGGAATTAGAAATAGCCATAAAGTCCATCCAAAACATAGTAGTACATATGTCCTGATAGTCTTTCTAACATCTGATCGATGAAGGGTAGGGGGAAGTGATCCTTTCTAGTGGCATCGTTCAATTTCCTATAATCAATACAAACTCTCCAGCCTGTGACAGTTCTTGTAGGAATTAATTCATTCTTTTCATTGGCAACAACAATCATGCCACCTTTCTTAGGAACAACCTGCACAGGACTCACCTAAGCACTGTCAGAAAGAGGATAAATAATTCTGGCATCTAGAAGTTTAATTACCTCGATTTTGACCACTTCCTTCATGTTGGGGTTCAGTCTTTTTTGAGCTTGCACACAAGGTTTATATTCATCCTCCATCAAAATTTTGTGGGTGCAAAAAGAAGGACTAGTTCCCTTGATGTCAGAAATTTTCCAAGCCATGGCTCTTTTATGTTTTCTTAACACTTGGATTAATTCCTCCTTCTCCTTGGGTTGCAAGTTTGAAGCAATAATGACTGGTAGTGTAGAATTGTCTCTTAAAATGCATATTCTAAATGTTCGGGTAATTATTTGAGATCTAGTTTGGGAAGTTTGTCAACAGAGGGTTTTTGTCTTAGTTCATCTTTAATCTCAATGCCGTCGTAATCTATTTTTCTTGGGGAAGGTTTGTTGGAGTTTAACTCAATTATTACCTTTTTCATCTCAGTGGTGACTTCGTCCTCTCCCCTACCTTGAACGAGACACAATTCCAACGTGTCTTTAAGAGTGATTTTCTGAAAAGAATCTTTAACAGAATAATCAATGGAATCAATAAAATAACAGGAATCATCCTGTTCCATAGAAAATCGCATGGCATCATAAATTTTAAACACAATTTCTTCATCATCTACCCTAAGCACAAGTTTACCATCTCCTACATCAATAACAGCTCTGGCAGTGGCTAAAAATGGTCATCCTAGGATTAAGGATACCTCAACATCCTCATCCATGTCTAACACAACAAAATCAACAGGGAATATAAATTTATCCACCTTAACTAACAAATCTTCAATGATACCCCTAGGATATTTAACAGATCTATCGGCTAATTGAATACTCATCCTAGTGGCTTTTTGTAACACCCCAAACCCGGCCCAGACGTTACGGCCAAGTCTGGTGTGTCACATTGAGATGTTTTTCGAAAACGATGTTTTCATTGAAAACCCTTCTTAGTGTTTAGAAACTTCTATCTTTAAACTTGTATAAAACCTTAGCTTATGTTTGTTTTTTTTTCAAAATGTGGTTCATTGAAATAATCAGTCCCTTTTCAAACATTGTTAACAACTTTGTAAAATTTTATGGAAAATTGTGAAAGCTTGTAAACCTTTGTAGTTTGCAAAAACATGTTATTTTCAAAATAGGTTGAGTATCAGAAATCAGACCTTCTTCGTTATGGTTTAAAGTGAATGGATACTATGCACCAAGTAGGATTCTAGAAAAGAGGAGGTGAGTCAGTTAGATTGCTTAAATACCAAGCTCTCCCTAGATCCAATCCTAGACATGCACACACCCATTGCCACACTTTAACCTTATGACTTATCCATGAATAACAAATTAGGTTTAAGTCTATTTAAAATATTTATTTATGAAAATGTTTACGTTGCAAAAGCTTTGCTTTGTTATCGTGATATTTTGAAAACAAGTAACTTTTATAAAAGCACGCCTTAGAGCTATCCGATTTCGAAACGATTTAAACAATATCATGCTTAAGCTAAAACAAATTAAATAATTAGAGTGACCTTATTACAAACCCAAAAACCAGGATAAAAATAATTAAAGTAAATAATAAATTAAATTAGATAACTTAATTAAACCAGAAATGCAGTCTACGTGGCCACTCTGAATCCCTCCAGCTCCAAGTCCACCAATCTAGGGCTCACCTGCATGGATGGAAGAAAAAGGGGTGAGTTTTGAAACTCAATGTGTAAAGAAGCCCATCCAGAGCCCAAATCAGCTCAAGCCCACTGGGCCTAAACCCTAACCAGTCTCAGTAATAACTGGCCCGAAGCCCTATCCAGATACAGTAAACTGGGCCGAAACCCTATTCAGTGTTTAGTTACTGGGCTGAAGCCCTATTCAGATGCCAGTGCGGCCCATAGGCCTATAGCAGTAATAGTACAAATATCATGCATGAATGTAAAGCCCAAAGCCCATCTTATGTCCATCCGCTACACTCCATCCGTACCAGCCATATACACTCTATGTGGGGAAACAACTCAACCCACCTAGCCGCTACACTCCACAGTCGTAGCATAGCTGCTCAGATAATGTGGCCAAGCCACTAACAGTATAACGAGCCAAAGCCCCTTTCAGTAAACAATACGAGGTAAAGCCTCTTTCAGTAATCATGACAGTGCCACTTGCATTTCCTCCATCAATAAACCCAGTCCCATGCAATAGATAATCATGTCATGGCATACAGTGAATAGAAATAGTAAAACATACATTTCAGTGAAATTTAGCCCTAGGGTATAACGGTCATTTTGCACCTAGGGGTAAAATAGTAATTTCTCACCTTAAGGGTATTTTAGTAATTATACCAATTTTTAGGGTTTTATGCATCTTTCAGTTACTGCTAGTCCATCTTTCATCTCAGTAGCTTACTTAGCCCATTTTAGCAGTTTTTAGTTATTGGGCCCTAAAACCCCTAATGGGCCCTACAGTGTCAAATATCTACTTAAGCCTATTCAGCCCAAATTTTATGACCAGATTACTAGTTTTAATAGTTTTAGACCTACAGTATACCAGAACACACTTATCACTTATTTTTACCCCTATGGGCCCGTAAGCCTATTGGGCCCAATTTCAGCCCATCGAGACCCAAATTACTGAGGTGCACGAAATTGCGCACTCATCTATCGTACCATTTGCGATTATAGATCTCGCTGTTTCCAACTGACTTACGAGTGCTCGCACGCTCACAAGCCCATGAAATGCCAGAATTTCGGCATTTCGGCTTTTCAGCTTTTGCTGATTTAGACTACAGAAGGGTGTTCGTTTACACACCTGATTTGCGACGAACGCTAACGACAAGATCTGCTCCCAAAACAATCCTACATTCGTTTAGATCATGTTAATATCTAATAATCAAATTGAATAGCCACTACTACCCCATCATACATATTTGGCCACCATAACCTTAGTCTCTTGTACACTTACCTTTGCCGAAACTATGCCTAGATCTTAGATCTAGTTGTTCCACTAGTCCTAGCCTTCAACACTCCTCAATTGATCACCTTTAGTCCACCCTAGCACATAACAATCCAAACGATAAGACCAACAAAGCCTCTAGCCCCACTCGACAATCACCCTACATAGGGGTTTTCAGTTTTTTCTTAAATCTGAAGATAACGAATGAATAAAGTGTTTCAATTACTTACCAAGAGATTTACTTGTTGAATAACGTTTCCACACACCTCTCTAACCCAGATCTGTTGTAGATCTAATCCTCAACACGAGCAGAGAATTAATCTCACTATTTCAGCTTTTAAATCTATCTTAGAGTATGTCTATTTGGTTTAGGAAGTAATGGGAGAAGAAAGTGAAGAAAAAGATTTTACGACATAACTGGGATGATTGACAGAGGGATGTGAAGTTTAAGATTCGATTTTTGCAAGGCTTACATGAAAAGAAGAAAAAAATGATCTTGATTAATGAGGAAATCGGCAATGGTGGATTTGTTTTGGCTTTTGTGGAAGTTGCCTACTAGGTGTTGAGAAAAGAGAAGAATAACGAAGAAGGTTCGGGCTTTGATGAAAAATAGAAGAGAAATAAGAGAAGAAAAATAACTAAAGAACAAGCGGATTCGCCCTTGACAATCAAAAGGAAGAATTCAAGAATATAGGTAAAAGTATTGGTGAAAAAAAGATGAACAAAAAATAAAATAATAAAAAGAACAAACCCGATTCAATAAAAAAACAAAAGAAGAAGAGCATATGCCGATAGTCCCAAATTCTAAGTCGACTAATAGGCTAATGTTTATCACCTTGTTCACAGTTTGAATTTAATTCAAACTCCTGCACCATCAGCAGCAGTCCACCGCTTGGCCGACACACCTTGCTGCTAGGGAGAGTTTCGGTCCACTTGAAACTCTCTCCCCACGCGTGCAGCAAAAACGCAGCCCTCCTACACGTACAGCAGCTCGAACCCGGGACCTCCAGGCACCAACACATGCTGCTGGCTACTGCGACGAGTCTTTGCTTTCAATATATTACGGTCGTATTTAATTTTAAGGCTTATCTGCTTCAGTCACGGGTTCCTTAAAAATAAATACTAAAATTTCGCTTACCCAGACTCGAACTCGTACCCGCTTGGAATTCCTAGCACGCTGTTGCCACTGCACCACAGGCGCTCGTTGTGTTAAACTCTGGTCGTAACTTCTCTTAAACCCTATTTAATCGTAATCAGATTACTCAAAAAAAACACGACAACTTACGCGAGCGAGGTCTCGAACCCAGGCTCTCTTCCACACTCTTAGCGCCTCATGCTATTTGGCCAGGCTTTCCTTTGTGTCCCCTTTTAACCCAACTTTATTATAAGGCCTCCCTGTGACGGTCCCTGGGTTTTAAAAAAACCCACATTAGCACACGCTGGGAATCAAACCCCAGCTCCTCTTACTGCTGCCTAACGCGTCTCACCACTGGGCCAGACACTTCCTTGTGCCTAATCTTAGCCCAATCTAATTATAAGGCCTAATGCCCAGATTCTCCTAAGGAAGCAAAAATTAAATTTTTTTGCTAATGCCCTAGGCCGAGCCCAAGACTTTTCCCACACTATAAGTCCCTCCTAATTTATTTAATTACTAAACTAAACACTAAATTAATAACAATAATATTTCTATTTTTTAGAAAAAACAATAATATTTACAACATCTAAATTACTCAGGCCGTCTTCTATCTGAACCCAGACTCAAGGCCTAATACTTCTAGGCCCAAATTCAGGGTGTTACAGTTTTGGTTCCCCTAAACCTAATTGTTTGAACATTTTATAGGGCATTAAGTTAATGCTGGCACCTAAATCTACTAATGCCTTTTCAATATTTAAATTACCAATTAAACAGGGAATAGTAAAACTTCCTGGATCTTTCAATTTGGTTGGGAGTTTATTTTGGAAGATCGCTGAACACTCTTCGTTAAGTTCCATTGTTGACAGTTCTTCAAACTTCCTTTTGTTTGTTAGAAGTTCTTTCAAAAATTTTGCATATGTTGGCATCTGTGAAATAGCTTCAACAAAAGTAAGTTAATATGTAATTGTTTAAAAAGTTCAAGAAATTTATCGAATTCAGTGTCCATGCGGTCTTTCTTCAATTTTGCTGGGTATGGGATGGGTGGTTTGTATTCCTTCAGTACTGGTGGAGTATTTTCTTGGGGTTCGGCTGCCTCAACATTTTCCTTGTCATGCTCTTGTAATACCCTCTTTTCAGGTTTGGCTAGCATTTTCCCACTCCTTAATGTAACTGCTTTAACGTGCTCCTTAGGATTAGTCTCGGTGTTGTTCGGTAAACCACCTTGTGGTCTTTTAGAGATTGGCTTAGCGAGCTAGCCTATTTGAGTTTTGAGTCCTCGAATGGATGCTTGCTGGTTCTTAAGTGCAGTCTCAGTGTTTTGGAAATGGGTTTCTGACACGGAGATAAATTTCGTGAGCATCTCTTCAAGGTTCGCCTTTTTCTCTTGCTAGAATGGTGGTTGTTGAAATCTCGGAGGAGGTGGGGGTCTTTGATTTCCTTGGTTACCTTGTCCTCCCCATGAGAAATTAGGGTGGTTCCTCCAACCTGCATTGTAAGTGTTACTGTAAGGGTTATTTTGAGATATAGAATTATTACCCATATAGTTGGCTTGCTCGTTTTCTATGCCATATCCATAGGTGGGGTACTCAGAATTGCTTGAGTTACACTGCATCACTGGATGTACCTGCGTAGAACCAACAAAATTATCAATCTTTCTATTAAGAAGTTCTACCTGATTAGAAAGCATGGTGACCGCATCAATATTAAAGACCCCGGCAGCTTTTTGCAGCTTCGTTCTCATGACTTGCCACTAATAGTTATTCAGTGACATCTGCTCTGTAAACTCAAAAGCTACTTCTGGTGTTTTATTATTGACTGTTCCACCGGTGGCTGCATTAATCATCTGTCTCGTTGAGGGTTCAAACCGTTATGAAAAGTTTGAACTTGTAACCAAAGAGGTAACCCATGGTGAGGGCACCTCCTCAATAAATCCTTGTATCTCTCCCAAGCATCGTAGACTATCTCTAAATCCATCTACACAAAAGAAGAGATACCATTCCTTAATTTTGCCGTTTTCGCCGGCGGAAAATATTTGAGTAAAAATTTTTCGGTCATTTATTCCCATGTAGTGATAGATCCTCGTGATAAAAAATTTAACCACTGTTTAACTTTGTTCCTCAAGGAAAATGGGAATAACCGAAGACAAATGGCATCATCAGAAACACCAGTTATTTTAAATGTGTTGCAAAATTCCAAAAAGTTGGCTAAATAAGCGTTAGGATCTTATTCCTACAAACCATCAAACTGAACAAACTGTTGTATCATTTGAATAGTGTTAGGCTTCAATTCAAAATTATTTGCAGAAATAGTAGGCCTAACAATACTAGATTCAGTACCAGCCAAATTAGGTTTAGCATAATCATACATAGTACGAGGAACAAGATTTTGCTCGACAGGATTTTTGACTACTACAGGAGGTAGCTGATTATCTTGATTTGCTTCCATCTCTTCAGTAGATTTGGGTTCTTCTTCTTGTCCTTGTTTTAGGTACCGTAGGCTTCTTCTTATCTCTTTGTCATTTCTGCAAACTGTGGCTTCTAAGTCATAGTCAAAAAGCAAAGGTCCTAACGGGTTTCTTCTAGTCATAAACAAGAGATACCTGCCAGTGAAAAACAAAAAATTAGTAAATAAAACCTAATATAAAAACTGAAATAAATAAAAGTAGTAATGGCTAAAGTAACAGAAATAGAGTGTTCCTAATATTTCAGTTCCCTGGCAACGGTGCCAAAACTAACTATTATCACGATAATAGGCAAGCTCACCTATCGAATAGTAGTATAATTAGTGGCAAGACCAGAATATCAAATCCAAGGAACTAAAAGTACTAGTAATGACTTTCTTCCTATTATCTAGCCTAAAAATAAAGAGTGGGTTTGTGTAAACTAATTAACTCTAATCTAAACTAAGGATACGACAAAAAGTAAATTGGGGAATTGCTTTGGGAAAACTGAATGATAAAGACAATACCTAAGGAAGAATACACCTAGACTTCATTTGTTATCTAACTTTGAACTAGACGATTTCTTCATTCGACTTGATCTGTAGAGATCCCTAAATTATGTTAATATCTCTATCGAGAATAAGAATAACTAATCCTAGGTTGATTAATTGAAACCTCTTTCTAATTAAAACCCCTAGTCTTGCATTAACTCGATCTATGGATCCCCATATTAGATTTGACTCTAATGTGGCAGATTTTCGTCGTCCTACGTCTAGGATTGCGATCAACTCCGCTTAATTGTGTTGGATCTACTCTTAAACAGGGACTTTTGCTCCTATGCCTAAGCACATTTGACTTAAATTAATATCCCGGAAATATCAATTCAAGAATTAAAAACACAATTAAGAATAAATCGAATATTTATCATGTAGTTCAGATAACAACAACAAGTTTCATCTTAGGTTTCATCCCCCTCAGGTATTTAGGGGTTTAGTTCATGTTTATAAAAAGAAACATCTCAAAATAAAGAAAATAACAAAACATAAGAAAACCCAAAACTCTTGAAAGGATTAAAGGGAGATCTTCTGTCTTGATGTAGATATTAGCTTCTGAGATGGATCAATCGGCTTTCCTTCGAGCAATTCCCTACCTTTTACTCTCCGTCTTGGCGGGACACTGTACACCCTTGTAGTTGCCTCCTAGGGTCTTTATATAGAGTTTGGAATGTCTTTCTTAGCCTCTAAGTAGCCTTTTCCACGTGAGATTGAACTTCATCACGACAGAGACACGCCTGTGTCGGAAGCCCGTGTGAGTCGTGTTTAGGCCGTGTTCAAGCCTGTTAATATGGCATGACCGTGTGGGTTGCCCGTGTGCTGAACTCCAGGCTGTGTTGTTTCCTTGCTTTGGCCCATTCTCTCTGGTTTTTGCCCGTTTCTTTTTCTTTTCACTCTCCTATGTTCTCCTAAGTATAAAACATGAAATTAAAGGATTAGGAGTATCAAATTCCATAAATTCAATGATAATTCATCCATAAATGTGCTAAATATGGGATAGAAATATGTATAATTTACAGTTTATCAATGAACTTGTATGGAATTGTGAATGACATATAGAAGTGGTTATATTGATGTAGTAAGGTTTGTGTAAAATGTTATATAGGTATGATGTGGCTAGATGAATTAGTTGGTTATAAAATGGTACATAATATGCTTTGATTGCGCTGATTTGGTTGCCTTTGAATATGTTTTGGTGCCATATAATTGCTTGTAGGTACTTGGATATAGGGTGTAAAAAAATGGCTTAAACCAAGCCTATTTTCATACCACACGGTCTGAGCACACGAATGCGTGACTCGACCGTGTGACACCTACACCTTTGATAATTAAGTCGGTGAGTTACACGGCATAGACACACGGGCATGTCTATTCGCCGTGTATGGCACATGGGCTGGCACGTGGGCGTGTGGTTGACCCTGTGGCCAAGTTAGAGAGTTACTTGGGCTAGACACACGGGCGTGTGACTGGTCATGTGACCAAGTTAATATTACCCTTAACTTTCACATGGCCAAGCACACTGGCGTGTTTGGTGGCCATGTGGATAAGTAAGTATCTATGCCCTATTTTCACGGCTTAGATACATGGGCGTGTCTGGTGGCCATGTGACCCTTACTCAAAAAATTTTCTAAGTTTTCCCAACTTTTTCACATGTTACTGATTTAGTCCTGAATGCATGTGGTAAGCTTTGTATGTTCGATTTAAGCATGTTATAGGTATTGAATAATTGATACTTACTGAAATGCTATGAGACTTGATGTTTAAATGTTCTGAATTGCATTAAAGGTCGGGTAATGCCTTTTTACCTATTCCGGTGACTGTTACAGGATACGGGTGTTACAGCCTATGACATAGGCGTGTCTTTTGGCCGTATGAGACACATGGCCTAGCCACACATGCGTGTGTCCCCTATCTTAGAATTTTTCAATGTTTTCCTAAAATTTTCATAAGTTATCGGTTTAGTCCCAAACCACTTCTAAAGCATGGTTTGGGCCTCATAGGCTCGAATTAGGGACAATGTCAATGAAGTTGAATGATGTTTATTTATAATTGATAATTGTATGTGAAATGTGTGTTAAATTATGATTTAAGTACGATAATGCTTCGTAACCCTATTCCGGCGAAGGATACGGGTTAGGAGTGTTACGTTTGTTGGTATCAAAGCTACGGTTTAGTCGATTCTAGGACTAACGTAGCGTATGTGAGTCTAGCTATACATGCCATACTTAACTTGTGATAGTGTGATATCTCCTGACAGTTTTAAAATGTGTTTTTATATAGTAAATGGATTCCAATTGAGCTAACTCTAATGATGTTGAGAGTAACGTGCCATGTAACACCCCTTACCCATATCCGACGCCGGGATAGGGTATGAGGCATTACCTAATTAATACACACACCAACAAACATTCTTGGATCAATAAACTTCATTCTAATTTAAAAATTTTTAAACTTTGCTTTTAAGTCCCTAATATGGGCTTA
This sequence comes from Gossypium stocksii, assembly GCA_020496765.1. Lineage (NCBI taxonomy): Eukaryota > Viridiplantae > Streptophyta > Magnoliopsida > Malvales > Malvaceae > Gossypium > Gossypium stocksii. Next base: position 86,896,304 of record CM035629.1, read on the forward strand.
CGAAGCCCAAAACACACTTTAGACCCGATTCGGGACTATTCCGAGTACTTAGAAAACTTTTAAGAAAAACCACTGAAAACAGGGCACATGCCCATGTGGATGAGTAACACAATTGTGTGGCCTCAGAGCATGGACGTGCTAACGGCCCGTATAGCTCAGACGGCCTGGGCATATAGGGACACGCTTGTGCCCTTCACTTGTGTAGATTTATTTTCTAACATTGAAACTACAAGGGGTTTTCACACGGCCTGGCACACGTCCGTGTCCATGTCCCGTGTCCCTCACACAGCCATGACATGCCCTTGTCTTAGCCCATGTGTGAAAACCTTGATATTTTGTTTCTGACGTCAGCAATAATTTAAGGTCACACGGCCATGGCACATGCCTATGTGCTAGGCTGTGTCTTTCACACGTTGAGACACATGGTTGTGTCTCTGCCTATGTGGTTACTATTGGGCATTTAATTTTGCCAACCTAAGGTGTAGAGGACACACGGCCTGACCACCTGCCCATGGGACGGACCATGTGTCACACACGGCCTAGACACACACCCTTGTGTCTACCCATGTGGACAAAAATAAAGCTATCTATCAAGCCTTTTGCCACCCTGAAACAAGATCAAACACATACCCATTTCATAACATTGCACAAATACTCAACCAATAACCATAATTTGCATTTATCAATAACAAATATTAGCCACCATCAATGGCTTTATACAAAATGAGGTAATTCATATCAAGCCAACACATTTGGCCAATTTCTCAATAACACAAAACACAAATTGACTAAGTCCCTATACATGCCGTTTCTCAAAATACCAAAAACTAACTATACTGAATGCTTTAGTTGATAGTGTGAACGAAGCCTCCGACGTCCTTTGATCCATGAGCTAATTAGGCGCATTATAAAAGAATGGAAAGAAAAGAGAGTAAGCATAAAGCTTAGTAAGTTGTAAGTAAATAAATGACAACAATTAACCATGCTTTAGCATACTCATAACACATCACAATTTGCACATGATATAAAAATGGCTACAAGCATAACTTACTCATTTTACATCTCTTACTAGTCATACATCATAATTTCGAGCTCACATCTCATACATTTAATATTGGTACTTGTACCACTCACAACATCATCAATATTTCTCAATCTTGACACAAATTTTAAATCTCTTGTTGAATCATTTAGAATACGAAAGAATATAGAAAAAGCCTCAAACATAGGGTATTATGCCAATGCCATGTCTCAGACATAGTCTTACACTGGCTCACATGTCAAGTTGATGCCATGTCCCAAACATGGTCTTACACTAACTATCATATATTGAGACCGATGCCATGTCCTAGACATGGTCTTACACTGGCTCTCCTCTATCCGTACCGATGCCATGTCCCAGACATGGTCTTACACTAGCTTACATGTCGAGGCTGATGTCATGACCCAGACATGATCTTACACTAGCACTCGTATCAATACCGATGCCATGTCCCAGTCATGGTCTTACACAGGCTCACACATATCGATGTCAATGCCATGTCCTAGACATGGTCTTACACTGGTACATAACGAGGCCGATGCCATGTCTCAGACATGGTCTTACACTAGCTCTCATATGACCCTAGTGTCATAGCATGAATATCCAATCTATTCCTACAGTTCAATCGGGGGTTTATCACATTAAATCTCATCATGCACTACTCATAATTACATTTAATCAAATTTATGCAAAATCAATAATCTCATGCATTGTAACACCCTTTACTCGAGACCGTCTCTGGAGTCGAACACGAGGTGTTACTGGACATATCTTACTTGTTCGGGGCATAAAAATTACTTTTAAAATTAATTCGGTCACATTCTTCCAATATATCTCTAGAAAGGGCCCTCAAGGCCCTAAAACATGCAATTGAAACTGTTTAGGACCAAACCAGGAACATTAAAAAATTTTTGATTACTTACACAAATCAAAACAATTTATTTCACTATTCATAATAAAACTGTCCACCAGCATAACAATCACTAAATTAATTATAACTCGAGTTACAAAATTCAAAATTTAAATCTGTAAAATTTTCCTAAAACTAGACTCGTATATCTTCTTACCAAAATTTTTTATGAATTTTTGATTTGGCCAATTAGTACAGTTTATTCATTAAAAGTTCCCCTCTTTTGCCGTCCTATAGACCTAACCTCTCTTCACTAAAAATTGATTATCTCATTATACAGAATTTGAATAATATTTCTATTTGTTTCTCTTGAAAATAGACTCACTAAGGAATCTAGAAATATAAATTATAATCCTTAATTCTTCTTGTACAATTTCTAGTAAATTTCTAAAATTAGAATAGGGGATCACGAAGTCATTCTGAACCAGTCTCACAAGAATTTAAATATCTTAGAATATAGACTTCCTTCGCTTGCTGTATTTCTTTCCTATGAAAATAGGCTTAATATAATTTAATTCTATATCTCATTCACCATTCAATTCTATTTCTACAATTTTTAGTGATTTTTCAAAATCACATCACTGCTGCTATCCAAAAACTGTTTCATAACCAACTTTTACTCTTTCATAATTTCTTTGCATTAAACCTCATTCAGGCATACATAACATCAACACATGTTCTTATTTAGCCATTTCAATAGCTAATCATTATCAAGTATTCACATATCATTCTTTAGTCATATCATAAGGACATACACACAAAATAGCCAAGTCCCTATACATGCCATAACTTAAAACATTTCAATGAAAATACCCAATTGGTAACTTGATAGTCGAAAGTGTGAAGCGATCTCTGACGACCTCCAACCCGAGCATGTTTGATAAAACACTGGAACAGAAGAAAGGAAAGAGGTAAGCTTATAAAGCTTAGTAAGTTCACATGTAAAATAATCGGCATTAGTAATGAATTTAGCTTATTATTAAGCTTTCATAATTTGCATAAATAATGTTAAGTTCTTACTTTCCCATCTTACTCATTGGTAACCTTACCAAAGGCTCGGAATAATAAAAAGAATACCTTATTTAATAGCTTGTTTATGTACATGCAACATCTCACTTAACACATTAATACTCTCTCATAATATATAGGCATATTGCTAATCATGTCACAAAGTGTCATAAGTATAATTGAAAACTTATCACTTACTTAATATTTGAATATACTCATTAAAATACTTTTAATATCATCAACTTATAACCTCAATATTAATAAGCCTTATGTACATACTTGTGCTATTTCCTCGTGATCTTACCTTGTCATCTCTTTGACTTAGTCTTTGGATTACTCAAGTACTTTTCCTTTGAAATTTACCATTGCCATGTCTTGACATGGTCTTACATGGTATCCTTGCCTTATGTTCTCACTAATGCCATGCCTTAGCATGGTCTTACATGGGATACTTGCCTTATATACTCACCAATGTCATGCCTTGGCATGGTCTTAGATAGGATCCTTGCCTTATATACTTACCAATGCCATGCATTGGCATGGTCTTACATGGGATCTTTGCCTTATATACTCACCAATGCCATGCCTTGGCATGGTCTACATGGAATCCTTGCCCTATAGTAACTTATCAATGCCATGTGTTGACATGGTCTTACATGATTTCCTTGCCTTGTAAAACTTACCAATGACATGCCTTGGCATGGTCTTACTTGGTATCCTTATCTTATGTTGCCATGGGTCAACCATGGTCTTTTTTTTTTCATCAATGCTTCCTTACTTGCCATGTTATAAACATGGATTTTGAAATATCAATGCCTTGGCAAATCATAGCTAAAACATACTTGCTCAAAATTGTCAAGGTCAGTTACATAACTCAATAATAATAATAATAGCAACAATTGCATAATAAAAAAATACTACTCAACTTACATACTTACATTCTCATCATATCCTCAATTTATCTTTCTTTCCTCAAATTAAGCTATTTAATACTTTATTGATCTTATACAAAGCCACATTACCACTATCGAAAACTTATTCGAATTCTCATTTTTAATGTCAAATCATTATCGAACATTTCTCGATTATTATGATTATATTCAAAAATCTATAATAAAACATTTATAACTAATATATCAATTTAGCATTCAAACATGCTTAATTAAATGCTTATTAAACACATGAACTTACATCGATACCAATACGACCATTTTGACCAACTTTCCCGACTTTCGATTTTTCTCCCGTTCTAAGTCCAAATCTTATTTTTCGGAATCTAAACATCATATTTCACCTATTTAATCAATGTTAATCATTTCAAACCTAAAACATGTTTTACAAAATTTACATTTTTGCCCCTAAACTTTGGCATATTTACACTTTTGCCCCAAAGCTTGGAAATAAATTTTTATTCAATTTCTTTGCATTTTAGGCCTAACTAAACCATTTCATAAATATGGCAACCCAAAATTCTCATTAAAACTCACACTTATGACCAATTTTATAACTTTTATGATTTAGTCCTTTCGAACGTTTTCGTCAAAAATCACTCAGTAAAAACTGTTTCTCTAACCATAAACATGCATAATCTACCATAATTCATCAAAATTCACAATTATTCAACATGGGTCAATTTTTTAAATCAAACCCTAGCTCAAATAAATGGTAGAAATAGAGAAATCATGTTACTGGGATTTTTAAAACGTAAATATAATGAAAAACAGGGCTAGAACGGACTTATAATCGAGCTTGGAAGCTTGAAAAACCCTAGCCATGATTTCTCCATGCTATATTCAGCCTTGAGGAAGAAGATGAGAAAATTTTTGCTTCATTTTCCCTTTTTAATTCTTTTAAATTACTAAATGACCAAAATGCCCTTAAAGACTTTTCTTTCAAATTTATCTTATTCATGCCTATTTTTGTCCAACAATTTAACCAATGGTCTAATTACTCTTTAAGGACCTTCAATTTAAAACTTCATAACAATTGGACACTTCTAACATATGGAACTCAACTTTTGCACTATTTACAATTTAGTCCTTTTGACTAAATTGAGTGCCCAAACGTCAAAATTTTCGAATGAAATTTTCACAAAATCTTTCCATGAAATCGTAGATCATAAAAATATAATAAAAATAATATTTTCCTTGTCAAATTTGTGGCCTCGAAACCATTGTTCTGACTAGGCCCAAAATCGGGATGTTACATGCATAATATCGAAAACATTGCATTATTTACATACAACTTACCTCAGTATACAAAATGTAAGTAACTAATCGGCCTAATCCACTTGCTTGGCCTTCTCCGATCTAGGTTTAGATTTCGTATTTCTTGATCTATAATAATAAAATTCACTAATTCAATCACCATTTTAAATTAGGCATTTTAGAATTCACATTTTGGCAAAATGACCATTTTTCCCCTAGACTTCCACAAAATGACAATTTTACCCCTAGGCTCGAAAATCGATTTTCATCAAATTTCCTTATTCAGCAAGCCTAGCTGAACCTTTATGACTCTTTTGTCAACTCCAAATTCTAAGTATTTCACGCAATTACTATCTATTTTACAACCTTTTACAAAATAGTTCATTTTAAGTGTTTTTCATGAACACCACTTCACAAAAGTTGTTTATTTAACAACCTAAATTCATTTTCTTCCATAAAAATCCAGAAAACACATAAACAGTCTCATGGTAAAACCCTATACTTTCAACCATTTTGTAAAATAGTTCCCTCATTAGCTAGCTCATGCTACAATGGTCCCAAAAGTTAAAAAAAATTTTCAAAGAAAGTCATCAAAATCACTTACTTGTAAGGGTGCTAAGTGACTGAGTTTCAAGCTTCTAAAACCCTCATTTTTTCTGCATTTTTCAGTGGATATGAAGAAGAGAATGAAAAAGATGATAGCTAGTCTTCGGTGCATTATTTAATTACTAAATATCTCACCTAACATTGACCAATTTTGTTTTCTTTAATTTCCCTTGTCTCATGGCCAGTCACTCTAATTAGATGGGTCTATTTACTCTTTGAAGACCCTGAATTTTGGTTCTCTAGCTATTTAACACAATTTGCTAGTAAATCACAACTTTTGCCCTTTATGTGATTTAGTCCTTTTTCGCAATTAAGCTCACAATCACGTAAATTAATTCACAAAAATTTTCATACACTCAAAAAATCATGCTATAACACATAAAATAATATTTAAAAATAATTTCTCTGACCTCAAATTTGTGGTCCTGAAATCACTGTTCTTACTAAGCCCAAAATCGGTCTGTTACATGCCAACCTCTGTCCACGGAGCCGCGCTATCTAAATCGAGACTTGTATCTGAGGGTCATAGAGGAGAGGCCAAAGAAGCTTTCTTCCAGATGATGAACGAATGGTTCACTGAGTTTGTCTGAACGAATCTGGCTACTCAACAACCTTCTCCCCCATCTATTCCCCAACCGATCCCCGTAGCTCCTCAAGGTTTGGAACCTTTACATTTAAGTAACCCGCCTGTGGATAAAATTTGTAAGTATGGGGCTGAAGAGTTTAGAGCTACAGTTGATGATGATCCTGAAAAAGCTAAGTTTTGGCTTGAGAATACAATTCTAGTTTTTGATGACCTATCATGTACACTGGTGGAATGTGTTAAATGTACTGTATCACTTCTGAGAGATGCCACATATCAGTGGTGGAATACTTTGATATCTGTGGTGCTGAGAGAAAGAGTCACGTGGGAATTCTTTTAGATCAAGTTCAGAAAGAAATATATAAGCCAACGGTTTATCAATCAAAAGCGCAAAAAATTTCTGGAACTGAAACAAGGTTGAATGTCTGTGACCGAATATGAAAGAAAGTCTGTGAGACTCAGTAAATATGCTTGAGAATGTGTTTCCACTGAGGCAATTATGTGTAAGTGATTTGAAGACGAGTTGAATGAAGATATTAGACTTGTAATCGGGATTCTTGAATTGAAAGAGTTTGTTGTTTTGGTTGATAAAGACTATAACGCCGAGGAGCTTAGTAAAGAAATGAAAAGAGCCGATTCTGAGGATAGAGATTCAGGAAAGAGGTCGATGAGTAAACCTTATCATTCATCATCAAAGAAGTCCAACGATCCCCATAATCATTCAATTACTTGAAAGGAGTATTCAGATAGAGATCGTGGAAAGCAACATATAAGTTCGAAAGCTCAAGCCACTTCAGTATCGAGTGTTGGTAATGTTAAAGCCAACAAACTTGAGTGTCAATAGTGTGGTAGACAACATTTCAAAGACTGTTGGATGAATACTAGAGCTTGTTTTAAGTGTGGCTCACAAGATCACTTTATTCAGTATTGTCCAGAGTTATCTGAGAAAGATAGACCACAGACAACTAGACTGAGTAATATAGTTGCCAGAGGGAGACCACCCTAGAGTACTAGAAATGTGACTAGTAGTAGAGGTACGATAAAAGATTTTGCTGTGAGATCTGAGGCTAGAGCACCAGCCAGAGCTTACGCTATTCGTGCTCGCGAAGATGCGTCATCACCAGATGTTATTACCGATACATTTTTTCTCTATGACACTAATGTAATTGCCTTGATTGATCCTACATCAACTCATTCTTATGTCTGTATAAATTTAGTATCTAGTAAGAGTTTACCTATTGAGTCTACCGAGTTTGTGATTAAAGTATCGAACCTCTTAGGCAAGTATGTCCTAGTTGATAAAGTTTGCAAGAATTGTCCTTTGATGACTCGGAGTTATTGTTTTCTGGTTGATTTGATGCTATTACCATTTGATGAGTTTGATGTGATACTAGGTATGGACTGGCTAACTCTGCATGATGCGGTTGTGAATTGTAGATGAAAGACTATTGAATTGAAATGTCATAATAATGATATTCTTCGAATTGAATCCGATGATGCGAGTTGATTACCTTTTGTGATATCGACGATGTTAGCTCAAAAATATGTGAGAATGGGTTGTGATGCATATCTTGCTTATATACTTGATATAGAAGTGATTGAATCAAAGATTAAATCGGTGCCAGTGGTGTGAGAATATTTGGATGTGTTTCCAGAAGACTTACCTGGGTTACCACCTATTCGAGAGATTAAATTTTCTATTGAATTAGTATCAGGGACATCATTGATATCGATCGCTCCGTATAGAATGGCTCCTACAAAGTTGAAAGAGTTGAAAGCTCAGTTGCAAGAGTTAATAGATAGAGGTTTTGCATGACCTAGTTTTTCATCCTGGGGTGCACCAGTTCTATTTGTAAAGAAGAAAGATGGAACGATGAGAATGTGTATAGATTATCGACAGCTCAACAAAGTTACAATCAAGAATAATTATCCTCTGCCGAGAATTGATGAATTGTTTGATCATTTGAAAGGGGTAACAATGTTTTTGAAGATTGATTTGAGATCTGGCTACTATTAGTTGCAAGTTAAAGATTTCAGATGTACCAAAAACTGCATTTAGGACCAGGTACAGGCATTATGAATTTCTTGTTCTACCATTTGGATTAACTAATGCTCCTACAATCTTTATGGATTTGATGAACAAAATTTTCAAACCATATCTCAAAAGATTCGTTGTTGTATTCATTGATGACATTCTGATCTATTCCCGAGATGAGTCAGAGCATGTTGAACACTTGAGAATTGTGTTACAAACATTGAGAGATAAGCAACTACTTGCTAAATTTAGTAAATGTGAGTATTGGCTCCAAAAAGTTGGATTTTTTAGACATATTGTTTCAGCGGAAGGCATCCGAGTTGATCCGAGCAAGATTTCAGCAATTATTAATTGGAAACCACCAAGAAACGTATCTGAAGTCAGAAGTTTTCTAAAATTAGTTGCAAACTATCGACATTTTGATAAAGGATTCTCGATGATTGCTACACTGATGACTCGATTGCTATAGAAAGATGTCAAGTTCGAGTGGTCCGAGAAATGCTAATAGAGTTGGCTGCTATTGTGTTTACATTGAAAATTTGGCAACATCATTTATTTAGTGAAAAGTGTCATATCTTTACCAATCACAAGAGTTTGAAGTATATAATGACTCAAAAAGATTTGAATTTGCAACAATGAAGATGGGTCGAGTTGTTGAAAGACTACAAATTAGTGATTGATTATCATCCAGAAAAAGCAAATGTAGTTGTGGATGCTCTAAGTAGAAAGTCTTTATTTGTTTTACAGGCGATGAACACACAGTTGACTTTATTTGATGATGGTTCATTATTAGCTGAGTTAAACGTTAAACCAGTATTTCTTTAGCAAATTTCTAAAGCTTAAAAATATGATAGTGAGTTGCAAGCTAAACAAGTACAATGTGAATCGAATCCTGATTTTGACTTTCAGATTGGAACCTATGATTGTTTAATGTTTCAAGATAGAATTTATATACCGAGAAATTCTGAGCTTATTCAGAAAATTCTACACGAAGCACATAATGGTTGTTTATCTATTCATCCAGGGAGTACTAAAATGTACAATGATTTTAAGCAATTGTACTGGTGGTCGAGTATGAAAGGAGACATTTTAAAGTTTATATCGAGATGCTTGGTTTGTTAACAAGTCAAAGTCGGTGATGATACCAGAGTGGAAATGGGATAGAGTTACGATGGATTTTGTATCGGGGTTACCCCTGTCTCTGAAAAAAGAAAGATGCTATCTAGGTTATTATAGATCATTTGACAAAGTCTGCCCATTTCATTCCAGTGCGTAAAGACTTTTCACTCGACACATTAGCTGAGTTGTACATCTCTAATATTGTTAGATTACACGGGGTGCCAGTTTCTATTATTTCAGATAGAGATCTGAGATTTACGTCGCAATTTTTGAAGAAATTATAAAAAACTTTGGGTACGCGGTTACACTTTAGTACTGCTTTTCATCCTCAAACTAACGGTCAATTTGAAGGAATAATACATATTCTTGAAGATATGCTTCATTGCTATGTTTTAGAGTTTGAAGGCAATTGGGAAAAATATTTACCGTTGGTTGAATTTGCGTGTAATAATAGTTTTCAATCGAGTATAAAGATGGCAGCGTATGAAGCATTGTATGGTCATAAATGCTAAACTCTGTTGTACTGGACTGAGCTTAGTGAGAAAAAGATTCAGAGGGTTGATTTGATTAGAGAGATTAAAGATAAAGTGAAAGTAATTCGCGATAGTTTGAAAGTAGCTCCAGGTCGACATAAATCATATGTGGGTTTAAAACATAAAGACGTTGAATTTTAGATCAGGGATAAAGTGTTTTTGAAAGTACCACTGTGGAAGAAGATTCTTCGTTTTGGTTGTAAAGGAAAATTGAGTCCATGATTTATTGAGCCGTACGAGATTATTGCGAGAATAAGGCAGTGGCATATCGACTAGCCCTACCATCAAAGTTAGAAAAGCTTCACAACGTGTTTCATGTGTCGATGCTGCAACAGTATAGATCAGATCCTACGTATATCATTTCTCTAACAAAGATTGAAATTCAGTCTGATATGACGTATAACGAAGAACCGATCAAAATCTTAACTCGAGAGATCAAAGAATTTAGAAATAAGAGCATAGCTTTAGTGAAAGTTCTTTGGCAATGCCACGATGTCGAAGAAGCTATGTGGGAACCCAGGAAGCTATGAGAAATCAGTACCCTAACCTATTCACTGGTAAGATTTTTAAGGACGAAAATCCTTAAGGGGAAGAGTTGTAACAGCCCAGTTTTAGTCAAATTGGAGCAGTGGTTTCGGAACCACAAATTTGAGGTTGAAATAAGTATTTTATTATTTTGTGGTCTATAGTATGATAGTATGATTGTGTGAAAATTTCGTTAAGAAATTTCACTGTTTGAATGCTTCATTTGATAAAAAGGACTAAATCGTGTAAAATGAAAAACTTGTGTTCTATTAGCTAAAGGTGTCAAATAGCTATAGAACCTTAAAGTGGAGGTCCTTATGTAGCAATTTGACCATTTTTAATATGAGTGGACAAAGATGGACATGAATTAAGTGATTTTTAATGTTATAAACCAAGATTAATTAAGTAAATTAGTAAATAAAGATAAATTAAATTAAATTAAATTATGAGTATCATCTTTTTGGTCATCATCTTCCATCGAAATAAGCTAAGGAAAACACCATTTTTATGCTTTGAAGTTTCGCTTAGCTTGGTCCTTGCATGAGATCAATTTTGAGGTTAGTTTTTAATGATTTCTATGTTTTTGTGATCGTTGCAACTACGTCTAGCTAGCCCAGGGACTAATTTGAGAAATTGTTAAAGTGTTTGAGTGTTACCATTATTGAATATATATGTATTCTAATGTTTGATGATATATTATAAAAGTTTGATGACAGTTAAACAAGTTTTGTTAAGTGATTTTTAGTGAAATTGCAAATTAGAGATTTAATTGAGAAATATGAAAATTGTGTGGTTAAATGTGTGTATAAATGAAAAATATGGACTGTTATAAGCATAGATGATATTCGGCTAGCTTGGTTTAAGGCTAAATTGAATGAATTTGCATTTTTATGAGATAAGGACTAAATTGTAAAGAAGTTGAAATATTAGGGGTAAAAGTGTAAATTTGCAAAAATGAATTTTGGACTTAATTGAATAGAATGTGTTTTAAATAAGCTAAATTTGATTACATATAGATCAAGAAAAGTGAAGTTTGGATCTAGATTGAGGGGAAAACAAAATATCAGACTAATCGACTTATTTTGTCATTTTTGTGAACCGAGGTAAGTTTGTTTGTTAATAAGCTTTAATATAATTATGTTTTAAATACTTTATTATTGAATAAATTGTGAATACGGTCCTTAGAAAATGTTCAACGAAGATTCGGCAATGTGAAATCTCTATTGAACCTTAGGAATAGATTAAGATACGGATTACATGTCATTAAGGGTTATGTGATTTGGGTATTGGTCCATACATCGTATCAGTGGCTGAGTTACTGGCATGTGTTGCGGTATTTGATAGCTTGTGTGAGCTGCACTGTATAGTTATGTCTTAACCGTCAGCTTGTGTGAGTAGACCTGTTGATAGCTCGAGAGTGAGCATTATATGAGATTGAGATAGCTTCGGCTATGTATGTGGCACTTAGGGTGCGAGATTCCCGAGTATCCAATAGTATTTTGAATGGTTCAACGAGTATATCAAGGATATAGATGAGTATAAGATTGATACATGTTGGTACAGGTATGTACATGAACCATACAAGCATTGAATTGAAGAAACTTGTGAATTTCTTATCTAATCTTGTGAGTGAACATGAGATAAGTTTGTAAATTAATATGAGTTATAATTTGACATGCTTAATTGTTTGAATTGTAAACATTTATAAGTTGAGTTTATTATTCATATGAGCTTATTAAGCTATACAGCTTACTATGTTTTCTTTTCTATATTTTATAGTGTTTCGGAAGCTCGCTCAATTCAAAAGTCATCGGGGATTGCATCACACTATCCAGCTATAATTTTGGTACTTTTGAACTTGTACATTTGGTTATATGGCATGTATATGAGTGGTAGTCGTCTTGGTCTATAGTGTGGTTATGGATTTAGCTATTTAAATTGGCTTGTAAATGATGATGCTTGGTTATGTTTAAAGCCATGTAACTTGGCTTATTTTGTTATATTTGGTTGTGTATATTTTGTGCAAATGGCTATTTTAATATGTGGTTGATAAATGCAATGTGATATTGGTTGTGTCGATTAGTATTAAAGGTAGTAAATGGATGAAATGGTGAATGTGATAGCATGCTAAGTATTAAGCAAAATAATGCATATATAAAGTTAACTACTTAGGTGACATTTGGATGAGAAATAGGTTTGAACTTGAATGGCTAATTTTGATGCTTATGTGTATTGTGGTTATTGGTATTGAGATAGCATAATTTAGGCTTGATTTGGTTATATTGAATGCCTATTTTGGTAGTGAATATAAGCTTTTGAGTTATGTAGGTTAGCACCAAATTTGGGTGAGAAAATGTGGCTTGAACATAGCATAGTTTCATCCATACGGGCATAGACACGGACGTGTGTCTTAGCTGTGTATGACACACAGTCAAGTGACACGGCCATGTGTCCCCTATAGAATTTAATGAAAACAAGTCAGGGAGTTACATAGGTAAGTACACGGGTGTGTGGTGTAACGCCCCAAAAATCTTGAACTTTCATTTTTGTGTTGTGTCTTGGATGTATGTTTGATGGTCTAGTTAGGTGATTTTGGAGTGTTAGGAGGTTTCTAGGAAGTCCTAGGATCAAGTCTGGGTATGGGAAAAGTTTTTATTTTTAGTACTAGTGGAATCCTGACCTCAAGTGGTATGACTTTTAAATAAGTGGGACGAAAATTTGACACAAGGATCAGGGTGGTCTAGTGGCAAAGTGGCGTCACATAGGAGGCTTGGAGGTGGCATCACAAAGAGTCAGGGAGGTCCAAGGTTCAAGTGGTATGGTAGTGCATTGGAGATTTATTTTGCACTTGTGCTGTGTAGGTGGTAGAGATGGATTTAAACTCTGTAAGGGGAAGGTTTGAATTGGTCTTGATGTTTGAATATGAGATGGGGAGTAAATTAAGGAGAAAAATTTAAGGAGAGATAATGGGATTGGATCAAGGATTAAGTTGTTGGAAGAGTTGGAGCCAAAATGGGATCTTAGGGGAGCATAGAAATCGGCTAAGGGGAGGAATTTGGCTCATTTTTGGCATTTGGTTTTGTGAGGTGTAGCCGAATTTTTGCTAAAAAAGCCTTTGTGTTATGTTTGTTGATTCCCTCGTTTTACCGAAGTGTAGGCAGTGCCAAATTGCTTCTAGTCATCTTTTGTGTTCTATGTGCTTTCGGGTTTCTCTCTTTAAATGAAGTTTGGTGCTAAAATTGTTTTGCTTTTCTTCTCTTTTTCTAAGCTGTCTCACTTCTTCTTTTCCTCAAAAAGCCGAATCTTTTTCACCTTTCTTCTTTGTGCCGAATACTGCTTTTCTTTTCTTTTCTTTTCTACGTTTCTCTTCTCCAATCGGTTGGTGCCATTGCCGAACCTTCTTACTGTGCTTCTCATCCATCTTCTTTGTCTAGGCCAATTCACTCTCATTCTTTTTTTTATTTGCTAGCAATCGTTTCCTTTTCAAAAAGGTTCAACTTTGGGGGTGTGTTTTGATTGTGTAGATTGCACTTTCATTCTCTTCTCTTCTTGTTGTCGTGGGTAAGTGCAAGTATTAATGACTTTTATTTTTAAGGAATTCTTTTTGGGAACTACTTTCATTCTCTTCTGCTTAATCTCCTCCCTCTTCTCATATTCTAATAATGGTTGTGACTTAGGTCCTTTGAGGGTGGTTGGTGGCCCAAACGACTAGAAATAAACAACACTCTCGGTCAAGGTAAGTGTTCTTGTCTTGTTGGGTTGGAAGCTGAATGCTCTTGATGGCGTATTAGTTGTCAAGTGTGGCTTTAGTCACATGAGGGTTCAATGTTTTTAATAAGGCTTGTTTTGTTGCAGAATCTGTCAAGGGGGTTAACCTTGCTAACAATTTGAGAGGGTCTAGCAAGGTTGGTCAGTTAAGGTAAGTGGTAGTAAAGGTTTCGGCTTTAGGGGGGAAAAGAGGATTATTGTAGGGATCATATGGCTAACGGGTAGTCTTTATTGTTGTAGGTCCGGTGCTAGGGTTTCGTAGTGCGCTTTGTAAGCAGGTGTGTACACACAACACTCACTATAGATCAGCAAATCCTGAAATGCCGAAAAGCTAAGAGTTTGGCTACTGTAACCCCACGAGAGTGCGAACACTCATGTGGGGAGATCGATACGTTGACGGAGGCCCCATGAGCGATCTCGTGGGTGTGGGCCACTTTTTGGCCAACTGGGCTGAAATAGGCTAAATGGGCCCGATGGGCCTATGGGCCTGACATGAGCAAAATTGATGGATGGGTAAGAAATGACGAGTCAGTCATGTTGGATACATGGCCAATGGTGGATTTGGGCTTAATAGGCCATATGAGAGTGTGGGCCCCTTTTGGGCCACGTATTGGGCTTTTGGGCCCTAGTGTATTTGTAATTGCTAAAAGTGGCGTATCATGCGCTGAATGATTGTAGACTTATTAATGGGTCGAGTTATGTATTTAGGCCATAATGAAAAATGACCGTCATGCCCTTAAGGGAAAAATGACTAAAACACCCCTACATGTTATATGTATGATTATGCATGCCATATATATACTTGTGTTGCATGCATGTGATAGTATGTTGTATATGGGCTGGGATATTGGATTGGAGGAAGAAATTGATATTTGAGGATCGCATGGTTGCTTGACAACTGTGGATCCTTCGATGGCTTTTAAGCCTAATATGTGATTGGCAGCTCTACTGTAATATTGATTAGTGCCACAACCGGTGCTACATTGGAGTGTAGGGATGGCTGGGTTGATTTAATCCCCATAAGGGTGTAGGGTTGGAAAGGATACGGAGTGCAGGGTTGGATGAGGTATTGTGCATTACATATATGATATTGTTGTATTATGGGCTTAGGCCCAACTGAGGCTGTTATGGGTTGAGGCCCAAATGACACCATTATTGAAATAGGCTTAGGCACAAATTGAGTGATACATGCTTTATAATCGTTGAGGGTTGTGCACACTAAGTTTTCGAAACTCACCCCTCTTTTATTTTTTTTCAAGTGATCCTCAATAGGCAGATCAATGTACAGGAGGACTTGGAGGTGGCCACACTACGAGTTGATTTAGTTTAGTACTTTATTTTATTTAGTTAGTATTTGTTTTTCTTTATTGGGTTTTTGGTTGTAATAAGGCCTTTTCCTTTGGTTTTGATTTGGTTTAGATTTTATTCTCGTATTTGCTTAACATTTAAATCTGAAACTTGGTTTTTTTAAACTAAAGTAATATTTCTACGCAAACTCAACCTAAGAACACGAACGTTTTCAATACAAGAGCTTCCGTTGTAAATGAACAAAAGTAGTTAACAAGGAATACAAACTAAGGTCTTCAAATAGCAAACTCAAGGTTTTATCTAAACTTGCAATTAAACTAGTTTCCACTGATTTTTGTTTTCAAAGGAAATACAACATGAGAACCCTGTTTTATATCGCAACTACCTAACGTTTTCAATTCAATAACTTCAGTTTGAACGAACTACCCTTCAATGTGACACCGCTAGATTCGACCATAAAGTCTGGGCCGGGTTTGGGGTGTTACATGTGGTTGATTGTGTGACACAAGTCAGAGAGTTACATGAGGTCAGACACGGTCTGGGACATGGTTGGAATGTCCCTTGTGAGCTAGCATGTGTCCATTGTACATATAATTTTTCAATGTTTTCCTAAAATTTTCATAAGTTATGGGTTTAGTCCCGAAACAATTCTAAAGCAAGTTTTAAGCCTCGTAGGTTCAAATTAGGGACAATGTGAATGAAATTGAATGATGTTTATTTAGAATTGATAATTATGTTAAATTATGATTTAAGTACGGTAATGCTCTGTAACCTTATTTCGGTGAAGCATACAGGTCAAGAGTGTTACAAACTGTAAGAGAATTGAAGAGGTTAGAGAAAAATAAAACGACGACAAAGTAAGGAGTAAATGGGCTATGACATGAGTGATGGGAGGCCAGTAATTATGGCCTGACTTTGGTGTGATGTAAATTTGGAGGGAAAGTGAAGGTTATAGGCCAAAATATTTGGGAAACAAATTCCCAATGGGCCAATGGGTATCATACAGCCCAATCTCACAATTTCTGTTATGAGATAGAGTTGATGGTTTAGGAAAATTAAATGTGCAGAGTAAGTTTTAAAGCATGGAGGAGGGAAACAAAAAGGGAGTTTTGGGGGGAATTGTGAAGAGACCTAGCCTTAAAACAAGCATTTTGGCTTTTCCACCATGGGCTACCCCAGTAACGTAATGGGCCCAACTGTCCAAAAATCTCTCCATTGGACTTTTCTGTCTGGTCAACCCATATTACCTCATATCTCAACATCCATTTCGCAGTTTGCCCCAACATAACTCTCTTTCGTAATGTTGTAGTAGACTCCTCTTAGTAGCACAACTGATAAGTTCGCATTCTTTATTTTTTCTCTGTAAATCATGGAAATAACTACCTAAAGATAAAAATAGAAATAGATGCAACGTGAAATACTTAAAGATAATTAATAAAAAATGAAATTAAAGTAAAGTAATTAAGGAAAGAAAAATAGAAAATAAAATTATTAGCTCAAGCATCTTAGAGGTCAATGGATGGCTTGTCTCGATCCACATGAGCACTTTAGTAGTGCTTCCAGTGTTGTCCATTAACTTTAAATGTGTCCCCCATTTTTAAGTTTTTGACATTAACAACTCCGTTCGGATGTACCTATGCTACTTCAAAGGGACCTGACCATTGAGATTCTAATTTACCAGGGAACAATTTGAGCCTAGAGTTGAACAATTACACCTGTTGTCCTGGTTCAAATTGCCTTGGCATAATCCTTTTATCATGTCACCTCGTAGTCTTTTCCTTGTATAGTTTAGCATTAACATATGCATGTACCCAGAATTCTTCTATTTCATTTAGTTCTATCAACCTATTATGGTCAGCAGCTTTCCAGTCCATATTCATCTTTTTAATAGCCCAAAATGTTTTATGCTCTAACTCAATAGGTAAGTGACATGGCTTTATAAAAACAAGATTAAAAAGTGACATCCCTAATGGTGTTTTGGATGTCGTACGATAAGCCTACAAAGCTTCATCCAATCTGTAGACCAATCATTTCGAGTTGGGTTCACCACTTCTTCCAAAATTTGTTTAATTTCTCTATTAGAGATCTCCACTTGTCCATTTTTTTGGGGATGATATGTCGTGACAATCTTATGCTTCACCTATACTGATGCAAAGCATTAGTAACTAATTTGCAATCATAATAAGAACCTTCATCACTGATAATTGCCTAAGGTGTACCAAATCCTGTGAAAATGTTCTTATGCAAAAACATCAACACTAACTTGGCATCATTCGTAAGGAGAGGTACTGCTTTGACCCACTTAAAGACGTAGTCCACTACTATGAGTATGATAATATTACCAGTAAATGGAACCATAAAGTCGATTCCACAAACATCAAACAACTCAATCTCCAAAATATTTTGCAAAGGCATTTCATGTCTCTTACATAAATTGTCTGTCCTTTGACAACAATCACATGACTGATAAAATTCATGAGCATCCTTAAACAGACTCGGCCAATAAAATCCTAGCTGAAGTACTTTGGCAGCAGTCCTCATTCCTTCAAAGTGTCCTCCATAAGGAGCTGAATGACAATGTTGCAAAATGCTATGAGTTTCATCATCAATGATACACTTCCTAATTATCTGATCAGCAGAATGCTAAAATAGGAAGGGTTCATCCCAATAGCATCATGAAGGACTTTTTGTCTTCTTTGGTTGTTGAGATCAGGTGGCATCACACCACTTACTAAAAAGTTCACTATATCAGCATACCAAGGTAATGCCATGGCAACTAACAACTGCTCATCTAGAAAGTCTTCTTTAATAAGTTTGTCATTGCCATCTTCATTTCCAAATTCTAACCTCGACAGGTGATCAACCATGATTTTGAATCCCCTTTTGATCTCTAATTTCCAAGTCGAACTCCTGCAATAAGAGAATCCACCTAGTCAATCTTGGCTTGGCATCCACCAAATACTTAATAGTAGAGTGATCGTGTAGACTGTGACTTTGGTGCTAACTAAATAAGATCAAAATTTATCAAATGCAAGCACCACAACCAATAGCTCATTTTCTGTGGTGTTGTAGTTAAGCTATGCATCCGTCAAGGTCAGGCTTACATAATAAATTGCAAGAAATACCTTGTCATTCCTTTACCCTAACACTGCTCCCACAGCATAATCGTTGGCGTCACACATGAGTTCGAAAGGGCTATTACAATTGGTGCTACTACCAGTCATCTTTTTAGCTCCTTGAAAGTGATCAAACATGGTTCATCAAAATTAAAAGGTCTATTTTGTTCTAGCAAGGCACACAAGGGTTTAGATATCTTTGAAAAATTCTTAATGAATCTTCTATAAAATCCCTCATGACTTAGAAAACTCCTAATACCCTTGACACTGGTCGGAGGCAACAATTTGTCTATCATCTCAATTTTTTGTTTGTCAACTTCAAACCCTTGTTACGGTAATGCCTTCACGAACCATGAAGTAGCATTTCTCTGAATTTAAGACAAGATTTGTTTCTTCACAACGACATAGAACCAATTCCAAAATTTTTAAGAAATAGAACCAATTCCAAAATTTTCAAGAAATCGTCAAAATCATTGCCAAACACAGAGAAATTGTTCATAAAGGCTTCAAGAAAATTTTCCACCATGTCTGAGAATATCACTATCATGTAATCCTGAAATGTTGTTGGGGCATTACACAACACGAATGGTATTTGTCTAAATGCAAAAGTACCATATGGACACGTGAAAGTTGTCTTCTCTTGGTCATTTGGAGCTATAACAATTTGATTATATCTTGAATACCCATAAAAAAACTAGTAAAAAACCTTCCTAGATAATCAATCCAACATTTGGTCAATAAATGTTAAGGGAAAATCATACTTCTGAGTTTCCTTATTGAGCTTGCAGTACTCCATGCATACTATCCATCCCATGGCAGTGCAAGTTGGAATAAGCTCATTGTTATCATTATTGATCACTATGACACCTCATTTGTTAGGTACACATTATACAAAGCTCATCCATAAGCTGTCGAAGATCGGGTAGCTAATACCAACACCTAACCACTTGATAATCTTTTTTTAACAACTTCTTTCATGATTGGATTCAAACTATTTTACAGTTCAATAGAATTGCTATGACAATCCTCTAGTAAAATTTTATGCATACAAATAGTAGGGTTGATTCCAATGACATCAAAAATTGTCCATCCTAATGCCTTCTTAGATCGTCAGGGTACTTCCAACATCCTCACCTCTTCATTGGGTGTCAACTCGATAGAAATAACTATTGGCATAGTTTTTTTCTCCCAAATAAGCGTATTTTAAATGCTGTGGTAGAGGCTTCAACTCCAGTGTGGAAGGTTCCTCTATAAAAGGTTTAGGAGGCTTGAAAGAATGATCTAATAAATCCAAGGATTCAAACTTCTTCCCTGGTCTATCCACAAGCTATTTGGCTACCGTAAGTTCACCAAAGTCCTCAAAAATTATTGTGTCACCCTGCTCAAGTGAGTCTTCCTCACTATCAGAATTGCTATGGCAAAATCTTATGAACTCTTCCTCTATTGCTGCCCCTATTAGCTTGATGGCATGACATTCTTCATTCTCATCAGTGCATTTCAAGGCATCGAATACATTGAATTTGATCTACTATTCATTTACCCTCATGGTTAGTTCACCTTTCTGTATATCAATTAAAGTCTTGCCTATAGTAACAAAAGGTCTTCCAAGAATAACTGGCACATCATGATTAGCTTCACATTCTAAAATAAGAAAATCTACTAGAAAAATAAACTTATCTACTTTTACTATTACGTCTTCAATTTTACCTTTCGGATGTGCATAGCATCAATCAGCTAGTTGCAATGCAACAGTAGTAGGTTTTGCTTTCCCAATTCCCATCTTCTTGAAAATAGATATAGGCATTAGATTTATAGTTACTTCTAAATGACATAATGCCTTACCAACATACTGATTTCCTATTGAACATGGGATGGTGAAACTCCTTGGGTCCTTCAGCTTTGGGGGTAATTTATTCATCAACATCGCTGTGCACCCTACAGTGAGAGCAACAGTCTCAAATTCTCCTAATCTACACTTCTTTGACAGTATATCTTTCACAAATTTAACATAATTGGGCATTTATGAAGTTACTTAAAGACATCTAAAAATCTCTTGAACTAAGCCTCTTGTTTACAATTGTGAAATCACTGAGGAAATGGTGGAGGTGGTTGTCCTTTAAGTTTTTTTTATATTGTTTTGCTGTGGCATTTGTACTGGCAACATGATCTGGTTTTGCTACAAATTCTTTTGTTTAACTTTTTCAGATGCAATATGATTTTTAGATGTTTCTAGAATCTTTCCATAGTTGAGACTTAAGTTTCCCTCTTTTGTAGTGGCATCTCTAACAACTTTAGGCAATTAAATTCAACTTCTGGGAGTGGTTGTTTTACAATGTTCTTTCCTTTATGATCTCGAATTCTCAGTATCACTTGGCAGAGCTCCTTGTGGTCTCGAACTTAAAGCATTTGCTATTTGCCCCACTTGATTCTCAAGAGCTTAAAGGGATGCAACTTGACTTTGAATTACATCATCATTCTTAGCCATATATTCTTTAAACAAAGCTTCAATAAATGATATGATGATGAATTTGATGTCTGACCTTGTTGCACAATTTGACTTGGCATAGGTTGAGTATAAGCAGCCAATGCACTGATGGCATTTTGTCTTGCTGCATTGTTAAAATTCCTCACACCTTGATTATTCCAACTAAAGTTAAGATGCTAATTCCACCTTGTATTGTAGGTGTTGAAATTAGGGTTGTTGTTCTAGTTGAAATTACCCATGTAGCACATGGATGCTAGATTTGATGGGCATTCGTCAAACACGTGGTCTTCACCACAATAAACACACGCTGACTAGACTGCTTTCATCTCCTAAACTGTAGTTGGTCTCTTCATTTTTTTATCATATTAGTTAAAGATGATTCTAGGTAGTCAATGAAGTGATTGCATCAAGTTCCATGGTGGCAGTAGCTTTCCTACTAGTCCCAACTTGCATGGTAAGATATTGATAATCATTGTTGGTAATCCATTCTAAAATCTCATACGCTTCATTGTAAGATTTATCCAACAAGGTACCATTGGCAGAAGCATCAACTACCATTCTCATATGTGTATTCAACCCATTATAAAAATTCTCCATCTATGTCTAGTGCCGAAACCCATGCATTGAACATTTTCAAAGCAATTTTTAAATAGTTCCCAAGCTTCATATAGCATTTCATCCTCTGGTTGTCGAAAAGACATGATGTCATTTCTAAGCTTGGCATTCATGTTTGGCAGATTATACCATAGCAAAAACCTCTAGCAAAGATCATTCCACGATACCACTATCCCCAACAACAAAGCATTAAGCTACGCTCTTGCTTGGTATCTCAAGGAATAAGGAAACAATTTAAGTCTTAGGGCGTCTTCAGGAACACCCCGTTGACAAAACGAGTCACAGACTTCCAAAAGATGTCTTAAATGTAAGATCTTCAGTAGGTAACTTGCTGAACTGTGTAACACTCCTTTCCCGTATTCGACGCCAGAATATGGTACGAGGCATTACCAGATTCAAACACAAGCAAACAAACAAATCCAAGCCATAAATTTTCATCCAAATTAAAACTTTTTGCATTTAATCATAAAGTCCCTAAGGTGAGCCTTTGAAGCTTTAAAACATATTTTGAAAGCAGTTTGGGACTAAACCGAGAACTTTAAAGATTTTTACAACACTTAGAAAATTTTCCATTATACAGGGGTCACATGCCCGTGTGGACATGGGACACGCCAGTCTGGGCAGACCGTGTGGTCACACACGCCTATGTCCCGACCCCGTGTAACTCTCTAACTTGTAACCCATGAAAAAATTAAGATCACACGGCCAAGTCACATGCCCGTGTGCTAGGCCGTGTGGAAAATTAATTTTCACAAAATAGGTGTAGACTTCACACGGCCAGGGCACACGCCCGTGTTCAAGGCCGTGCCTTCCACACGGCTGAGACACACGCCTGTGTTTCTGGGCGTTGGCTCAATTTTGAGCATTATGTTTCTCAAAATTTAGGTGCAAGGGACACACGGCCTAAACACACACCTATGGGGCTGACTGTGTGTCACACACGGTCTAGACCCACGCTCATGTGTCTACCCATGTGGAAAAAAATAAGGGCTATTTACCAAGCCATTTGCCACCCTGAAACACAAATATATTTATACCAATTCAAGGCACATAACATAATATACTTAAGCAACCAAACATCCACCACCAAGACATAAACTCACCATTCATATGTTACATCTATCATGCATAAACATCACATGCTTAACCATTCAAACCATGCAAACTTGCACATTCATGAAAGACATCCTCATATGATTATAATTGTGACCAGCATTAGGCAACATTTAATGGCCTTATACAAAATGAATATTCAACAAAATATCCAATATTTTTGGCCAAATCAATTATGACATATAACAAAATGACCAAGTCCTCTATACATGCCATAACTCAAAATATTTAGAACTATATATACCCAAAAGATAGTTTGATAGTGTAAAGTGATCCTCTGATGATATCCAATCCAAGTCAGCTTGGTGACACTATAAAGCATAGAAAATAAACGGAGTAAGCTATATAGCTTAGTAAGCTCGTATGCAAGAAATAAGCAACCTTACCATGCATATAACATTCAAATAAAATAACATGATTAAAATGTAAACTTATCATAGTCATGCTCATAGCCCATTTCTTCACAAAACTTACCTCATATTCATCATTTCACCATAGACAAAACACACATGGGTTTCACACGTACCTGTCGCTTAATTCGATTATAATATCATTCTCATCTTAACTTTGCCCGTTGAACCATTTGGGAATTGCTAAGGATACTCGGAAATCATATATAGGTAGTACAATGTCATATCCCAGATATGGTCTTACATGTAATCTCACATCGATCCCAATAGCCCAGCTATGGTCTTACACGAAATCGAGAATCGATGCCAAGTCTCAGACATGGTCTTACACAGAATATTACATTGATGCCATATCCCAAATATGGCCTTACACGAAATCTTATCTCAACAATCCTAATGTTATGACATTTATATCCTATGCTATTCCTAAGGCTCGTATGGGACATTTTTGCTCACCAAATCATCGTCGAACAGGTCCTTAGAGTTAAACTCACCCATACAAAACAACATACAGTTCATGTAATATTAAAGCATTTAAATACAATTAATTTAAAGCTTATTTTTCAACACACAAACTTACCTCGGTTTAAAATGGCAATTTGTTCAATTTAGTCCTCAACCTTGTCCTTTCCTCGATCAAGGTTAAATCCTCGTTTTTCTCGATCTATAATAACACATTTAACTTATTTAATCACCATATTTATCAATTCAGCCCAAAAACACTTTATGGAAAAATTAAATTTTTACCCCTAACTTTTTAACTTTTTACATTTTAATCCCTTGGCTCGTAAAATGAAATGTATTCATTTTCTTCAAAACCCATGGCTAGACAAACCTTATACATACTCATACCAGCACACATTTTTCATTTATTCACATTTCTACACACATTTTACAACTTTTTCAAATAAGTCATTTTTGACATTTTTACCGAAAATCACTTAGCAAAAGTCATTTATCACACATCTAACACACATTTTCTACCATTAGACATCAAAATACATGCATGTCTAACATGGGTAAAATTTTAATCTTTGATAACACTTCAAACTAGTCCTTGGAAAGACTAGATTAGGTTACGAGGATCTCAAAAACGTAAAAATCATTAAAAACAGGGTTAGGATGGACTTACAATTGAGCTTAGAAAGTGGAAAAACCCTAGCTATGTCTTCCTCTTAAATTTTCGGCACATAGGGGTGAAATTGAAGAAGATAAACATCTTTTATTTAGTTAATTTTGTCTTTATTTACCAATTGACCAAAATGCCCTTAATGCCTAACTTTGAAATTTCACCTAACCATGTCCATTTTTGTCCAAACAAAAGTATAATGGTCTAATTACCATTAAAGGACCTCCAATTAAAAGCTCATAGTAATTAGACACCTCTAGCTTCTAGAACACACATTTTGCACCTATTGCAATTTAGTCCTACTAATCAAATTAGACCCCTTATCGGTAAAATTTCTTAACAAAATTTTCACACAATTATTCAATCATACAGTAGACCTTAAAATAATATCGCAATAATTTTTTCTACTTTAGATTCGTGGTCCCGAAACTACTGTTCTGATTTGGCCCTAAATCAGGCTGTTACAAACTGTCCCACTGTTTGCAACATCTGAAACATCACCAGTTTCAATTCAAAATGTTGAACTTGAATGTGTGATCTAACTATACTTGGATTCATATCATCCAAAATTGGCACAACTTGTTCAGGAATTGGCCTATCTCAATCATCTATCACGTGATGAATAAGAAGATCAACATCTTGACCATTTGGATTTAATGGATCATTCAGACCAGGATCATTTTCGTCCATAGCCATGTTACGCACTTCTCTTCTCCCTCTCAAAGTTCTCTCAATCTTAGTTTTAAACGGTTACTCTTCGTTAGTAAGAATGCCTTTACTCATGCACTAATGGCAAACCTGTAGAAATTAAAAACAACTAAATTAAATAAAACTAATGGAATTAAATAAAATAACAAAACCAACTTTCACTAAATTGTCGATCCCCGACAATAGTGCCAAAAACTTGTCACATGTGAATGTGTTATGCAAATTGTGCAAGTATACATCGGATCAAGTAATAAAGTGATAAGTGAGATCATCTCCATAGGGATCGATTAGGTATAAATTGGTCAAGTTACTATAAATGAGTGTGATTAATGCTATGACAAAAATAATAATAAAAATGCAGTGGCAATTAAGAGAATAACGATGTATAAAACGTGCAAAATCAATCTTGACTTGGAAGGATCTGTAATATTGACTTGGAAGGTTGGGATTACTGAGAATCTACCCTTATTAATCAATAATAACTTGGCAAAATCAATCTTATTCTACTACTCGAAAGAGATCTAAAATGATCTACTTCTTTCAAGAGCAAGACCTTAAGTTACCTTGCCTAAAGCAATATATGTCTATAGGCCATTACCACGGTACCCAGCACTATTTTGTTTTCTTTTCATATGGAACATTGCTCTGAGCGTTGATTCATAAGACCTACATGCACAAACAATGGCACGTTAGGCTTAAAACTTATTAAGATAGTATAGATAATACCTTATATACTTACCTTTATAACTTATATTTAGGTCATATATAAGATTATATAATATGGTTTGAACTAATATGAATGATAACCACATGATAAATTAGAAGAAAAAAAGAACAGTTTAGTACCATGAAAACACATATAAGAATTGGCATCGAAACATTCAAGTATTTGTATTTATCATGCTAAAATCAAGTTATTTTAAGAAATCAAAGATAGTTTAACTTTAGCCCTTAGTTTGCCTAGACAACAAAATAGGATACTAGGGACATTATTTGGACTTACATTAACATGAGCATCAAAGATCAAGTTTTTAAAGACCATATTAAGATTATGTCGAAGTGCTAGCAATAGGAGCACCGAAGTGCAAGTAAAAGGAGTACGAAGTACAAAACAAGAGTCCTTTATTGGCATGTCAATTGTATTCTAACCACTTAACTAAATTACTAGGGCCTTGTTTAAATATTTCTAAAATATCCATATTTGCATCTATAAACAAGTTTACAGATTTAAAACAATGCTTGAGACAATAACCATTACAATATGGAGCAATGATTCCATTCATAACTTTAACCCACCAAATCAAGATTCATGTTCCAATAAAATTCACCACAAGGAGACTTAACTTCAAAATCACCCATAAAGTTATTATCTTACTATCAACCACACTTTCATAATCATTAATTATATACTAAAATATATTCAATTCAATATTAATAGTAAATCAATTATAAAAAATATTAATCTTAAATAAAATATTCCATAAGTTTTTCATATATCTTACCACACAAAATACTCAAAAGTTGCTGGAGAAGTTTAGTTTCACCTTAATCCACTAGCTTTTCCTTTCCTTTGCTAGTGTTAGTCTTTCCTTCTTCACTCTCTTCATAATTAACAAGAATATTATAGATATTAAAATATTAAATAGCTATTAATATGGCTCAACAACACCCAAACTTCAAATAAACATGATTTTGTACATAAATCATATGGAAACTATAAAATTCATACCTTATTCACATCCTTTCACCCTCCTAATACAGTTTCCCACATTAAGGCTCAAACCTTAACTTCTTGGGTGATGGAGATGATGAGGGATAGACTAAAAAAGAGTTTAATAGTGAAAGTTTTACAATAAATTGATGAAAAATGACGAGCATTTAGAAGAGGCATGGGTAAGTAGTGAGGAAAAAGGAAGAAAAATGAAAAAACATGGAGAATGTTCTTCTCCTTTAAGGTGGTTGGATGGTGTGGAGAAAAGATGATGACATTGTCATTTTTTTTTACTTCATTTTTATGTTAAAACAAAATGTGGTCAAAAGTAAACAATTTTAATAATTCAAATATGTGACTAAATGTTTATTTTAACACATAAAGATCAATTTAAAAAGCTCCATCGGCATCTCATCACCACAACTCCAAAATTATTCTAATATTTAATCTTATGTATGTTCTAAATGTCCAACATACCCCTAATGACAAAATTACCATTTTGCTCTTAATCTCGTATTTTTACCCAATTGGATCAGTTATAATCTAGTTAACTAAAGTTATCTTCTATAGGCTCCTTAGTGATTTAAAATAAATTTAACCCATCAAAAATCTAAATTTTTCATATCGAAATTCTACTAAATTCCTATAAGTCAAAAGTTTCAGTGTGTTACTAGACTTGTACTACTGACTCCACTATGGAGGTCGAATATGTGGCTACTTCAAAAGCTACAAACGAGGAAGACTGACTTTGAAAGTTCTTAATAGATTATCATTCCTAGTATATATAAAGTTATCACAATGGACTGAAATAACAATGTGATAATTGCTAATACTAAGGAAACTATATATCATAAGAGGACAGAACACATTTATCGCAAACATCATATTATACGAAAGGCGATGGCTGATGGAATAGTAGATGTAATCAAAATCATATTTGAGGAAAACCTTATAGATTAATTTACCATGACTCTAATGTTTTAGGAGTTTTTAGAAATATGTCAAGGGTATAGGTATGCAAAATATGACTCAGTTATTCACTAGGGCAAGTGGGAGACTGTGAGGCATTTATGCATTTAATGTAGTGGTTTCGTCATTTTACTTGCAAACTTTAAATAGATTGAATAAATAAAATTCCATAATAAATTTATTATATCTCTATGTGATTGACCTCAATGTTTGTTGCATGAAACACAAAAATGAATAAGCAAATATTATCTCATTTATTACCTTAAGGTTTAACTAATATTAAGCTGCACCTTATGAAAGGATTACGATACGAGATAATAACTTATATTACTAGGTAATCTAAATTATCCATTGTCCATGGAATCAAAATGAAAAATTGGTTCATGATGACTCTTATATTGTCTATTAACCCATTTGGAAAGATACGTTATCTTGGGTATCGGAGCAATTGACTCCTAAAAAATAAATGCATAGGTTTTATCTTGGGTCCGTTTACGAATTTATTCACTTGTGACGCTCATGATGTGACTTACCGCAATACTGAGTATGTGATTGACCATGTGTACCTAACTCATATACTTTGATATATTGAAAGCTTGTGTTCTTTTGGTATCAAAGTCTAAAGTTGATATATTGGATATATGACTTATGTATGATATGGCTTCACTTAAAATAGTAGAATTCATAGCTCAGTTCAAGAGTAAATGGCATCCTCTTACTAACATTGAATATATTCGTGTTTTTGGTATATATATGTGAGTGGAAATTACAAAAATGTCAACAAATTTTTATGCTTGTGTAAATTATCTACTTTTGCTAAGACTATCGCCCCAAATTTTCTAGAGTCAAAATCTGTGACAATCCAAGATCAAATCGTAAGGTTTTCCAAGAATAAAAATCAAATTTTATTATTGTATAACCCAAGGAAATAGAAAAAAATGATTTTTTTTTAAATTTTATTTGGTAAGGGTTTTCAAGTGTTTAGCAAGATAAAAATTTGTACCAAACTATTGGAATATATTTTTGGACGAAATCGAATCCAATTTTGATGAGTTTCTCAATTGGGTAGGGTATCAAATATGTTCAAATTGTATTGAAAACCTTTGAATTTGATTTTTAAATGTTTTTAGTTGACTTTATTGTTACTAATAAGTGTTAAATTGTGTTGAGAAATGAATGGAAATGTGAGTTTGTCCATAAAAAAAGGAAAGACGATGGTCATGGAGTAATCAAATTGGTTTTTGGTTTATGATATCTACATTTGACTTATTTTATGTCGTACATAAATTATTTGTTTGATGAAAATGACTTTTGTGTTAGAATTGATAAATGTTGAAAATTGGATGGTTTTTATCGATAAGTTGTTGAGGCACGGTGTTAAGATTTGAGGACTTACATCTGTGTTGTTTACACACTTTGATATGAATTTATATCAAGTTGCTTGTTATTAATATAAGACTCATATGTCTTAATGAATTGCTATTAATAAATTATAAAATTACCCAACAAAATGTATTGGAAACTTTTAGAGATAGTCAACATGCCATAAAGTATAAGGATTCCTCACTATTGGCATTGAGATTGTGCAGCCTACATTGTGTTTGGAAGTAGTGTAATTGTCTTACTACGCACATTTGGTGTTAGGTTCATTAAGCTGTGCATGCATGCATCGAAGTATTGTAATTGTCGAAAGAACCAATTTTCAATTTCTATATTAATTGTGGTGTGTGTACGATTAGATACTTGTGTATTTATTTGATTTCTAGATAGTGCTGTAGAGGCTATTTAAATTACGAGACTGAATGAATTGTTAATGGTTGAAACAAATTGGTAATCAAAAATCTAGTGAAGAAGTGTTTACTTACTTTCTAATATGAAAGACATTATTGATAGTATGTTCCTATTTTAAATCTAGGAAATAAATACTTGTTGTATGAATTGGAATTTATGTGTGACTAGTATGCTTTTAATTTGACTACATGCATATAGTAATGTTAGAACTTAGTTGATCACCGCTAAGCTTTGAGGAAAGCTTAGCATTTTAGATGTTTGTTTCATGTTTAAGTCATAGGTAATTTGTAACAGCCTGAATTAGGGCCTAGTCAAAATAGTGGTTTCGAGATCATAAATCTGAGGTAGAATTAAGTATTTCATGATTATTTTTAAGTTTATGAGATGGTTTCATGATAGTGAGAAAAATTCATGAAGGAATTTTTATAAAATAGTGATTAATTTATTCTTTAGGACTAAATTGCGAAAGTTGCAAAACATGAGTTTCTAGAAGTTTTAAGGATGAATTGGCATTACAGAAATTATTAGAATTCCTTGTTTAGCAATTAGACCATTTATTAGCATAATGGACAAAATGCCCAAGGAAGGAAATTTTCTAAAGAAAGGGTATAAAGGCATTTTGGTCATTTGGATAATTAATGAAATAAAGAGGGAAAAATAAGTCAAAAATGTGCTCATCTTCTCCATGCTTGTCTCGAAATTTGAAGGGACTCCATAGCTAGGGTTTTGACATTTACAAGCTCACTAGCAAGTGCAATTTAACCTCGTTTTTAATTCTCTTCGTATTTTTGAAATCCTTGTAGCTTAATTTAGCTATTTCCACCACTAATTTGAGCTAAGGTTTATGTTTAAAAATATACACATGCATGACATGTAAGTATTTTGATGCCTAGTGGTAGAATATGAAAGTTTAAAGTGTAGTAAACATCTTTTACTAGGTGATTTTTCATGAAAATCCCTAATAGGGATCAAATTGTAAAGGTAGTAAAATGTGTAATAAAAGTGAAATTTTATGATAAATAGGGGCTGTTATGAGCACTAATAAAGTTCAGCTAGGCTTGGGTAACCAAGAAAATAAGTACATTCCATTTTAGAGCCTAGGGACCATTTTGTAAATATGTAAAAGTTTAGGGGCAAAATCATAATTTTTCCAAAGTATGAATTATGGACTAATTAGTCAATGTAGAAACTAAATAAGTGAAATTTGTTATTTTAGATCAAGAAACACGAAGCTAGGATCGAAACCGGGGAAAGAACAAGGTGGTGGGCTAAACCGTACACCAACCTATATTTTGGATCCGAGGTAAGTTGTATGCAATAAATTAGCTTTATGCATTATGAAAATTATTGTGATTATATTCTATAAAATTCATATTATTTTCCATGAGAATTATTGATATGATTTTATTAAGAAATGATGAAGTTATGAAAGAGAAATTCTCGGTTAAATTTCAAATAATACGAAGGGTACCGTAGTCATGACATGAGTATTTGTAGGTCCCATGTAAGACCATGTCTAGGACATGGCATCGACACTGAAATAAAATCCCATGTAAGGCCATGTATGGGACATGACATTGGCATCGATAGGTGGTCCCGTATAAGACCATGTCTGGGACATGGCATCGGTACCGAGATGAGATTTAGATTCCCTGTAAGACCATGTCTGGGACATGGCTTTGGCATCTAAGAGTGATCCTATATAAGACCATGTCTGGGACATGGCATCTGCATCAGTCTATGATCTCGTATAAGACCATGTTTGGGACATGGCATCGACATCGATATGAGATCCCGTGTAAAACCATATCTGGGATATGGCTTCGGCATCGACTTGTGATCCCATGTAAGACTATATCTGGGATATGGCATTGGCATCTTATCATGAGAATGACATTTCAAGTATCTTTCGATATTCTAAGATATTTAATGGGAAAAGTATTCAAGTTGATAAAATTAACGAGAAAGACTAAAGTTATGTGATGAATGATACAGGTGCATATGAGTAAGTATATGTCGGTAAGAAATAGCGCGAGTAAGTCATATTAATGAGTAAAGAGTTTATGTGTTATTCATGATGCCTTATTTGATTGCTAAGTCATGATTTATGTTGCTATTTTATTACCTGCAACATACTAAGCATTTATGCTTACCCCTTTTCTTTTCCTTTTTTCCTTATAGTTTTGCCAAGCTAGCTTAGGGATCGTTAAAAGTCGGAGCTCGAATTCACACTATCAAGCATTCCATGTAACAGCCTAAATTTGGGCTTAGTCGGAATAGTGATTTCAGAATTACTTACCTGAGGCTAGAGAAAATTATTTTAGAATTAAATTATATGTTATAGTAATTTTATTAGTATGCATAAAAATTTTGGTGAATTAATTTATACGATTGAAGGCTTAATCGCGAAAAAAAGCACTAAATCGCAAAAAGGGCAAAAGTACTATTTTAAAAGAAAATGGTGTTAATTGATCATAGAAATAAAATTTTGGGGTTTTAAAGGGCAAATAGGCCATTAGTTATGTGATGGCCAGCCATGAGAAGTAAGGGAGACAAGAAGATAAGAAAAGTCAAAGTTAGGTGACTAAATTTGGTAAAATAATAGCCTAATTGCCTAGCCTTCAATTTTTTTCTTTCTTCTTGCCTTCACTTTCACCAAAAATACCAGCCATTGGAAGGTTTTGAAGCTCTAAAATTTTTAGCAACTTCTAGCACTCATAAGTAAGTGATTTTTAAGACTTTTCTTGAATATTTTTTTCCTTTTTGCGACCCTTGAAGCATGAGCTATCTTTTGAGGGGGCTATTGTGCAAAATCACTGAAAGTTTAGAGATTCACCATGAATAAATAAGTGATGTTTGCTGGAACTTTATGAAAGAAAATGAATGTAGGTTGTTTAATAAACAACTTTTGTGAAAGGGTGTTTAGGAAAAACACCTAAAATGGACCATTTTGTAAAGGTTGTTAAATAGATGATATTTGTGTGAAATAATGAGAATTTTGGGTTGCCATAACAGGGAAAAGAGTTTGGCTAGGCTTAGTTAATAAGGAAATTCGATAAAAATTAATTTTCGAGCCTAGAGGTAAAATGGTCATTTTGCCAAGGTCTAAAGGCAAAATGGTCATTTTGAAAAATTATAATTCTTGATTTATTTAGACTAAATTAGTGACTAAATTAGTGAGATTTTATTGTATAGATCAAGATTTGCCAAATCTAAACCTAGACTGGGGGAAAGCCAAGCAAATCGATTAAACCGAAAAGTTGTTTTCCATTTTGTATGTCGAGGTAAGTTGTAGGTAAATAACGCAACATTTCTAATTTTTATGCATGAAATCATTGAATTGTCCTAACATTTTGGGTTGTGATATAAGCAATGCATGCTAATAGTTAATCGAGCATGAATTATGGAATTGATGATTATAATTCATAAAATGATGAGAACATGCTCAATAAAGCTCAGTTAAACATTTGGAATAGAATTGGATATTCATGCCATGACAATGGATGATGTGTGTCCTAGTGAAGACATGTCTGGGACATGCATCAACCTTAAGATTTACAAGCTAGTGTAAGACTTGTCTGGGACATGGCGTCAGCTTGTTGCGAGTCAGTGTAAGACCTATCTGGGACATGGCATCGACACCGATAGATGACAACTAGTGTAAGACCTGTCTGGGACACGGCATCAGCCTCGATACATCAAGAGTCAGTGTAAGACCATGTCTGGAAAATGGCATCGACTTGATATGTGAGATAGTGTAAGACCATGTCTGGGACATCATATCGGCTTGATACCCTACATTGGAGGCTTAATGAATATCCTTTCATATTCTAAATAGTTTAACGGGAAAATTCAACGTTAATGCTTAGTTGTGAGATATTCTGATGACCTCTGAAAGCGGTGCAAGTGCTTAAGTGTAATGCATAAAATGTGAGCTTACTAGCATGTTGTATGATTAATAAAGGATGGAATCAAGTTATGTTATAGCTATTCTTTGTATCATGCATGATTTGTGATGCAATGAAAGTTTGTCATGACTTGGTAAATTATTGATATTTATTTACCTACGACTTACTAAGTTTTATGCTTACCCCTCTTCTTTCCATTTTCTTATAGTGCCACCTAGTTAGCTCGTGGATGAAAATTCATCGGAGGCTCCATTCACACTATCGTCCCAAGCTCTCAGTATAGTTAGATTTAACATTTTGATAATATGGCATGTATAGGACTCTATTCTTTTGTCAAGTGTCATGTTACTTTGGGCCAAATGTGTTGGCTTGTTTTAGAAATTGGTTCTTTTTGTGTAACGCTATGAGTGATGGCTAATATTGAAGGTTAATGTATGGAAAAGTTTATGTTATTCATGAATGTGTGTACTAGAAGTAGAAATATATATGCTTGGTTGGATTGGTATATATAAATATATTGGGATGCCAATTTATGGCTATCGGTTGAGTATGAAAGTCTTGGTATGTTTGATGATGCATTTGGTCTTGTTTTAGGGTGGCAAAGAGGCTCGGTAGATAGCCTATGTTTGTCCATATGGGTAGGCACACGAGCATATGTCTAGGCCGTGTGTGACACACAGTCTATCCACGAGCGTGTGATCAGGTTGTGTGTCCCCTACACCGTATGTCGAAAAAGATAATGCCCATCAGTGTTCTACATGGGCATGAGGCACGACCGTCTCTCTTAACTGTGTGGATGACACAACGAGCACACGGACATGTGCCACGACCATATGTGTGATGACGTCAGAAATAGAATGTCAAGGTTTTTGCAGACGAGTCGCGACACGGACGTCTCATGACCGTGTGAGGGCCACAGGCTGGGCACATGGGAGTGTGACCAGGCTATGTGAAAACCCTTGTAGGTTCAATGTTAGAAATAAATCCGATTGGTCGAGGGGAACAGGCGTGTCCCTCAGTGCTTAGGCCGTGTGAGGCACACGGACCATCAGCATGGCCATGTTTAGAGGCCACATGAGTGTGCAGCCCCTTCCACACAGGCATGTGCCCTATTTTTAGTAGTTTTTGAAGAAATATTCTTAAGTACCCAAAATGGTCTTGGAACATTTGTAAACCACGTTTTAGGCCTTGTAGGACCATATGAAGGTCCATAGGACAATGCTTAAAAATTTTTTAAATTGGGATGCATTTTCATGAGTTTAGATTAAATGTTTGCATCTGATATTGAAAGGTAATGCCTCATATCTTATTCCAGCGATGGATATGGGTAGGGGGTGTTACATTTAGTGGTATCAAAGCGTGGTTTAGTCAATTCTAGGACTAACCAAGAGTGTGTACGAGTCTAGCTATACATGCCATTATTGTTTGATGATAGTGTGACGACTCCTGACGATAATAAATTATGTTTTTCTTATAGTAATGGATCCCGAGCAGCCTATGGCAGATGACGTAAAAAGTAAGGCACTATCTCCCGCTGTGCACCAGTTAAAATCGGGCCCGTGGTGATGAATTAGGGCAGAGGGGCTAGAGAGGCCTAACTCCAAATGATGGATGTTTGATACATGGAGTTTGTTCGTGCGAACCCGAACACTTCACCTCCCCCACCCGCTCCAATTTATCACCATTCCCCGATAACTCCTCAAGGAGTAGAATTGAGTAGGAGAGAAAAACCTCCAGTAAACCGACTTAGAAAACATGGGGCAGAGGTATTCTAGGCAAATAAAGATGATGACCCGGAGAGAGCCTAGTTCTGGTTGGAGAACACTATCAGAGTGTTCGATGAACTATCATGCACACCTAAAGAGTGCATGAAATGTGTGGTGTCATTACTTCAAGATCTGGCCTACCAGTGGTGGAACACTCTCATTTTAGTGGTACCAAGAGAGAGGATGACTTGGGATTTCTTCCTGGAGGAATTTCGTAAGAAGTATATCAATCAGAGAATCATCGATTAGAAGAGAAAGGAGTTCTTCAAATTAAAGCAAGGGTGAATGACAGTTACCGACTATGAGCGTCAGTTTGTAAGGCTCAGCAAGTACGCTAGAGAGTGCGTGTCTTTCGAAGCCACCATGTGTAAGCGTTCTGAAGACGGGTTAAATGAGGACATTCATTTGTTAGTGGGTATTTTAGAGATTCGAGAGTTTGTGGTGCTCATTAAGCGAGCATGCAAGGTCGAAGAGTTGGCCAAGGAGAAAAGAAAGGCCGATATAGAGTCTGTGACTCAAGGAAAAGACAGATAGGGAAATTACATCAATCCTCATCCAAAAGACCAAGAGAGTTTACGGCCCGATCCAATGCTTCATTGGGATTCTTGGGTAAGAACAAGAGTAAGCAACATGTGACGTCCAAATCTCAGACTACCCCTGTTGCGAGCGTTGGTAGTGCTCGACCGGATATACCTAAGTGCTCATAGTGTGGTAGATGACACTTCGGTGAGTGTCAGGAAATGAAAGAGCTTGTTTTCGGTGCGGCTCACTTAACCATTTCATCTGAGATGCCCTGAGATAGATGAGGGTAATAAATGGCAAGAGGTGAGAGCAAGTAGTGCTCCTACGAGGGGTAGACCGCAGAAGAACCTGGGCAGTGGGGCTAGTAGTCGAGGTGCCCCTAGAGATGCTGCTGTGAGGTCCAAGGGCAGAGCGTGTAACACCCCAAACCCAGCCTAGACGTTATGGCCAAATCTGGTGTGTTACATCACCTAGAACTAATCCACGTTGCCTAGTTATTAAGTTTAAGGTGAACTTTGTAAAATGATACTTAGTTTTTAAGAGAAATTTCTGGTTTATTTGATGAACATTCTAGTCTCTGCCATTTATTAAAAGATTTACTTTTTATATACAACTTGGTTAACCAGTTGAGTTGTGTCATTAATTTTGAAAACTTGGATTAAGTTTGAAAACTCGTGTAACCATATTCAGGTTTATCAAGTGAAGTATGAATAAGTTATAAATATAAACCCAAAAACATAATTAAAGCGGCCTTATTACAAACCCAAAAAATAAAAACAAAAACGAGTAATTAGAAATAATGAAATAGATAAAATAAGTTTAGAACCATAAACACAGTCTTCGTGGCCACTCTAAATCCCTCCCAGCTCCAAGTCCACGAACTAGGGC
The DNA here is from genome assembly GCA_020496765.1 of Gossypium stocksii. Taxonomy (NCBI): domain Eukaryota; kingdom Viridiplantae; phylum Streptophyta; class Magnoliopsida; order Malvales; family Malvaceae; genus Gossypium; species Gossypium stocksii. Next base: position 86,933,079 of record CM035629.1, read on the forward strand.
TCACCTGCAAGGATGGAAGGAAAAGAGTGAGTTTGGAAAACTCAGTGTGTGCAGAAGCCCATCCAAAGCCCAAGTCAGCTCAAGCCCACTGGGCCTGAGCCTAATCCAGTTTTAGTATCAACTGGGCTGAGGCCCTATTAACTTACAGTTACTGGACCGAAGCCCTATTCAGTTACTGATACTGGGCCGAAGCCCTATTCAGATAATAGTACGACCCATAGTCCCAATACAGATACAGGACAGATAAATAATATGTATGCAAGCCATAATATGTGGAGAGACTACTCAACCCACCTAACCGCTACACACCACCTGTACCAGCCAGCACACCATGTAGGGAATAACTCGACCCACCCAGCCCATACACCACAGTCGCAGCATGGTTGCTCAGATAACGTGGCCAAGCCACTAACAGTATAACGAGGCAAAGCCCCTTTTCAGTAATACGAGGCATAGCCCCTCTCAGTAAACGTGGCAACGCCACTCACACTTCCTCCATCAATAACCCAACCCATGCAGTAGATAACTATATTATGGCATACAGTAACAGAAACAGTCAGTCATGCATTTCAGTCCATTTTTAGCCCTAGGGGTATAACGGTCATTTTACACCTAGGGGTAAAACGGTAATTTTCCACCTATCGAGGTATCTCAGTAATTTTATCAGGTTTTAGGGATTTCATGCATATTACAGTCACTACTAATCCATTTGTCGTCACAATAGTCTATTTAACTTAGTTTAACAGTTTTAGCTATTGGGCCCTAAAAACCTCTAAGTTTCTTATTCAATTACCAGTTTTAGCAATTTTCACCCTACAGTCTATCAGAATACCTTTAATGCCTATTTTTACCCATATGGGCTCAAAAGCCCATTGGGCCCACATTCGGCCCATCGAGGCCCAACTTACCGAGACGCACGAAATTTGTGTACCCAACCAACTTACTACTCACGATTACAGATCCATTGAATTCCAATCGACTTGTAAGCATTCGCATGCTCACAAGCCCACGAAATACCAGAACATCGGCATTTCGGCTTCTCAACTTTTGCCGATTTGAACTATGGAAGGGTGATCGATACACACACATGTTTTACGATTCTACCAATGAGATCTCCTATGCGCTTCCTCCTACAAATGATCAGTTAACAGATTAGATCGCGAAGCCATGAAAACTAATGTAAACATCACTTACTATATTCGGCCAACATCCCTAAAGCCTCTGGGATCTTACCTTGGTCGACTTAAATCTACTAGATCTAGATCTAGCTACACAACGATCTTAACTCCAAATACGCCTTGTTTGATCACCTCATTCACGTACTAACATACATCAGAACCGAATACGGAATTAGGATCAATCATTAGCCAAGTCGACAGCCTTCTTATGCTCACAGGGATTCGGCTTCTTCTTAAGCTTTAAGATAACAAATGCACAAGGTGTTTTGACTACTTACCAAGAGTTCTACATGCTGAATACTGCTCCCACACCCTCTCTAAACTAGATCTGTTGTAGATCTATCCCCAAACGCTAGCAGAGAGTGGATCTAGGAGGTTCAGCTTTTGGATCTATGCCAAAGTGTCCTTGTTTGGTTTAGAAAAGAACAGGTGAAGAGAAGTTCACGAGATACAAAACAAACGATAGAGAAAGATATGGGAGATTAATGATTCGGTTCTTTGAGAAATTAAAAAGAAAGTAGGGATGGTTTCGGTAGAAAGAGTAATCGGCAATGAAGTGTTTTCGGCTTTTAATGGCTGTCGACAGTAGTTGAAGAAAAGGGAAGAGAAGTGGGTTGTTTTGGCTTAGAAGAAAAGGTTATGGGATGGAATCGGTTTTAGAGTGCAAAAAGAACAAAGAAGCAAAAAGAATAAAGGAAAAAGAAGAGGAGAAAGGAGAAGTAGATTCGGCTAGATAGAGAAATCAGCAAGAAGGCTTTAGGGTGGTAGGTTTCGGCTCTTAGGGACAGAAAAGAGAGAAAGAGTGAGGCCAAAAGAATAACAAAAAGAAAGACCTAATGCTCTACACCCAATCGGTAGAAGAAGGAGGCTCACTTACCTAAAGAAATCGGCACCAAAAACTCAAAATGCCGAAAATGTTCACCCTAAAGCTAGGTGCCGAATTTGCAATACCATGAGTCCCTTAGCCGGCCATTGCTTCTCAAATTCCAACATTCCTAAAATCTCTCCTTGCTCTACTCTCATGAGCAATTCAAACTCTTCTCAGCAGAGTTTCACTTGAGTGCCACCACTTGACCAACACATGCACACAAAAATAAAAATGCCATAAGCTTACCTTGTGACTTGAACCCTAGACCTCGAATATCATCCCACACGCCACTTTTTTAGGAGCTTAGTGGCACCACCTTGCCACTTTGCCAAGGCCTTCTTTGTGACAAATTCTACCAAGTTTTTCTAAGGAGCCCACTTAACCAAGTTCCCCCTTCACTTAAAATCCATACTTTGATAATTTTACCGGGTTTTAACCTAAGTTTGGGCCTTCTAAAGGCCCACTAACATACTTAAACACATATTTAACAATCAAAACACTAAAAATTCAAGTTTTCACCAAAATCACAATAAACCCGAAAAAGTGCCGAAAATCAGGGCATTACAGAGCGCCTGCGAGAACCTATGCTTTCCGTGCTCATGAAGAGGCCTCATCCCCCGACATGATTACGGGTACCTTTTCTATCTCTAACATCTCTGTGATAGCTTGGATTAATCAGGGTTCTGCCCATTCATATATGCGTATGAAATTGGTATCTAGAATAAAAATACTAGTTGAGTCAACCGAGTTTGTAGTAAAGGTGTTGAACCCACTAGGCAAGTATGTGCTAGTTGACCAAGTATGCAGGGATTGTTCGTTGACAATTAGAGGTCATTGCTTTTTGGCTAACTTGATGTTATTGCCGTTTGACGAGTTTGATATAATCTTTGGTATGGATTAGCTAACTGCCCATGATGTAGTGGTAAATATTGGGAAGAATTTTATTAAGCTGAAATCTAAAAACGGGGATGTTCTCCAGATAGAATTAGGTGAATCACATGGTCTACCAATAGTAATGTCTTCTACGACTGCTCAGAGGCACTTGAGAAAAGGTTATGAGTAGTATCTCGCTTTTGCATTGAATACCCAAGTGTTGGAGGCGAAGATTGATTCAGTGCCAATGGTACACGGGTACACAGATGTGTTTCCGGAAGAGTTACGCGGATTACCTCGAGAGAGGAAAGTAGAGTTCGGTATCGAGTTGGTCCCTGGTACGACACCTATCTCGATTGCTCCTTATAGAATGACTCCAACGGAACTTAAGGAATTGAAGACCCAGTTGCAAGAGTTGGCGAATAAGGGTTTTGCGAGGCCGAGTTATTCTCCGTGGGGAGCATTGATTTTATTTGTTAAGAAAAAGACGGTTTGATGAGGTTTTGCATAGACTACCATCAGCTCAATAAGGTTACAGTGAAGAATAAGTATCCTTTGCCGAGGATCGATGACTTGTTTGATCAGTTGAGAGGAGCAATTGTGTCTTCTAAGATTGATCTAAGGTCGGGGTATTACCAGTTGAGAGTCAAGGAGCAAGATGTGCTGAAAACTACTTTTCGGACGAGGTACGGCCACAATGAGTTCCCAGTCATGCCCTTTGGCTTGACAAATGCTCCGACGGTATTTATGGATTTGATGAACTGCGTTTTCTGACCCTACTTAGACAAGTTTGTTGTCGTCTTTATTAATGATATACTCATCTATTCTCGTGACGAAGAGAAGATGCAAAACACTAGAGGACCGTGTTACAGACTTTGAGAATTAAACAATTGTATGCCAAATTTAGCAAGAGTGAATTTTGGCTACGAGAGGTCAGATTCTTATGGCACATTGTGTCGGGAGATGGAATTAGAGTCGACCCAAGCAAGATATCGGCTATTGTTAAATGGAAATTATAGAGGAACGTAATAGTAATTTAGAGTTTCTTCGGCTTAACGGGCTACTACCGACGTTTTGTTAAAGGGTTTTCAATGATTGCTACCTCGATGATGAGGCTACTTCAAAAAGATGTTAAGTTTGAGCGGACGGAAATGTGTCAGTAGAGTTTTGAGAAGTTAAAGGCATTATTGACCGAAGCCCCAGTTTTAGTACAACCTGAACCAAGAAAACAGTTTATGGTGTATAGCGACGCTTCCCTGAATGGATTGGGGTACATGCTATGCAAGAAGGCAAAGCAATTGCATACGCCTCGAGATAGTTGAAGCCACACGAGAAGAACTACCCTACTCATGACTTAGAGTTGGCCATCATCGTTTTTGCGCTAAAGATTTGGAGAACTATTTGTATGGCAAGGGATGCCAATTCTTCATAAACCACAAAATTCTAAAGTATTTGATGACTCAAAATGAGTTAAACTTGCGGCAACAGAGATGGTTGGAGTTGATAAAGGATTATGAATTAATAATCGATTATCACCCCAGAAAGGCGAATATAGTCACTGATGCATTGAGTAGAAAATCATTATTTGCCTTGAGGGCTATGTATGCTCAGTTGACTGTAAGTGATGATGGATTGATCTTAGCTGAAATGAGAGCCAGACCGATGTTTTTACAAGAGATCATCGAAGCTCAGAAAAATGACAAGGATTTACAAGCTAGATTCACTCAGTGTGAGATGAGTAATGGATCAGATTTTATAGTTGGTGTCGACAGTTGTTTGATGTACAGAGACAGAATCTGTGTACCTAAAGATACTGAGCTTATTCAGAGGAACTTGTGAGAAGTGCATAGTAGTTGCCTATCTATTCACCCGGGCAGCGTGAAGATGTATAATGTCCTGGAGAAAATGTATCAGTGGACGGGAATAAAAAGAGACATATCAGAGTTCGTCTCTAAGTGCCTAGTTTGTCAGCAAGTAAAAGCCGAACACCAAGTACCTTTGGGTTCACTTCAGTCGATAATGGTTCCCGAATGGAAATGGGACCGAGTTACCATGGACTTCATGTTAGGGCTACCTTTGTCGCCAAAGAAGAAAGATACAGTATGGGTTGTCGTAGATAGACTGACAAAGTCTGCTCAGTTCATACTAGTTCGCACAGATTATTCACTTAAGAAACTAGCCGAGTTATACATCTCCGAGATAGACAGGTTGCACGGAGTGCCCTTGTCAATAATTTTAGACAGAGATTCGAGATTTACGTCTTGATTTTAGAAAAATTTACAAGAGGCATTAGGGAAAAAGTTGAATTTTAGCATAGCTTTCTATCCGAAGACTGATGGCCAGTCAGAGAGGGTTACTCAGATTGTGACAGCCTTAAGTTGCCCCTAGTCGGAATGTGGTTTCGGGACCACAAATCCGAGTCACGGAAATAATTTAACATTCATTTTGATGCTTATTATAAGTGCTAAATCATATATGACATTTGTGGTGACTTAATTTAGTCTTATCATAGTGAATTGCACTTAGAAGGGCTAAATTGTGAACTTTGAAAATGAGCTAGGTAATTATGTGATGACTAGTAAGTGCATGCAAGAGAATTAATGTCCTTGCATGTCAAATTTCCCTCTTTTCATTATGATGGCCGGCCAACTCATCTAATGATGAGGTTTTGGGTGTTTTGTTTTGTACTTTAGTGAATAAATGCTTACTTTATGCATAAAATAAAAGTTATTATAAATTCATAAAATAAAGATGAATAAAATAATAAGAGAGGTGATAAAAACAAAGTTATCCATTTTCTTTTGTTCCTTCTCTTTTGCCGAAATTAAAACAAAGAAAAGAGAGGTTTCAAGCTAGGCATTCGGTCATTTTAGGATTGATTAAGGTATGTTTCTATGTGATTTTTGTGTAATTTTTGGTGAAATTAAGCTCCTCATAAAGCTATTGATGGAACCCATACATGAATTTTTGATTTTTCTTTATGAAATTTCATTCGGGCATGGCCTTAAATTTGCTAATTTGGTTGTGTTTTGTTGTTCATGAGTTTCTTGTAATCTTATTTTAAATTCACCGATGCATTCTTTGATTTGGTAGTGGTTTCATGCTCGGTTTTGGTTGAGATTAATTTTGGAAATTTATGTGTTAAATGTTAGTATGTGTTAGAATGAATGCCAAATGAAGACTTAAATTTTGAGGTGAATAAATTGTTGCCATTGAAGATGAGACATGCATTCGGTCATGAGTAGGAAATTTATAAAATTTGAGTTTGATGATAGAAAGGAAATTAGGGGTGCTTAATGGATTTTGTGATGCCTATATGCATGTGAAATTGAATTTGTAAGTGGATTTGTGAAAAACTTGTATTTTGTGTGGCAAAAAAAAAAAAAAAAGGGTTATGAGAGCATTCGGCAGTAGCTATAATATGCTAGTTGCTGGAATGTTTTGCTGTTTTTGTTTAGAAATGGTAGTAAAGAGAGCTTTGAGCTAGCTAAATGTATTGATGTATGGATTTGATGATATTTGGGAATCGGATTGTTTGAATAAAGGGGGTTTTCGGCCATGGTAGCTTAAAATGCTTTTTGATAATCGGCTATCATGGTAAGATGTGGAATTAATGTTTGATAATTTTTAGGAGATGTTGTTTTGTTGATAATTTTGTTTAATAAATGACCGATTGAGTGCTTGGTGATGGATGATTAAATTGAATCCATTCTTAAGTGGTACGAAGTAGAAATTGCTATATATATATATATGTGATTATAAGAAAGGAAATTGTTTTGCTTAAATTAGGCATGCTCTTCGTTATATTGAGCTTAAAATTTACGAAATCTTGGTTAGGCGGCAAAACTAGAAATCGGCCATGTTGTTATGAGCTAAATTATGAATGCTTAATGTCTTGATTTGTAAATGGTGATGTGTTGGTTTAAGCTTGTAATTTGACATACGTATGTTTTAAGAGTAAATCTGTAATAAATCTGCTTAAGACAGCAGCAGTAGCGTGAGTTTAGAAAATCACCATAAATTGTTGGAGTTGAATTAGAGGCTGAATAAATTGTGTAATTAAAGCTTAATGAGTCTAGTTTCTTATAAAAGAAACCTTACAAGCAATGGAATTGCCGATAAATAGATTTTTAAAGTTGTGTGAGACAGTGTCAGAATGACTCCGAAATCCCCTGTTCTGTTTTTAGAAAATCACCATAAATGGCATAAAAATTGTTATGAGGCAAAATTTATATGCTTAGACTCCTTAATGAGTCTAGTTTCGAATGAAATAGGCTAGGACATGTTTTGAATTCTGTACAAGGAGAAATTCAATTCGTAGTAAAGAGTGGTCAGTTTAGTCGAACAGTGAAATAGGGGAAACTTTAAGAAAATTCTGGTATTGATTGGCCAAACCAAAAATTCTGGAAATTTTATGGATGGAAGATATATGAGTCTATTTTCAGGAAAAATTAACGGCACATCATTTGGAGTTTCGTAGCTCCAGTTATGAGTAATTTATTGAATGTTGCTCAGAAAATCAGCTTGTTGCAACTTGTGGTATGTATGTGAAATGGCCGAATGTGTGTGTGTTTGCTAGGAGAAGTATATGCATATACCATTTGACTATAAGTGAAATTAATTAATTGAGATGTTTGAATAAGGATTAATAGATTTAAATATTTTATTTAGCTCAAGAGCATAGAGGGACAAGTTCGGATAAAGGGAAGGCTAAAGTGGTAGAATAGCCAACTCATAATTGCTCGGGAAAGTTCAAGGTAAGTTTTGAGTAATTGGTTTTGGTATTTAATTTAAATGCCATGATATGCATGAATGATAAATGAATGATGTCCTATTGACCTTACCATAATAAGGTTATTGAGTAAGAAACCTTGTATATGTTTGTTATATAGCCGAATGGCTATTAGAGAACTAAGCAAAGAATAAGATTTGGGATATATGCATATGTGTGTTACTTATTGAGCTGAAAGTTTAGTAAAAGAAGTATACTTGTATTGGACTTGAATGATGTCTACGACACAAAGTCAGTGAGCATGATATATGTCTATATGTAAATGAGTGGACTTGAATTACACATGTGATTCTTCGTTATGTGAAATGTAATAAAATGTGAATAGATATACATGGAACTCTGTGATTTGAATCCGGGATTAAAACCCGAAGGCTACATGCGGAGACTAAGTCTGGGTTAAAACCCGAAGGCTACATGCGGAGACTAAGTCCGGGTTAAGACCCGAAGGCTTGAGTGGAGGTTTTATCCGAGCTAAAAGACTCGATGATGATACGAATAAAGTCTAAGATTTAACGACTTCATAATAACGATTGCTAATGAATGCGTTAAAGCATTAAGTTATACAGGTATGTACCCTAAACTTATATGCAAGCTTGTTTTGGACCAAATCATAAGGTCATTATGTGATTGCGTATGTGGTTATGAAATGAGACTATTAATATGGTTATACCAAAATTGGTTAATGAGAAGTGTTATGTGAAATTATGCAATATGTCTATGATTATATGAGCTCAATATTAAGTGAATGTTATCTGCCTATCGTATATGATAAGAATGTGTGTATTCGGGTAAGGGTGACATACCCAAAAGAAGAGGGAAACAAAAACGCGAATAACTATGTTATAATTTAATTTCATCCGTTGTCACTGCTTAAAACTTACTAAGCATTGTAATGCTTACTCCGTTTGCTTTGTTTCCTTTGTTTTATAGATCTCTTTTTGGAAGCTACGGACTCAGGGATTGAAGCCTAAATCACCTACACTATCGTCGTTATTTTGGTATATTTGATAGTTATTTTGAGAACAATGGCATGTATAGGCTAATCTCCGTACAGTAAACCGAATTACGTTTTGAGTTGTAATCATTTTAGCCATGCGAAAATGGCTTGCTTAGTCTTTAAGTATGAATATATGTTTTGATGAATTTCATGTGGCTTGATATTTGTAGCATGAGCTATAGATAGAAATCAAGATGCAATCTGTCTCAAATATGGTATACTGTTATTTGAGAAATTGTTTTGGCCTAATTGTTGGTAGTCACATGGTATATTTTGATAGATGCTTATTTATCAAATTCATTGTGATGCAATGTACTAACCGAACCTTCTTGCAAGTGATCTATAAACATTCGGTTATAGTACTTTAAAGAACCTAAGCCTAGTTGGTATTTATGAACCTCTAGTAAGTCGTATTTAGTTATGTAATACCTTAATACCCTATTCCGGCCACGGACAGCGGTATAGGGTGTTACATTTTTATTGGTATCAGAGCTACGGTTTAGTCGATTCTCGGACTAACGTAGCGCGTGTGAGTATAGCTATACATGCCATTTTGTGATAATGCGATAGTGTGGTGATTTCTGACATTTAAAATGTGTTTTCCGTATAGTAATGGATCCCGATCCCGATCGAGCCGTAGCGGAGGATATTGAGAGTGTGGCGGCCGCTCCCGCGCAAGGGACCGCACCGATCGACTCTCAGCCGAATGCCAGTCATCGAGATGATGACACGAGGCAGAACTTTTATGCAATGATGAATGATTGGTTCACTCAATTCCTACGAACTAATCCGGCTGTCCCACAACCTCCTCCCCCGAATAACCCACTTCCGACCCCCATAGCTCCTCCTGAGACCGACCCAGTGAGGTCGAGTAAACCCCCGGTTGACAAAATTAGAAAATACGGGGCTGAAGAATTTCGGGCCACAGTTGATGATGATACTGAGCGAGCTGAGTTTTGGCTCGATAATGTAATCCGTGTGTTCGATGAATTGTCATGTACGCCCGAGGAGTGCTTGAAATGTGCCGTATCTTTGTTACGTGATTCTGCCTACTATTGGTGGAACACATTGGTTTCTGTTGTGCCGAGAGAGCGAGTTACTTGGGAGTTTTTCCAAGTTGAATTCCACAAAAAGTATATTAGTCAGAGATTCATCGACCAGAAACGGAAAGAATTTCTTGAGCTTAAGCAGGGCCGAATGTCAGTGACCGAGTATGAGAGAGAATTTGTGCGGCTCAGCCGATATGCTCGCGAGTGCGTATCATCCGAAGCTATTCTGTGTAAACGCTTCGAGGACGGGTTAAATGAAGACATCAAACTATTGGTTGGCATTCTGGAAATTCAAGAGTTCGTTGTTCTTGTCGAGCGAGCCTGCAAGGCCGAAGAGCTCAGAAATGAAAAGAGAAAAGCTGATAGCGGAGCCAGAGAGTTCCGTAAGAGATCTTCGGGGAGGTCTACTCAGAGATCATTAAAGAAATTTCGGAGTGAGTCGGAAGGACCAAATGCCACTTCGGGTTTTTCTAGACGAGACCGTGATCGACCCCCTATGAGTACACGTGCCACTTCTGCTGCCAGTGTTGGGAACGACCGTCGAGACAGAGCTGAGTGCAAGTATTGTGGAAAATGGCATTCGGGGAGCTGCAGATTTCATGATCGCTCCTGTTATAAGTGCGGGTCGGCTGATCACTTTATAAGAGATTGCCCTAGATGGTCCGAGCAGAATGTGAATCAGAGTGGGAAACCGAGTACTACTTTAGCACGAGGTAGACCATCAAGAAATCCGAGGAATGTTAGCGGCAGCCAGAGAAGAATTAAAGATGCCATGACCAAATCTGAGACTCGTGCCCCTGCTAGAGCTTACGCTATACGTGCGCGCGAGGATGCCTCTTCCCCAGATATTATTACCGGTACTTTTACTCTCTTTGATACTGATGTAATTGCTTTGATTGACCCCGGTTCAACTCATTCATATGTATGTGAAACTTTAGCATCCAGTAAGACTCTCCCTATTGAGTCTACTGAGTTTGTGATTCGAGTGTCCAATCCCTTGGGTCGTTGTGTTTTAGTTGATAGAGTGTGTAAGAAATGTCCCCTTATGATTCGGAATTCCTGTTTTCCGGCCGATCTGATGCTTTTGCCATTCGACGAATTCGACGTTATTCTCGGGATGGATTGGTTGACTGTGCATGATGCGGTAGTGAATTGCAAGCGAAAGACTATTGATTTGTGATGTTCGAATAATGAGATAATTCGGATTGAGTCTTCTGATCTAAACGGGCTACCGACAGTAATATCTTCTGTTATGGCTAAAAAGTTTATGCAAAAGGGTTGCGAGGCTTATCTTACTTATGTTTTAGATAGCAAAATATCCGAACTAAAGCTTGAGACTGTACCTGTGGTCTGTGAGTATCCGGACGTGTTTCCTGAAGAATTACCGGGATTACCGCCTGTTAGAGAAGTTGAGTTTGGCATTGAGCTAGTTCCGGGCACGACTCCAATTTCGATTGCTCCGTATCGTATGGCTCCGACGGAGTTGAAAGAGTTGAAATCTCAGTTGCAAGAATTGACTGATAGAGGTTTCGCAAGACCGAGCTTTTCACCCTGGGGTGCACCAGTCTTGTTCGTGAAAAAGAAAGACGGGACTTTGAGAATGTGTATTGACTATCGGCAGCTGAACAAGATGACTATAAAGAATAAGTATCCGTTGCCTCGTATCGACGACTTATTTGATCAGTTAAAGGGAGCCTCGGTGTTTTCAAAGATTGACTTGCGATCCGGCTATTATCAGTTGCGAGTTCGTGACTCAGACGTGCCCAAGACTGCTTTCCGAACGAGGTACGGACACTACGAATTTTTAGTGATGCCGTTTGGGCTGACTAATGCCCCCGCTGTTTTCATGGATCTGATGAATCGAGTGTTTAAGCAGTACCTAGATCGATTTGTGGTCGTGTTTATCGATGACATTTTGGTTTATTCTCGCGATGAGATTGAGCATGCCGAGCATCTAAGACTTGTGCTACAGATTTTGCGTGATAACTAGTTGTATGCGAAATTCAGCAAGTGTGAGTTCTGGTTGCGCGAGGTTGGCTTTCTGGGACATATTGTATCTACTGCGGGTATCCGAGTTGATCCGAATAAAATATCTGCTATCCTTGATTGGAAGCCTCCTAAAAATGTCTCAGAAGTTCGAAGCTTTTTAGGACTTGCCGGGTACTACCGACAGTTTGTGAAAGACTTCTCAATGATCTCAACCCCGTTGACGAAGCTATTGCAGAAAGATGTTAAATTTGAATGGTCTGAAAAGTGCCAGAAAAGTTTCGACCAATTGAAAGCCCTTTTGACGGAGGCTCCAGTCTTAGTTCAGCCTGAATCCGGTAAAGAGTTTGTAGTATATAGTGATGCGTCTTTGAATGGCTTGGGGTGTGTTTTGATGCAAGAGGGCAGAGTTGTTGCATATGCTTCGAGGCAATTAAAGCCTCATGAGAAAAACTATCCGACTCATGATCTCGAATTAGCTGCAATTGTGTTTGCTTTGAAGATTTGGCGTCACTACCTTTTTGGTGAGAAATGTCATGTCTTTTCTGACCATAAAAGCCTCAAATACTTGATGACCCAAAGAGATTTGAATTTGAGACAAAGACGTTGGCTTGAATTGTTAAAGGATTATGAGCTTGCCATTGATTATCATCCGGGAAAGGCGAATGTAGTTGCTGATGCTCTTAGCCGGAAATCATTGTTTGCTCTGCGAGCAATGAATGTGCATTTATCGGTATCTGATGATGGTGTGATGATAGCGGAATTAAAAGCGAAACCGGTGTTTCTACGACAAGTTTGTGAGGCTCAGAAAGCAAATGATGATTTAATTGCCAAGCGAGCTCAATGCGATGTAAATGCGGATCCTGAGTTTCAAGTTGACGACAACGGTTGTTTGAGGTTTCGAGGCCGAGTATGTATCCCGAAAAGTTCAGAATTGGTTTCGATGATTTTAGATGAAGCTCATAACAGCCGAATGTCAGTTCATCCGGGAAGTACAAAAATGTACAACGATTTGAAACGTCAGTATTGGTGGCATGGTATGAAACGAGACATCTCAAATTTTGTGGCAAGGTGTTTGATATGCCAACAAGTAAAAGCGGAACATCAGGTGCCTTCGGGTTTGTTACAACCAATTTTGATTCCCGAGTGGAAATGGGATAAAGTCACGATGGATTTTGTATCTGGGCTACCGTTGACACCGAGCAAGAAGGATGCGATTTGGGTTGTCGTAGACCGATTAACTAAATCTGCTCATTTTATACCCGTGCGCACGGATTACTCACTTGATAAGTTAGCGGAGTTGTACGTTTCTCAAATCGTCAGATTGCACGGGGTCCCTATCTCTATCGTATCGGATAGAGACCCGAGATTTACATCGCGGTTTTGGAAGAAACTACAAGACTCTCTGGGTACTAAGCTACATTTTAGTACCGCGTTCCATCCTCAGACGGACGGTCAATCGGAACGAGTAATTCAAATACTCGAGGATATGTTGAGATGTTGTGTCCTTGAGTTTAGTGGTTCGTGGGAACGGTATTTGCCTTTGATTGAATTCGCTTACAACAATAGTTTCCAATCGAGCATTAAAATGGCACCTTATGAGGCTTTGTACGGTCGCAAATGCCGTACACCGTTGTTTTGGACCGAGCTTAGTGAAAGTAAGATTTTTGGAGTTGATTTAATCAGAGATGCCGAGCAAAAGGTAAAAGTGATTCGTGATAGTCTTAAGGCAGCTTCAGATCGTCAAAAGTCATACGCGGATTTAAAGCGGAAAGATATTGAGTATCAGGTCGGAGACAAAGTATTTCTTAAAGTGTCACCTTGGAAAAAGGTACTCAGATTCGGCCGTAAGGGTAAATTGAGTCCGAGGTTCATCGGACCATATGAAATATCTGAACGGATTGGACCGGTAGCATATCGATTGATTTTGCCTCCCGAACTTGAAAAGATCCACAACGTTTTTCATGTTTCGATGCTCAGACGATATAGATCCGACCCATCACATGTGATTAATCCGTCTGACATTGAGATTTGATCTGATATGAGTTATGAGGAGGAACCAATTCGTATTTTGGCGCGCGAGGTTAAAGAATTGCGGAATAAGAGGATTTCGTTAGTGAAAGTGTTATGGGTCAAACACGGGGTTGAAGAAGCTACTTGGGAGCTTGAGGATTCGATAAAAGAACGTTACCCAAACTTATTTTCAGGTAAGATTTTCGGGGACGAAAATTTCTTAAGTGGGGGAGAGTTGAGACAGCCTTAAGTTGCCCCTAGTCGGAATGTGGTTTCGGGACCACAAATCCGAGTCACGGAAATAATTTAACATTCATTTTGATGCTTATTATAAGTGCTAAATCATATATGACATTTGTGGTGACTTAATTTAGTCTTATCATAGTGAATTGCACTTAGAAGGGCTAAATTGTGAACTTTGAAAATGAGCTAGGTAATTATGTGATGACTAGTAAGTGCATGCAAGAGAATTAATGTCCTTGCATGTCAAATTTCCCTCTTTTCATTATGATGGCCGACCAACTCATCTAATGATGAGGTTTTGGGTGTTTTGTTTTGTACTTTAGTGAATAAATGCTTACTTTATGCATAAAATAAAAGTTATTATAAATTCATAAAATAAAGATGAATAAAATAATAAGAGAGGTGATAAAAACAAAGTTATCCATTTTCTTTTGTTCCTTCTCTTTTGCCGAAATTAAAACAAAGAAAAGAGAGGTTTCAAGCTAGGCATTCGGTCATTTTAGGATTGATTAAGGTATGTTTCTATGTGATTTTTGTGTAATTTTTGGTGAAATTAAGCTCCTCATAAAGCTATTGATGGAACCCATACATGAATTTTTGATTTTTCTTTATGAAATTTCATTCGGGCATGGCCTTAAATTTGCTAATTTGGTTGTGTTTTGTTGTTCATGAGTTTCTTGTAATCTTATTTTAAATTCACCGATGCATTCTTTGATTTGGTAGTGGTTTCATGCTCGGTTTTGGTTGAGATTAATTTTGGAAATTTATGTGTTAAATGTTAGTATGTGTTAGAATGAATGCCAAATGAAGACTTAAATTTTGAGGTGAATAAATTGTTGCCATTGAAGATGAGACATGCATTCGGTCATGAGTAGGAAATTTATAAAATTTGAGTTTGATGATAGAAAGGAAATTAGGGGTGCTTAATGGATTTTGTGATGCCTATATGCATGTGAAATTGAATTTGTAAGTGGATTTGTGAAAAACTTGTATTTTGTGTGGCAAAAAAAAAAAAAAAAGGGTTATGAGAGCATTCGGCAGTAGCTATAATATGCTAGTTGCTGGAATGTTTTGCTGTTTTTGTTTAGAAATGGTAGTAAAGAGAGCTTTGAGCTAGCTAAATGTATTGATGTATGGATTTGATGATATTTGGGAATCGGATTGTTTGAATAAAGGGGGTTTTCGGCCATGGTAGCTTAAAATGCTTTTTGATAATCGGCTATCATGGTAAGATGTGGAATTAATGTTTGATAATTTTTAGGAGATGTTGTTTTGTTGATAATTTTGTTTAATAAATGACCGATTGAGTGCTTGGTGATGGATGATTAAATTGAATCCATTCTTAAGTGGTACGAAGTAGAAATTGCTATATATATATATATGTGATTATAAGAAAGGAAATTGTTTTGCTTAAATTAGGCATGCTCTTCGTTATATTGAGCTTAAAATTTACGAAATCTTGGTTAGGCGGCAAAACTAGAAATCGGCCATGTTGTTATGAGCTAAATTATGAATGCTTAATGTCTTGATTTGTAAATGGTGATGTGTTGGTTTAAGCTTGTAATTTGACATACGTATGTTTTAAGAGTAAATCTGTAATAAATCTGCTTAAGACAGCAGCAGTAGCGTGAGTTTAGAAAATCACCATAAATTTTTGGAGTTGAATTAGAGGCTGAATAAATTGTGTAATTAAAGCTTAATGAGTCTAGTTTCTTATAAAAGAAACCTTACAAGCAATGGAATTGCCGATAAATAGATTTTTAAAGTTGTGTGAGACAATGTTAGAATGACTCCGAAATCCCCTGTTCTGTTTTTAGAAAATCACCATAAATGGCATAAAAATTGTTATGAGGCAAAATTTATATGCTTAGACTCCTTAATGAGTCTAGTTTCGAATGAAATAGGCTAGGACATGTTTTGAATTCTGTACAAGGAGAAATTCAATTCGTAGTAAAGAGTGGTCAGTTTAGTCGAACAGTGAAATAGGGGAAACTTTAAGAAAATTCTGGTATTGATTGGCCAAACCAAAAATTCTGGAAATTTTATGGATGGAAGATATATGAGTCTATTTTCAGGAAAAATTAACGGCACATCATTTGGAGTTTCGTAGCTCCAGTTATGAGTAATTTATTGAATGTTGCTCAGAAAATCAGCTTGTTGCAACTTGTGGTATGTATGTGAAATGGCCGAATGTGTGTGTGTTTGCTAGGAGAAGTATATGCATATACCATTTGACTATAAGTGAAATTAATTAATTGAGATGTTTGAATAAGGATTAATAGATTTAAATATTTTATTTAGCTCAAGAGCATAGAGGGACAAGTTCGGATAAAGGGAAGGCTAAAGTGGTAGAATAGCCAACTCATAATTGCTCGGGAAAGTTCAGGGTAAGTTTTGAGTAATTGGTTTTGGTATTTAATTTAAATGCCATGATATGCATGAATGATAAATGAATGATGTCCTATTGACCTTACCATAATAAGGTTATTGAGTAAGAAACCTTGTATATGTTTGTTATATAGCCGAATGGCTATTAGAGAACTAAGCAAAGAATAAGATTTGGGATATATGCATATGTGTGTTACTTATTGAGCTGAAAGTTTAGTAAAAGAAGTATACTTGTATTGGACTTGAATGATGTCTACGACACAAAGTCAGTGAGCATGATATATGTCTATATGTAAATGAGTGGACTTGAATTACACATGTGATTCTTCGTTATGTGAAATGTAATAAAATGTGAATAGATATACATGGAACTCTGTGATTTGAATCCGGGATTAAAAACCCGAAGGCTACATGTGGAGACTAAGTCTGGGTTAAAACCCGAAGGCTACATGCGGAGACTAAGTCCGGGTTAAGACCCGAAGGCTTGAGTGGAGGTTTTATCCGAGCTAAAAGACTCGATGATGATACGAATAAAGTCTAAGATTTAACGACTTCATAATAACGATTGCTAATGAATGCGTTAAAGCATTAAGTTATACAGGTATGTACCCTAAACTTTTATGCAAGCTTGTTTTGGACCAAATCATAAGGTCATTATGCGATTGCGTATGTGGTTATGAAATGAGACTATTAATATGGTTATACCAAAATTGGTTAATGAGAAGTGTTATGTGAAATTATGCAATATGTCTATGATTATATGAGCTCAATATTAAGTGAATGTTATCTGCCTATCGTATATGATAAGAATGTGTGTATTCGGGTAAGGGTGACATACCCAAAAGAAGAGGGAAACAAAAACGCGAATAACTATGTTATAATTTAATTTCATCCGTTGTCACTGCTTAAAACTTACTAAGCATTGTAATGCTTACTCCGTTTGCTTTGTTTCCTTTGTTTTATAGATCTCTTTTTGGAAGCTACGGACTCGGGGATTAAAGCCTAAATCACCTACACTATCGTCGTTATTTTGGTATATTTGATAGTTATTTTGAGAACAATGGCATGTATAGGCTAATCTCCGTACAGTAAACCGAATTACGTTTTGAGTTGTAATCATTTTAGCCATGCGAAAATGGCTTGCTTAGTCTTTAAGTATGAATATATGTTTTGATGAATTTCATGTGGCTTGATATTTGTAGCATGAGTTATAGATAGAAATCAAGATGCAATCTGTCTCAAATATGGTATACTGTTATTTGAGAAATTGTTTTGGCCTAATTGTTGGTAGTCACATGGTATATTTTGATAGATGCTTATTTATCAAATTCATTGTGATGCAATGTACTAACCGAACCTTCTTGCAAGTGATCTATAAACATTCGGTTATAGTACTTTAAAGAACCTAAGCCTAGTTGGTATTTATGAACCTCTAGTAAGTCGTATTTAGTTATGTAATACCTTAATACCCTATTCCGGCGACGGACTGCGGTATAGGGTGTTACACAGATTCTTGAGGATATGTTCAGATGTTGCATCCTCAAGTTCCAAGGCAGTTGGGAGAAGTACTTGCCACTAGTTGAATTCGCCTACAACAATAGTTATCAGTCAAGTCTTAAAATGGCATCTTATGAGGTTTTGTATGGGTACAAGTATCGAACGCCCTTGTATTGGTCAGAACTTAAAGAGAATCAAATACACGGGGTTGATTTGGTCAAAGAAACCGAAGAAAAAGTTAAAGTAATTCGAGATTGCTTGAAAGCTGCCTCGAATAGACAGAAGTCCTACGCGGATTTGAAAAGAAAAGAAATTGAATTTCAAGTTGGAGATAAAGTGTTCTTAAAAGTCTCCCCATGGAAGAAAGTCCTCATATTCGGCAGAAAAGGCAAATTGAGTCCACGGTTTATTGGACCTTACGAGGTGATGGAGAGAATTTGACCGGTAGCATGCCGTTTAGCATTGCCTTGGAAGTTAGAGAAAATCCATGATGTGTTTCATGTGTCAATGTTACGTTGTTACCACTCCAATCCCTCGTATGTGATTTCACCAGTAGAGATAGAGATAAGTCTGGATATGACCTATGGTGAAGAGCCCGTTAAGATTTTGGCTCAAGAGGTCAAGAAATTGAGGAATAAAAGCATAGCGCTATTAAAGGTCTTATGGCATAGACATGGAGTTGAAGAAGCTACATGGGAACTCGAGGAGAACATGAGAGAGCAGTACCCAAACCTCCTCAATAGTAAGATTTTCGGGGACGAAAATCCCTAAGGGGGAGAATTGTAACAGCCAGAGTTTAGGCTTAGTTGGAATAGTGATTTCGAAATCACTTACCTGATGCTAGAGAAAATTATTTTAGCATTAAATTATGTGTTATAGTAATTTTATAAGCATGCATAAAAATTTTGGTTAATTAATTTACACGATTGAAGGCTTAATTGCGAAAAAAGGACTAAATCGCTTAAAGGGCAAAAGTAGTGTTTTAATAGCAAATGGTGTTGGTCGATCATAGAAATAAAATTTAAGGGTTTTAAAGGGCAAGTAAGCCCTTAGTTATGTGACGGCCAGCCATGAGAAGCAAGGGAGACAAGAAAATAAGAAAAGTCAAAGTTAGGTGACTAAATTTGGTAAAATAATAGCCTAATTGTCTAACCTTCAATTTTTTTCTTTCTTCTTGCCTTCACTTTCACCGAAAATGCCAGCCATTGGAGGGTATTGAAGCTCCAAAATTTTTAGCAACTTCTAGGACTCATAAGAAAATGAATGTAGGTTGCTTAATAAACAACTTTTGTGAAAGGGTGTTTAGGAAAAACACCTAAAATGGACCATTTTGTAAAGGTTGTTAAATAAATGATATTTGTGTGAAATAATGAGAATTTTGGGCTGGCATCAGAGTGAAAAGAGTTTGGTTAGGCTTGGTTAATAAGAAAATTCGATAAAAATCTATTTCCTAGCCTAGGGGTAAAATGATCATTTTGCCAAGGTCTAGGGGCAAAATGGTTATTTTACAAAATTATGATCCTTGATTTACTTAGATTAAATTAGTGACTAAATTAGTGAATTTTTATTGTTATAGATCAAGATTTGCCAAATCCAAACCTAGACCGGGGGAAAGCCAAGCAAATCGATTAAACTGAAAAGTCATTTTCCATTTTGTATATCGAGGTAAGTTGTAGGTAAATAATGCAACATTTCTAATTTTTATGCATGAAATCATTGAATTGTCCTAACATTTTGGGTTGTGATATGAGCAATGCATGCAAATAGTTAATCGAGCATGAATTGTGGAATTGATGATTATTATTCATAAAATGATGAGAACATGCTTAATAGAGCCCGGTTGAATATTTGGAATAGAATTGGATATTCATGCCATGACAATGAATTATGTGTGTGCTAGTGTAAGACATATCTGAGACATGCATCAGTATTGAGACGAGAGCTAGTGTAAGACATGCTTGGGACAAACATCAGCCTCAAGATTTACAAGCTACAGTAAGACCTATTTAGGACATGGTGTCAGCTTGTTACATGTCAGTGTAAGACCTATCTGGGACATGGCATCGACACCAATAGATAAGAGCTACTGTAATACCTGTCTGGGATGCAGCATCGACATCGATACATCGAAAGTCAGTGTAAGACCATGTTTGGGACACGGCATCGACTTGATATGTGAGCTAGTATAAGACCATGTTTGGGACATCGTATTGGCTCGATACACTACGTTGAAGGCTTAATGAATATCCTTTCATATTCTAAATATTTCAATGGGAAAATTCAGAGTTAATGCTTAGTTGTAAGATATTTTGATGACCTCTGAAAGCGGTCCAGGTGCTTAAGTGTAATGCATAAAATGTGAGCTCACTAACATGTTGTATGATTAATAAAAGGATGGAACCGAGTAAGTTATGTTATAGCTATTCTTTGTAACATACATGATTTGTGATGTAATGAAAGTTTTTCATGACTTGGTAAATTGTTGATATTTATTTACTTACGACTTACTAAGTTTTATACTTACCCCCTCTTCTTTTCATTTTCTTATAGTGCCGCCCAGTTAGCTCGTGGATCAAGGTTTGCCAGAGTCTCTGTTCACACTATCGTCCCAAGCTCTCGGTATAGTTAGATTTAACATTTTGAGAATATGGCATGTATAAGACTCTATTCTTTTGTCAAGTGTCATGTTACTTTCGGCCAAATGTGTTGGCTTGTATTAGAAATTGATTCTTTTTGTGTAATGGTATGAGTGATGGCTAATATTGAAGGTTAATAAATGGAAAAGTTTACGTTATTCATAAATGTGTGTACTAGAAGTAGAAATATGTATGCTTGGTTGGATTGGTATATATGAATATATTGGGATGCCAATTTATGGCTATCGGTTGAGTATGAAAGTCTTGGTATGTTTGATGATGCATTTGGTCTTATTTCTGGGTGGCAAAGAGGCTTGGTAGATGGCCTATTTTTGTCCACATAGGTAGGCACACGGGCATGTGTCTAGGCCGTGTGTGACACACGGTATGCCCACGGGTGTGTGATCAGGCCATGTGTCCCTTACACCTTAATTTGAAAAATTAAATGCCCATTAGTGTTCTACATAAGCATAAGGCATGACTGTGTTTCTCAACCGTGTAAAGGACACGGCTAGCACACGGGCATGTGCCACAACTGTATGTGTGATAACATCAGAAACAAAATGTCAAGGTTTTTGCACACGGCCCACAACATGGGCATGTCATGGCCGTGTGAAGGCCACGAGCTGGGCACACGGGAGTATGACCAAGCCATGTGAAAACCCCTGTAGGTTCGATGTTAGAAATAAATCTGCACGGACAAGGGGCACGGGCATTTTCCTAAGTGCTTAGGCCGTGTGAGGCACACGGGTCATTAGCACGGCCATGTTTAGTGGCCACACGGGCGTGTGCTCTGTTTTTAGTAGTTTTTGAATAAATTTTCTTAAGTACCTGAAATGGTTTCAAAACGTTTCTAAACCACATTTTAGGCCTCGTAGGTCCATATGAAGGACCATAGGACAATGTTTGAAAAAGTTTTAAATTGGCACACATTTCCATGAGTCAAGATTGAATGTTTACATGTGATATTGAAAGGTAACGCTTCGTATCTTATTCTAGTGGTGGATATGGGTAAGGGGTGTTACATTCCATTTTGGTATAGTAAAGTTAGTTATCTTGAGTATGGCATGTATAGGAACTTGGTCATTTTGATATATGTCATATTGGGTAGCCAAATGTGTTGGTTATTGATGTTATTTAAGTTATGTTGTAATGGCCTTTGGAAATGGGCCAATATTTATTAAGTTTTAATTACGCAAAGTGAATGTCATTCATGTTAGCATAAGATTGCACATCTAAGTAGAAAAATGAATGATGAGAATGCATGGTTAATGTGATGTTTTGGTGGCATATGAATGCCTAAATTTTGGATATTTAGATATTTATAGATGTCATGTTATATGATATTGAATTTGGTCTTGTGTTTGATTAAGTTTCAGGGTAGCAGAGGGCTTGGAAAATAGCCTATATTTGTCCACACAGGTAGGCACATGGGCATTTATCTAGGCCGTGTGTGACACACAGTCAGCCCCAAGGGCATGTTGATAGGCCCTGTGTCCCCTGCACCTAATTTATGCAAAATTGAATGCCTAGTAATTTTCACACAGGTGGAGACACGGCCGTGTGTCTCAACCGTGTGGAGGACACGGTCTAGCACATGGGCATGTGGCTTGGCCGTGTGCCCTAAATTGCATGCTGACATCATAAATAGAATACCCAAGTTTTCACACAGGGCTAAGGCACGGGCGTGTCATGGCCGTGTAAAGAACACGGGCTAGGGACACGGGCGTGTGTCAGGCCGTGTGAAAACCCCTGTAAGTTCAAAATGAAAAATAAATTTGACACGGGCCAGGGACATGGGTGTGTACGACCACATTTCCTACCCACACGAGCGTGTCCCACCTCACACGGGCGTGTGGCCCTATTTTAAGAAAAAAATTTTCCAAGTGCCCAAAAGTTTCCAGTTTTGTCCCAAATCATTCCCGATGTATGTTTTGGGCCCCATAGGCCCATGATAAGGATTTTAAGAGAATGTATGAAAAGTTTTGAAATGGAAATAAAATTTTATGGTTCGATTTTATATAATTCAAGTAAGTTAAGCATGGTAATGCCTCGTACTCCGTCTCATGGTTAGACTCGGGTAAGGGTGTTACATAATTTTTGAAGGAATCCATTTGTAGCAACTCATCTCAAAAGTTTCTACACGCTATGTATTTGTTAATACACTTTTTCTTATTTGTTTGGTTAAGGCATGTACTTTAATATTCGGTTTGATTTGTTGTCATAATTTTTTTGCCACAATGACATATTTCAAAGTTAACTATTTCGATAGAGTTGAAATCTTACAATTTTTCTTATAAATAGTTTTAAGGCAATATTTTTAGTTATTTTCATTCAAATCTTACTTAAATCATTTTGGATTATTGATGTTTATTGATGTTTGGAAAGGTATCTTCAACTTATCCTAATGTGTCAATTTTTTCTTGTTTCTATTTTATAGCTTGTTATATACATTTAGTATAAGTTATTAAATGTATTGGAATGTGTTAAGCTATTGAAAATTATATTTCTAGGATTGTGTATTAGAACATAAAACCCAAGTATTGGTACCACTTAGGCTGGGTATTGGCACCACTTAGGTTGGGTATTGGCACCCATACCTAAAATATTGACACCTTAATTGAAATAGGGGAGGCAAGTCGTGGAACTTGTGCTCAAGTATCAATACAAGTCCTTAGAGTATTTATACTAAAAATAATTAATGCTTAGCATTTTGAAATTATGCATCAATACTTAGGTCACAATTTTCCTAAATGGCCCCCAAATGTTGTTTTAAAGCCCAAATCAACTTCAATTATTACTTGGGCCACCAATGTAATGTTCTTTGCCTGACAAGCTCTGAACTAGGTAAGGGGTGTTACTTATGTTCTGTTAGGAAATCACATAAACTACCTTTCATTATTCTAGTTATCAAATGAAAGAAGCATTGATGAGTCGTTCTCTAATTGGTTTTTCTGATGGTTGATTTTATTATGTTCTTTTCTTTGATCACTAGACCAGCTACACAAGGATTTTTTTCTTCATTATAAATATGAAGTCTTCAATTGTTTTATTAAAATCTAGGCTATAGTTCAATTTTTCAATAAATCCATCAAATAATTCAATCAGATTGGGGAGGAGAATGCCAAACTCTATAGCACTAAGCAAAAAAAATGTTATTATACAAAGAAGCTGTTGCCTACATATCATAACAAAATGGATGTGTTAAATGAAAACACTGCCACATTACTGAAATAGGTCGACCTTACTTATACCATTCCTTCCGACCACTAAAATATTGGGAGCATGGCTTTACTGCTGCAGTTTATACAATAAATGACTTAACTACATCAAAGCTAAACCTCAAATCACTTTACCAATTAATTCTTCAACATAACTCAGAATATAACTTCCTTCACATTTTTTGATGTTGTTGCTATCCTTGGGCTCATTCTTATACTAAAAATAAACTTGAATCTCATTCTACCAAATTTGTATTTCTTGATTATAGTATTTTTTCAAAAGTGTTATTAATGTTCACCATTATACCAATAATTTTTTATTCATGCCATGTCTTATTTGATGAACAGGTGATCCTCTTCACAATAAATGATGGGCAAGCCTAAATTCTCAATTTGCAACCATCACCAATCATTATTTTCTTTCTTAGACAACATCTCACATCATTGTCTTGCCAACCAACACCAAATATCATGCCCACTGCACACTTGAGACTCCCAAAAACACTACAACCAACTAACCTTGTTATTTCCCTTGCCAGGAACACAACTAAAAATCTACCATCTTTCTTAGTACCCAACCACTCCATACACTTACATATGACTTTCAATCTCACCTAGACCATAATACAAATAGCCAAAACCATCACCTCATAGTAAGTACATCCAAATCTCTTAAAATCCAAAGTATTCAATTTTTCCCCACTACTCTCACCACCCCATCTACATATCAAGAGGCAACCAAACAAAAAAAAATTGGCATCAAGAAATGCTAGAAGAAATAAATGCCTTAATGGCCAATGGGAAATGGGATTTAGTGCCAAGATTACAAGCAACAAAATCAATTGCAAGTGGATTTATCATATAAAAAGTAAATCTAACAGATTTGTTGATTGTTATAAGGTCAGACTTGTGACTAAATGTTTCATCAAAGACCAAGTCTAAACAATGTTGAAACCTTCAACGCCATCATCAAGGTAGCCATGACACATCTGATTTTATATATTAGCACCAACTATAATTGGCCTATCTGTCAATTAGGAGTACCCGATGTATTCTTGCATAGGACACTTAATGAGCATATTCACATGGAGCAACTTTAGGGTTTTATAGATCCTGCTAAGCCAATTCATGTGTGTTTTTTAAAGAAGTCCTTATACAGTTTAAAACAAGCCCTATATGCTTGGCCTTTTTTTCTTTACGTTAACATTACAAAAAAATTGGTTTCAAAGGATCCAAAGTTGACAACTCTCTTTTTATCTACTCCTCAAGAAAGAACACAACTTACTACCTTGTGTTGATTGATGATCTAATTTTGATAGGATCAATGACTAATCTTCCCCAAGATATCATTCAACAGCTTGATTTAACTGTTATGCTTAATGATTTGGATCCTCTAACCTATTATCTTGGTTTGGAAGTCACTTGGCTACCTAATGGATTTTAACTCTCCCAATCTAAGTATATCAAGAACCTTTTGAAACATGTGAATATGCCTGAGGCTACCGTTGTCTCCACACCATCTTCTCCGCAAATAATATTATCTATTAACTTTTCCACCAACTATGAAAACATTGCTTTGATAAGTAGTGAGCATCTTTCAATATGTAGCTCTCACTCGACCGACATCACCATGGCAACTCAATTCATGCACTCACCCTCATTCAACCATTGGCAAGCTATGAAATGAATAACCAAATGTTTAAGAGATACAATAGATCGTGGACTTATTTTCAAATTGCCATGTTCTACATTTTTTTCTTTTTTGTACAAGTTGAGAGGTGACAAAATAGACAGGAAATACCTCAAATTTTATCATATTTCATATCACTAATTCAAAGAAAAAAATAGTATCTTAGTCTAGAACTTATTCAAAATCCATGCCCTAGCATCAACAGCCTTTGAAGTTTATTGGCTACATTGATTCCTTCAAGAACTCAAACAAATGCTTCCACCATAACAAAAAAAGCTAGTGTGATAATGTCTCAGTCACATATTTAGTTGCCAATCCTATCTTTCACTCTCATTCAAAGCATATTGAGCTTTATTTTCATTTTGTTAGAGATCACGTTCGTAAGAAATATATTTAGGTTTTGCACATTTTAACTACTAACCAATTACTTGATGCCTTAGCCAAACCATTGTCCAAGCAAAAATTTCTTGATTTAAAGGTCAAATTGATAGTAGGTCCTCCCATCCGTTTGCAAAAGGTATAAAAGAAAATAGTAACCATGATCAATTTCAAACTTAGTCAAACCTATCGTTTGAATTTAAAGGGACTTTGTTGTATATTTTAACTTTGGACTTAGCATGCTTATCCTTGTAACAACTTAACAATGGTAATCTATTTCTCTATGTTGAAACCATTTTTAATTTTGAAAAACGGGAGTCGACTTAAAAACAAAAAATAGAGTCGCCACCAATCCTTTTTATTTAGTGTGATCGGGTCACCTTATAAAACATTTTATTTCAAAACATTGATTTTGGCCTACGAAATTCAAGAAAACGGGTTCGGGAGTCGGTTACATACGAGGAAGGATTAGCACCCTCGTAGCGCCCAAAATTGGTAACAAATTGATTAATTATTGTCCTAATGTTGAAATTTTGAAAAAAATTTAAAAATACGATCTTTGATTTGAAAGAAAACTTGAATAAATCAAATGGCATGCTAAGACTCACTTATCTCGAAGAAATAAAATGTTATACCCAATGAGTTAGGGTGTAACATTTCAAGTCTTCATAATTAAGCTTGCCTTCATTTGTAGAAAATCCTCACTTCGAGATAACGAAATGTCATGTCCAATGAGTTAGGACACAATATTTTGATTTTTCGAGAATAAGCTTTATTTGAAATTTGCAATCTTTGATTTCAGAAAGGATACTTGATTATTTGAATTCAACGAGAAAAACCGAAACCCAATAAGTTAGGGCACAATTTTTCTCGAAGCTCCCAAATGCCAAGCATTGCCTCATTTAAAAAACTTTTGGATAAATTGTGGCAATTAAATGAGATGTATTTTTTAAAGCAATGATTTGAATAAAATGTTGCATTGGTACACTACAAAACATAAATTTCAAAGAGCATTTTACTAAGATTACAAGGCATATTAACAAATAATACTAATATGGACAATGAAGTAAAAATAATAACATAACAAAATAAATGATGCGAGCAATATAACAATTATACTAAGATAAATAAAGATTACAAATCTAAAAATATGAATGATCAAATAAAAGATAGAAAGCAGACAATAAAAAGAATCTATTTAAAAAAAAAGAAATTAAGGAATAAATATAAAAATTTTACACATTATTAATTGCATATATAAAAATAAGGTGAATACTGTATATAAAATAATAAATAAATACTATAATAATAAAAAACAATATGGAAAATTCAAAAAAATATATATATTCATGAGAAAATAAGTAATGTATATTTTAAAATAAACAAATAATATATAACTTTAAATAAAGATATATTTATAATATAATAATCTAATGCATATATGCATAAAAACTACATCTCTAAAAATAAACAATATAAACAATTATGTTATACAATAGACAAAATTTTATACAATATTAAGGATAAAACAATTTAAATGTTATATATAATATAATATAATAATATATAATATAATAACTAATATATAAATTTTAAAATGATATGTAATATATAAATAATATTGAATTTAATAAAATAACTGAATATAAATAATAAATGGTAGTAATTTAATACATATATAATATTAAAATAATTAAACATAAGAATAAAAAAAATAAAAATAAAAAGAACTAAAAATCAAAGAAACAAGGATCAAATCAGAATATAAAAAAAATCTGAAGTAAAATTGTAAAAGGATGATATTAGAATGCGCGCCACGCTATAAGGACCTATTGAGCAATTATGCCCTATCTCCTAACCGGCACCGTCTCATCACATGCCTTTAAAATTGCCTTAGGCACCAGATTGAAATAAATGCCATAATTCAGGGCCAAATTGAAAATAAAGAAAGATGTAAATTGCACATAATTATAAAATTTCAATAATGCAGAAGGGCTTAAGGGGAAATTTACCCTTTTATAAAAACACGCGGATCCTTCTCAGGTATCGGGTCAACACGCGAATCTTGACCCCTAAACAACGCTGTTTTGGTCATTAATTGATTACACCAAAACGACGCCATTCCACTGGCCCATATAAACCAAAAAATAGCTCGAAAAAAATCATTTTAAGGCTTCCTTAAAAAAACAAACCAGAGGCTCTCCCCCAAGCCTGGGTTGCCCAGAATCCGGCCGATGCTCTGGCGTCAAATCGCCGCACGCGCCGCCACACGCGCAGCCACACACGGTCGCCAGAAAGTCAAATCTTTCCTTTCTTCAGGCCAAATCAAATGTAAAACTTTCCCTTTTCATTTTTTAATAATATTTTGTATAAAAAAATTTGAGTTTTAGAAAATTTGTGAACTGTTTCCCTTTCGTTTTTAGATCTGTTTGTGTATCATATTTTGCATGTAGAAAAAAAATAAACGAAAACAACAATAATGATTAAATGAAATATTAAATCGAAAATAACCTTTTGTTCTATGATTTGTTGTATTATATTTTAAAAAAAAATCGTCCCCTTTAACAGATTACATTGGGGTTTTTATAGCCCCAAAATAAATCAAAGTACCATCAATACACAGATTCTATTTGCCATATTTGCTGCCTTTGTTTTGTTTTCCTTTCCTTTTGCAGGTTAATGGCGAAGATCTTGGCAGTGATGAAGGCTGGTGGCTAGGCTGCGGCACGAGGGTTTCCAAGAAACCCTAGGTCTTCTGAAATAGTTTGGGCACGGGGCCAAACGCTGCTATTGGGCCATGGGGTTTAATTAGGCTACAGTAGTGTTTGGGTTTGGATTTTGGTCCAAAAGGGTTTAGTGTTTTGGGCCACGGGTAGTGTTTTAGGCTTGTAATTTGGTTTTGGGCTGTAAATGGACTGTAAAGGGACTTTATTATTTTGGTTTAAAATTTTGTTTATTTTATTTTTTTTTTGTTTTTGGGTTATGTATGGGCCCGGGCAAATTTGGGTTCTTACAGCTGCCCCTCTTTGCTCATTCTCGTGTAACGGGAATAGAGCAAAGACTATAAAAGGACCAATTTTGCCTGGTCTTGCCAAGTCTTGAGTTCTTGGTCCTTGTCTTCTTCTAATTACTTCCAACCCATCTACAATTTCAGAGGTATTGGACTATAAGTCTGACGACTTTAATCTGCTTCACTGCGTCTTCAAGAAGGCAATATCAGCTATCTTTAGTCTGGTCCTACTGCAAACTCAGGGACTGGTTTCCTCGATCTGCTTCACTGCAACTTTAGGAAGGCAAGATTGTTATATTTAGTCTGGTCCACTGCAAACTCAGGGAGACAAGATCGATGTCTTCGATCTACTTCACTGCAACTTCAAGAAGGCCAGATCTGTTATCTTTAGTCTACTCCACTGCAAACTCAGGGAGACAAGACTCATATCTTTGATCTCCTTCACTGCAACTTCAAGAAGGCAAGATCTACTATTTTTAGTCTACTCCACTGCAAACTTAGAGAGACAGGACTGGTGTCTTTGATCTATTTCACTACAACTTTAGGAAGGCAAGATCTGCTATCTTTAGTCTACTCCACTGCAAACTCAGGGAGACAAGACTCATATCTTCGATCTGCTTCACTACAACTTCAAGAAGACAAGATCTGCTATCTTCAACTGCTCCACTGCAAACTCAGGGAGGCAAGGCTGGTGTCTTCAATCTACTTCACTGTAACTTCACGAAGACAAGATCTGCTATCTTTAGTCTACTCCACTGCAAACTCAGGGAGGCAAGACTGGTATCTTTGATCTGCTTCACTGCAACTTTAGGAAGACAAGATCTACTACTTTTAGTCTACTCCACAGCAAACTAAGAGAGACAAGACTGGTATCTTCGATCTGCTTCACTGCAACTTCAGGAAGGTCAGATCTGCTATCTTTAGTCTGCTCCACTGCAAACTCAAGGAGACAAGACTGGTATCTTCGATCTGCTTCACTACAACTTCAGGAAGGCCATATCTACTATCTTTAGTCTGCTCCACTGCAAACTCAGGGAGACAAGACTGAAAGCTTCAATCTACAATACTACATTGTCCTATAGAGGACATAACCTGTAAAATGGGTATATGCTTAAGCCGAATGATTAGGATGCTATGATCAAAATGAGTCAAATTCTCCTAATTAAACGTGCTATGAATGTAAAAATGTTATGAGAATGATTCCTATTTAAGGTGTCATTGCTAATTTGTCCTTCGGGCCGTATTTCACCCCATCTTTGTTCATTTTGAAGTAATAACCCTGCTCAGATCAAATGATTTACCTCAGGGTAACCTCAGGATCCACCCCACTGTGTCTCTAAGACCATTTTCAAACACTCCCACTACAACTCAAGGGTATAAGGTCTGAACCTTTCTCTCATCAACTTGGTTTATTACACCACCCTCCGGGTATCATGACCAAATGTGCATGCTTGATATCATTTTTCTTTCCTCAAAAACAATCCCCTTTAGACTGCTTATTTTCGTCAAGATCGTATTCACTGACACGATATCTTGTTATTCTGTCTAATTACTATTTGATAGAAAATTCAGAGAAATAGTCTCAAATTTAAGTTTTCTCGAGTATTTCCAATCCTTACACATAGAAATTCTTAAACATTGTCCTGTTTCAGTTTCTTGTATTATCTAAAAATTTTCAGAGTAATATGTAGAACTTTTATTGTGAAAATATTATTAGTTCATCAATCATTATTTCAATGCAACATGCTTATGAATAATGGACAACAAATAAATTGATCTTGAGAATATTGAATAAAAAATACAAAGGAAATTAACTGGGAACATATCTCTGAGAAGAAAAAGAATCCAAAGATAGTAAATTTAACATGAATAGGAAAAAGACCAAGTGCCCTAGAAATCACAGCTTGGGCTTTTATATACGAACTCCATGAAGACTACTCTGAGCTTAACATGTGTTTAGAAGATCCAAAATACTTTGTTAATGCCCCGATATGTAACATACTTCGTTTCTTGTTGATTCAGGTATAGCAAGATCACTACATGCCCTTCCAAATTTGAGCGGCCCTTTTTGGGTTTTCAACTCAAAATCCCTTTGGTCTCAAGGCGCCCTTTGCGGGTTTTCACCTTGGCCTCTCCATTTTTTTTTTTTTGAAGTCTCAAAGTGCCCTTTGCGGGTTTTCACCTTGGACTTTTCTTTTTAAGCAAAATATTTTTTAACTAAGTTCAAATTCACAGGATTGGGTAAGCTTTTCCCGTCCATTTCGGTCAAAATCAGTGCACCTCCAGAGAAAGCCTTTTTCACCACATATAGTCCTTCCCAATTTGGCATCCATTTTCCTCTGAAATCCTTTTGTATGGGAAGAATATTTTTCAATACAAGGTCCCGCTCGTGAAATTATCTTGGGTGAACTCCTTTGTCATAAGCTCGTATCATTTGTTTCTGGTACATCTAACCATAATGAATAGCCCTTAACCTCTTTTCTTCAATTAAGTTCAACTGATCATATCGAGATTGGATCCATTTTGCTTCATCCAATTTTATTTCTGACAAAACTCGAAGGGAAGGTATCTCTACTTCAATAGGCAGAACTGCCTCCATCCTGTAGACCAATGAGAAAGGAGTTGCCCTAGTAGATGTTTTGACAGATAGTCGATAGGTATAGACTGCAAATCGTAATTTCTCATGCCAATCCTTGTAGGTCTCTGTCATTTTCCTTACTATCTTAATATTTTTATTGGTTGCTTCCACCACCCCATTCATTTTTGGACGATACGGAGATGAGTTGTGGTGTTTGATCTTGAATTAACTACAGACTTCCGCTATCGTGCTATTGTTCAAGTTTAGCGCATTGTCTGATATGATTCTTTCAGGCATTCCATATCGACATATAATCTCCTTCTTCAAGAATTGACTAACTGCTGACTTAGTAACTCTAGCGTATGAAGCAGCCTCTACCCATTTCGTGAAGTAGTCAATAACCACCAAGATGAATAGATGCCCATTCGAAGCTTTTGGTGAGAACGGCCCAATGACATCCATGCCCCACATGGAAAACGGCCATGGGGAAGTTATAACATGTAAAGGTGAAGGCGGTACATAAATTTTGTCTCCATAAATTTGGCATTTATAACATCTCTTGGCATAGTTGATACAATCTCCTTCCATAATAGACCAATAGTATCCAAATCTCATAATTTGTCTAGCCATTGTAAAACCATTAGCATGTGTCCCACAAACACCCTCATGAACTTCTTCCAAAATTTTCTTAGCTTCAACAGCGTCAACACATCTCAATAGTACATGATCTTTCCTTCTTTTGTACAAGATATCCCCATCTAAAACATAATCACAGGCTAATCTTCTTAACGTCTTTTTGTCATTCTCAGTTGCATGTTTAGGGTACTCACGATTTCTTACGTATCGTAATATATCTTGATACCAAAGGTAGTCATCCTTTTCCTCTTCTTCCATATTACAACAATGAGCTGGAACCTCAAAAATACTCATCTGAATAGGTCTCATATCCTCTTGTTTGTTTACTTTAATCATGGAAGCTAGAGTTGCAAAAGCATCTACCATCTGGTTTTTATCTCGTGGGAGATAATTAAAAGTGATGTCATCAAACTCCTCAATCAACCTCAAAACTATTTTTCAGTAATCAATTAGTTTGAGGTCTTTTGTCTCCCATTCACCTTTAAGCTGGTAAATTACTAATGCAGGATCTCTATATACTTCTAGCACTTTGATTTTACGCTCTACAGCTGCTCGAATTCCTATGATGCATACTTCATACTCTGCCATGTTGTTTGTGCAATCAAAATCCAATTTGCATGTGAATGGATAATGATCTCCACTAGGGGATACCAAGACTGCCCCAATTCCATTTCCCACAGCATTTGACGCTCCATTGAAGTTTAGCTTCCACGGATACTCTTCAGTAGTTTCCACATACATTAGCTCTTCATTGGGGAAATCAAAGCTCAAAGGTTCATAATCTTCTAAAGCCCTACTAGCAAAAAATTCTACTATTGCGCTCCCTTTTAAAGCCTTTTGGTTTACATAGACTATATCAAATTTAGAAAGCAAAATCTGCCACCTTACCATCCTTCCATTCAGAGCAGTTGACTCCATCATATACTTTAATGGATCAAGCTTTGAGATTAACTAGGTTGTATGATATAGCATATGTTGCCTCAACCTCCGAGTTGTCCAAATCAATGCACAGCACAACTTTTCCATCGGCGAATATCTCATCTCACACTCAGTGAATTTCTTACTGAGGTAATTTATTGCCCTTTCTCTTCTTCTCAATTCATCATGTTGACCAAGCACACATCCTATAGAGCTATTGAACACTGTCAAATATAGTATTAATGGCCTATTTGGATTTGGTGGAGACAGTACTGGGGCATTTGATAGATATTGTTTGACTTTGTCAAAACATTCTGGCATTCATCATCCCATGTGCCTTGGTTATGTTTCTTAAGAAGATGAAATATAGGATCGCATTACTCAGTTAATTGTGAAATAAACCGAGCAATATAATTTAATCTTTCAAGAAAACCTCAAACTTCTTTTTGAGTACGTGGTGGAGGCAATTCTTGTATAGCTCTGACCTTGTTTGAGTCAACCTCAATTCCTCTTTCACTAACTATGAAGCCCAATAATTTCCATGACCTAGCTCTAAAGGTACACTTTGCTGGGTTGAGCTTTAATTGAAATTTTCTCAATCTCAAAAACAACTTCTTCAAGACTTCGATGTGTTCTTTTTCTGTTTGAGATTTGGCGATCATGTCATCAACATATACTTCAATCTCTTGGTGCATCATGCCATGGAATAAGGTTACCATAGCCCTTTGATATGTTGCCCCTGTATTCTTTAGCCTGAATGGCATTACCTTATAATAAAAGGTACCCCACAATGTTATGAAAGTAGTTTTCTCCATATCCTCAGGATGCATCTTTATCTAATTGTATCCCAGGAAACCATCCATGAAAGAAAACAGTGAGTATCCCGCTGTATTATCCACTAAAGTGTCAATATGAGGCAAGGGGAAATTGTCCTTTGGGCTAGCCTTATTTAAGTCCCTGAAGTCTACACACATCCAAACCTTTCCATCTTTCTTAGGGACAGGAACAATATTGGCAACCCACTCTGAGTATTTGACCACTTGTAGAAAACCAGCATCGAACTGTTTCTTGACTTCCTCTTTTATTTTTAACACCACATCAGGCCCTCATCCTTCATAGCTTTTGCTGAACTGGCTTGCATTCTTCTCTTATGAAAAGGCGATGCACTACAATATTAGTACTTAACCCAGGCATATCTTGGTATGACCATGCAAAGACGTCTTTGAATTCCTACAATAACTCAATGAGGTCTTGCTTCATCTCTTCGGCTATATGCGTTCCAATTTTCACTACCTTTCTTTCCTTTAAGATTACATTCTCAACCACCTCTTCATGGGATAAAATTTATTTCTCTTCTTGCTTTACCATTCTTAACAAATCTGGAGACAAATCATAATCTCTGTCACCTTCAAAATCTTGAGATTCCTCTACACACATGTCTTGCTCAAAAAGGAACTCTGAATCTGTAGTATCATTGCTCATGTCATATCTAGAGACCAGTGGTAGGCATAAAGGAATGTACAAAGAACAAATGAATTCAAGAACAACTATTTACATAGTATGAACGAGAATAACAAAAGAAAAATTTTGAACGGAAACTAGAAGATCGAAAGAATATTTAAAAATGAAAGAATATTTGCTCGAATTGATCATCAAATATGTATTTTATTGAAACAAAGATGTCTAAACATGAGCCTATTTCATAAATGAAATCTTATTGCTTCTAGGATTTAAAACAACAAGTGTGTTCTGAACATTACTCTGTGTAATCTCTAAAAACTATAGGAAGTTCCTCTGCAGTCTAATTGTTCAAAATGCTTCCAGGTTTATAAGGGCGAATGCCCAACAGGTTTCTTCGTTCAGTTCCTTCCTCGTGTATGGCATTGATGTGAAGGTTTTCATTTCTCAACAATCTTGTCTCAGGGTGAATTATCCCTCATGATACAAAAGTCTGGGATATGTGAGGGAATGTCA
This sequence comes from Gossypium stocksii, assembly GCA_020496765.1. NCBI lineage: Eukaryota > Viridiplantae > Streptophyta > Magnoliopsida > Malvales > Malvaceae > Gossypium > Gossypium stocksii. The sequence goes on from CM035629.1 coordinate 86,968,004, forward strand.
TCAATTCCTACTTAACTTATTCCCCACTCAACCGTGCTCTCCTTCTCTCCTGTTTCTTTTCCATCTCTTTTTCCTTTGTTTCGCATCTAGCCTGAAACCCAAGCCAAAACTATCTCTTTTGTCTCTCATCATCGAGACCTGAATCCCTCCTTGTAAATATCTACCAAGTCCTTTTCTTGGTAAGGCTCCTTTCCCTACCATCATCTGCAAGCCCATTCTCGTGGTTCTGGATATCTTAAGCACTAGAACCTCACTTCCTTCCACAATGAATGTTGCATTTATGAATTCCAAAGATCGAAAGGAGCATTCAGTTGCCTCTTCATTCGCCTCTAAATATGGCGCATCATTAGTAACAATTGCTATGATGTCCTCCTCTGCATTTATAGTAACCAACCAACCTTTTGTTACTAGCTTCAATTTTTGATGCAGTGGTGAAGGCACTGCTCCCGCTGAATATATCCAAGGCCTCTCCAACAAGCAATTGTAAGAGGGTTTGATATCCATCACCAGAAAATCTACTTCATATGTGTTTGGTCCAATCAAAAAAGGTATGTCAATCCTTCCCATCACTTTTCTCTCAGTGCCGTCAAATGCTCTCGCTATGTTCTGGCACGTTTTCATGTGAGAACTGTCTATAGGCAATCTATTCAATGTGCACAATGGTAAGACATTCAAGGCCGATCCATTATCTATTAACACACTTGGCAGAGTGTATCCCTTACAACAGGTAGTAATGTGCAAAGCTTTGGTTGATCCCATACCCTAGGCGAAATTTCATCATCACTGAAATAAATAAAGTTGTCGACACTTATATTACTAACCAGACGGTCAAGTTTGTTGACGGATATATCTTTAGTAACGTAAGTTTCATTCAGCACTTTCATCAATGCCTCACGATACACTTCTGAATTTAAAAGCAATGCTAGCACTGATATACGAGCTAGTTGCTTGCGCAGCTGCTCTACCACGCTGTATTCACTGTGCTTCAAGAATTTTAAAAATTCTTTAGCCTCTTCCTCTTTTACAAGTTCATTGATAAATGCCTCAGTCCCTTTCTCTCGCTCAACTACCAAGGTCTTTGCTTTCACAGGCTCAGTTCTGACATTTACCGAGTCGTAATGCCTTCCACTATGTGTGTAAGATCCTTCACTTTGGACCTCCTTGGAAGTGCTAGCTAAGTTTTCCCCTCTCGGTATTGTCACCTTACAATCGTAATTCCAAGGTACCATTTTGTTATCCTTATAAGGAAAAGAAACAGGTTTTTTAGATTACGACCTTTGGCGCCATTTGCGTTCCGCCCTCCATGTTTCTTGGTTGGGAGATGATGATTCTCAAGTAATTGACTTTTTGATTTGTTGACTCTCCTTCTATCGCGCATATGTTTCCTCCCCCTAAGCTTTCTTCATAAAATTCCATTTCCTTATTGTCCATAAGGCTTTGCACCAAGACCCTGAACTCAACGCATTCCTGGATCTCATGCCCTTCTACTTTATGGAACTCACAGCAGTCCCTTACTCATTCACGTCCTTCCATAGAATCTAATACTATCAATCCTCATCTTACCATTTTCTTTCCAACCATTCTCAACGGGGTTTTTACTTTCGCAATATGCTCCTTGATCCTTTTCACGATACTTTCACCAATTGCATTTACCCCCTTATCTCCATAATTAGGTAATGGATTTTCTGCACTAGGTGTATCATCAAACTTTATAATCCCCATCTTAATGAGTCTCTCAACTACTTTCTTAAAAGTAGTGCAGTTTTCTATTGAATGCCCCGGTATTCCCGTATAGTAGTCACATTGAGCATTAGAATCATACCATTTGGGATATAGGAGCTGTAAGTTTTAGATAAAATGGGGACACCACATATGCGTCAAATAAACTTTGATATAGCTCCCTATACATCATTGGGATTAGCGTGAATTGGAGCTTTTTAGAGTTTTCTTTTGTGCCCGATTCCTACTTTACCGAACCTTGTTGCCCAGCGGTAATTACTTTTGGCTGGCTAACAGTAATTGCCTTTGAATACCCTTTATTGTACGTGGTCGTATTATTCACTTTATTCTCATTTTTCCTTGGAGTTGACCTTTTGATGGTTTCCACTGCTTTAATCTTACCACCCCTTATGGCATTTTCAATCATTGCTCCCGCCATTACTATATCTGCGAAGCTCTTTATGGTACTTCCTATCATGTGAGTAATGAATGGGACCTTCAAAGTATTGATAAAAAGCATTGTAGTTTCCTTTTCCAAGAGCGGTGGCTGAACTTGCATGGTAACTTCCCTCCATCTTTGTGCATACTGCCTGAAGCTTTCATGTGATTTTTTCTCCATATTCTACAAGGTGATTCTGTCAGGCGTCATATCTGTGACATGATTGTATTGCTTCATAAAAGCTTGTGCTAGGTCTCTCCAAGAACTAATCCTAGCATGGCTCAGTTGATTGTACCACCTGGACGCTGCCCCCACCAAACTATCTTGGAAACAATGGATCAACAGTTGATCATTATTAACATAGCCAGTCATCCATCTACAGGACATGGTAATGTGGGCTTCAAGATAGCTAGTCCCATTGTACTTCTCGAATTCTGGCATTTTGAACTTGTGAGGAAGCACCAAATCCAGAACCAAGCTCAAGTCTTTAGCATCAATTCCATGGTGATTATCAGCATTTTCCAAGGCCTTGAACTTTTCTTCCAACCATCTACAACAGTCCTCTAACTGCCTTGAGGATTCAATTATTGTCCCTTCCCTCTCCGCTATATCTAAATCAGGGATAACGGGATTAGCAAGGTTAATAGGCCCATTTTTCCCGGCCCATCAGGATTCAAAAAGGAACCACAAACCAAAAATAAAATAATAAACCAAAATAAAAACCAAATTAAAGTTTAAATGTCCATTTACACTTTAGCCCGTTTTTACAAATTAAAAAACCCAAATACATGACCCAATAACAACCCTAACCTAAACCCACGGTCCAATGGCCCAAAACCCAAATGAGCCCAAATGCCCCAAAATGTTTTCAGCTACTAGAAACCCTAGCAAGGACCTTGCGCCGCTGCTCGTTGTAGCCCCCTTTGCTGCCAAGCATCACGTCGCTGTTAGCGCACAAAATTCGCCCCTATCGTCGTCGTGCACACCTGCAAAAGGGGACAAACAATAGCAAAAAGGAAACAAGAAAGATATTGTATTTATTATTTTATGGTTTATTTCAGCTATAAAAGCCGAATCAGTGTACAACTTGGGGGGATACACAATAAGAAAAATAGAGAATATACAGGCAATAAAAGAACAAATTTCAAAGGTTTTTTTATTTCTTTGCTTCAATTCTTTACTTTTTAGGTTTTATTTTATTTTATTTTCGTTATTTATACATGCAATAACAAAATGAAAAGAGGGATTAAAGAACAGAATCGAAGTTCAAAAGGTTTTCTTTCTCCACTTATTTTCCTTTATTTTCATACTATTTTTAATCATTATAGATTTATTTTAAATAAAAAAGAACGAAAACAAATAAAAGGAACAGGAATCGGATATTTACCCTGACCTTCTCGTCGTCGAAAGGACCCATTTTGCGCAACATCAGCCACCGTCCACGGCGAGGCGCGGTGGGTTGCTGTGTTGAGGCCGAATACTTGAAGGAGAGGGTGAGAAGAGAGGAAAAGTTTTAGGGTTTCTTTGTAAACGAAAAAGGGGTAAAAATAGGGTATAAAATGGGTTTTATAAACCAAAAGAAATGGCACCATTTAGCATAATGGTGCCCCGCGCGTTGACCCGTTCTATGGGTTGGACTCGCGCATTTTTACCCTAAATGGGTCAATTGCGCGGTTAATCATCCTTCTTTGTGCCGCTGTTTAAATATATCCTATTTCTTTTTTTTATTATTTTAAATTTTTCCCTGAAATTCGTAAGACATTTCTACTTGGTCCTCTTTTAAATACTATGTTTTGGGACTTAGGGTATTTTCATTTTTAGTCCCCTCTTATTTACGCGCATTACATTTTAGTCCGCAATGTTGTTTTAATAATTTCATTTATTTATAAATTTTCCTTTTTACTTTGATTTTACCTCAATTAAGTTTATGCTTTAATTTGATTCTCTCTAATTTATTTATTATTCATTTTTAGAATTTATTTTAATAAATTATTTTATTTTTTTCTATATTATGATATATTCGTTTGTATATATACATTTTTTATAAATCTTGTCTTATTTTATTTTAAAATTCTCTTCCATATATATTTGTTTTGTTTTGAGAATTTATATGATATTTATTTTAAATACCTTCACTCATTATTACGCTATAGATAATTTATATTAGGCTATTTTTGTTTTATGTACATTATTGATTTAATATTATTTTAATTGATTATCTTTGAATTGTTTTTTATTTATGTCTATATACATGTTCTTTTAAATCTATTTATCTTTACATTTTTTTTTGTTTACTTCAAATACTTTCACATATTATCATTTTTATATATATTATTTATATTAAATGTTTGACTTTCATGTATATTATTTTGTATATTACTTATTTTAATTTACTTCTTTTAATATTCATTTTAAAATTCATTAATACATTAATACATCATATACTATTTATTTTATCTTTTTGATATATTTTAAACATTCATGTTTGTTTCTTATTTTTTAAAAATTCTATACATACAATTTAATTTTAAATTGTTGTATATATTAGGATTTCAAATTTCCTATTTTTCGTATTATTGATTTTAAATTCATTTATCATCATTTGAAAACTTGTTGTGTGTTATTTGTGTTAATTTAATTTATATTCCCTTTTAAAATATTTATTTTTTTAAATTCATAAATCTTTGATGGTTAATGGTGGCATTTTACATAATGTTGATATGAGACCATTGCTATTTTGTGCGTCTTAATTTGTTCTTTTGTTTTTATATTATTGTTATTCATTGTATAATATTATTGCCACGTATCATTGTTTCATGCTTATGATTATGTTCTTGTTTCTTGTTATTATATTGTAGTTCAATTTCCAACGTATGTGATCCATTTCCTTCTTATCCCAAACAAATTGAATAAATACATTTTAAGATGATTTTATTTGAAATCTTTTCAAAGTAAGGTAATACTCGATATTTGGAATCTTCGAGAAGATTGTGCCCTAACTTACTGGATTTCAATTTTCCTCGTTGAATTTAAATAACCGAATACCCTTTCTTCGATTCAAACATAAAATTTTGCAAATAAAAGCTTATTTTTGGGAAATCGAAATGTTGCGTACTAACTTATTGAATGTGACATTTTTTTATCTCAAGGTAAAGGTTTAAAAAAAAAAACAATGCAATATTCCGTGTTTGGAAATTCGAGAAATCGTGCCCTAACGTGCTGGGTTTTGATTTTCCATTTGACTAAATAACTAAATATCCTTCTAAATTTTAGTGCATGAGCTTTGAAAATCAAAAGACGATCTTAGATTCAAGGGTTTAAAATATCGTATCCTAACTTGCTGGATGTGATATTTTATCACTTCGAGATAAGTGAATCTCAACATCCAATTTGAGTTATACAAATATTTTTTTTTAAAAGGGATCGTATTTTAAAATCTTTTCAAAATTTTCAACATTAGGACATTAATTAATCAATTAGGTACCAATTTTTGGGCGTTACGAAGGTGCTAATCCTTCCTCGTGCGTAACCGACTCCTGAACCCATTTTCTCAAATTTCGTAGACCAACATCATTATTTTAATAAATCAAAATGTTTTTATTAAAATGATCAATTTCAAGGTGACCCGATCACACCTCGAAAAAAAGATTGGTGGCGACTCTATTTTCGTTTTTAAAGTCAATCCTGTTTTTTCAAAAAAATAGTTTCGACAGCTTGGCAACTCCATTGGGGACTGGTTGAGAGTCAGGCCATAAATTGATCAATTTTTGTCCTTTTGATTGAAATTTTGAAAAATTGTTTTTAAAGAAAATCATGTCGCATTTGTGAATAGTATGGTTGTTATAATGCCAAATTTTATAGAATACGTTTACATTGCATTGCATGACCGTTGTGGTCGCACCTTTTAAGTGGGAGTGAGAAACTATGCCTTCGTGAGGTTTTCACCTCCGCATGGGCTAGTGAATTGCTTCCGGGATACATCCGTACCTATGTCTTCGTAAGGTTTTCCCCTCCGTATAGCCATAGGGAAATGTATTCCCCTGAACTGAACTCAGTCTGTATGAGCCTATAATGGGTGAGGATCGAGGAATATACCAGTTCAGGTACCTCTACTTTAGAAACAAACCCTATGTAGAAAGCCCTGAGAACCCACCCTAGGTAGAGCCACGCCAAACCTTAGTGGTTACCCAGATAGGTGATTTATTTTGTTGTTTATTTCTCCTCTGTTAACGTGTTTTCTTTTGTTTTGATTGCATTGCATTTTCATCATAGAAAGGAGGTGTTGATTCAAATTCGATTGCTAAATGGAATAGCTTGTCATAAGGAAACAAATTTCTTGATAAAGTGGATTATAATACAGTCATCCGAATATGGTCCAAGTAAACATGACGAGAGAGGGCTGGTCGTCCACAGAGGAACACATGACTTGGTTTCATTGCCAGAGATTCAAGCCAACGAAGATTATCTAAGAGTCGTCACGTCTTGATTTTCTTGAAAAAGCTAATAAGTGTCGTGGAGATAAGTGAGCAATGGGTCGTGGCACAGATCAAGCAACAAGGGGCCAGCAAAGGCATCTTTTGGAAAATTTGCAAGATTTGACCATGACATTCAGATATGAAGAAAAGATCAGTGTCTTCACTTGGACTATGAGGGCAAGGCCACATATGTAACCCGTTTCATGTAAAGAAATTTGTTTTTCTAGAAAAGTTGTTTTAATGGAATTGAGTTCATAATCAACGCCTTCCTTTCTTTTGCATTCATTCTATGCATCTGTATTGCATTACATCATTTGCATTAGACTTTTACAAAAGGACCCTAATTAGGTGAAATCATTTCAAAGAGTTAACTTGGAAAACATGGAACAAAAGTTTGAGAGATTAGAGCAAAGGCAAATACAGATGTAAGAGCAATTGACCAAAATTCAACAAGATATACGAGATAAAATGTTAGAGTTCCAAAGAAATGTGATTGGCCAACTAAGTCAGTTATTAGCCGAAAGGGCTTAAAAAGAGGAAAGGCCCAGTGGTCAACAGTGGGGATGGTAATGGAGACCTCATTTCTCCCTCAGGTTTTACCCCAATAAGCGTCCAAACCCAACCAGACGCGCATCCGTAAAGGGTACTCGTAACTATCAGACCCCAATAGCATCAAACCAGTATGTCGGCACCAATAAACTACTCGATAGGCTTAGGTCCTAATCCTGGGGGCAATCCAACCAATCCTATTGTCATTGATCTGGCTAGTATAGAAGAAACAAAGAAGGCAAGTGTGGAGATCCCGAAACAATGTGAAGACCATTACAAAAGGAAAAAGCGAGAATAGAGCTCCCAAGTTAATACTTTAAGGGCCTAGAAGAAAAAAGAAAATGAGGTGAATAACACGAGTATGCATAGTAAGGGTTATTCAAAACCGATTACCATAGGACGGCCAACTACTAGCCATCAGGTCCCACCAAGGTAAGAACCCAATCCAAGACCAAATTCAGAGAAATCCTAATTTGTGCCCATCCCAATCACGTATAGGGAGTTGTACCAAATTTTGTTTGATGCATACGTGGTATCCCCTTTCTACCTAAAACCTATACAACCTCCATACCCTAAATGGTATGACACGAACGCCCAATGCGAATACCATGCGGGAATCATAGGACACTCGATCGAGAACTGTACCACTTTCAAAAAGATGATTAAAAGACTTGTCAAAATGGGTATTGTCAAATTCGATGATCCCTTTAGGCCAGAAAATCAAGATAAAGGGATAAATATTATGAGTTCCATGAGATCCAAGAATGCATAGAGTTCAGGGCTTTAGTGCAAGACCTGATATTGAGGGACCTAAATGACGTATCCCAAGGGGGAACTAGAGAATATAATTTTCCAAGCATCTTACATACTTGGGAGAGTTTTGAACAATGGGACGATGGAAGAAATCCTTGTGTTTTTAGAGCTAATTTAGAGTAATATTCGAAACACACTTGTTGCCTTAAGCCTAGAGGTAATAAAAATCTTTTCGTGAATTAGACTCGTGTTCAAAATCTTTAATTTAATAAAATGCATCTTTTTGAGCAAATATTCTTTTATTCTTTCCATGTATAGATTCTTTTATTTTTGACTTTCTTTCAAATATTCTTCATTCATGAACATACCATACAAATAATCATCCTTAGAATCATTTATTTTTTGGAATTTGCCTTCGTACCTACAATAGGTCCCTAGATATCAACGACATGAGCAATGTTGCTATTGACTCGGAATCTCCTTTTTGAGTGAGATATATGTCTAGGGGGATCACAGGATTTTGAAGATGACAGAGATTGTAACCTTATTTCTTGACTTGTTAAGAATGGTAGAACAAGATGATAAACGGATCCTTCTTTACAAAAGGATCAACGAACATTATGAACCTAAGGGAAGAGAAAGAGGAAAAGATCGGAGCCTGCAAAAACAAAGCGAGACATCATTGAGTTCAAAGATGTTTTCACACGATTGTATCAAGATATGCATGGGCTACTAAGACCTATGGATGCTGTTAAGGCTAAAAGAGGTCCATAAGAATGTTAGAAGGACGCATGCAGGTGGTTTTACAATGGCCAGGCTAAAACATTAGGTTCGAGCACTGCAGGTCTACCATGGAAAGGGATTGCATCAGTTATATAGCAAATACCGAATTGAAGAAGACAAGATTTATGTGCCTCCTCCATTTCTTCACAGACTTTTCTATATGTGGGGCATGGATGTTAGGGGGCCAATCTCGTCAAAAGCTTCTAGCTGACATCAAATCATCTTTGTGGTCATTGATTACTTCACTAAGAGGGTGAATGTTTCTTCATATGCCAATATTGCAAAGCCGAAAGTCGTCAAATTTCCAAAAAAACAAAAATAAAAAAAAAGAAAAGGATAAGTGCCGACAAAAAATGTCAAAAAGGACCGTGTTTAATAATGCACAACTGTATAATGCCAAAAGTTTACAGTCTGTTTAAAGACCAGGCGCTATATCGCTGTGCAGCAAAGGTTGCCAAAAAAAAGAAAAAAGATAAAACAAAAACAAAAAAATTATGGAAGATGACCGAGACTTGTAAAGATTGGCATAAGAAGCTACCATTTATTCTCTATACTTATCAAACATCGACCAGGACTTTCACTTGAGCAACACCTTTCCCATTGGCTTATGGAAGAGAGGTGGTTCTACCCATGAAAATTGAGAGTCCTTTTCTCCAAGCTTTGATTGAGCCAAGAATTGGATAAAGTAGAATGTCTCCAATGAACTTGGCTGAAGAAAAAGGTTTGAAAGTTTTCATCATAGTCAAATGTGCCAAAAATAGATGATGCTGATTTATGACGAAAAAGGTTCACGCAAGGGAATTTCATGATGGGGACTTGGTATTGAGGAAGATCCTTTCTATACAAAAGGATTTCAAAGGAAAATGAATACCAGATAGGGGAGGACCTTATGTGGTAAAGAAGGCTTTCTCCGGAGAAGCACTGATTTTGACTGAGATAAACTTATCCAATCCTGTAAATTCAGATTCAGTCTAGAGATACCTAAAAGAGGATAGGCCAAGGTGAAAACCTATAAAAGGCGCTTTGTGACCTTCAAAAAAAAAGAAAAAAGAAAAGAAAAAAAGAAAGAAAAAAGAAAAAGAAAAATGGAGAGGCCAAGGTGAAAACCCGCAAAGGGCGCCTTGAGACCAAAGGGGTTTTAAGTTGAAAACTCGAAAAGGGCGGCTCAAATTTTGATAAAAATGGGGCACACGGTAGTCTTACTATGGTTGAATTGACAATGAAGAAGTATGCAACGTTTTGGGGCATCGACAAAGTACTCCGAATCCCCTAAACACATATTGAGCTTAAAATGGTCTTAAAGAAGTTTGTACAAAAAAGCTCAGGCTGCTATATCTGGGGCACCTAGTTTCCATTTTACTCATTTTTTAATTTGTTATCTTTGATTACCTTATTCTTTTCAACATCCGCTTCCAATAAACTTTCTTCTCAATTGCATTGGCTATCCTTGTTTAACTTGTTTGTTTCAAGCTATGCTCCTAATCAATTTCCTTCTTGTCCATTGGTATGATTTTTTTCAAGCATTTCAGATTGAAATAAAGATTAATAGACTAATCATACTTTCATAAAAAGATTTTTGCATATTACTCTGGAAGCTTCTAGATAAAAGAATCTGAAATTGGACTATTTTTTAGAACTCACCAAGCTTAAGGGTTGGAAATATTTGAGCCCAGAGTGAGTTTATCTCTTCGGATTCTCATCAAGGACATTGGATGATCAAAAGACTAGATATTGTGTCGGTGATACAATTCCGACAGAAAATGAGTAATGACAACCCAAGCGCAGAAGCGATCATTCTCGACAAAATGATAATATTTTACATCCGTACGAATATCATGCATACACATCTGGTCAGGTCACCTGGGGAGTGATCAGTGGATGGAACAAGTTATAGATCCTGTACCCCGAAGTTGCAGTCGGAGGGATTGAAAAAGATACAAGTCATATACCCTTGAATTGTAGTGGGAACAGATTGAAAAAGTTTCAAATCCTATAATCCTGAACCGCAGTGGGATGGTTTGAAAATGGTACAAGCCTTATGTCCCTGAGGTACAATGGAAAAGACCTTGAAGTTAGTGGGGCAAATTAGTTGAGCAAAAATGTTTTCGGGTTTTCTGTCAAATGCCAGCGGAGTAGGAAGACAGCGTACTACATTAATAATAGAGCCTTGATGAGCAATAAGTGATGACATCCTAATTATTAAAAAGGATCGTCCTCATGATATTTTGTATTTATACATATATCATTCAGTTAAGAGCATTTGATTTGTTTAGATCATAGCATCCTAACCATATTGCATAAGCATAAACACATAAAACCGATTCTACAAGATAGGTCTCCCAGAAGATGGTGTAGCAACATCGGTGAATTCACAGATCTTGTCTCCCTGAGTTTGCAATAGAGCAGACTGAAGATAAGCAGATCTTGTCTTCCTAAGTTTACAGTGAAGCGGATCGAAGATATCAGCCTGGCATCCCTGAGTTTACAATGGAGCAAACTGAAGATAAGCAAATCTTGTCTTCCTGAGTTTGTAGTGAAGCGGATCGAAGATATCAGCCTAGCATCCCTGAGTTTGCAGTGGAGTAGACTAATGTAAGTAGATCTTGTCTTCCTGAGCTTGCAGTGAAGCGGATCGAAGATACTAGTCTGGCATCCCTGAGTTTGCAGTGGAGCAGACTGAAGATAAGCAGATCTTGTCTTCCTGAGTTTGCAGTGAAGCAGATCAAAGATACCAGCCTGGCATCCTTAAGTTTGTAGTGGAGCAGACTGAAGATAAGCAAATCTTGTCTTCTTGAACTTGTAGTGAAGCGGACCAAAGATAGCAGATCTTGTCTTCCTGAGTTTACAGCGAAGCGGATCAAAAACATCAGCCTGGCATCCCTGAGTTTGCAGTGGAGCAGACTGAAAATAGCAGATCTTGTATTCCTGAGTTTGCAGCAAAGCGGATCGAAGATACTAATCTGGCATTCCTGAGTTTGCAGCGGAGCAGACTAAAGATAACAGATCTTGTCTTCCTGAGTTTGCAGTGAAGCGGATCGGAAAACATCAGCCTGGCATCCCTGAGTTTGCAGTGGAGCAGATTGAAAATAGCAGATCTTATCTTCCTAAGTTTGCAGCGAAGCGGATCGAAGATACCAGTCTATCTCCCTAAGTTTGCAGTGAAGCAGACTAAAGATAGCAGATCTAGTCTTCCTAAAGTTGCAATGAAACAGATCAAAATACACCAACCTTGACTCCCTGAGTTTGCAGCGGAGTAGACTGAAGACAGTGGATCTTGTATTCATGAGGTACCAGCCTTGCTTCTCTGAGATTGCAGCAAGTAGGCTAAAGATATTGATTCTCATTTCCTCAAAGTCCAGCGGAGTAGATCGAAGCTACAAATCTCTCCACCTTGAAATTATATTGGAGTGAATTGAAGCACCAATTCCTATACCCCTGAAGATGCAGTGGGATGGGGTACTTCATGAAAAGTGCCAGGAAGTCAAGATTCAGGAAGACCGGGTAAAATTGGCCCTCTTGAAGGTCTTTGCTCTATTCTCGTTATACTGCAATGAGCAAAGAAGGGCAGTTGTAATAGGCACATTTTTATTGGCCCATCAGGATTCAAAAAAGGAACCACAAACCAAAAATAAAATAATAAACCAAAATAAAAACCAAATTAAAGTTTAAATGTCCATTTACACTTTAGCCTGTTTTTACAAATTAAAAAACCCAAATATATGACCTAATAACAACCCCAACCTAAACCCACAGGTCCAGTGGCCTAAAACCCAAATGAGCCCAAATGACCTAAAACGTTTTCAGCTACTGAAAACCCTAGCAAGGACCTTGCGCCGCTGCCCGTTGTAGCCCTATTTGCTGCCAAGCGTCACGTCGCTGTTAGAGCGCAAAATCTGCCCCTATCGCCGCCGTGCACACTTGCAAAAGGGGACAAACAACAGCAAAAATGAAATAAGAAAGATACTGTATTTATTATTTTTTGGTTTATTTCAGCTATAAAAGCCGAATCAGTGTAAAACTTGGGGGGATACACAATAAGAAAAACAGAGAATATACAGGCAATAGAAAGAACAAATTTCAAAGGTTTTTTTATTTCTTTGCTTCAATTCTTTACTTTTTAGGTTTTATTTTATTTTATTTTCGTTATTTATACATGTAATAATAAAATGAAAAGAGGGATTAAAGAACAGAATCGAAGTTCAAAAGGTTTTCTTTCTCCACTGATTTTCTTTTATTTTCATACTATTTTTAATTATTACAAATTTATTTTAAACAAAAAAAGAACGAAAACAAATAAAAGGAACAGGAATTAGATATTTACCGTGACCTTCTCATCGTTGAAAGGACCCATTTTGCACAACATCAACCACCGTCCACGACGAGGCGCGGTGGGTTGCTGTGTTGGGGCCGAATACCTGAAAGAGAGGGTGGGAAGAGAGGAAAATTTTTAGGGTTTCCTTGTAAATGAAAAAGGGGTAAAAATGGGGTATAAAATGGGTTTTATAAACCAAAAGAAACGGCGCCGTTTAGCATAATGGTGCCCCTCGTGTTGACCCGTTCTATGGGTTGGACTCGTGCATTTTTACCCTAAATGGGTAAATTGCGCGGTTAGTCCTCCTTCTTTGCGCCGCTATTTAAATATATCCTATTTCTTTTTTTTATTTTAAATTTGCCCCTGAAATTCGTCAAACATTTCTACTTGGTCCCCTTTTAAATACTGTGTTTTGGGACTTGGGGTATTTTCATTTTTAGTCCCCTCTTGTTTACGCGCATTACATTTTAGTCCGCAATGTTGTTTTAATAATTTCATTTATTTATAAATTTTCCTTTTTACTTTGATTTTACTTCAATCAAGTTTCTGTTTTAATTTGATTCTTTCTAATTTATTTATTATTCATTTTTAGAATTTATTTTAATAAATTATTTTATTTTTTTCTATATGGTTTTAATTCATTATTATGAGATATTCGTTTGTATATATACATTTTTTATAAATCTTGTCTTATTTTATTTTAAAATTCTCTGTCATATATATATTTGTTTTGTTTTGAGAATTTATATCATATTTATTTTAAATACCTTCACTCATTATTACGTTATAGATAATTTATATTAGGCTATTTTTGTTTTATGTACATTATTGATTTAATATTATTCTAATTGATTATCTTTGAATTCTTTTTCATTTACGTCTATATACATGTTCTTTTAAATCTATTTATATTTACATGTTTTTTTGTTTACTTCAAATACTTTCACATATTATCATTTTTTTTATATATTATTTATATTAAATGTTTGACTTTCATGTATATTATTTTGTATATTACTTATTTTAATTTACTTCCTTTAATATTCATTTTAAAATTCATTACTACATTAATACATCATATACTATTTATTTTATCTTTTTGATATATTTTAAACCTTCACGTTTGTTTCTTATTTTTAAAAAATTCTATACATACAATTTAATTTTAAATTATTGTATATATTAGGATTTCAAATTTCCTATTTTTCGTATTATTGATTTTAAATTCATTTATCATCGTTTAAAAACTTGTTGTGTGTTATTTGTGTTAATTTACTTTATATTCCTTTTTTAAATATAGTTTTAAATTCATAAATCTTTGATGGTTAATGGTGGCATTTTACATAATGTTGATATGAGACCATTGCTATTTTGTGCGTCTTAATTTGTTCTTTTGTTTTTATATTATTGTTATTCATTGTATAATATTATTGCCATGTATCATTGTTTCATGCTTATGATTATATTCTTGTTTCTTGTTATTATATTATAGTTCAATTTCCAATGTATGTGATCTATTTCCTTCTTATCCCAAACAAATTGAATAAATACATTTTAAGACGATTTTATTTGAAATCTTTTCAAAATAAGGTAATACTCGGTATTTGGAATCTTCGAGAAGATTGTGCCCTAACTTACTGGGTTCTAATTTTCCTCGTTGAATTTAAATAACCGAATACCCTTTCTTCGATTCAAACATAAAATTTTTCAAATAAAAGCTTATTCTTGGGAAATCGAAATGTTGCGTACTAACTCATTGAATGTGACGTTTTGTTATCTTGGGATAAAGGTTTTAAAAAAAACAAGGCAATATTTCGTGTTTAGAAATTTGAGAAATCGTGCCCTACCATGCTGGTTTCAATTTTCCGTTTGACTAAATAACTAAATATCCTTCTAAATTTTAGTGCATGAGCTTTGAAAATCAAAAGACGATCTTAGATTCGAGGGTTTAAAATATCGTATCCTAACTTGCTGGATGTGATATTTTATCACTTCGAGATAAGTGAATCTCAACATCCAATTTGAGTTATACAAATATTTTTTTTAAAAGGGATCGTATTTTAAAATCTTTTCAAAATTTTCAACATTAGGACATTAATTAATCAATTAGGTACCAATTTTTGGGCGTTACGAGGGTGCTAATCCTTCTTTGTGTGTAACCGACTCCCGAACCCGTTTTCTTGAATTTTGTCGACCAAAATCATTGTTTTAATAAATCAAAA
Organism: Gossypium stocksii; assembly: GCA_020496765.1. NCBI lineage: Eukaryota > Viridiplantae > Streptophyta > Magnoliopsida > Malvales > Malvaceae > Gossypium > Gossypium stocksii. The sequence continues at coordinate 86,983,256 of CM035629.1, forward strand.
TGTTTTTATTAAAATGATCAATTTCAAGGTGACCCGGTCACACCTCGAAAAAAAGATTGGTGGCGACTCCATTTTCGTTTTTAAAGTCAATCCCGTTTTTTCAAAAAAATTAGTTTCGACAGCAGGGTTATCTCCCGGGTTAGATCCCGAGCCAACTTGGAAGTTCATGGGAACTCCAATATCAGCTTGCCCTTATTGAGGCCTAATCGTGACAGATAGCCTTCGGGGATACACCACAGGTTGGGTTTGTGCATGTGGTGGGGTAAAACCCGGAGGATAATCCTCATTATCTTTTCCATTATTAGTCATTGGGTCTTTTCCCTTGTCCATTGCCCCATTCAGTAGCTGAGCCATTTGAGCCACCATATTTCTTTGGGCTTCCATCATTTATTCCCTCATATCTTGTTGGATCTTTGCCAACTGCTCTTGCAACTGGTCTTGCATGTCTTTTTGGAACTATTCGAGTCTTTGATCCATGTTTTTTTTCTTGGCGCGTGTACCGTAACGGTGTTTAGTTTTCATATTAACTTTCCTTCTTTCTCTCTCTCTCTCTGTAATAACTTCAACTAATTAGGGTCCTTCTATGGATTTAAATGCATATGATGTGATGTAATGCAAATGCATGAATGAAAAAAGATATCGATTCTGATTCAATTTCTTTTAGAAAACTTTATTAGAAAATAAATTTTTTTACATAAAATGGATTACAAATACGCTTTCGCCCTAATGCCCAAAGTTTTAACCTTCCCAAACAACGAAGCTAACTCTCGACCCCTGTCTGATTCTAGCTCATACTTTACGCTTAGCATATCAGCCTGAGCTGCCAAGTTTGTAAATGATCGGCTATTTCTCAAATCTGAACCAAAGCTTTACCCATAATGTAATCTCTATTTCTGACTTGATTTTGAGAATAGTGAAGCTGCTCCTTCCAACGCTCTTCGTTTGTTTTAAGGAGCTCTACCCGAAGTTCGCAGTTCTATAATGCTGACTCTAACTCTTCAATCTTCTTCTTTATCTCTTCAATTTTGTTTAGGCTTTTCTTTAGTTCAATTGCCGAATTACGACTTCGATATTGATGAAGAGATCTTCCAAGTTTAGCCATTCTAGACTTTTTTCACTCCTTTCATTTCAACTTTCTGCCAAACTCTTTCGCACTTAAATTTCTTGAAACTTCCTCTCCCATCGGTCAGCTTTAGCCTTTTCCTCTTGAATCTCTTGTTACCACTATTCCGAAGTCTTCTCCAATCCGGCATTTTTCATCGATAGACGTGTCTTCTTATATTCTATCTTCAAACTATATCGATCTTTATCAACCTTCCTCTTCTATTTTCTTAATTTTTTGGCCTCCAGTTTCTGAACATCCACATCTAATCTTAGGTGCATTTTTTTCTTCTTCCAACTTCTCTATCCTCTTTCCAATCTCTAAACTCTTCCTTTCAAAATCTTGCTTTATGATCTCTAACTCTGATGGGACTACTCGTAAATACTATTCCATTGATCGAGCGCCTTCTAAACTTGGATTAGGGATATTGTCATTAACTCTTTTATTCCACCATCTGCTGTATTTTGGGGTCGTCATTGGGTTCACATCCACTCTCTTCATCCGGTGGGTCTGATTCCAAGCAATAGAAATCTCCTTAACCTTTTTCTTGTAACTATCCCCCTTATACAAAAACTCACATTGAGCCAACCCATGTGTTGCTGGTATGAACTACCTTGATCTGTATTGCCTCAATACGAGCAAAGGCACATACCCAATGGCTCCTCAAATTCCAAGTAGAGGGACCCAGTCAAAGCTCCTACATCGGTAAAGAATTTCGTCGAGAACCATCCAGGAGGCTCACCACTCAACGTCTTCTTCTTGGAGATCTCGGAGGAGTACTATCCAATTTTCCTCGGATATATCATCTCTCCTTGGCATAACCGCTGCTTCCTTTAATTGGGAGTAAGTTTCAGAAAACACTCAGTAAGAAACCTTGTGAACTTTCCAGAAATGACTATGGAACCAAACCAATAATAACTGTACGCATCCAATGAATCTTCCTTCTCCTGCCCTCCTACATGCACTTAAAGATCGAAACGTCTCGGCCAAGATTGCAGGAACTAGTGTGACTTGTTTGTCCAGTTGATTAAACAAATTGACAATTGCTTCGTCTATATGCCTTAAGGCTTTAGGAAAGATTACCAAACCATAAATACTCAAGCCAAAGATGTCTACTTTCTTCTTTACATCTGGATGTGCTATGATTAAATCCCTTAAACTCACCCAAGGAATACATTTACCATCACCCTTTTGCTGAATTTGAGCTATGACCCACTGTTCACTCATCCCAGTAATACTTATTAATTTCCTCACAAAAGTTGGGACGCAAGCGGCCCTAGAATAAGCTTTGTCGGCTTGAATCTTTGGACAGCGAAGCAGAGTCGTATATTCCTCCATAGTGGGCACCAAATCTACTTTCCCAAAAGTGAAACAATTATAGGCAGGGTTCCAAAACTGAGCCATAGCCCTAAACAAATGCTTATCCACCTTGATGTCAAGTAAGTAAGGTAGATCACCATAATTGGGATAGAACAACTGCTTAGTCTTGTCATCCCAATGAACCCATATATCTTTCAACTCTTGAAGCTCATTCTGCGTTGCACTATACGAGTAAAGTCCCAGAACTTCGATGTATATCCCTCAACGACACTATCTCCCTTTTCTAATTGGGTTTTCTCTGACCATATACGGACGGTAGCGTTGTCCTCCACTTTATTAAGAAATTCATCCTCCATAGCAAAACTCTCTAATTTAGAAATCAAACGTGAATCGACACCTTTTTAAACATTGAATGACATGCAATGATAACAAAATGAAATAAGTTAGTGTCATGAATAAAGGATGGAATTCAAAGCAAGCAGAAAAATAAACAAGCACCTATATAGGTAACTTTTAGGGGTCAGTATAGTTCTACCTAAGGCGAGCTCTTAGGGTTCACTATATGTGGTTTGGTTCTAAAGAAAGGGTACCTGAACCAGTAGATTCATCAATCCTCACCCATTATAGGCTCATATGGATCGAGTTCGGTTCAGGGGAACACATTTCCCTATGGCCATGCGGAGATGAAAATCTCACGAAGACATAGGTACGGATGTATTCCAGAAGCGATCCACTAGCCCATGCGAAGGTGAAAACCTCACGAAGGCATAGTTTCTCACTCCCACTTAAAGGTGTAACCACAACGGTCATGCAATGCAATGCAAAAGTATTCTACGAGACTCGAACCATAGCAAACATATGAAATGACACAAACAAATGCAATAAAAAGATTGTAGCTTTTTAAATTAGATTTTTAGTTTTCGACAAAAGGACAAAAAATAACCAATTTTACAGCTTGACTCTCTTGTTGTCCCCAGTGGAGTCGCCAAGCTGTCGAAACCATTTTTAATTTTGGAAAACGGGAGTCTACTTAAAAACAAAAAATGGAGTCGCCACCAATCCTTTTTATTTAGGTGTGATCGGATCACCTTATAAAACATTTTATTTCAAAACATTGATTTTGGCCTACGAAATTCAAGAAAATGGGTTTGGGAGTCAGCTACGTATGAGGAACGGTTAGCACCCTTGTAGCGCCCAAAATTGGTACCAAATTGATTAATTATTGTCCTAATGTCGAAATTTTGAAAAAATTTTAAAAATACGATCTTTGATTTGAAAGAAAACTTGAATAAATCAATGGCATGCTAAGACTCACTTATCTCGAAGAAATAAACTGTTATACCCAATGAGTTAGGGTGTAACATTTCAAGTCTTCATAATTAAGCTTGCCTTCATTTGTAGAAAATCCTCACCTCGAGATAACAAAATGTCATGTGTAATGAGTTAGGACACAATATTTCAAATTTTTGAGAATAAGCTTTATTTGAAATTTGCAATCCTTGATTTCAGAAAGGATACTTGATTATTTGAATTCAATGAGAAAAACCGAAACCCAATAAGTTAGGGCACAATTTTTCTCGAAGCTCCCAAATGCCAAGCATTGCCTCATTTAAAAAACTTTTGGATAAATTGTGGCAATTAAATGAGATATATTTTTTAAAGCAATGATTTGAATAAAATGTTGCATTGGTACACTACAAAACATAAATTTCAAAGAGCATTTTACTAAGATTACAAGGCATATTAACAAATAATACTAATATGGACAATGAAGTAAAAATAATAACATAACAAAATAAATTATGCGAACAATATAACAATTATACTAAGATAAATAAAGATTACAAATCTAAAAATATGAATGATCAAATAAAAGATAGAAAGTAGATAATAAAAAAATCTATTTAAAAAAAAGAAATTAAGGAATAAACATGAAAATTTTACACATGATTAAATGCATATATAAAAATAAGGTGAATAGTGTATATAAAATAATAAATAAATAATATGATAATAAAAAAACAATATGACAAATTCTAAAAATAATAATAATATATATATTCATGAGAAAATAAGTAATGTATATTTCAAAATAAACAAATAATATATAGCTTTAAATAAAAATATATTTATAATATAATAATCTAATGCATATATGCATAAAAACTACACATTTAAAAATAAACAATATAAACAATATATGTTATACAATATACAAAATTTTATACAATATAAAGGATAAAACAATTTAACTGTTATATATAATATAATATAATAATATATAATATACAAAAAATAATATATAATATAACAACTAATATATAAATTTTAAAATGATATGTAATATATAAATAATATTGAATTTAATAAAATAACCTAATATAAATAATAAATAGTAGTAATTTAATACATATATAATACTAAAATAATTAAAAATAAGAATAAAAAATAAAAATAAAAAGAACTAAAAATCAAAGAAACAAGGATTAAATCAGAATATAAAAAAATTCTGAAGTAAAATTGTAAAAGGATGATATTGGAACGCGCGCCACACTATAGGGACCTATTGGACAATTATGCCCTATCTCCTAAATGGCGCCGTCTCATCACATGCCTTTAAAATTGCCTTAGGGACCAGATTGAAACAAAGGCCATAATTTAGGGCCAATTTGAAAATAAAGAAAGATGTAAATTGGACGTAATTATAAAATTTCAATAATGCGGAAGGGCTTAAGCGGAAATTTACCCTTTTATAAAAACACGTGGATCCTCCCTCGGTATTGGCTCAACACGTGGATCTTGCCCCCTAAACGACGCCGTTTTGGTCGTTAATTGATTACACCAAAACGACGCCGTTCCACTGGCCTATATAAACCAAAAAATAGCCCGAAAAAAATCATTTTAAGGCTTCCTTAAAAAAACAAAGTAGAGGCTCTCCCCCAGTCCTGGGTTGCCCAGAATCCGACTGATGCTCCGGCGTCAGATCGTCGCACGCGCCACCACACGCGCCGCCACACACGGTCTCCGGAAAGTCAAAACTTTCCTTTCTTCAGGCCAAATCAAAGGTAAAACTTTCCCTTTTCATTTTTTAATAATATTTTGTATAAAAAATTTTGAGTTTTAGAAAAATCTATGAACTGTTTCCCTTCAGTTTTTAGATCTGTTTGTGTATCGTATTTTGCATGTAGAAAAAAAATAAACGAAAACAACAATAATGATTAAATGAAATATTAAATCGAAAATCACCTTTTGTTCTATGATTTGTTGTATTGTATTTTTTAAAAAAAAATTGTCCCCTTTAACAGATTACATTAAGGTTTTTATAGCCCCAAAATAAATCAAAGTACCATCAATACAAAGATTCTATTTGCCAAATTTGTTGCATTTGTTGTGTTTTCCTTTCCTTTTGCAGGTTAATGGCGAAGATCTCAGCGATGATGAAGGCTGGTGGCTAGGCTGCGGCGCGAGGGTTTCCTAGAAACCCTAGGTCTTCTGAAACAGTTCGGGCATTGGGCCAAACGCTGCTATTGGACCATGGGGTTTAATTAGGCTACAGTAGTGTTTGGGTTTGGATTTTGGGCTGAAAGGGTTTAGTGTTTTGGGCCACGGGTAGTATTTTAGGCTTGTAATTTGGTTTTAGGCTGTAAATGGACTGTAAAGGGACTTTATATTTTGGTTTAAAATTTTGTTTATTTTATTTTTTTTGTTTTTGAGTTATGTATGGGCCCGGGCAAAATTGGGTTCTTACACTCTGTACCATTTGCAATTAATTATGCATTTCCTTACCATTGGTTCTCATTTTAATACTCTGATGTGAGAAGAAATTTATGTGAGAATTTTACAGTTAATGCTCATGGCTTTGGATTTGTCCCTATTTGGTACATTCTAGGAAGGTTCTTTCACCTATCAAAATAATAAAATGAGGGGCGAAGTTAAAAAATACTTTTAGGGGTAAAAAATAAATTGTAACTTTTTTATAGTAAAAATATAATTTTATTATTTTAATAGTCTATATATTTATAATATTTAGAGAATTAAATTAATTTTTTATTATGTTTAGGAGTTCAAAGTAAAATTTTATCTTTATTAATTTAAAATTATAAAAAATTTAAATGAAAAGTTTCTCATTTTAAGTAGCCCTGAGTCATACTTTAAAAAAAATCAAATAAAATTTGATGACACGTGGAATTCAGGAACGAAGAGCTTTGATGCCTCCAACAAGAACAGCAGATTCATATATCTTACATGGACGTGAGTGCATATAAAAGCTTTTAAATTGATGAGAAAATCAGATCTGCATCAATGAATTTGATATTTATATTTTCACATGGTTTTGAAGTTTCTCTATGCATCCAAGCTTGAACGATCCGACAAAATTAAATTATTTCAATCATATATGTTTTCTATTTCCACTATTATGGTCAGGATTCAATTTATTTATTTAGTTGGATTGCCCAATTCTGCAGAGGATACCCATGGTTTACAAGGTTGAGAACCTTAGTTGGAATTGGACAAATCTAGCAATTCAAGATATGGGCTACAATTTCACATGCTGCCTACAATTTCAAACAAATCTTAAAATACTTACCTCATTTCTCCACATATTAATTTATATAGCCATTTTGCTTTTGGTGTGTGTATATATATATTGATGCTGTACGGACTCGAGGAAAACAATGAAAGTTATTACATAAATGGTTTTAGGGAGAGAAAAAAGGCCACAAATTTAAGGGATATCGGTTTGATTGGTTTTTTGGATTTTTGAACCGTCTATTATAATTCAGTTCGGTTCTCAATTATTTATATTAATATTTTTTGTTTTAGATTTTTAGACTTATTTTGACAAAATAAATTTATTTTATAACTTTTTAATATTATTTAATAAAATTTCAAAAAAAATTCATTAAAAAAATAAATTTTTTTAAATTAGTTTCACTATTTTAAATATAAAATATTTATTTTTATATAGTAAAAATGAAAATTAATTATATTTTAAATAAAAAATAAATATCAGTTCAATTTCATATGACTATAATTTATAAACTTGTAATTTATAAATCATTCAAATATATATTCAAGTCGATTTTTTATTTTTCTTACCCAATAAAAAGGAAAATAAAGTTTTTCTCCTCAAATGAAAATTAAAGAACCTTTTATTTATAGAATGAATTACAAAACTCGTAAATTAATTTTTTTATAGGTCTCAAAATACTTCTACGAGTAAAGCATTAAAATAAAATGATAAACTAAATAATTTCCATATTTATCCCAAAGATAAGTATTTTATCTAAAATAATTAATACCTATAACAATTAATAAAGTAATTAGTTTGCCTACTAGAGTAATTTAGCTATAACAATTAATAACATGAATGCGTTATTAGGTATCTATATTAATAAACTTTATTTAGTTAAATTATTTTAGGTATTAATTATAATGTTATTAATTGTTATATTGACAAGGAATCAACTCCTTTGAGAGAATCTTTCGAAGTGTTGTCTTCAGGGTAATTGACTTGCACTGTCAACAATCGAAAATATAGTCCTCATGTCAAGATTTTGTCTCCGGCCTGTGCAAAGAACCTTGTATGATTCACGTAGGGGGTGGCTTGGTTGGTGAAGATCAATACCTATTAGACTCAGGATAGGTGTTAGAATCGGGCGTCTGACTAATTATGGAGGTACCTAGGTGTGTCGTAGCTCAAACCGCCAACCTTGGCTTTATATGCAACATATTTGCAAGCATGATATCACTTGAGCTACTTAGCTTAATTGCGTTTTCACTCTTTTTACGATTTTGCTATTAGTCTCTATACTATGCATAAGTTATACATTTAATCCTTGTATTTTAATTCAATCAATTTTATTCCTATACTTTTTCGAATTCTAAGAATTCAATTCTGACCTAAACGATTGTTGTTAAATATATTTGGTTAAAATTTTTCCATCAGTCTTTATACTACATGTAAAGTTGTAGATTTAGTCTATGTTCTCCAATCTGTTCATTTTTAGTCTCTATATTTTTTGATTTTTGAAATTTTGTTAATTGATTTTTTTTTTGAAAATAACAAGCTGATATAACATTACACATGTGATAATATATATGCTACAAACGAGTTCTGAAAAGCAAAAATAAAGTAATGAATTTAACAACTAACATTTAGTCAGGATTGAAATTTTTAAAATTTTAAAAGTACAGGGATTAAAAACAAAACAAATTAAAATATAATAACTAAATCTATAACTTACATGTTGTACAAGGACTGATAGCAAAATTAACCTTATAATTTTTCAATGGTTTACATAATAATATAGCAACAAAAGTTAATTCCATTAACTAAAATCTTAAAACAAATATGTTTGACATATTAAAGTTTCTAAAGAAAATAAATTTAAACAAAAGCATGGAATAACCTTGAAAAATTAAAAGCCAGAAGTATTCGCATGTCAAAAAAATTGTACTGTGAAATGACTAATTATTTGCTTTTCTTATATAAAAAATTGTGTTTGATGTGACGGTATAATGTCCATTTTACTTATTAAGGTCCGTTTTCAACTTTATTTACGGAAATAGACTAATTTTTTTATTATTTATCAAAAAGGGTCGAAAAATAACAAAATACGTTCACGTAGAAGTATTTTTAGGTGAAATTTCAGCAAAACGCGCCCCTGAGGGAGCGATTTCGCCATGTCAGCACAACACACACTGACGTGAAAGCGTTTTACCCCGTGTCAGCAAAAACATGCTGACATGGACACACTTTTGCCTGTTCTTAAATTAAATTCTCAAAAAGATCATTTTTTAAAAAAATTTATAATAGACAAATTTTTTTTGAAAATTTACAAGAATAAACCATTATAAAGACCCAAAGTAACAACATCATTTTTCTTTATTTTAAGGTGTCACCAATTAATATGGAAGTAAAACTTACAAAGCAGATATTTATATAGACCCAAAGTCTCATTTCCCTTATTTTTTTAAGCAATGTGTGATACGAGATATGTGTATATATAGAATTATGAATAGGTTTGCAGCTTATTCCTAAACAATGTGAGATCCCTTAATCTTTTAACTAACAACATAAGATTAAATGCTACACTATATTTTATATTTTTTTACTTATAGAGTTTAATTTTTTTAACAAAATGTTAACATTTGGTACATTATAAATAAAACTTTTAAACTCTATAAGTAAAAAAATTATAAAATACAAAATGAGCAAGGTAAAGTATTAAAAAATAAATATTTAAAAAATTACTAATAGTTGAGTGATCATTTTGTAAGTTTTTTATAATTTCGATAGAAAAAATCATAGTTAAGTGACTACTAATGTAATTTAATCTAGATATAAAAATATGAAAAATATTTATTATATTCTATGTATATTATATATTTCTATAAAAAAATTATTTAACATAATTATATACTATGTTTAAATAAATTATCTATCTAGTCAAAATACATCTGAAATAAATTTATCAACATTCATTAGGTGATGAAAATTAAATTAAAATTAGGATTAAAAAATTAATGAATATAGCAAAATATTAAAAATAAATAAATATTTAAAAAAGATATATCAATTTTTTAAAATTACAAAAAGTATACTATTTGAGTACCAAATACTCCTCATTATTTATTAATCAAACATTCATAATATAAAATAAAATAAATAAATAAAATTAAAAGTATAACTTCTAAATTTATATAATGGAAAGTTATTTTAAAAATTAGAATTGTATGGATATTAACTTCAAACATTTAAAATTGAATAGAAGATTATTGCATGTACAAGGTTCATATGTGCAATTTATTCTTTTTTTTTTTAATAGTCCTTTTGTATATGCTAACAATTCCAAAATTCAACAAGATTAAAGATCTCAAAAGATCATTTTATAATATGAAAAAATGTTAACAAAATATAAAAAAATAGAAATTATTTTATAAAAAAATTATAAAATATAAAATTATAAAAAAATATTTTTAATCTTATGTTGTTAGTTAAAAGATGAATGAATCTCACATTGTTTAGGAACAAGCTGCAAACGTATTCATGAGTTTATATATACATATGTCTCATATCCCACATTGTTTAAGAAAACAAGAGAAATGAGACTTTGGGCCTATATAAAGATCTGCTTTGTAAGTTTTATTTTCATATGAATTGATGACATCTTAAAATTAAAAGAAAATAGTGTTGCCACTTTGAGTCTTTATAAATGTTTATTCTCGTAAATTTTTAAAAAAATTGGTCTACTTTTATAATTTTTTTTAAAAATGACTTTTTTAAAATTTAATCTGAGAACGGGCAAAAGTGTGCCCACATCACCGCTTTTTTCTGACATGGGGTAAAACACTTTCACATCAACGCGTTTTATGCTGACATGGCAAAATCGCTTCCCAGAGGTGCGTTTTGCTGAAATTTCACCCAAAAACGCTTCTAAGTGGACGCGTTTATCATTTTCGGCCCTTTCCGATAAATAAAATAAAAAGTTGGCCCATTTTTATAAATAAAGTTGAAAATGAACCTTTATAAGTAAAATGGCCCAGTATAATAATATTCTTTTTACCATAGAGACATTATCATATAAATTTAATATGTTATTTTTTAAAGAGTGAAAACGATTGGGCATGTCATAGTTTAAAATCAACCATGTTTAATGTGTTTGTGGAACACTATCCTAAACATCGAAAGATTACTTATAAATCTAAAACTGACCCAATTGAGGAGGATCACCACAGCCTCTTAACTTAAAGGGCGTTTCAACCATGTTACTTTAGCGGGTCTCTGTCTTTTTAATTAGGAAAGCTTTCTAAAAATACTTTTGAAGAAAAATATGTCTTTGGATAAAAAATCTCTTTTAAAAAATTATCTTTTAAGAGAAAAAAAAACTTGTTTTTTAAAATTAAAAATTAACCCAAAAATATTTTTTTCAAATCCCTCCAAAAGTATTTTCTTTTTTAAAAATATTAAATATTTTTGAAAAATATTCTTAAATTAGGTCTAAATCTATCCACCACTTTATATATAAAAAGAAAAAAGAAAAAAGAAAAAAGAAAAAATGATTGCATTACTAAAAAGTAATCCAACCAGTTGTATTATTTATTGAAGAGTGTGCGGGGCACAAAGATTTTGCTAGTGCACCACTTAATTAGGCTATTCTCCAAATTCATCCCTAAAATATTTAGAAACTTTACTGGAAAATGAAAAGAATAAGAGACTGGTGGAATGCCATAATGGGTTGGCGTAGAAATTCCAATATATTTAACCATGTACGTGGAATTTTCCCGCATGCCAAACAGGTACCTTCCAACAATAGCCGATAGCATTGCCAGGACAGTACAGAACGACTAGTAGACTTGAATTCCATAAACTTAAAAAGGGGTTGGGTGCTTCTACGAGGTGTGAACCACGTTACTCCTCGAACCCTCTAATCGTCTCTTTTCACAATATGGTGATTGGGAATTGTAATTTAATTTAAATTTTGTTTTATTACACTCAAATATAAGAATACATTTGAACAACTCACTAAATTAAAAAAAAAAAATCTTTAAGAAACTCAATGACCATTGTAAGAGCCCAAATTTGTTCGGACCCGTACAAACCAGAAAAATAAAATAAAAAAATCAAAAATAAACTAAATGTTCAGTTCTTTACAGTCCAATTTACAGGCCCAATACTAAACTAAACCACAATCTTAAATTACACCCTTAGCCCAAACAGATTGAACCTCGTTAGACTACCTAATTACCCTAGGCCCGAATCAAAACCCAATAAACCACTAAACCCCTAAACCAACTCAAACCACTAAACCCTTTGCCCAGTGAGTCCTTTATCTATAGCGCACGTTTCAATTAAGTCTCTAATTCATTTTTTCTTTTAAATTTTCACCCCTAATTTTTATTTTAATTTAGATTTAATCCTTTTTTTTATTCTGACTTAGTTTCTAGAAAATATATTATTTATTTACACTATATGCATATTATTTATTTAATTTTTTTATATATATGAAATTGTTTCATTACATACTATTTATATATATATATATATATTAATATTTTAGTATATAATCTAGTATACATTATGTATTGTATAATATTTTTCAAGTTGATTCATTATTGAAGGTTTTTTATCTGTTTATTTTTTAAAATATGTATATTATCTCTTTATATAAAAATATATATTAAATCGTTATATATTATATATTTACCCCTTTTTTAAAATCCTAAGTTTTTTTATATTATTTATTTAAAATTCACTAATTATTTTATATGTATATATCCTTTTAAAAAATATTATTTATCTTTTTTTAACTTTTTTATTATAATATCATTTTTTATTTAAAATACCTCATTCATTTTCTATTGTCATTTTATGTGACAACCCAATTTTAGCCCTAATCGGAATAGTGGCTTCGGGACCACGAAACCGAGTCAAAAAATATTTAAATATTATTTTCTATGTTTATTATATGCGAATTAATATTTGTGAAAGTTTCGTGTTTTAATTTTTTTGTTTGGATCTTGAATTATTAAATAAGGACTCTTTTGCATAAAAGAAAAATTAGATGGTTTAGGTGTGAGTGCCAAATTGTAGTTGTTCTTTTATTATGGAGTATCTATGTTGCAAATAATCCCTTTTCTTCTGTAATGGCCGAATGTGTCCATAAGTCATATGAGTACATTTTATAATGGTGGGGTTAAATAAGTAAAACAACAAAGAGTTAATTTATAATATGATAAAGAATGTTAATAATAAAATAAAGGAAACATGCATTCATTCCTTGTAAATGCCGAAATAGATTAAGAAGAAACGAAAAAAAAAGAGTTGAGCATTTGGTCCATTTGCTCAAGCTATTAAGGTATGATTTCAACTTAATTTTCTTTAAATTTTGTGTTTTTGAGTTAGTTGTTAAGTTATTTACATAGCCCAAGTGTTAATTTTTAAAATTATGGCTAAATACTCATTCGGCCATGGAAGATATGCATGAGATTTTGGTGTTTTATTTATTTATTTATTTTAATTTGTAAGATGAGTTATGAGCTTGGTAATTTTGGTAAATGTGGCTTTAATGCCTAAATGGTATTTGGCCATGGTTTAGAAAGTTATGAGATTGATGTTCTATGTTAAAAATTTAAGATTTAAGAGCTACGAAAATGTTTTTTTTTTTTTATGTTATAATTTGTATGTGAATTGGAGCTTAAGGTTAAATTGTTAAAATAGAGACATTGAGGGATAAATAGCTAAAATTATGAAATGTAGAGATTTGGATAAACTTCATGAGCATTCGGCTTTAGTGTATTAATAGAAAGAAATGAATTGTTCGATGGTTTGTGTTATTGGAGCAAATTGTAAGATTTAAATTTGATAAGAGATTATTTTATAAATTTCGAAATCTTGTGCTATGTGATTTGAATAAGTTTAATTTATTTTATTTAGCTCAAGAACAAAGGGAGCCGATTTCGGATAGGGGAAAAACAAAATTAGTAGAATAGTCGATTCGTAATCGTTCGACATCATTCGAGGTAAGTTTTAAGTAATTGAACAAGTGTTATATCTTGAAAATTTGATGTTCTTTGTGTATATGTACATAGCCGAATATATGGGTGAGATGGAAGAAAAATACATGAAACATTTTATGGTCAAATGTGAGTATGAAATAGAAGTCAAAATTTAATATGTTGTATGGCCGAATGGCAAAAATTTTGTAATGGAAATGTCATTTTGGTATGTGTTAAGGCCGAATGGCAAGTTGTGAAATGAAATTTGATGTTTGTTATGTGCTATGTTCGAATGATGCTACACTTTTAAGATGTGCTTATGCTATGTGAAAATTAGAAGTATATGCTTAAAAGTATATGGAACTTTGTGGTTTGGTTATTGTACTGTGTTATTCAGCTTTAAGCTAGTGATTATTATCGGGTTTCGAGCCTAGCAGGCATAATGCCGGTGAATGAATATCAGACTTAAAAGTCTAGCAGGCTTTGTGCCGGTGATGAATTCGGGTTTATACCTAGCAGGCTAATTGTTGGTGAATTAATAAAAGTTTAAGCCAATGAAACCTTGTGCTGATGTAGTATTTGAATTTGTTAAACGAATTAAGTTGCTCAGGTACGCATTAGCTAATTATCTATTTGAAAATAAAATGAATTGATTTATTGATGTGTGATGAGAAAGAATATGTGAAGTTGATATAATATATATATGTTCAGACTTATAAATGTTCATGAAAGGAATGCTAAAGTAGAGTGGTGAAATTATGTTTATAATTTGCACATGTGGATTCAATGTATAAAAGAATTTGGTTATAAGAATTGAAGTTGTAATGATAATGTAAATGTGTATATTCGGCCAAGATGAAGTTGCTTAGTGAAAGTATATGTTATTTATATATATGGATTGAAAGTTTGTGGATATATGGAAACATTATGCATAAGTGGATTTGGTTGTTAAAATTATTAAATAAAAGAGATTTATTATGAGTTAAATGTTTAAATTACTTAAGACTTACTAAGCTAATTAGCTTACTTTGAGTGTTTATTATTTTTGTTTTATAGACGTTCGAAGTTGACTACAAGCTCGGGGATCAGCAGAAATCATCTTACACTATCTTTTGTTTTGGTAGTAACTTTTTAAACCCAACCTATGGCATGTATAGGTTAGACTAGGTTAACTTTTATATTTTTGAATTATGTATATATTAAAATGCCATGCGAAAATGGCTGGTTTAATAGTTATGGGAAATTTTGGTATTTGGTTATGTTAGACTAGTAGTGTTTCGTATTTCATAAAGTGCAAAAATTATTTATATGTTTATACTCTTGAATGATTCGGTCTTGATGAATATTGATAATGGTAGTAGATGGTCATATGTTCTATAGGTGAAACTTTAATTATTAAGGTGAAGAAATAAAATGAAAGTGAAATTGGTGGCATAAAGATATCTATACGGCTAAGTGATTGTTATTTGACCAAATGAATAGTAACACTATGTGAATAAGGTTAGATAGTCTATGAAGCATCCAGTTATTCATGTGTAGGTGATATTATATATATATGATGAGATTTGAGTTGAAATTTGTTTTATTTTTTTTAAAACCCTACTCAGGTTAAATATTCATATGTACATTTACAATATGGATTAGAGGTCGAAAATGAAATAGATAGACATGTCAAATTTTCGATTAAACAAGTAGACTTTATCAAATGAATAGTTATTTTATGTTATAAGATGATCATGTAGTATGAGACTTAGTTACCAAGCATGCGCATATACATGTATTAAATGATGATTTTTGTATTGATCCATTTTTTTATAAAGTTAAGATTTTCTATTGTTTATTTATATTGAACATGGTATTGGAGATACTTTTGTTTGGAAATCATATGTATTTGTGATATGTTTGTTATACGAGTGATAATGCGTTAGAAATGGAATTGAGTAAATTTATTTGTTGGAATTTATGGGTTTTTTTTTAAAAGACTCGTACATGTTTATGTGTGCTGTTTAAATGTTGTCTTTAGTATTGTAATGCCTCGTAGCCCTTTCCAGTGACGGATACGGGTTAATGGTGTTACATTTTATCTTTATTTTTTTTTTATGATTTCGTATTCATTTCTAAGTTTTTATATTTTGTAATTTGTTACGGTTTACTTTAGATCTTTTATTTGGTTTATGCTATGTATTTGTTTATTTTTGCTTTAGCATAGTCATCTTATTACATGTATAATCCATTATTTTATGTTTTCCTTTTAATTGTCTATATTTGTATTATAGTTTTGTATTAATGTTGCGTTTTGCTCAAGGCATCATTTTAAAATGTTTTCCAGTTATTTGCCGTTTTTATCAAAAAATTGTTTTCTAAATTAAGGCAATATTTGACATTTGGGAATTTTGAAAGGATCGTGCCCTAACTTATTAGGCCTCAATTTTTCTCATTAAGTCTGAATGATCAAATATCATTTTCAAACTAAAACGTGTGATTTTCAAATAAAAAAATATCTTTGAAAATTTAAGATGTTGCGTCCTAACTTACTGGATGCGATATTTTGATATTTCGAGATAGGGATTTCTAAAAACGAAAGATATTTGACGTTTGGGAAATTTGAAAGGTCGTGCTCTAACTTACGGATATGCGATCATGTTCTTTTATCCAAACAATTGAATGTCTTTTAAAAAAGTTACTAGTTTAAAAAAATCAAAAGGATCACGTTTTAAAACCTTTTCAAATCTTCGACTCTTGGACATTTAATGATCAATTAAGTACCAATTTTTAGGTGGTACGAGGGTGCTAACCCTTCCTTGTGTGTAATCGACTTCCGAACCAGATTTCTCAAATTTCATAGACCGAAATCATTATTTCAATAAGTCAAAATATTTATTTATTAAAATGATCAATTTCAAGGTGATCCAATCACACCTCAAAGAAGAGATTGGTGGCGACTCCATTTCCGTTTTCATTTTAAAGTCGACCCCTTTTTCAAATTTAAAAATGGTTTCAACAGCTTGGCGACTCCACTGGGGACCAATAAGAGAGCCAAGCCGTAAAATTAATTATTTTTTGTCCTTTTGTTGAAGTTTGGAAATTTGATTTAAAAAATTACAATCCTTTTATTGCATGTGTTTGCATCATTGCATATGTTTGTTATTTTCTTGTAAACATTGCATTGCATGACTGTTGTGGTCACACCCTTAAGTGGGAGTGAGAAACTACTCCTTCGTGAGGTTTTCACCTCTGTGCAGGATAGTGGATCG
Source organism: Gossypium stocksii (assembly GCA_020496765.1). Lineage (NCBI taxonomy): Eukaryota > Viridiplantae > Streptophyta > Magnoliopsida > Malvales > Malvaceae > Gossypium > Gossypium stocksii. The sequence continues at coordinate 87,000,434 of CM035629.1, forward strand.
CTTCCGGGATACATCTGTACCTATGTGTTCGTGAGATTTTCATCTCCGTGCAGCCATAGGGAAATGTATTCCCCTGAACTGAACTCGGTCTGTATGAACCTATAATGGGTGAGGATCAAGGAATTTGCTGGTTCAGGTACCTCAACTTTAGAGCTAAACCGCACGCATAAAACATAAGTGCCCACCCTAGGTAGAATTATGCCAAACCTTAGCGGTTACCTAAATATGTGTTTATTTTTGCTTTATGTTCTATTTTTATGATACTAACTTGTTGTGCTTTATTTTTGGTGCGTGTCATCTCATATTTTAAAAGGTATCGATTTACGGTCAGTTACTAAATTAGAAAGCTGGTTATAGAGAACGAATTTCTTGATAAAGTGGGAAACAATGCGGCTATCCATAAGTGGTCAGAGGAAACACAACTAGTAAAATGAGATAGCCTAGCCAAAGGATACACATCAGAATTATGGGACTACACTCGCATCAGTGTGATGCAAAATAATCTCTTGGAGTTAAAGGAAATATAGGATCGATGGAGTAACAAGACCAAACAGTTGTTCTACTACAACTATGGGGATTTGCCATACTTGCTTGACATGAAGGTAGATGAACATTTGTTTCGGGCCATCACTCAATATTGGAACCCTGCATATAGTTGCTTTACTTTTGGAAAGGTTGATATGGTACCCACAGTGGAGGAATATTTAGCTTTGTTGCGTTGTCCTAAGATTCAAGTTGACAAAATTTACTCAAGGGCTGCTTGTATTCCAACTTTTGTGAGGAAATTAATGAACATCAGGGGATGAGCGAACAGTGGGTCACAACTAGAATCAAGCAAAAAGGTGAGTGTAAGTACATCCCATGGAAGGTTCTGAAAAATTTGATTCTAACTCATCCTGATGAGAAAAAGAAAGTTGATGTTTTTGCCTTAAGTATATATGGATTAATGATTTTCCCTAGGGCATTGGGATATGTGGATGAAGCCGTTTCAGATCTTTTTAATCGACTTGACAAACAGGTTACACTTGTTCCTACAATCTTGGCTGAGACATTTCGATCGTTGAATACATGTAAGAGAGCTGGCGAAGGCAGGTTCATAGGGTGTGCACAGTTGCTGTTGGTTTGGTTCCACAGTCATTTCTGGAAGGTGGATAAAGTTTCCTATCAGGTTTTTCTCAAGAATTACTCTTCTTTAAAAGAGATTGTGGCAGCACCACGAAGAGATGACGTATCAGAAGAAAATTGGATAGCGCTTCTCTGAAATCTCCAAGAAGATGATGTTGACTGGAAAGCTCCATGGTTGGTGCCCGATGAAATTTTATACCGATGTGGGAGTTTTGATTGGGTCCCTTTACTTTGAATTTGGGGAGCCGTTGGATATGTGCCTTTACTCGTGCTGAGGCAATATAGATCAAGGCAGTTCATACCAGCAACACACGGGTTGGCTCAATACGAGTTTTCATACAAGGGAGATAGTTATAAGAAAATGGTTAAGGAGATTTCTAATGCTTGGAATCAGACTTGCCGCATGAAAATAGTGGACGTATGCCCAGTAGCGACTCCAAAATACACGGGATGGTGGAGTAGGAGAGTTAAGGACAATATCCCTGTGCCAAGTTTAGAAGGCGCTCGACCAATCGAAGATTACTTACGAATGGTCCCATCAGAGTTAGAGATCATAAAGCAAGATTTCGAAAGGAAGAGTTCAGAGTTCGAAAAACGAATAGAAAAGTTGGAAGAAGAAAAAAATGCATCTGAGATTAGACGTGGATATTTAGAAACTGGAGGCCGAAAAATTAAGGAAAGAGAAAAGGAAGGTTGAGGAGGATCGAGATGATTTAAAGACAGAATATAAGAAGATTCAGCTGTCGATAAAAAGAGTCGGATTGGGGAAGACTTTAGAACAGTGGCAACAAGAGATTAGAGAGGAAAATGCCAAAGCTGATCATTGGGAGAGGAAGTTCCAAGAAATCCATGCATAAAACCAGGCCCTAGAAAGGAGTTTGATGGAGAGTCAAAAGGAGAAATGTGGATTAAAAGCTAAAGTGGCAGAACTGGGATGGTCTCTTCATCTCCATCGAAGTCGTAATTCTGCGATCGAGTTAAAGTCAAGTTTGAACAAGATCGAGGAAATGAAGGGTAAAATTGAAGGGTTAGAATCGGCATTACAAAATTGTGAACGTCGGATCGAGCTACTCGAAACAAGAGAAGGGCATTGGAAGGAAGAGCTTCATCATTTTCAGGATCAAGTAAGAAGTAGGGATTACCTCATGGGTGAAGCTATAACTCAGATTTGAGAAGTGGCTGATCATTTACAAACCCTGACGGTACAAGCTGATGCGTTGAGCATGAAATATGAGCTACAGTCAGATAAGGGTGAAGAGTTAGCTCTGTTATTTAGGAAAGTTAAGACTCTGGGCACTAGGGTGAAAGCATATTTGTAGTCTGTTTTATGTAAAGGATTTTATTTTCTAATAAAGTTTTCTAAATGAAATTGAATCGAAATCGATGCCTTTTTGCATTCATGCATTTGCATTACATCATGTCATATGCATTTAAATCCATAGAAAGACCCTAATTAGTTGTAGTTATTACACAGAGAGAGAGAGAGAAGAAAAGATAAAATTAACCTAAAAACCACACACCATTACGGTATACGCACCAAGACGAAAAATATGGATCAAAGACTTGAACAATTCCAAAGGGATATGCAAGAACAGATGCAAAAGTAATTGGCAAAGCTCTAACAAGAGATGAGAGACCAGATGTTGGAAGCTCAGAGAAATATGATGGCTCAGGTGACCCAGCTGCTGAATGGGGCAATGGACAAGGGAAAGGGTCCCATGACTAGTACTGGAGAGGATAATGAGGATTATCCTCCGGGCTTTACCCCATCGCATGTGCAAACCTAACCTGAGGCGCATCCCAAAAGTCATTTGTCACAATTAGGCCTCAACAAGGGCAAGCTGATACTGGGTTGCCCATGAATTTCCAAATTAACTTAGGATCTAACCCAGGAGCTAACCTTGCCAATCCTGTCATTCCTGATTTAGACATAGCCGAGAAGGAAGGAATAAGAAGTGAATCCTCAAGACAGCTGGAGGACCGTTGCAGATGGTTAGAAGAAAAGTTCAAGGCTTTAGAGAATGCTGATAGTCATCATGGAATTGATGCTAAAGGCTTGATCTTGGCCCCAGATTTGGTGCTTCCTCATAAGTTCAAGATGCTAGAATTCGAGAAGTATAATGGGACTAGTTGCCTTGAAGCCCATATCACCATGTTCTGTAGACGAATGACCGGTTATGTTAAAAATGATCAGCTGTTGATCCATTGTTTTTATAACAACCTAAACCCAGCCTAGAAGTTAGGCCCGAATCTAGCGATGTCACATTAAAGGGTTGCTTTCGAAAAATGGTTTAGTTAAAAACTTAGTTCGAAACGAAATATACTTGATAGGAATTTACTTAGTTAAAAATTTGAAGAATTAAATTAAATGAATAATTATAAAAAAAAAACATGTTTATTAAATATAACAGTAACTAAATAAAATCCCAAGTAAATAATGAAATCAAAGATACATAGCCTTATTACATCATAGTGGAGATTTAAAAGTAATTATCATAAAACACTTAATAAATCTATATTGAAAATTCCTAAGTAACTTGTAGTGTGGCTATCTCCGAGTTCTCTCCCGTGTCGAGCCGTTTATTATGGATCACCTGAAATATTAATAATAAAGGTGTGAGTTTCGAAACAGTGTGTACGACCCTTGTCAATCAAATCAATTCAATATACACATATCACATTGGGCCCAAGCCTTAACAATATCGGTGGTCTGGGCCTTAGCCCACAATGACCTCATATCATATCAGAATTTCATGAATGCAAATGTTCTTATCCTAAATCCAACCCTGCACTCCACCCGTACCAACCCTACACTCTTATAGGGATGTCTACATCAACCCACCCATTCTCTAGACTCCAAAGGTAGCACCGGTTGCGACACTACTCACGTTGCAGCAAGGCTGCTATATATGTGCGGTGTAGCAAAGCTACTCGGTAGCTTGAAAGCCTACCGTGGATCCACGGTCGTCAAGTGACTATGCGATCCTCAAAACACTTCCTCCGTATCATCAAAACCCACCCAAGTGCAACATACAATTCATGAATGCATCAGACACATTTTCACACATTTTTACATATTAAGCACTTAGGGGTATTTTGGTCATTTCACTACCCAGGGGTATTTTCGTAAATCTACCCTATAGAGGTATTTCGGTACTCCTACCCTACGAGGGTGTTTTAGTAGCTCTACCTTACAGGAATTTCCGTAATTCTACCTTAGAAGGGTACTTTCGTAATTCTACCTTAGAAGGGTATTTTCGTAATTTTATCCTATAAGGGTATTTTCATAATTTTCCTAATGATATAGATTTTAATTATGGATTTTGGCCTATCAACAAGTCCTCACGGCTAAGATGAACGGACACTATGCACCAGGTAGGATTCAAGAGAAGAGAAGGTGGGTCACTCGAACCGCTTAAGTACCAGGCTCTTCCATGATCCAATCCTAGACATGCATATGTTGGTTGCCACACCTTAGTCTATTGACTTGTTCACAGACATGTTTATTACTTAGTTAAGTTTTATAAAAATTTGAGAGTCCATTTAACTAGGCCTAAAGTCCATTAAACCCTAGCATGCCTTTCTACCACCCCATAAAACCCAAACACGCTTATGAAGCCCATTAAGCTCAAACATACTTATGTAACCCATTGGGCCCATTCATAATCCAATCATACAATCATACATGTTAATTCAACATAATATCTCATATCACAATTTTGCCAATTTGGGCGTACAAATTCGGTAGGCCCATTCGAGATTTCAGGATTTTCGACTTTTGCCGTTTTGCCTTGTGTGTAGTGTATGTACACACCTGATTGACGACTCGCACCTACACTATCCCCAATCTTGACCTACAATCAAAACCACTTCCAAATCAACTCCAAACCTTATTAAAACTTTATAAAATCCCGAAGCCATACCGTAACCTTACCGTGAACCTTCAGCTTTTCTAGGCTTTCCTTAGCGAATCGTCTTGAATATTCCTAGATCTGCATCAACACACATATTTTATCAACATTAGGTGACTCGTCTTCCACACGAGCCACCCTTATAGGCTACACATATTTTCGGCCACCTCCGTAAGAAACCAAAATTGAGAATGAGACATGTACCGAAACTCGCCTTCAAAGTAACGGCCTAGATATTCGATGTTTAAGCAATCAGCTTTTCAACAATAACTTAGGGATGGTAATCAAAGACGAATAGTGATGAAGGAAAAGAAATTGGCGAGGGATATATGAGTATTCGGCTTTCAAGAAATCAATGATGATATTCGGCTTTTTGAGAAACAAAGAAACTTAATGGAATTTGGTAAAAGAATGAAAAGGGAGAAGAGAGGTTGGCAAAAGAATGAATTCGGCAAAATAAACCAAAACCCTCATGCACATTCGGCATTCCTTTAAATAGGCACTGTAATATCCCGAATTAGGGCCTAATTAGAATAGTGGTTTTGTGACCACAAATCTGAGATAGAAATAATTATTTTATAATTATTTTGATGTTTGTGATATGATTGCTTGATGGTGTGAAAATTTCGTGAAGAAATTCTATGCATAAAGTGTTTAATTTGAAATTAGGGACTAAATCAAATAAGTTGCAAAACTTGTATCCTAGAAGCTTTTAGTATGAAATTGCTTTGGAATATTAATTAGGAGGTCTTAAATAGCAATTTTACCAATTTCTAAAATTTTGGACAAAAATGGGCTTGTACATGAAAATTTTCAAAGAAAGGCATTAAGGGTATTTTGGTCATTTGGTAAATTAAAAGAATAAAATGGGAAAAAGATGACAAAAAGCTATCATCTTATTCATGCCTTGGCCGAACCTTGCTTCTCTCCATAGCTAGGGTTTCTTCAACTTTCAAGCTTCATAGTAAGCGATTCCAAGCCCCGTTTTTAATGATTTTTACGTTTTTGGAATCCCGGTAGCTCGATAAAGCTTATGCTAGCAATAATTTAAGCTAGGGTTCATATTTGGAAAAATACCCATAGGTGAAATTTGTGTATTTTGATGTTTTATGATAGAATATGAGGTTTTAAATTATGTTAGATAACTTGTGCTACTCGGTTTTAAGTAAAAACGTGTAAAAAGGGCTTAATCGTTAAAAATATAAAGTGTTCATAAGTACATGTTATAATGAGAATTTGAGCTTGCTAATGGTAAATAAATTACCAGCATGTCCCAAAACATAAGAATTTGGAATAAAATTTAATTTCCGAGCCTTGGGGCAAAAGTGTAAATATGCAAAAGTTTAGGGGCAAAATTGTAATTTTGCCAAAATTTGAATTAAGGACTATTTTGATAAATATGAGTATTAAATAAGCTAAATGTGCTATTTTAGATCAAGAAAAATGAGATTCAAGTCGTGAATGAGGAAAAAACAAAGTTTTCGAAGAATAGGCTCGATTTCAAATATTTGGCATTGAGGTAAGTTCATGTGTAAATAATGTGATATAATTGTTATTTCTAAGTTATTTAATGTCATTATATGCTATTGTAGTTGTTATTATGAAATATTATGTTTTGTGAACTATTTCTTATTGATGTGCAAATAAGTATGGAATATAGTAAATGTTGGTTTCGATATCTTGAGGAAGATGATTGAATTGTGGAATTGAGAGAGAAATCTCATTTGAACCTTGGGAATAGATTAGGGTACAAGTGACATGTCACTAGGATGGTTAAGTTCTGAACTCGTTGAGTTGAGTCCGAGTTCGTGAGATGTAACTAGGCATCCGAGCTCGTTGAGTTGAGTCCGAGTTCACTTATGGATGCGAACGCCTGAGCTTGTTGAGTTGAGTCCGAGTTCGTTTATGGGCGGGTTACATAGTAGCTTGGCTACTTGAATTATAAAAGCTATTGAGCTTGTTAAACTAAGGGGATGGCACATTTACGTGCATACTATCCACGTACCCAAGTTATATTCCAATGTGTTCAATGGGTGAACCTTAAGGAAATTGGGAGAACACCTAAAATGAAAGTGAATCGATGGTGAATGTGATAAATAAAGGTAAGTGAATAGGTATGGACTTATTCCTTTTTGTGAAGAATGTGGTAAGACAAATTGTGGTGAGGAAATAAGTATGCTTATGTCATGAATGGAATGCATTGATGATGTTTAAGCAAATGATGTTATGTTAAATTGTATGATTATATTACCCGTTATTTGCATGTGAACTTACTAAGCATCTAGGCTTACTCCTCCCTTTTTATTCATTGTAGTTTTGGGCAAGCCAGCTTGGGAATCGGGATAGGTCGAATGCTCGCTTAGACTATCCGAAGAACTATTTTGGTAAAATGGCTTGTATAACTTGAATATGGCATGTATAGCAATATACTCATTTTGTGTAATTAATCTTGTGATATGGTTGGGGTTTTGTTAAGAAAATGCTTGATAATGATTAGTCATTGGAATGGTTAATCTAGATCATATGTGAGACCATGTGTGCTTAAAGTGACACTTAGTCCATGAATATCCATAGAAAAGTGAAATTTGCCATAAAATAGAACATTGCAGCAACAAAGACATGAGTTTGAAAAATCACTAAAAATAGTAGAAATCGAATTAGGTGATGAATTAAATATGAAATTGAAGCTTATTGTGTCTATTTTTATATGGAAAAAGCAAAATAGGTAAAGGAGTTATCTGTTGTGAGATATTTGAGTTTTAGTAAAACAAGGCCAGAGTGAGTTTTGGACCCCCTGTTCCAACTTTGGAAATTCACATAAATTGTACAAAAATAATTAGGAGGTATACTATATATGTACAGAATACTTATTGAGTCTAGTTTTAAGAGAAACAAATGGTATAGTGTTATGAATTTTTTATAGATAGAAAAGTGGTTCGTAGTAAGTAGAGGTCGGTGCAGTCGAGTCCTGAAACAGAGGTAACTTTAATTAATAAACTGTACTAATTGGCCCAACTAAAAGTTCTAGAAAAAAAATTAGTAAATAGGTATATGAGCCTAGATTCATGAAAAATTTACGGATCTTTATTTCGAGTTTCATAACTCGAGATATGATTTTTTTTGTAATCATGACGCAGGTGGACTACTAATACTAATGTTGAGATCAACAAGGTAAAATTTCTTAAATGTCGAAACTTAGTTTATTAACTCCTCTAGCTCGACTCCGGCGACGGTCTCGGGCGTAGGGGCGTTACAGGAACAAGCCGATTCAAGCCTCCCTTGTAGTCCCATTCTGTACCAACTCCCCCTCTCTCTCAATCTCCTATTTTCTCTCCATTATCTCTAACTTAAAAATCTCTCCTGAACACTCCCCTTAGAGTCCATCTTCACGCCACTTCTAACCTTTTAGAAGGCCAAAATTAAACTCCTAAAATTACTAAGCTAGGATCCAAAACTTAACCAAGGCCCAATACTTCTAGGCCCAAAATTTGGGGTGTTATAGTTTTCAAGATAATTTGGTTGGGGCAGCGTCGAGGTGGTACAATCAACTAAGCCGTGCTAGGATTAGCTCTTGGAGAGACCTAGTGCAAGCTTTTATGAAGTAATACAATCATGTGACAGATATGATGCCTAACAGAATCACTCTACAAAATATGGAAAAGAAGTCAAATGAAAGCTTCAGGCAGTATGCGCAAAGTTGGAAGGAAGTTGCCATGCAAGTTCAGCCACTGCTCCTAGAAAAGGAGACTACAATGCTCTTTATTAATACCTTGAAGGCTTCATTCATTACCCATATGATAGGGAGTACTACTAAGAGTTTTGCTGATATAGTAATGACAGGTGAAATGATCGAAAATACCATAAGAGGTGGCAAGATTGAAGGGGAAATTGCTAAGAGATTAGCTCCGATGAGGAAAGATAATGAGGTGAATAACATGAGTGCATATAACTCGAAGTCATACTGTTAGTCAGTCGAAAGTAACCACCGTTGGGCAGTAAGGTTCATCAAGGTAAGAATCGGGCACAAGACAAAATTCTAAAAAGCTCCAATTTGCGCCAATCCCAATGTCGTATAAGGAGCTATATCAAAGTTTGTTTGACGCACACGTGGTGTCTCCATTTTATTTAAAACCGTTGCAGCCCTGGTATCCCAAATGGTATGACTCGAACTCTCAATGTGACTACTATGCGGGAATACCAGGACATTCAATAGAAAACTACACTGCTTTCAAGAAAATAGTGGAAATACTCATTAAGATGGGGATTGTAAAATTTTATGATACCCCTAGTGCAGAAAACTCGTTACCTACCCATGGAGACAAGGGGGTAAATGCAATTGGGGAAAATATTGTGAGAAGGATTAAGGAAGATATCACTAAAGTAATAACCCCATTGAAGATGGTTTGCAAAGAAATAATGGGAAGAGGAATGATAACATTGGATTCTAAGAAGAATGCGAAGGAATAAGGAACTACTGTGAGTTCCACAAGGTAGAGGGGCATGAGATCTAGGAATGCATTGAGTTTAGGGTCTTGGTGCAAAGCCTCATGGACAATAAAAAGATGGAGTTTTATGAAGAAGGCTCAGGGGAAGGAAATATATGTGTGTCGGAAGGAGAGTTGACGAATCAAAAAGTCAATTACCCGAGGATCATCATTTCCCGACCAAGAAACACTGAGGGTGGAGCACAAGTAGCGCCAAAGGTCATAATCTAGAAACCTGTTTCCTTTCCTTACAAGGATAACAAAATGGTACCCTGGAATTATGACTGTAATGTGACAATACTAGGAGGGGAAAATCTAGCTAGTACTTCCAAGGAGGGCCAAAGTGAAGGACTTTACACACGTAGTGGAAGGTGTTGCGATACGGGAAACGTTAGAACTGAGCCTGTGAAAACAAAGGCCTTGGTAGTTGAGTGAGAGAAAAGGGCCCGAAGCACTTATTAATGAACCAGTGAAGGAAGAAGAGGCTAAAGAGTTTCTAAAATTCTTGAAGCACAATGAATATAGCGTGGTAGAGCAGCTGCGCAAACAATCGGGTCGCATATTAGTGCTAGCATTGCTTCTAAGTTCAGAAGTACATCGTGAGCATTAATGAAAGTGCTGAATGAAACCTATGTTATTAATGATATATCCATCAACAAGTTGGATCGTTTGGTCAATAACATAAGTGCCGACAACTTTATCTACTTTAATGATGATGAAATTTCACCTAAGGGCATGGGATCGACCAATGCTTTACACATCCCTACTCGTTGTAAAGGATATACACTGCCCAGTATGCTAATCGATAATGGATCGACTCTGAATGTCCTACCATTGTCCACGTTGAACAGGTTGCCAATAGATAGTTCTCACATGAAAACATGCCATAACATAGTGAGAACATTTGATGGCACGAAGAGAAAAGTGATGGGAAGGATTGACATACCTTTGTTGATTGGACCAAACACGTATGAGATGGATTTTCTAGTGATGGACATCAAGCCCTCCTATAATTGCTTATTGGGGAGGCCCTGGATACATTCAGCGGGAGCAGTGCGCTCATCTTTGCGCCAAAAATTGAAATTAGTAACAGAAGGACGGCTGGTTACTATAAATACGAAGGAGGACATCATAGCGGCTGTTACCAATGACGCACCCTATGTAGAGGCGAATGAGGAGGCAATTGAATGCTACTTTTGATCCTTAGAATTTTTCAACGCAACATTTATTTCGGAGGGGAATAAGGTGCCGGTGCCCAAGATATCCAGAACCACGAGAATGGGCTTATAAATGATAGTGGGGAAATGAGCCTTACCAGGAAAAAGATTGGGTAGAAATCTCCAAGGAGGGATTCAAATACCAATGCTGAAGGAAAAAAGAGACCGTTTCGGCTTGGTTTCAGGCCAGATCTTAGACAAATGAGGAAGGAGATGGAGAAGAAGCAAGAGAGAAGGAGGGCACGACTGAGTAGGGAAGAAGTCAAGTGAGAGATGATAACATTCTCTCACATATCCCAAACTTTTGTATCTGGAGGGATAATTCACCTTTAGAGAGGGTTGCTGAGAAATGAAATCCCTCACATCAATGCCATACACGAGGAGGGAACTGAACAAAGAAACCTATTGGGCATTCGACCTTATGAACCTGGGAGTGCTTTGAACAACTGGACTGAAGAGGAACTTTTTGTAGTTTTTAAAAATTATACAGAGTAATGTTCAGAACACACTTGTTGTTTTAAAGCCTAGAAATAACAAGATTTCTATTTGTGAAATAGGCTCATGTTCAATCATCTTTGTTTCAATAAAAACATCTTTTGATGACCAATTCGAGAAAATATTCTTTCATACTTTTGATCCTCTAATTTCATTCCAATTTTTTAATTTTCATTCATACCATGTAAATAGTTATTCTCGAATTCATTTGTTCTTTGTACATTCTTTTGTGCCTACCATAGGTCCCTAGATATCAATGATGTGAGCAACGATACTACAGATTCAAAGATCCTTTTTGAGCAGGACATGTGTCTAGAGAAACCTCAGAATTTTGAGGGTGATAAAGATTGTGACTTGTCTCCAGATTTGTTAAGAATGGTAAAGTAAGAAGAGAAACAAATTTTACCCTGTGAAGAAGTGGTAGAAAATGTGATCTTAGAGAAAGGAAAGGTTGTGAAAATTGGAACATGCATAGCCGAGGAGACAAAGCAAAATCTCGTTGAGTTATTGTGGGAGTTCAAAGACGTCTTTGCATGGTCATACCAAGATATGCCTGGGTTAAGTATTAATATTGTAGTGCATCGCCTTCCCATAAGAGAAGAATGCAAGCCAGTCTAGCAAAAGCAGCGAAGGATGAGGCCTGATGTGGTACTAAAGATAAATGAGGAAGTCAAGAAGTAGTTTGATGCTGGTTTTCTACAAGCGGTCAAATACTTAGAGTAGGTTGCCAATATTGTTCCTGTCCCTAAGAAGGATGGAAAGTTTCAGATGTGTGTAGACTACAGGGATTTGAATAAGGCTAGCCCGAACGATAATTTTCCCTTGCCTCATATTGACACGTTAGTGGATAATATGGCGGGATACTCACTATTCTCTTTCATGGACGGTTTCTCTGGATACAATCAGATAATGATGCATCCTGAGGATATGGCTAAAACTACTTTTATAACGTTGTGGGGTACCTTTTGCTATAAAGTGATGCCGTTCGGGCTAAAGAATGTAGGGCCAACATATCAAAGGACTATGGTGACCTTATTTCATGACATGATGCACAAAGAGATTGAGGTATATGTTGATGACATGATTGCTAAATTTCAAACAGAAAAAGAACACATCGAAGTCTTGAAGAAGTTGTTCTTGAGATTGAGGAAATTTCAATTGAAGCTCAACCCAGCAAAGTGTACCTTTGGAACTAGGTCAGGGAAGCTACTAGGCTTCGTAGTTAGTGAAAGAGGAATAGAGGTTGACTTAGATAAGGTTAAAGCTATACAAGAATTGCCTCCACTGTGCACTCAGAAAGAAGTTCGAGGTTTCTTGGGAAGGTTAAATTACATTACTCAGTTCATTTCACAATTAACTGAGAAATGTGACCCCATGTTTCGCCTTCTTAAGAAGCACAACCAGGGCACTTAGGATGCTGAATGCCAGAATGCATTTGATACAGTCAAGCAATATTTTTCAAATGCTCCAGTACTATCTCCGCCTAGTCCAGATAGACCGTTAATATTGTATTTGTCAGTGTTCAGTATTCTATGGGATGTGTGTTGGGTCAACATGATGAAACAAGAAGAAGAGAGATGGCGATATACTACCTCAGCAAGAAATTCACTGAGTGTGAGATGAGATACTCGCCGATTGAGAAATTGTGTTATGCCTTGATTTGGGCAACCTGAAGATTGAGGCAATATATACTATATCATACAACCTGGCTAATTTCGAAACTTAATCCATTAAAGTATATGATGGAGTCAACTGCTCTGAATGGAAGGATGGCAAGGTGGCAAATTTTGCTTTCTGAGTTTGGTATAGTCTATGTGAATCAAAAGGCTGTGAAAGGGAGCACAATAGCGGAATTCCTGGCTAGCAGAGCTCTAGAGGATTATGAACCTTTGAGCTTTGATTTCCCCAATGAAGAATTAATGTGTGTGGCAGCTACTGAAGAGTATCCGTGGAAGTTAAACTTTGATGGAGCGTCAAATGCTGTAGGAAATGGAATTGGGGTAGTTTTGGTATCCCCTAGTGGTGATCATTATCTATTCACATGCAAATTGGATTTTGATTGCACAAATAACATGGCAGAGTATGAAGCGCGCATCATGGGAATTCGAGCAGCTGTAAAACGTAAAATCAGAGTACTAAAAGTGTATGGAGATTCTGCATTAGTAATCTACCAGCTTAAAGGAGAATGGGAGATAAAATATCCCAAACTGATTGATTACCGGAAGATAGTTTTGAGATTGATTGAAGAATTTGACGACATCACCTTCAATTATCTCCCTCGAGATGAAAGCCAAATGGCCGATGCCTTGGCAACTCTGGCTTTCATGATCAAAGTAAACAAACAACAAAATGTGAAACCTATTCAGATGAGTATTTTTGAAGTCCCAGCTTATTGTTGCAACATAAAGGAAGAGGAAAAGGATGACCACGCTTGGTATCAGGATATATTGCGATATGTAAGAAATCGTGAGTACCCTGATCATGCAATTAAGAATGACAAAAGGATATTAAGGAGATTAGCCTGTGACTATGTTTTAGACGGGAATATCTTGTACAAAAGAAGAAAAGATCAGGTGCTCTTGAGATGTGTCGATGCAGTGGAAGCTAGCAAATTTTTGGAAGAAGTGCATGAAGGTGTTTGTGAGACACATGCCAATGGTTTCGCTATGGCTAGACAAATCATGAGGTTTGGATACTATTGGTCCACCATGGAAGGAGACTGTATCGACTATGCTAAGAGATGTCATAAATGTCAGATTTATGGTGACAAAATTCATGTACCGCCTTCACCTTTGCATGTTATGACGTCTCCACGGCCTTTTTTCATGTGGGGCATGGATGTTATTGGGTCAATCTCACTAAAAGCTTCGAACGGGCATCGATTCATCTTTGGGGTTATCGACTACTTCATGAAATGGGTAAAGGCTGTTTCATACGCAAGTGTTACTAAGTCGGCAGTTAGTCGGTTCTTGAAGAAGGAGATTATATGCCGATATGGAATGCTTGAGAGGATCATATCAGACAATGCACTGAACTTGAACAATAGCGTGATAGCTGAAGTCTGTAGTCAATTCAAGATCAGACACCATAACTTATCTCTGTCTCGTCCGAAAATGAATGGGGCAGTGGAAGCGGCCAATAAAAATATTAAGAAGATAATGGGGAAAATGACAGAGACCTACAAGGATTGGCATGAGAAGTTACCATTCGCACTCTATACCTATCGAACATCTGTTAGAATCTCAACTGGGGCAACTACTTTTTCATTGGTCTACGGGATAGAGGTAGTTCTACCTATTGAAGTAGAGATACCTTCCCTTCGAGTTTTGTCAAAAGTAAAATTGGATGAGGCAGAATGGATTTAGTCGCGATATGCTTAGTTGAACTTGATTGAAGAAAAGAGGTTAAGGGCTATTCGTCATGGTTAGATGTATCAGAAGCGAATGATGTGAGCTTATGACAAAAAAAGTTTGTCGAAGAGAATTTCATGAGGGGGACCTTGTGCTGAAAAAGATCCTCCCCATACAAAAGGATTTTAGAAGAAAATGGATGTCAAATTGGGAAGGACCATATGTGGTGAAGAACGCTTTTTCTGGAGGTGCACTGATTGTAACCGATATGGATAGGAAAAGCTTGCTCAATCCTGTAAATTCAAACTCAGTCAAAAAGTATTTTGCTTAAGAAGGAAAAGAGGCCAAGGTGAAACCCCACAAAGGGCACTTTGAGACTTCTTAATATATAAAAAAACGGAGAGGCCAACGCGAAAACTCGCAAATGGCACCTTGAGACCAAAGGGATTTTGAGTTGAAAACCTGAAAAGGGCGGCTCAAATTTGGAAGGGCATGCAGTGATCTTGCTATACCTGAATCAATAAAAGACGAAGTGTGTTACATATATGGGCATCAACGAAATACTTTGAATCTTCTAAATACATGTTAAGCTCAGAGTAGTCTTTATGGAGTTTGTATATGAAAGCTCAAGCTGCGATATCTAGGGCGCCTGGTTGTTGTCCTATTCATGTTAAATTCACTATCTTTGGATTCTTTTTCTTCTCAAAGATATGTTCCCAGTTATTTTCCTTTGTATCTTCTATTCGACTCTAAATGGTTTCCAAGATCAATTTATTTGTTGTCCATTATTCATAAGCATGTTGCATTGAAATAATGATTGATGAACTAATAATATTTTTCACAAAAGAAGTTTTGCATATTACTCTGGAAATTTCTAGATAATACAAGAAACTAAAACATGACAATTGTTTAAGAATTCCCATGGGTAGGGGTCGAAGGTACTTGAGAAAGGTCTAAATTGAGACTATTTATTTTGTCCAAAGGATGGTTGGACAATATTAATCATAAGAGAGGGTAATTTTTACAAGCATTCTCATTGGGTCATAGCCTTCGGGGAACAGTATGATAGACCAAGTTGATGTGAAAATGTAACATCCCAAAATAGTGCCTAATCGGAATAGTGGTTTTGTAACCACATATCCGAGATAGAAATAATTATTTTATAATTATTTTGAGGTCTATATTATGATTGCATGATGGTGTGAAAATTTCGTGAAGAAATTCTATGCGTAAAGTGCTTAATTTAAAATTAGGGACTAAATCGAATAAGTTGCAAAACTTGCATTCTAGAAGTTTCTAGTATGAAACTGCTTTGAAATATTAATTAGGAGGTCTTAAATAGTAATTTGGCCAATTTTAAGTTCATGGACAAAATTTGGACATGGATGGAATTTTTGAAAGTTTAGTAAGGAGGGGCATTTTGGTCATTTGGATATTAACATGAAATAAAAAGGGAAAAATAACACAAAATTGATCATCTTCTTCATTACCACGAAATTTCAAGGGTTCTCCATAGCTAGGGTTTTTTTCAAGCTTCCAAGCTCCATAGTAAGTGATTCCAAGCCCCGTTTTTAATGTTCTTTACGTTTTCGTAGTCCCGGTAGCTCGATAAAGCTTATGTTTGCAATATTTTAAGTTAGGGTTCATATTTGGAAAAATACCCATGGGTGAAATTTGTGTATTTTGATGTTTTATGATATAATATGAGGTTTTAAATTATGCTAGACAACTTGAGCTACTCGGTTTTAGGTAAAAACGAGTAAAAGGGCTTAATTGGTAAAAATACCTATTGTACATAAGTGCATGTTATAGTAGGAATTTGAAGATGATGTTGGTAAATAAATGATCAGCATGTCTTAAAATACAAGAATTTGTGATAAGTTTTGATTTCTGAGTCTTGGGGCAAAAGTGTAAATATGCAAAAGTTTAGAGGCAAAAATGTAATTTTTCCAAAGTTTGAGTAAAGGGCTGTTTTGATAAATGTTGATATTAAATAAGTTAAATTTGCTATTATAGATCAAGAAGAACGAAATTCGAGAGTAGATCAGGGAAAAGAAAAAGTAAAGGACTAAATTGTAAAGTTTAGTCACATTTGGTATCGAGGTAAGTTTACGGTAAATAAATGCAATATTCTATTATTTTACATTACTGTTGTCATTTTCCAGCATTTATATATTCATTTTATAAGAATAATCAAGTTGAATATAAGGTGATATGACAGAGAAAAGCAGTAGAAAGTCCCGATTGAACCTTAGGAATGTTAGGATACGAAATGTCATGACATTAGGGGTCGACAGGACAGGACAGGACAGAAATGAGCCATGTAAGTTCGTACTAGATATACGGCTTTGGAGACAGGATTGAACCATGTAAGTCCATATTAGATATATGGCATTGGAGAAAGGAATAATTCATGTAAGTCCATGTCAAAGGCATGGCATTGGCAGGATATTGTTAGACAGGAACGACCCTAGTATCCTTAGTATTCCGAGTGGTTCAACGGGCCATTATTCAAGTAAATGTACAGTGAATTATCAGCAAAGGAAAGGTAGATTGTAATCATGAATAATGAAAGGTCAGGTAAGAAAGAAGGTAAGTGAAGAAGAAGAAGGCAGAAAATGAGATGTAAAGAAAGCTTATAATGCTAATTGATAGTTTGCATACTTATCCTATATGATGAATGTTGTAATTTATTTGCTTGTAAACTTACTAAGCCTAGTGCTTACCCTCTTTATTTCTTTCTTCTTATAGTTCTTGCCAAGCCACTCGGGGATCAAAGGAAACGTCGGAGATCCGATCACACTATCGAGGAATCCTATCGGTATAGTTAGACGTTTCTTTTCGTGTATGGCATGTATAGGGACTTGGCTTCTTTTGATATGGATGTCTTATGACATGTTCAATGAATGGGATGTAAATACTTGATAGTGAATAGCTAATGAAATGGCTAATGATATACAAGTATGATAGTATGTATTCTTGAGTGATAACTATCACATGGAAATTAAGGAAAAATGTGAAAGTAGCTTAAAAATAGAACATTGTAACAGCAGTGACGTGAGTTTGAAAAATCACTAAAAATAGTATAAAAATGGTTTGATAGTGAATAATATATGAAATTAAATCTTATTGTGTCTATTTTCATATGGAAAAAACAAAACAGGTAAAGGTATTGTATTTTATGAGATATCTGAGTTTTAGTAAAATAGGGCCAGAGCGATTTCTGGATCCCCTATTCCAAATTTGGAAATTGACCATAAATTGTAAAAAAATAATTAGAAGGATTACTTTATATGTTCAGAATCCTTATTGAGTCTAGTTTTAAGAGAAACAAACAGCATAGTCATATGAATTGTTTACAGGGAGAAGAGTGGTTCGTAATAAGTAGAGGTCAGTGCAGTTGAGTTCTGAAACAGGGGCAACTTTAACTAATAAACTGTACTAATTGGCCCAGCCAAAAATTCTAGAAAAAAATTAGCAGATAGATACATGAGTCTAGATTCAGGGAAAGTTTATGGATCTTGATTTCGAGTTTTGTAACTTGATATATGATTTTTCAAGTGACCATGATGCAGATAAACTGCTTATTCTGAAAATCAAAATAGATAATGTAAAGTTATTTAAAATGGTAAATTATGTGTAGTAACACTTCAAGCTCGACTCCGGCGACGGTCTCAGGCGTGGGGCCATTACAAAAAAGATTCAAAACCGTTGAATTATGGTAAAATGGATTGAAGTTGGAATAGATCCTTTACCCTTAAATTGTACTAGAAAGGGATTAAAAGGGTTCAAAGCTAAATTGAGCTGGGATGGTTTGAAGACGGTATAAGTCTGGTATCCCTAAGGATCAAATGGAGTAAGCCCTGAGACGACCATGGGGCAAGTTATCCAAGCAGAATGTGATAAGAAACCTTGATGGGTGCTAACACCTTAAATAGGAATCATTCTCATAACATTTTTACATTCATGTATCATAGCATGTCTAATTAGTAGCATTTGACTCATTTTGATCAAAGCATCTTAATCATTAGGCATAAGTACATGCTTATTCTACAGGGTATGTCCTTTATAGGACATTGTAGTAGGGTAGATCGAAGATTTGAGTCTGGCATCCCTGAGGTTGTAGGGAGCAGATTGAAGATAGCAGATCTGGCTTTCCTAAAGTTGCAGGAGCAGATCGAAGATTTGAGTCTGGCATCCCTGAGGTTGTAGGGAGCAGATTGAAGATAGCAGATCTGGCTTTCCTGAAGTTGCAGGAGCAGATCGAAGCTTTGAGTCTGGCATCCCTGAAGTTGCAGGGACCAAATTGAAAATATCAGTCTGGCTTTCCTGAAGTTGCAGGAACAGATCGAAGATTTGAGTCTGGCATTTCTGAGGTTGCAGGGAATAGATTAAAGATAACAGATCTGGCATTCCTGAAGTTGCAGGAGCAGATCGAATATTTGAGTCTGGCATCCCTGAGGTTGAAGGGAGCAGATTGAAGATAGTAGATCTGGCTTTCCTGAAGTTGCAGGAGCAGATCGAAGATTTGAGCCTGGCATCCCTGAGGTTCCAGGAAGCAGATTGAAGATAGTAGATCTGGCTTTCTTGAAGTTGCAGGAGCAGATCGAAGATTTGAGTCTAGCATCCCTGAGGTTGCAGGGAGTAGATTGAAGATAGTAGATTTGGCTTTCCTGAAGCTGCAGGAGCAGATCTAAGATTTGAGTCTGGCATCCCTGAGGCTGTAGGGAGCAGATTGAAGATAGTAGATCTGGTTTTCCTGAAGTTGCAGGAGCAGATCGAAGATACCAGTCTTGTTTCCCTGAGTTTACAGGGAGCAGATTGAACATAGCAGATCTCGCTTTCCTGAAATACAGGAGCAGATCGAAGATTTGAATCTAACATCCCTGAGGTTGCAGGGAGCAGATTAAAGATAGCAGATCTGGCTTTCTGGAAGTTGCGGGAGTAGATCGAAGATACCAGTCTAGCATCCCTGAGGTTGCAGGGAGTAGACTAAATATGGTAGATCTAGCCTTCCTGAAGTTGCAGTAAAGTAGATCAAAGATACCAGTCTGGCATCCCTGAGGTTGCAGGAAGCAGACTAAAGATAACAGATATTACCTTCCTGAAGTTGCAGTGAAGTAGATTGAAGCCGTTTGGTTTATAGTCCGATACCTCTGAAGTTACAAATGGTTTAGAAGCTATTTGAAGATGACGAGGACCAAGAACTCAAGATTCGGTAAGACCGGGCAAAATTGACCATTTTATAGTCTTTGTTCTATTCCTGTTACACGACAATGATCAAAGAGGGGCAGCTGTCAGAGCCCAAATTTGCCTGGACCCGTACAAACCAGAAAAATAAAATAAATCAACCAAAAATAAACCAAATATCCAGTTCTTTACAGTCCAATTTATAGGCCCAATACCAAACTAAACCAAAATCTTAAATTACACCCTTAGCCCAATCAGATTGAACCTCGTTAGACTACCTAATTACCCCAGGCCTGAATCAAAACCCAATAAACCACTAAACCCCTAAACCAACCCAAACCACTAAACCTATGCCAACCCAGTAACCCAAAAAGCTACATGGCCCAATGGCCTAAATTTGGTTTCAGATTCGGAACCCTAGGGTTCCCCCTCGCACCGCAAGCACCCAACACTACCCCTTTGTTGTGCCGCAATCGGTGTGCAAATCGCGTCCCTCACCGTCATGATCCTCGTCGTTTACCTGCAAAAAGGGGAAAGAAAGGACAGAGAAATGCAAGGAAACAAAAACGTACCAAAATTTGTACTTTAACAGTGGCTATAAAGCCCAAATACCACCATTGCAAAGGATGCGATTTTACAGAATAAAAAATCCAAGAATAGAGGTATTTTTTTTTGCACAGCAGATACATACATTTTCATATTGCAAAAATAATAAAAACTTCAACCTTTTTTTTACCTTTCTCGACGAAACCGAGGAGAAGCCAAAGGAGTTTTCCTTCTTTATTCTGTTTTTGGTCACTAAACGGGGATTTTGACCCCAAATTCGCCATTAAGAGGCCTTAAAGAACAAAATATCCCTTTTTGGGGATTCCGACCGCCGTATACGGCTGCAAAGCGGGTGGAACACGACGGCCCGATGATCGGAGCTCGGCCAGACCGAGGCTGGAGCTTAGAGGGCGGAGGTTTGCTTTTTAGAGAGTTTTGGTTTTTTTTTAAAGAGGTTAAAATGTTTTTTTTTGGACTGATTTTGACTTTTATAGGCTAGGGGAATGGCGTCATTTTGGTTTGGTCAATTAATGACCAAAACAGCGTCGTTTAGGGGAGGATCCATGCGTTGACCCGAAACTCGGGGAGGATCCGCTTTTTTTTATAAACGGGATATTTACCCCCTAGGTCCTTCCGCATTTTCCTTTTTATGCAATTTGGTTCAATTAAAATTTTCTTTTATTTTTAATTTAGCCCTAAAGATTTGTTTTAAGTCCCGATTTGGTCTAGGGGCTATTTAAATACAGATGATGGAACGACGTCGCTTTGGGAATAGGGCATATTTGCCCAGTGAGTCCTTTATCTATAGTGCGCGTTTCAATTAAGTCCCTAATTCATTTTTTCTTTTAAATTTTCACCCCTAATTTTTATTTTAATTTAGATTTAATCCCTTTTTTTATTCTGACTTAGTTTCTAGAAAATATATTATTTATTTACACTATATGCATATTATTTATTTAAATTTTTATATATATATATATATATATGAAATTGTTTCATTACATACTATTTTTATATATATATATATATATATATATTAATATTTTAGTATATAATCTAGTATATATTATGTATTGTATAATATTTTTCAAGTTGATTCATTATTGAAGGTTTTTTATCTGTTTATTTTTTAAAATATGTATATTATCTCTTTATATAAAAATATATATTAAATCGTTATATATTATATATTTACCCCTTTTTTACAATCCTAAGTTTTTTTTTATATTATTTATTTAAAATACACTAATTGTTTTATACGTATATATCCTTTTAAAAAATATTATTTATCTTTTTTACCTTTTTTATTATAATACCGATTTGTTGTTTAAAATACCTTATTCATTTTTTATTGTCATTTTATCTTTATTTTTTTATGATTTCGTATTCATTTCTAAGTTTTTATATTTTGTAATTTGTTACGGTTTACTTTAGATCTTTTATTTGGTTTATGTTAGCTTTAGCATAGTCATCTTATTACATGTATAATCCATTATTTTATGTTTTTCTTTTAATTGTCTATATTTGTATTATAGTTTTGTATTAATGTTGCGTTTTGCTCAAAGCATCATTTTAAAATGTTTTCCAGTTATTTGCCGTTTTTATCAAAAAATTGTTTCTTAAATTAAGGCAATATTTGACATTTGGGAATTTTGAAAGAATCGTGCCCTAACTTACTTCCGGCCTCGATTTTTCTCATTAACTCTGAATGATCAAATATCCTTTTCAAACTAAAACGTGTGATTTTCAAATAAAAAACTATCTTTGGAAATTTAAGATGTTACGTCCTAACTTACTGGACGCGATATTTTAATGTTTCGAGATAGGGATTTCTAAAAACGAAAGATATTTGACGTTTGGGAAATTTGAAAGGTCGTGCTCTAACTTACTGAGATGCGATCATGTTCTTTTATCCAAATAATTGAATGTCTTTTAAAAAAGTTACAAGTTTAAAAAAAAAATCAAAAGGATCATGTTTTACAACTTTTTCAAATCTTCGACTCTTGGACATTTAATAATCAATTAGGTACCAATTTTTGGGCGTTAGGAGGGTGCTAACACTTCCTTGTGCGTAATCGACTTCCGAACCCGATTTCTCAAATTTCGTAGAGCAAAATCATTATTTTAATAAATCAAAATATTTATTTATTAAAACGATCAATTTCAAGGTGATCCAATCACACCTCAAAGAAGAGATTGGTGGCGACTCCATTTCCGTTTTCATTTTAAAGTCGACCCCGTTTTTTTAAATTTAAAAATGGTTTCGACAGCTATTATCCCTTAAAAGTTATATTCATGGCTTAATTAAAACTGCTTCCAAGTTTAAATTTTGTGTTCATGAACTTGAAAAAGATGAAGAGAAATTTGATATTTTATTATTATGTGACTAAAGTTTTAAAGATTCAATGTTTAATTTGAATGATATAAGTATTTTATCAATGATTAATTCTCTCGTCGTAAGTATTTTTTAAAAAGGTACACGGTTGGTAATAAAATATGCTCTACTTGCCATAAGCGATGAACTAAGCAACCACCACAATATATTTACTAAACTTTTCATTATGTCGTAGTACCTACCAATAACTATACCCTCCAACCCTTCTATCATAATTAAAATAACTCAAAAATAATATATCATATTTTGATCTATTAATCTTTTGACACTTTTTATTATTAAAAATTCACAATATTTCTTAAAAAAATTATATCTAATTTAGTTAGCATTATGAATAAAAAAATAGACTCTGTCTAGATTTAAATGGAGCAATTGTTAAGTTTTTTATTTTATTTTATTTTATTTTATTAAAACACTCATTTAATACAGATTCAATCTGTATTATCCCATCTTTTACCTCAAACATTATATAATAAAAATAGAATTTTAATTATCTATTTCTTTTCATATATTGAGCATATGCATAATATACTAGATGTACTACATAAAATAATTGTAAACTCGCATATGCAATAATTTGGTCCTCCATAAAAATCCATCCCTTTCGAAGATTGAACAAAATCAGATATAGAAACTGAAGAACATAGGCGTCGATTTCCACGTGGTGCCACATGGGAAAATTAGCTAAATCTACAATAATAATAATGGAGGAATGGACCCATTGCCCACCCACTGAAGCTAAGAGGTAATGTCCCCAACCAACAATGGCATTAGGCAAGGATAGAGATATCTGTTGGATAGACTTCAAATTGTTAAATTATTATAAGGCTTGACAAATGGAAAGTGCAAAAGCCACTTCTTATAAAGCTTAAAGACCTTTTTGCAATACTTTGAGGTGGCAAAGACATGGATACACTTCAATTTGTTTCCTATTGCTTTCTTTAGCATTCTCACGATGCAGCTATGGAATGTGAAGGAATTTTATTTTTGCGTCATCCTTGTTGATGGTACTGTTCTTGGTGAAACACAATGGCCGGAGACCTTCAAGTCAGCAAAAGAAAAGGAGATATGGTATGATTATATTGGTAATACATATTGTTTCATCCATAAATTGTTATTAAATAATTTAAAGTTTCGATTTTGATAAACCTTTTATGTGTTTTGATCATTTTCATCAATATCAACCTATATTGATGTATACCGATTTATTCCCACAAGATTTTTATATTAAATAATTTTTAACTTTTTGTCTTTAACTTCTTTTTGCAATAAAATATAATCATTAAATTATGTTATTTACTCTAATTAATAATTTATATTTTATATTTATACATAAACATATTTTTATGTATGTGATTGAAATATATTTATATCTAATAAATATATTTTTATTAAGAAATTAGAAATTAGATTATATATATGAAAATATAGATATATTTAAAAATCGATAAACTTGAAAATAATATTGTTGACTTAAAATAGTTGCTAAGTCTCCAAGTTGTTAAATATGTAAGTAACAAAGGAAGAGCAGAAGTGTAACACCCTAAATCCAGCCTAAACGTTATGGTCAGATATGGATAAGTTACCATGATTCACTTTGAAAATCCAGGAATCATTTGGGCTTGTGGAAAATTGCAAGTTTTTGATAACAAAATTCCAGTTTATTTTAAATGACAATATCTTCCTTACTTAATTCGTTAATTCTGTCGATAAAAACATATTTATAAAAACACTGATAATTGCAGCGGAACTCTTAGTTAAATTCAGCTTGAAAATCGCAGTTTGAATTTTGAAAATCCAATGTTCTGCTAATAGTGTTGTTAAAATTTTAAAAACAATTAAACGGTTTAAAACAAAAAAATTTATATGACAAACATGCTTTATATACCAAATTCAGATCATGCTTAGCAAATAACATATCATACTTAACATAATACGGATCATACTTATCATAATATAAATCATCCTTAGCATATAACTTATTAATCACGCATACATAAATAGTATTTCATGTTAACAGAACATCAGAGATAATGATTTATAATTTGTATCATAAAGACCTTATAGAAGGCCTGCGTTCGACTCATACGATGAATATGGTCTTAGAAAAAAATTTCAGAATTTGGGCCCACACACCCGTGTGGCCCACGCAGCTTACTTGGCCAACCTATGTGGCCCACACAGCCTAACACACGATCTCACACACACTCGTGTGGCCCACACGGCCTTATTGACCTAGATCGTGCATACAATCTGACACACAGTTTGTCATACGACAGTGTGTTACACACGGCCTGCCACACAACCGTGTGGTGTTGACAGTCCATTTTTTAGCTTTCGGTCGTTCACGAGTTTTCAGGTTTTCATTGCACACCTGATTAATTTTTGATATAGACCCAAGGACAAATACTCTAGTACCTAAAATGACCACTTATACGAATTAATTAACTTAGTTTTACAAAACACGAGCGCTAAATCATGACCCAACAATGTCAATTAAACTTCAATACAGAGAACTCAACCTCAAACAGTAATGAATAGAGTCACTTACCCTTAAGAACAGCAACCCACGACAACTAAGTCGTTGGAAGAACACCAACGTCTCACGATTCTCCTCTAATCGAGCATTAAAATGACTAATTCCATATGAAAAATTAACACATTCATTCTTACCAACCATGTGAAAACACATCAAAATAGAAACTCAAGACGAAAATTAACCAAACTTACCGATAACTAGTGACAATAATGAAAGGATAATCAATAAACCAAAACCAAATCATAAATGAGCATAAAGAAAGGAAAGAAGGGAAAAGCTCAAAAGAAAAGAAGAAAAATATAAGCGTGACTTGAGATAAAATAGAAAAACAAAACAAAACAAAAAAAAAAGGCTAGTGTGAAGAGACGTGGGAGCAAAAATTTAGGGAGAACTTAGGGGAAAATCTAATTAATTTTAAAACAAGCCAAATCTAATCCTACTAACCACTAATCAGATTTCTGGTAACTAACCATATTATCCAAAGTTTGAAATTGACCCAAAATCATCCACCTAGGTGACCTAAGCAGAAATAACAAAAATATTGTTAATTTGCTCACCCAGAGATTTAAACACATGCTCATATGATCTTACCACTAAACTAGTAGGCTCATTTTGTCACAAGTTGAACAAAAATAACTTTTAAGCCAAGTAAACAAGGATAGGGCTAAGAGTAAAAATAATTGAATTTTCCCAGAAGAGAGATTTGAACCCATGACCTCAAGCACACATTCAAGGCCCTTATCCACTGAAGTAGACACTTAATTATGACAGGATTTAACAAATCAAAAATTCAAATTTTTGGGGCATTACAACTCTCCCTCTAAAAGAAATTTCAGCCTCAAAATTTTACCTGATTCAAATAGATACAGGTATTGCTGTCGTATCAAGTCCTCATGTTCCTAAGTGGCTTTCTCAGTGCCATGATTCCGCTATAGAACCTTAACCAAAGGAATGGTCTTCCTCCTCAAGACCTTAACATCACAATTCAGAATCTGAACTTGCCCCTCCTCGAAGGCCAAATCTGGTCTTATCTCAATCTCCTCAACTAATACAATAAGATATGGGTCAGACCAATACCGCCTCAACATAGAGACGTGGAGCACATCATGAATACGATCTAACTCCGGAGGTAGCTCTAACTGACAAACGATCGATCCAACATGTTTTAGAATATGATAAAGCCTAATGAACTTAGGGCTCAACTTGCCCTTACGTCTAAATCAAAGACCTTTCTTCCACGGAGATACCTTAAGACAGACTTGGTCACCCACAGAAAACTTGATATCTCTCATCTTTAGATCCAAATATGACTTCTATCTATTAGAAGTTGCCCTAAGACGATCTGAATCAGTCAAACCTTGTCCATAGTATCATAAGACAACTCAGGGCCCAAAATTTGCCTCTCACCCAACTTAGTCCAACACAAAGGAGTACGACACTTACGGCCGTACAGAGCCTCGTAAGGTGCCATTTAAATACTAAACTAAAATATGTTATTATAAGCGAATTCAGCCAGTGGCAGAAACTCCTCCCAACTATCACGGAAGTCAATTACACAACCTCGTAGTATATCCTCTAGAATCTGAACTGCTCTCTCAGATTGCCCATTAGTCTTAGAATGGAATGTAGTACTGAAGTCCAACCGAATACCCAAAGCCTCATGAAGTTTCTTCCAAAATTGAGAAGTGAAACAAGAGTCCCTATTAGAGAAAATCGAGACAGGAACCCCATGAAGTCTAACGACATCGAAAATGTATAGTTTAGCCAATCTTTATAGTGTAACAACCCGATTTAGGGCCAAAACGAAATAGTGGTTTCAAAACCACAAATCCTAAGTAGAAAAATTTATTGCAATTAAATTTTAATATTTACTATAAGATTGAATGACTGTGTGAAATTTTTATTACGAAATTTTATTGTTTGAGTGCCCAATTTGGTATTTAAGACTAAATTAAAATAGGTGAAAAATGTGTGTTCTAGTTCATAAAGGTATTTGTGAGTAATGGGTTGTTAAAGTGGAGGTCCTTAGATAGTAATTAGACCATTATACTTTAGTTTGGACAAAAATACCCAAGGAGGAATAAAATACCAAAGGTTTTTAATGAAGGCCATTTTGGTCATACGGTTAATAAAAGACTAAAATGGGAAAAATAAGCCAAAATTGTGTTCATCTTTCTTCAACCTTGGCCGAACCTTTGGGAGAACACCATAGCTAGGGTTTTTTCATCTTTCATGCTCAATAGTAAGTACATCCTAGCCTTGTTTTTAATGTTCTTTACATTTTTGAGATCCTTATACTCGGTTTACCTATTTCCACCATTATTTTGAGCTAGGGTTTGTGTTTAAAAATTTCCCATGGATGACATGCATGTATTTTGATGTTTTAAAGAAGAATATGAGTGTTTGGAGTGTGATAAACAACTTTTACTAAGTGATTTTTGATGAAATTGCATAAAAGGACTAGTTTGTAAACAGTTATGAAATGTGTGTAAGTGTGTGATTTAGTGCAAATTGTGGACTGCTGTAGTTATGAAAATGGTTCGGCTAGGCCTAAAATGAAGGAAATTGAATAAAAATTTATTTTTTGAGCCTAGGGGCAAAATCATAATTTTGTGAAACTTAAAGGGCAAAATTGTAATTTTTTCCATAGGATGTTTTTGGGCTGGTTTGAACAATGTGAGCATTGGATAAGTCAAATGTGTTATTATAGATCAAGAAAGACGTGGAATCGACCTTGATCGGGGAAAGGAAAATATTGTGGACTAAATTGCAAAAGTATTATATTTTGCACCGACGTAAGTTTGTATGTAAATAATGCATCGTTTTATTTATGTTTTAATATTTTGATATATTTTATGATATGTGCCTAAATATTGGATGACTATTTGATGCATTCGACAAAGTGGCAATAAGTGAGAAATTTCTCAGTTGAACCTTAGGAATATAAATGGATACAGGTGACATGCCACTAAGGGCCTAAGTGAAATAAGTCCATGGCATTGTGCTAAGTGAAATAAGACCATGGAATCTAAGTGAAATAAGTCAATGGTGTTGTGCTAAGTGAAATAAGTCCATGGCATTGTGCTAAGTGAAATAAGACCATGGCATCTAAGTGAAATAAATCCATGGCATTGTGCTAAATGTGATTAGCTCGAGAACAAGCCTATGTGAAACTTGTGAAATGAAGTAGCTTTGGCTACAAGTGTGGCACTATGTGAAACATCCTGATGTATCCATTAATACTCCGATGTGTTCAACGAGAAATGACTAAGTGTAAATAAATATAACTAAGTGATGAATAAGTGCAAGTATGTGTGTGTGAACTTATGAGCAATATACTCTACATGTGATTGAACTTTGGTAAGGTTGATATGGGTAAGTGTTACTATGAAAGTTAATACAAAGTAAATTTATGAAAGAGTAAAATTAGGAATAAAACAGTTTTGGACAGCAACAATTGTATGACTTCGAAAAATCACCAAAAATTGTGGAAATAGAATTAGAGGTTGAATAAGATATGAAATTAAATCTTATTTAGTCTATTTTCACATAAAAGAAATGGTATAAGAAAAAGAAGTTCATATTATGAGAAATTTGAATTTTTGTGGAATAAGTCAGATTGATTTTGGAATCCCCTGTTCTAACTTTGGAAAATCATTAAAAATTGTAAAAAAAATGATTATGGATTGTAATTTTGTATGCTAAAAATCCTTAATGAGTCTATTTTCAAGATAAAAAATGGAAACATCATCCGAATCTTGTACAAGGAGATAATTAATTTTTAGTGAAGAGGGGTCAGAACTGTCGAATAGCAGAACATGGGAGATATTAAAGAATAAATTGTATTTATTGGCTAAACCAAAAATTCTAAAAATTTGATGGTATGAATATATTTAAGTCTAGTTTCAGGAAAAATTAGCGGAT
Organism: Gossypium stocksii; assembly: GCA_020496765.1. NCBI lineage: Eukaryota > Viridiplantae > Streptophyta > Magnoliopsida > Malvales > Malvaceae > Gossypium > Gossypium stocksii. Next base: position 87,029,610 of record CM035629.1, read on the forward strand.
CTTAATTTGGAGTTCCGTAGCTTTAGATATAAATAATTTAGTGACTGTGACTCAAATTGACAGCTTGTTTTGAACTTGAGTAAATGGTGGATCTATGTGTAGTTATGATTGTATTATTTTGAAAATATATTTTGAGGTTTTATAAAAGCATGTTAATAATTTGTTTATTATTCACATACCTACTTACTAAGCTATATGCTCACTCCCCTCTCTTTTCCCTTGTTTTAGTGTCACTAAGCTAGCTCAAGATACAAACATCGTCAGAGATCTATCTACACTATCATCAATCTTTTGGTATTTTGAAATCAATATTTAGAATCATGGCATGTATAGAGGACTTGGTTATTTTGTTATATGTCATAATTGATTTGGCCTAAAATGTTAGCCTTTAATATTTGATAGCTTATTTTGTATAAGGCTATCGATGTTGGCTAATATTAGTCAAGTTATGCGTTTATGACGATGCAATTTATGAGATGCATGATTGGATTGAATGAGTGTGTAATGAAAATTGAAAAGTTTTAAATTTGGATGTAATTTTTTTGTCTCGGTTTAGTTCGACTGTATGTGTTTTGTTCTGTAATGCCTCGTACCCTGTTCCAGCATCGAACATGGGTAACGGGTGTTACATTTTAGTGGTATTAGAGCTACGATTTAGTCAGTTCTCGGACTGCATAACGTATGTGAAAGTCTACCTATACATGCCATAAATATATTGTGATAGTGTGGTGACTCCTGACAATTTAAATTATGTTTTTGTATAGTAAATGGATCCCGACTGAGCTGTAACTGATGACGTAGATTGTAATGCGCCAGCTCCCGCGCAAGGGACCATACCAGTTGAAAGTAGATCTAAAACACATAGTCAGGAAGATGGGGCTCGGGAAGCCTTTCTCTATATGATGAGTAATTGGTGTTCAGAATTTGTTCGACCAAATCTCAACCTCCTCCACCCCCTCCTATTCCTCAACCGGTCCCTCAGCTCCTCAAGGTATTGATTTGGTAAGATTGAATAAGCCTCAAGTTGATAAGATCCGAAAGCAAAGGGCTGAAGAGTTCAGAGATAATATAGATGATTATCCTCAGAAAGCTGAATTTTGGCTTGAGAATTCTATTCGGGTATTTGATGAACTTTCTTGTACTCCCGAAGAATGCTTGAAATGTTCTATATCTTTACTAAGGGATTCAACATATCATTGGTGGAAGACACTAGTATCTGTGGTTCCAAAAGAAAGGGTTACATGGGATTTCTTTCAAGTGGAATTTAGAAAAAAGTACATAAGCCAATGGTTTATTGATCAGAAACAGAAAGAGTTTCTCGAGCTGAAGCAAGGTAAAATGTCTGTGGCAGAATATGAATATGAATTTGTTAGACTCAGCAAGTATGCCCAAGAATGTGTGTCTACCGTGGCCATAATGTGTAAAAGATTTGAAGATGGACTGAATGAGGACATCAGACTGTTAGTTGGAATCTTAGAATTAAAGGAATTTCTTGTGTTGGTTGATCGAGATTGCAAGGCTGAAGAATTGAACAAAGAAAAAAGAAAAGCTATGATTGAGGCCCGAGATGCAAGAAAAAGGCCAATGAGTAAGTCATTCCAATCTCAGTTAAAGAAGTCCAAAGAGATGAATCCTCGATTGACTGTTTTAGCTGGATATTCACACCGAGATCATGGGAGATCATATTCGGGTCCTAAAACTCAAGCTACTTCAATGGCAAGTGTGGGTAATGTTAGATCTAATAGACTTGAATGTCAACATTATGGTAGACGGCATCTCGGTGAGTGTTGGGCAATTAACCAAGCTTGTTACAAGTATGGTTCTCGAGAGTACTATATTAAAGATTACGTAGAGAAGGCTAAAAAAGAAAAATTTCAGAGTGCTAGATAGGGTAATACTGCCAGCAGAAGTAGACCACTGAGAAATGCCGAAAGGAGCTAGCACTAAAAGTGTAATGAAAGATTCAGTTGTGAGGTCAGAAGCGAGAGCACCTACTAGAGCTTATGCCATACATGCTCAAGAGGATGCGTAATCTCTCAATATGATTACTGGTACATTTTCTCTCTATGATAATATTGTTATTACATTGATTGACCTCGGATCTACTCATTCCTATGTTTGTGTGAATTTAGTATCTAGTAAGAGTTTACCTGTAGAGCTTACTGAATTTGTGATTAAAGTGTCAAACCACTTAGGCAAATATATGTTAGTAGATAAGGTTTGCAAGAATTGTCCTTTGATGATTCAAGGTCATTGTTTTCCAGCTAATCTAATGTTGTTACCATTTGATAAGTTTGATGTTATTCTGGGTATGGATTGGTTGACATTACATGATGCCAAGGTAAATTGTAGACAGAAAGCACTTGAGTTGAAATGTGAAAATGGTGAGATTCTTTGGGTTGAATCAGATGAATCAAATAAATCGCCTATGATGATTTCGTACATGTCTGCTCAAAGATACATGAGAAAAGGGTGTGAAGCTTATCTTGCATATGTACTGAATACCAAGACGTCTGAGTCGAAGCTCGAATCAGTGTCAGTAGTCTATGAATTCCCAGATGTATTTCTAGAAGAATTGCCTGGGTTACCGCTGATTAGAGAGATAGAGTTTGCCATTGATTTGTTGCTTGGGACTGCACCGATCTTGATTGCTCCGTATAGAATAGCTCCGAATGAATTGAAAGAATTAAAGGCTCAGCTGCAAGAGTTAACAGGTAAGAGGTTTGTGAGACCGAGTTTCTCTTCCTGGAGTGCTCCCGTATTGTTTCTAAAGAAAAAGGACGGATCTGTGAGACTTTGTATTGACTATCGATAGCTCAACAAAGTGGCTATAAAGAACAAGTATCCGTTGTCGAGAACTGATGATTTTTTTGACCGGTTGAAAGGGGTGTCAGTGTTTTCAAAGATCGATTTGAGGTCTGGTTACTATCAGTTGAGAGTTGAAGAGTTAGATGTGCCAAAAATCACTTTCAGAATGAGGTATGGACACTATGAATTTCTTGTGATGTTTTTCGGTTTAACTAACGCTATGGCTATTTTTATGGATTTGATGAATTGAATTTTCCAACCGTATTTGGATAAGCTTGTAGTTGAGTTTATCAATGACATCCTAATTTACTCTCGAGATGAGTCTGAGCATGCCGAACATTTAAGAACTGTGTTGCAGATTTTGAGAGAAAAGAAACTGTTTGCTAAGTTTAGTAAAAGTGAGTTTTGGCTTTGTGAAGTCAGATTTTTGGGACACATAGTTTCGAGTGATGGTATTCGGGTTGATCTGAGCAAAATTCTGGCAATTGTTGATTGGAAACTGCCAAAGAATGTATCTGAGGTTAGAAATTTTTGGGCTTAGCCGGGTATTATTGACGATTTGTCGAGGGATTTTCGATGATTGCTACTCCTGTGACTAAGTTGCTACAAAAGAATGTAAAGTTTGATTGGACAGAAAAATGTCAGCAAAGTTTCGAGAAGTTGAAAGCACAATTGACTGAAGCACCGATTTTGGTGCAACCTGAGTCAGGGAAAGAATTCGTGATTTATAATGATGCATCATTCAATGGTCTTGGTTGTATGTTAATGCAAGAGGGCAAAGTGGTGGCTTATGCATCGAGATAGTTGGAACCGCATGAGAAGAATTACCCGATGCACGATTTGGAATTGGCTGCCATTGTTTTTTCTTTGAAGATTTGGCATCATTATTTGTATGGTGAGAAATGCCTAATTTTTACTGATCAGAAGAATTTGAAGTATCTGATGAATCAAAAGGATTTGAATTTGCAACAATGAAGATGGCTCGAGTTGCTAAAAGACTATGAGTTGGTGATCGATTATTATCGAGAAAAGCGAACGTAGTCGTAGATGCCTTGAGTAGAAAGTCCTTGGTTACTTTGAGAGCTATGAGTACGAGTTTGGCTTTGTCTGATGGTGGTTCGATTTTTACTGAGTTGAGGGATAGACCGTTATTTCTTCAGCAGATTTGTGAAACTCAAAAGAACAATAGTGAGATGCAAGCCAAGATAGCTCAGTGTAAATCAGGTTGTGATTCAGATTTTTTGAATCAGACTAGATTATTGCTTGATGTTCCAGGATAGGGTATGTGTGCTGAAAGATGATGACTTGATTCGAAAAATTTTACATGAGGCACACAGTGGTTGTTTGTCAGTTCATCCAGGTAATACAAAAATGTATAGTGATTTGAAGAAATTGTATTGGTAGCCGGGCATTTATCAAAGTGTTTGATTTGCCATCAAGTGAACGCCGAGCATCAGGTGCCTTCGGGTTTACTTCAACCAGTGATGGTTCCCGAATGGTAATAGGACAGAATCACAATGGATTTTGTGACCGGTTTGCCTTTAACTCTGAAAAAGAAAGATGTCATTTGGGTTGTGGTCTATAGATTGACAAAACCGATTCATTTTATACCGGTACTACCAACTACTCACTTGATAGGTTGGCTGAGTTGTATACTGCTGAAATTGTGAGATTGCACGGGGTGCCTATGTCTATTATTTTAGATAGAGATCCGAGGTTCACTTCGAGGTTTTGGAAAAAGTTACAAGAAGCTTTGGGTACAAAATTGAATTTTAGCACTGCATTTCATCCGCAAACCAATAGTCAATCCGAAAGAGTAATTCAAGTCCTTAAAGACATGCTCCGATGTTGTGGTTTAGAATTCAAAGGTAGTTGGGAGAAATACATACCTTTGGTGGAATTTGCCTACAACAATAGTTACCAGTCGAGTATACAGATGGCACCGTATGAAGCATTGTATGGTCGCAAGTATCGAACTCCTTTGTATTAGACTGAGCTCAGTGAGAAACAGATTCACAGGGTTGATTTAGTTAGAGAAACTGAGGAAAAAGTGAAAGTAATCCGTGATTGTCTGAAAGCTATTTAGATCAACAAAAGTCATACGCGGATTTAAAAAGAAAAGAAATTGAATTTCAAATGGGTGATAAAGTGTTTCTGAAAGTATCCCCGTGGAAGAAGATTTGAGATTTGACAGAGGCAAGTTGAGTCCGCATTTCATTGGACCGTATGAGGTTATCGAAAGGATTGGACTGGTGGCGTATCGGTTGGCTTTATCGGCAGAGTTAGAAAGAATTCATAATGTGTTTCGTGTGTCATTGTTGTGACGCTATCGTTCTAATCCTTCACATGTGATTTCTCTAACAAAGATTAAGGTTCGACCGGATATGACTTATGATGAGGAACCAATTAAGATTTTGGCTGGGAAGTTAAACAGTTGAGAAATAAAAGTATAGTCCTAGTGAAAGTGTTGTGGCAAAGACATGGAGTGGAAGAGGCTACGTGGGAACCAGAGGAAGCCATGAGAAAATGTACCCAAACCTCTTTACCGGTAAGATTTTCGGGGATGAAAATCCCTAAAGTAGGGAGAATTGTAACAGCCTGATTTAGGGCCTAAACGGAATAGCAGTTCTGAAATCACAAATCCGAAGTAGAAAAATTTATTGCGATTAAGTTTTAATATTTACTGTGAGATTAAAAAACTGTGCAAAATTTTCATTATGAAATTTTATTGTTTGGGTGCCCAATTTGGTATTTAGGACTAAATTGAAATAGGTGAAAAATGTGTGTTCTAGTTCATAAAGGTACTTGTGAGTAATGGGTTTTTAAAGTGGAGGTCCTTAGATAGTAATTAGACCATTATACTTTAGTTTGGACAAAAACACCCAAGGAGGAATTAAATACCAAAGGTTTTTTATGAAGGGCATGTTGGTCATTTGGTTAATAAAAGAATAAAATGGGAAAAATAAGCCAAAATTATGTTCATCTTTCTTCAACCTTGGCCGAACCTTTGGGAGAACACCATAGCTAGGGTTTTTCATCTTTCAAGCTCAATAGTAAGTACATCCTAGCCCCGTTTTTAATGTTCTTTACATTTTTGAGATCCTCATAGCTCGGTTTAGCTATTTCCACCATTATTTTGAGCTAGGGTTTGTGTTTAAAAATTTACCCATGGATGACATGCATGTATTTTGATGTCTAATGGAAGAATATGAATGTTTGGAGTGTGATAAACAACTTTTACTAAGTGATTTTTAATGAAATTGCATAAAAGGACTAGCTTGTAAAAAGTTGTAAAATATGTGTAAGTGTGTGATTGAGTGCAAATTGTGGACTGCTATAGTTATGAAAATGGTTCGGCTAGGACAAAAACGTAAGGTAATTGAATAAAAATTATTTTTCGAGCCTAGGGGTAAAATCGTAATTTTGTGAAACTTTAGGGGCAAAATTGTAATTTTTCCATAGGTTGTTTTTGGGCTGATTTGAATAATATGAGCATTGAATAAGTCAAATGTGTTATCATAGATCAAGAAAGACGTGGAATTGACCTTGATCGGGGAAAGGAAAAGATTATGGACTAAATTGCAAAATTACTATATTTTGCACCGTGGTAAGTTTGTATATAAATAATGCATCGTTTTATTTATGTTTTAATATTTTGATATATTTTATGATGTATGACTGAATATTGAATGACTATTTGATGTATTCGATAAAGTAGCAATAAGGGAGAAATTTCCCGGTTGAACCTTAGGAATATAAATGGATACAGGTGACATGCCACTAAGGACCTAAGTGAAATAAGTCCATGGCATTGTGCTAAGTGAAATAAGACGATGGCATCTAAGTGAAATAAGTCAATGGCATTGTTACAATGACATTGTGCTAAGTGAAATTAGTCCATGGCATTGTTCTAAGTGAAATAAGACCATGGCATCTAAGTGAAATAAGTCCATGGCATTGTGCTAAATGTGATTAGCTTGAGAACGAGCCTATGTGAAAGTTGTGAAATGAAGTAGCTTTGGCTACAAGTGTGGCGCTATGTGAAATATCCTGATGTATCCATTAATACTCCGATGTGTTCAACGGGAAATGGCTAAGTATAAACGAATATGACTAAGTGATGAATAAGTGCAGGTATGTGTGTGTAAACTTATGAGCAATATGCTCGATATGTAAAATTAGCGTGTCTTAATTTGGAGTTCTGTAGCTCCAAATATAAATAATTTAGTGACTGTGACTCGAATAGACAACTTGTTTTAAACTTGAGTAAATGGTGGATCTATGTGTAGTTATGATTGTATTATTTTGAAAATATATTTTGAGGTTTTATAAAAGCATGTTAATAATTTATTTATTATTTAAATACCTACTTACTAAGCTATATGCTCACTCCCTTCTCTTTTCCCTTGTTTTATAGTGTTACTAAGCTACTTCGGGATATGGAGATCGTCGGAGATCCATCCACACTATCATCAATCTTTTGTTATTTTGAAATCAATATTTAAAATTATGGCATGTATAGAGGACTTGGCTTTTTTGTTATATGTCATAATTGATTTGGCCTAAAATGTTGGCCATTAATATTTGATAGCTCATTTTGTATAAGGCCATCAATGTTGGCTAATATTAGTCAAGTTATATGTTTATGACGATGCAATTTAGGAGATGCATATTGGGTTGAATGAGTGTGTAATCAAAATTGAAAAGTTTTAAATTTGGATGTACTTTTTTTTTGTCTCAGTTTAGTTTGATTGTATGTGTTTTGTTCTGGTAATGCCTCGTACCTTGTTCCGACGTCGAACATGGGTAAGGGGTGTTACATGTAGAACATATCATGTCTTGACTGGAATAAAATAAGTAGACTTGGTCAAACGATCCACGATGACCCATACAAAATCCTTCTTAGTAAGCGTCAAGGGCAACCCATTAACGAAGTTCATAGTCACATGCTCCCTTTTCTAGAGGAGAATCTTAACAGGTTAAAGCAAACATGAAGGCAATTGGGGCTCAGCTTAACTTACTAGCATGCTGGATAATGATAGACAAAATCAATTACCTCCCATTTCAAACCAAGTCACCAGTATAACTCTCAAAAATCCTGATACATCTTATTTCCACCAAGATGCATAGCATATGGTCTACTATGCGCATCTCGCAAAGTAGGATACATAAACCCAGCACTGTTAGGCATACAAACCCATCTTCTGAAACACAAAACCCCATCACCATTCAAACCAAAATTAGAAGTCCTGCCTTCTTCAAGCTATCAAAATCGTAGATTCATAGAATCATCCACTAACTTTTTAACCCAAATCTGATCAATCCAAGTCAGCTTAACTTGCAACTTGGCTAACAAACTACCATTATTAAACAGACTTAGGTGAGCAAACATTGCCCTCAAATTGGTCATCGATCTACGACTAAGAGCATCGACCACAACATTGTTCTTACTCGGATGATACTCAATAGTGCAATTGTAGTCCTTACGCAACGCAATTCATCTACGTTGACTAAGATTCAACTCCTTCTAAATAAGAAGATACTTAAGGCTCTTTTGATCAGTGTAAATGATACACCTCTCACCATACAAATAGTGTGTAACACTCCTAACCCGTATTCATCGCCAGAATAGGGTTGTGGAGCATTACCGAACTTATCACGTAATTAATCATAGAATTCAAATTCAATTTATATATCCAAATATAAATCATTCTAACGCATCCATGTAGTCCCTAACACGAGCCCTTGAGGCCTAAAACTAGTATTAAAAACAATTTGGGACTTAAACATAAACTTATAAAAATTTTGAAAAAACTATGAAAATTTCAAAGTACAGGGGACACACGCCCATGTGGCCAGGCCGTGTGTCTCACACGGCTAAAAGAATGCCCGTGTCACAGGCTTGTGGACATTCGAAATGGGATCACATGGCCGTGTCCCAGACTGTGTCTGACCCCGTGTAACTCTCTGACTTGTATCACACGACCAACCACATGTCCATGTGATTAGCCCGTGTAATTCATTGGCTTGCTTTCATTAAAACTACAGGGGACACACGATCGTGTCATCTAACTGTGTGTCACACACGGCTGAGACACGCGCCCGTGTAGACAAAAATAGGCTATGTTCCAAGCCACATTTCTCACCCAAACTTACATTAACCTAAACACTTCAATTGTCATATAACCATAACATAAATAGGCCTTCAAATCAACCAATATCAAGCTTGAATCATACAAAATCAATACCAACAACCACAAGGCTCATAATCATCCAATTGACCAATTAAAAACATACCAACATCACTTCCAAAAATTACCTAAATGATCAATGGCATATATACATCATCTTACTCAAAACATAGCATACATACCCTATCACAATATCAACCATTGCTTCTTACCATACCAACTCACAATAAGACATTCACACATCAATATATCAACACATCATATAAGGCTAATTACACTTATATATACATATCAACACATATGCCAACACAAGCCAATTCACATGGCTAATCACATATCAAAATAGATAGGCTTTCATTAGCCAAAATAACCTATACATTCCATATAACCAAAATACTTAAAGTCCAAAAGTACCAAAACAACTATTGGATAGTGTGATGAGATTTCCAATGACTTCCAATTTGAGCGAGCTTCCGAATCATTATAAAACATGGAAAAATAAACAAAGTAAGCTATGAAACTTAGTATGCTCGTATGGCTAATAAGTACAATTTACCAATTCATTCACAATTTAAAGAGGCATAAGTAAACATAGGTAAAATTTTAATCAAATTAAGATTAGCACATTATCTCAACCATAGAATTCATGTATGATAGATCCACTACCACTTACTTGTTGTACTTCTCACGAGTACTTGAACTGATCCAAATCATCTCTTATATCCTCGTACCATTATCTTTGCCCATTGAAACATTTGGAATAATATTAGATACTTGGGAATCTTGCACACTAAGTGTCATATACGTGGTTAAACCACCTCTATCTCATATCTCACATAGATGCTAACTCTCAAGCTATCACTGGGTCTGCTCACACAAGCTAACAATCAAGACGTAGTTACACGGTGCTGCTTACACAAGCTATTGAGTAATTGCAACACATTCCAGAAAATTTAGCCACTAGTAGGACGTACAGGACCAACACCCATAACACAAAAACATGGAAACCCCTAATGACATGTCATTTGTATCCTATCTATTCCTAAAGTTCAACCAGGATCCATACTTTGCCGATGCCTCGTCGAAAGTCTCCGCAATGTTGTATTATCACAATTATGTAATTTAAGCATTTAAACACATGTAACATAAAGCTTATTAAACATACAAACTTACCTCGAATCTAAATGACGAAAAACAACCGTTTACTTAATAACTTTGTCCTCTCTTCAATCTAGTTCCGTACTTTGTTTTTCTTAATCTATATAATGAAATTAACTATTTTAAACATCATTCTATTCAATTTAATCCAATTTTCATATTATGGTAAAAATACCATTTTACCCCTAAACATTTGACTTCTTTACAATTTAATCCTTATCTCATAAAAATAAAAATTCATGCAATTTAACATTAACCTATGCTAGCCGAAATTTATCCATGCTTATTACAGCCCATATTTTTCATTTATTCACCTTTCACCACGGATTTTAAACATCTTTCAATTTAATCCTTCTTTTACAATTTCATTCAAAATCACTTAACAAATGTTGTTTATCTAACAACAAGGATTCACTTTCTATCATCAGACATCAAAACACATGCATATTCAACAATGGAAAAACCCTAACTCTTTAACAGTTTTGCAATTTGGTCCCTAGGCTAGCTAGATTAAGCTACAACAACTCCAAAAACATAGAAATCATTAAAAACGGGGCTCAGAGTTAGTTACATGCATACACCAAAGCTAGCTGAACCTCAAAGCTCTAATAATGGCTATTTCATTCTCTAATTTTGGTGGAAATAAAGCTTGAAGAAGATGATACCATCTTTCTTCATTTTAATTTTAAGTTTATTAATTAATTTACTATTTTAACCTTTATTATTAACCTTAAAATCACTTATTTTATGCCCATCAATGTCCACTCATAAAAAAATGGTTTAATTACCACATAAGGACTCTTATATTAAGGTTCTATAGCTATTAGACACCTTTAGGTATTAGAACATAACTTTTGCACTTTACACGATTTAGTCCTTTTTCACAAATTAAGCACTCAAATGGTAAAATTTCTTAACAAAACTTTCATGCAATCCTACTATCATGCTATATACTTCAAAATAATATTAAAATAAATATTTTGACATTATATTTGTGGTTTCGAAACCACTATTCCGATATCACTGAAAATAGGTTGTTACATAGTGCCTATAGATTTTCAAAGCGAAAACAACCGCAACTAACTCAAGATCATGTATGGGATAGTTGTCTTCATGTGACTTAAGTTGTTCGGATGTTTAAGCCACTACCTTGCCATCTTGAATTAGAAAACAACCCAACCAAATGTGAGAAGCATCCTTGTAAACCACAAATTCCTTATTGGATTCAAGCTGTATCAAAATGGATGTATGAGTTAGGATGGACTTAAACTTTTCAAAACTCGATTACTGCTCATCACCCTACAAAAAAAAGGTGTGTTTTTACACAACAACTTAGTTTGAGGAGCTACGATAAGCGAGAACCTCTCAACAAATCTTCAATAATACTCCACTAAATCGAGAAAACTTTAGATCTTACACACATTCCTAGGCTATTTCCACTCAACCACAACCTTAATCTTTTTAGGGTTGACTCAAATTCCCTTAGCAGAAGTCACATATCCTAGAAAAGTAACCTCCCTTAACCACAACTCACATTTGCTCAACTTAGTGTAAAGTTTTTCTTATGGAGTATTTGCAGAATTACTCTAAGATGTTCATCATGGTCATCCTTTGTCTTAGAGTATACCAGAATATCATCGATGAAAATTACGACGAATTGATCCAAATACGGTTGGAAAAATCGATTCATAATATTCGTGAATGCAACTAGAGCATTCGTTAAACCGAATGGCATGACTAGGAACTCTAGTGCTCATAACAAGTCCTAAAGGCAATTTTATGTACATCAGCCACTTTAACCTTTAGTTAATGGTACCAAAGCGAAGATCAATCTTTGAGAATACAAAGACCCCATGAAATTGATCGGACAAGTCATCAATCCTTGGAAGTGGGTACTTATTCTTTACCGTCAATTTATTCAGTCGGCGATAATCCAAACACATCCTCAGAGTATCACCCTTCTTTTTAATGAAAAGAACTGGTGCTCCCCACAAGGACACACTAAGTCTGATAAACCCTCGATCGAGAAGTTCTTAAAGCTGAGCTTTCAATTTTATAAGCTCTTTCGGTGTAACAGCTTGTTTTCAGTGAAATCAGAATAGTGGTTTCAGGATCACAAATCTGATGTGAGAATAATTATTTTATTCTAATTTTAATGTCCACGGTATGTTAGAAAGGTCGTATAAAAATTCTGTTAAGAAATTTTATCCTTTTTATGTTTAATTTGATGAAAAGGACTAAATCGTAAAAGGTGCAAAATTAGAGTTCTTTAAGTTAAAAGTACTAAATGGCTATGAAATTAAATGGTTAAGGGATTTATGTGGTAATTATACCATTTTTAGTATGATTGGACAAATATGGACATTAGATAGGTGTTTTTATATGTTAATAATATGGTTAAATAAGTAATTTAATAATAAATGTTAGTAAATTTATGAAAAACCAAAGCTATCATCTTTGTTTTTCATCCTCCACTAAAAATTAACCTAAGAAAACACTATTTTTAACATCTCAAGCATTCGGCCATCTCTCCCTAGTGCATGTAAATATTTTTCATTCCGTTTTAATGATTTTTATGTTTTTAAAGTCGTTATAGCTTAATCTAGCTAGCCCAGGGACTAATTTGCAAAATTGTTAAAATGTTAGAATTTTTCCATTAATATATTCATGTGGTTTTTGATGTTTGATGGAAGAAAATGAATCTTTGTTTATAGATAAACAACTTTTGTAAAGTGAATTTTGTTAAAAATGTCAAATAGGGATTTATTTGGAAAATGTGTAAAGTACATGTTGAAAATTATGAAATAATGAATTATATGAGTTGATATGGACCTGTATGACATTCATCTAGCTTGGTTAGGGATAAAATTGCATGAATTTTATTTTACGAGCTTAAAGACTAAATTGTAAAGAAGTTAAAATGTTAAGGGTAAAATTATAATTATACAAAAATGTGTTTTGTGGATTGGATTGAATAATTGAGGTTTATTGAAACATTTAATTGAAAATACTTATTTATTTAGATCAAGATATATCTCAGCCGGTTATAAACAGAGGGAAAGCGAAAATCACGGATTAGCTCGATCGTACTCTTACACATTAGTTGTCAATAGTATTTAGATGTATAATTGAATTTCCCTCTATATATTTTCATCTTATAACCATGCAATAAAATACTTAAGTTAATTATACCTAATTGCACATACGTGCCCCTGTTTGTACTTCTGTACCCCTAATTGCACATACATGCCCCTGTTTGAACTTTGGTACCCCCGATTGCACATACGTGCCCCTGTTTGTACTTTGGTACCCCTATTGTACATACGTGCCCCGGTTTGTACTTCGGTACCCCTGATTGCACATACGTGCCCATGTTTATACTTTAGTAATTTCAATCGAGTAAAATAGAAGTTGAATTCAATTGATGATAAGTTAAAAGATTTACTATGATCTTATTAAGCTTTCTGTATGTAACACCCCTAACCCATTTTCATCGCCGAAACTGGGTTACGGAGCATTACCAAGGTTTGAAAAACATTTTTAAATAATTTAAGTCGATTACTATTCATTTTCTGAAATTAATCGTAACATCCCTTATGTGGGCCTTCGAGACCCGAAACATGCATTAGAATCAAGTCGGGACTAAATCGGAATCTTAAGAAATTTTTCACAAAATTTAAAAATTTTCCTTAACTAAAGAGTCACATGCCCGTGTGGTCAGGCCGTATAGCATCACACGCCCGTGTCCCCAACCCGTGTAACTCTTTGACTTGTAACTCATGAAATAAGAAGGGTCACACGGCCAAGCCAGACGCCCCTGTGCTTAGGCTGTGTGGTTAATTTAATTTTTGAAATTTAGGTGCAAGTTTCACACGGCTCTATCACACACCCTTGTACCTCACACGGCTGAAACACACGCCCGTGTGCTCAGGTCATGTGCTCAATTTTGAGCATTCTGCTTTAAAATTTCAAGATGTTGGGGACACACGGCCAAACCACGCGCTCATGCGCCAAGCTGTGTGTCACACACGGCCTAGACACATGCCCGTGTGCCTTCCCCTGTGGATGAAAATAGGCCATTTTATGGCCACTTTTCCCACCCTTACACAATCAACATGCACATAAACACTCTCATATACCAATATAACCCATTCAAGCAACCAATTCAAGCTTTAAAATATCCTTGCGTTCTACTCAATTTGAACATTTAATTCAATTTTCATGTTTTTATAATATTCAAATTTTAATAACAAACATATTAAATGATATATCATATCAATTGTAAAACTAACAAATAATCATTAAATTCAGCCACATGAACTAACATGGGCTAATTTGCAGAAATTGTAGAAATTCAAGGACTAGTCTGTTATTTTCTCTTTTTCGCGCTTGTTTTTAGGTTCTTGATTTATAGCAAGAGCATGAAAATCCAGCTTAGAAGGACTCTAAGCTGGTTTTTGGCTGAAGATTGAAGATGAAATGTCTAGAATTCCAATTAGGTCATTATTTTATTTAGTTAATTTGCAAAATTTCCAATTTTTCCCTTGTTTCATCCAATTTTTTGATTTTTTTTCAGCTTGTGCCACCCCAAATATCTCATTTGGGCTATTTTGCTCTTTAAGTCCTTCCTTATTTAACAACTGAGCTATTTAATCATTCAAGCAAATTTTTACACCTTTTTCAATTTAGTCTTTTTTACTTAACTATCAAAACGTTAAAATTTCCTTACGAAATTTTAATACTACCTTAATAACACTCCGTAAATATTTATAAAAATATTTACGGCTCATTTTATAAATTTGAGGTCTCGATTTTTCATTTTTGAGACTAACTATTCTAATATTTATTTCTAAAACACAATTTCACAATTTCATAATTTTTTTTCTAATTTCATATTTAACTCATAATCACTAAATAGTAATATTTTGTAACCCTCTCGTCGGATTTAGTGATTTCGAATCACTATTTCTGACATCACTGGAATTTAGGCTATTACACTGTAAGCTTATATATTTTTGTGTATTATTTTGTAGATCATTATCGCTGACTTTAGGATGGATTGAACCTACGGCTCACACTATCCATCGATGTTGGTAGTTCTTGTTCTCTTTAGGGTTGTGGCATGTATATGGGACTATATAGGTTATTTTGGTATAATATGGTGAATTACTAAACTAGATGATTAGGTACTTGTCTAAGTTTGTGAATAGATATCTGTCGATACAAATAAAATGTTATGAAAGTAAACACTTATAGATTGTTTTGGTTTGTTGATGAATTAAGGTGATATGTTTGGTTTATAAATATGGTATATTGGTTAGTGTGCTTTTGGCACTTTCTACGTTTATTGAAGAATTAAGCTCCTCATCGAACATCATAGACAAAACACACTCATTACAGTCTAAACAATTCCTAGCAGTTATGTCAAAATAAATTGCAAATGAACAAAAATACTAAAACGCACATGATCAACTAAATATCTAATGGAGTCTAGATGTACAATACACCCCCAAACTAAAGGGATGCATTGTCCTCAATGCATTTACAAATATGAATCATGAATGCAAAAACATATATATGTACATAATGAGATGTAATAAAGGGATACAAACTTCCTGAGCTTGGAACTGAATGGTGGTACTTTAATTGCCATGAGTGGTCTTTTGTGCACTTATCTTATAACGTATCGATCTTTTAAGTAAATTGAGTGGTACATCCTCCTGCCATTATCAAATTTGGTGAGTTCATCAATAACCCGATTGATCTCACAATCCTATTCAATCATCGGTTCAGTAGAAGTAGGTGGAATAGCTACAATGCTATCCACTAGTGGTGCAATTGAGGGATTTTCTTCCTCTTCGTCCTCACGGTTAGTCTCAATGTTGACAGACTTTGTTTTCTCTAGTTCTTCCTTCGATTCTTTGGGTGTATTCTCTTTATTAGCAAGATTCGTCTCAACAGGCCTTGTGTCACCAACCCCTTCCGCTCTTGCAGTTTATTAAACAAAGGAAATCAAATAACTAAGAGAAATTTAAATCGATAAAATGAAATAAAATAAAAAGAATTTTCAAGGTGCTAAAGTTAAACATCTTGAAGATCAATGGACTGTTTGTCTTGCTTACCTTAGTAGTGCTTCAATCGTTGTCCATTAACTATAAATGTGTCCCCCGTTTTCATGTCATTAACATCAACAGCTCTATACGGATATACATGAGCTACCAAGCATTGTTCGTCAAAATTTAAAGGTCTATTTTGCTCCAGCAAATTGAATAAGGGTCTCCGCTTAAATGAATCTTCATCACTATCAGAATTGCTATGGCAAAATCTTGTGAACTCTTCGTTCATTGTTGCTCATATCAAGTCATTGGCACGACATTTTTCATTCTCATCAGCACATTTTTGTGCATTAAATTCATTGAATATGACTTACTGATTAGTTATCCTCATGGTCAGTTCACCTTTCTACACATTAATTAAAGTCCTACTTGTAGCAAGAAAATGTCTTCCAAGAATAATTGGCATATATTTGTCAACTTCACAATCTAAAATAAGGAAATCTACCAAAAAAATAAACTTATCTACACTTACCAGTACATGTTAAATTTTACCTTCTGAATGTGCGTAGGATCGATTAGCCAGTTGCAATTTAACCGTAGTAGGTCTTGCCTTCCCAATTCCCAACTTCTTGAAAATAGAAAGAGGAATTAGATTTGTACTTGCTTCTAAATCACATAATGTCTTACCAACATAACAATTTCCAATTGAACATGGGATAGTGAAACTCCTTAGGTCATTCAAGTTTGGAGGTAACTTATTCATCAACATTGCTGTGCACCTTTCAGTGAGAGCAACAGTCTCAAATTCTCCGAATTTGCGCTTCTTTGACAGTATATTTTTCATCAATTTCACATAATCGGGCATCTGGTCCAAAGCTTCTACTAACAATATGTTGATGTGGAGTTGCTTCAAGACATCCAAGAATTTTTTGAACTAAAAATCTTGCTTAGATTTTTGAAATCATTGAGGAAAAGGTAGAGGTGGTCGTCCTTTAGGTTGCTAATATTGTTTTGTTGTGGCATTTATGTTGGCAACATAATCTGATTCTATTACCACATTCTTTTGATTAGCCTTTTCAGCTGCAGTGTACTTTTTAGATGGCTTTAAGATCTTCACATAGTTGTTATTCAGGTTATCCTCTCCTACCGTGGTATCTTGAGCAATGTCATTCAACTAAGTTCCACTTCTAAGAGTGATCACTTTGCAATGCTCTTTCCCTTGTAATCTTGAATTCTCAGTATCACTTAACAAAGCTCATTTTAGCCTTAAATTCAGAGTATTTGCTATCTGCCCCACTTGATTCTCAAGATCTCTGAGGGATGCAGCTTGACTTTGGATCACGACATCATTTTTGCCCGTATATGCCTTCAACAGAGCTTTCATAGATGAAGAAGATGACACTGAACTTTGTTGAACATTTTATCATGGCATGGGTTGATTATAACCAAGTGGTGCATTTGTGGCATTCTTTCTAACAATATTGTTGGAGTTCACCATTCTTTTATTATTCCAACTAAAGTTTGGATGTTGCTTCAACCCTAGATTGTAGGTCTTGGAATATGTGTTATTGTTCTGGTTGAAATTACCCATGTAATACAAAAGCTGGGTTTGATGAGCATTAATCAAAAACATGATCTTCCTTGTAATAAAAACATTATAGATCAATTATTTTCATCTTCTGAACTGCAACTAGTCTCTTTGTAACACCCCTAACCTGTATCTGCAGCCGAAACAGAGTTTCGACGTATTATCAGAACTTTCAAAACATTTTCAGATAATTCATATAAATTACTGTTCATTTTCTAAAATCATTCATAATGTCCTTTAGTAGGGCCCTCAAGGTCCTAAACATGCGTTAGAATCGATTCGAGACCAAATCGAAATCTCGAGGAATTTTTCACAAAATCCCAAAATTTTTCTCTCTATTAAGAGTCACACGCCCATGTGGTAAGGGACACGCCCATGTCAATAACCCATGTAACTCTTTGACTTGTAACTCATGAACAAATTGATGTCACATGGCCAAGTCACATGCCCGTGTGCTAGGCCATGTGGTTAATTTGAACTTTTAAAAAATAGGTGCAAGTTTCACACGGCCAAGGGACACGCCCGTGTTCTAGGCCATGTGCCTTACACGGCTAAGACACACACCCGTGTCTCTGCCCATGTGCTCAATTCTGAGCATTCTATTTTTTCAAAATTTAGGTGCAGGGGACACACGGTCTTGACACACGCCCATGTATCAGCCTGTGTGTCACACACGTCCTAGACACACGCTCGTATGTCTGCCCGTGTGGACAAAATAAAGTCATTTCCAACATCATTTTTCAGCCAAAATCACACCCAAGACTTGCACTTGAAACACACATCCAATACCAACCATTTCAAGCATTCAAATTAAGCAATTCCATCATTCATCATGGCATACCATTTCATGCAAGTGTGTGTTCATATCTTACCTTGATTTAACTTAGGTATTAACCACATTTAATCTCCTATACTTAACATACCACATATGAATATATCATAATAACCTACTTAACATATATTTAGCTACCAAAGCATGACATTACAAGTATATCCGAACAACCATTTCTAGCCATTCCAATGGTTAGATTACAAACATCATTATCAAGCCACTAATGGTCAAATTGTCCTATACATGCCATTATACCAAAAGGATTCAACTATATATACCCAAATAAGCTAGTTGATAGTGTGACAATGCTCCAATGATCTTCCAACCTTCACGAGCTTCAAAGAACTATAAAACAGGGAAAATAAAATGGAGTAAGCATTACATACTTAGTAAGTTTGTATAATGGAAAATTAAACTTACCAATCCCGTTTATTAAATTTAAGCATACAATATCATGTTTTCCATCCATTAGCAAAACTTCCTAAATGCATGCATTCAATCAAACATGTTAGTCATCTAAATCTCCATATCAATCAAGCTAGCATAGATGAGCTCATCATGCAATACTCTTTTAAGCCATTACCATTTCATCTCATAATTTTCCTGCCATGTCAAGAGTTCTAAGTTCGTTGAATCATTGAAATTCCGATGGATGCTCAAGTAGTACACTCAGGGCGTACAATTCAATAATCTGTCAATTTCTTATTTAAGGGTACTCGTTCGGGCATCTAGTCAAGGAACACAATCTCAAGCTACATATCGTATAACAGGATTACCAGTCCAGGCTAAACCTTAATTGTAATGTACACTCGAGAGGTATTATATAAGGATTACCCATCCGAGCAAAATCCTTTTTATAATAAGGTCAATAGGTTTACTCATTCGAGCTAAATCTCGTCTACAACAAATGCAGAACCTCATTCATTTCAGGAAAGCACATATATTCATTGAAATTCAATATTCAATCAGGACTTAACCCTTGTTCACCATTTTCAAGCATGTATTACTACTTCTCATATAACATTCAAATGTACATCAAAATAATTCACATTCCGTACAAACACAACATTCAATTAAACATATTTACATGCTAGATTAAGTTACACGAACTTACCTCGACACTGGTTCGTTTGTAAGATCTACTAATCCGAAACCTTTTCTTTCACTCAGGTCTAATATCGAATTTGAGTTATTCGGGTCTATATAAATAACTTTAATCATCAATTTGACACATTTTATAACCGTTAGGACTCAATTTATGTCCTAGGCAAAATTATCATTTTGCCCCTAACTTTTCCATAAATTCTGATTTCGTCCCTAGGCTCGGAAAATGAAACTTGTGCAATTTACTCCCTAATCTCAGCCTAGCCAAAATTTCAAAGTAGATTTTACAGCATTTGTTTTCTATAAATTTTAGAATTTTTCATCAATTTTCATAACTTTACATTTTAGTCCCTAAATCATGTTTTCATCAAAAATCACTTTATAAAAATTGTTTATCTATCATTAACCTTTCATTTTCTACGATAAATTTCTAATTTTCAGCATATACATCCATGATCAATTTTCCATACTTTGATAACTTTTCAAATTAATCCCCCAAATAGGTAGAGTAAGCTATCCCGATTTTAAAAATATCAAAATTACTAAAAACGGGATAAGAAAACTTACCTAATTAGGCCTTGAAAGTTTCTTCTCTCTCTCCTAGGGTTTCGATCAATTTTGGGGTTGAAGATGACAAAAATAAGATGATATTTCTGTTTATCATCTTTTAATTAATTGTTTATTTTAATTTCCAATTTGATCCTTGCCATTTTCCTAAATGTCCATGGATGAGTCACCTTAAAATATCTACATACTTTCTTAATGGTCTAATTACCATATAAGAACCTCTAATATTGAATTCCATAGCTATTTAATCCTTATAGTTACTAGAATTCAACTTTCACATTTTATGCTTTTTGGTCCTTCTCATAATTAAACACAAAATCGATAAAAGTTTTCTTATCAGAATTTTCACACAACATCTCTAATCTAATATAGACCATATAGTAAAATAAAATAAATTTTTATTTTCGGATTAGATTTGTGGCTCCAAAACCACCATTCTGATCTCACTGAAATTGGGTTGTTACACTCTTTACTATTTTGATCATATTAGCTAAATATGGTACTTGAATCATTAATGAAGTGATTGCATCAATCTCCATTGTGCTAACAACTCTTCTGCCAGTCCCCACTCTCGTAGTAGGGTAATAAAAATCATTGTTGGTAATCCGTTCCAAAATCTCATACGCTTTATTATATGATTTATCTAGTAAAGTACCATTGGCAAGCGCATCATCTACCATCATTGTATGTGCGTTTAATCCATTGTAAAACATTTCCATCTGTGTCCAATGCTGGAAACCATGCACCAGACATTTCCTAAGTAAATTCTTGAATCGCTTCCAAGCTTTATACAACATCTCTTCCTCTGATTACCAAAAAGATATGATATTATTCCTTAACTTGGCATTCATATTTGGAGGATTATACCGTAGCAAAAACCTTTGACAAAGATCACTCCAAGATGCCACCCCTGATGGTAAAGCTTTCAACCATGCTTTGGCACGATCTCTTAATGAATATGGAAATAGTTTAAGTTACACGGCGTCTTCAGGAACACCTTGTTGCCTAAATGAGTGATAGACTTCCAAGAAAACTCTTAAATGCAGTCGTGGATCTCCAGTAGGCAATCTACTGATCTGTCATACCATTTGCAGCTTCTGAAATATTACCAATTTCAACTCAAAATGCTAAGCTTAAATGTGTTGCTTGACTATTCCTGGATACAAATCATCCAAAATTGGTACAACATGCTCTGGAATCGTCTATCTCTATCATCCATCGCACAAGGGATAGGTAAATCAACATCTCGGCCATTCAATTGTAATGGATCTTCCCTACTTGCATCATTTCCAATCCTAGCCATATATTGCAATTCTCGTCTCATTCTTCTCAAAGTTCTCTCGATCTCTGGGTCAAAAGGATACTCTTCGTTATCAGGAATGCCTCTACTCATACACTAACAACAAACCTATTGAAATTAAAAACAATGAAGTTAAATAAAACTATTAGAATTATATAAGAAAATAACAAAACCAAATTTCAACAAATTGTCGATCCCCGACAACAGAGCCAAAAAACTTGTCATGTGTGAATATAATATGCAAATGTGCAAGTGTACACGTCGAATCAAGTAATAAAGTAGTAAGTAAGATCGCCTCCTCAGGGAACAAATAGGATTAATTTGATTAAGCTATTACTATAAACTATATGAATTAGGCCATGGAAAAATAAAATAACAATTTGTAGAGGAATAATCATCTATGCAATATTAAAATCAAATAACTTAAAATGTTGTGGCAAAGATACGAAAACAAAGTTGAGAGAATCTACGCTATTGAATAGGAACATTGGGATTACTAAGATTCTTTCCTCATAACACAATAATTTCATGGCAAAATCTTAACCAATCTACAATTCAGAATAAATCTAAGGTAGTTTACTTATTTTGAGTGTCAGACTTCAAGCTACCCTACCTAAGACTTTGCATGTCTACAAGCCTTAAGAAGGATACCCAGCACTATTTCTTCCTTTCTCTATACAGAGCGCAACTCTATGTCTAGAGTGCTATGAGTATTCTGTCAAATACTTGCTTGTATCATTCGATCACAATCTAACTCATCTAACCTTTTTAGAATTAAATCAAGTTTATAGGCATACCATACATTCATCTATGTCTAGAGACTGCATGCATACATTTTAAAATAGCAGAAATCAAATGAAACAGTAAATCTAATCCAGTAATCCCAACCTGATAAGATTAGCTCATGAGTTGGAAATTAAAATCCAAACTGAAAGTATCATTCAACAACATATTTCTACAATTAAAATTCATAGAAATCAATTAAGATAATGAAGGAAGAACTTTAGGAAGCTTTCGCCAATCTAGCCCTCAACTCCAGTGCTGCAATATCTTGTAAAGCTCAAGGTTAAATGCTTCTCCTTCTTTCTTGTGTTGCGGCTCTGTTCCTTGTGTTGCGGCTCTATTCCTTAGTTGCTACCCTCTTTCCTTGTGTCTCTGGATCTCCTAATAGAATTTTTGTGAGAGGAAAAACTACCTCTCTCCTCTTTTTCTCTTTCTTCTTTTTATAAGGTAGGCCCCCTTCTCAACACAGACTCTTTTTTCCTTTTTTTAGTTGGTATTTATGGTAAAAGTACAGTTGGCTGAGAGTGGCATGGATTGACAACTGAGTCAACATTTTCCTGGAATTGCCATGGCATATGTGCTGGCAATCTATCCAACCTTTTTTCATGACAAAACTTCTCACATTCACTTATTTTCCTTCTTTCTGCACTTGTTATAAACAACACGCAATTTCTTTCCTCCTACAAGTAAAAGTAACATATAGTAACATTGAAAGCACAATTCATGCTTTATAATGCAATGTTATAAAAATACTAATATAATTTCCTAAAATGCAACTAAATTTACTCAAGTAAGAACAATTAACCAAGTCTAGAGGCCTAAAATATAACTCTTTTCAAGAGCTATCAACAACCCCATCAATTTCTTGAGAAAAAATCTGCAAATTCTCTAATTGTCTGAATACCCCTAACATATGACTCCATGGAACTCAAGTTTTACACATAAGCCAGAAATGTCTCACACCTTTTTCGAACAAACTTTTTGACTACAAGAGTAGAGATCACATTGGAGAGGTAATCTCGACACTCGCCAATCATGATAATCTCCATATCATCCTCAGATATCAAAATTACCCTCTTTGTAGCATAGTCTAAGTTGACTCGATGCTTCACGAGACAGTCCATTCCTAGCATCAAAGCAAACTCTTCGAACAGCGACTCAATCAAATTAGCCAGAAACACAACATATTGTATCTCCAATAAACACCTTCTATAAACATTATTAATCCATACCAACTAACCCAATGAACTGATTATAGAAACCTCACTCTCAACAAGAATTCCCAGATTTATAGAAACAATATTAGCTATGTACAAGTAAGTAAAGTCAAAATCTATGGTGTAAAATATGGA
Organism: Gossypium stocksii; assembly: GCA_020496765.1. NCBI lineage: Eukaryota > Viridiplantae > Streptophyta > Magnoliopsida > Malvales > Malvaceae > Gossypium > Gossypium stocksii. Next base: position 87,053,349 of record CM035629.1, read on the forward strand.
ACAAAATTAATATAGAATGTACCATCTATCACATTAACGATGCCTTGCCGTATACACCAAAGTGGGCTACCTAGCCTCAGTTTGATTTGTACCTCTACCAGTTGTTGTCTGACCCCTACCAAACCATTACCACCTCTGGCCTGCCTACGGCCCTGAGATGGCTGCTGATCTGCCCTCTAAGGCTGAACCAAACCCGAAGTTAGAGCTTGCACCTCACTAGAGTGGAGTATATAATCCCTATGCGGTGCTCCACAAACCCGCATCGTAGACAAGCTCCCAATCTCCTCTAACACTCACCCGGATGGCACCTACGATAATCTCAACAACTAAGTCTCAGAAAAAGTAACTGGTGCCTCAATCCATGAAAGCTGATCAAACCAGACCTATTTCTTAGGCCACTGAATAGAGCTAGAAGGACCCAAATACCTCTGATTTTTACTCTGGCCCCTTTTTTTCTCTCTCTTTACGCACTCCACGCGCTTAATATCCTTAGTAATCTTAGTCTTTTCCACCAGAGTTTCGAAGACTGTCTCCCTCTATGGATTCACCAATACCTTAATATCATACCTCAAGCCCTTCTCAAATCAAATGCTTTTATCATAGTCAGTCTCTACTAACCCGCGAGCATATTTGCTTAGCCCAAAAAATTTAGCCTCATACTCAGCTACAGTCTATCTCCCTGAGTTAACCCTATAAACTTGCATTTATGAGCCTCTACATAACTCGCCCCCATGTACTTGTATTGGAAGGCGTTTGAGAAATAATACCAAGTTATCCGCTCAGGTTGAGTACCCTCCTTAATGGTCAACCACCACTGGTAGGCTTTATCGCGAAGTAAGGACACTGTAACATTTAGTTTCTGCTCAGAAGTGCAGCCTATGTCATTCATAATCCTTTTTGGTGGCCACCAACCAATACTAGGCCACATTCGGGGCGAACCTAGTGACACCCCTAAATAGCTCTGCTCCATTAGACCAAAGTCATCCAATTACCAACCCTCGACTCCAAGATTCAGAATGGGTCCCAATGACCCTCTCAAAAACTCTTAACATGGCTTGAGACAATGTGTTGTCCCCAGCCGTCTAAGTCTGAAGCCCTATCTCAACAGTATGCGTGCCCATAATCTCGCTCATATCCAAATTACGCATACTGTCCATCGAGGATTGCTCAACATAAGCCCCTCATCGGTGCCCAGCATGTCCATGGGTACCTCGTCCACGAGTTCCACGCGTATTCATTGTAAATTATCTATATTTCAAGAATTTTATGTACCAGTTTAAGAGTTTGTTATCAAATATTTTATGTCCAAAATTTTCTCAGAAAATTTTTAAAGTTTGTTATAGTATTTAACCACAACAGAGTGATTCTAATACCATAATTATTTTCTAAAATAAAATTTTAGTGAAGATAGAAGGCATTGACTCAGTATTCTTTAAACCCATTTTTCAAATTTAAACAAAAAAAATTTGTTCGAAAAACACTTTTCACAAAAGAAAATTTAAACCCAAAATCATAGAGTAAGTTTTGAACCTGGCTCTTATACCATAAAATGTAACACTCCAAACCCAACCTAGACGTTATGGCCAGATCTAGGGAAGTTACCATGATTCACTTTGAAAATTCATGAATCATTTGGGCGTGTGCAGAAAATTTCAAGCTTTTGATAACATAATTCCAGTTTATCTTAAATGACAACATCTTCCTTACTTAATTTGTTAATTATTTCGATAAAAGCATATTTATAAAAACACTTATAATTGCTGCAAAAATCTTAGCTAAATTTAGTTTGAAAATCATAGTTTGAATTTTGAAAATCCAAAGTTTTGTTGATAGTTTGTTAGAATTTCAAATATGATTAAATGGTCTAAAACAGAAAATTAAAAGTCCAAAACAACAATAGTTCTAAATGTCCAAAATAATCCAGCAAAAACCAACTTTTTAAGTAACACAAATTATCTATGTTTAACCAAGCTTCAGTCGCATCAACCCATCCTATGTCTGAGAGTTACTTAAGAGTCAAACAAATAGAGAATGAGCTTACAAGCTCAGTGGGTAACTTATAATAATAATAATAATAATAATAATAATAATAATAATAACAAATACGATTTCAGACATGCGTTCGGATTTCAAATAGACATATTTCACAAACAAAAACAGAATCAAAACATATCAAATATAGATTTTAAATCCTAACCCATCTGCTACACATCATCTCTCACTATCCCTACACACCATATAGGGTATTAAATACCCATCTAGCCCTACACACAGCTAAGTAACTGTATGTCACTTTTCAGAATATTTGCAGCCTAACTACCAGATTATTAAGCGGTAATCCGCCAGAATCATATATATATATATATATATGGCTGAGCTACCAAATACATCAGATAGATTAAACTACCCACACTTCCTCCATAAACATATTTCTCACCTCAATGAACATGCAGAACTAAAAGCTATCATAAATGTATATGAAATACATGCTTTATATACCAGATTCAAATCATACTTCGCAAATAACATATTATCCTTAACATAATATGCATCATACTTACCATCATACAGATCATACTTAGCATATAACTTATTAATCATGTGTACATAAATCACATTTAACGTTAACAGAACATCAAATATCGTGCTTTATAGCCTAATTTGTATCATACAGACCCTACGGAAAGCCTACGTCTGACTCGTGCGACGAATACAACCCTAGGGAAAAATTTTAAAATTTGGGCCCATATGCCCATACGGCCTACACAGTCTACTTAGCCAGCCTATGTGGACCACAGGGTCTCACACACACCTGTGTGGCCTACACGACCTACTTGGCTAGCCTGTGTGGCCCACATGTCACCCACGCCCGTGTGACCCACATGACCTAATTGATCGAGACGGTTGTAAGGTTTGTGCAAGTGTACACAGTCGCCCAAGTAATAAGTAAGTATAAAGAGTTATCGTCTCCACAGGGATTGTATTAGTGCAAAGTCAATTAATTATAAAATTATATTAACAATTTGGTGAATAAAAACTCAATTTGATTGGTGCAAAGTCAATAACTAGATGCAATGATCCCTGATGCAAATTATCCTAAGTATGCAACTATATGAATGAAATAGATTTTAGCAAATTTAACACGATATCCAACAATTCTAACATAAATAAACTAGGATAATTATACTAATTAAACTTAATTTATTTTCAACATGCTTAATAACATTCGGAAAAACATTCCATGGCAACTCGACCTTTCATGAGTTTGAAAACCATTTTAGGATTTCTTAGTATTCATGTGAAGTAACAGGGATAGATTAAGGTATGAAAGAATTTAATCACACAAATCTAAAAACTATGCAGATAACAGAGCCGTACTAGGGATGTTATGCAACCTACAATTTAATCAGTTTAATGATCTAAATTGAGCATGCACATTTCAATTATGCGTCCATTAGCCGTCGTCTAGTTAGGATCGCTCAGCTAATTCAGGTACATTTCAATCACGTATGAATGAAATACAGACTTGATTTTAATTGAAAACATGATCGATTGAGGCACAAAACATTTTAAGCATGAATCAAATAAATATTATTTAATTAAAATAATCATCCTAGCTTAAATAAAATTAAGCTTTCATTGTTGAAAACAAGAACAAAGTACTTATAGCAAACATTCAAATTAAATTTAAGAAAAGAAAGATTAAACCCTATTCAGACGGCTATCACCCAAGCCTCTGAATGGTGAGAACTCCTTCGACTCTTGCTTGCTCCTTTGCTAATGGCTCTCCGAGGTGGCCAACTAAGGTTTCTTGATAGGCTAAACAGCTAAAATCCCTTAAGGAATGATGATGGATGGAGTGGGGAGAAGAGAGAGTGGAGAGAAAATGAGAGAAGAGAAGAGAATGGATGAATGAGGAATGCCTTGAAAAGTGGGGTGAAGGGTCTTATTTATATGTGAGGTTGGGGTGTGAGTTTACTAAAAATGGAAGTGTTTATCCACTTCAAAGCCTTCCAAGTGTGGCCGGCCATACATGTAGGTAAGGTGGCTAATTTTTAGCTTGATTCATGTGCCACATCATGCAGGAGCAAGACTCAGTCTCTAGTGAATCTTCAGGTAAATCTCTGATTTCTTTAAATATTCAGGGACTTCATGCAATTAACCCAAATGTTAACTTATTATCCTCCATGTGCAACTGAAATTAGGGGTTAATTTAATCCAATTGGGACGGCATTGTAATTGAATTAAAGCTCTCCCACCTGCCTAAAAATAACAGAAAAATCAGGGGACCAAACAATGCAAATTAACCACTTTAATTAATTAATTTTACTTAATTAATTAAGCCCAATTTTATTAATGAAACATATAGAAATAATTTATTAAATATAACTTTATATTTTATTATAAAATTAAATCATGCATGGCCCATTTTATAACTTAAAAATATAATATGCTCAAATTAATATAAAATAGCCATTTTATGCAAAAAAAACCATATAATAAAACATAAAATTACATTTTAATAATTTTCATGTCCTAATTTCATTTTTCCACATATTTCATTAATTTAATAAAAAATTACTAAGTTTTAGTAACAAATTTAAGCAAAAAGGTGGTGAATTATATAGGAAAAATCCTATATATTTTCCCATTTACACACCCCGAAGCTTAAATTATTACTCTTCCCGAGTAATGTTTATGCACAACACCAGGTTTTGCTAAGGCAAATTTTAGCTACGAATATGAGTAGCATCAACCCTTGTCCCATAATCATGCTTTAATAAATTCATGCTCATAGAACTTCTTCATTAATAATTACCTCATATGCACACATTTGAGAGTTTCATACTAAGTTTCAAGATATACCAACATGAATCATGATATGCATGCATGCTATTGCCGAAAATAATATTCTTCATTCAACATAATTTCTCATTAATCAAGCAAAACAATCATAAGGCTTATTTATGCTCTTCATATGTTGAATTTAGTACTTCCTCTCCACTAATGTAGGTGACATAATCATCAAATCAATAGGTCTTTCATAAGGTTGTAATGGGGCTCGGTTAAAGGTAGGGATTTTAAGAGGAAATTGCAGTTTCAAAATCTTAACCTTTAACTTTGTCTTGGACTTGAAATTCAACCTTTTTCTTCAAGTGAACCTTTGGAACACCCTCAAACTTATGTTGAACCTATGCTCATATATTTTTCTTTTTCGAGACTGAGCAAACTTTTCTTCACTCTTTTGTGTTTTTTTTTTTTTTGAATATGAACACATACATCTGCTAAATATTTAAACATTGACTACCAAGACCACTTAAGTTAAGATGGGTGTACAAAATTGGGATATAATTCAAAAGATGGGAACATGGCTTGTAATGTAGGTTCATTGCAATAAACAGGCCATTAAGCTCAAAATTTTGGTTTCAAGGGTTAAATGTCACAAGGTTGGCTATGAAAGGCTCAAACGTTCCAAAGAAATGGTGCCTATATCATTTTAGATTTTTATATCTCCTAGGATTTTGCCTCAAGAAAGTCACTAAGTCAATTCTAAAGATATAAACCTTCATGTATGTCTAATCTTAGAAGAAACTAAGTTTTCATAGCAAACATTAACTACTGCTAAGTTCATACAATTATTCCATTCTTCACGATAACATACAATCACTTAGATAAAATCATCATTCATGCTTGCATACGAGCTATCTTATTAAAAAATAATTCTTGAAACATTCATTTATTAAAGCATACTTATGAAAAAATTTATTGAAACAACTAAAAAAATTTATGCAACCTATTTGCCTTACCCCCCTTTAAAAAGAAGCAATGTCCTCATTGCAAGAACAAAGTAATAAATGAAAACTGAACAGCAGGTGGGGTTGAAAAAGAAAGAGAGGTGAGTCATTAAGACTGCTTAAATACCAAGTCTTTCCTCATAACCCAATCCTAGACATGTTCATTCCCATTACCACATTACTTAGTCTTTTTCTTTCTAAAGAAGTATTTATTCATGCTTGCTAAGTTTTATTTTGCAAAAATTAAATCCTAAATGCTAAAGAAATAAGTTTCTAGAATAAAATAAAAGACAAGAATCCCCCCTTTTTATTTTCTAACTCATTCCCTTCGTCTTTTTAAGCTCCATCCTCACTTGTGTCGCCACTTTCTTCCGTCCATGTCTCGAAGATATCATCTGGGAACTCAGGCACAAAAGTATTAGAGATATTCTTAAAGGTGTTTCAAATTGAATCATCTTCAATTTTTGCATATTTCCAGTAAGTTTGCTATTGTTTGTGCATGAACTTGCACATATCCATCATAATTGACAACTCCGATTTCTTTGAAGTAATTGCATGGGTTGGTATTGGAGTTACAAATTCGGGTTCAACACTTGGCTTAACTGGTTCTTCTCGCTCAACCCTAGGTTCAAGGTTTTGTAGTTCCTTTAGCTAGATTAGGACCTACTGGTTCTGTTTCAGATTCTTCTTCTTCAGATTCTGCAACTGAGTTAGATTCAGTTTCAGCTGCATTTGTCGACTCTTCAGTTTCTGGCTCAGATGGCTCTGCTTGCTCACCTTGGTTCAGCTCCTGCACCCTTCCTACTAGTCTCTTAAGGTCATCAATTGTAATGCACCCTTGAACATATTGCCCCTTCAGATTTACTTGTGTTTTCACACAGGCCTGTAAGCAAAGTGAAGTGATTAATGCTGGGAAATAAGCACTTCCTTTCTTCTTTTTAGCACAATTATGAATCTCTTTGGGAATAATTTTCCCAACATTAATGGACTTTTCTGTCAAGATAGCATATAACAACAGCATCCGTTCCATCGAGATAGTGGAACTATGTGAGATAGGCATAAAACTATAGCGAACAAAGTAAAACCATACCTTTGCTACTAGCTTTAGGTATTCCCTTCGGCAAGAATGGCTCTCATACTTTCTTATAATCCATTGGGATCCCGGATTTGTCACAACATTAAGTACTTATTGAAGTAAATCCTAATTGATGTTGTTCATCATAGGGTAGTACTCATCTTCTTCAACATTAGGTAAATTGAACAAATCATTGATGGATTTAGAAGTAAGAGGTACCTTTTTTCTTCGAACGATAACCTCGGTAGCATCTTGTGTAGTCAAACTTGCATAAAATTCTCGAACTAGTTCATCATCAGGAAGTGATCAAGCATAACATAATTGTTCCCACTTGAGGGCGTTGATTACTTTTCTAATCGGCACAGGAACAACTTTCACATCATTTCTCTTTAAGTTGAAACCTTTTTCCGGCATCATGGGTTGATGCTTGAAAATTGTATCAAACCTCTCTTTCACCTCTTCGTCGATCACAATTGGATTTTCTGGAGTAGTCTTTGACGATCTAGTTCTTTTACGAGCCATGGTCCTTTTTCCCAAAAATTCAGCAGAGTTTCGACAAAATAGGGAGAAAAGGATCGGGAAGGTGATGGGATTTGCTACGGCAAACCCTTGCGACAGTGACAAAATTGTGGCAGTGGCAATGACGTCTGGTAGTAACGTGGGTTTGCGGTAGCGACGAAAGCGACTTGCGGCGGGAATGCCAATGCTTTGGCAAACCTTTTTCGGTGGCGCTAGGTTATTTTGGCTAGGGAAAAGGAAAAAGAAAACTAGGGATTTCTTTAGGGATTTCAAGCTAGCAACACAAGAAGAGAATTTCGAGGATTTTTTTAGGCTAAGCAACTTGCTTGATGGATGTGAAAAGAAGTAGAATGAAGAGGGGTTTATATAAGAAATTTTAGGGCAACATGTAGCAAAATTTTAGCCACATTAAGGTTACTTGGGCAACAAGGAATGGAAGTGACGGTAAGGGCATAGATTTTTCCCTTCTTTTTGCTAACTTGGGCCTCAAAATTGGACTGTATGTACAGCTCACTTAAAAGAAAAATTGATTAGTACTTAGGCTAATTTTTTGCCTCCTTTATTAACATGAAAAAAAAACAAAAGAATTTAAAATTAAAATAAAACTAGTACTTAAAAATTTGAAATTTAATTAAAATTTCTTCTTAACAAATTACATTAAATTAATTCCCATGAAAGTTTGGAGGGGTCACAGCGGTCCCGCTTAAGTTCCAATCTCCTTAGAAAGAACTAATTAAATGTCCTCAATTACAAAAATAAATTTTAATTATTTATTTATTTACAAAACAAATTTGTAAAAAATCAAGGGTCTGTTAATTTGAACGAGGATTCAACTCGCTTAACTTCACCATCCCAATAGTGTTTGAGACATTGGCCATTAACTTTAAACGTACCTCTGTGATTGTCGTATAATTCAACAGCTCCATAGGGATAAACTCGGTAGATGGTGTAGGATCCTCTCCATCGGGATTTCAGCTTCCCAGGAAATAACTTCAGCCTTGAATTAAACAACAACAACTTTTGACCTTCCTTAAACTCGCTGATGCGCGTGATATGAAGTTATAAAATTTATAAAGACTTGATTTCACCAAAACTAACTAATATCACGACGTTGAGGCAAGCGCACCTGTCGAACAGTAGTATAGTTTAGTGGCAAGACCGAGTTATCGTACCCAAGAGAACCAAAAGTACTAGCACTTACTTCTTTTCTATTATCTAGCCTAAAAATAAAAGAGGTTTGTTTAAACTAATTTTAAATTTAACTAAGAAAGCATAAAAAGTAAATTGGGAAAACTTTTTAGGGAAAAGCTAATTAATATGGACAATACTCAAGGGAGAATCCACCTAGACTTCACTTGTTATTATTTTCTTGAACTATATGATTTCCTTACTTGACTTGATCCGTAGAGATCCCTAATTTATGCTAAACCCTTCGTCGAGGTGAAGAGTAACTAGGCCTAAGTTGTTAATTAAAGTTCCCTTATTAATTAACTCCCTAGGTTGCATTAATTTGATTTATGGCTCCCCATATTAGGTTTGACCCTAATCCGGTAGATTTATGTCACCCTATGTTTAGGGTTGCATGCAACTCCGCTTAATTATGGTAGATTTACTCTTATCACAGGGACTTTTGCTCCTCTACTCTAAGCACATCTAATTCTTGAAATAATACCTAGGATTATTAGATCAAGAATGAAGAACACATAATTAAGAACAATTCAAGTATTTATCAAATAAATCAAGAATAGTCTTAGATTTCATCCCCCTCAAGCATTTGAGAGGTTTAGTTCATAATGAAGAAAGAAAACATCTCAGAAGATATAGAACAACAAAACATAAAAGAAACAAAAAACCCCTGTAGGAAGTTAGGGAGATCCTCTATATTGCTACAGAATTCCGGCTTTTGAGATGAATTAATCGGCTTTTCCCTTGGAGTAATCCCTTGCTTCTACCCTCAGTGTGGCAGAAAAATGAGAAGAAAAATATATCTAAAAACGTATCTCTGGCTCTACCTCGTGAGGTCTTTATATAGAGAGCTTGTGGGGAGCCTTTCTTAGCCTCTAAGCATCCCAATGAGTGAAATTCCCCTTTCTCACGACTAGAACATGCCCGTGTGACTTCGACAGAGGCCGTGTGATATTCTGTTTATGGGGCACGGCCGTGTGGCCTGGCCGTGCTTGTCGGGAATGGACCGTGTGATCTTTATGTTACACGGTCGTGTGCCAAGGCCGTGCGGTAAATCCTTGGGCCGTGCGTTAAGCTATTTTTGGCCCATTTTCCTCATTTTGATCCATTTTTGGTTCTTTTCTCTTCCCTATGCTCTTCTGAGTATAAGATATGAAAAAGAAAGGTTAAGAACACCAATTCTCACTAAATTATTAATAATTCATCCAAAATAAAGGCAAAATAAGAGGTAAAAATATGTATAATTTAGCATTTATCAAATACCCCTACACTTAAGCCTTTGCTTGTCCTCAAGCAAAATCTCAATCCCTAATAAGAATTATTCTTCTCAACCTATAACCTTCATCAATAATGTTTCAAACTAATCCACAGGTAATCATACAATGAAAAATTCAATCAGAAGAACATTAAAGATTCAATCAATTTAAGCTGAGAATTTTGTCATTGAAAACATAAGTTTCTTCATTCTTTCTAAGTAGTTATCTCTCCATCTTAATTAACAGGAGTTGACATCCTCACTAAAGGTTCACTCTATCCACTCAAAGTGTTTAGGGTTCAAAATTTAAGCACTCTTTAGTCAACCTAGAAAGTTATTACCATAAGCTTGCAAGAAAATCAAATCTTCACCACTATAGTTTGATATGATACATCGATCAAAAGGTCTTTTTATGGTTGTAACGGGGCTTGGTTAAGGGTGTTGCCACAGGCTGCAAAAAGAGGGTTAGAATCGAGATTGAACTAAAAATTATCTTAGCTAGAAAAATCTCTATTACTGGAACATAATTTCAAAGCTTAATAGCATCATTTTGGTAGCTTTAAGAGAGAAATATGCAAAAACTTAATTTGAACTATTATACATTACAACTAAATTTGACTGTATATACACATTTTTTTTAAGAACAATTCAAGTGATACAATGAATTAGTAAAGATTTACATATGGAAAAGAGAATAAAGCTTAAATAAATTCAACTCAAATCTCGATAAAAATAGGGATCAAAAGTAATTGAATGGGAAATTCAACAAAAATGGGTTATTGGTTAATAATTAGAGGGTGAGTCAAGGAAAAGGTTGTTAGGCTCAATGGGGTTTACTAGGGGTTAGATTATGGAGGTAGGCTTTTTGTGGAGTAAGTGAGTTAAACCCTAGGTGCCTTTATCATCTCGGTATATCAAATCAATGATGTGGTCTTGACATGTATAATCAAAGCAAGTTCTAGAATAACAATTCAGTATTGACTTACTCAAAGCAATAATAAAAGTGAGCACGAAAGAATGTATGCTCAAAAGGTTCAAAAGTCTCACAAAAATTATGGCTTTTGATGTCAATCCTGTGAATTTCAAATCTCAAGATAATACTTAAAATTAGGGAAGATAACTTATGCAAAAATGGGGTTCTCAAAAATTTCAACTTATCATGCTTGATTCCCTAATGTTTTTAAAGTTTGAATAATCGAAGTACAATTGCCTATTTCTTAATTCTCAACATGTTAATAAAAATCATAAATAAATTAGAATTAATTCCTAATAGAAAACTGGGGAAAATGCAGAGAACAATGCATGAAGTACAAATTTAGGGGTTTTCATGAAAGGTATACTGAATTAAAATATGTCCCCCCCCACACTTAAGATGTACATTGCCCTCAATGTACAAAGACATATATCTAGCAATAAAAGCATAATATCAAAAGAGAGGGAGAGAATTGAAAACTCCCTGAATTTAGGATGAATTGTGAGATAGGAAGAGCCGGTAGGTGTGGCACTGTGTTCCCATTTTCGTAGAGATTTGAGCTGTGAGGCTCTTTTGAAACTGTGAATGGATTTAGTAGTCGTGGGGAGTTTTGAGTCAATGGAATTTACTTCCATGGGATTAGCCGTTAAGAATGTAAAATAAAATAAGCAAGTAAAATAAAATACTAAAATGTAAAAAGGAAATAGAATAAACTATACTGGAAAGAAAAACAAAGTTAGAATAAAAAATATGAGAAAAAAAAAGAAAACTAAATATTAGCGGGTAAGTCTGAAAATTAAGAAAAAGAAAATAAAGAAAAATAAAAGTAGAAATAAAAATAACATAAAAAGAAGAGGAACTAGTCCTCGGATGGATCACATGGCGGTGGTGTGATGTTCAGGTGCTGACATATCTGCGCAAGAATGGCGACGATGTAATCGAAGCGCTGAAAACATTATTGCTCAAATTGATCCAGGTGCTCGGATATGTCGACACGTGAGGCTACCGTCTGAGTGGGTCGTCTGGGGTGTTGTGGGTCAACGGGCTCATCTTCCTCTAGTGATGGTGGTGGGACATTATCGGCAATGTCCTCTTGGTCTACGGCATCCTAGACAAGGCAGAAGTGGAAGTGACTTCCACCTAGTCGTCGCTCCACCATCCTCATGTGTAGCATGCTCTGGATGCCTTGTGAGGACATCTGGCCTATGAAAGTGTAGGAGGATGTCTAGGCCATGGTGTTGAATAGGCTGAAGTAGCGGCCTAGCCTCGTAATGTAGGGGCCCATGGAGATAACGCCTTTCCGGTGCCTCTCAGTCTGGTGTTGCATGGCCAACACTATGAAGTAAGCAAGGTCGATAGTGTGGCCATTGGCCATGCACCAGAGGAAGTATGCGTCATGAGTGTTAACGACACCTGTACTCTCCCTTCTACCTGTAAGAGTGTGAGCGAGGAGAGCATGAATGTACCTTAAAGAGGGAGGGAGGGCGGTCGCCTTACTGACGCTGGGGTTGTAGACTTGCTGCCCCGGAGCGATCTCATACCAACACTCGATTGGCCTAATATGTATGCGACGGGAGAGGGTGGTAAAGTCTTCTTCGGCCATAAACTATTCGGAATAAAGTTCGAGGGTTTTACTGAACTCTGGGACGCTCAGTTGTCACACTAGACCTCTTAAGCGAAATTAGACCGTACCTGGATCGTCGAAGTTGTTCATGACGGTTTAGAGGTGGAATGTGGAACAGAACTCGAGGGTGAGTTCTAAGTAAGTTGGTTCCACGATTCTGAAGAACTGGTCCCATGGGTCGGTACTCAGCAAGGCTCGGACGTCGCTTACTAGATTAATTTTCTCAAGGGCCTCCCAGTCGATACATCGGCCCACAGAAATAGTGCGAGCCCGTAGTAACTGATAGCGTTCCTCTTGAGAATCCTGCGAGAATGTAAGGAATGGGTGGCGTGTCTCAGAGGTGGGCCTTGATGAACTTCCCGGTCCTTAGCACTTTTTGGATACGGGAACGGCAGTCTTCTTAGCACGTGATGACATCTTACCTATAATAACAAGATCATTAGTCCTAAAAAATTAACAAGATAAAATGGAAAGTGACAATGCTTAAAAGTAAAACAAAATGGATGATTAACCTAAATAGTAGGAGCGAATCATTTTGAAGACTTGCAATAGAACTAAGAACTATGGTTGTATATATATATTGGAATTATGGCCAAATGGCATGCAAATGGAAGTTTAAATGGCAAATGAATGGAATTCTAAATGGCAAGCAAAAGTACAATCCTAATTGATTCTATATTGCTCTAGAGTATTAATCCTATATTTCCTAATTCCATGCTTTAAATCAATCAAAATGCAAGAAAAATGTCATAAAAAATAAAAAATAAAGAAATGAAATAAAATAAGAATAATTGAGGCAAATGAGAAAATAGAACCAATTTTTGGGCTTGCACGGTCGTGGGTTGAAGGTTGCACGGGCGTGGGTTGTTGGAAATGAAGAGTGGTGGCGTTTTTAGGGCTGGGGCGGCGTTTGTGGTGGTTAGGGAGGGAGTTTTCTAGGGTTTGAGTGGAAGGGGAGATGAATAGTGGTTCCCTATTTATAGTTTTAGTGTCACACGAGCATGTCACACGCCCGTGTGAATTGTGTTTAGCCCGTGTTTTTCAAAATTCGGCTGTTATGGCCCACCTGATACAATGAGCACGCCCGTGTGACTGGTTTGCACAGCCGTGTGAGATCAGGTCTTCATTACTTACACGGTCGTGTGATGGTATACACGGCCGTGTGCGATCGTGTTCGTGTATCACATGGTCGTGTGATATGTGCCACAGGCGTGTAAAATTTGGCAGTGTCTTCCACGGGCTATTGACACAAGCGTAGGGATTTGTGCAAGCCCGTGTTGATACTGCAGGTTTGCCACGGCCATATAGCACGGCCGTGGGGGAGGTGTTGATAGCCCGTGTGGAATTCGTAAGGTCGCCACGGCCATATCGCACGGCCGTGGGGATTTATTGATGGCTCATGTTTTGGGGAAATTTTACTCTATTTGTACACGGTCTGGGTGCACGACCGTGCCCCTGTTTCAAGTGCGCACACGGCCTAAGGCAAGCCCGTGTGCCTGGCCGTGTGGTCCTAAATTTCTGCATTCAAAAAGTTAGTTTATGCATGAAAAAAAACACTAAAAATTTTAAAGAAAAGAAAGTTACTAAGTTAGTGCTCGGGTTGCCTCCCGAGAAGCGCTTATTTAGAGTCTAAGCTCGACTTTACCTAGATGTGTTAAGAAGGGGTGTGATGGAGCCGAAGCTCCTCCATGTTCTCTGCAAAATTCTCACCTCTATAATGTTTAAGCCTATGGCCATTTACCTTGAACGTACCGTGGTTAGGGTGAGTTACCTCAATGGTGCTGTATGGAAAGACATTTAGAACAGTGAAAGGACCTGACCATCTTGACTTGAGTTTTCTAGGGAATAGTTTCAGCCTTGAGTTGTAGAGTAAGACGAGATCACCTGTTTTGAATTGCTTTGGTTGTTTCAGCCTTTTGTCATGGCGTCGCTTCATGGCTTCCTTATATAGTCGCGAGTGCTTGTAAGCATTGAAGCGCCATTCATCATGCTCATTCAACTGCATTAATCTCTTTTCTCCTGCACTTTTAAAATCAAAGTTTAAAAACTTTATAGCCCAGAATGCTTTATGTTCAAGTTCAAATGGTAGATGACAGATTTTCCATAAACAAGTTTATAGGGAGATGTTCCTATGGGTGTTTTGAAAGCAGTTCTATAAGCCCATAATGCATCATCTAATTTTCTTGACCAGTCTTTCCTATTTGTTTCTATTGTCTTCTTTAGGATACGTTTCAGCTCTTTATTTGTCACTTCGACTTGGCCACTGGTTTGTGGGTGGTAAGGGGTAGTTGTTCTATGGTGTACTCCATACATTTTCAAAACCTTTTCAAATTGAGTATTGCAAAAATGTGTACCCCTATCACTAATGATTACCCTAGGTGTTCCAAATCGAGAAAAAAGTTTTTTTAAGAAGTGTACTACCACCCTAGCATCATTTGTAGGTAGAGCTTGGGCTTCTACCCATTTTGACATGTAATCTACTGCTACTAGTATGTATTTATTCCCAAATGAATTAGGGAATGGACCCATGAAATCAATACCCCATACGTCAAATATTTTACATGAAAGTATATAGTTCTGAAGCATTTCATTATGCTGAGAGATATTACCTGTTCGTTGGCATTTATCACAAGAGGTCACATACCTGTTGGCATCTCTGAAAAGTGTAGGCTAGTAAAAACCTGATTCGAGTACCTTATGAGCAGTTCTAGTTCCACTGTGATGTCCTCCTGTGGGTCCTGAGTGGCAGTGATTCAAAATTTGATATGTTTCTGTGTCATCAACGTATCTTCGTATAACCTGATTGCACAAATTTGGAAAAGAAAAGGATATTCCCAAAAGTAGTTTTTCACATTAGCAAAGAATCGCTTCTTTTGCTGATGGTTTAGCCCTTTTGGGGTTATGTTAGCCGCTAAATAATTCTCAAAATCAGCAAACCAAGGAGGTGTCGTATCTGCTAAGGCTAAGAGTTGTTCCTCAGGGAACAAATCTTTCATCTTGTCTAGATATTTGGGCTGTGCGGTCTCTAGCCTTGAGAGGTGATCTGCTGCTAAGTTTTCGGCTCCTTTCTTGTCCTTTATTTCCAAATCAAATTCCTGTAACAATAGAATCCATCTTATCAATCGAGGTTTTGCATCAGTTTTAGTTAAGAGGTAGCGAAGAGCTGAATGATCAGTATAAACAATGATTTTTGACAAAATTAAATAAGATCTAAATTTGTCAAATGCAAAAATAACATCTAGCAATTCTTTCTCTGTGGTCGTGTAATTTGCTTGAGCAGTTGTCAAGGTCCTGCTAGCATAATAAATCGGCTGGAAGTGTTTGTCCCTTCGCTGTCCCAAAACTGCACCTACTATAAAATCACTTGCATCGCACATTAGTTCGAAAGGTAGATTCCAATCAGGTGAAATCATAATCGGGGCGTTAACTAACTTTTCCTTGAAGTTGTTGAAAGATTCCAGACATTCTTGGTCAAAGTTGAAGGGTATGTCTTTTTCTAATAATTTAGTTAAAGGCTTAGCTATTTTAGAAAAGTCTTTAATGAATCTTCGATAAAAACCGGCGTGTCCTAAAAAGCTTCTTATAGCCTTAACTGAATTAGGAGGAAGTAGTTTTTCAATAGTTTCAATTTTTGCTTTATCTACCTCTATCCCTTTGCTAGAAATTTTATGTCCTAAAACAATACCCTCTTGAACCATAAAATGGCATTTTTCCCAGTTTAGCACTAAATTTGTCTCTTCACATCTGATCAAAACACGTTCTAGATTATTAATACAAAGTTGGAAAGAATTACCGCAAACTGAGAAATCATCCATAAATACCTCCATGATGTCTTCCACGAATTCATTGAAAATAGCTAGCATGCATCGCTGAAAAGTAGCAGGAGCGTTACATAGACCAAAAGGCATTCTGCGATAAGCAAATGTACCGTATGGGCATGTGAATGTAGTTTTCTCTTGATCTTCTGGAGCTATCGGGATCTAGAAGTAACCAGAGAGGCCATCTAGGAAACAATAATGCATATGACCTGATAATCTTTCCAACATCTGATCAATAAAAGGCAATGGGAAATGATCTTTTCGAGTGGCGTCGTTCAGCTTCATGTAGTCAATGCAAACTCTCCATCCTGTGACTGTTCTTATAGGTATTAACTTTTCCTTGTCATTAGACACCACGGTCAATCCTTCTTTCTTAGGAACAACCTGCACAGGACTTACCCAAGAACTGTCAGAAATAGGATAGATCATACCTGCATCTAGAAGTTTAATTACCTTAGTTTTTACAACTTCTTTCATATTGGGATTCAATCGTCTCTGTGCTTGCACTGATGGTTTGAATTCGTCCTCCATTAAAATTTTGTGGGTGCAGAAAGAAGGATTAATTCCCTTGATATCTGAAATTTTCCAAGCTATAGCACGTCTGTGTTCTCTTAACACATGGAGTAGTTCATCTTTCTCTGCAAGGCTTAAATCAGATGCAATAATGACTGGTAAAGTTGATTCTTCCCCTAAAAAGGCATATTCTAAATGATCTGGCAGTTGTTTTAGTTCTAATTTAGGGGGTTCAGTAATGGAAGGTTTCTGTCTCAATTCATCACTCATCTTTAAATTCTTATAACTTATGTGCCTAGCGATGATTTTATTAGAATCTAATTCTTTCCTTATTTCCTCGATTTCAGGGGTGGTTTCATCTTTCCCCCCACCTTGAAGGAGACACAGTTCCAACGTGTCTATGAGAGAAAGTTCCTAGAGATTATCTTGAACAAAATAATCAATATTAATAAAATAACACGAATCATCTTGTTCTTTAGAGAATCTCATGGCATCATAAATTTTAAAGACAACTTCTTCCTCGCCAACTCTAAGTACTAATTTGCCATCCCCTACATCAATAACAGCTCTAGCAATGGCTAAAAATGGTCGTCCCAAAATCAAAAGTACTTCAATATCGTCATCCATGTCAAGCACAACAAAATCAACAGGGAATATAAATTTATCTGCCTTTACTAGCACATCTTCAATGATTCCCCTAGGATATTTAACAGATCTATCGGCTAATTGAATACTCATCCTAGTGGGCTTGGGTTCCTCAAGACCTAGTTGTTTGAACATTTTGTAAGGCATGAGATTAATGCTAGCACCTAAATCAGCTAAAGCTTTATTAATAAGTAAACTACCAATCAGACAAGGGATAGTAAAACTCCTTGGATCTTTTAGTTTTGCTGGTAATTTATTTTGGAGAATAGCTAAACATTCATCGTTGAGTTCTACCGTGGCCAATTCTTCCAATTTCCTTTTATTTGTCAGAAGTTCTTTAAGGAACTTCGCATACTTCGGCATCTGTGAAATTGCTTCAACAAAAGGTAAGTTAATGTGTAATTGTTTCAAAAGTTTAAGAAAATTACCGAATTGAGCGTTTATATGGTCTTTCTTCAATTTTGTCGGATATGGGATGCGCGGTTTGTATTCCTTGAGTGGCAGTGGAGTGTTATCCTCGGGTTCCGCTGCCTTTTCTTCTGAAATTTCTGGGATAGTCTTCTTTTCGGGTTCGGCTAGGACCTTTCCATCTCTTAAAGTAATCACCTTGACATGTTCTCTGGGATTTGGCTCAATATTACTTGGTAATCCTCCCTGTGGTCTTTCTTGGATTAATTTTGCAAGTTGACCAATTTGGTTTTCAAGCCCTTGAATTGATGCTTACTGATTTTTCAGTGCCGTTTCAGTGCTTTGAAAACATGTCTCTGATGCGGCCATAAATTTAGTAAACATCTCCTCAAGATTCGGCTTCTTCTCATGTTGCGGTTGTGGTTACTGAAATCCTGGAGGAGGCTATTGTCTTTGATTTCCTTGTGGTGATTTCTCCAACCTGCATTATAAGTATTACTATAAGGGTTATTTTGAGATCTAGAATTGTTACCCATATAGTTGGCTTGTTCAGTTTCCATGCTGTGTTCATAAGATGCGAAATCTGGATTAAACGTGTTTCCTTGAGTCGTGTCGCATTGCATCACTGATTGTGCCTGCGTAGAACTAACAAAATTATCAAACTTTTTATTCAAAAGTTCTACTTGGTTAGTAAGCATGGCGACAGCATCAATATTATAAACTCCTGTGGCTTTTGTTGGCTTTGTCCTCATGACTTGCCACTGATAATTATTCAATGACATCTCTTCAATAAATTCATAAGCTGCTTCAGGTGTTTTATTATTGATCGTCCCTCCTGCAGCTACATCGATCATTTGTCTAGTTGACGGGTTTAAACCGTTGTGGAAGGTTTGAACTTGTAGCCACAAAGGTAGACCATGATGAGGGCACCTCCTCAAAAGATCTTTGTATCTCTCCCATGCATCGTATAGTGTTTCTAAATCCATCTGCACAAAAGAAGAAATATCGTTGCGTAATTTGGCTGTTTTAGCTAGAGGAAAATATTTGAGTAAAAATTTTTTGGTCATCTGCTCCCATGTGGTAATTGAGCCTCGTGGTAAAGAATTTAACCACTGTTTGGCTTTATTTCTCAAAGAGAGTGGAAATAGCCTTAATCGAAGAGAATGGAAATAGCCTTAATCGAATGGCATCATCAGAAACGCCATTTATTTTGAAGGTATCACAAAGTTCCAAAAAATTGGCTATGTGTGAGTTTGGATCTTCGTCCTGTAAACCATCAAACTGCACCAATTGCTGTATCATCTGAATAATGTTAGGCTTTAACTCAAAATTATTAGCAGCAATAGTTGGTCTAAGAATACTAGTTTGGGTACCAGCCAAACTAGGTTTTGCATAATCATACATAGTACGAGGAGCTTCTCCTTGATTTGCTGGCGGCGCAACTATTGCAGGAGGTGGTGGAACATTTTGATTTGCTTCCATCTCGTCTGCAGGTTCTGGCTCTTGCTCAGGTTCTTGTTCTGGATAATGTAAACTGCGTCTAATTTCCCTGCGATTTTTTCGAACTGTCGCTTCTAGATCTTCGTCGAAAAGTAGTGGTCCTGTTAGGTTGTTTCTAGTCATAAACTAAAAATACCTAAAAGAAAGAAAATTCAGAAATTTAAAAGAAAAGAAAAATAAAAATAAAGATAAATAAAAACTGAAAATAAAAATAAAAGAAAAATAAATAAATATATATATATATTAATGGCTAAAGTAATAGAAATCGAGCTTTCGTAATATTTTAGTTCCCCGGCAACGGCGCCAAAAACTTGATATCACGTGATATGAAGTTATAAAATTTATAAAGACTTGATTTCACCAAAACTAACTAATATCACGACGTTGAGGCAAGCGCACCTGTCGAACAGTAGTATAGTTTAGTGGCAAGACCGAGTTATCGTACCCAAGGGAACCAAAAGTACTATTACTTACTTCTTTTCTATTATCTAGCCTAAAAATAAAAGAAGTTTGTTTAAACTAATTCTAAATTTAACTAAGAAAGCGTAAAAAGTAAATTGGGAAAACTTTTTAGGGGAAAGCTAATTAATATGGACAATACTCAAGGGAGAATCCACCTAGACTTCACTTGTTATTATTTTCTTGAACTATATGATTTCCTTACTTGACTTGATCCGTAGAGATCCCTAATTTATGCTAAACCCTCCGTCGAGGTGAAGAGCAACTAGGCCTAAATTGTTAATTAAAGTTCCCTTATTAATTAACTCCCTAGGTTGCATTAATTTGATCTATGGCTCCCCATATTAGGTTTGACCCTAATCCGGTAGATTTATGTCGCCCTATGTCTAGGGTTGCATGCAACTCCGCTTAATTATGGTAGATCTACTCTTATCACAGGGACATTTGCTCCTCTGCTCTAAGCACATCTAATTCTTGAAATAATACCTAAGATTATTAGATCAAGAATGAAGAACGCATAATTAAGAACAATTCAAGTATTTATCAAATAAATCAAGAATAATTAACAAGATCTGTCTTAGATTTCATCTCCCTCAAGTATTTGAGAGGTTTAGTTCATAATGAAGAAAGAAAACATCTCAGAAGATATAGAACAACAAAACATAAAAGAAACCAAAAACCCCTACAGGAATTTAGGGAGATCCTCTATGTTGCTGCAGAATTTCGACTTCTGAGATGAATTAATCGACTTTTCCTTTGGAGTAATCCCTTGCTTCTACCCTCAGTGTGGCAGAAAAACGAGAAGAAAAATATATCTAAAAACTTATTTCTGCCTCTACCTCATGAGGTCTTTATATAGAGAGCTTGTGGGGAGCCTTTCTTAGCCTCTAAGCATCCCAATTTGAGTGAAATTCCCCTTTCTCATGACTAGAACACGCCCGTGTGACTTCGACAGAGGCCATGTGATATTCTGTTTATGAGGCACGGCCGTGTGGCCTGGCCGTGCTTTTCGGGAATGGACTGTGTGATCTTTATGTTACACGGTCGTGTGCCACGGCCGTGCTGTAAATCCTTGGGCCATGCGTTAAGCTATTTTTGGCCCATTTTTCTCATTTTTGGTCCATTTTTGGTTCCCTATGCTCTTCTGAGTATAAGATATGAAAAAGAAAGGTTAAAAGCACCAATTCTCACTAAATCATTAATAATTCATCCAAAATATAGGCAAAATAAGAGGTAAAAATATGTATAATTTAGCATTTATCACTCACGAAGCTGTATGTGACTATCATGCCATCTTTTTAATCTTTCTTTACATATATTGGCATTTTCATAGGAGAACAACCTCAACTCTTCCAACTCATCCAATTGTAACATTCTTCTCTCACCGGCTTGCTCAAGATCAAAATTTAACTTATTCAAAGCCCAATCAGCTCTGTTTTCCAACTCTAACGGCAGATGACATGCCTTTCCAAAGACTAAACGATAGGGAGTCATCCCTAGAGCTGTCTTAAATGTTGTACGATAGGCCCACTATGCATCATTGAGCCTTCGAGACCAATCTTTTCTACTAGGGTGTACTACCTTTTCAAGGATGCCTTTGATTTTACGGTTCACTCTTTCAACTTGTCCATTGGATTGAGGGTGATAAGCAGTAGCAATATTGTGCTTAACATCGTACTTGTCAAGCAACCACTTAAGTCACTTGTTCACAAAATGAGAACCTTCATCACTAATAATAGCTCTTGGTATCCCAAATCGTGTAAACACATGCTTATGCAGGAATCGCATGACTACTTTAGCATCATTTGTAGGGTATGCTTCAGCTTCAACCCATTTGGATACATAATCCACAACAACCAAAATGTACTTGTTTCCATTTGAAGAGCGAAACGGGCTTAGGAAGTCAATGCCCCATACGTCGAATAATTCAATTTCCAAAATATTTGTTAATGGCATCTCATTCCTCCTTGATATATTTCTGGTTCTTTGGCAAATATCGTAATTCTTCACATAAGTGTAAGGGTCTTTAAATAATGTAGGCCAAAAGAAACCTACTTGCAAAATCATGGTTACTGTACGTGAGCCACCAAAGTGTCCCCCACTTGGAGATGAATGGCAATGATATAAGATCTCAGCAATCTCACTTTCAGCTACACACTTTCGAATTATGCTATCTGCCCACAGTTTGAACAAATATAGATCCTCCCAAAATGAAGGAATTACTACCTTTGTTGGTATGTCATTTCTCGAGGAGTTATTCCACATGCAAGATAATTGGAAAAATCAGCAAACCAAGGAGTTTCATGAATTTGGCTTACCTCAAATAGATGTTCATTTGGGAAGTTCTTGTTGATTGGCACACGTGATTGAGTTGCCTCATCTTGCTCTAACCTTGACAGATGATCAGCTACTTGATTCTCGACCCCTTTTCTTTCTTGGATCTCAAGGTCAAATTCTTGGAGCAAAAGTATCCAACAAATTAGCCTTGGTTTCGTATCTTTCTTGGTGAGTAAGTACTTAATGGCCGCATGGTTAGTAAATACCGTAACTTTGGTACCTATAAGATATGAGCGGAATTTGTCAAAAGCAAAGACTACAGCGAAGAGTTCCTTTTCGGTTACCGTATAGTTCAGTTGGGCTCCCATTAAAGTTCTGCTTGCATAGTAGATAGGGTGGAACATTTTGTTTCTTCTTTGGCCCATCACAGCTCCAACAGCATAGTCACTCACATCGCACATTAGCTCAAAAGGTGAGCTCCAATTGGGTGTAACAATTATTGGGGCTGAGACTAATCATTTCTTCAGATCTTCAAAAGCTTTTAAACACGCTTTGTTGAAATTAAACACTGTATCTTTCTCTAACAATAGACATAGTGGTTTAGAAATTTTTGAAAAATCCTTGATAAACCTTCGGTAAAACCCAGCATGGCCTAAGAAACTTCTGACTCCTTTCACATTGACTGGAGCTAGTAATCTTTCAATTACATCCACTTTCACTCTATCAACTTCAATTCCTTTCTTTGAGATTTTATGTCCCAAGACAATCCCTTCCTTAACCATAAAATGGCACTTCTCCCAATTAAGGACAAGATTTGTCTCTTCGCATCTCTTTAGTACCTTAGCTAAATTACTCAAACAAATATCATAAGTGTTACAAAAAATAGAAAAGTCATCCATGAAAACTTCAACAAAATTTTCAACCATATTAGTGAATATTACCATCATGCATCGTTGAAATGTTGCAGGTACATTACACAAACCAAAAGGCATTCACCTAAAAGCAAACGTACCGTACAGGCAAGTAAACGTTGTCTTATGTTGGTCCTCTGGAGCTACAACTATTTGATTGTATCTCGAATATCCATCCAAGAAATAGTAAAACTCATTACCTGCCAGTCGATCTAACATCTGATCCATAAAAGGCAATGGAAAATGGTCCTTCCGAGTAGCTTTATTCAGTTTTCTGTAGTCAATACAGATCCTCCACCCAGCAACAGTTCTCGTTGGAATCAACTCGTTTCGCTCGTTTTCAACAATCGTGATCCTCCTTTCTTTGGCACACACTGCACCGGACTTACCCACGAACTATCTGAAATAGGATAGATGATTCCTGCATCTAACCATTTGATTACCTCATTTCTCACCACTTCCTTCATAATCAAATTAAGTCTCCTTTGCCCATCAATTCGAGCTCTTTCACCCTCTAAAATGATTTTGTGCATGCAGAAAGAAGGGCTTATACCTCGAATGTCAGCTATGGTCCAACCAATTATTTTTTGAATTTCCTTAGAATAGCAATTAGTTGCTCCTCTTGATCTTTCGTTAAGTCTGTTGAAATAATCACAAGTAAAGTAGAACAGTCACCTAAACAAATGTATTTCGAATGGGAAGGGAGTACCTTAAGCTCGAGTTTAAGTGGTTCATCGATTGACAACTTGGGTTGAATAAATTCTCTGACTTCTGACTCCAATGGTTCAAATCGTGTGGTCTGAATGAACTTCTTCGAATTGGCTTCCATCAAAGCCATGTTTTCTTCACTTTCTTCATCCTTCAAAGGGTCAAACTCTAAGGCTTTCTCCAATGGATCTTCTTCACAATTTCTTTCCATAGACACCAAGGTCTCGATTTCTTCCATAACTGAACACTCTTCTACTGGATTGGGAAATTTCATCACTTTCAGAATGTTGAAAGTTACCTGATCGTCTTGAACTCGCATAGTGAGTTTGCCTTTCTGTACATCAATTAACATTCTTCCCGTGGCTAGGAAAGGTCTTCCAAGGATGATCGGCACTTCCTTATTTGCTTCAAAATCTAAGATAATGAAATCAGCAGGAAAAATAAATTTATCAACTCTACCAAAACATCCTCGATCTTTCTTTCGGGGTAGGCTATAGATCGATCGTCTAGCTGAAGCGTCACAGTTGTAGGTCATACATCACCTACTCCTAACATCTTGAAAATAGACTTAGGTATCAAGTTGATACTTACTCCTAAGTCACACAAAGCTTTACCACTATAAGATTCACCAATGTTACAGAGTATCGTAAAGCTTCCTAGGTCCTTCAACTTTGGTGGCAACTTGTTCTGCAGGAACGCACTGCACTCATTTGTTAAAGCAACAGTCTCATACTCACTCAGTGGTTTCTTTTTGGATATTATATCCTTCATAAACTTCACATAGTTCGGCATTTGTTCTAAAGCCTCCACCAACAGGATGTTGATGTGTAGCTGCTTCAGAACATCGAGAAACTTCTTGAACTGCACCTCCGGTTTCTGCTTATGTTGCTGCAATCTTTGCAGATATGGAGGTGATAGAACTTTAGGTTGGATCGGACAACTCTTCTAAGTAGATAAATCTGCATCCAAAAAAGATGTTAAAGTATCTGAATTTAGTAAGTTAGGATTTACCTTGTCAGACTTGGCAGATTCTGACTCTTTTGGTGTAGGATTTTCAGCGGCTGGTTGTCTTTCCTCTTTCCTCGTAGGATCATCTTCAACATTAATCACTTGGGGCTCCAGAACTTTACCACTTCGTAATGCCACTACCTTGATATGCTCTTTACCTAAGTTTCTTGGATTTTCAATATCGCTCGGCAAAGTTCCTTGCGGTCTATTTCGAAGCTCTGTAGCTGACTAACCCATTTGGTTCTCTAAATTCTCCAATGTTGCTGCTTGGCTCTGGATCAAAGTGATAAGTTCTCCAAACTGTTTGATGGCTTAGCTTGGGTTGGCCTTAGAGCTTACTGAATATACCCTTGGGATTGGTTGGGTTTCTGCTGCATAAAGTTGTTCGGTCCATTTCCTTAGTTGCTCCAAGAAAAGTTAGGATGGTTACGCCATGAAGGATTGTAGAAGTTGGACTGGGGTCCTTGTCCACTCCTATTTTGCTGCCGGTTCCCCACATAGTATATTGACTTGGGATTTGATGGACAATTCTCAAAAGAATGAGCCTTCCCACAATATACACAGGAAACTAGTTCAACCGGACTTGGTGGCTGGGCTGCAAAATTATTAGAGTTGTTAGTGGTAAACTATTTCAACATCGAGGAGATAGACGATACTTGAGCTAATAATGAAGTGAGGGCATCAACTTTATGAACTCCAGCTACACATCTTTCTGAAGCTGTACGATTTGTTGGCCATTGATAGTTGTTGCTTGCAATCCTCTCGATGATCTCATAAGCCTCATTATAAGACTTAGATAAAATTGCACCATTCGCAGAAGCATCTACCATCAATCTTGAATGCGCATTGAGACCATTATAGAATGTCTCCAACTGGATACAATGTGGAATCCCATGATGAGGGCATTTGCGAAGTAACTCTTTAAATCGCTCTCAAGCCTCATACAAAGACTTGTCATCTACTTATTGGAAAGTTGTGATCTCGTTCCTTAGCTTAGCGTTCTTGCTAGGCGGGAAATACTTAACCAAAAATCTCTCTGCTAATTCTTGCCATGTAGATATGGAACTCGATGGCAAAGAATTGAGCCATGCCCATGCTCGATCTCGCCACGAGTACGGGAACAACTTCAGCCCCAGTGCGTCCTCAGTCACACCAGCTATCTTAAATGAATCACTCACCTCCATAAACAATCGAAGGTGGAGATGTGGATCTTCCGTGGGCATACCCCTAAATTGGCCCACCGTTTGTAGCATTTGAAACATCACTGGTTTCAATTCGAACTGGGTTGCCTCAATATCTGGCCTTTTAATTCCTGGATTCAACTCATTGAAGAGTGGCATAGTATATTATCTGATGCATCGGTCCCTATCATCGGCGATGAGGATGAGATTCTGTGCATGATTGACTTCATTACATTGGTCTTGATTTTGATTTCCAAGGTCCATCTCGTTTTGTCTTTGGGCTGTTCATTCATGTCTTCTTTGTTTAAACGTCCACTCGATTTCAGGGTCTACAAAGAGTAAATCGATAATCCGATCTATGCTCATAAACTCCTGAAAGAAATTTACAAAATTAAAAAGAATAAGTTAGTAATGTTAGAAATAAACCAAATTGAAAATAAATAATTTCACAAAAAAATAACTCTGGTGACAATTAACAATCCCTGGCAACGGCGCCAAAAACTTGTAACGGTTGGTTTGTACAAGTGTACATAGTCGCTCAACTAATAAGTATAAAGACTTATCGTCTCCACAGGGATTGTAGTAGTGCAAAGTCAATTAATTATAAAATTATATTAACAATTCGGTGAATAAAAACTCAATTTGATTGGTAGTGATGATTTAAAAGAATTAAAATAACTAGATGCAATGATCCCTAATGCAAATTATCCTAAATATGCAACTATATGAATGAAATAGATTTTAGCAAATTTAACACGATATGCAACAATTCTAACATAAAAAAGACTAGGATAATTATTCTAATTAAACTTAATCTATTTTCAACATGCTTAATAACATTCGGAAAAACATTCCATGGCAACTCGACCTTTCATGAGTTTGAAAACCATTTTAGGATTTCTTAGTATTCATGTGAAGTAACAGGGACGGATTAAGGTATGAAACAATTTAATCAAACAAATCTAAAAACTATGCAGATAACAGAGCCGTACTAGGGATGTTATGCAACCTACAATTTAATTGGTTTAATGATCTAAATTGAGCA
This sequence comes from Gossypium stocksii, assembly GCA_020496765.1. Classification (NCBI taxonomy): domain Eukaryota; kingdom Viridiplantae; phylum Streptophyta; class Magnoliopsida; order Malvales; family Malvaceae; genus Gossypium; species Gossypium stocksii. The sequence continues at coordinate 87,080,248 of CM035629.1, forward strand.
TGCACATTTCAATTATGCGTCCATTAGCCGTCGTCTAGTTAGGATCGCTCATCTAATTCAGGTGCATTTCAATCACGTATGAACAAAATACAGACTTGATTTTAATTGAAAATATGATCGATTTAGGCACAAAACATTTTAAGCATGAATCAAATAAATATTATTTAATTAAAATAATCATCCTAGCTTAAATAAAATTAAGCTTTCATTATTGAAAACAAGAACAAAGAACTCATAGCAAACATTCAAATTAAATTTAAGAAAAGAAAGATTAAACCCTATTCAGATGGCTATCACCCAAGGCTCTAAATGGTGAGAACTCCTTTGACTCTTGCTTGCTCTTTTGCTGCTGGCTCTCCGAGGTGGCCTACCAAGGTTTCTTGATAGGCTAAATAGCTAAAATCCCTTAAGGAATGATGATGGATGGCGTGGGGAGAAGAGAGAGTTGAGAGAAAATGAGAGAAGAGAAGAGAATGGATGAATGAGGGATGCCTTGAGAAGTGGGGTGAAGGGTCTTATTTATATGTGAGGTTGAGGTGTGAGTTTACTAAAAATGGAAGTGTTTATCCACTTCAAATCCTTCCAAGTGTGGCCGGCCATACATGTAGGTAAGGTGGCTGATTTTTAACTTGATTCATGTGCCACATCACGCAGGAGCAAGACTCAGTCTCCAGTGAATCTTTAGGTAAATCTTCGATTTCTTTAAATCTTCAGGGACTTCATGCAATTAACCCAAATGTTAACTTATTATCCTCCATGTGCAGCCAAAATTAGGGGCTAATTTAATCCAATTGGGACGGCATTGTAATTGAATTAAAGCTCTCCCACCTGCCTGAAAATAACAGAAAAATTAGGGGACAAACAATGCAAATTAACCACTTTAATTAATTAATTTTACTTAATTAATTAAGCCCAATTTTATTAATGAAACATATAGAAATAATTTATTAAATATAACTTTATATTTTATTATAAAATTAAATCATGCAAGTGTAATGCCCTCTTACCCAAGACCGTCGCCGGAGTCGAGCTTGAGGTGTTACTAAACTTATTTCATCACTTTTTAAATTTTAAATCAACTAATTAAGTTTTCGTAGCAAGCTGCCTTTCTGCATCATGGTCGCTTAAAAAATCATATCTCGAGTTATGAAACTTGAAATCAAGATCTGTAAATTTTTCCTAAAACTAAACTCATATATCTATCTACTAATTTGTTTCTAGAATTTTTGGTCAAGCCAATTAGTACAGTTTATTAGTTAAAGTTACCCCTGTTTCAGAACTCGACTGCACTGACCTCTGCTTACTACAAACCACTTTTCTCTTTGTAAAAAATATGTATGACCATACCGTTTGTTTCTATTAAAATTATACTCAATAAGGATTCTGAAAATATAAAGTACATCTTCTAATTATTCTTTTATAATTTGTGGTGAATTTCCAAAGTTGGAACAGGGGATCCAGAAATCGCTCTGGCCCTGTTTCACTAAAACTCAAATATCTCATAAAATACAATCTTTTTACCTATTTCATTTCTTCCATATGAAAATAGACACAATAAGCTTCAATTTCATACTTAATTCATCACCTAATTCTATTTCTACTATTTTTAGTGATTTTTCAAACTCACATCACTGCTGTTACAATATTCTGTTTTATGACAAATTTCACTTTTCTATGAATATTCATGGACTATTATCACTTTGAACATACATGGTCTCATCCATGATCTAAATTAGCCATTCCAAGGACTAATCATTATCAGGCATTTTCTCAACCAAACCACAACCATATCATAAGATTAATTACACAAAACAAGTATATTGCTATACATGCCATATTCGAGTCATACAAGCCATTTTACCAAAATAGTTCTTCGGATAGTGTGAGCGAGCCTTCGACCTATCCCGATTCCCAAGCTGGCTTGTCCAAAACTACAATGAATGGAAAGGAGGGAGTAAGCATAAATGCTTAGTAAGTTCACATGCAAATAACAAGTAACATAACAAAGCAACTCTTCCAAACAACACTAGCATGGTATCACCAAAACATATATCACATTTCTAATCATCAATTGTCATCTTACCACATTATTGATGTTGTATCAAGTTTCAACCCGAGGGTTAAGTACATACCTGTCCAAAGTATTCATTTCACAACACTTATCAAAATGATACTTGCCTCTTGAGTGTTCTTCCATTTCACTAGAATTTTACCCGTTGAACACCTCGGAATATAACTCTGATACATGGATAATTTGCACATAAGTGCCACATATATAATCAAGTAACCATGTAAACCGCCCATAAGCGAACTCGGGCTAAACTCAACGAGCTCAGGCATTCGCATCCATAAGTGAACTAGGACTCAACTCAACGAGCTTGGATGCCTAGTTACATCTCACGAACTCGGACTCAACTCAACGAGTTCGGACATTCGCATCCATAAGTGAACTCGGACTCAACTCAACGAGCTCGGATGCCCAACCATCCTAGTGACGTGTCACTTGTATCCTAATCTATTCCTAAGGTTCAAATGAGATTTTCCTCAATCACATATCCTTTCCGTCTTCCACAGAATACCGAAACCAATACTCGGTAACAATTTATATTTAACAAGTAGCACACATAATTTGCATATTATTTGATAATAACCACAAAGCATATATTTCATGATAAAAATCAGCATATCATATAAATAACATCAATTAACTTAAAAATAATGATTATGTTACATTATTTACACATGAACTTACCTTATGGCAAAATTTTTGGAATCGAGCCTATTCCTCGACAACTTTATTTTTCCCTTGTTCACGACTTGAATCTCATTTTTCTTGATCTAAAATAGCACATTTAGCTCATTTAATACTCACATTTATCAAAATAGTCCTTGACCCTAACTTTGTCAAAATTATAAATTTACCCCTAAACTTTTGCATATTTACGCTTTTGCCCCAAAGCTCGGAAATTAAATTTTATTTCAGATTCTTATGTTTTAGGACATGCTGATCATTTTTTTACCATTAGCAAGCTCAAATTCCAACTACAACATGCACTTATGAACAATTGGTTTTTTTACCGATTAAGCCGTTCTACTCGTTTTTACTCAAAATCGAATAGCACAAGTTGTCTAACATAATTCGAAACCTCATATTCTATCATAAAACATAAAAATACAAAAATTTCACCTATGGATATTTTTCCAAATATGAACCCTAACTTAAATTATTGCTAAGATAAGCTTTATCGAGCTACCGGGATCACAAAAACGTAAAAATCATTAAAAACGGGGCTCGGAATCACTTACTATGAAGCTTGAAAATTGAAGAAACCCTAGCTATGGAGAGAGGGAGCATTCGGCAGCAACTAATGAAGAAGATAATCAATTTTGTGTTATTTTTCCCTTTTTATTTCATTTAATGTCCAAATGACCAAAATGCACTTCCTTACTAAACTTTCAAAAATTCCCCCCATGTCCAATTTTTGTCCATGAACTTAGAAATTGGTCAAATTACTATTTAAGACCTCCTAATTAATATTCCAAAGCAATTTCATACTAAAAACTTCTAGAATGCAAATTTTGCAACTTATTCGATTTAGTCCTTAATTTCAAATTAAGCACTTTAAGCATGGAATTTCTTCACGAAATTTTCACACAATCATGCAACCATATCATAAACCTCAAAATAATTTTAAAATAATTATTTCTATCTCGAATTTGTGGTCAAAAAATCACTATTTCGATTAGGCCCTAATTCGGGATATGACAGCAAGGCCCATTTTATAACTTAAAAATATAATATGCTCAAATTAATATAAAATAGCCATTTTATGCATAAAAACCATATAATAAAACATAAAATTACATTTTAATAATTTCCATGTCCTAATTTCATTTTCCACATATTTCATTAATTTAATAAACAATTACTAAGTTTTAGTAATAAATTTAAGCAAAAAGGTGATGAATTATATAGGAAAAATCCTATATATTTTCCTATTTACAACAATCTAGCACACCGTTTGTCATACGATTATGTGTTACACATAGCTTGACACACGACCATGTGGCGTCGATATTCCATTTTCAGCTTTCAGCCATTCGCTAGTTTTCAGGTTTTCTTTACACACTTGGTCAATTTTCAATGTGGACCCAAGGATGAATACTTTAGTACCTAAAACGACCATTCATATGAATTAATTAACTTAATTTTACAAAACCCAAGCGCTAAATCATGACCCAATAAAGTTAATCAAACTTCAATACAAAGAACTCAACCTCAAACAATGACGAATACGATCACTTACCCTCAAGAACAACAACCCACAGCAACTAAGTCGCTAGAGGAACACCAAACGTCTCACAATTCTCCCCTTATCAAGCATTAAAATGATTAATTCCATAACCCAAAAATTAACACATCCCTTCTTACCAACCATGTAAAAACACATCAAAATCGAAACTCAAGGCAAAAATTAACCAAACTTACCAACAAGTAGCGACAACAATGAGAAGATAATCAATAAACCAAGACCCAATCGTAAAGGGGCATAAAGAAAAGAAAGAAGGGAAAAGCTTAAAAGAAAAGATGAGCATGACTTGAGAGAAAACAGAAGAAGAAAAGAAATGGCAGGAGTATGGAGAAGTTAGGGGAAAATCTAATTAATTTTAAAACAACCCAAATCTAATCCTACTAACCACTAATCAAATTTCTGGTAACTAACCGCATTATCTAGAGTTTGAAATTAATCCAAACTCATCCACCTAGGTAACCCAAGCAGAAATAACAAAAATATTATCAATTCGCTCACACAAAGATTCAAACACATGACCATACAATAAACTAACACCTTGCCACTAAACCAACAAGCTCATATGTTATAAGCTCAATGAAAATAATTTTTAAGCCAAATAAACAAGGATAGGGTTAGGAGAAAAAATAACTTGACTTTTCCAAAAAAAAGATTTGAACCCATAACCTCAAGCACACATTTAAGGCCCTTTTCCACTAAAGGAAACACTTAATTATGATAGAATTTCACAAATTAGAAATTCAAATTTTTGGCGAGTTACACAAAGTGTTTGGGAAAGTGGGCATTTCTGCAAAAATTATAATAAGTACAATGAAAACAAGGGACAATAAAGTTGTTTATGTAGTTTAGTTTTGCTATATCTGCAAAGCCTAGCTCAGTGAGATGAATCCACTATCCTTGAAGCAAATACAAGTGATCCCAGTTCTAACACAACTCAATGAAAAATCTTTACTTTTGTATCTTAAAGACTAGATCTCTTACCACTAAATTCTTCCCTTGAAAACTTAGCTTGTAAAACTAATCACAAATAGGTTTTACAGTATATATGCACTTTCACAAATACCAAAACCTTACTTAAATAGATAAGTGCTCTCAATCAATCACTTTAATAACCTATACAATTCTCTCAATTATATAAAGTTTTCTAGACTTGAAAACATAATGAAAATCAATTATGATCCCTTCTAAATCGTAGTTATATTAGCTAAATATAATATAATACTCAATAACCAAATTAAAATGGACAATTGGCAAATAAGTCTTCAAGTTTCAGTTCAGTCCAACTTCCTTCATCCAAAGGATTCGACATATACAATTCGGTCCTTCAAATATGTTTCTTCATATGAATTAATCTTCATTGATGAGCTTGAATCATTCCACTATATCAGCACAACTCAAAATTTTGGTTCAATAAACTATCAATATTCCAAATATTGCAAGTTATTATTTTGTCATAATGGTAAAGGAAGTGAGTACTTCCCCTTAACACATTGCAACAACTTCATATATTTCAACATATTGAAATACACAAATACCCATATGTATCAATATAAAAATAAAACAATATGCTAATAACTTTGATATAAGGCGAAGGGAATAGTTTTACAAGAGCATGGTTGTGTGTGGTTTGATTCAGTTTTTTATTTTTCTGAGATTTTTTAAGTCATATGTAATAATACGGTTTGATTCAATTCTCAATATTTTCATATTATTTTGGGTTTGAATTTTTGGATTTTATTTGACAAAACGAGCTTTCTCTTATAGCCTCTGAACACTATTTGACAAATTTTCAAATTCTTTTCATAAATATTTTTTTAAAAACTAATTAATTAAATAAAAAATAATCAATAACTTTTAAAAATATATTTATATATTATTTTTAATTATTTTAAATATAAAATATCTATTTTTACCTTATATAAAATTTAAATTAATTACAAATTAATAAAAAATAAAATTCGATTGACTTTATAATTTGTGAAAGAAAATCATGTAAAACACCAAAATTGAGATCGATTTTTGGGATTTTCAAAAAAATAAATAAAATTCTCTGCATTAGGCTAGAGTGTTGACAATAGTAAATCCAAAATGTTTCTGGCCTGTTAGTGGAGATCTATTGTTGGTTTGGGTGCCCATTAATTTTATCTGGCAAGTAGTTGAAAGGCTCATTGCTTCTACATGTGCTGCCTTTACAAGGCGACTTGACAATAGATGTATGTGAGCATTTGGATCCTTGGGCCTTTATCCTATGTGAGAGGGATTTAACACCTTGTATGGTGTTGACTGTTGAAGCATTTCATCGGTTTTAATAATTGGGGTTGGAATTGTTCATAATATTTTTGTAATTTGCAGCACCATCTGATGTTTTTATTAAGATTCTCTTCGTAGCATCTTGTGTTTGAAACAAGAATGAAGTGATGTTTTTCCAACAGTAAACTACAATGCAACACTTTCCCTCCCTTATAAATGCGCCTCTAATTTTATCAAAATAATTAATTTTCTCTTTTCAACCTTCAAACTTGGTATACACGTAAATTGCTACGTAGATGATATGTCATCATTTAATTATTATTTTTAATTTTAAAAAATATATATTTTTAATAATTATTTAAATTTTAAATTAAAAAAATTAATTAAATGATATCATGTCATCTACATGACAATCCGATTGCATGTCACGTTAACAAAGTTAAAAAAAATATTAAATTTTTCATCTGTTTTGAGATGATTTAAAAAATATATAAATTTAAGAAGTATAAAATATGAAAATTTAAATAGAAGGAAATAATGATTTTTTTGTATGAAGTATATATCTTCTAAATATTTAGTTGTTTAAGTCCATCAAGCACTGCCCAATCACGAAAAGAGAAGAAGGAAAAATATTATTAAAACATAATAGTTTAACTTACAATCAATTCATTAATCGGAAAGTTAATAAATTTATTAATAGGAAATTGAGAGATAAAGGTAAGAGAGAATTGGCGTTGGTAATACAAGCTCAATAAATTCATTTTTAGACTAGAGTGAATTGTTTTTTATTTTTAATTTCAAACTATTACATGGGTATATCAAAGAATCCACTGCCCTAAAATCTCATTCTAAACATCTTCCTTGTAAATAACCAGGATCTGGTTTCCATCTAAACAAGGCATGTGTGCTAACAAATGGGTGGCTGCTCTATTGTATAAGGATGTATAGACCTAGAACAAGAGGCATATGTTATTGTTTCCCTTGCATCCCAAATCATGTTGCAACAAAAGGACTTAATGCAGGAAAGAGAAGTCCTTGAACCACCATAGCCTGAATTGAAGTATTCTTATAAGTGGAATAGAGGGAGACATGCAACTACTAGTTTGGATTCTGATAATGAATCTAAAGCTAAGGAGGAATAAGCAAGGGCGGCAGCAGAGGGTTCGCCCTGCCTCCCTCCAAAATTGAAAAATTAAATTTTAGCCCTCTAAAAGTTATAAAAATTTAAATTGATAAATGATAAAATTACACTGTCACCCTCAAAAATGATAAAATTTTAATTTAATTCTTTAAAAAATAAAATTACATTTTAACTCATATAAAACTGCAACTGTCAGTAAATATAATGCTAAGCAAGCCAAACTAATTGAACATCTTGATGATGTGGTTTGCATATAAACAAAAATATTATGTGGAAAGTTAGATTGAACTCCTTAACAAGCAAAAACGTCATCCATGGTTGATCTATTTGGTCGTGAAACTTGAATACCTTTAATTTTTTTTTTTTAACAAAAAATGAGATAGGAGTCAAGGAACTACTACTACTATGATTTCTTTATTGCTTATGGTATTTAGAGTTATGATGATTTTTTTGTTGGTGAACTTTATTTGCCCTCTACTTAAGTATAGATATTAATGTTGTTATACTTAATACATGGATTGCTATGGTTTGAATAATATGTTTTTTTTTCTATTACTAATGTTATTTTTATTATTGAATTAATGATTAATTTTATAGTTTAATAATTAATGATTAATTTTCTAGTTTACTTTCATAACTAATTGGTTTAATTAGGGCGAGCAGTAACTCTTTTATGGATAGGATCAGAAAATCAGTCAAGTAAGGGCACTATTTGAAGACTCTATATATAATTGTGTATAAAGAAATATAGTTGCTATAGATGTTAAATCCCTCGAAACCTCTTCTTATTTGATGCCATATAGGAGTATTGCTAAATCACAATTCAAAGAGATCACGTTCACACTACTTGAAGTTTTTCAAGTTTATAATTCCTATTTAAAGAAGACTTATTTATTTAATTACGTTGTCACATCCTAAAAGTGGGACTAGAAGTTTTCAGGGTAAAGTAGGAATTTTAACTTGGAATGAGTTTGGAAAATTTGAATTGTGGTAACCCGAAATTGTTTTTGCCTATGACTTTTTGAAAATTGAAACAATTTTTGAAAATAATGTTTAAAAGACTTTCAATTTTGAAATAAGAACTGATTTGTAAAAGGGTCTAAATTATGAGTTTTTAAAAGGAAATTAAACCAAATGTTAATTTTCACCCTATTTTTCCCTTCATCTTTATAAAATCCATGTTAGTCTCTTCTCCATATTGTTGTTTTATCATCCATTGCATTTCAAAGCTCCTCTCACTCAATTTTGATTCCCAAACTTAATTACTTAGATTTCTATCATTCCTCAATCCATAAATATCATTAGTATTTCAAGAGAAACATCCAAGAACATCATAGATTTTTCTATTGTTGAATTTTTGGATTTTTCGAGTTTTTGATTAAATGTTCGGTTTTTCATCAACTAAGGTAAAGATTCGATTTCTTATTATTTTTTTATGTTATTTGATCCTATAAATTGAGTTTTTAGTTAATAAATCGCATGTTTTAAATAAAAGTCGAAAATTGGGTCGTTAATGGTGAATTTTAGTATTTTAGGTAAAAACGTGGTTTCAAAGTATTTTTCAATTATTTTTGACATGATTAGAAGGTTTCTAAACTTACTTTAAATTTTCGTTGAAGATTTCCAATATTTTAATGATTTTTCGTGAAAATTGCCATAAACATGTCACAAATTTCGATATCATGAATTGGGTAGTTTTGACTAGTTTAAAGGTTGAGAATCGGTCGCAGGTGAATAATTAGATGAACGGAATCAGTTTTAAGCAAAAAGATTAAGTATAGACCGAGATAATTGAAATTCAAATTTGTTATGTCGAAGGTTTCGATTACATAAGAATTTAGCTTAGGCTTGTGTTTTGATTGTTTGAAGTGAGTCTTTGGTTAATTGTTTACTATGTATATTGTGCGGTTATTATGTGTGAAGCATCAAAACCATTGGAGTCTTCTATGAGCAAGGCGAAATACAAGGAAAAGCTAGTTTAAGCTTTCGACAATTAGGCGAAAGCGTGATTGGTGAGTGTTTGGAATCGCTATTTGTAGACACGATTCATAGTGTTAACTAGGAGCTTAGGAATAGACTAAACTCCTATCCTAAGTTTCGAGTGTAAACTTTCTATTTCTCTTGTTTTATTTTGGCAAATTATGTGATATTGTGAATAATTGTGGATTGATTATTATGATGATGCGATAATGTGATATGAAACATGTGTGATGACTATTGTGAATAATTGGCATGATACACATACCAAATGCTAGTGATAATGTTATGCTAATAATGCAAATATACAGCGGAAGTGAGCGGAATATCGGTAAGTATATATGTGTTGAATTGTGGAATGTGATTGTAACACCCCAAACCTGGCTTAGACATTATGACCAAATCTGGCGACGTCACATGAGAGTATTTTCGAACGCACTAATTCATTTAAAATTGCACTATTTATTATCTTTTCTTAAGCCCAGAAAATAAAACTATTTGTCATGTTAAAACATTTCTTTTACGCGGAAGCTTTGAAAACTGTTCAATTTAGTTTAGAAAAACGCATTTATGGTGTCGCAATTTATAAACCAGTAATAATAACAAGTTAAGAAAAACCTCAAGTCTAAATCAAAAGTCCAAGTCCTTATTACAAGAATAATCTCAAATTAATAAATAAAACAGTAAAGGTATTAAAGTCATAAACCAAAATAAGCATAGCAGTGGTCACCGTCGAGCCCTCTGCTGCACCGATCCATCTACTACTAGGGATTACCTGACATATCAAACAAATAAGGGGTGAGTTTTTGTAAACTCAGTATGTAAATCCCCACAGTAAAGCATGCATACAATCAAAAAATAGATAACAGTCATAATTCAGGCCTTAGCTTTAACAGAAACGGTGTGAGCCATAGCCCACTCAGAACAGAATCAGATATAATCGGGCCTTAGCCTATACAGATATCACATGCCTATCAGATCAGAAACAGAAATCATGCCCACCAAACTTGCACACCATCTCCGACCAACCCTACATACCATGTAGGGACAAAATCGACCCACCCAGCCCTGCACACCAAGTATAGGGATAAAATCAACCCATCCAAGCCTACACACCATAAGGTACTGTGAAACGGCACATAACAGATATGTGTAGCATAACTGCCAGGTAACATGCTAAAAGCCCTTCAAATACTTCCCTCTCTCCAACAATAAACCTACCTCAATGCAACGCAATCATGCATAAATGGCATGCTAAAATGCAAATAACAAATCATACAATCATGTCCAGAATAGAATAAATACACATGCTAAATATAACATGCTAACACATATGTCTCAGTATCAAATCATAGGATAAGGGTCTAAGTAACGCTTATTGACCCTATAATCAGGTCACAGTTGACTTGGGTGACCCGTGCAACCTTACAGTTCATAACAGAAAATTGGGCTCACACGCTCATGTGGCCTGGCCCAAAATTCTACACGTCTATGCAATTCACCCATGCGGGCCCACACGCCCGTGTGGCTCACACGGCCCAATTGGTAAAGCCTGTGTCTCGCACACGGCCTCACCAGCCTCACACAGTCGTGTTTGCCGTGCTCGTGTCTCATGTGCACGGCCTGGTTTGTCGATCACACAGCCGTGTCTCGTCACACGACCTCCACACGGGCAGTCCACACGCTCGTGTGGCATCGACAGTAAGCTTTTCGGCTTTCACTAAAACACGATTTCTGTGCAATCGGAGTACACACCTAGTTTCTTTTCAATATTTTCGCAGCCTAAAGCACTCCAAAACCTATAATCAAGATATCTTTCGTCAATTTGACAGACTTCCTAACAAATACAGATGATGAGATTGCACAGAGACTCGACTTATCGGTACCCAACAATCGCTATTTCGAAATCAACTCGACGAATTGATGATTTCAGCCTCTTGATTGACTCCTGGTCAGCAATAAAGCACTCCTTAATCATCGATTTAACAACCAAATCAAACTATAACGTAACAACAACACTTACCCAAGAGTAAATTACACCTAAGTATCGCAAAGGCTCGTTAAAAATGAAGAAAACAGAAAAAAATAAGGAGAAATTTGGCAGTAAGAAAAAGAACTTTGGGGAAGAAACGGCAGCAAAAGGGGAAAGAATAAAAGGAAATCAGCAAAAATTGTTTTGGAAAAAGAGAGGCAATACTAAGCAGAACTGTTAACCCCCTATCCACATCCCTTAATTTTTTCCCTCAACTATTCACACTCAGATTTTTAGTCCAACACAAACTCTAGTCGAAATCTGTAGCAAAAATAATACTCTTTTGCCCACGCAAGGATTCGAACTCAAGACCTTCAGCACATTGACATTCCTCTTAACCACTAGACCAACAGGGCCATTCTTATAAGCTTATATAAACAAATTCTTATAAGCCTTTTGTCCAAAGATCAAGTTTTATTTAAAAAAAAACCCAAAATTTAGCCCAAGTCTTGACTTGAACTTGGGACCTCCCCGACACACCTAGAGCATATATCCACTTAAACAGACCATTAATTGTGTCAAATTAATGCAAAAACATATTCAAAATTTTTTTTCATGCTACAAAATCACAAAAGCTAGAATTAAGAGAAATTTGTGGCGTTACAACTCTACCCCCTAATAGAAAATTTCGTCCTCAAAATTTTACCTAATCAGAAGAGATAAGGATACTGCTGTCGCATCGAATCCTCTGGCTCCCAAGTAGCCTCCTCAGTGCTATGATTTCGCCACAACACCCTCACAAGAGGAATGGACTTTTTCCATAGAATCTTAACATCGTGATCTAGTATCTGAACTAGCTTATCCTCGAATGTTAGACCTGGTCTAATCTCAATCTCCTCCACAGGTACAATATGCGTGGGATCAGAGCAGTAATGTCTCAGCATTAAAATGTGGAACACATCGTGAATACGATCTAACTCTGGAGGTGGCTCCAACTGATACGCGACTGGCCCCACTCATCTCAGAATCCGGTACGGCTCAATAAATCGAGGACTCAGCTTGCCCTTGCGACTGAACCTCAGAACCTTCTTTCATGGTGAGACCTTAAGAAAAACCCAATCCCCTACAGAATATTCGATGTCCTTCCTCCTCAAATCAACATAGGACTTCTGTCTATCAGAACTCGCTTTTAAATACTCTCGAATTAATCTGGATTTGTCCTCAGTCTCTGATACCAACTCTGGACCCAGTACACGTCACTCACCTAACTCAGTCCAGCATAAGGGAGTGCGACACTTACGACCATACAGTGCCTCGTAAGGTGCCATCTGTATACTAGACTGATAGCTATTGTTGTAAGCAAACTCTGCTGAAAGCAAGTACTCCTCCCAACTACCTTAGAAATTAATCACACATCTCCTCAACATGTCCTCTAATATTTGAATCACCCTCTCCGACTAACCGCCTGTCTAAGAATGAAAAGCAGTATTGAAGTCAAGCCCCTAGAGCTTCATGAAGCTTCTGCCATAATCGAGATGTAAAACGAGGATCCCTATCGAAGATGATCGATACAAGAACCTCATGTAGCCTCACTATCTCTAAAATGTAGAGCTTAGCCAATTTCTGTAGAGAGAAATCCATCCTAAAAGGAATGAAGTAAGCTGACTTGGTCAATCAATCTGCGATGACCCATACAGAATCCTTCTAAGTGGGTGTTAGAGGCAACCCACTAACAAAGTCCATCGTCACTTACTCCCATTTCCACATCGGTATCTGTACTAACTGTAGCAACCCTAAATGCAACTGATGCTTAGCCTTAACCTGCTGACAAGTCAAACATCAAGCCACAAAATCGGTCACCTCATGTTTCAACCCTAGCCATTAGTACAACTCTCGAAGATCTCTGTACATTTTGTTCCCACCAGGATGCATAGTATAAGGACTACTATGCACTTCTTTCAGAATCGTCTACCTCAAGTCCTCGTTATTCAGTACACAAATCCAACCTTAAAAGTACAAAACCCCATCATCATTAAACTCAAAATCTAAAGTAGCCCCAGTCTCAACCTAACGAAATAGCAACACAAGAGACTTATCCCCCTTCTGTTTATCCCTGATCTGATCAACCCACGTCGGTTTCACTTGAAGTTTTACCAACAAACTCCCATCATCAAATAGACTTAGTCGAGCAAACAATGCTCTCAGATTGGTCATGGCCCTACGGTTTAACACATCGGCCACCACATTGGCCTTACCAGGATGATACTCTATACTACAGTCATAATCCTTAAGCAGCTCAACCCAACGACGTTGCCTAAGATTCAACTCCTTTTGAGTGAGGAGATACTTGAGGCTCTTGTGATCAGTGTAGATAGTACACTTCTCACCATATAGATAATGCCTCTAAATCTTTAGAGCAAAGACCACTACAGCCAACTCCAAATCATGCGTCAGATAATTAACCTCATGAGTATTGAGCTATCGAAACATATAAGCCACTACCTTACCGTCTTGCATCATAACACAACCCAGACCTACATGCGACGTGTCACTGTATACCACGAAATCCTTACCAGGCTCAAGCTGTATCAGAACAAGAGCTTGAGTCAACATTTTCTTGAGCTTTTCAAAGCTCTCTTACTGTGCATTAGTCCAAATTAAAGGAACTCCCTTATGCAGCAGCTTAGTCAACGGAGTTGCGATCAAAGAAAATCCTTCTACGAACCATCTATAATATCCTGCTAGTCCTAGGAAGCTACAAATCTTAGACACAGTCTTTAGTTACTTCCAATCCAACACAGCCTCAATCTTACGAGGATCCACATGCATCCCCTCAACAGATACCACATGGCCCAAAAAAGTTACCTCTCGAAGCTAGAACTCATACTTATTGAACTTCGCAAATAACTGTTTCTCGCGCAGAGTCTGCAGCAGCACTTTGAGATGCTTATCTTGCTCATCCTCTAACTTAGAATACACGAGAATGTCGTTGATGAACACTACCACAAATCGGTCAAGATAAAGCTGGAACACACAGTTCATCAAGTCTATAAACGCTGCTGGTGCATTAGTCTAACCAAAAGGCATAACTAAGAACTCGTAATGACTATAACGAGTCCTAAATGCTGTCTTATGCACATCGGCCTTCTTTACCCTCAACTGATGGTAACCCGATCATAGATCAATATTAGAGAACATTGAAGCCCCTCTGAACTGGTTGAATAGATCATCTATCCTTGGAAGTGGGTACTTATTCTTAATCATCAACTTATTTAACTGACGGTAGTCAATAAACATCCTCATCGTACCGTCCTTCTTCTTTACAAACAGAACAGGTGCTCTCCATGGAGATACACTAGGACGAATAAACCCACGATCCAACAACTCCTGTATTTGAGCCTTAAGTTCAGTAAGCTCCTTCAGTGCCATTCGATAAGGGGCAATAGACACTGGAACTGTACTAGGAATCAGCTCGATCCCAAACTCTACCTCTCAGCTCAGAGGTAAACCTAATAGTTCCTCTAGGAAAACATTTGGAAAGTCTCTCACAGTTTGGATGTCCTTAACCGAAGAGTCCACAGAATTCAAAACACTGATGTAGGCCAAGAACGCCTCACATCTTTTTCTTACTAACTTTTTTGCCACCAATGATGATATCACATTAGTTAGATAATTTCGTCATTTCCCAACCACGACTACCTCATTATCCTTCTCAGTTCTCAAAACAACCCTCCTTTCAGCACCATCTAGACTCACTCGATGTTTCACCAACCAGTCCATGCCCAGAATCAAATCAAACTCCCTAAACGGGAGCTCCATCAAATCAGCTAGAAATACAGTCCTTTGGAACTCCAACGGTACATCTCTGAATAGTTTACTAACTCTAATAGACTGTCTTAGTGGACTCACCACTGACATCTAACTAGAAGTGCTCTCATACGAAATCCCCAAAGTCTCAGACACAATGCTAGCTACGTAAGATGTGTAGAGCTTATGTCTATCAATGCAAAGTAAGGTATATTAAAGATTAAGAACATACCCATGACATCTGGAGCATCTCCATCCTCACTACAACGTGCAGCATAAACCAGTGCAGGCTGCCTCGCCTCAGTCGGCCCAGCACCTTTGCCTGGTGCTCTCTGCCCTCGGTCCATACCATTACCACCCCTAGCTTGTCCTCGGCCCTTAGGTGGCTGTTGAACTACCCTCGACGGCTATGCAGTGTCATTAATCGGTGCTTGCATTTGATTAACCCTCAGTGGACAATCCTTAACACGATGCTCAATCGACCCACATTTAAGACAAGCCCCAGTAGCTCTCCAACACTTGTTCTAATAATGTCCACCACAATGTCCACATAAAGCAACCCCAGCATATACAACAATAGGCCCAACTCTAATGGGTCCATCAGTCCTGACCTTTTTTTTAGGCCTCATCCCAATATTTGAAGGCTTAGAATCCCTCTTAGCCTTTCCTTTCTCTCGGTTCTCGCACTCTGAGCGCTTCACCTCTTCGGTAATCTTTGCCTTTTCCACTAATACAGAGAAATCTCATTTCCTTTGAAGAGCTATCAGAATCCACAGACTGTATCAAAGACCATATTCAAATTGAACATAACACTCATACTCAGTTGCCACCATGCCCCTCGCATAACGGCTCAGTCTCAAAAATTCAACCTCATACTCGGCCACAAATCGATCCCCTTGTATGAGATTAAGGAACTCACGTCTGCTAGCATCATTATAGCTAGCTCCCACATACTTACTCTGGAAAGCCATCTTAAATAAATCCCACGACAAACAATCGGGTTGAGTGCCCTCATTAACCATAAGCCACCACTGGGAAGTAGTGACACAGCCCCCTTGAGCTTCTGCTCATCAGTGAAGTCCAAATCGTCCATAATACATTCTGTGCCCTCTATCCAGTACTTAGCCATATTAGGAGTAACTCCAGCAATGCCCTTGAACAACTCAGCCCCATTGGACCGGAGTCGTTTCGTAACTGACCCATGGCACCAAATCTAGTGTTGGGCCCAGTGACTCTATCCAAAATCCGTAACATGGCTTGGGACAGTGCGTCGTCCCCAGCTGTTCAATCATAAGATCCAAACCCAGTCTCAGTAACGGGTGACACTGGTGTCTCGCTGGTGTCCAGACTCCAAATCGTATCAGATGCGAATGACTCAGCTCGAGCCCCTCTACGGCCTCTACCACGATCTCTAGTACCCTGTCCACAAGTACCTCTAGCGCTCATCGTAGATATCAAAAATTATCTATATTAAAAGTTTTATGCATATCAGTGTACAGTTTATTATTAACAAGTATTTTATGCAGTACAGTATTAGAGTTTCAAAGTCTGTTATCACGAGAAAAAGAGTAGTCTCACTAAAGTTTTTAGACCACACTACTTAGAGTGTTTTCAGTGTAACCCACTACCTAAGGCAGTCTTAGAATAATTCCAGACAGATCAGACAGGTTTTTAGTACGTACTAAACATACTTTCAAACAATACATATCAGAGTTTCAGAAAACTTACAGGACAGGTGACGGAGATTCGGTGTACCACTTACTCAGTATCAAAAACATTTTAAATAGTGTACAAATCATCTCTCAAAACCAAATTTAAAACCCAAAACCACAGCTGAGTTTTGCAACTTGGTTCTAATACTACTAAATGTAACACCTCAAACCTGGCTTAGACGTTATAGCTGAATCTAACAACGTCACATGAGAGTATTTTCAAACGCACTGTTTCATTTAAAATCGCACCAGCTATTATCTGTTCTTAAGCCCAAAAAATAAAACTATTCGTCACGTTAAAACATTTTTTTTACGCGGAAGCTTTGAAAACCGTTAAATTTAGTTTAGAAAATTGCTTTATGGTGTCGCAATTTATAAACCAGTAATAATAAAAAGTTAAGAAAAGCCTCAAGTCTAAATCAAAAGTCCAAGTCCTTATTACAAGAATAATCCCAAATTAATAAATAAAATAGTAAATGTATTAAAGTTATAAACCAAAATAAGCATAGTAGTGGTCACCATCGAGCCCTCCGTTGCATCGATCCATCTACTACTAGGGATTACCTGACAGATAAAACAAATAAGAGTTGAGTTTTTGCAAACTCAGTGTGTACATCCCTACAGTAAAGCATGCATATAGTTAGAAAATAGATAACAGCTATAACTCGGGCCTTAGCCCTTAATAGAAACGGTATGAGTCTTAGCCCACTCAGAATAGAATCAGATATAATCGGGCTTTAGCCCATACAAATATCACATGCATATCAGATCAAAAATAGAAATCATGCCCACCAACCTTACACACCATCTCCGACCAACCCTACACACCATGTGGGGATAAAATAGACCCACCAAGCCTTACACTCTAAGATGGGCATAAAATCAACCCATCCAATCCTCCACACCATAATGTACCGTAAAACGACACATAAAAAATATATGCAGCATAACTGCTAGATAACAGGCTAAAAGCCTTTCAGATACTTCCTTCTCTTCAACAATAAACCTACCCCACTGCAATGCAATCATACATAAATGGCATGCTAAAATACAGATAACAGATCATACAATCATGTCCAGAACAGAATCAATACACATGCTAAATATAACATGCTAACACATACATTTTAGTATCAAATCATAGGATAGGGGTCTCAGTAATGCTTACTGACCCTACAATCAGGTCACAGTCGACTTGGGCGACCTGCGCAACCTTACAGTTCATAACAAAAAACTGAGCTCACACGCCCATGTAGCCTGCCCGTGTGGGCCCACACGACCCGAATTAGCCTTGGCCGTGTGGATCACATGGCCTGGCTAAAAATTTCACACTCTCGTGTAGCCCACACGGCCCAATTGGCCGAGCCTTATCTCGCACATGGCTTCACTAGCCTTACACGGTCATGTCTGTTGCGCCCGTGTCGTATGTGCACGACCTAGTCGTCGATCACACAGTCGTGTCTCGCCACACGGCCTCTACACGAGCAGTCCACACACCCGTGTGGCGTCGAAAGTAGGCTTTTTAGCTTTCACCGAAATGTAATTTCTATGCAATCGGAATACACACGTGGTTTCTTTTCGATATTTTCGCAGCCTAAAGCACTACAGAACCTACAATCAAGATATTTCTCGTCAGTTTGACAGACTTACTAGCAAATACGGCTGACGAGGTTGCGTAGAGACTCGACTTGGTAGTTTCTCTTGTGGTACGAAAGGTGCACTACTTTGACTTTGGTACCTAGACACACTTGGTGGATAGATTCCGGTGCAACAACGCACATCAATATGTCTATGCAAGGTTGTCAGAACTACAGAAAGTCAAATGATGGTGAAAGATACATCTACGTAGGCAATACTAATTTGATTGAAGTAAAACAATAGGGACTTTTAGATTATTATTAAGAAATGGATTTTATTTAAATTTGAATGAGACTTTTGTTATATTGTTTTTTTAGGTGGAACTTAATTTTTATTTCATCATTAGACAAATTCAATTATTCTTATTCATTTAGAAATGTAAAATTTAGTGTATTTCATAATTCAAAATTAGTTGATTTCAATTCTTTATTAGGTTATGGTAATCTATTTTACTTAATACTATTACATCATTTAATGAAATGTTGCATACTACTATAATAAATAAGAAACACAAATTAACAACTAAGAATTCAACTTCGTTATGACAAAAGAGATTAGGTTATGTCTCTAAAAG
The DNA here is from genome assembly GCA_020496765.1 of Gossypium stocksii. Taxonomy (NCBI): domain Eukaryota; kingdom Viridiplantae; phylum Streptophyta; class Magnoliopsida; order Malvales; family Malvaceae; genus Gossypium; species Gossypium stocksii. The sequence continues at coordinate 87,099,632 of CM035629.1, forward strand.
GGGAATTGAGAGCTTGTGTCCGAAGGTATTCTTGATCCCATTTATCCTTTTGGATACTTTGAAAGATCTAAGGGTTACAAATTTTAAGGTCTTAGTACTAAGGTTTTTGTTAAGATGGGAAATGTTTGTTCTTTGAGGATGTTGAGTTTGTGGGGGAGAAAGAGAATTAAAGAGATTGTCTTTGAAGAAGAATAAGTTGATGTTCCTCAATACATTCTTTTAATTACTATTGATAAATATCAAGAACAGTCTATTATACTTGATATTGTTCAAATAGTAACTTCATATTAAGACAATGTCAAAAAACCTCACAGTTAAATAACAAACTTAGCAACCTCAAGAACCAATGTCATTAAGAAGGACTAGTAGAGAAAGGGTTATAATGGCTTTAGTGGCATATTTTGACCTTGAGTTATATTAGATAAATGTTAAAACTATGTTTCTCAATGGAAACATTGTTGGGATTATTTATATGGTGCAACCAGAAAATTTTGTATTCAGCGATGCAAAGTCAATGGTTCACAAATTAAAAAAATTCATTTATGGAATTATGTAAGCCTTCTGTTAATTTCACTAAGTGATTATCTCATTGTGTTTAGAGATGAATTTGGTTAATGATTGCATATGCCACAAGTTCAGTGAGAGTAAGGTTTTATTTTTTATTTTTTATTTTATAAAGCATATTGGGACAAACTCTATGATTATGGATCCACTTACTAAATGACTACCACTCAAAGTTTTTATGAGCACATTGTTCATATGGGTGTAAAGTCATTTCATGATATTTCGTTTTAGTAAGAGTTTGTAAAATTTTTTTTATTATAGACACAGTTCAATTATTTTAATTTACGGATATGAAGGAAATTTTCTATAGAAATAAAATTTATTTAATTTATTAACATTATGATTTTGGTAGAATTTATTCTCACTAAGGTTAAGGAAAATTAATTGAAAATAAATTTATTTAAATTACGTTGTATGTAATTTGCTACGTGTTTGTATTTGATTTATGTGATTTGATTATATTAATATATATTACTAGTGATAAATTTAATTATGATATATATAACGAAATTCACTTTAACTTTATGTAAAAATAATTAATGGATGAAATTATTAAGAATACCTTTGGGTCATAAGGGAAAGTCCCCGACTTTTGAAGTCATTCTTTATTGGCAAGTTAACGTATGTAAATACAATTTTATTTTATAATCATGGGCTCATTTGTCTAGACAAAAGATAATATTTATAAATTATATGAGATTTTGTCCTAAAACTTTGTTGGTTGTTAACCGACCTTTATCGAGAACTGAGAAATCTATCATTTTTACTTTCATTGAAAACTTAAATACAACTGCAAAAAATTCATTATAATCCTCATGTTATGAAGAAAAACTTACTATTCTTAAAGCTTTTAAAAAAGATATTTTATTTCAATATCTCAAATCAATTTATGGAATTAAAATAGATAAACAAAATAATAAAAGAATATTTAAACAGAATGATTCATTTAGTGCATCAACTATTACACCATAAGTATATTATATATAATAAGTGATATATCAATTTATATTTAATACATTTTAAAGTCTACATAATTATATATATACTAATTTGTATATTCTAAGTTATCAGTGTAATTATTTAAAAAATTCAATGTAATGCAAATTTAATCTTAACATGAAAAATCGATAATACATATTATTAGTAATTAAAATATATGTTTTATTATGAAGTTTGGAAATATTATATTAAAATAATTATCTATAATCTATAATCTGTAATATATATAAAAATACAAGTTTGAAATAATTTTTTAATTAATGAGATATCATTTATTTTCTATCAAATTATTAAAATCACATTTAAAAATAAAAAAGTGAAAGTAAAATCAAAATTATGATAATTATACATTACAACTTATAATTTAATAGAATTTGTGATAACTATATATTTAAAAATAATTATAATTTAATTTATAATTATTAATTAAAAATTATGCTAATTTTAAAATTGAGTTATTACTTAAATGAAATTCTAAATATAAATATAGGAAAAAGAATATGATAATTATAATTATAATTTTTTTTGAAATCAAAATGACTAGGCTTTATTTAAAAAAATTAAAAATAAACACAAAAGTTATCAGCCTTAGGCCTACTGACCAAATAGAAAAACTTAAAGCCCGGTTGTAGTAAAAAAGACTAGTGAAACTGAAAGCTTCTTAAGTAAGCTAAAACCAAATTAAAAAAAAAATAAGGAAACCGACAAAACATAATAAATGAAATCTAGAGAAACGAAAATCTTAATCTTTCCAGTCGGCTGGACTTCATATCTTCTGCTTGAGTAGTCGTTTCAAATCTGTCCATCCGATTCCCAACGATAGCCTTTCCCAATGGATATACATTCAATGCTATCACCTTTCTCATTCATTTTCTCTCTAGTGTTTTCTAATCTGGTTTTCTAGCCCATCGCCCTTTTGGAGCCAAACCTTTTCGACTCCAATCTTCAACCTCCAGGTAAAAAGCCGTTCCACTTTCTAGTGCTTCATTTGCTATCTTGTGAGCTCGCATGTTTTCTGTTCTAGGGATATGTTGGAAAGTTATCTCTTTAAAACTGTCACTCATGTTCTGGATGTCTCGCATAATTACTCCTATAACAGATCTATCTCTTTCTTTTGTTTGGCACTTTCTGATTACTATTCTTGAATCCTCTTTAATTTGAATTTCTTGAAAACCCATTGATCTCCCTAACTTTATTGCTTCCAATCCTGCATATGCCTCTGCCGTGAACGGAGACGGGACATTGGTATGAAGTATCACCTTCGAGGCCAGGAACTCGTCCCTAGGACCCTAAACCACCACACCAGATGCAGATCTAGAGTTGCAACTGTCAAACACCGCGTCAAAACACATTTTCACCTTTGGTAAGATCTCCATATATTTGTGTATTTTAGCCATACCAGGCTAATTCTGTTCCGCTCTCAGTCCATCTTGTTCAGCCCTATGATTTTATATTTTCTGTGCGAGGTGTCCTCCTATTATAAATATTCGCTCATGCACTAGCTGGTTCTTGGAATGCTAGATTAGCCATGCTGCAATGCAGAAAAGTTGACACTGATCCTTGGATCCTCGTATGAATACCCATGTAAGCCATCCTCACCAATCAATAGTTGTATTGCTAATGACCTATGACAGATCTAAAGATTGCCAAACTTCTATACTTGTAGGACATTGTCGAAATACATGAGGGCAGTCTTCATCCCAAAAAAGCAACAAAGACATGTGGCGTTCGTTATCACTCTTCTACTTCTAAGATTAACAAATGTGGGCAAATAATTCTAGGATAGACGCCATATTGTAATAGCTATTTTTGTAGGAAGTTGTAGCCTCCAAAGTTTTTTTGTAAAATTTTTTAGATTCGGCCTGTAATAAATTACTACTTGGATCTAAAGTAGAGTCCTGTAATAGTTTATAGGCGCTGCGAACAGAAAATTCACCAGACTGTTCTCCTTTCCAAACTTGGCTGTCTGCATGGTCTGTTTCTGTGAGAGGAGTTTGCAATATTCTTTCAGCAATCCTATTTTGAAAGGTATTATGAACCAAATTCGTTTTCCATTTCTTGCTTGAAGAATCAATAAGATCTGAAACTAACTTCAACTCTTCATTGTTTGTATTGCCCTGTCTACTGATGATATCTATTCTAGGGATCCAACAATCATTCCAGATGGATATTTCCTTCCCATTCCCCACTCTCCAGCACAACCCATCTTGAAGAAGTTCCTTTGAAGCCCAAATACTCTTCCATGTGAAAGAAGGTATATTCCCTAACCAAGCTTCCAAAAAATTCGATTGCGGATAGTATTTTGCTTTTAAAACCTTAGCTAATTATGAATTGGGATAATTAACTAGACGCCAACCATGCTTGGCTAATAATGCAATATTGAACTGGCGCAAATTATGAAACCCTAATCCACCATTTTCCTTTAAACAACAAAGATTTTCCCAGCTACACCAATGAATGCCCCTTTTTCCCCTTCCTTTTTGCCACCAGAATTTCGCCATAAGACTTTCAAGCTCAATAATTATAATTATAATTTAATTTAAAATTATTAGTTAAATTTTTTTTACAAAAAAGAAGTTGTGATAAATTTATTGATATAAAATAAAATTATTAATAGAATTTTAACTATTTTAATTAATATTATAGTTAATTGTGTTAATTAATTATTTTCATGAATAAATTTATTTTATATTAATTAAATAAAGTAAAATTATACCCCACGTTGAATATGTTAAAAATATTTTAATTAAGAAATTTTTATGTAAAACAATTGGAGTATTAATTTATTATTGAAAAATAACTTAAAACAAACTGTCATAATTGAAAACTAAAGTATTGATTAGATAAACGAACCATTTTTTCTTAAAAACTAACAATTTTTACCTCAGCTTAATTAACGGTCATTTTACTAATAAAGGCTCATTTTTAATTTTATTTACGAAAATGGGCTAATTTTTTCATTATTTATTGGAAAGGGCTGACTTCGGAGAAAATGCGTCCGCGTTAACGCGATTTCAGGTGATATGCCAGCAAAATGAGTCCTTGGGAAAGCGTTTTTGCCATGTCAGCACAAATTACGCCCTCCCAGGATGCGTTTTGCTGATGTGGAAAAAAGCACCCCCAGGGACGCGTTGTAGGTCATGCTTTTCTAGAGTTAGGGTTTTCTGCATGTTTAGTGGTTTAGAGTTTTTTCGTTTAGGGTTTTTAGGGTTTTTGGTATTAGGGTTTAAGGTTTTTTGGTTTAAGGTTTTTAGGGTTTTAGGGTTTTAGGGTTTTTTTAAAAAATCAATTAAATTAAGTTGAGGGGATTTTTAAAAAATTAATTAAATTAGGGTGTAGGGTTTTGAAGGAAATTAATTAAATTATGGATTAGTTTTTTTTTAAAATAATTTTGTGTTTAGGGTTTAGGAAAAATTATATTAGCAATATAAAAGCTTTTGTTTTTTTTTTTTTTCTACAATAGTTTTTGAAAAAATAATTTTGAGAATACATTTCTAAACAAATAGTTGTCGAAACCATTTTTAAGATTGTTGGAAAAACAGTAATCGATTTTAAAAATATGGAGTCGCCACCAATCCTTTTTGTTTAGGTGCGATTGGATCACCTTATAAAAATTTGGTCCACGTAAAAAAATAGGGTTCTGAAGTCAGTTACGTACGAGGATGGATTAGTACACTTGTACGCCCAAAATTGGTACCACTTTGATCAATAATTGTCCTAATATTGAAAATTTTGAAAAGATTTAAAATGCGATCCCTTTTGAATATTTTATGTTGGATTTTAAGATTCACTCGTTTCGAAAGAATAAAATGCCCTACCCAACACGTTAGGATATAACATTTTAAAATTCTCAAAATCGAGATCATCTCATAATTTTAAAACATGCAATTAAAAGGGTATTTAGTAATTTGGTCAAACGAAAAATCGCAACCCAGCACGTTAGGGCACAGCTTTTCAATTTCCCCAAATGGTAAATATTGCCTTATTTCAAAATTATTTAAATTGACAAATTTGAAAATAATTTAATGCATTTAGTTTGAAATTGGACAAAGGTTTGAGTTGAAACCATGAGGCGATAACGATGAGATATAACGAATAAACATAGAATAAAATATACAATAAGATTGTTTCTACAAAAAACAATAATCATATATGAATATAAGAATTTTACATTACACCACATGAATACCAATATTAACATCTAAAAACAACAAATTAACAATTAATACCAAACAAACCTTCATAAATACGAGGTAATAAACTTTTAAAAACAAATAAAAAGAGAAGAATTTGAAATTGCCAATATACAATCAATAAAATACATAAAATACAATTTAAAAAAAAGTATAAAAGTTTAATATAAAAATATATTGCATAATTAATGATAAATATCGGAATTTTGAAATAAATACTTAAAAAAATAATGTTATATAATACAATTTGAAACAGACTTTATAAACTATGAAAATCAAATAGAAAAATATGTATATAATATAATAATACATGCAAAACGTTGAAAAACTATATAAAATTCAAAAAAACAAACAATGTATATATTAATAATTTAAAAGAATATAAACTATTTAAATTACAATATACAAAAGAATGAATAAGCATGTATAAGAAAAATGATTTAAAAATTATAAAAAAAATATTTATATATACATGTGAATAACAAAATCTACATGACATGAGATTAATAATATACAAAATAATTTAAAACATAATATATTGGTTTAAAGATAATAATATATAAAAATAAAAAATGCATACAAACATTTATAAAAATATTTGAAATAATAATAAGTAATATTAAATATTATACAAATCTTTAAAACAAAGAAATGTATAAAAGAGAATTTTAAATAAACAAATTATAAAATAAATAATCTAAAAAAATTATACTAATGAAAGTAAAAATAACAACTAAAATAATGTAAAATTAGTGTAAAAGTTTAAAATACTATATTAAAACAATTTCTAAAAATGAATTATAAATAAATTACAAAGAATAAAAAATAAATTGAAATTTAAAAAGAACTCAATTGAAATAAAAAACAAAATTGAAAGGGTAATTTATAAACAAATAAAGTATTAAAATAAAATTAAGGATCTAAATAAAACACATCCAAATGAGTGAGGATTAGAAAGGGAAGTAAACCAAATTCCTGCGCACACCATTTAAATAAGGATCAATTCAAAATAGTACATAAATTTCATAGACTAATTTAAGGAACAAAGAATTCGCGCAAAAAGAGAGGGACTCGTCGCGCAAATCTCCCTTCACAGAACAGCCATTTCAAACGTTTTATAAACACTAAAAAAAACAACGCACACATTTTGTCATTATAAAACAAAGTAAAAAAAAAAAAAAAACTAATGTTTCCTTCACCATTCGACTGATTGAATGTGGCTGTTCAACTACCATTTCACCATTGTAATTGGTGAATGGAATCGCAATAAATCTTCCTTTGATCTTTGATTACAGCAAAGCAAGGAAGGATTCAACAGCACCATTATGCAGATAAGTTTACAACCCTTCTTTTTATTTTCAACAACAGTAAATCAGAGAAATAGAAGCAAAATCGGAGAAAGGAAAATAAGATCTAAAGTAATTTTTTCAAAGAACTTTCATTTTTTGATAATTTTTTATTTCATATGCATGTGTGAGAATTACAAAAACAATAGGATCCAAAATCGAAGAAAGGAAAGAAAATGAAAATGAAAAAAAAAACTATAATCACCTTTAAATTTTTGGCTGATTTCTATTCAAAATCTATGTGTGTGAATGAGGGTGTAATACGAAAAGAATCGAGGGTCGGGGATCGGATCCTTTTACATCATTTACAAACGGCTTTTTATAGTCAAAACGAAAATGAAAATAAAATTACAAAATAATAATCTTTATTTTCTGTTATTCTGCTGCTGTTCTTTGCTGTCATCCTTGCTATTATTCTTGCTGTTAGTTTATTCTAGGTGCAAGGCCAGTTGAAAAACCGTTCGTGAGAACTGCAGCTCGGGGAAGATGCGGAGGCCCGAATGATAGGCATGGGGATAGTGACGCTAGGAGGTTCTAGAAACCTCTAGGGTTTCTACAAATTTTAGTCAATTTTGGGCCACTCGGGCCTCATATTTTATTTTTTGGAGCTAGGGTTGTTTAAGGGTTAGGCTAATGGACTATTTAATTTTGGCTGTAATTTGGACTAAGAACTGTAAATGGACTTTGGTTTAATTTAATTTGGGTTTATGAATTGGGTCTTGGTTTTTTATTTATTTTATTGTTTTTTCATTTTATTTTGAATTTGGTTTAATTTATTTTTTTGGTTTCATTTTTTGATTTTGGTTTTTTTACAAGCCCGGGCTAAATTGGGCTATTACAATAGTGTAAAAAACGTTTCAAGCAGAATACACTGTCAACAAATTTACTAAAAAAGCTCCCACGTGGACGCTCTTTTTCTATAGTAGTTCCTAAAAAATAATTTTGAGAAGACGGTTCTAAGCAAATAGTGTCAAAAATGCTTCAAGCAGGATGTATTGTCAGTAAAATTATTAAAAATAGCTCCCACGTGGATGCTCTTTTTCTATAGTAGTTCCTGAAAAAATAATTTTAAGAAGACAGTTCTGAATAAATAGTGTTAAAAACGCTTCAAGCAGGATGCAGTGTCAGTAAAATTACTGAAAAAAGCTCCCACGTGAATGCTTTTTTCCTATAGTAGTTCCTGTTTGGCCTTAGACTATAAATGAGCCAAATTTCATTCTCAGGTTACATAAGTTACAACAAGAGAAATTGAGGCTAAAGTAGAATAGAAATTGAAGATGAATGAACGTATTAGTCCTGTTATTTACTATGATGGTGAGGTCCGTGACACCGAGAACAATGTTGTTTTTTTATTAGAGAACACAGCGTGACTAGTTTTTAACCAGAATATAGATTTGACAGAACTTCGTAAAAGAATTAGACGTAAAATCTTCAGAACAATGCCAATGAGAGTTTTTTCTATTAAGTATTGATTTTGTGCTTCGATTGATCCCGTGACATATGACTCATTCGACATCAAAGGTGCTCGTAGCTTGAAGGCAATGGTGCAGATTCATCTGGCTAGTAGATCACCCTATCTTGAGTTATATGTACAATTTTCATCAAACAAATAAAGCATTTGCAAATTCAACATCTATTGTTATCCGAGAGGAATACACGACCCCTACTTGACACTTCGTTAGTGGGTGGCAGAACATGGAAGCGCCCGTGTTTGGTAGCAGTATGGAATACATAACCCCTGCATGACACTCCGTTAGTGGATGGGACATGCACCTCGATGGGTCGATGTTTGATGCTGGAAATACATACTGGGGAATGACATCATCTTTTAGTGGTTGGCAATCCACATTTGATTGGGGACATTATGAAACATCCATAAGAAGAGATGATGTACTCCCTACGACGTCCATCAGCGATGGGACCTCGTACATTGCAGATGACGGTGGGTCAGGTGATGAGTCCGATGTGGATTCACCTCGAGAGCTCGGCCCCAATGGTGCAAAAGTAGCATTATTTTCTGAACCGAAGCCTATTCCAATCAAACCTAAAGATGTTTAAGGGGGTTTAGATAAAGAAGAAGAAGATCGACAATTCAGGGCGTACTCGCCTCCAGCCCACATGCATAATGTCAATCTATCTGCAGATAATGCGTCAGAGTTTCCAGATCTACCATACAGAAAGTGTGACCGTACAAGTTCATCATTGGATTCGGGTGAATTGGAAGTTGCTAAGGAGTTTACCAATAAGGATAGTTTTCTTGTTGCACTGAAACAACATAGCATCGCAAACGGGATTAACTACAACGTGGTTAAATCCAAATCTAATAAGTTCGAGGTCAAGTGTGCAGTGCAAGACGATACATGTTCATGGAAAATCATGGCTTCGATCTAGAAAAGGACAAGCTTGGGGGAGATAAAAAAGTATAAAGGTCCACATACGTGTGTTGTCGGTACATTATCACTGGGTGTTTATGGTTTTTGAATAATACTGTTATTACGTAATGTTGCATTATTTAACGTACTTCATTGACAGGTGTTTCATAAGATCATCCTAAGATGGATTCAAATATGTTAGCTAACTTAATACTTCTGACAGTGAAGGTGGATCCTAGGACTTTAATGCTGGTCTTAATTACCAATATTCATAGCCAATTAAGGTACACGCCCTCTTACCGCAAGGCTTGGATAGCTAAGCAGAAGGCATTGGAAAAGATGCATAGGGGGTGGGACACTTCATATAATGAAGTGTGGCAATGGTGTCAGGTGCTAGAGAGATACGTCTCAGGTTGCATTACAGACATTGAAACGGCACCTGTGTACTGCAAGGACTGATTGCTCCGTGGATGCAAAGTGTTCAAGCATCTGTTCTGGAGCTTTAAGCAATGCCGAGATGTATTTTTGTACTGTAAGTGTAACACCCCAAACCCGGCTTGGACGTTACAGCCGAATCTGGAAATGTTACATGGAATAGAATTTGAAAGCAAGATGTCGAGTTTAAATCTGTTCCAGTTCCTTAGCTCTTATCTTAATTTGGAATAAAACGCATGTTTATTATTATGTCAAAAATCATTTTTTTTAGCGGAAGCTTTAAAAAGACATTTATTTTAAGAAAATCATTTCCATTTGAAGAAATCTTACTCTTATTAGTTTTGAAAACCATATAAGCAATTAAAATCCCAAAATTTAAAATAAATAGTCCATGAAGTCCAGTTACATAAAAGTTTTCCATATAATAGAGTGGGATTGAATAAATTTTAAAATTGAAATAAAATAGTACGCAATAGTGGTGGTCACCATCAAGCCTTCTATTGCACTTATCCGTCTAAAGCTGAGGCCTGAGCCCATCACAGATATAACATGCAGAATAGAAATCAGATTACAACCCACCAGCCTACACACCAACTCCGACCATCCCTACACACCATGTGGGGTTTAAAACACCCACCCATCCTTGTACACCAAATAGGGTTTATAACACCCGTCCATCCTTACACACCATACAGTACTGAAATGCGGCACATAATCAGAGATATTCAGCTTAGCTGCCAAATAACAGACTTTAAAAGCCTTTCAGATACTTCTTTCAACTTCATCAACCCACCCCAATGCAATGTAACTTACAATAGATGACATGATATTATGCGATAATCAATTTATACAATCAAATAAAAAACATGCTAGGTATTCTCATACTCAGTACAGTCATCAAATATCAGATCACACAATTAAGGGTCTAGGTAGTACTTACCGACACTACAGTAAGTCCATAGTCGTCTTGGGTAACCCGTGCATCCTTATAGAATTTTCCAAAAAAAATGGGCTCACACGCCCATATGGCCTGCCCGTGTGGGCCCACATGCCAGTGTGGCCTACACACTTGTCTGGCCCATAGGATCCACTTTGGCCAATCCACACGGCCTGGCCCAGAATCCCACACGCCCGTGTGGACTATCTGTGTGGATCCCCACACCCGTGTGGCCCACACGACCCAATTAGTTGAGCCCATGTGTCACACACAGCCTCATCTGGCCATCACATGGCCGTGTCCTTCACGCATGGCCTGGCCTCATCAATCACACGGCCATGTCCCCTCACACGGTGTAACACCCCTATCCCGTAACTGTTGCCAAAATAGGTAAAGGGGCATTAACGGTTATATAACTCAATTCAGAATAGTAAATCATCAAACATTTATCAAATTACATCTCAATTCAGTCAATATCATTCATTCACATTCAAAACGTGCTTAATTTGAGTGTACAAAGTACTATACATGTATTTGGGACTGATTTGATAACATTTGCAAAAGTTAGGAAAACTCAGAAAATTTTTCATATAAAGGTCACACACCCGTGTGAACAGGCCGTGTGCCTTACACGAGCACCAGACACACCCATGTGTTCAGGCCGTGTGAAAACAGTGCATACTTACTGACTTGCACCACACGACAAAGGACACGTCCATGTGCCAAGCCATGTGCCACACATGGCTAGTAGACACACTCATGTGTCTAGGCCGTGTCAATCCTGTAGGGTATATTGCCTTAATTATCTAAGGTGCAGGGGTCACACGGTCGAGACACACGCCCGTGTACTTAGGCCGTGTGGCACGAAAATAGGCTTGGTTTAAGCCACATTTCACACCCAATTCTCTTGTAACTACAAGCATCATTTTGTACCAAAATCATGTACCAAATTAGCAACCAAATCATTCAATTCAAGTTACATAGAGACCATGTCATAATCCTCTAAAACAAAACCAATTACAATGTAAATAGGTACCAATATCCTCGAATCCATTTCATGTCAAATACATATGTTTCATATCTCATTTAAAAACATGTCAAACCATTTCAATACCTTACCAAATCCACAAGTAAGCATATACCAAAATGGCCATTTCATTTGGTCATACATATGCCTCAAATATCACTTACAATTCAATCATATTTCACCATTCATACTAACATGTCCATAATCACACATCATTTATACTAAAATGTCATTCATCAAATTCACCATATAAAAGATATATCATATAAAGATTCCATACTAAACCATCCATATCCAAACAAAGCCATATCACATAGCTTGAACACATACCAAAATCATACCAAATTCATTAACATTGATAGCCATAACTTCAACCTATAGACTAGCCTATACATGTCATATTTACATCATTTATACAAGTTCCAAAGGTACCAAAAGTTGCTTGGATAGTGCGATAGCAATCTCCAACCTTGTTTGAAATCGAGCCCAGCTTTTGAAATCTATAAAACACGGAAAAAAGAATGGAGTAAGCTTAAAAGCTTAGTAAGCCCGTATAATATAGAATTAAACTTACCGATTCAACATTTAAAGCATTAAAAACATTATTAAACTAAGTCATATGTCCTCAATGCCTATTCAAAACATCATTCACATGTTAGTTACATAACAACCATGTATTCATCCATTAAAAAGGCTGAAAATAAACATATAACATTCATATAACATTTCAATACAACTCTCAATTCATGTAATACAAGTATCATTATAACCGAGCTAATCTTAGTTCTCATGTATCATGTCATGTATATAACTCATGTACTCTTATAACACATAATCCTATGAATCTTGTATTTCATATAACATATAACTCATATAATATAAGTAATAATACATGTAACTCATATATCATGTAATAATATAGTTCTTGTACCATGTAATTCATGTAACATATATCATATAATTCATCATGTAAACTTTGTAATTTATATAAACCATGTAACCTTTATAACATGTTATCTTAATTTTTCATATCGGTATAGTGCCTGTTGAACCTTCAGAAACATCGAGGGATACTCGGGTGATACACACTAAGTGTATAGTTGGTAATCCATCAATTCATCATGTATGCTCTTTCGAGCCAGAATCGGTATGCTCCTCTTGAGCTGGTAAACTGTAAGCTCAAATGAGCTGAACGGTAAGCTCTGTAGAGCTGAAACGGTAAGCCCCGAAGGACTGAAATGGTAAGCTCCAAAGAGCTTAACAGTAAGCTCATAAGAGCTGAAACGGTAAGCTCATACGAGCTGTGGTGAGTCTGCAACAAATGCCAGAGCTTGACCAAACAATAACCCTAGTGACATGTCACTTGTATCCTACGACTTTCTAAGGTTCAAACAGGACTCGGTATTTAATCAGAGTATTTGACCAATAGGCCATTCAATTTAATAACACATTTTACAATCAAACCAATAGCAAATTTAGCAAATTCAAATATAAAAATAAGTTCGATTCTACTTATACGAACTTACCTCGTATTAGCTTGTATATCCGGTATCTACTCATCTATCTTTTGTTTTCCTCGACCAAGTTCTAGTATTTGTTTATCTTGATCTAAATGTATTCAAATTAATCCATTTATTCACCAAAATATTCAATTAATTCATATACATGTATTTTGGCCTATTTACAAATTAGCCTTTATATTTTCACATTTTAATACTTTAGTCCTTAATACACAAAAATGCAAAATATGCAAAATATACAAAATTTCCTTTTTCACATACTTGGCCGAATATTCATGTAGTCTACATAAGCCCATATTTTTAATTATTTCACATTTCTAACCACAATATTTCTATCTTTTTCAATTTAATCCTTAATGCACATTTTTGTCAAAATTCACTTTATAAAACTTGTATATCTATTAACAACCATCAATAATCTATCAAGAAACATCAAAACACACATGTATTCAACAATGGCACATTTCAAAATCATTAAGGTTTTCAAAATTTGAGGTACAGGCTAGCTATATCGAGCTGCAACGAGCACAAAAACATAAAAATCATTAAAAACTGAGTAAAAATCGTACCTTAATTACTAAATGAAGTTTGGCCGAATGCAATGTACAAAAATGGCTAGGTTTTTCTTTCTTATTCGTGAAGATGAAGGAAAATAAACATAATATGGCTTTGTTTTTAGTTAATAATATTATATAAATCATTTTACAAAATTAACCTTTATTAAACCATGTAAAAATCATACAAAATATGGACATAATTGTCCACCACCATCCATACACATTAATGAAGAGTAAATTCCACTTTAAGTACTTCTAATTATAAAGCCATAGCCATTTAAGCCATTTTACTAATAGAACTCATACTTATTGCTTTATGCGATTTAGTCTATTTTACCAAATTAGCTATTTAATCGGTAAAATTTCTTTACAAAATTTTCATACGGTAATTCTATTATGCTATAAACAGAAATAAAATAATAAAATAAATATTTTAACTCGGTTAAGTGGTCCCAAAACCACCTGTTCCAATCAGACTTAGAAATGGGCTATTACACATGGCCCACCACACGGGTGACCACACGCCCATGTGGCGTCGGTAGGTTGCTTTTTCGACATTTTACCGAACCCCGTTTCCTACGTTTTGGGTACACACCTATTATGATTTTGATGTGAAACCACTCCCGAGCCTCCAGAGACCTAAAAATCGACAATCCACGGCTTAGAGATAGACTTAATTCACAACTACATCGTAACTACGAAACTAAAACTAAAATCTAACACCTACTCTAATCCCTTGATGATTCGATCACAATTCTGAATGAGGGAAGCCCCTACTTTACTGATTTGCTGCTGTCAAAACACAAGTACTATGTTAACAGAGTATTCGATAAAGCTAAAAAGATTAATAGAGACTCCCCCTCAGGAAAACTCATCACCACTTACCAAACGAAGAATGCACAAACGAAACACCGCGTCAATGAAGCGCGATTTTGTCAAAATGAGTAAGGAAAAGAGGAAGATATTACTCTTGGAAAAGAAAAGGGAGACAGCAGAGGAGAAGAGAGAATTTTGCAGAACATCAGAATTGGGTTAAAAACCAATTTTTTTCAAAAGATTAAAAAAATAAAAACCAAAAATAAAATATGATAACTTCCTTATTCCACACTCCTTAATTTTCTCCCTCAACCATTCCACTATCAGTATTTCACTTCCCGTCAAACTCTTAGATGCCACTGGCAGCAAAATTTAATTCCCTTGCACGCATACTGATTCAAACTTAAGACCACCAGTATATTAGCACTCCACCTAACCACCAGACCAGCAGGCCCATTCTGTTATAATTCTACAAACATTTAATTAAAAGCCTACTAACTAGAGATAAGGCTTTATTCATAAAAATGCCAAAATTTGCCCAAGTCAAGGCTTGAACTTAGGACCTCCCACACACACCCAAAACAATTAACCATCGAAGTAGACAGATAGTTGTATCACATTTTCACAGAGACAAAAATATGAATTTTGGGGCATTACAGCAAGCTATTGGTACAAATTTATGGCACCTTTATGTATGGTACATATACCCATCAGCTTTTTCTAGCCATGGCACAAGATAAAAGTAGGAGAATCATTCCAATTATGTTTGCAATAACATCGGGGGAGTCAACTAATGACTGGAATTTCTTTCTTTCTAGGTTAATGAGGCATATCTGCCCCTAACCTGATATCTGCGTTATATCGGATCAGGTCACTAGAATACTAGCCGCAATTGAGCGACAAGGAAGCCTATGGCATTGCAAATACCATATGTATTGTCTAAGGCATGTTACGTCCAACTACTACGGGCACTATTGGTCTACAATTGAATGACGACAAGTAACCAACATGAGTATTTAATCTCTGTTAATATAATTTAGTTTGTAATATTCAATTTATTCTGAATGGAAGAATGGTATGTAATTTTTGCTATCAACTTATATTGGCAGGGGATGAGATAAGTAAGGACCGTTTTCATGAGATGTTAACGGTTTTGCGTTTAGTTAACGAAGAAGACACAGACTACCTCTCTAACATACCTTTCGAACAGTGGACACAAGTATACGACGGTGACCTACGATATGGTCATATGACCTCAAACCTGGCTGAATCCATAAATTTTGTTCTAAAAGGAACGCGTCATTTGCCAATAACCTCAGTTGTGTGAGACATATTTTTGTTTAGTGGCATTATTTCCAAAGTGAGCAGTGAGATATAAAGGCCAAATGCAGAGAGGCCATGTATGGTGCCGGAAGGTGTTGCAAGAAATTAACAAGGCGAAGACGCGGGCCAATACTATGTACACAGTGTGTCACGATCGTGACAACCTATGGTTTCGTGTGACAGAGTTTGACAGACCATACCAAGGTATTATTGGCGGGTAGTATCATGTACACTTAAGAAAGAGGACTTGCGACTATGGGAGTTTTGACGCACTTCGTTATCCATGCACTCAAGTAGTTGAAGCTTGTCATAATCTCCATTTGGATCCCATGAGCTATGTCGACGAAGTGTACAAAATAGAATACATGTACAACGTGTGGAGACACGTATTCCCACCAGTCCCAGATCAATGTAAGTGGTCGTCTATATCGCTTGCTTCATTTAAGTTGTTACACGATAGAGAATTACGTCACAAACCAAAAGGTCGACCTTGCTTGACTAGAATATGTAACAATATGGATATCCAAGAAAGAACCAACCAACAGAAGTTGTGCGGATGCTATAGGAAACCAGGCCATACAACTCGATCATGTCCAAATCGGAATAGTTGATAGCTGTTGTAATAAAACTGTGTTGCATTATTTATATTTTATTAAAAATATTAAAAATATTGTCTTATTCAAAAGAACTTCTATTTTATTAAAAATATAAAAGTAAATGACAATTAAAATATTAATAACAACTTTTATTTTTTTAAATGAAACAATATAAAAAAGTTTGTATAAATATATTAAAAATATTGCCTTATTCAAAATAACTTCTATTTTATTAAGAATATAAAATTAAATTACAATTAAAATATTAAAAATAATTTTTATTTTATTAAATGAAACGATATAAAAAAGTTTGTACAAATATATTAAAAAAACCAATGTTGGTGCGGTCAGAATTAGTGCCACATGGGGGTCGTCTACGGTTACGCGCTGGATTGCTCCTTGGTTTAGCTTCCGGCAGGGGTTGTGGTTGCTCCGACGGGGGTTGTGGTTCCTTCTGCAATGGTTCTGGTTGTAGGTGTTGGGAGGATGACCCACATTGATAGAATAAAGAATGCGAAGGTGTTTGCATCACCCATGATGGAGGTGTTTGAATCTCATAAAGTGATGGGAATTGGTAATAAGAAGAGCTCCTCGAAGACACCTCTGCGATCCTTCATACGATGGAATCCTATATATCGACGGTTGAGTTGAAGTAATCGAGAAAGGAGATGAACCAGACCATGCATTCCAACCTAGCATAAGACAGGGAAAAGGAAACATATAAGGGTTAGGATATATATAAGGGCTAGGATACACACTTGGCATAATCTAAAAAGGCTGTGATGTGGGTGTCGTCAGTTGAAGCATTGGGTCCGGTAATTGTGTGGGAGTTGTTGATGGGCCCGTGCCGTCATCCCTTCTTCTAGGATTTAAAAGGCCCCGTCGTTCCTTTGGACATGAATTTGCCGTCGCCTTACCTCTTCGAACAGTAAATATGACTTGACATGGATCCTAAACCATGGCATGTATTCAGGCATGCACGCTAACTCTAGAACAATGATCGATTCCTGAGTAGGTATATAATCATACTAATTTTCCCAGATTTTGATATATTCCGACCAAAATCTCGGCCAATCTGTATTCAATTGCTGTAAGCTGACTTTGTGTTCATCATCAAGCACCTCAGGTACCACAGGAAGCAGTTATCGGAATCCAAATTGCCACAATATTCTATCTAACTGGTGCATCTCCACGGTAGCATAGTTGACCAATGGGACTTTCACATGCTAAATGTTCGGATTTTGTAAGAATTCATCCAGAATTACTGATCGAATTGCCGGATCCTCGTATGGTGTCCATTGAAACTATATGAACATGATAAAAATATTAGTTATATACATAATACTAAATACTAAATATGAAACAACTATTTTATGTATATATATTTTATTTAATACTTACTTGTGCTTCCAACCGTTGGTTTAATAGAAGCCGTTTATCTTTAAGAGCGGTAGGTATTCCAACATAACTCACCAAATGGTTTCACCTAATTAAATAAATTTTTAGCAGACAATAATATTTTAAATCTATGTAATAAATGTAAAATCTAATAAAAAATTTACCTTGTTATGAGTGGGAATGTATATGGGTGGTCCACTTGAGGACGTAAAAATGGAAAGCGAAACTGAGCCTGTGATTATAGTAGTGATAGGCAACCTCTGATTTTGACTTTATTCGGTCGCATTGCTCCGCACATTTCCTGGTACAATGTTGCCAACACAGTAGACCCCCAACTAAATCCGCCAGCCGCTCTAAAATCAACGAGTTTCTGCAGTCACCTCAGATGTACTAGGTTTCAGGACAAGTCTGGTATCAGATAACCTCTAATCATCTCAAGGATGTATGCCCGAGCATATCGTATTCTTTCTACTTCAGTCTAATCATTCCCCGACTCCGGGAATGTGTCTCATAACCAGCCCATCTTGATCCAACCTCTGTTAATATTATCCAGAATAACACCCAAAAGCTCGTAGCATACGGCTTCCTAATCAGCAGATTGAGCGAACCCGGTAAATGTGTACCCATCATCGACAATCCCAATGTAATTGCACGTCTTCCAAAGTGATAGTACACTCTCTGCATGGAAGATGGAATGTGTGTATCTCGGGTCTTGACTTCTCTATCAACACGTTGATGAGTTTCGGGTCCAACTTGCACCCCCAACCTATCATGGCCACGTGCCAAAAACCTGCTTCCTGCAAGTAATTCTCTATCAACGATGATGGAGGACCAAACATATTACGAATATAGCATTGTAACACCCGATCTACAGACTGTTATAAAAAATTATAAAATAAAAATTAATTAAAATTGCATAAATGAAAAAAATATTAAATAATATTGAAAAATTAAAATTAACATTTACTATTTCATTTGTTCGATGGGGGTATGTTTATTACCAAGATGAATTAATTCTCCGACCATTGCTAACTAGATCAAATATTTTTGAATTTATAAAAAAAATACTAATTTAGAAAAAATTTAAAGAGAGCTTTTTTACAAAAATTAAAGAGAGTTTTAAAAAATTTTGAGAGAAATTCGAGAGAAATTTGAGAGAAAATTGAAGAAATAATGTGTGAAAAAATAGGAGGGAAAGGGTGTTTATAGTTTTGTTTTTTTACCATTGGAGCCTCCAACTGTCAAAAAAAGTAGCCGTTGAGGGGGGGAACACAGGCTAAAATGCATCCCTGGGGGAGCGTTTTTGCCACATCAACAAAGTGCGTCCTGAAGGGCGCGATTTGTGCTGACATGGCAAAAATGCTCCCCTAAGGACGCGTTTTGCTGGCATATCCCTTGAAATCATGTTGACGTCGACGCGTTTTTCCTGAAATTGGCCCTTTCCAGTAAATAATGAAAAAAATTGGCCCATTTCCATAAATAAAGTTGGAAATGGGCCTTTATTGGTCAAATGCCCCTAATTAATGGACTTTATCATCTGAAATGATAAATACACCATTAGCAGTCCATTCTTAACAATTTTTATTTAATAGTGTTTGGCAATGTAGTTGTTCTAAAAAAATGAAATGTAATGCAAATTTAATCTTAACATGAAAAATTGAATACATATTATTAGTAAATAAAATATATATTTTATTATGAAGTCTGGAAATATTATATTAAAATAATTATCTATAATTTTAACACCAAAAATATGAATTTATGATTGTTTATTGATTAGTATCTATTTTAATAGTTAAGGATTTAAGATATATGTTTGAGGTCTTTAGTTCAAATTTTATTCTTTGATAATTTTGCTATTTTTGTCCCTATCCCTAACTTTGGACTTTTAATTTAAATTTTATTTTTAGGTATCTCATGTTAAAATGAATTTATTAGTTTAGTGATAAGGTGTTAATTTTCCTTTTGATCCTGTGTTCAAATCTTTGTGTGAGTGAATTGGTAATATTTTTTTTATTTCTGTTTGACCCGACAATATAAAGGTTGTGGTTTAACCGAAGATACGTTATCAGAATATTATAATAGTTTGAAATTGTTTTTTATTAAAAAATATATATTCTTTTTTATTTTAATTTATTTTCTTTTCCCAAATCCCACTTTCCCACGTTTCCCATTTGTTCTTTTTCTTTTATTTTTATCCTATTTTCTTTCATTTTGTATTAAAAAAATATGGGGATAATATCCCTAAAAATTTTCTCCTCTAATCACGTTTCTTTCTCTCACACAAATTCCATTCGTTCGTTCCAATTTGTTTCCCAGTGAAGGAATTCAATTGTTTTTCTTTCATTTTCTTTGGCAATTTCTTTATTTTGTTTTACCATTGATAGGTCTTCCGTAGAGTCATATGGCATTAATTAAGATTTAAAATATGATTTTTGATGTTGTATTAGCATAAAAATATTTATATGTATTGTATGATAAACATGAGGTATGCACAACATTGAATTGTATTTATGGTAAGTCTAATCCGTATCTATTATGAGAGCATGTATGACATGTATATTCTGTTATTTGTTAATTTTTGTATGTGCATTGGGATGGGATTTGTATATATGGAGGAAGTGTGGGCAGATGTACCTCTGCCATTTCTAGTGGCACAGCCACACATATTTTTGTAAATGGTGATAAATCACTTAACGATTAGGCATCTAAGCTATGAATATTCTAAAAACTGTCATACCGACACTAAGCGATGTGTAGGGCTGGATGGGTATTTAAATGCCCTATTTAGTGTGTTGGTATGGTTATAGATGGTGTGTAGCGGATAGGGGTAGGATCGTAAATTTGCATCTATTATGATCTTATACGAATTCTATCTCTGATATATGTCTGATTAATATCTGTTGATATTCTATTATATTGCACATTGAGCTTGTAAGCTCACTCTCAGTTTATCTGTTTACTTTTAGGTAACCCTCAAACTTAAGGCGGATCGGTGTGTCAGGAGCTCGGTTAAATACTTTTGGTTATATTATGCTATTTTGATATGGTTTTTAATATTTTAATTTGATGGACTGTTTTAAACATTTCAGGACTGTTAAAATTCATGGATTTTATCTTTCGATTTTAACTGTAAAAAGATTTTTGGTGGACTTAAATTTGATCAGCAAGATGATGGATTTTACAATAATAAATCGTGTTTTCAAAACTGAAGACAACCAAAATTTTTCTACTGCAAACTCAAATAATTATAATATATATGTAAATACAACGTTTTTATTAAATTGGTTAAAAAGATATGTTCTCTAATAAATTGAATTTTTACATAACAAGAGCTAATGAAATCTTTTCAAAACTAACAAATTTTGGGATTTCGAATGAATTTGCAATAACATCTCCACATCTAGCCATAATGTGTAGGCTGAATTTGGGGTGTTACATTTGGTGGTATTAGAGCCAGGTTCAAAACTCGGACTGTGACTTTGGGTCCAATTTTTTGTGAAAAATATTTTTCAAACAAAATTGATAAATAAAATTCTGATAATGTAGATAATTTATAATGAGTGCGCGAGGAATGCATGGCTGATATACTCATGGGCTCGATGAGCATTGAAGAGGCGCTAGAGCTGAGTTGTCCTTAATGAGTACTATGCCCAATCTGGATATAGTGGAACATCGAGTACACTTACTGCTGAGACTGGGTCTCAATCTTAGACTACTAGGGATGATGCATTGTCCCAAGCCATGTTGAGAGTTTTGGAGGGGGTCGTTGGGACCCATACCGGATCTGGGAGCTGTCAGTCAATACCTGAACGACTCCAGCCCAACAGTGTTGAGCTTTTTAGTGGTGTCATTGGAGTCATCCCGACTGTGGCTAAATATTGGTTTAAGGCCACGGAGAGGATCATGAATGATATAGACTGTACTCTTGAGTAGAAATTAAAGGGTTTAGTGTCATAGATTAGCGATAAAGCTTATCAGTGGTGGTTGACCGTTGAGTAGGGTACTCAGCCCGATCAGATTTTGTGGGAATACTTTAAGAGCACATTTCAGAGCAAATATGTAAGGGGGCAAGTTATGTAGAGGCTCATAGATGTGAGTTTATAGGCCTTACTCAATGGGATAGGGCTGTGGTCGTGTATAAGGTCGAGTTTCTAATATTGAGCAGATATGCTTGCTGGCTTATGTCAACTGATTATGACAAAAGTATCCAGTTTGATAAAGGGTTGAGGTATGACCTCATGATTTTGATAGCTCCATAGAGTGAGTGAGTTTTTACCGTCTTGGTGGACAAGGCAAAAATTGCTGAGGATGTTAAATACACGGAGCATGAAAAGAGGGACAGAGAGAGGGGTTAGACTAAGACTAAAAGGATTCGGAGCCTTCTAACTTTGTTTAGTGGCTTAAGAAACTAGCCAGGTTTGATGGGCCTTTGTGGGTAGAGGCACGAGTTACTATTACTAAGACCTGTGTCTGTGGAGATTCTGGTAAACGCCATCCAGGGGAATGTTGGAGGAGTTTGGGAGCTTGTCTGCGGTGTAGGTCTATAAAGCACCTCATAAAGGATTGTCCACTTCGCTTTGATCAGGTGCAAGCTCTAGCTTTGGGTTGGGATCAACTTGAGAGGGCAGCACAGCAACCACTTAGTGTTCGTAGATTGACCAGGGGTGGTAATAGTATGGGTAGAGGTTAGAGAGCACTGGGCAGATGTGCTAATCAGTTTGAAGTTAGACAGTATATTAGGTTTATACGACAAGGCACTATGAGGACAAAGACATAGCAGACGTTATCTATAATAGCCCAAATTTCAGTGGTGTCAGAATAGTGATTCAAAATCACTAAATCCGACCAATGAGTAAGAAAATATTAGTAATTTAATAAGTATAAGTTAAATGTGAAGTTAGGAAAATAATTGAAATAGTGAATAGTATTTTAGAAATAAATATTAAATAATTGAGAAGTGAAAACGAGGTATCGAGACCTCGGGACATTAAACTGAGCCATAAATATTTTTATAAATATTTATGAAGTATTAATAAGTTAGTATTAAGGTTTCGTTAAGAAATTTTAAGGTTTTGGTGGTCAATTGAGTAAAAAGGACTAAATTGAATAAAGTGTAAAATTATAGAAAGTGATTAAATAGCATGAAGGCTAAATGAAGAGGGATTTAAAGTGTAATTAAGCCTAAAGTTAAATGGGTTGGACGGATGGGTTGAAAATTGGCTGAAATATAGTGTGAACTAATGGCAACTTTGTAAATAAGTTGAAATCCAATAGTATTAATGGATTAAATTAGAAGAAATATCTAGATTTTTCATTTTCTTTCATCTTCTCCAGCAAAAACATCATAGGAGAGTTTCTAAAAGCTGGGTTTTCTTATTTGTACTGAAAGTAAGTTCAAATCTTGATTATTTATTGTAATTTTTGTATTTTTGTGACTTTTACAACTAGGTCCCCATGTCTAATTCAATAGTTTTTGATTTTATGGTTGATATTGCAAGTTGTTATGAATATGTTCTGGAGGTATGTGATGATTTAGCATGGAATTAAAGCTTTAATTTGTTTATATGTTGATTTTATTGAAAGAATTGAATAGAAGTGAATATTTAGGGACCTATTTGTAAAAGAGTATGAAGTTAGGGTTTTATCTAGAAATTTTGAATTCTAATGGTTATAAAATAGCTTATAAGATTTAGATAAAGTGTTAATTGAGGAAAAAAGGTTCTATTGATGAGTTAATTGGTCAATGACCAAATTGTGAAAACTACAAAATTTGGGGAAAAAGTGTAATTTCAAGAATTAACAGGCACAATTTTTGGATTGTAGTAAAATTTAAATAAATACTAATAAATGAATGGTTTTGTAATTATAGATCAAGAAATCGAAGTAAATCGAGGAAAGGAGAAAATAGCCGAATAATTCCTGAATTTCTACAACTTTTGTGAATTAGCCCAGGTAAGTTCATGTGGCTAAATTTTAATGATCATTGCTAATATTATGAATTTTTGTAATGTGTTATATGATGTGTATGTGACAAAATTATGTGATAAAATTATAAACAATGTAAAAGTATGGAATTGTAGGAAATAATCGGATTGAGTACATTTGTCTCATGATAAGTGATGAATTGACGGAAAAAGACCATGGTTGGACCATGACAACAAATGATAAGTGATTTTCGTACAAGACCATAGCTGGGCTATGGCATCGGAAACAAAGGATAAGTGATTCCCGTATAAGACCATAGCTGGGCTATGGCATTGGTGAAGTGTGCCAAGTGATTTCCATATAAGACCATAGCTAGGCTATGGCATCGGAGAAAAATGATATGTGACCCATGTAAGACCATATTCGGGATATGGCCTCGGTATGATATGTGATCCGTGTAAGACCATGGCTGGGCTATGGTTTCGGAAAAAGGAAATGTGATTATGTGTAAATCCATAGTTCTACTATGGTAAAAAGAAGGCAATGTACTCAATTCCGTATAGTTCCTAATTTGAAAAGAAATGAAAAATGGTAAATGGGCCCAAAAGGATGAAGTTTGAGTGTGGGTATTATTGAATGATACTAAGTAAAATTGGTTTGATTTGTGAATGACAGGGAATAGTAGTGAAATGTATACTATGTGAATGATTTATTATTTTGGTAAGTTTACTTTCCAAGCCTATGAACTTACTAAGCTTTCATAAGCTTACTTGAATGTGTTTAACATGTATTGTAGATTAACGTGAGTTCGGAGGATCGGATCATCACAAAGAATCACACTATCCAGAAGTTCTTCGGTAGTTTTTGTTTGTTAACTTTTGATTTATATGACATGTATGATTAATGGTTGATAATATAATAGTTTGGGTTACAATACATGTATAAATTGTTTGGTTAGATGAAGATTATTGATGGTTATGTTATGTGAAGAGTGATAGAATGCACATGTATATAAAACTTAGTTTGATGTTTAAAAGATAAAATCTTTAATATAAAGGTGGCTTGTACTAAGTTTGGTTTTAGTTACTTGTAAATATTTAAATGGTAAATGTGATATATAACTCTCAAGAAAATTTTGGTATGAACGAATGAATAATTACTAAGTTTGAAGGATACTATAATGTGAATTGATTGAAGAATTATAAGTAAATGATATGGCCATGAATTAGGTGTGTTTGGTAGTTGAAAATAGCTTAAAAATGGTAAAAAATGTTATTTTCACACGGCCAAGACACATGGGCGTGTGCCCAGGCCGTGTGGCAAAGTCAGTGTTACCCACGGGCTAGTCACACGGCCTTGTGTAGCAAGTCAGATCTGCCCACGGCCTGGCCCCACGACCATGGGGAGCCCCACGAGAAGACCACACGGCCATGTCCCAAGTCACACGGCCATGTGCCCCTGTTTTCTAAGAAAAAAATTTAAAGTTCCCGGTTTAATCCCGGGTCAATTTCTAAACTTATTTTGGGCTCCGTTGGCCTATATTAAGGACTAATTGATGGCAATTAGAAGGTTTTAGATTGAAACTCAAATTTACATCTTGATTTTATTCGTTTACTAATGTATAAGCCCAGTAATACCTCGTAACCCTGTTCCGACGACGGTCTGGGGTTAGGGGGTGTTACATTACCATCGGTACATTCTTTATTAATATTGCTTTGTATTTTGCATTGATAGATATATGCTTAACTTATTCCTGTGTAACTAGTTCTGTATCTATAAATCTCAATATTTCTGTTGAGAGAACTTCTAGTGAGGTTTTTGTGATCAGTCCACTAGGTCAGTTAGTAACAGTTAATAAGGTTTATAGGAGAGTTTTGCTGAAGATACAAGGTTTCGTATTTTCAGCTAATCATATGAAATTACCGTTTGGAGAATTTGATCTGATACTAGGAATAGACTGACTTATGGAGCATTGAGTCATCTTAGATTATGCCACTAAGAGGGTGACTCTGAGAACTGAGGGTATTTAGAGGTTGTTATGATTGACGAGTATCGAGATTACCTCTCCAATGTGATCATCATTTAAGTAGCCGAAAAGTTAGTTCAAAAGATTTGAGGCATTTTTGGCCTTTATATATGATTCGGCTTCTATGGGTTCATCTATTAGGATATTCGGACAGTTATAGAGTTTCAAATATCTTTCTCGAAGAATTACCGGGGTTACCTTCAGATAGGAAGGTCGAGTTTGGTATCGAGATACTATCGGGTATAGCTTCAGTGTCCATTACTCCTTACCGCATGGCACCAAAGAAGTTTATGGAACTGAAAGCTCAATTTCAGGAACTTCTTGATCGAGGGTTCATTCGACCCAGTGTGTCCCTGTGGGGAGTACCAGTTCTGTTCGTAAAGAAAAAAGATTTAACTATGAGGATGTGTGTGAATTACCAGTAAATAATAAGTACCTACTTCCGAGGAGTGACCATTTCTTCGATCAGTTTCATGAGGCCTCCGTATTTTTTAAGATTGATCTCTGGTCTAGGTACCATCAGCTTAAGGTTAAGGAGGCTGATGTTCATAAGACTGCTTTTAGGATTCGTTATGGGCACTATGAGTTCTTAGTCATGCCCTTCGGTTTGACGAATATTTTGACTGTATTCATGGACCTTATGAATTGGGTGCTCTAGTCGTTTTTGGATCAGTTTGTCATGGTCTTTATCAATGACAATCTAGTATAATCTAAGATTGAGGATGAACATCATGAGCATATTAGAGTAGTTCTTTAGATACATTATGAGAAAAAACCTCTACGCTAAGTTGAGCAAATGTTAATTATGGATAAGAGAGGTCACTTTTCTGGGTCATGTGGTTTCTTCTGAAGGGATCTGAATTGATCTTAAGAAAATTGAGATTGTGCTTGAGTAGAAATAGCCTTGGAATCTGCCTAAGATCTGCAGCTTTCTTGGTTTAGCGAGTTATTACTGAAGATTTGTGAGGTGTTTTCGTTTATTGCAGTTCATCTAACTAAGTTATTATGTAAAACTATTTTGACTCAGGCTCCCGTTTAGGTACAACCTGAATTTGGTAAAGAGTTCGTGATTTATAGTGATGTATCATATGTCGGGTTAGGTTGTGTTCAAATGCAAGAAGATAAGGTAGTGACTTACGCACACCATATAATAGGCCGATTTAGGGCGTAATTGGAATAATGGTTTTGGAACCACAAATCTGAAGTAGAAAAATTTATTGCGATTAAGTTTGAATATTTACTGTGAGATTGAATGACTGTGTGAAATTTTCGTTACGAAATTTTATTGTTTGGGCTCCTAATTTGGTATTTAGGACTAAATTGAAATAGGTGAAAAATGTGTGTTCTAGTTCATAAAGGTACTTGTGAGTAATGG
The DNA here is from genome assembly GCA_020496765.1 of Gossypium stocksii. NCBI lineage: Eukaryota > Viridiplantae > Streptophyta > Magnoliopsida > Malvales > Malvaceae > Gossypium > Gossypium stocksii. Next base: position 87,127,044 of record CM035629.1, read on the forward strand.
GTTTTTAAAGTGGAGGTCCTTAGATAGTAATTAGACTATTATACTTGGACAAAAATACCCAAGGAGGAAAAAATACCAAAGGTTTTTAATTAAGGGCATTTTGGTCATTTGGTTAATAAAAGAATAAAAGGGGAAAAATAAGCCAAAATTGTGTTCATCTTTCTTCAACCTTGGCCGAAGCTTTGGGAGAACACCATAGCTAGGGTTTTTCATCTTTCAAGTTCAATAGTTAGTACACCCTAGCTCCGTTTTTAATGTTCTTTACATTTTTAAGATCCTAGTAGCTCGATTTAGCTATTTCTACCATTATTTTGAGCTAAGGTTTGTGTTTAAAAATTTACCCATGGTGCATGTATTTTGATGTTTTATGGAAGAATATGAATGTTTGGAGTGTGATAAACAACTTTTACTAAGTGATTTTTGCTGAAATTGCATAAAATGACTAGTTTGAAAAAAGTTGTAAAATGTGTGTAAGTGTGTGATTTAGTGCAAATTCTGGACTGCTATAGTTATGAAAATAGTTCGGCTAGGCCTAAAATGCAAGGAAATTGAATAAAAATTATTTTTCGAGCCTAGGGGCAAAATCATAATTTTGTGAAACTTTAAGGGCAAAATTGTAATTTTTGCCATAAGATGTTTTTGGGCTGATTTGAATAATGTGAACATTGAATAAGTCAAATATGTTATTATAGATCAAGAAAGACGTGGAATCGACCTTGATCGGGGAAAGGAAAAGATTGTGAACTAAATTGCAAAATTACTATATTTTGCATCGAGGTAAGTTTGTATGTAAATAACGCATCGTTTTATTTATGTTTTAATATTTTGATATGTTTTATAATGTATGGTTGAATATTGAATGACTATTTGATGTATTCGATAAAGTGGCAATAAGTGAGAAATTTCCCGATTGAACCTTAAAAATATAAATAGATACAAGTGACATGTGATATGCTCACGATATTAAGTAATAAAATTTATAAAAACTGATCACACCAAAAACTAACTAATATCACGATTTTAAAGGCAAGCGCACCTATCGAATAGTAGTATAGTTTAGCGGTAAGACTGAGTTATCGTACCCAAGGGAACCAAAAGTACTAATACTTACTTTCTTTCTATTATCTAGCCTAAAAATAAAAGAGGATTGGTTGAAACTAATTCTAAAACTAACTAAAAGTGCACAAAAAGTAAATTGGGGAAAACTTTAAGGAAAAGCTGATTGATATGAGCAATACTTAAGGGAGAATCCACCTAGACTTCACTTGTTATTAATTTCTTGAACTAGATGATTTCTTCACTTGACTTGAACCGTAGAGATCCCTAACTTATGTTAATACCTCCGGCGAGGATAAGAACAACTAATCCTAGGTGGTTAATTAAAGTTTCTTTATTAATTAACACCCCTAGGTTGCATTAATTCGATCTATGGATCCCCTATTAGGTTGACCCTAATCTTGACAGATTTATGTCGCCCTATGTCTAGGGTTGCATGCAACTCCGCTTAATTATGGTAGATCTACTCTTAAAATAGGGACTTTTGCTCCTCTGCTTAAGCACATCAAGTGCTTGAAGTAATACCTAGGATTATTAAATCAAAAATGAAGAACACATAATTGAGAACAATTCAAGTATTTACCATATAATTCAAGAATAAATAATAGCAAGATCTGTCTGAGGTTTCATCCCCCTCAAGTATTTGAGGGGTTTAGTTCATAACTAATAAAGAAAACATCTCAGAAGAAATAAGATAACAAAACATAAAGAACCCAAAAACCCCTGAAGGAATTTAGGGAGATCCTCTGTCTTGATGTAGAATTTTGGCTTCTGGGATGAATCAATCGGCTCCTCTTGGAGTAATTCTTTGCTTTCACTCCTTATGTTGGCAGAATTATGGCGCTCTTTCTTGAGAGAAAAGAGTATATCTTTAGAGTTGCCTCCTGGGGTCTTTATATAGAGTTTAGAATGGCTTTCTTAGCCCCTAAGTATCCAAATCCGAGTGAAATTGCACTTCCTCACGACAGGGACACGCCCGTGTGCCACGTCCATGTGGTTTCGATAAGGGCCGTGTACGGTTCTGTCGATGGAGGCACGGTCGTGTGGCCTGGCCGTGCTTGTCGGGGCTAGGCCGTGTGGACTTCGTGTGGCACAGCCGTGTGCCACGGCCGTGTGGTGACTTCTTAGGTCGTGTCGTTTTCATATTTTTGGCCCATGTTCCTCGTTTTTAGCCCATTTTCCATTCTTTTCTCTTCTCTATGCTCTCTTGAGTATAAGACATGAAAAAGAAGGATCAAGAGCACCAATTCTCACAAAATTGATAATAATCCATCCAGAAATTAGGCTAAACATGGGGTAAAAATATCTATAATTTATTATTTATCAAATACCCCCACACTTAAGCCTTTGCTTGTCCTCAAGCAAAATCTCAATCCCTAATCAAGAATCATTCCTCTTAACTTACAATCGCTATTAATAATGTTTCAAACTAATCCACAGGTAATCATACATTGATAATTGAATCAGAAGAACATTAAGGATTCAGTCACTCTAAGTTGAGAATTTTATCATTGAAACATAAGTTTTCTCCCTTCTCCTAAGTAATTATCTCTCCATCTTAATTAACAGGAGTTGACATCCTTACTAAAGATTCACTCTATCCACTCAAAGTGTTTAGGGTTCAAGATTTAAGCACTCTCTAGTCAACCTGAAAAGTTATTACCATAGGCTTGCAAGAAAATCAAATCTCCACCACTGTATGTTGATATGATACATCGATCAAAAGGTCTTTACATAGTTGTAATGGGGCTTGTTTAGGGGTGTTGTCACAGGCTGCAAAAGAGGGTTAGAATCGAGATTGAATTGAAAAATTATCTAGCTAGAAAAAATCTCTATCACTGGAACATATTTCGCGAGCTAATTCTTATGATAACATCGTTTCTGCCTTGGTAGCCTTAAAATAGAAATATGCAAAAACTATTTGAACTATTACAGATTACAACTGAATTAATACATACGTTTTTTTTTAGAACAATTCAAGTGTAATACATTAAATTGAATATTTACAACTTTACAATATGGAAAAGAGAATAAAGCTAGATAATAAGTTCAACTCAAATTTCGACAAAAATAGAGATCAAAGTAATTGAATGGAATTCAACAAAAATGGGTTAAAGGTTAATATTAGAGGTAAGTCAAAGAAAAGGTTGTTAGGCTCAATAGGGTTCACTAGGGGTTACTTTATGGAGGTAGGCTTTTGTGGAGTAAGTGGGTTAAATCCTAGGTGCCTTTATCATTTCAGTGTATCAAATCAATGATGTGGTCTTGACATGTATAATCGAAGCAAGTTCTAGAATAACAAATTCGTATTGACTCACTCAAAGTAATAATAAAAGTGAGCACGAAAGAATGTATGCTCGAAAGGCTCAAAAATCTCACCAGAATTATGGCTTTTGATGTCAATCTTGTAAATTTCAAATCTCAAGATAATACCTAGAATTAAGGAAAATAACTTATGAAAAAAGAAATTGGGGTTCTCAAAAATTTCAACTTATCATGCTTGATTCCCTAATGTTTTAAAGTTTGAATAATCAAAGTACAAGCACCTATGTCTTAATTCTCACATATCAATAAAAATCATAAATCAATCAGAATATATTCCTAATAGGAGATTGAAGATAATGCAATTGAGAACAATGCATCAGATTTCAGGGTTTTCATAAAGAGTGTAATGCTTGAAAGTAATTCCCCCCCACACTTAAGATGTACATTGCCCTCAATGTACAAAGAAAACATTTGTAACAATAGAAGCACAAGATCAAAAGATAAGGGAAAATGTATGAAACTCCCTGCTTTGGATGGATTAGTGAGACAGAGATTGGAAGAGTTGGCAGTTGTGGCAGGGTGTTCCCATTTTTGTAGAGATTTGAGCTGTAAAGCTCCTTTGAAACTGTGAAAGTATTTATTAGTCGTGGGAAATTTGGATTAAGAGAGATTACTCGTTAGGGATTGGTCGATATGAAAGATAAAATAAATAATAGAAAAATAATAAACTAATTTTTAAGAAGATAATACTGAAATAATGAAAAGGATAAAAATAAAAATAAAATTCAAAGTAAAAATGAAACTAAAGTTAGAAATAAAGGAAAAATAAAAATCAAAGTGAAAAAAAAACTAAGATAAAAAATAAATATAAGAGGAATAGAATATCTAATCCTCGGATAGATCGCGCGGTGGTGGTGGTGTGATGTGTAGATGCTAGCATATCTACTGTAAAGGCGCGTCGATGTGATCGAGGCACTGGAAACATTGCTGCTCGAATCTAGATAAGTGCTTAGATATGTCAGCATCGGTGACTGCTGCACGAGATAAGCAGTGAGGGGGTGGCGGCTCGGTTGGTGCATCCTCCTCCTGTGGTAGTGGTGGGACATCATCAGGAATGTCCTCAGGATCCTCGCCCCCCTGAACGAGGCAGTATTAAAGGGGGTCGCCTCCAGGTCTGCACTGGATCATCCTCATGTGAAGCATGGTCGGAATGCCCTGAGGGGACATCTGGCATATCAATGTGTATGAGGATGTCTGGGCCGCGGTGTTGAGGAGCCCGAAGTGGCGGGCCAAGCGTGTGATGTACGGGCCCATGGATATAACGCCCTGGCGATGACGCTTAGTCTGGTGCTGCATGTCGTGCGCGATGAAGTAGGCGAGGTCGATGACGTGGGCGTTCATCATGCACCATAAGAAATAGGCGTCGTGAGTGTTGACGCCGCCTGTGCTTTCGCGTCTGCCCGTCAGAGTATGTGCAACGAGGGCGCTCGCCTTGCTGCTACTGGGATTATATATCTGACGCCCCAGGGCGATCTCGTGCCAACAGTCACCTGGCCTGATATGGATGTGACGGGAGAGGTTAGGGAAGTCTTCTTCTTCCATGAATTGCTTTGTGTAGAGCCCGAGTGCTGAGCCAAACTCTGGTACGCTCAGGTGGCGTATGCGACCTCCTAAGCGGAACTGGACCGTTCCGGGATCATCAAATCGGTTCATGATGGTCTAGAGGTGGAATGTGGAACAGAACTCGAGGGTGATTTCCATGTATGTAGGCTCGATGATCTGGAAGAACTGCTCCTAAGGGTCCGTCATGAGTAGGGCTCGGACTGAATCAGCAAGGTTTACTCGTTCTAGTGCTGCCCAATCTATGCATTGGCCAGCACTCAATGGGCGTTCCCGTAGTATTTGAAATAATTCCTCTTGCGAGGTTTGAGAGAATTTGATGGACGGATGGTGAACTTCGGAGGTGGGTCTCGAGGAAGAACCACCTGGTCCCTTTCGTTTCTTTGAGGCGGGGACGGCAACTTTTTTACCGCATGATGACATGTTGCCTAAAATAAGGTTAGAATTATTAGTTCTACAAATCGAAGTTAAATATAAAATTAAATGTGTAGATTAAAATGACAATGTGCCTAAAAAATAAAATAAGGATTAACCAAAATAGTAAATATAATTCATTCTAAGTGGTAGCAAAAACAAACAATATGGGTATGTATTTATACTAAATTTATGAGATAAATGGCAAGCAATTGTGTACTTAAATAGCATGCAATCCTAATATGATCTCCAACATTCTAGATTATACATCCTAGTGTAACTAATTCCATGCCTGAATTAATATCTAGAATAAAGTAAAATTAATTAAATAGATAATACAAATGAAATATAAATAAATAAAATGAGAAAAATGAGAAAATAGAACCAAATGTAGGGTTGCACGGTCGTGGGTTGAGGTCGAACGGTCATGGGGGTGAGGTTGCACGGGCTTGTGTCAGCTGTGTGTGAGCTGGTGGTGGTTTTAAGGTTGGCAGCGGCGTTTATGGTGGTTGTGGAGAGGAGATTTTAAGGTTTGAGTGAGGAAGAGAATGAATAGTGGCTTCCTTTTTATAGTTTTTGGGTCACATTGGCATGTCGCATGCCCGTGTGACTTGGGGTTTGCCCGTGTGAAATGAAATTCGGTGGTTTTGGAGCGCCTAGTTCGAAGTACACACCCGTGTTGATATTTCGCACGATCATTTGCGATCGTGTTCGCTTTTCACACGGTCGTGTGATAAGTTCCCCGACCGTTTGCGATCAGTTTCGTTCTTCACATGGCCGTGTAGAAGGGCACACGGCCGTTTCCAAATTGACAATGTTGGCCACGGTCTGGGGACACGGGCGTGGGGATTTGAGCAAGCCCATGTTTAAATTGAAGGGTTGCCACGGCCATGTCGCACGACCGTGGGGATTTGTCGACAGCCCGTGTTTTGGGAAGATTTTCACTCTGTTTGTACACGGCCTAAGTGCACGACTGTGTTTCTGCTTTAAATGTTCACACGGCTAGAGGTACACCCGTGTGCCAGGTCGTGTGGTCCTAAATTTCTGCATTTAAAAGGGTTAGTTGATGAAAAATACTAAAATTTTAAAGAAGGAAAAGTTACTAAGTTAGTGCTCGAGTTGCCTCCCGAGAAGTGCTTATTTAAAGTCTAAACTCGACTCTTCCTAGATGTGTGATGAAGGGATTTCGTGGAGCTGAAGCTCCTCCCTGTAATCTTTAAAATTCTCACCTCTGTAGTGTTTAAGCCCATGTCCGTTTACCTTGAACGTACCATAGTTGAGTGAGTTACCTCAATTGTGCTGTATGAAAAGACGGTTTGAACAGTGAATGGACCTGACCACCTTGACTTGAGTTTTCCAGGAAATAGTCTCGTATGCATTGCAACGCCATTCATCGAGTTCGTTTAATTGCTTTAATCTCTTCTCACCTGCAAGCTTAAAATTAAGGTTTAAAAATTTGATAGCCCAAAATGCTTTATGTTCAAGTTCAAATGGCAAATGACAACTTTTTCCATAGACAAGCTTATAAGGAGATGTACCTATGGGTGTTTTAAAAGCAGTTCTATAAGCCCATAAAGCATCGTCTATTTTCCTTGACCAATCCTTTCTATTTGTTTCTATTGTTTTCTCTAGGATGCGTTTTAGTTCCCTATTTGTCACTTCGACTTGGCCACTGGTTTGTGGGTGATAAGGGGTAGCTGTTCTATGGTGTACTCCATACCTTTTTAAGACTTTTTCAAACTGGGCATCTCCTCACTAATAATTATCCTAGGTGCTCCAAACTGAGAGAAAAGTTTCTTCAAAAATCGTACTACCATTCTAGCATCATTAGTAGGTAAGGCATGGGCTTCCACCCATTTTGACATATAATCTACCGCTACTAGGATCTATTTATTCCCAAATGAAGTAGGCAATGGACCCATGAAATCAATACCCCATACAACTAATATTTCGCATGAAAGTATATAGTTCTGAGGCATTTCATTATGATCACAAGAGGTCACATACCTATTGGCATCTTTGAAAAGTGTAGGCCAGTAAAAGCCTGATTCGAGTAACTTATGAGCGGTTCTAGCTCTACTGTGATGTCTATGGCAATGATTTAAAATCTAGTATGCTTATGTTTCAGTAACGCATCTTCGAATAACCTGATCTGCACAAATTCGAAAACGAAAAAGATCCTCCCAAAAGTAGTTTTTCACATCAGCGAAGAATCGCTTCTTTTGCTGATGGGTTAGCCCTTTTAGGGTTATGTTAGCTGCTAAATAATTTGCAAAATCAGCAAACCAAGGAACTGTTGCATCTGCTAAGGATAGGAGTTGTTCTTCAAGAAACAAATCATTTATTTTTCGAGGTACTTGGGTTGCGTGTTTTCTAATCTAGAAAGGTGATCTGCTGCCAATTTTCAGCTCATTTCTTGTCCTTTATTTCTAAATCGAACTCCTATAACAATAAAATCCATCTTATTAATCGAGGTTTTGCATCAGTTTTAGTTAAATGCTATTTTAGAAAAATTTTTAATAAATCTGTGATAAAAACCGGCATGTCCTAAAAAGCTTCTTATAGCCTTAACTGAATTATGGGGAGGTAATTTTTCAATGGTTTCAATTTTTGCTTTATCTACCTCTATCCCTTTACTAGAAATTTTATGTCCTAGTACAATACCCTCTTGAACCATAAAGTGGCATTTTTCCCAGTTTAGCACTAAATTTGTCTCTTCACATCTTATCAAAACACGTTTTAGATTATTAAGACAAAGTTGGAAAGAATTACCGAAAATTGAAAAATCATCCGTAAATACCTCCATGATGTCTTCCACGAATTCATTGAAAATAGCTAGCATGCATCGTTGAAAAGTAGCAGGAGCGTTACATAAACTAAAAGGCATTCTACGATAAGCAAACATACCGTATGGGCATGTGAATGTCATTTTCTCCTGATCTTCTGGAGCTATCGGGATTTGGAAGTAACCAGAGAGGCCATCTAGGAAACAATAATATATGTGACCTGATAATCTTTCCAACATCTGATCAATAAAAGGTAAGGGAAAATGATCTTTTCGAGTGGCATCATTCAGCTACCTATAATCAATGCAAACTCTCCATCCAGTGGCTGTTCTTGTAGGTATTAACTCTTTTTTGTCATTAGACACCACAATCATGCCTCTCTTTTTAGGAACAACCTGCACAGGACTTACCCAAGAACTGTCAAAAATAGGATAAATAATGCCTACATCTAGAAGTTTAATTACCTCGGCTTTTACGACTTCCTTCATGTTGGGATTCAATCGTCTCTGAGCTTGCACTGATGGTTTAAATTTATCTTCCATTAAAATTTTGTGGGTGCAGAAGGACGGATTAATTCCCTTAATATCTGAAATTTTCCAAGCTATAGCATGCTTGTGTTCCCTTAACACATGGAGTAGTTCCTCTTTTTCTGAAATGCTCAAATCTAATGCGATAATGACTGGTAAAGTTGAATCTTCCCCTAAAAAGGCATATTCTAAATGATCTTCAACTCTAATTTAGGGGGTTCATCAATAGAAGGTTTCTGTCTCAACTTATCATTCATTTTTATACTTTCATAACTTATGTGTCTTGTGATGATTTCATTAGAATCTAACCACTTTCTTACTTCCTCAATTTCAGTGGTGACTTCGTCTTCTCCCCCACCTTGAACAAGACACAGTTCCAACGTGTCTGCGATAGAAAGTTCCTGAAACTTATCTTGAACAAAGTAATCAATAATATCAACAAAATAACAAGAATCGTCTTGTTCTTTAGAAAATTTCATAGCATCATAGATTTTAAAAACGACTTCTTCCTCACCAACTCTAAGTACTAATTTACCGTCCCCTACATCAATAACAGCTCTAGTAGTGGCTAAGAATGGACGCCCCAAAATTAAAGGTACCTCAATATCCTCATCCATATCAAGCACAACAAAATCAACAGGGAATATAAATTTATCTACCTTTACTAGCACATCTTCTATGATTCCCCTAGGATATTTAACAGATATATCAGCTAGTTGAATAATCATCCTAGTGGGCTTTGGTTCCCCTAGACCTAATTGTTTGAACATTTTGTAAGGCATGAGATTAATGCTAGCACCTAAATCAGCTAAGGCTTTATCAATAAGTAAACTACCAATTAAACAAGGAATAGTAAAACTTCCTGGATTTTTCAGTTTTGCCAGCAGTTTATTTTGGAGAATAGCTGAGCATTCTTCGTTGAGTTCCACTGTGGCTAATTCTTCTAACTTCCTTTTATTTGTCAGAAGCTCTTTAAGGAACTTCGCGTACTTCGGCATCTGCGAAATTGTTTCAAAAAAAGGTAACTTAATGTGTAATTATTTAAAGAGTTCAAGAAATTTACCGAATTGAGCATCTGTACGGTCTTTCTTCAACTTTGCCGGACATGGAATGGGCGGTTTGTATTCCTTGAGTGTTGGTGGAGTGTTTTCCTTGGGTTCCTCTACCTTGTCTCCTGAAGATTCTGGAGTAGATTTCTTTTCTGGTTCAGCTAGTACTTTCCCATCTCTTAGAGTAATTGCTTTAACATGTTCTCTGGGATTTGGCTCAGTATTACTTGGTAGTCCACCTTGTGGTCTTTCTGAAATTAATTTTGCAAGCTGACCGATTTGATTCTCAAGCCCTTAAATTGATGCTTGCTGATTCTTTAGTGCCGTTTCAGTGTTTTGGAAACGGGTTTCTGATGCGGCCATAAATTTGGTGAACATTTCTTCAAGATTCGGCTTTTTCTCTTGTTATGGTGGTGGCTGTTGAAATCCCAGAGGAGGCTGTTGTCTTTGATTTCCTTATCCTCCCCATGAAAAATTAGGGTGATTTCTCCAACCTGCATTGTAAGTATTACTATAAGGGTTATTTTGAGGTCTAGAATTGTTACCCATATAGTTGGCTTGCTCAGTTTCCATGCTGTGTCCAGAGGATGAGTAGTCTAGATTGAACATATTTGCTGGAGTTGTGTCGCACTGCATCACTGGCTGTGCCTGCGTAGAACCAACAAAATGATCAAACTTTTTATTTAAAAGTTCTACTTGGTTAGTAAGCATAGTGACAGCATCAATATTATAAACTCCTGCAGCTTTTGTGGGCTTTGTCCTCATGACTTGCCACTGATAGTTATTCAGTGACATCTCTTCAATAAATTTATAAGCTACTTCGGGTGTTTTATTATTGATTGTTCCTCCTGCGGCTGCATCAATCATTTGTCTTGTTGAAGGATTCAAACCGTTGTGAAAGGTTTGAACTTGTAGCCACAAAGGTAAACCATGATGAGGGCATTTTCTCAAGAGATCTTTGTATCTCTCCCAGGCATCGTCAAGTGTTTCTAAATCCATCTACACAAAAGAAGAGATATCGTTTCGTAATTTAGCTGTTTTAGCTGGAGGAAAATATTTAATTAAAAATTTTTTGGTCATCTGTTCCTATATGGTGATTGAGCCACGTGGTAAAGAGTTTAACCACTGTTTGGCTTTGTTTCTCAAAGAGAATGAAAATAGCCTTAGACAAATGGCATCATCAGAAACACCATTTATTTTAAAGGTATCGCAAAGTTCCAAAAAATTGGCTATGTGTGAATTTGGATCTTCATCCTGTAAACCATCAAACTGCACCAATTGCTGTATCATCTGAATAGTGTTAGGCTTTAATTCCAAATTATTAGTAGTAATAGTAGGTCGAAGAATGCTAGTTTGGGTACTAGCCAAACTAGGTTGAGCATAATCATACATAGTGCGAGGAGCTTGTTCCTGATCTGCTAGTGACGCGACTATTGCGGGAGGTGGTGGAATGTTTTGAATTACTTCCATCTCTTCCGTAGGTTCTGGCCTTTGTTCTTGATCTTATTCTGGATACTGTAGGCTTCGTCTGATCTCTCTGCGAGTTCTGCGAACTATCGCTTCTAAATCTTCGTCAAAAAGCAATGGTCCTACTGGGTTGTTTCTAGTCATAAACTAGAACTACCAAAAGGAAAAAGCAAAGAAAAATAGAATAAAATAAAAGAAACGAAAAATAAAAAAATAAAAATAAAAAAACTGAAAATAGATAAATGTAGTAATGGCTAAAGTAATAGAAATCGAGTTTTCTTAATATTTCAGCTCCCCGGCGATGGCGCCAAAAACTTGATATGTTCGCGATATTAAGTAATAAAATTTATAAAAACTGATCACACCAAAAACTAACTAATATCACGATTTTAAAGGCAAGCGCACCTATCGAACAGTAGTATAGTTTAACGGCAAGACCGAGTTATCGTACCCAAGGGAACCAAAAGTACTAATACTTACTTCCTTTCTATTATCTAGCCTAAAAATAAAAGAGGATTGGTTGAAACTAATTCTAAAACTAACTAAAAGTGCACAAAAAGTAAATTGGGGAAAACTTTAGGGAAAAGCTGATTGATATGAGCAATACTTAAGGGAGAATCCACCTAGACTTCACTTGTTATTAATTTCTTGAACTAGATGATTTCTTCACTTGACTTGATCCGTAGAGATCCCTAACTTATGCTAATACCTCCGTCGAGGATAAGAACAACTAATCCTAGGTGGTTAATTAAAGTTTCTTTATTAATTAACACCCCTAGGTTGCATTAATTCGATCTATGGATCCCCCTATTAGGTTTGACCCTAATCCGGCAGATTTATGTCGCCCTATGTCTAAGGTTGCATGCAACTCCGCTTAATTATGGTAGATCTACTCTTAAAACAGGGACTTTTGCTCCTCTGCTTAAGCACATCAAGTTCTTGAAGTAATACCTAAGGTTATTAAATCAAGAATGAAGAACACATAATTAAGAACAATTCAAGTATTTATCATATAATTCAAGAATAAATAATAGCAAGATCTGTCTTAGGTTTCATCCTCCTCAAGTATTTGAGGGGTTTATTTCATAACTAATAAATAAAACATCTCAGAAGAAATAAGATAACAAAACATAAAGAACCCAAAAACCCCTGAAGGAATTTAGGGAGATCTTCTGTCTTGATGTAGAATTCTGGCTTCTAGGATGAATCAATCGGCTCCCCTTGGAGTAATTCCTTGCTTTCACTCCTTATGTTGGCAGAATTATGGCGCTCTTTCTTGAGAGAAAAGAGTATATCTTTAGAGTTGCCTCCTAGGGTCTTTATATAGAGTTTAGAATGGCTTTCTTAGCCCTAAGTATCCAAATCCGAGTGAAATTGCACTTCCTCACGATAGGGACACGCCCGTGTGGTTTCGATAAGGGCCGTGTGTAGTTCTGTCGATGGAGGCACGACCGTGTGGCCTGGCCGTACTTTTCGGGGCTGGGCCGTGTGGACTTCGTGTGGCACGACCGTGTGCCACGGTTGTGTGGCGACTTCTTGGGCCGTGTCGTTTTCATATTTTTGGCCCATTTTCCTCGTTTTTGGCCCGTTTTTCATTCTTTTCTCTTCCCTATGCTCTATTGAGTATAAGACATGAAAAAGAAGGATCAAGAGCACCAATTCTCACCAAATTGATAATAATCCATCCAGAAATTAGGCTAAACATGGGGTAAAAATATCTATAATTTATCATTTATCAACATGTCACTAAGGATCTAGGTGAAACAAGTCCATGGCATTTAAGTGAAATAAGTCCATGGCATTGTGGTAAGTGAAATAAGTCCATGGCATCTAAATGAAATAAGTCCATGGCATTGTGCTAAGTGAAATAAGACCATGGCATCTAAGTGAAATAAGTCCATGGCATTGTGCTAAATGTAATTAGCTCGAGAACGAGCCTATGTGAAACTTGTGAAATAAAGTAGCTTTGGCTACAAGTGTGGCACTATATGAAACATCCCCATGTATCCATTAATACTCCGATGTGTTCAAAGAGAAATGACTAAGTGTAAATGAATATGACTATGTGATGAATAAGTGCAGGTATGTATGTGTAAACTTATGAGCAATATGCTCGATATGTGATCGAACTTTGGTAAGGTTGATATGGGTAAGTGTTAATATGAAAGTTAATACAAAGAAAATTTATGAAAGAGTACAATTAGCAATAAAACAGTTTTGGACAGCAGCAACTGTATGACTTTGAAAAATCACAAAAAATGGTGGAAATCAAATTAGAGGTTGAGTAAGATATGAAATTAAAGTTTATTGAGTATATTTTCACATAAAAGAAATGGTGGAAAAAGAATTTCATATTATGAGAAATTTGAATTTTTGTAGAACAAAATCAGATTGATTTCGGAATCCCCTATTCTAACTTTGGAAAATCATTAAAAGTTGTAAAAAAAATAATTATGTGTCATAATTTACATGATTAAAATCCTTAATGAGTCTATTTTCATGAGAAACAAACAGAAACATCATCCGAATCCTATACGAGGAGATAATTAATTTTTAGTGAAGAGGAGTCAAAAATTTTGGATAGCGGAACAAGGGAGACTTTAAAAAATAAAATATACTTATTGGATAAACCAAAAATTCTGAAAATTTTATAGTATAAATAATTTAGTGACTGTGACTTGAATAGACAGCTTGTTTTGAACTTGAGAAAATGGTGGATCTATGTGTAGTTAGGATTGTATTATTTTGAAAATATATTTTAAGGTTTTATTAAAGCATGTTAATAATTTGTTTATTATTTACATACCTACTTACTAAGCTATATGCTCACTCCCCTCTCTCTTCCCTTATTTTATAGTGTCACCAAGCTAGCTTGGGATACGGAGATGGTCAAAGATCCATCCACACTATCATCAATCTTTTGGTATTTTGAAATCAATATTTAGAATTTTGGCATGTATAAAGGACTTGGTTATTTTGTTATATGTCATAATTGATTTGGCCTAAAATGATGGCCTTTAATATTTGATAGCTCATTTTGTATAAGGCCATCGATGTTGGCTAATATTAGTAAAGTTATATGTTTATGATGACGCAATTTATGATATGCATGATTGGGTTAAATGAGTGTGTAATGAAAATTGAAAAGTTTTAAATTTGGATGTAATTTTTATGTCTCGATTTAGTTCGACTGTATTTGTTTTGTTCCGGTAATGCCTCGTACCCTGTTCCGGCATCGAACACGAGTAATGAGTGTTACATACTGACAACTTAAGTCACACAAAAAAAAACTATCCCACACACAATCTTGAGTTGGTTGCAGTTGTCTTTGCCTTAAAAATCTAGAGGCATTATTTGTATGGTTAGAGGTGTATCATTTATACAGATCATAAAAGCCTTAAGTATCTACTTACTCAGAAGGAGTTGAACCTTAGGCAACATAGATGGATTAAGAACTATGACTGCACTATTGAGTATTATCCCAGTAAGACCAATGTTGTGGTCGACGCTCTTAGTCGTGGAGCGATGACTGATTTGAGGGTGATGTTTGCTCATCCAAGTCTATTTGATGATGGTAGTCTATTAGCTAAGTTGCAAGTGAAGTCGACTTGGATTGATTTTATTAGGGTTAAACATTTAGGTGATGACTCTTTGATTCTATGGTTTTGTCAGGTTGAGGAAGGTAGTACTTCTGATTTTAGGTTGAACAGTGATGGGGTTCTGTTTTTTTGAAGTTGAGTTTGTGTTCCTCACGACTCTGATTTGAGGTAATCTTTTCTGTAAGAAGCGTATAATAGCCCTTATGCTATGCATCCTGATGAAAATAAGATGTATTGGGGTCTCTGAGAGTTGCACTGGTCACTCGGGTTGAAACAGAAGGTAGCAGGTTTTTTCTTTCATTGTCTGACGTGCTAGGAAGTTAAGGCTAAGCACTAACTGTCTTCGGGCTTGCTTCAACCTGTTAAGATTCCTCTTTTGAAATGGGAATGGGTGAGTATAGACTTCATTAATGGGTTATCATTAACACCCACTATGAAAGATTCTGTTTGGGTCTTGTGGATCGTTTGACCCAGTCTACGTATTTTCTTCTAGTCAGAATGGACTATCCCCTTCAGAATTTGGTTAAACTGTACATTTCCAAGAGTGTTAAACTCCATAGGGTTTCGGTCTTGATTATTTTTTATAGAGATCATCACTTCACTTCTTGGTTTTGAAAGAAACTTCATAAAGCTCTAGGTACTCAATTAGACTTCAGTACTGTGTTCCATCCTCTGACACATGGACAATCTGATAGGGTGATTCAGATACTGTAAGATATGTGAAGGAATTGTCTGATTGATTTCTGAGGTAGTTAGGAGAAGTTTCTATCACAGGCTGAGTTTGCGTATAATAATAGCTTCTAGTCGAGTATTTAGATGTCACCTTATAAGGCTCTATATGGTAGTAAGTATCGTACCTCGTTGTGTTGGACTAAGTTCGGCGAGAGATGGGTTTTGGGTCTTGAGTTGGTTTCTGAGACTTAAACCAATGTTAGACTAATTCGGGATTATCTTAAGGCAGCTTTTGATAAACATAAGTCTTATTTCGATCTAAAAAAGAGAGATATCGAGTATTCTATGGGTGATCAATTCTTTCTTAAGGTATCTCCATCGAAAACGGTCCTTCAATTTGGACGTAAGGGCAAGTTGAGCCTTACGTTCATTGGGTTGTATCAGATTCTAAGACGTGTTGGGTTGATCGCTTATCAGTTAGAGCTACCTTCGGAGTTGGATTGTATTCATGATGTGTTCCACGCCTCTATGTTAAGGCGGTATCGGTCTAACCCATTTCACATTGTTTCTGTTGAGGAGATTGAAGTAAGACCAGATTTGACCTTTGAGAGGAGTCAGTTTAGATTCTGAATCAAGATGTTAAGGTCTTAAGGTGGAAAAACATTCATTTGCTTAAGGTTCTATGGGGGAATCATAGCACTGGGGAAGCCATTTAGGAACCTTAGGACTCGATTCGGCAGCGATATTCGCATATGTTTGAATAAGTTTAATTTTGAGGCTAAAATTTCTTTTAGGAGGAGAGCTGTAACGCCCCAAAAATATGAATTTTTAATTGTTAAATTACGTCACTGATCAGTATCTCCTTCAGTGGTTAAGGGTTTAGGATGTGTGTTTGAGGTCATGGGTTCAAATATCATTCTTTGGGAATTTTACTATTTTTGTCCCTATCCCGAACTCTAGCCTTTTGATTTAAATTTTATTTTTAGTCGACCCATGTCAGAATGAGCTTACTGGTTCAGTGGCAAGGTGTTAGATGGCCATTGGTCTTGTATTCGAATCCTTATGTGAGTGAATTGGTAATATTTTGCTATTTTTGTTTGAGCCGACAATGAAGAGGTTGTGGTTTAATCGAACTCTGTTTGTGGGGAAAATCTGATAAGTTATCAAAATATTATGTTCGTTTGAAATTAGTTTTTGTTAAAAAAAATATTTATTCTTTTTTATTTTAAATTAATTTTATTTCAATTTATTTTCTTTTCCCGAATCCCCCTTTCTCCGCATTTCCCATTTGTTCTTTTTCTTTTATTTTTATCCCATTTTCTTTTTTATTTTGAATTAAAAAAATATGGGATTAATATCCCTAAAAATTTTCTGCTCTAATCACGTTTCTTTCTCTCTCACCAATTCCATTCGTGCATTCCAATTTATTTTGCAGTGAAGGAATTCAATTGTTTCATTTTCTTTGGCAATTTCTTTATTTAGTTTTACCATTGATATTATGCTTAAGTTCTTCATTTTTCTTTCTCTTGTTTTCTGTGCAGTTTCTATTCTATTCTTTCACTACAATTTTGCTTGTGGACATTGAGTTCTCTTTGCTATTTTGTATTACGTCTCATCACACAGCTAATCATTTACCAGTCTTTGAGTAAGTGTTCTTTATAAGATTTTTTGTAGAGGAATTTGATGGATGAATTGTTTCTTTTCGCTGTGCAGTTTTAATTTGCATGAATCTTTGATAGATGAGGATCTCGAGATTAACGTTCCTCCGTTGGTATAATTTTGGTTGGAATTACGGATTTATTTTAGGTGAGTAGTTATTGTTAAGTTGGTAGTTACTAGGTGAACTCAAGTTTATTAAATTGGAGTTGTGATTGTGAAAAAAAGGGTTAATTTTGGATGAAACATTACTAATTTGAAGGATTAATTGTTGATTTTAGGTATTGGAAATCTTGTAGTTTATTACTTATCAAAATCAAATCAGGTGTGTAACGGAAACCCAAGAAAATAGTGAACGGAGAAAGTTGAAATCCGAAACTGTTGACACCACACGATCGTGTGATAAACTGTTGAGCCACACGATCTAAGCCAATTGGGCTATGTGGGCCACACGGGCTGGCCTAGTAGGCCTTGTGGGTCTAAAATTCTAAATTTTACCTAGGGCTATAAGCATCATTTGGGTCGAACATAGGCCTTCCATAGAGCTCATATTGCATCAATTAAGCTTTAGAATATGATTTCTGATGTTCTGTTAGCATAAAAATATTTGTATGTGTTGTATGATAAATATGAGGTACGTACAACATAAACTGTATTTCTGGTAAGTCTGATCCGTAATTATTATGAGAGCATGTATGACATGTATATTCTGTTATTTGTTAATTTCTATATGTGCATTGGGGTGGGGTTTGTGTATATAGAGGAAGTGTGGGTAGATGTACCTCTACCATTTCTAGTGGCACAACCACACATATTTCTGTAAATGGTGATAAATCGCCTAATGATCAAGCAGCTAAGTTGTGAATATTATGAAAAGTGTCATACCGATACTAAGCGGTGTGTAAAGCTGGATGTGTATTTAAATACTATATTTGATGTGTTGAGATGGTTAGAGATGGTGTGCAGCGAATGGGGGTAGGATCGTAAATTTTCATCTGTTATGATCTGATACGTATTCTATCTCTGATCTATGTCTGATTAATATTTGTTGATATTCTATTATGTTGCACATTGAGCTTGTAAGCTCACTCTTGGTTTTTCTGTTTACTTTCAGATAACCCTAAGACTTAGGGCTAATCGGTGTGTCGGGAGCTCGGTTAAATACTTTCTGTTAAATTATGCTATTTTGATACGGTTTTTAATTTTTTGATTTGATGGACTATTTTAGACGTTTTAGGACTATTAAAATTCATGGATTATATCTTCAGATTTTAACTGTAAAAATGTTTTTTGTGGACTTAAATTTGATAGCAAGACGATAAATTTTACAATAACAAACCGTGTTTTCAAAATCGAAGACAACCAAAATTTTTTCGCTGTAAACTTAAATGATTATAATATGTACATGTAAAAACAACGCTTTCATTAAATTGGTTAAAAAATATATTCTCTAATAAATTAAATTTTTACATAACAAGAGCTAACAATATCTTTTCAAAACCAATGAATTCTGGGTTTTTTAATGAATTTGTAATAACATCTCCAAATATAGTCATAACATCTAGGCTGTGACTTTGGGTTCAATTTTTTGTGAAAAATGTTTTTTGAACAAAATTCTTTCTGTATAATTCTAAAAAATGAGTTTTTAGAACACTGAGTCTCCGATGCTGATCTTGTAAGTACTTTTGACTTAGCTAAACTTTTAGTTTTGAAAAACTTTGAAATTTTAGAATTACTCTGCAATAGTTAGAAACAGTAACAACTCTGTAATTTCATAAAATCTTTTGATAAATTTCTGAGCATAAAATATCTATTAATAAACATAAAAAATGATAAATAAAATTATGATAATGTAGATAATTTATAAGGAGTGTGCGAGAAATGTGTGGCTAAGGTAGTAAGGCGCGTGGCAAGTGTCGAAGAAAGGCTAGAGCTGAGCCATCCTCGATGCGTAGTATGCCTAATATGGATACAAATGAAACACCGGGTACACCTACTATTGAGACTGGGTTTCAATCTCAGATAGTTAGGGATAACGCATTGTCCCAAGTCATGTTGAGAGTTTTGGAAAGGGTCGTTGGGACCCATACCGGAAGTGGTGTCACTAGAGTCGCCTCGACAGTGGCCTAATATTGGTTTGAGGCTACAAAAAGGATCATGAATGATATCAACTACACTTCTGAGCAGAAATTAAAGGGTTCAGTGTCATTGCTTCGTGATAAGCTTGTCAATGGTAGTTGACCATTGAGTAGGGCACTTAGCCCAATTAGATTTCATGGGAATACTTTAAGAGCACATTCTAGAGCAAATATTTAAGTGCGAGTTATATGAAGGCTCGTAGATGCGAGCTTACGGGCTTTGATCAAGGGGATAGGATCGTGGTCAAGTATGAGGCCAAACTTCTAATAGTGAGCAAATATGTTCGCAGGCTTTTGTCGACTGACTATAATCAGAGCATCCGATTTGAGGAAGGGTTAAGGTAGAACCTCAAGGTTTTGATAGCTTCATAAAGGAAGTGAGTTTTTGCCATCTTCGTGGAAAAGATGAAAATTGCTGAGGAGATTAAGCACACAAAGCGCAAAAAAGAGAGATAGAGAGAGGGTTCAGACTAAGACTAAAAGTGATTTGGAGCCTTCTAGCTCTGTTCTGAGGGGCCAATTTGATGGGCCTTTGTAGATAAAAGCACCAATTACTGTTATTGATACCCATATTTGTGGGGATTGTGGTTGACACCATCCGAGTGAATGTTGGAGAAGGCTGGGAGCTTGTCTACGATACGGGTTTATGGAGCACTGCATCAAGGATTGTCAACTTCGCTATGATCAGGTGCAAGTTCCAACTTCGGGTTTGGTTTAGCTTAAGAGGGCAGTACAACAGCCACCAAGAGGACGTGGATCGACCAGGGGTGGTAATGGATTGATAAGCATCTTAATGTAGTTCTTCAGATACTTTGTGAGAAAAAACTCTATACTAAGTTAAGCAAATGTAAGTTCTAGCTAAGAGAGGTCACTTTTCTGGGTCATGTGGTTTCTATTAAGGGGATCCGAGTTGGTCCTAAGAAAATCGAGACTATGCTTGAGTGGAAATAGCCTAGGAATGTGTCTGAGATCAACATCTTCTTGGGTTTAATGGGTTACTACCGAAGATTTTTTGAGGGCTTTCGCTTATTGAAGCTCCTCTAACTAAGTTTTTACGTAAGAACATACTACTTTTCTAAACTGATGAGCAGCAATTGAGCTTTGAGAAACTCAAATATGTTTTGACCCAAGCACCCATTTTGATACAACCTGAATTTGGTAAAGAGTTCGTGGTTTACAGTGATGCATCATGTAACACCCTCAACCCGTGTTCGTCGCCAGAACAAGGTTACGAGACATTACAAAAGTTTACAGAACATTTTCCATTAAATAGGGTCAAGTACTATTCATCTCCTAAAATTTTATTGTAATGTCCCTTTGATAGGTCCTCAAGGCCCAAAACATTCATTAAAATCGATCAGCGACTAAATCGAGATCATAGGGAACTTTTCGTAAAATCCCAAAAATTTTCTCAAAATTAAGGTCAGACGCCCCTGTGGAGGGTCACAAGCCCGTGTGGCATGGCCGTGTGACTCACATGCCAGTGTCTCCAGGGTGTGTAACCCTCTGACTTGCAACCCATATACAAAATGAAGTCACATAGCCTAGACACATGCCCGTGTTGCTAGGTCGTGTGGTTAAATTAAATTTTGAATTTTAGGTGCAAGATCCACACGGCTGTATCACACGCCCGTGTCTTTTAGCCGTGTGCCTCACACGAGCAAGCATACGCTCGTGTTTGAGGCTGTATGCTCAATTCGGAGCATTTTGTTTCTCAAATTTTGGATACAGAGGACACACGGCCTGGCAACACGCTTGTGCAGCAGCCACTATGTCACACACGGCCTAGACACACGCCTGTGTGTCTACCCGTATGGACAAAACCAAGGCTATATCCAAGCCTCGTTTCTCACCCCTTTTCATCCAATACCTGCACCAAACCAATCCAATACCAACCAACCAATTCAAGTATAGATTTAAAACCATTTTAAACATGAAACATGTCATATTCATGCATAACCATAGTTAACCTAATAACAATTATTAAAACCAAGTTACTAGTAGCCATACCAATGGCTAATTGTTACATCCATTCATTCCCATGCCAACTTTGATACAAGCAGCCTATACATGCCATTTCTACCAATTCAAAACATATTCTTTTATACCAAAAAGTGAAGGTTGATAGTGTGATACAATTCCGACTTATCTCTGATCTTTCGAGCTTCCGAGCACTATAAAACAAGGGAAAAGAGATGGAGTAAGCACATAGTGCTTAGTAAGCTCATGTAACAAGAAATTAAACTTACCATATACATCCATTAATTCAATCAAATACACATGTAACCATACATTTAAATATCAACCTATCATGCACAAACTTAACACTTAGGTTAGTCAAGTAATTTCATTTAAAATTTAAGTATTGATGAGCTCATCAATCCACATATCTAAATACTTGCCAATTCCCATGTCACATATTTCATTCATGTTCCATTTCCTATTTTTATCCTTTAAATGACAAAACTTTATATCACTTATTTTGGATTACCCGTCCGGGCTAAATCCATTTCACCACATATTCATCGGGATGGCTTATAATAGGATTACCCATTTGAGCTAAATCCTTTTTACCATTTATGCTGTAACCATTTCAGTGATCTATCGAAACCTTTTTATTCAACCGGGACTTATTTCCCCTTTTTGCAAAATATCATTATTCATTCAATAAATTTCCACACATTAAACATTCAATTGTCATTCAAATCATAGAACATGTAATTCAAGCATTTCAAGTATTAATTTCAAGTTACACGAACTTACCTCGATGATTATTCGTGTTTTGTAACCTACTAATCTGAGACTTTTTCTTTGCCTCGATCTAGCCTCGTATTTGACTCGTCCAGATCCAGTTAAGCTTGATTAGTTCTCTCCTTCTCTCTTAGGGTTTCCATGCATAAAATTGGGGAAGATGATGATAATTAGATGATATTTCCTAATATCATCTTTCTATTATTTTAGTTTCCAATTTAGTCCTTGCCCATTTTCAATTTTTCCATGGATGAATCGCCATTGATATTTTTCAGACTATAATTGATGGTCTAATTACCATTTAAGTTCCTCAAATTTTCAATTTCATGGCTACTTAATTCTTTTAGCTTCTAGCACTCAACTTTTACATTACATACAATTAGGTCCTTTTTCAAATAAATCACTAAATCAGAAAAATTTTCCTATCGATATTTTCATACAACTTTTCTACCATATCATAATTCATGCAAAAATATTAAAGTAATTTTTTCTTTTTAACTTGGATTTGTGGTTACGAAACCAGTGTTCCAATATCACTGAAAATGGGTCGTTACAACTCTCCCCCTTAACGATTTTCGTCCTCGAAAATCTTACCAGTAAAGAGATTCAGATATTGTTTCCTCATTGCCTCCTTCAGTTCCCATCTAGCCTCTTCAATCTCGTGTCATTGCCAAAGCACTTTTACTAAAGTTATCTTTTTATTTCTGAGCTCTTTTGTTTCTCGTGCTAAAATCTTAATCGATTTTTTATTGTAAGTCATATCGGACTGAATCTCTACCTCTGTTAGTGAAATAACATGTGAAGAATCTGACTGATACCCTCACAACATAGACACATGAAAAACATTATGAATTTTGTCAAGTTCTAGCGGTAATGCTAACCGATAGGCAATAGGTCCAACTCGCTCTGTAACCTCATATGGCCCAATGAATCTTGGACTCAATTTACCTTTATAACCAAATCGGAGAACTTTCTTCCAAGGAGACACTTCAAGAATACTTTATCACCGATTTGAAATTCAATCTCTTTTCGTTTAAGATCAGCATATGATTTTTGACAATCAGAAGCTGCTTTCAAACTATCCTAAATTACTTTTACCTTCTCAGCATATGATTTACAGTACTTCTTTTCACTGAGTTCTGTCCAGTACAATGGTGTTCTACACTTCTGACCATATAAAGCCTCATATGGAGCCATTTTAATACTGGAATGATAGCTATTATTATAAGAAAATTCAATCAAAGGCAAATACCTTTCCCAGTTACCTTCAAACTCTAGCACACAATATCTGAGGATATCTTCCAATACCTAAATTACACGCTCAGATTGACCATCCGTTTAAGGATGAAATGCAGTGCTAAAATGTAACTGGGTACCCGAGGCTTCTTACAACTTGTCCCAGAAACAAGACATAAATCGGGGATATCTGTCTGAGATAATAGAGACTGGTATTCCATGTAACCTACCAATCTCAAATATATACAATTCAGCTAATTTATCAAGGAAAAATCCATACGTATTGGTATAAAATGTGCATACTTTTTTAATCGGTCGACAATTACCCAAATAGCATCTTTCTTTTTCAGAGACAATGGTAATCTCGACACAAAATCCATAGTGATTCTTTTCCATTTCCATTATGGTATCTTAATTGGCTGTAATAACCCCGAAGGTACCTGATGTTCAGCTTTGACTTGCTAACAAATCAACCATTTAGTTACAAATTTAGATATGTTACGTTTCATCCCAGGCCACCAGTACATCTTTTTCAAATCATTGTACATTTTATTACTTCCTGAATGTACAGACATTGTAACACTATGAGCTTATTACAGAATCTCCTGTATAAGCTTTGAATTCTTTAGTACACATACTCTGTCTCTAAATAATAAGCAGCCATCGGCCCCAATTTGAAATTCTAAGTCAGAAGTTTATTCACATTATACCATTTTAGCCTGTAACTTTTCATCACTTTTTTTAGCCTCACAAATCTGCTGTAAAAACACTAGTCTATCTTTTAATTAAGCTACGATTAAATCATCATCAGACAAAGAAAACTGGGTATTCATAGCCTGTAAAGTAAATAGAGACTTTTAGCTCAAAGTATCAGCAACTACATTAGCCTTACCCAGATGATAATCAATAATTAGATCATAGTCTTTCATCAACTCAAGCCACCTGTGCTATCTCAAATTTAAATCTGTGTCGTCAAATATTTCAAACTCTTGTGATCAATGTAAATATGACACTTCTCACCATACAAATAGTGCCGTCATATTTTCAGTGCGAACACAATAGCAACTAACTCAAGATCATGTGCCTGGTAATTTCTTTCATACAGTTTAAGTTGTCTTTAAGCATAGGCTATTACTTTACCTTCTTGCATCAAAACACAACCTAAACCATTTAATGAAGAATCACTGTAAATAATAAATTCCTTATCCGGTTCGGGCTGTACTAGAACAGTGGCTTTTGTCAGTAGATCTTTCAATTTGTTGAAACTCTGCTTGCATTCTTTAGTCCACTCGAACATTACATCTTTCTGCAATAAACGAGCCATCAGAGATGCTATCATTGAGGATCCCTATGCAAATCTCCGATAATATCCAGCCAACCCCAAAAAACTTTTGACTTTGGACACGTTTTTCGGTGGATTCTAATTAATAATGGCTAAAATTTTACTTGGGTCTACAGTAATGCCATCAGCAGATACAATATGTCCGAGAAAACCCACTTCTCGAAGCCAAAATTCACACCTACTAAATTTAGCATATAGCTGCTTTTCTCGCAGTGTTTGCAACATAATTCTCAAATAATTTGCATGTTCATTTTCGTCTCGAGAATAGACCAGAATATCATCAATAAATACTACCACAAACCTGTCTAAGTATGGTTTAAATATTCTGTTGATTAGATCTATGAACACTGTAGGTGCGTTAGTTAGCCCAAATGGCATAACAAGAAACTCAGAATGCTCGTACTTGGCTCTTAAAGCTGTTTTTGGCACATCTGACTCCTTTACCTGTAACTGATAGTAGCCCGACCGAAGATCAATCTTTGAAAATACAGTGGCACCTTTTAGCTGATCAAACAGATCATCAATCCGAGGTAACAGGTACTTATTCTTTACGGTAACCTTGTTAAGCTGCCTGTAATCAATACATAGTCTCAAAGATCTGTCTTTCTTTTTCAAGAATAAAATCGAAGCACCCCAAGGTGAATGACTTGATTGAGCAAAATCCCTTGTCCATGAGTTCTTGCAACTGTTCTTTCAACTCTTTTAACTCTGTAGGTGCCATTCTATACAGTGCTATAGAGATAGAAGTAGTTCCCGAGACCAAATCTATAGAAAATTCTACCTCTCTTTCTAGTGGCAACCCTGGTAATTCTTCTGGAAACACATCAGAAAAGTACTGACTGAATCTTTGACTCTGACATTTTGGTATCCAATACATACGCAAGGTAAGCCTCAGATCCCTTTCTGACATACCTTTATTTTGTTATGGCTGAAATCACATCTGTTAACCCTTCTATCTGATTAGATTTAACCTGAAGTAACTCACCATTCTGACATTTTAATACAATATATTTCTGCTTGCAATTTACCACTGCATCATGTTGAGTTAGCCAATCCATACCCAATATCACATCAAATTCATCAAAAGGCAACAACATTAAATCAGTTGGGAAACAATAGCCTTTTACCATCAGTGGACAATTTTTGCAAATTTTATCCACCACGACACATTAGCCTAGGGGGTTTGAGACTTTAACCACCAATTCAGTAACTTCAGCAGGCAAATTTTTAACAAATACAAGTTCGTGTAAATGTATGAATGCATAGAACCAGGATCAATTAAAGTAGTAACATCAAAATCAAGTAAGGAAAATCTACCAGTAATGATATCTGGTGCTAATGCATCTTCTTTAGCATGAATGGCATAAGTTCTTACAGGTGCTCATACTTCAGATCTTACTGTAGTATCTTTTGTAGCTCCTCGGCTACCGCTAACATTTCTAGAAGGTCAAGGCGATCTAACCCTAGTAGCAGGATTACTCAGTTTCGATGTTTGTTTAGCCTCTTTTTCTATTCTTTTTGGACAATCTCTGAGGAAATGGTTGAAAGAAACACATCTCTAATAAGCCCCGCTTTTCAATCGGCATTCCCCAAAGTGGGCTTTATTACAGTACTTACATCTCGGTTTAAGATTACCGATGCTACCCACACTAGTCACTGATGGGATAGAAGACCTCTGGTTGGAGCGTTGGGAGCCTCATTCTCTTCCCGTATACCCAGTGGCTGAGATAGATCGATCCTGATACTTCTTTGATTTCTTAGAAGCAGAAAACTGTTATTTCCCCATCGGTCTCTTATTAAGGATTCAAGCTTCCCTTTTGGCTTATTTCTTTTCTTTACTTAATTCTCCTGCTTTGTAGGCTCTTTCAGCTAATACTGCAAATTCTTTTAACTCGAGAATTCCAATCAGCAACTTGATGTCTTCATTTAGACCCTGTTCAAAACGTTTGCACATTTCAGCTTCAGTCTGTACCCATTTTTTGGCATATTTACTCAGTCAAACGAATTCTCTTTCATACTCAAACACTATCATATTACCCTGTTTAAGCTCAAGGAATTCTTTTCATTTCTAATCAAGAAATCTCTGACTGATATATTTCTTTCTGAATTCCCTTTAGAAAAATTCCTAAGTGACCTCTTCTTTCAGTACAATAGAGATCTTTGTATTCCACCAGTGGTAGGTTGCGTCTTGTAGCAATGATACTGCACATTTTAGACATTCGGCCGATGTACATGATAATTCATCCAGTACCTAAATAGTGTTTTCCAACCAGAATTCAGCCTGTTCAGGATCATCTTCAGCTAATGCCTTAAATTCTTCTACCCCGTATTTACGAATTTTATCTATTAGAGCTTTACCAATTCAGACATGTTCGGTACCTGCACCCTGTGGTGTCTCGGGAACTGGTGGAGGAACATGAGGGGTAATTTGTTATACTGCAGGGTTAGTCCTTACATATTGACTAAACCACTCATTCATCATTTCAAAGAAAGCTACTTTAGCTTCACCATCTCGGCCTTCGGATACAAGCCTTTTAGTACTAGATGTTTCTCTTTGGACCGAAGCCAGAGCATGACTCTCAACTTTCTCAAATTTAGCTCTAGCTTGGTTAGAAGACATTACTATAAAAAAATCATATTTAAAATAGTCAGGAGATATCACACTATCAAAAATAATTAAATAGCATGTATAGCTAATCCCATACTTGCTACGTTAGTTTGAGAATCGGCTAAACCGTAGCTTTGATACCAACAAATGTAACACCCCCTACCTGTGTCCGTCGCCGGAACAGGTTTACGAGGTATTACCAGAGTTTACAGAACATTTTCCATTAAATCGAGTCAAGTACTATTCATCTCCTGAGATTTTATTATAACGTCCCTTTGATAGGTCTTCAAGGCCCAAAACATCCATTAACATCGATCCGGGACCAAATCGAGATCATAGGGAATTTTTTGCAAAATCCTAAAATTTTTTCTCACAATTAAGGTCACACGCTCGTGTGGAGGGTCACACGTCTATGTGACATGCCGTATGGCTCACATGCCCGTGTCTCCAAGGCATGTAACTCTCTGACTTGCAACCCATATACAAAATGAAGTTACATGGCTTGGGCACACGCCCGTGTTGCTAAGCCATATGGTTAAATTAAATTTCAAATTTTAGGGGCAGGATTCACATGGCCATATCACACGCCCATGTCTTTAGGCCGTCTGCCTCACACAGGCAAGCACACGCCTGTATCTAAGCTCGTGTGCTCAATTCGAGGCATTCTGTTTCTCAAATTTTGGATGCAGGGGACACACGGCTTGGCTACACACCCATGTAGCAGCTCGTGTGTCACACACGGCCTAGACACACACCCTTGTTAACAAAAACAAGGTTATATCCAAGCTTCGTTTCTCACCCTTTTTCATCCAATACCTGCACGAAACCAATCCAATACCAACCAACCAATTCAAGTATAGATTTAAACCATTTTAAACATGAAACATGTCATATTCATGCATAGCCATAGTTAACCTAATAACAATTTCAAAACTAAGTTACCATTAGACATACCAATGGCTAATTGTTACATCAATTCATTCCCATGCCAACTTTGATACAAGTAGCCTATACATGCCATTTCTACCAATTCAAAACATATTCTTTTATACTAAAAAGTGAAGGTTGATAGTATGATACAGCTTCGACTTATCT
This sequence comes from Gossypium stocksii, assembly GCA_020496765.1. Classification (NCBI taxonomy): domain Eukaryota; kingdom Viridiplantae; phylum Streptophyta; class Magnoliopsida; order Malvales; family Malvaceae; genus Gossypium; species Gossypium stocksii. The sequence continues at coordinate 87,155,325 of CM035629.1, forward strand.
CCGACCTTTTAAGCTTCCGAGCACTATAAAATAAGGGAAAAGAGATGGGGTAAGCACATAGTGCTTAGTAAGCACATGTAACCATACATTTAAATATCAACCTATCATGCAAAAACTCAACACTTAGGTTAGTCAAGTAATTTCATGTAAAATTTAAGTATTGATGAGCTCATCAATCCACATATCTAAATTCTTTCCAATTCCCATGTCACATATTTCATTCATGTTCCCTTTCCTATTTTTATCCTGTTGAATTTCTCGGGATTTCGATGGATATCCAATAGTACACTTATAGTGTAGAATCTCATTAACCGTCAATTTATACATATCCTTTTTAGAGAGCATACTCCCACAAACCTCATTTCCTACAGTAGGATTATTAGTCTAGGCTAAATCCCCTGTAATATATGCTCAAAGAGTTTGGTCAGGATTATCAGTCTAGGTTAAATCCTTTAAATGACAAAACTCTATATCACTTAATTTGGATTACCCGTCCGGGCTAAATCCATTTCACCACATATTTATCAGGAGGCCTTATAATAAGATTACTTGTCCGAGCTAAATCTTTTTTACCATTCATACCGTAACCATTTTAATGATCCATCGAAACCCTTTTCTTCAACCGGAACTTATTTCCCCTTTTTGCCAAATATTATTATCCATTCAATAAATTTCCACACATTAAACATTCAATTATCATTCAAATCGTAGAACATGTAATTCAAGCATTTCAAGTATTAATTTCAAGTTACATGAACTTACCTCGATGATTATTCGTGTTTTGTAATCTACTAATCCAAGACATTTTCTTTGCCTCGATCTAGCTTCGTATTTGATTCGTCCAGATCTAATTAAGCTTGATTAGTTCTCTCCTTCTCTCCTAGGGTTTCCATGCATAAAATTGGGGAAGATGATGACAATTAGATGATATTTCCTAATATCATCTTTTTATTATTTTAGTTTCCAATTTAGTCCTTGCCCTTTTTCAATTTTCTATGGATGAATCACCATTGATATTTTTTAGCCTATAATTGATAGTCTAATTACCATTTAAGGATCTCAAATTTTCAATTTCATGGCTATTTAATTCTTTTAGCTTCTAGCACTCAACTTTTACATTTCATACAATTGGGTCCTTTTTTCTAATAAATCACTAAATCGGTAAAATTTTCCTATTGATATTTTTGTATGACTTTTCTTCCATATCATAATTCATGCAAAAATATTAAAGCAATTATTTTCTTTTTAACTCAGATTTGTGATTACGAAACCACTGTTCTGATAACACTGAAAATGCGCCGTTACACGTCACATATCGGGTTGAGTTGTGTTCTAATGCAACACAGTAAGCCATTGGCTTATGTATCCTGATAGCTTAACTCACACGAAGGTAACTATCCCACGCATGATCTTGAGTTGGTTGCGGTTGTCTTCGCCTTAAAAATCTGGAGCCATTATTTGTATAGTGAGAGGTGTACCATTTATACTGATCACAAGAGCCTCAAGCATCTCTATACTCAAGAGTTTAACCTTAGGCAACATAGATGGATTGAATTGCTTAATAACTACAATTGCATTGTTGAGTATCATCTCAGTAAGGCCAATGTTGTGGTCGATACTGTTAGTCATAAAGTGATAATTGATTTGAGGGAGATGTTTGCTCATCTAAGTCTATTTAATTATGGTAGTCTGTTTGTCGATTTACAAGTGAAGCCGACTTGGTTTGATCATATTTGGGTTAAATAGTTGGGTGATGACTCTTTGATTCTACGGTTTTGTCAGGTTGAGAAATGTAGTACTTCTAATTTTGGGCTGAACAGTGATGAGGTTCTGTGTTTTCAAGGTTGAGTTGATGTTCTTAACGACTCTGATTTTATGTAATCTTTTCTGCAAGAAGTGCATAATAGCCCTTTTGTTATGGTACCCGATAAAAATAAGATGTATCGGGTCTCTAAGAGTTATAATGGTCGCTCAGGTTGAAACGGAAGGTAGTGGATTTTGTCTTTCGTTATTTGATGTGCTAGCAAGTTAAGATTGAGCACCAACTATCTTCGGGCTTGCTTCAACCCATTAAGATTCCTCTTTGGAAATGGGTAACAGGTGACTATGGACTTCGTTAATGGGTTACCATTAACATCCACTAAGAAGGATTCTGTTCGGGTCATGTGGATTGTTTGACCAAGTCTGCACATTTTCTTTCAGTTAGGATGGACTATTCCCTTCAAAAGTTGGCTAAACTGTACATTTCTGAGTTTTGTTAGACTCCATGGGGCTCCGGTCTTGATTTTTTTATAGAGATCCTCACTTCACTTCTTGGTTTTGGAAGAAACTTCATGATGCTCTGGGTACTCGATTGGACTTCAGTACTATGTTGCATCCTTAGACAGATGGACAATTTGAGAGGGTGATTCAAATACTGGAAGATATGTTACGGAGTTGTGTGATCGATTTTCAAGGTAGTTGGAAAAAGTTTCTGCCACTAGCTGAGTTTGCGTATAATAACAGCTTCCAATCTAGTATTTAGATGACACCTTACGAGGCTCTATATGGTTGTAAGTGTCGTACCCTGTTTTGTTAGACTTAGTTCGACGAGAGATGAGTTTTGGGTCTTGAGTTGGTTTCTGAAGCTGAGAACAAGGTTAGACTAATTCAAGATCGTCTTAACAGCTTTTAATATACAAAAGTCTTATTCAAACCTAAAGAATAAAGATATCGAGTATTGTGTGGGTGACCAAGTCTTTCCTAAGTTATCTCCATAGAAGACGGTCTTTTGGTTTAGGTGTAAGGGCAAGTTGACGCTTAGGTTCATTGGGCCATATTAGATTCTAAAACGTGTTCGACTAATTACCTATCAGTTAGAGCTACCTCTGGAGTTGGATTGTATTCATGATGTGTATGTCTCAAGTCTCTATCTTTCCAACAAAGTGCTAATAAGTGTGGGATCTAATTTAGTCCCCCTGAGCGTACTAGACACGTGCAAGAATCCCACATCTTCCATGTATTGTTTAATAACACGCGGTGCCCTTGCACTTAAATTGTGTATATATGTCTCATTAATCAAATCTTCGATCTAATTATATAAACATAAAAATTATAATATTAATAATATTAACAACTTAATAATTATATTAATTAAAATAAAAAAGTAATAATATTTTCTTACCATTTGTAACAGGACGCCGAAAATGTGTTTATGATCCAAACAAATTAGAAACATTAACATTTTTAAAATTTTTAAAATTATGAAAATCAAATAAAATCAAAGAAATTACAAAATAAAAAATTGAGAGAATAAGAATTTAAGAGAAATTGAATGAAAATTTGAGAATAAAATAGTTAAGAGAACTGGGAGAATAGATGAATAGGATAGAGAGAATTGGATTGAATGAAAAAAGAAAGAAAGAAAACAAGTAGGGTTTATATAAAAAAAATAACCGTTTGAAAAAAAATAAATTGTTGAAAAAAAAGGGTGATGGGTAGGACAAAATTGTTACAGTTGGGAACCTATTCGTTGCCCAATGGTTTAAAATTTTTAAATTAAAAAGAAAAAGTAAAACCACCCCCTGTTGGGTACATTTTATGTTGACATGATAGGAGAAAGGTGAAAGCGCATCCTACAGGTTGTGTTTTCACTTCTCTCTCCTACCAGATCAACGTACAACGTGCCCCACAAGGGACGTTTTTGTCTTTTTTTATAAACCGACCTATTTCCTTAAATTTGAGGGAAACTAACTTAAAATGCTAAATTCAGTTCAAAATTAGCATATTTTTTTTAATTCTCCGAAATTTAAACTCTACTTAAGCAAAGTATAGTTTTTTGGGTAAATTACACCAACAGTCACTCAACTTTGGGGTAGCTGATAAAACAGTCACCTAAGTTTTATTTCAGTCACTCAACTTTGGAAAAGTGACAAAACAGCCATTTTTGCTGTTTTTCGTCACAGACGTTACGTCAAAGTGATATGGCAATGATGGTATGCTTGGTGTCAAAAAACCCTCCAGCTAGCCAGTTACCACCAATTTAACAGCCCTATTAGCACCAATTTAGGGTTTAAGAAGAGAAAAAGAAGAAAAGAAGAAAAAGAAGAATAGGAAGAGAAAAAATGGAGATGAAATTTTCTTACCTACTCTACAACTCTTGATACATTATCTTCCCCAACAAAAAACTTTACATCTACAAAGACATGGTGTTTTAATGATGAACATGAGTTCTTTTATTTTTGAGTTTTCATTTTGGGTTCATTTTTTTTCTTTTACATTTGGTTCTTTGATTCTTCCAGCCTGATGTAAATAATCTCTAACAGCTTTTGGCAAGTCAAAGTTGTATATGCGAATAGTTTCTCGAAAATCAATCCCCTTGGCTACAATATTCTTTGCTTTTTTTTTTCAAATAACGACAGTTTCCCCTTTGCTGCAAATTTCTATTCACTTCTTCTTCTTCTTCTTCTTCTTCTTCTTCTTCTTCCATACTAACGGAAATTGTTAATCAATGATTGTTTTGTCACTTTTTTATAACGTTAGTGACTGTTTTATTATTTTTCAAAAGTTGAGTGACTGAAATGAAACTTAAGCGACTATATTGTTAACAACTTCAAAATTGAGTGACTATTGGTGAATTTACCCTTTTTTTTAAACTTTATTATAGAATATATATTATGATTTAGTATAATCACCGTATGTTAAAATTTATTAATTTGTTTCAAATAACTTTTTTTAGGTAGTCCTTTAAATTGTATAATCATAAAGAATGAAGTGCATATTTATATTGTAGAAAAGTCAAAATCTAAATTACTCGTACCAAGGTTACAATAAAGATATTAGGCTATTAACATTGAAATAAATAATAATAATTATTGTGAATTGTAAAATTATTCAGTGTTTCTGTAAATTTAATTTATTAGGAGAAAGAAATTAATAAATCATATTATATTTATTTTACAATAGTAATATTTTAATTATTAAAAAAATTAGATTTACTTGATTGTACTATAAATGTAAAAATATACGATATGATAAAATATTTAAGTAATTAGAATTATAATTAAAATACTCTATTAGGTTTAAAATAATATTGAGAAATTACTTGGTTAGTCTTAAAATTAATTATAACCTATATGTTATCTGTGATTTAAATTAAACTTTAATCCATTAAGTGTCATAATATATGTAATCAAAATAATTATAACTTTTATAAATTTTAAAAAAAAGTTGACATTAAAATTTTTTATTTAAAGTTTTATAAAATTAAAATCATATTATGTATACTTAGCACAATAAAAACTATGACAACCAAACAAAATAAAACCTTGCTATAGAATTTTTTGAGGGTAAAACCTTGCTATATATATGATTTATATAATTATCACAAGTTAAAAATTATTAAATTTGTGTCAAATAATTTTTTATAGAATTAAATTATATAAACATAAAGAATGCACTACTTATAAATATTGTAGAAAAGTCAAAATATGATTTACTCATACTAAGGGTTACAATAAAGATATTAGGCTATTGGCATTGAAATAAATAATTATAATTACTGTCAATTGTATACTATTCAATGTCGCTGTAAATTTAATTCATTAGGAGAAAGCAGTTAATAAATTATATTTTAATTATTTAAAACTAGATTTACTTGATTGTACTATGCTGTAAATTTAATTCATTAGGAGAAAGCAGTTAATAAATTATATTTTAATTATTTAAAACTAGATTTACTTGATTGTACTATAAATAAAGTGTTTAACTAATTAAAATACTATATAGATTTAAAGTAATACTGAGAAATTACTTGATTATTCGAAAAATTAATTATAACTTATATGCTATATGTAATTAAATTTTATATAAATTAAAAAACTTAACATTTAGGATCGTTTTATTAAAATTAAAGAAAAAAATCATATTAAAGCATGTACACTTGGCATAAGAAGAACTATGCCACCTGAGTATCATTTCCATAACCTGAATATATATACATATATATATATATAATATTATTGGTATAATGATTTTTTGGCCTTTCAACTTTATAAAAATACCATTTTAATCATCTATTTAATTTTTTTCTCTTTTAGCCTTTGACTTGTATTTTTTGTCCAATAATCCCAAAATGAATGGAAAAGTTAACATTTTTTAACTTTGTTGACGTGACATACACATGAATTGCAATGTAGATGAAATGTTAGCATTTAATTAATTTTTTAAAATTTAAGAAATATTTAAAATGTTTTTATATTTTTTAATAATTTTAATGATTTTGAAATTGTTTAAAATTTGTTATTTTTAAAATTTTAAAAGATTAATTAAATGTTGACATGTCATCCATATGTTTGCCACGTCAGAAAAACTAACAAACGTTACCTTTTTCCATCCATTTTGGGGTAATTTGATAAAAAAATACAAGTTTAAGGGCGAAAAAGGCGAAAAAAATTAAATGAATGGCTACAATGACTTTTATATAAAGTTGGAGGGTCAAATAAGTCATTATGCCAATATGTCATTATTATAAGGTTCTAAATAAAGAAGTGTGTTCACATTACAACTTTTTAACATGTGACACTATTCATTTTAAGTATTTATTTTCACTTTAGGTAAATTACTCTTCTACTCATTACCTTTTTTTAAATTGGAATAAATCCCAAAATTATACATTAACTTTGATTTAATATGCAATTAAATACATGAACTTTGATTTTATGTAATTTTATACATAAAATTTTGATTTGATCTAATTATTATAAATTATTAACACAATTTTTTTTTGGTAGAAATGAAATAGGCGAAGCCTAAATATAATAAAAACTTGTTACTACTTGATCTCACAAGAATACTCGAACGACTATTCTCTTCTAGGGAAATCTTGATCTCAAGCGGTAGTTCTTCAAATATCACTAAATGATCAATATCATTACTAATCATCTTGGCATTAACACAATTATTGATATAATATTATTTTATGTTTATATATTGCATACATAAATACTTATATTTATTCAATATCAAAATAAATTGATGCATTTATTTTTTTTAAATGTATATGATTAAATCAAAATTAAAGTTCATGTATACAATTGCATACTAAATCAAAGTTAATGTATAATTTTGATATTTATCCTTTTAAATTATATTAGATAATTTATTTTAAACATAATTTGATTATTATATAGATATTACAATTTGTAGGACTCTTTTTCTAATTTAATCTTATTGTTATCATTTTTTATAATCATTTTTTTGTTACTATTAATTATAATTGTTTTTCATGAATTAATTTGTTTGAGTATAAAAATCTTACAATAAAAAATTAACATATCTATGTACTATAATCTTTTTAATATAATATTTCAAATCTAAATTTCTTTGATTTATTTTAAGGAATAATGATAAATTTAGCTCTTAATGTTTACTAATTTTATCATTTTTGCCCTTATTCTTTTTTTTTTTTGGTCATTTTGACCCTCAACCTTGAAATTTTAGTCAAATTGCTTACTTTTGGGCAGAAAACTAACTGAACTGTTTAAATTTTAATGACATTGATGTAGCCCTCTCGTGGTAGTCCACATATAATTCATAAAAATAAAAAAATTAATAAAAATATTAAAAAAATTAAAAAACTTCATAAAAATTGTTAAAATATTTATTCATGTTAGCAGTGAAGTATACGTAAGATGCCACATGAGATACCACGTCAATGCCATTAAAATTTTAATAGTTTACTGAGTTTTTCTATCCAAGAGCAAACAATTTGATTAAAAGTTAAAGGTTGAGGGCCAAATGACCAAAAACAAAAGAATAAGGGCCAAAATGATAAAAATGAGCAAATGTTAGGGGCTAAATTTATCTTTATGCCTTATTTTAACAATTGAATCTTTTTTATTACTAGCTTCACATGTGATTTTACATGTTTAATATTTAATCAATATTTTAAATATTATATTTTTAATTGCAATAATTAACATAAAATATTTTTATTATTTGAATTGTTGAATATCATTAAAATATATTAATATCAATTCAAATATTATAATAGACAATTCAAATCATAACCTACAAAAAAGAAGTTACCTGTAAATAGTATTGAGTCTAAAAAATGAAGGCCTCTAGAGAACTCTTTCACTAAAATTAATTATGATGGGGCTTTTCAACTTCACTCCCTAAAATCATGTTTCGAGATTGTTACTAGAAATCAAAGAGGAAACATTCTCGGGTCAACAACATGCGGTGAGTATACAATTACACTTGAGGATGTGGCATTACAACTTGATTTACCGGTTGATGGATAAATCGTTACAGGGGTAGTTGGCATTGGCGATTGGAGCGCAATTTGCCACAGCTTATTAAGTAAGATGCCAGACAAGTTTAGTGGTAGCCGGGTAGAAATGAAATGGTTAGAAGACAATTTCTCTTATCTCAACAACTCTTCTAGTAGGGTTGAAAGAAAACAATTCGCTCAAGCACTCATAGTGAGGTTAATTAGGAGTCTTCTAATGCCAGATAAATCTCGAAATTTGGTACATTTAAGGTGACTCCTACAACTAATTAACTTTAAAGAAGTTGGGCGACATAGTTGGAGATTAGCTATCTTGGCTACATTGTACCGAGAGATGTGTTGGGCAATTGAAGTACAAAAAATTAAAATCGGTAGTTGTATACTCCTTTAGTCATTGGCATGGAATTGGTGATTTTATACTCTTTCTTCACTTATGGGCATGGTACCGCTTACTAGTTTTACGTCCTCAAGTAAACTTCCCTTATAAGTTCCCACTAGTAATAAGGTAAAATTTATTTAATAATATAGCTATCATATTTTATTCATTATTATATTTTTGAAATAACATATTATTTGAATAGGTGGAACAATGATGCAAGTCATGTGGGTATATTGAACGAGCTCGAATATGTTCGATTATTGTTAGATCAACAATCAGAAGCCAAGATTATTTTTTAAATTTTCAATTATATAATAACTATGCAAGGATTTGAAATTTAACATTAGGTACATAATAAAATTTATAATTTCGTATAGTAATTTGAATGGGTGTCATACACTAATTTGAGAATTCAATAATGCATCCCGAATGAATTTTTGACAAATCGCAATATCCAGCACGTCAAAATGCCATTGATAGTTTTTTTAATGGTGGAGATGCATAAATCTGATCGAGTGATGTAGCAGTTTGGGTTTGTGCAAAAATATTTCTCCCTCACCTTAAGAGCTCGATGAACTTCACAAGATTGACTTGCAAGGAAGAATCAATGAAGATTGGCCTAAATTCCATGCCAAGTACATCTACATCTAGGAACATAAGTACGGTTTCATAACTATGTGCAAACAAATTGTTTAATCAGATTTAGCGATGTCTTCAAATTACATGGAATGGTTTAGACTTTACGGTAAGTCATATCTATTGTCGGAGGAGGAAAGGAGTAGAGAAGTTCGTCGCAGAAGGCCAACATGACCCCACATGAGGCTATGATCGAGAGTACATGCACTGTGTCCATCATCATCAGCTCCAACACCAAATACTATTCCGATGTGTACACCACCTCTTAGTCAGTATGGTTCATATTTTTTTGGTGCTTTTACTGACCCCATGTTTTTCACACAAGCATCAAATTATGCACAATCATACCATGCATCAACACCTTTTCTAGGAATTTTTTTTTCACCACCTCCATCCCCATGAGCATATTACACATCATTGTCGTCAACAACACCAATTTATCTACCATTGCCTACAATTTTAGCATTCTATGCACAACCAAGCTATTCGACACCATATACTTATCCATGTGGGTCATCTTCGCAACCATCTATTAATACCACTCACAATATACGATGTGAATCTTGCTGGAAAAAAATATTGTTCAAAAACTATTTTCTAACACAACAGAAAATTAAAATTTTGAAAATCAAACTTGCATTATGGAAAATCCCCTTATTATCCCATTTTTCTGTGTTCCTAAACATGCCGAGACCATTCTATCTTACGACTCGTCACATAAGTCACACAGTAACTTCTTATTTATAACCTGGCTAGACTCCTAGCTTATCATCTTGGCGGATTCCATTCATTGTCATAGCCAAGCTATGGTCTTACATAATGTAGCCCCATGTTTATTGTCTTAGTAGACTTTCAATTCCAAGGAATCAATAAACCTCTTCTAAGGTGTCAACTTGAAGGACCTATTTACCGTTTACATGGTGTCGCCCTGAAGGACCAGTCAATAACCATCGTCACGATGTCACCCTAGCGAGCTAGTAGATACTATTTCACGATGCCGTCTAAACTCCCTTAAATTCTCATTTCAATCTGCCCATTCCTCCAAAATGTTAATTATTCCTATCTTCATCTACCCCATCAAGGTAAATTCCTACATACTCCACATATAATATGAATATGCATTTTACACATATAATATGAACATGCATTTCACACGCCAATTATTCAAACACCATGTAGTAACCACCAGACGTTCAACAATCATTCTTACAAACATTCACAGACTTGTGCGAGGTTATGTATCCACATCATACCCATTCAGCACTTTCATACATAACCATGATCTTAGACACAATTCAAGCAAATGACATGAATGCAATTCAAGCAAATGACATAACATCTTTGACCACCAAAAAGTAGAGTTTAGAAACTCACCTTAAGTCCTTCCTCTTTCTCAGCTTAGCTTGTCCCAACACTAGAGCCTCCTTCATCTTGGCAACTAAGCGTGAATTATTTATCATTTAAATTGAAGGTATTCAAACCTTAAAAATCCAGATTTCATAATAATTTAAAAACTTTTCAAGATTTCTTACTTCTCTTTCCTCAAATCCATGAGTACAAGGAAGCTTAAGGGCTTACTAGCTTATCAAATTCTTAACTTCCCAAAATCAAATCTCACATTTATCACCTCATGCAAAGCTTTCTTAAACTTCTTCTTCTTTGGAGCAACTAAAGAAGACGTTGTAGACAAGAAAGAGATTACCAGTTAATTTAGGAGAATTTTTTTCTCTCCACCCATATTATATCCTAGTTTGTAGTGTCTCCTTAGTCCATTGTAGTCATCTATTACTAATTATTCTATCTCCCACTAATAAGTCAATCAGTTCTAATCTAACTAAACTAGAATTAAAATTCAACTATTCATAATTAAACCACTACAATTTTTGAATTTCCTAGTAGAGCTCGTTTATCATTCTATTCAAATAACTCCTAGCTTTCCTTTGCTTTTGGGACATAAGAGAAAACCTGGCATGGTATTTTGGTTCCTTATCTATTTGAACTCAGGCTTTTACTTACATCAAAGTATACAAGTCATGCAGAAATAGTCTGTCATCCACTCAGGATTAAAATATGCCACATTATGAATTACACAAGTGAATAAATCCATAAACGGATCTAAGATCTATTCTCTTTAGGCTAGTCCGATGTACTATTAGTTTACTCAGTCACATCTATGTCTCTATCTTTCAAGAGTCATCCACTCTGATGCCCAAGATAAATCATCCCCCCAATTGCACTTGATATGCGGCATATTTGTCTTTTAATCGATTTACTCATTTCCAATTAGATTAAGGACATGTTTAAGTTCATCTACAAACATAAGTTGTCTTTCTATATTATGATCCAACCACGTAATTGACCTGTTGTCAAATGTAGTAGTCAATTCAGGTCAATTCTATAGTTAAGAGCTTGTTTTCTAGGCAATTTAGGATTTTATATTATGTTTTCAGTAATTAAGCCTCAAGAAAAATGTAATAGCCCATTTTTGGTCAAATAAAAACAGTGGTTTTGGAACCACAAATCCACAGTCAAAAAATTTATTTTATTATTATTTGGAGGTCTGTAGTATGATAGTATAATTGTGTGAAAATTTCATGAAGAAATTTTATCATTTGAGTGTTTAATTTGATGAAAAGGACTAAATCGCGTAAAATGTAAAACTTGTGTTCTATTAGCTAAAGGTGTTAAATAGCTATAGAGCTTTAAAGTGGAGGTCCTTATATGGTAATTAGCCCATTTATAAGTTATTGGATGATATTGGCTTGGTATTTGGTGTAATTAATAAGTGCTTTAAAGGTTAAATTAGGAAATTAACAAATAAAGGTTAATTAAATAAAACAAAAACCAAAGTTTTCATCTTTATTTCCTATCTCCACCGGATGTAAAAGAAACCATAGTAATTTTTTAGCTTGAAGTTCGGCCATCTTCATCTTTGTTAAATTGATATGATTTTTGTCTCGTTTTTAATTTTTTTAATGTTTTGGATATCATTGCAACTAGGTCTAGCTAGCCCACACACTAATTTGAGAAACTATTAAAGTGTTTGAGTGTTACCATTGTTGAATATATATGTATTTTGATGTTTTATGATAGATTATGAATGTTTGATGATAGTTAAACAAGTTTTATAAAGTGATTTTAGTAAAAATGTCAATTAGGGATTTAATTGAGAAATATGAAAATTGTGTGGTTAAATGTGTGAATAAATGAAAAATATGGGTTGTTATAAGCATAGATGATATTTGGCTAGCTTTGGTTAAGGATAAATTGAATGAATTTGCATTTTTATGAAATAAAGGACTAAATTGTAAAAAAATTTAAAATATTAGGGGTAAAAGTGTAAATTTGCAAAAATATGAATTTTGGACTGAATTGAATAGAATGTGTTTTAAATAAACTAAATTTGATTACATATAGATCAAGAAAAGTGAGGTTCGGATCTAGATCGTGGGAAAAACAAAATATCAGACTAATCGACCTATTTCATCGTTTTTGTGAAATGAGGTAAGTTCGTATGTTAATAAAAATTATTATATTTGTGTTTTAATTGTTTTATTATTGAATTTAATTGTGAATACAACCTAACGGATAAGTTCGATGAAGATTCGACAAAAGTGAAATCCTGGTTGAACCTTAGGAATAGATTAGGATACAAATGACATGTCATTAGGGGTTATGTGATTTGGGTGGTTGTCCATACATTCTACCAGTGGCTGAGTTACTGGCATGTGTTTTAGTACTCGATTACTTGTGTGAGCAGCATTGTATAGCTACGTCATGATCGTCAGCTTGTGTGACCAGAACCGTTGATAGCTCGAGAGTGAGCATTATATGTGACATGAGATTGAGATAGCTTCGGCTATGTATGTGGCACTTAGGGTGCGAGATTTTTGAGTATCTGATAGTATTCTGAATGGTTTAATGGGTATATCAAGGATATGGATGAGTATGAGATTGATATGTGTTGGTACAGATATGTACATGAACCGTACAAGCATTGAATTGGAGAAACTTGTGAATTTCATATTTAGCTTGTGAATGAACATGTGAAAGGTTTGTGGATCAATATAAGTTATAATATGATATGTTTAATTAATTGAATTGTAAACATTTATAAGTTAAGTCTATCATCATACGAGCTTACTAAGCTATATAGCTTACTCTATTTTCTTTTCTATGTTTTATAGTGTTTTAGAAGTTCGCTCGATTCGGAAGTCATCAAAGATCGCATCATTCTATCCAACTATCATTTTGGTACTTTTGAATTTGTGTATTTTGGTTATATGGCATGTATAGGAGTTTGGTCGATTTGATATATAGTTTGGTAATGAATTTAGTCATTTGAAATGGCTTGTAAATGTTAAGTGTTTATTTTTGAAAACAGCCATGTGAGTTGGCTTATTTTGGTTTATTTAGCCATGTATATATATATGTTTGTGCATATGTCTTTGATTTGTGTTTGATAATTGATATGTGATGCTTGTTGAGAATGGGCTATTATGAATATTATATGGTTGAAAGTTGAGATTTGTTTGTTTGTGATTTAGATAAAAAGTGCATAATTGAATATGACTATTTAGGTGATTTGAGAATGAGAAATCGGTATGAATTGAATGGCTTATTTTGATATTTATTTGCCTTGTGATTGTTGGTATTGAAATAGCATAATTTAGGCTTGATTTGGTTGTACTGAATACCTATTTATGCTATGATTATATGCCATTTGGTTTGTGTTGGTAAATGAAAGTTTGGGTGAGAAATGTGGCTTGTAACATAGCATATTTTCGTCCACACGGGTAGAGACACGGGCGTGTGTCTCAGCCATGTGTGACACACGGTCAGGTGACATGACCTTGTGTCCCCTGTAGAATTTAAAGAAAACAAGTTAGGGAGTTACACGAGCTAGTCACGCGGGCATGTGGTTAGCCATGTGACACAAGTTAGAGAGTTACATGGGGTCGGACACGGTCTGGGACACGGCCATGTGATCTCATTTTGAATGTCCACACGGCCTATGACACGGGGGTGTCTTTTGGCCGTGTGAGACACACGACCTGACCACATGGGCATGTGTCCCCTGTACTTGAAATTTTTCAATATTTTCCAAAAATTTTCATAAGTTATTGGTTTAGTCCCGAACCATTTCTAATGCATGTTTTGGGCCTCGTAGGCTCGTATTAGGGACAATGTGATTGAAATTAAATAATGTTCATTTGAAATTGGAAATTTTATGTGAAGTGTATGCTTAATTATGTGATAAGTCTGGTAATGCTCCGTAACCCTAATCCGATGACGGATACAGGTTAGGGGTGTTAAAAAAATATTAATAAAATAAGTGCTTTTTAACACATTTTATAAATGTTTTGACCCAATAGGCTGGCACGGGCTTAGATTGTGCTAATTAGTTCAATTGATTGTGTAGGATAAAGATAGAAAGACCCAATTGACATGGAAGCAAAAGTCGAGTGATGCACAAACTTCTCAGGATGTCAAAGCACTAAACGAATGACACAAAGGTAGGATTTTAGTGTCGTGTCATGCCATGTAAGGGGTATGGCATGACACACATCGACATGCTACCCAAGTTCATCGATGTTATTTTCATTCGTGCAATCAAACTTATTCAAAGACCAAGGATGTGCCAAAGACCTAATTTGGGCTGTCAACACATCTATAAATAAGACATTAGGGGATTGATGTAACTAAGTTGTCCTAGAAGATTTCAAAAAGCCTCGTAGTTTAGAATTAGTTTTAGTTTATTTTCTTTTTGATGTTTTAAATACTTTCTTGTTTTCCTCTTGAAATCAGTTTTGATTCAAGAGTTCCTTTATTTATTTAAAGTATTCAATTTATATTTTTCTTTCCATTTGTTTTATTTCTTTATTACAATCAAGAGATTTGCTACTCTATTTCCCATTCAATACTCAATCCATAATTATTCACATACATTTTCTTCTCTTAATCATTTTTGTTTCTCACATGGTTTATTCAATTGAATTTGAGATCATGAATAACATGAGTGGCTAAATCTGTAACACCCCTTACCCATCTCTGTCGTCAAATTAAAGTTACAGAATATTACAGCACATATTCAATCAAATGATAGTTTAAAACCATTCAATTATTAAATTAAATACCAAATATTCAAAACCAATCACAGTTCATAACATATATACAATTACAGGCCTTATATTGAGCTTACATAACCTAAAAATCAATTTGGGAACAAATAGGGACTTATTTGAAACAAAATAGAAAATGTAAAAAAATTGAAAACATGGGTCACACGGCCATGTGACATAGCCCAAGCCGTGTGGCTCAAAGACATGGTCATCTGGCCAAACCATGTACAGTTTGAAAATAGGGTCACACGGCCATGTCGCAGACCATGTGCCAAATCATGTGTGATTTGAAATAAGGTCTCACGACCATGTCTCCAGGCCTTGTAACATGCTAAGACTGTGTGAGACAAACCTGTACCAAAATTAAATAGTCTACATGGTTGTGTGGTATGACCATGTGTGGCACACGACCATGTGACAGTCCATGTCTCAGGCCGTGTGCACCTAAAATGACTTCCAAATAAAGCCAAAACAATGTTTTTCCTTAGGTGCCAAGCTAACCCAAAATCAACCATTCACATGCCTTCAAAACATATTCATACAAGTTTAAAACACATTAAAACATTCAACCTAAGTGCCTAACAAATATGCCCTTATTGGCACCACACTTCATACATCAATTTAATTTATATTTAAAGGTCACTAGTCTTT
This sequence comes from Gossypium stocksii, assembly GCA_020496765.1. Classification (NCBI taxonomy): domain Eukaryota; kingdom Viridiplantae; phylum Streptophyta; class Magnoliopsida; order Malvales; family Malvaceae; genus Gossypium; species Gossypium stocksii. The sequence goes on from CM035629.1 coordinate 87,171,385, forward strand.
ACCTTAAACATATGCCAAACATATCAACTCAAATAACCAAAGACATATACATATGAACATACTCAAGAAAAAATCAAAGATATATACACAAGATACTCCAAAAAAATTTAGACAACATCATTATAGCTAAAGAACTTAGAGGCTCTTATTACATGCCATTTATAACCCGTCATCAAAATGATCGAAACATCTACCAAGGTGCAAAATGGATAGTTTGTGTGCTCCGACTTAATTCCAATTGATCAAGATTTTTGATAATCTACAAAGAAAGAAAACAACGAACATAAGAAAATCAATACTTAGTAAGCTTGTATATAACAATAACTTAAACTTACCAAATTTGAACCATTTTGTACAATTCATGAATAATTTCATTAACAAGCTTATGAATTTATTCATTTCCTATACAAAAAACAAATCTCACAAGTTAGTGAGTTCACATATACACATGAAACTTGATCATATTATAGCAAAAACATTTAAACAACATATTTACCAATCAATTCTTTTAACCCATAATCAAATGGTAAATTACATTCCATTTTCATGTATCATGTCCAATTTTTCCTTTCAATGTTTAATTCCATGTAGCTAATGCATATATTCCGTTCATTTTTACGTATATAAGAACTTAAAACATATGATATCATATAATGTTCATAATTAACAATTGCAATTCAATCATCCATCTCATGTTCATATCATATAACACATTTATCATCCGATACATATTACCTGATAAACAATTGTTCAAGATGCCATGGCTTTTTTCAGCCATGGTTTTATTTATTTCTGACATGATGCCATAATGTCTTTCAACTGTGGTCTTATTCATTTCTGTAACACCCCTTACCCGTATTCAACTCCAAAACAGGGTACGAGGTATTACTGAAATCAAATACAAGCAAATACACAAATCTGAGCCATAAATTTTCATCCAAATTAAAACTTTTTGAACTTAATCATAAAGTCCCTAATGTGAGACTTCAAGGATTTAAAACATGCTTTGGAAGTGATTCGGGACAAAACCGAGAACTTTAGTGATTTTTACAACACTTAGAAAATTTTCCACTACACAAGGGTCACACGCTCGTGTGGACATGGGACACACCCATGTGGGCAGGCTGTGTGGTACACACGCCCGTGTCCTGACCCCGTGTAACCCTCTGAATCATAACCTATGAACAAATTGAGATCACACGGCCAAGTCACACACTCGTGTGCTAGGCCGTATGGAAAATTAATTTTCACAAAATAGGTGCAGACTTCAAACGGCCAGGGCACACGCTCGTATTTAAGGCCGTGTCATCCACGCGGCTGAGAAACACGCCCGTGTCTCTGCCTATGTGCTCAATTCTGAGCATTCTGTTTCTCAAAATTTAGGTGTAGGGGACACACGGCCTAAACACACGTCCATGGGGCAGACCGTGTGACACACATGGTCTAGACACACGTCCGTGTGTCTACCTGTGTGGACAAAATAAGGTCTATTTACCAAGCCATTTGCCACCCTGAAACAAAAAACACTTATACCAATTCAAGGCACATAACATAATATATTTAAGCAACCAAACATCCACCTCCAAGACATCAACTCCACATTCATATGTTACATCTATCATGCATAAACAACATAAGCTTAACCATTCAAACCAAGCAAACTTGCACATTCATGAAAGGCATCATCATATGATTATAAATGTGACCACCATTAGACAACATTTAATGGCCTTATACAAAATAAACATTCAACAAAATAAGCCAACATTTTTGGCCAAATCAATTATGACATATAATAAAATGACCAAGTCCTCTGTACATGCCATAACTCAAAATGTTTAAAATTATATATACCTAAAAGATAGTTTGATAGTCTGAAGTGTAACACCCCTTAGCCATATCCAACGCCGGAACAGGGTACGAGGCATTACCTAACTCAAACACATACACACTTTCATTTCTGAGTTATCAGATCTTCGTTTCAATTTAAAACTTTATAAACATTAGCTTAAAGCCCTTTATATGAACCTATGAGGGTCAAATTACATATAAGGACACGGCTCGAGACTAATTTGAACGCTTAGAAAAATTTTAAAAGAAGCCTTTGAAAACAGGGCACACGCCCGTGTGGAAGGGCAACACGCCCGTGTGATTTGCTAACATGGTCGTGTTGGTGGCCTGTGTAACTTACATGGCCAAGGTATATTGGGACACACCCATGTCCCCTGCCCGTATAGATTAATTTTCCCTCATCAATCTACAGGGGTTTTCACACGGCCTGGCACACACCCGTGTCCCTAGCCAGTGTCTCTCACACAGCCATGACACACCCGTGGCACGGCCCGTGTGCAAAACCTTAGCATTCTATTTCTGACGTCATCATCCCCTAAGGGCCACACGGCCAAGGCACACGTCCGTGGGCTCAGCCTGTGTGCAACACTGACTTGGTCAACTTAAGGTGCAAGGGACACATGGTCAAGCCACATGCCCATGGGGCAGACCGTGTGTCACACACGGCCTAGACACACATTCCTATGTCTACCCATGTGGACAAAACAAGGCTATTTACCAAGCCTATTTGCCACCCTTTCCTGTACCATCCTACACAACATTACAAAGCTACCTTCCCAACATATGCATACATCCTAAACATTCATAATTAATACCTCAATACATCATTCAAATGCTTCTTTAACCATACAATATCTTCACATAATTAATAAGCCAAATTCATGTCTAAACATGCATTGAACAGTAAAGCGACTATGGTTAAACTCACTTTACCCTTAATATGACAACTAGCCTATACATGCCATAAAACTAAAAATTTTCAAAGCTTTAAGTACCAAACCATGACCAGATAGTGTGTTGAGATCTCTATTGCTTTCCAACCCGAGCAGACTTCTAAAATCCTACAACATGAGAGAATAAACGAGGTAAGCTATAAAGCTCAGTAAGTTCAATGATCATTTGATTTATGTTAGCTATCAAATACATTTTGAGTAATTACACAAGCATAAAAAGTTTATATGGTCTCATCGTTCAATCATTTACTCCATTATAGGGTTTACCATGACTTTTGAAAGCTTATTCATTTACATTATTGTATGAAACGATTACATACTTAGGAAATCACTTACCATTATTTATGCATAATGATATGAAATATTTCGCATTTGATTCTTTGATAATTTCATAAGCTAAAAATATTATCTCGCATGTCAACCCGTGACCTTCCTCGTATTTACAATATTGATTTATTATCCCCCTTTAAGTTACTACCACTCGATATTCACATGAATTTCATACGTACCTGTCTCACTTAATTCGATTACGTTTTCACTGTCTTCTTGACCTTGTCCATTGATTCACTTAACATCAATAACAACATGTTATCTTAGGTCATTATTAATAAATTTCATAAATTCATAAATATTTCACATCTCATTTATAAAACTAGATATGAATTCCATAATGTCTGTCTTACCCGTTGAGTTATTAGGAACACCATCGAATGCATCAGAAATCACGTATGTATGGTACCACTGCCATATCCCAGATATGGTCTTACGTGAGCTCGTCTGCCGATGCCATGTCCCAGACATGGTCTTACACTAACACGTAATGAGGCTGATGCCATGTCCCAGACATGGTCTTACACTAGCTCTCGCATCAACGCTGATGCCATGTCCCAGACATGGTCTTACACTAGCGCACATAACAAGCTAATGCCATGTCCCAAACATGGTCTTACACTGACTCTCTCATACCGAGGCCAATGCCATGTCCCAGACATGGTCTTACACTAGCTTGCTCATTAAGGCTAATGCCATGTTCCAGACATGGTCTTACACTAGCACTCGTATCGTCACCGATGCCATATCCCAGACATGGTCTTACACTGGCCAGCACATCTCGGTGTCGATGCCATGTCCCAGGCATGGTCTTACACTAACACTCATATTGCCATTGTCCAACCATGGTCTTTTTTCGTCAATTCATCATAAGTTGTAGTACAGTTGTACTTGACCCTGCATCCCCCCTAATTGGTCTTTCAATCTAATTTCATACTTACATTTCATCATGGTTAGATAATAAGCATATGAAATAATACAATATCTCATCTTAGATTTAAGAATCATTCATACAATATCTCATCTTAGATTTAATAATCATTCACTGTAAATTAATCATATGAACTTACCTCGTTTGCCATAACGATAAATTATGTCGACTAAATCCGATACTTTGTTCTCCCTCATCCTCTGTCCAAATCTCGTTTCCCCCAATTTGTAAGGGAACTAAGTGGCTGAAAATTTGGAGCTCTCAAACCCCCATGTTTGCTGCCATTTTTGGTGGATGAAGGAGAAGAATGAAAAAAAATGACAACTTTTCTTTTTGTTTTATTTTATTCACTTATTAAGTCACCTAACCCACCAATTTTGACTTTTCAACTTATTTGTCCCCATATGGCCTCCTATGGCCAGCCATGCTCACATAAAGGGCTTATTTGCTCTTTAAAACCCCCCATTTTAGTCAATTAACTATTTAACATAATTTCCTAGCAAAATAGAACTTTTGACCTTTATGCGATTTAGTCATTTTTCAAAATTAAGCATGCAATCACTAAAATTATTTCACCAAAATTTCCATACACTCTTTTAATCACGTTATAACTCATATAAAAATAAAATAATAATAAAAAATAATTTCTCTGATCTCAGATTAGTGGTTTTGAGACCACTGTTTCGACTAGGCCCCAAATCGGACTGTTACATGAAGTGATCCTCTGACGATCTCCAATCCAAGTTAGCTTGGTGACACTATAAAACATAGAAAATAAACGGAGTAAGCTATATAGCTTAGTAAGCTCATATGCAAGAAATAAGCAACCTTACCATGCATATAACATTCAAATAAAATAACATGATTAAAATGTAAACTTATCATAGTCATACTCATAACTCATTTCTTCACAAAATTTACCTCATATTCATCATTTCACCATAAACAATACACACGTAGGTTTCACATGTACCTTCTTAATTCAATTATAATATCATTCTCGTCTTAACTTTGCCCTTTGAACCATTTCAAAATTGCTAAGGATACTCGGAAATCATACATAGGTAGTATAATGTCATATCTCGGATATGGTCTTACATGTAATCTCATATCGATGTCAATAGCCCAGCTATGGTCTTACACGAAATCGAGAATCAATGCCATGTCCCAGACATGGTCTTACACGAAATCAAGAATCGATGCCATGCTCCAGATATGGTCTTACACGAAATCTCATCTCAACAATCCTAATATCATGACATTTATATCCTATGTTATTCCTAAGGTTCCTCGTCTTTCTTGATCTATAATACCACATTTAACTTTTTTAATCACCACATTTATCAATTCAGCCCAAAAATATTTTATGGCAAAAATGTCCTAACTTTTCAACTTTTTACATTTTAGTCCTTAGGCTCGTAAAATGAAATGTATTCATTTTCTTCAACATCTAAGCCTAGCTGAACCTTATACATACTCATACCAGCCCACATTTTCCATTTAATCACACTTTTACTACTCATTTATAACTTTTTTACAAATAGGTCTTTTTTGACATTTTCAGCAAAAATCACCTAGTAAATGTTGTTTATCTAACACCAAACATACATTTTCTACCATTAGACATCAAAATACATAAAATTTTAGACTTTGATTATACTTCAAAATAGTCATTGGAAAAGCTAGATTAGGTGACAAGGATCTCAAAAACATGAAAATCATTAAAAACAGGGCTAGAACGGACTTACAATCGAGCTTGAAAGTGGAAAAACCCTAGCTATGTCTTCCTATTCAATTTTTGGCACATAGGGGTGAAATTGAAGAAGATGAACATCTTTTAGTTAGTTAATTTTTGTCTTTATTTACCAAATGAGCAAAATACCCTTAATGCCTAACTTTGAAATTTCACCTAACCATGTCCATTTTTGTCCAAATCAAAGTGTAATGGTTAATTACCATCTAAGGACCTCCAATTTAAAAGCTCATAGCAATTAGACACCTTTAGCTTCTAGAACACACATTTTGCACCTATTGCAATTTAGTCCTATTAGTCAAATTGGACCCCTTTATCGCTAAAATTTCTTAACGAAATTTTCACACAATTATTCAATCATATGGTAGACCTTAAAATAATATCGCAATAAATTTTTCTACTTCAGATTCGTGGTCCCAAAACCATTGTTTCGATTTGGCCCTAAATCAAGCTGTTACAATTTCTGTCATGTTGCCATAGTGTCTTTCATCTATAGTCTTATTCATTTTTGGCACAGTGCTATAGTGTCTTTCAACTATGGTCTTATTCATTTCTCGTATAGTGCCATAGTATCTTTCACCTATGGTCTTATTCATTTATGATATAGTACCATGGTGTCTTTCAACTATGGTCTTATTTGTTTTTCAAGCCAATGAACTCAATCCCCACATAAATAAATAGATATTAAATTACCAAAACAAGAACTAATTAATTTAACCAAGTTACGAACTTACTTAGACAAAAATAGTTGCAAAAATAAGGTTGACGACTAATTCGTTAATTTAGTTTTTCCATGATTCGAGTCCGATTGATTTGTTTCTTGACACAATCAATTAACTTGGCCGATTCTTTAAGCTTTCACAACCATGGAGTTTTTGCTTTGGCAAGAAATAAAGAAGAAGATGCTAACTCTATTTCTTTTTTTTTTAATTTTAATTATCTATTTACCATTTTACCCTTTTTAATTCAATTATAATTTCAATTTTAATCATGCATGAATCTGTCCATCTATACAAAAGATGGCTAATTACCATATAAAACCACATAATAATTCTTATCTATTCAATTGACACAATTAAACTTATAGCGATTAACTTTTACAGCTTTTACAATTTAGTCATTTTCACTTAATTAACTATCTACATGTTGAAATTTCTGGATCAAATTTCAATATACCTATTGTAACTCCATAAATATTTTTAAATCTTTACAGGCTCGGTTTACAAAAACGAGGTCCCAAAACCTCATTTTTCAAAATCACTTGACTTTAGGGACAAACCACTTATACTTAATTATTTGTTCAATTAGCTAAAATGATCAAATTAAAATTTAATATAATACTATATATGACTCGTAAATATTAAATAATAATATTTATGAACTCACTCATCGAATTTGTGTCCTGAAACCACTATTTTCGATACCACTGAAAAATGGGCTGTTACAAAATCCCTTAGGGGAGATTAACGAATGGATGGGGATGTGATTAATGAGGATTTTGGGTTTCCCGAAAGGGATTAATTGGTATAAATTATATGTTCTTAAACTATTAGGCTTGACAACCCTAATAAGTTATCATAGGCTAGAAGAGGTCGGAAGATAAGTCAAACCGAGTAAATTATAATTTATCCTAGTTGAGAAAGTGAGTATCAACCAATCTATTAGTTAATTAGAGGCCGAGAGGTAATAATTAGTTAATTGATTACTAATCCATCTCAAAACTCTAATCTAGAGTTAGTTAGAAACCCTGAAGCAAGGTAATCTTCCTTATTGGTTTATCGATTTAATTTGTTTGTTTATTTTTCTTTATTTCTTTATTTATTACTTATTTATTTATTTTTATTCCCCTTAATCTATTTTATGGCTGATCATAATATAGGAAATAATAATTCTTATTTAGACTTATTATTGTAAAAAGCGTTTTCATTATTTATTCCATCCTCTCCTGGGTACAATCCTTAGAATACTTCCAAGTATTTTGTTGTACAAACTATATCACAATTTGACTCATGCACTTATAGACACCGTCATTTTTAATTCTTATATTTTTGGTGTTATATTTAAACGATAAATGATAATGTGTTAGGCGGTTGGTAATACAGCTTAGTATTAGTTAAATATTAGATAATAAACAACTAATATTTGCTTCTATTTTGCTTTACATGCAAAAATCACATAAGGACAATATAAAACGGGTATTAATGTAATTCATGAATAATTTTATTAACCAATCTATTCAAAAAAAAAATTACAAGTGTACATAGACAAAAATACTACACTTAGGGCACCAGATCCAATAATCTCTCACTTGCCCTAGTGAAGTAGTTGAGTTATGTTTCTCTTTCTTATGCTATCTATATATTTTCTAAAGAACTCTTAAGCTAGCAAAGTCAAGGTAAAACAAATCCTAGTGGCTTGTCCTTAGATTCTATCTTTGACCAGATCTACTATTCCATCAAACACTACCATCTCCCTTATGATTCTTTCTATCAATGTGTTTTGTCCATATATGGTAACTTTTGGGTTTAGCTATAACCATATTTTTATAGTGTTATAGCTTTTCCATACCTCATATTCGGCCCTCCATTGTGAAGTTAGTAATGTAACCGTACTTGAAACTTATTCAAACTATGGATCTGTTGTCTAGTACAAAAACACAACCCAATTTCAATTTCCTCGAATCCCAACACATTTGGAAGTCAAAATCAATATATCTGATAAGAATAATATCTCCTCTGAAATACACAAACATATAATCCCGCATTCTCTATAAATACTTGAGTAGATGCTTGACTGCTTGCGATTTTCTTGGTCCTAAATTCACCTGATACCAACTCACCAACCCCACTGTGAAACTGTAACATCCACATTTTAACTCGAAGTTAGGTACAGTGATGGATCGGGTTAGGAATTAGTGTAGAATTCTTGAAATAGAACAAAAATGAATTTTGAGTATTAAATTAGAAAGTACTTAGTCCCGATAGGAAATTAAAAAATACTCCTTAGATAGGAAATTTTTAAATAGATGTATTGACTTAATTGAAAGAGTTAAGAAATTGTTGTGACCAAAGTAGGAAAAATAAAAATTTGGGAGATACATAGTAGTGGTGGAAAAGAAGGAAGGATTAAGAAGCAACTTAACCAAAAGATAAGTATGAGTCAACCTAGGAATTATAAAGGATGAGGAAAGATAAAGTGGTAAGTAGTCAAGTAGATATTTATTAGGTATAATGATTAGGCGCTATAGTGTAAAGATGGATGGCTAGAGATTTATTAGCAATATTACCATTTTAATTAAAAATGATGAGATATTTTAGTGGACTAGTGTAGAAAGTAAAAGAAAAGGTGAGAAGTTAACTTATTTCTAGAAGCCAACCGTTACTTTCATTTTTCTAGTTTACTCATCTTTTCTTTTTATTCCCTTTGACTCCTTCCTTCATTGTTGAACAAACCAAGCTCAAAACTTTTCTTTTCCTTTGGTATTTCTTTAGTAAAAACTATAAAGAAATCTAATGAGCATCGTACTCTCATTAGAGAACCTCCATGGATGTGTTAAAGGAGAGAAAAAAACAAGAGTTAGGCTTTAGGTTTTCAAGGAGTTAAGGTAAGAGATGATGAAATTATCATGTCATACATATTTATTTTCATAATCTATCATAGAAAAGTTATTTGATTTTAGTTTTAACTTGTAAGTGTTATATGATTTATATGAAATTGATGAAAAAGAAAGAAAGGGAGAGAACCTAATTGAAGGAAAAGGAAAAGAGAAGGCCAAGGAGTAAAGGAAGAAGATGATACATAATCTCAACCATTTTGTTATAAGTACTACAAGGATTTTAAATTATTTTCTTTGAATGTTTATGTTATGGTATAGAAGATACTTAGGATAAAAAATGTAAAAAAAAATATATATTAAATAAAGGACTAAATAGTGAAATAATTAAATATGTCAAAGAAAAATATATTTGAAGAATATGAAATGGTATATTTGGGTGAATGTTAAATAACTACGTTGAGAAAAATAAAAATGTGTGGAAACATCACTATACTTGTGAATTAAGAATTAGGGACTAAATTTTGGATGATTGAAAAAGGTGAAATATTTCAAAAATACTTTTGTAAAGTTTATAAATGTATGAACTTCAACTTTCATGCCCAAGTAGACAAAATTAAAACTATTAGGATATTAGTGACATGCCATTAAGGATCCTCAGCATGCTCTCTATTTTCTAAACATATAAGTGCTCTTTGTTTAGCATGCATGTGCTCTCTATATTAACACATTGGCACTCTTTATTTACTTGTGTGTATAGTTGCACCTCTGAACTTGATGCGTATATGCTAAATTGTTCTAAATAGTCTACTATAAGGAAAATGTCTAGAATGCTAGTAATATGAGTATTTAAGGTATTAAGGTAACTATAAAAATAATTCAAGGTAAATAAATCAATTGAATTGAATGTTTAGTTATATTGAAGATCATATGTGAGTATAAAATGTATTTCAGTATCATTTTAAATATATGTTATATTCATTTATTCTTATAGTAAGCTTGCACTTGTTTAACGTGTTCATTTCAATGCCTAGGTACAGATAGACTTGAAGAGCTAGAATCGAGCTAGGAGATCTCTCATCTCATCACATCTCCAAGAGCTACAAGAGTAAGTATGTATTTTGGGTGAAAATGACATGTACATAGGTAGACCAAATGTGTTTCCAAGTGTTAGGGACTAAAATGCAAGCTTTTAAAACTTTATCTATTTTGATTTTTTTTTAAATTGAAATATTTTGGTTCTATATGAAATGAATTATTGAAACCCATATGTATGCATGCAATTTTGGTTTGATGTGATAATTGAATTGAATTGGAGTTGTTTGAATTGCTTGTCATCTTTAAAGAAAAAACATATTGTTATATCGCATGATAATACCTACAACAAGGCCAATCAACTTGTTGGAAAAAAACCTGATTTGAAAACGGTTTTCTAACATAGCAGAAAAATTAAAATTTGGAAAACTAAGTCAATTTGTCATATTTATAGCAATAAACCTTTTATTAAAATTGCAACTATGTTTTCAGTTATAGGAATCACTGTCGTTCCTTGCTTTCAACCGAACAACCTTCACCACTATTCTTGTAACAGCCCGATTTTGGACTTAGTCAAAACAGTAGTTTCAGGACCACAAATCTGACGCTGAAAAATTTATTTTTATTATACTTTTATGGTCCACAATTTTACGGAAAATCTAAAAGTATAAATCCTATTTTCACAGAATAAAAGCTGCTAGCAAGGACTAAATTTCATAAAATTAAAACTGTAAAATAGTAAAAAATTCAAATAACCAACTGGCTCCTTTTTAAATGATATTTTTATTAATAAATCCTTCTTCTTTTTTTCACTTCGGTTCTCCTCCTTTCGGTTGTGTCCTTCAGCCTCCAAAAATCTCAATGTTGTGGAACATTGTCAGGAAAAAAAAAAAATTAGAAAAAAGGTAAATGGAATAATAAAAATAAAGAAATGTAAACAAATTGAAAAGAAATAAGAAAACTTAAATAATTTTGGCAAAAACATTTGAGAAATGTAGTAAAAATATGCTTGTGTATCATCTATTTATAAGCCAAAAATACCTAAGAAAAATTATTGCAATTCATCTGTATTTTTTACCAAGTAAATATTATTTCCATATATAATATTACAAGGTTTAAGATTCAAATAAATTATTCACATCATGATACAAGAAAAATGATGATGATGTGAATAATTTATTTAATTCACACGTGGACAGTTAATTTTTATGTTAAATTATTTTAATTTTTATTAAATAAAAACTAAAATATATTTCAATTTAAAAAATCCTTACTTTTTGAAATTTATTTTTACTTCATCCAAAACGTATGTAATATAATTTATTTGCACTTATCTTGGGGTTTATTCGTGATGGTTGATGGCTGGCTGCTCGCTTTTGCTCTTGTTGTCGCGAAATTAACCAAGCTGCTCATCTCTTGGCTCAGCATGGGCTCTCGCTGGAGGCAGAACGTGTTTAGGTGGGGAGGGTGTTCACTTCTCTTTAAGTTTTCTGGCTGTTTGTGTGGTCTTTGAGCTGGCCTCGATTGTTGTTTCTCTTTTTAAGAGAAGACCGACTTTTGTCTTTATTACTTTGGTTTGTTGCATTGTTTTACAATTTCCTCCTTTAAAAATAATTTTATCTTAATTTTTCATTTTATGAAATCTTAAAGTAAAATTTGGAAGCGTTAAATAAAAATCTTGAAATTTCATCTAGTTTTTATGTAAAACTATAAAATATACCATTTTTTTCAAAAATATGAAAAGCATTAAAAACTCATTCTGTTATGTAATTTTATTTTCAAATTTTTATAATTTTTCAGTTTTTTTTTATTTTTTATAGACTTAAGTAACTTTTACAATTATATATATTGTTTTAAGAAATTAATTTAAATAAAAATTATAATTGTCTCCTAAAAATATTAAAAAATAAAAACTTTCAAAATAAAGAAATCCACTTACACAATGTAAAAACTAAAGTAGTTTTACACATTTCCATAATTATTTATAGGATAAATATTTTAATGATCCAATCATTAAATTTATCAATATAATTATACTTGTTATGTATGTAAGTTTTTGAATCAATTCGATATCTCTATCATATCAATCTAAAATATTCCATATATTAATATATATTCAACGGTTGATTTTTTTTTTACACAAAACAAATGGATAGAAATTTTCAGTTCACATCAAATTTGACATGTATAATCTTCATGAATAGACCATGAAATATAACAGTTAAATTGTTAAAATATTAATCATATAAATAGTTACAAAAATGTGTAAAATCATTTTAGTTTTTACATTATGTAAGGGAATCCTTCTCATATATATATATATATATATATATATGGGTTATATCTATTTTAATTTATTTTAAGAAATATTAATATTCCCTTAAGATACATAACAACATTTCACCTTTTCTTGTGTAGTTTTATTTTTTTAAAATTCTGACAGTACACTAAATAATTTTCATATATATTGGCATTTTTAATAATGTTTGAATTTTTTCCCCAAGAATTTAGAAAATGAAGTTGCCAAGTTAAAGCCAAATCGGTTAAGTCATCACTTATTTGCTAATATCCATTTTAAAATGCTTATTCAATTAGTCGACTAGCCTCTAAACTTATCTCGTTACGGAAGCTTTTAAAAAATCGTGGTTTTTAAGTAAAAACATTTCAATTTGTAGAAACCCTTTATTTTAGAAAACTATGTTTTAGTAAAACCATCGCAATAATAAAAAAGTTAAACCAAAACCAAAGTCAAATAGTTTAAAGAGTCCAGAGAGTCCCAGAAATTACAACTCTCAAAATATAATGCAAAAACCATAATTAAATCATAAATTAAAGTAACACAGTTCATAGAGAGTGGTCACCGTCGAGTCCCCCACTGTATTGATCTGCCTAAGTCTGTGGATTACCTGTACAGATCAAACAAGAAGGAGTGAGTTTACGTAAACTCAATGTGTAACCCCACAGAATTAAGCATGCACATATACAATAAATCAGATATCAGACAAAAACAGATTCGGGTCTAAGCCCATCTCAGATATAGATACAGAATCGGGCCCAATCCCATTTTAGATACAGTCACAGATATGCAAATAAAAAATCCTACCCCCATCCTCTACACACCATCTCCAACCATCCCTACACACCATGTGGGGTTTAAAACACCCACCCAGCCTTACATACCAAAAACGTACTGATGCGGCACATAACAGATATAGTGCAACCTTGCTGCCAAAATATAGGCGATAATCGCCTTTCAGAATACTTCCTCCATATAAATATCATCCCAACCCAAATGACAGATGGAATGAAAGCAGAATCAGACATACAGATTAAGCATGCTTACATGCTTAAATACAGATATATAGTGCAAGTACAGATATATGTATAAGATAAGTCAGACACACATGATAATAACATGCTCAGAACATAATATCAGTCACTTAGATCATACAAATTTGGGTCTAGTTAGCCCTTATCGACCCTACAGTAGGCTCATAATCGTTGGGACGACCTGTGCAACCCTAGGGAAAAATTCAGATTAATGGAGCCCCACACCCGTGGAGATTACCTGTGTGGGCTCACACGCTCGTGTGGCCCACACGACCCAATTTGATCTAGCCTGTATGGCTCATACGGCTACACCTGGCCATCACACAGTTGTGTCTTGTACATGGCCTGGCCTTCATCATTCACATGGTCGTGTCATCACACATGGCTTACCACACAGGCTACCACACACTAGTGTGACGTCGACAGAATAGTTTTCGGCTTTTGTCGAAACCTTATTTTCTGCCTTTTTGGGTACACACCTGTTACTAATTCCCTAAAAAACACTCTCGAGCACTCCAAGGCCTAACCATCAACATCCTAGAGCCCGTATTACTAAAACCAATGAAAACACAACCGAAAATAATTCCCAATCAAAGCCTTACAACAACACTCAGTGAACGCAAAACTTACCCTTACTAAAAAGACACATTGGACACTTATATCGCTGTAAGAACCCCGACCAAAATTCGTTCTTTGCCTACTGAGAACAAAAAAAAATCCCCTCATTAAAATTTAGCCAAAATAACGTTAAAACTTAGGCAAAACAAAAACTTAAGCAGTCAAATGTTGTACAGAAAGGAGATGAAAAAGAAATTGAAAAGGAAAGGGTGAGGACAAGACAGAGTTTTGGCAGAGAGGAGAAAGAGAAGCAAACATCCAACAAGATGAGAGAATTTCGGGAAAAGAAAATAAAGATAAAAATTAAAAATTAAAAAGATGATATCCCAAATCCCTCATATCTCTCCTACTAACCCTACTACATACAACTACTCAGAATCCATCTCAGCACAACTCTAACTAACGCCAGAAGTAAAAATTAATACGCTTGCTATCGCCGGGATTCGAACACAAGATCTCCAACACACCAACTCCCTTACCACTCGATCTAATAGGCTCATTCTGATATGATTTTACAAATAATTAACCATAAGCCCACTCCCAAAATGTAAAACCTAGACGAAAAAATATCAAAATTTACTAAAGGTAGGTCTTGAACTTGTGACCTCTTACACACACCCAGAACACTTAACCACTAAAGTAAATAGATATTTATGTCAGATTTTACAAAACAAAAGTAAACAAATTTTGGAGTGTTGCAACTCTACCTCCTAAAAGAAATTTCGACCTGACAATTTACCTGATCAGAATAGATGAGGATATTGCTGACGCATCGAATCCTCAGGTTCCCACGTGGCTTCCTCAGTACCATGATTCTGCCACAACACTTTCACTAACGGTACAAACTTCCTCCTCAAAACCTTAACGCCGCGATCAACAATCTGAACTGACTCCTCTTCAAAAGTCAAATCCGGTCTAACCTTGATATCCTCAACGGAGACTATATGAGATGGATCAGACTGGTAGCGCCTCAACATCAACACATGGAACACGTAATGAATACGGTCTAACTCTGGAGGTAGCTCCAACTGATAAGCAAACGGTCCCACTTGTTTTAGAATCTGGTATGGCCCAATAAATCTAGGGCTCAACTTGTCCTTACGACCGAACCTCAGAATCTTCTTCCATGAAGAAACCTTAAGGAACACAAAATTCCCTTACAGAATACTCAATCTCATGCCTCTTCAGATCTGCATATGATTTCTGTCTATCAAAAGCCGCTTTCAAATGATCCTGAATCAATCTAACCCTATCATCGGTCTCAAAAACCATCTCAGGACACAAAACGCATCGTTTACCCAACTCAGTCCAACATAGTGGGGTACGAAACTTACGACCATACAAAGCCTCGTAAGGTGCCATCTGAATACTAGACTGAAAGTTGTTATTATAGGTGAACTCTGCTAGCTGCAAATAATCCTCTCAACTACCTCAGAAGTCGATCACACCACTCCGCAACATATCCTCCAATATCTGAATCACCCTCTCAGATTGACCATCAGTCTGAGGATGAAAAGTAGTACTAAAGTCCAATCTTGAACCCAAAGCCTCATGTAATTTCTTCCGAAATCGAGACGTGAAGCGAGGATCCCTATCAGAAATAATCAAGACAAGTACCCCATACAGTCTTATTATCTCAGATATGTACAACTTCGCTAGCTTCTGAAGAGAAAAGCCCGTTTGAACCGAAATAAAGTGAGTAGACTTGGTCAATCGATCTACAATGACCAAAACAGAATCTTTCTTAGTGGGTGTCAAAGGCAACCCACTAACGAAGCCCATCATTACTCGTTCTTATTTTTATAAGGGAATCTCAACCGGCTGTAGCAAACCCGAAGGTAACTGATGCTCAACCTTAACCTGCTGACACATCAGACAATGAGCAACGAAATTCATAACCTCACACTTCAACCCCGATGACCAATATAACTCACGAAGATCACGATACATCTTATTTCTACCGGGATACATTGCGTAAGAGCTACTATACGCCTCTCTCAAAATAGACTATCTCAGATTCATATCATTAGACATACAAATCTAGCCTCGGAAACAAAAAACACCCTCGTTATTCAGCCCAAAATCTGTAATGCTGCCACTTTCAACCTGACAAAATCGTAAACCAAGAGACTCATCCCCAAACTGTTTATCTCGAATCTGTTCAATTCAAGTCAGTTTGACTTGTAGCTCATCCAGCAAACTTCCATCATCAAACAGACTAAGTCGAGTAAACATTATTCTCAAATCAGTCGTCGCCCTACGGCTCAATGCATTGGCCACCATATTGGCCTTACCAAGATGGTACTCAATCGTGCAGTCGTAGTCTTTAAGCGATTCAATCCATCTACACTGCCTAAGATTTAACTCCTTCTAAGTAAAGAGATACTTGCGGCTCTTATGATCAGTGTTGATGACACGCCTCTCACATACAAATAGTGCCTCTAGATTTTCAGTGCAAAGACCACAACAGCTAGCTCGAGGTCATAGGTTAAATAGTTTCTCTCGTGTGTCTTAAGCTGACAGGACGCATAAGCCATGACCTTACCATCCTATATCAGAATACAACCCAAACCCACATGTAACACGTCATTGTATACCACAAACTCCTTGTCGAATTCAAGCTGTATCAGAACAGGAGCTTGATTTAGAATAGACTTGAGCTTCTCGAAGCTCGATTGCTGCGCATCAGTCCAGACAAATAGTACACCCTTATTTAGCAGCTTAGTTAAGGGTGCTGCAATCAATGAGAAACCTTCAATGAAACATTGATAATAACCCATCAAACATAAAAACTGTTAATTTTGGACACATTCATGGGCTATTTCCAATCCAACACAACCTCAATCTTTCTAAGATTGACTCAGATCCCCTCAGCAGAAACTACGTTCCCTAGAAAAGTTACTTCACGTAGCTAAAACTCGCACTTACTGAATTTAGCATAAAGCTGCTTCTCTCACAATTTCTAAAGTATTACTCTAAGATGCTCATCATGATCATCCTCGGTCTTAGAGTATACCAAAATATCGTCGATAAAGACCACGACGAATTGATCCAGATAGGGCTGAAACACTCGGTTCATCAAATCCATGAATGTCGTCAGAGCATTCGTTAGACCAAAGGGCATAACTAAGAACTCGTAATGTCTATAACGAGTCCTAAATGCAGTCTTATGCACATCAATTTCTTTAACCCTTAACTGATGATATCTAGATCGAAGATTAATCTTAAAAAATATAGAAGCTCCTCGGAACTGGTCAAACAGGTCGTCAATCCTCACAAGTGGATACTTATTCTTCACTATTAGCTTATTCAATTGCCGATAGTCAATACACATCCTCAAGGTCCCTTTCTTCTTCTTTACAAATAGTACAGGTGCTCCCCATGGGGACACACTAGGACAGATGAAACCACGGTCTAACAACTCCTGAAGTTGAGCCTTAAGCTCTGTAAGCTCCTTCGGTGCCATTCGATAGGGAGCGATAGACACCAGAGCTGTACTCGGAAGAACCTCAATACTAAATTCCACTTCCGAATTAGGAGGTAGTCTTGGTAAGTCCTTAGGAAAGACATCCAGAAAATCCCTCACAGTTCGGATATCCCCAATAGTAGAGTCCCCAGAAGCAGAAGCATTAACGTAGGCCAAGTATGCCTCACACCGTTTCTAAACCTGTTTCTCGGCCACAAGCGTAAAGATTACATTAGACAGATAATCTCGACGCTCACCGATTACAACCACCTCATCATCCCTCTTAATTCTTAAAATGACCCTCTTAGTCACACAATCCAGATTAACTAAGTGCTTAACTAGTCAATCCATCCCCAGTATCAGAACGAACTTCCCAAATAGAAGCTCATTAAGTCTGCCAAAAATACCGCCTCTTGAACCACTAAAGAAACGTCTCTATGTAGCTTACTAACCCACACAGATTGGCCCAACGTACTCAGTATAGTAATCTCACTCAAAATTCTCTCAATCAAAATTCCCAAGTTTTCAGATACAGTGCTAACTACAGAGGAATGAGTAGAACCTATATCTATCAAAGCAGTGTACAGTACATCAAAAATAAAGAACGTACCGGTGATGACATCATGAGCATCTTTATCCTCTTAGCAATGTGCAGCATAGATTAAAGCAGGCTGCCTCGCCTCTGTTTGACTAGCGCCTCTACCAGGTGCTCTCTGCCCTTGGCCCATACCATTAACACCACTAGCTTGTCATCGGCCCCTAGGTGGTTGCTAAACTACCCTCTACGGCTGTACAGTACCCAGTCCCGGAGCTTGCACTTGATCAGCCCTTAGTGGATATTCTCGAATGCGGTGATCTAATGACACACACCTCAAACAAGCCCCATTCCTCATTCAGCACTTGCCCGAATGGTGTTTACCACAATCTCTACAAGGCAGCATCCCAGTAGAAACAACAGGGGCTCCCACTCTAACTGGTCCATCAGACCTAACCTTTTTCTTAGGCCTTTGTATAGAACTCGAGGGCTCCAATCCCTCTTGTTCTTACCTCTCTCATGGTCCCTGTTTTGGTGCTTTGCATGCTTGACATCTTCAATGATCTTCGCCTTCTCAACTAGAACAGAGAACTTGCACTCCCTCTGCGGAGCTATCAATACCGTTAGATTGTCCCTCAAACTATCCTCAAATGTGATGCACTATTCATATTCAGTTGCCACCATACCTCGAGCATAGCGGCTCAATCTCAAAAATTCAGCCTCATACTAGCCACAGATCGATCACTTTGCGTGAGATTCCTGAACTCATGCCTGCAAGCATCCACATAACTTGCCCCACATATTTCCCCTGAAAGACAAACTTAAAGAATTCCCAGGTCAATCGATCAGATTGAGTCCCCTCCTTAACAGTTAACCACCACTGGTATGCTTCGTCGCAAAACAAGGAGACCGCACCCTTTAGTTCCTGCTTGGAGGTACAGTCTAGATCACCCATAATCCTTTCAATGGCCTTCAACCAGTACTCAGCCACGTTAGGGGCAACTCTAGTGACACCCCTAAACAACCCAGCTCTGTTAGATCGGAGTCGTTCACTTACCAACCCTCGGCCCGAAGATCCAGAATTGGGTCCAGCGACCCTCTCCAATATCCTCAGCATGGCTTGGGACAATATGTCATCCCCAGTCGCACGGTTTTGAGACCTAGTCTCACTAGTAGGTGAAACTGGCGTCTAACTCGTATCTAGATTCGACCTACTGCCTCAAAAAGAAGACTCAGCTCAAGCCCCCTATGGCCTCTACCACGACCTCGAGTACCACGTCTACGGATACCATGTGCGCTCATTATCTATTTGAATTTATCTACATTAAGAATTTTATGCATCAGTTTTAGTTTTTATTAACAAATATTTTATGCAAAAAGTTTCAGAAGTTTAGAGTATTTTGAATGTTTCAATCTCTAAATGTCTTACTACAGTTTCAAAGAATTCTAACTATAGTGTTTCAGAATAAACTATCTATAGTGTGTCAAAATAGTTATATCTAAGTACAAAAAAACTTACAAAATTGATGTCGGAGACTCGATGTACCACATACTCAATTAGAATATTTTTAAACCATTTGAAAACCAATTCTTTAAAATCACAATTTTGGAACCCAAAATTTAGAGCTGAGTTTTGTAACTTGGCTCTGATACCACTAAATGTAACACCTCAAACCCGGCCTAGACGTTATGGTCAAATTTAGAGATGTCACAAGGAATGGGTTTGAAAACGAAGTTGCCAAGTTAAAGCCAAATCGGTTAAGTTAACACTTATTTGCTAATATCCATTTTAAAATGCTTTTCAATTAGTCGACTAGCCTCTAAACTTATCTCACTGCGGAAGCTTTCGAAAAATCGTGGTTTTTAAGTAAAAACAGTTCAATTTGTAGAAACCTTTTGTTTTAGAAAACCATGTTTTAGTAAAACCATCACAATAATAATAAAGTCAAATCAAAACCAAAGTCAAACAGTTTAAAAAATCTAGAGAGTCACAGAAATTACAACTCTCAAAATATAATGCAAAAACCATAATTAAATAATAAATTAAAGTAACACAGTTCATGGCGAGTGGTCACCGTCGAGTCCCACGCTGCACCGATCTACCTAAGTCTGTGGATTACCTGTACAGATCAAACAGGAAGGAGTGAGTGTATGTAAACTCAGTGTCTAACCCTACAGAATTAAGCATGCACCTATACAGTAAATCAGATATCAGACAAAAATAGATTCGGGTCTAAGCCCATCTTAGATACTGATACAGAATCGGGCCCAATCTCATTTTAGATACAGTCACAGATATGCAAATCAGAAATCCTATCCCCATCCCCTACACACCATCTCCAACTATCCCTACACACCATGTGGGGTTTAAAACACCCACCCAGCCCTACACACAAAAATCATACCGATGCGACACATAGTAGATACAATGCAGCCTTGCTGCCTGAATATAGGCGATAATCACCTTTCTGAACACTTCCTCCATATAAATATCATCCCAACCCCAATGATAGATGCAGTGAAAGCAGAAGCAGACATACAGATTAAACATGCTTACATGCTTAAATACAGATATATAGTGCAAGTACAGATATATATATTAGAAAAGTCAAACACGCATGATAATAGCATTATCAAAACATAATATTAGTTACTCAGATCATACAAATTTGGGTCTAGTTAGCCTTTACCGACCCTACAGTAGGCTCACAGTTGCTGGGACGACCCATGCAACCCTAGGGAAAAATTTGGATAAATGGGTCCACACACCCGTGTGGCTTGCTCGTGTGGGCCTACACGCCTAGATTGACCCTGCTTGTGTGGATCAGATGGCCTAGCCCAGAAACCTGCACGCCCGTGTGGACTACCCGTGTGTGCCTACATGCTCGTGTGCCCACACGGCCCAATTTGGTCTAGCTTGTGTGGCTCACAAGGCCACACTCTACCATCACACGGCCGTGTCTTGCGCACGGCCTGGCCTTCGTCATTCACACGGCCGTGTGGTGTCGATACAATGGTTTTCGACTTTTGCTAAAACATTATTTTATGTGTCCTTGGGTATACACCTATTACTGATTCACTGAAAAAACACTCCCGAGCACTCCAAAGCCTAACAATCAACGTTCCAAAGCCCGTATAAATAACTCCAACAAAAACAAAACCGAAAATAATTCCCAATCAAAGCCTTACAATAACACTCAACGAACGCAAAACTTACCCTTACCGTAAAGACACCTTGGACAATTATATCGTGTAGGAACCCCAGCCAAAATTCATTCTTCATCTACCGAGAACAACAAAACAATCCCCTCATCAAAATTGAGCCAAAATAATGTTAAAACTTAAGCAAAACAAAACTTACTGTACGATCGCAGTTAAATGTTGTACAAAAAGGAGACGAAAAAGAAATTGAAAAGGAAAGGGTGAGGACAAGACAGAGTTTTGGCAGAAAGGAGGAAGAGAAGCAAACGTCCAAAAAGATGAGAGAATTTCAAGAAAAGAAAATAAAGATAAAAAATTAAAAATTAAAAAGATGATATCCCAAATCCCCCATATCTCTCCCACTAACCCCACTACACACAACTACTTAGAATTCATCTCCAGCACAACTCTAACTGATGCCAAAAGTAAAAATTAATACGCTTGCTATCACCAAGATTCGAACAAAGGACCTACAACACACCAACTCCCTTACCACTCGAACCAGCAGGCTTATTCTAATATGATTTTACAAATAATTAACCATAAGCCCACTCCCGAAATGTAAAGCCTAGACGAGAAAAATATCATAATTTTCTAAAGGTAATGCTTGAACTTGGGACCTCACACACACACCCAAAACACTTAACCACTGAAGCAAACAGATATTTGTGTTAAATTTTACAAAATAAAAGTAAACAAATTTTAAGGCGTTACATATAGTATAACATATAAGACAAAATAATTAAAATTTATACAAATGTTCGTAATTATTGTGTAAAATTATTTTTTAATTAATAAATTTCAATTTCTTCATTTTTAATATATCTTTTTTATATTTTTACCTTCATTTTTTATATGTCATCAATTATTTTAGATTTATATTTTTAGTATTAAATTAAAAATAAATTATATTTTAATTAATAATATACAATCAATTCACACAGAAAAGAAATTAGTATATATATACATTAAGATTTCAACGTAATTAAAAATAGCAATTAACATTATTATTTGTCGTGAAATTATCGGATAATGTGCAAGTGTACACAGTTACCAACAAGTAATAAAGTAGTGAGTTAAGAGTATCGTCTCTACAATGACTGTTTAAGTAAGGCAAATATTGTGAAATTTATGAAATGGCCAGTTGGTGATAAAAATAATTAATAAAGAGTTGAGTGAACTAATTATCCTAAATAAAATGACTACTTATGCTTAAAATAAATGAAAATGTAACACAAAATAAACAACAACAATTCACAAGTTTAAATTAATTAGATTAATTGCTTCCTTTAACTTAAAATTATTAAAAACAATGTCAAAGATGTTATGGCAAAAACCATGACAATTTGGATAATTACTAACCCATAATTTATAAGTTATGAAGTCATAGTTATTTAATCATTAAGTTTCTTTAGCATACTTTTATGTTCAATCAACTTTACAATTTCATAAGCAAACATCATATATGGGTTATGCAAGGTAACAATATTGTTTAATATATTTACTAATTCAATCATTAGCAAATCAAACATGCATCATTCAAATATTATGTCCACTATGTACCATCTTGTTTGGATTAAATAATTAACTGTTATGTCTTCCTACATTAATTATGCATGATTAGCATGATCCTAATTTTATTTTAATGAATAAACAACCAAAGCACATAATCGCATCAACAAAGTATTAATAATAAAAGCTAAGGATATGCAATCAATCTAGCATCAACAAAATTAAGTCATTATAATTAAATTGAAAACAAAGAAAAAATTAGCAAATGATGTTTATCAACTTTGAACAAAATTAAAAGATTAAAGGGAAAGAAACTAGAAGCTGATTTCGGTGATTTTCCATGGCATTGCTTGGGTTGCTTTTCCTCATTTCTTCTCATTTGCTCCTATGCACAATTACTCTTCAAAGTGCCAAATTTGGCTACTCAAAAAGGACCTCTCAATTGCTTTCTTGAAATCGTGTGTTGCTCTCTTAAATGAGAAGTGAATGAATGAAAGATGAGAGAAGGAATGGTGAGTGAGTGATGGATGAATGACCCAATAGCATGCCTCTATTTATACTTGTTTAAGCCCTCTATTTCTAGTAAACTCATCCTTTGGTTTTCTCTTGGTAGGTGGCTAGCCCTTACTTTGTGGAAAAGGAGTGGGCGACATGGAAAGAGAGTATGAACTGTGGAGGAAGCTTGCTTGAATTGAGGAAGGAAGGTGGATAGTCACCTTGAATTGTAGAGAGGGAAATTCTTGCTCATTTTCAAGTGTTTACAAGACTTCATGGACAGTTTTGGGCACCCCTAATGGACGGTTTGGCACCTCTAATGGACGATTATCTTTAAGAGTCAAACCAGGAAAGGTAAAATAGGGATCTAAGATATAGCAAAACATGGACAAGTTCTAGAGGGATTGTTATTTTAGAAGAGTACATTTGAGACCAAATTAGTAGATAGGCCTGCTGTAACACCCCTAACCCGTATCCGTAGTCGGATTAAGGTCAGAAGCATTACTGGACAAAATAGAACATTTACCGACATTATACAGTCATAATCATCATATCATGATCAAACATCATCAATTAGTCTCTTATGAAGGTCTACGAGACCTTAAACATGCATTAGAAGAAGGTCAGGACTAGACCGAACACTTAGAAAATTTTTCAAAATTTAAACATTTTTCAAAGCTGTAGAGGTCACACGCCTGTGTTGTCAGGACACGGCCACTAGACACACCCGTGTGTCTAAGTCGTGGCAAAATAGGTCATACATTATGACTTGCACACACGGCCACATGACACGCCCGTGTGCGAGGCCGTGTGAAAATTAAGGAGGCTACTCACTTGGCCACACGGCTGCACATGCCTGTGTACCAGTTCGTGTGCCACCCACGGCCACTAGGCACTCCCGTGTGTCTAGGCCGTGTCAATCCTGTAGGGCATACTGACTTAATTAAAAAGGGTACCCCAGGGGACACACGACCGTGCACTATAACTGTGTGTCACACACGACTGAGACACACGCCCGTGTCTCTGCCCGTATAGACAAAAATAGGCCATTTGAAAAGCCAACTTTGCCACCCATTTTGGGTAATCCCTACAAGTCAAAACCAATACATTTTATACTATCAATTCTCAACCAAAATACATACAATTCATGCCATATATTCTTCATTCAAAATCATAATCAATTTCCTTATAAACTCATACCAAAACATAAGCCCAACTCATACCAAATCTTATGAAACATAAGTTATTCATACCGCATTCCATCTCATATAAAAAACTTACCAAATTCACATCACTTTCACACCAAAATGACCATTTCTCATTAGGCCATATTTGCAAAATAAACATACCATATTTGCTTCACAAAACACATACCAAAATCAAACATATACACAACCATTAGTTAGCCATATCACATGGCACAACTTATATACATAACAAAATCATAATTCAAAGACTTCTAGCCTATACATGCCATAACTTAACATTTACACTTTCAAAATATACCAAAACGAGGTTTGATAGTGTGGTGATGATCCTTGATGATCCCCGAGCTGTCGGTAGCAACGATATCTATAAAACAGTTGAAAAACACACAGAGTAAGCTACAAACAACTTAGTAAGCCATATATAGATAAATTCAAAAGATAATTCACATATAAATCATCTTAATAACATAAATATCACAAACCCTTCACTTAACCTTTCATGAGCTATCATATAGTCATATGTATACACCATATCACATTTTCCAAATTTAATCTCCCATATATCACATTTCAATTTCACAAACTTATACTTATCACATACTTATCATTTCATATAAACATGCCTTTCATGTTTAGTTATTTAGTACGATACAAATGCACCTGAATCGGATACACAATCATTCATACATTTACTACTCGGAGTTGCTCAATAAGCCGTTTGGAAATAATTTGATATACAATAAACTCAGAAAGCTCGTACAATGCCATCGTCCCAGACGTGGTCTTACATGTATTCGAATATCGATGCCACTGTCTCAGATAAGGTATTACACTAAATCAAATACAATGCCAATGTCCCAGACATGGTCTTACACGTAATCTCTGATCGATGCCTGTGTCCTAGACACGGTCTTACATGATATCTCAGATTGATGCCAACGTCCCAAACATGGTCTTACACGAAATAAATTCTCGAACTTCTTCGATTTTACAATTATATATTTCATAGTCAATCAATGCAATTAAAACATCGTACAAATAACAATAATTCAATGTAACACATTTATTGGTATATTGACTTACTTCATTCAAATTCGTATGGATGAAAACGGCTAATCGACTATTTTCAACTTTCCCTAATCTAATTTTGTTTTCTTTGTTTCTTTATCTAAACACATTCAAATTTCACTCATTCAATTTCAATTTCATTCAAAATACTCCAAATACACTTATTTAGGGCAATTTACAAATTAGCCCCCACATTTTCATATTTGGACAATTTAGTCCCTAATCACAAAATCACAAAATACTCAAAATTTCACTTCAACATAGCTAGATCGAATATTCATGGTGTTCATATAAGCCCATATATTTCATTCTTTTCACATTGTAGTCCTCCAAAATATCATTTTCCACAATTTAGCCCAAATACTCAATTTCATCAATAATTCAAAAATTAAATATATTAACCCAACATATATCTTTCATATATCATCAATTAACACTTTAAAGCTCACAAAATCAACAATGGCACATTTCATAATCTTCAATAAAATCAGAAATTTAGGCATGGGCTTTGAAGAACACATAGCAACGATTTCAAAACATAAAAATCATCAAAAACTAATCAAAATACACACCTTAATCAAGATCATCAATGGCCGAATGCTTCAAAGACTCAAACCCTTTTCTTTCTTTTCAATTTTAGCAAAACATCATCAAATAATAGCCTATTTTATGTTTGTTTTATTATAACATATATTAATAACCAATTTACCATATTATCCATCATTTATTAATTCATAAAACTCATATATTAAGGTTATTTATGACCACTCAAACATTCAATGGTAAAATTTCCTCATAAGGCCATAATACTTAAAAGCCAACTCAAATAAACACATTAATCATATAACATGCTAGATTTACTTTTTATGCAATTTAATCCTTTTTGTAAATTAAGCATTCAAACGGACAAATTAAGTCATAGAAATTTCACGAATATCAATTCACATGCTATAAACACTAAAAATAATATTTAATTATTTTTCTAACTCGATATGTGTCGAAACCACTATTCTGACTAGGGTCTAAACCGGGCTGTTATACTTGCCAATGGTGGGTATCAGAAAAGCAAGGCGTCGGGTGCGCCAGAAAACCTATGGAGTTTCCAACAACACACAGGGAGTTTAAATTTTGTGCCTTTATTCTTATTCCCTAAAAATATAGAGTCTTTATGATGCACTCCTTCATAGAATCTTAGTAAGTTCATTCTGAACATACGATTGTGCTGCTTCGTATGTAAGAAAAAGGATTGTTAGGACTTTATGGGAAAGGACTAAGCCAGGCACCGCTGAATTTATATATTGGGTGTTGAAGTTATTTCGTATGTATAAAGGGACATCCTTAGAGGCTACGCCTCGAAGGTTGGACTAGTGTAGGGGTTAGAATTAAGTTTGAAGTCATAATGAGTGTATTATTAGTACCTAGTACAACAAATTGATTGTAAAACTTAAAGTACTTGTATAATAGCCAAAAATTATTTGACGTTGATATTTGAAACATGCTGATAATAAGAATTTTTAAATAAATTCTACATTAAAGGTAGGTCTACAACTCATTGTTGTTTAAATTTATAGTTGCGATTAGTTCGAAAGGTGGATTTTCAACTCGAGTTAATTGTAAACTTGGTACCTGGACTCGACGATTGGGTCGAGTTAAGGTGTTACAATATTTATCAACTTTAAACAAAATTAAGATATTAAAGGGAAAGAAACTAAAAGCTGGTTTTGGTGATTTTTCGTGACACTACTTGTATTGCTTTTCCTTCTTTCTTCTTATTTGCTCCTATGCGCAATTATTCTTTAAAGTGCTGAATTTGGCTATTCAAAAAAGACCTCTAAATTGCTCTCTTAAAATTGTGTGTTGCTCTCTAAAATAGGAAGTGAATGAATAGAAGATTGGATAAGGAATGTTAAGTGAGTGATGGATGAATGACCCCAATAGCATACTCCTATTTATACTTGTTTAAACCTTTTATATTTAGTAAACTTATTCCTTGGCTTTCTCTTGGTAAATGGCCGACCCTTGTTTTGTGGAAGAGGAGTGGCTTGCATAGAGAGAAAGCTTGAAATCTGGAGGAAGCTTGCTTGAATTGTGGAGGGAAGGCATATGGTCACCTTGAATTGTGGAGAGGTAAATTCTTACTGATTTTCAAATGTTTACCAAGTCTTTATGGATAGTTTTGGGCACCTCTAATGGATGGTTAGGCTTCTTCCTCCCTAGTAGGTAGTTTGGGTACCTTTCTCCTTAGTGGGCTGTCTAGTTTTGTTAACCCAACTCTAAAATTGGGTTAGGAGTATTTCCAAGGTCTAGTATGCCTCTTTGGGGTGACTAAGGATGACACCACATCAGCCCAATCCTACATGGCTTTTGCTATAGAAATGCTACAACATTAAGCATTAGTAATTGAGCTTTAAAATCGTTATTTCTTTTCGTGCACCAACTACCTTCAAAACTGCAAAAATTATGCATTTAGCATATAAATTAATCAAGATAACAAATTTTCCTCAACATTATCCAACATGATAAAATTATTATAAAGAATACAAATCTAGTTACAAATCGCTCAAATTTTGCATAAATTATTAGTCTAAAAGTACAAAGTTATCATTATTATTAATCTAAAATCTTAATATATAATAATATTGTGGTAATTAATTTTTTTGTGATAAAATAACATTACCTAATTAATTACATAAGAATATTCTGAAAGGAAAAAAACATCCATTGTCTTATTTGTTTCAAGAAAATCTAGAACCATCGTAAGGGGGATATAAAAAATCTGTAAGTTATCTTTTTTAACCAAAGCAAGTTTGGCTAAATCATCTACAGCTTGATTTCGCTCTCTACGAATGTATCGCAAGATCCACTGTTATTCTTTTGACAAAATATTCTGGATTCGTCTAATCAAGGTCGAAGTCGAAGTAGTGGAAATGCTTCCCTGAATTGCTACAACAACCTCCAAGCTATCAGATTGAATTATAACCTTATCATGTCCTTAGCGTTGACAAAGCTTGAGACCCTCCAAAATACCCAAAGCTCGGCATAAAAAATTGAGCACTTTCCAAGATATCAGTCATACCCAGAGACCCAATCACCATTTTCATCACGAATTACTCCCCCAGAAGCTGCATTTCTTGACTCCAATTGCACTACACCGTCAGTGTTGAGGAAGAGTCTCTTCCCAAATAATCATTCTTCAAAGGACAAATCGTGGCAACCCATCGTTTCCGCATTAAAGGATGAATAAAACTGTATGGCCCAACTATACAAAACTTTGACTATCTCACTTGACCACCAAAATCTTGAAAAATAAAGAGATTGCGATTCTTCCATAAGTACCAAGCAAGTATACCAAAAAGACATGCCCAATTAGCTCATTTCTCATAGATCATAGTATTATACTATACATTAGTAAGAATCCAATCGTATAAATTATTAGAGAAAAACTGTTTGATGGTTACCTATAATGACTTTGTTCTAGACATCGTTAGCAGCTATACAGTCTCTTAGAATATGAAGGGTGTCCTCAAATTCATAATGACAAATAGGAAAAGAAGGATCAATTGCTAAACCTCTTTTGACTCTTTTCACATTGCTAAGAAGGTGTTGCTTAAAGACAGTCCAGATAAAGAAGTGAACTCTTTGTGGGCCTAGAACACATTTCCATTTTTCATCCTTACGATTCCAAGCGCCTTCATTCAAAACCTTGTAAGCACTTTTAACCTAGAAGGCTCAGATCGAAGTATGGCACCATGAGATTTTGTCAAGCCCTTCGGATGGATGTAATGGAGGTATCGCCATAATACGTTGAATCACATCATTTGAAAACCAAACCTATAACAATTCAAGGTTCCACGATCCATCCTCCAAGACCATTTTATTAAAACAACAATCAGAGTTAAGATTAACACTAGCACAGAATGCATGATCAATGGCCCTGCACAAAGAATCCAATTGTCTCCTAAAAAACAGATTTTATTACCATCACCAACATCCCAGATTAAGTTCTCTTGTAAAAGCGGCCAAACTTTAGAGAGAGATCTCTAAAGAAAAGAACTTTTATCTTGGGAAATACAATTTGGTAGATTTTCAATCATCTGATACTTCGACTTGACTACATGGACCCATAAAGCCTCCTTAGCAGTGATGATGTGAAACCCAAATTTCAAAAGAAAAGATATATTTTTATCACGAAGCTTCCTCATCCCAAGTCCACCACATCATTTAGGTTGACGGATAGAATCCCATCCCACAAGAGACATTTTTTTTTACTGTCTGGAAAGCCCCAAATAAAACATTTCACCAAGCTTTCAATCTCATCACAGATTTTCTTATGTATCATCAAGGATTGCATGAAGTAACTAGGAATGGAAAGAAGAACCAATTGTACTAGAGTAACTCAACTTGCTAAGGAAAGTTTCTTGGCATATCAACTTTGTAACTTCCCACGTACCTTTTCCATCACAAAATACATGGTGCTCATCGTAACCTTCTGATTGAATAGGGGGACTCCTAAATAGTGTCCACGATCTTGCACTTTTTAAAATCAAAATAGATTACTCATGAAGTCAGCAATAGACTTATCCACTCTTTCAGAGAAAAAAATGTTGGTCTTCGTAGCATTGATTTTATGCCCAGAGAACTTACAATTTTTTTCCAAAATTTCCTTGAGTACCCTACCTTGATTCAAGTTCGCATTGCTGAAGAGAACTAAATCATCAGCAAATAACAAGTGTTAGAGAGCCGATCCGAATCGAGAAAGGCGCATAAGAGTCCACTTGCCAACAAAAATCGTCGATTGAAAAGAATGGCCAAACCATTCCATACACAGTATGAAGAGGTAAGGAGAAAGTGAGCACCCCTCACAAATTCCCCTTGCAGGTCTTCGAAAGTGGAACTCAATTCCACATAACCTGCATGGTAAAATTAGAAATAGATGGCATAATAACATTTTGGTGATAATCTAGGATACCTGCCGCAAGAGAAGTGCTGATGAAATCCCATCTCACTCTATCACAAGCTTGTTCCGAGTCTATTTTGATCGCCATCCTCTTTCTTTTGTTTTGGTTTCTCATAGAATGAATGACCTCTTATGCAATAATAATGTTATCAATGATGTTCCTACCTACAATAAACTTAGCCTATTCCTGTGCAATAATTTTAGGAAAAATATATTTAAACCGGTTGGCAATTTACCTTCATGACCAGCTTATACAGCAAAGAGCAAAGATTAATTGGACGAAACTGGGAAAATTTATTCAGATTCAACATCATGGCTATAAGTGCAATCATGGCTATAAGTGAAATCCCATCTCACTCTATCACAAGCTTGTTCCGAGTCTATTTTGATCGTCATCCTCTTTCTTTTGTTTTGGTTTCTCATAGAATGAATTACCTCTTATGCAATAATAATGTTATCAATGATGTTCCTACCTACAATAAACTTAGCCTATTCCTGTGTAATAATTTTAGGAAAAATATATTTAAACCGGTTGGCAATTTACCTTCATGACCAGCTTGTACAGCAAAGAGCAAAGATTAATTGGACGAAACTGGGAAAATTTATTCAGATTCAACACCATGGCTATAAGTGCAATCATGGTATTATTTAAATCATGATCAATAATACCTCAATTAAATACCTTTTTAACCCAATCACAAACAACTACCCAACTATATTCTACTACTTTTGGAAGAAAAAGACATGAAAATCATCGCTCTCTAGTGCTTTAAAGGGCGCCATGTCAAAGAGCGCATCCTTAATCTCATCATACGTGACCTATTTTCCCAAAAAATCAATTTTAGTAGGATCAAGCTAAGGAAAAATACTTGAGGGTAGATTTCCCATAGTCCTAAGACCCTCCCCATACAACTTTTGAAAGAAATCATTCGCTTCAACCTCAATGGATTCTGGATCATAAATCCAATCTCCTCTAGAGTTGTGAATAGTAGTTATACAATTATTTTTCCTTCTTTAGAGAGTTCAGTTGTGAAAAAACTTCGTGTTATAATCGCTAAATTTTAAACAATCGTATCTCGCATTTTGTTTCCAGAGAAGTTCTTCATGATGACATTCTTCAATTCTTTTCTGATCCTCAACTCTTTCTGAGCTAGACAATTCAAACTAAAAAGATCTATTTTCCTCTAAATGACAGTCAATTTCTTAATCAGGTATCTCTTACAAGTAGTAATGTAACATAAACTGAATTATTCCACTCCTTTAAATTATTAGTAAGGTTATCTAAAATGTCGAACGTACTTCCGCTAAACTTTCAATTATCACCAACAAAATTCCCAAAATCAGGATATTTGACCCACCCAGCCAGAAACCGAAAGGGACGATCTCTAGGCAAGGTAACCTCTAGGAAAAGGGAGAGGAGAAGGGGTCTATGATTAGACTTGATCTTTGGAAGGTGAGTAATCGAACAAGTTAGAAAATTATAGACCCAAGCTTCATTACCCAACACGCGATCTAACCTCTCAAAAAGGCCACCCCTGTGCCACGTAAAGGAAAGGCCCTCGAAGCCTAATCGTGAAGCTCCACCATATCTACAAAATCACCAAAATAGGGACATCTCCTTCCGTTAGAAAGGCCATATTTTCTCAATAAGGGAGTGGATTGCGTTGTAATCACCAATAGCAACCTGTGGAGTATAATTTGACAAAATTGATGAATCCAAATACCTCTAAAGATCCTAATGCTTTTACCAATTAGGACTGCAATGCATGAAAGAAATTCAAACCTGTTTTAAGGACGCTGGGGGCCAAACTCAAGTCAGAACAAGCTGAGGGTAACTATGAACCACCTTAACTCGGACTGAATCTTTCCACCCTAGCCAAATACCTCTGAAATATCCAACTGCCTCTACATGGTGTGATTACTAGAAACCTAATTTAGTGATAATAGTGTCTGCTTTGATACTACTCACTCTTGGCTCAAGCAAACCAATAATATCTTGCTTATATTCCATATTATATTCATAAAAAACTTGAGGGAATTTAATGCTGGCATAACCCTGGCAATTCCAAGAAAAAATCTTAAAATTCATAAATTAATAAATAAGAAAAAGGAAAAAATATATTCTTACTATCATGAGATATTAACCCTTCCACAATCGAATATGCTACTTCCAAAGCAACCTCTGCCGCTTCATTAGAGACTTGGATCGACAAAAGTTCTACCACCACATACATGAATTCTACTAAGGGTACTCAAGTATTCCTAAAAGATTTGAACTGACTCCCACAACCCTGTAGAACATTGAATGGTTTCCAACCACCACATCCAATGCTTTCTCTACCTTCAATTTTTTATCCTTAAGGCCTGAAAAACCGACACCTATGGTGTCTATATTTTTTTTACCATAACACATTTTTTATTTGAGTGCAAGTTATCCTTGAATGTTATCGTGGAATGTTTCTTGAGGTCTAGAATGTTTTCAGTTATCTATACCACTATTCCCTTAAGTCCTTCAAATGTTGGGTTTAAACCTACTTTAATACTTTCAAATTTTCCAGGTGACATGGATGCCTTACTCCCTAAAATGAAATTTGAAACAAAATAGGAAGTAATAGAGTCAAAAGCTTCAGATTTTATAGAGGTAAAAGGCTGAACCTAATTATTGTGCGCTCCAATCCCATTTTGCATATTCACCAATTGTGTAGGTGGGACTTCTTGTTGCCCAGCTGAGATTAATTTCATCCCGCTGTTTATTTCGGCATTCAAAGGAAAGCCTAGCATGTTTTCCTCAACCCAAGCAGCTTGGGTATTTCATCCTATGGGGCCAGTTTGTAGGCTACCAAAACCATCCTTATTCGGCTGGGTATAGTCCATAGCCTTCTTTAAAATAGGCTTACCATTTCCACCCAAAAAGGCCCACTAGCAGCACCATTTCCCTTCAAATTAGGTTGACTCAATTCTCACAAGCTTGCCCTAATGTTTTCAACTAAAATGGACCCACGATCAGCCTCATTTCCAACTAAATTGATCGGACCCAACTCACGTTTCTTTCCTTATTCTGATCTAGGCCTAAGCAAAATTTTAACCGCCCCCAAATTTGATGAACCCTTCCCTTTTCTTTAAAGAATTCTCTTTTATGAAAGGTAATTCCCTGAATTGTCGCCTCTACAAATGTTGTTCCATGCAATTTGTCACCAACCAAATTCAAGGCCGCAAATCGTTAATCTTCCCCCATTAACATCGATTTAGATGTGGTTTAACTTTGATTTACCCCCAAATTTTGCCTTGATTTTTTCTCAACTAGCATCTAGGGACCAAAGGATTCCAATGTCTCTTCTGACATCTCATTTTCTGATAAGCTCACCAACAGTAAAGAAACTGTCACCCCATTTATAGATTTGGAACCAATAGCCATCCTTCTTTCACATGTCCGAATCTGCCACATGAAAAACAAACAGTTGGTAATGATTCAAATTCAACTTTTTGTAACTTACCATCCACAATGATTTTAGAAACAAAAGGTTTTTTCATGTCAAGGAACACAACCAATCTAGCAAATTTCCCTTTCACACCACTATCGGTCTGAAAATCAAGCTTGACAACTTTGCCAATCAACCTGTCGATTTTTTCCAAAATTTTCTGTTTGTAAAAAAGTCCCAACAAACCAAAAAGTTAAACCCAGTAATTTAACCACCATGGTGTTCACCATCTCCCTCATAAAAAAATAGATTTTTCAGAGAAGGTGATTGCAGGTAATTTATTGACGGTAGATTCAAGATATCACCTATCTAAAAACTCTATATCTTCGTCATGTCCAAGACTAGAAGAACCATTCCCTACTACTTTGTCTTTCCAAGACACTGATGGCGTTGGAGGGGGTCAACAGCAATTCTGCCATTCGAGTAGATAATCACATCACTATTCATATCCACATCCATCCTTTTGAATCTGACTTTTTTGGTAGTGCAATCCCCATTTGAGGGAGTACCACCAACATCATCAGTCACCATTAATGATAGATGCTACAGAAAGAAAGTTAATAGATAATAAAACAACTTTTTTTTTTTAATTTTAGGGCTATCTATTCATATGGTAGTTGCTTTTTTCATTACCTCATAATTGTTTTTTATTATCATATAATGTTAATTTTTTTGGTAAAAAAGGACAGCATTAAGAGAGTACATTAGATAAAACCATAATCAAGAGGAAATAGGCATGTTGTGATCTCTTCCCAACAAGTTCATGACCGGAGTCGGTGGGGATCTAAATAAAGGTATTAAAGAACTACCTATATCAGCATATTTAGTCATGTGATCAGCAACACTATTAAGAGTTCTCGAGATATGTTAGATACGAATCTACCATTTCCGATGCAAAGTTTGATGTAATAGCTGCAGTTCCATTAAACTACTACTAGCTCTTCCACCAGACAAAAGTAATTCAACCAACAAAGCATTATCACACTCAACTTCAACTTTCTGAAACCCTTTATCCCAAGCTAAGAATAATCCTTCCAACATCGTTCTTGTTTTAACTTTAAAGACTAACTTATTACCGAAACTCATCGCATAACCCCATAACCAATTTGTATTTGAATATCTAAGAACACCCCCAATAAGAGCCTTTCGTTTGACCACCCCTAATAAAAGCCCTTCGTTCCAAATTCGACACAGCCCCATCTGAATTAAGTTTTATCCAACTCATTACAGGAGGAGTCCAACTCGAAATACTCTCTAGGGTCCCCAAAGATTTCCTTTACATATCCAAATCCCGATAACTCATAGCCCGCATGTAGCAGATATCCACAATAGCCCTTATATTCCTATGACTATTAGAAAACACACACTCATTTTTATTATTCCAAAGTAACCAACATAAGATTACAAATAGTGTTTGCCACTCCATTTCTTCATAGTGAAGATTACCTTTATCCTGTAAGTTCCAAACTAACCCTTCCTTCATTGACAAAGAAAATAAAATATTATGGGCTTGTCAGGGAACCACTATTCACCATACAGTCTTAACAAAAGCACAATCCTGAAAAGCATGAATCCCTGTCTCCAAATTATCAATACATAAAGGACAAAGACCATCCTCTGTCATAAGCCTATGTCTGCTCTTATTATTTTTCAATAATCTATCATGCCATAAAAGCCATAACAAAACACGTACCCTTTGAGGCGTTGAAACTCACATTTTAAAAATTCATCATACAGCCATCGCTAATTGACCAAAAAATATTACTCATAACTTCTGGCCAAACCCGTGTTTATGACTTCCATATGAATGAACAATTGCTTCGAGATATAGAGGTTGGAAGCACCCCTTGTATATTATATTTCTTCCATAACACTTAAACCCATAGAAACTCGATATTCCAAAGCAGGTAGTAACCAAGCTTCATTAATAAAATCTTGTTCTAATCACATAACTTCCACAAACCCAGTACACCACTATCCAAAGGCTGACAACAATCTTCCCAAGAAATAAGCGTAATTTTCCTTGCATGATTAGTTGTTTCCCAGATGAAATTACGAGGAAGTCTCTCAATTTCATTGCATATAGAAAAAGGCACCCGAATAGTAAACATAAAGTAGTTAGGAATAGCAAAAAGAATTGACCGAACCAAAGTTATTCATCCTACAAGCGAAAGTTTTCTCGCATCTCATCCAGGTAGTTTTTGCCTAACCTTGCTTACAATAAAGTTGAAAGTATGCACAGTAACTCTATTATAAAATAATGGCATATCAAGACAACATCCAAGGTCACTCACTCGGCTGAATCCCACACTCTTACAAATCACCTCAATAACCGAACTAGGAGTATTAAGGGAGAAAAGAACCAGTGACTTGAACTTGTTAACCTTCTGCCTAGAAAAGTAATAGAAAGTTTCCTGTATACTACTCACCACAACAGCTTGATCCTACTAGCTTTATTGAACAACATAAGGTCATTAGCAAAAAAATGAGACAAAGTGGGCCCTCTTCTTAAGAGGAACAAAGGCTTCCAACTCCAATTCATGGTCGCCTCATCAATAAGGTGCCCAAGCCTCTCCATGCAAAGGGCAAAAAGATATAGCGATAAAGGGTCACCCTGCCTTATACTACGTGACGAGTGGAAAACATCAGTAAGAGTGCCATTCCTTAATACCTGAGATGAAGTAGAAGAAATGCAATGCAATATGACACTAATTAACTGCTCAGGAATTTCTACTATTAACAAAGTATCTCGTAGGAAACCTCAGCTAATTCTATCATAAGCCTTTTCGAGGTCTATCTTCATGATCATACCACATTTGTTTTCTTGAAAGTTCCTCAAAGAGTGTACCATTTCTTGTACCACTATAATATTATCGACAATATCTCTGTATAGAATAAAGCTTGGTTGGTTCTGACTTATCAATTTCACTATCAAAGGTCACAGTCTATTAACAATCGTCTTTAATAAGAATCTTATACAATATTGAACACAAGCTTATAAGCCAAAATTGATTAATTCTCTCTAGATTCGGTGTCTTCGGGATAAGAACTAGTAATGTTCTGTTCAATTTCAGATCCAACCGTAGCCCACCCAAACTATGTCTCATAAAGAACACACCGATAGTCCCACAATCTCCCATTAAGTCTGGAGGAAACTAGTTTAAAACCCATCCACACTAGGGGCCTTTAAAGGAGCCATACTAAACATTGTTCTACGTATTTCCTCATTCGAAACCACTGAAATAAGAGCCCTTGTCTCATCACAAGAAAACACAGGAATTTTACCTCTACAAGGGAAAGCACCACTAGTCACATAGTCCATGGTATAAAGTTCCTTAAAGAATTATACCACGTGTTGTTTCAACACATCCTCCTCAAAACACTATTCATTATCCACAAGAAGACCCTCGACTTTATTTCGCTTCCATCTTGCCAACGTTCGACTATGAAAATAAGATGTATTCCTATCCCCATCTTTTAACCATTTTGCTTTGGATTTTTGAAATTACAACAACTTCCCATGAACTAAAATTTCATCAATTTCCTGTCGTAGTTCATACTCCCGTGTATGAAGTGATTGATAGGAGCAAACCTCAAGGCTTTTTGAACCCTTTCCAGCTCAGAAATCAACTTTCTTTTGTGTACAAAGATATTACCATAAACCTATTTGTTCCATTCCTTAAAAGATTCTTGGAAGTGTTCTAGATTATCACCAACTACTAACTCATTATTCCAGCTACTATTAACAATGTTGCCAAAATCCACATGAGACATCCAACTAGCAAGACAATTGAAAGGCATTAAACCTTTGCTAATGCTCGGCTTAAGAGAAATTAATATAGGTCTATGATCAGATTTTAGTCTATGAAGGTTCCTCACGAAACATTCTGGCGAAAATGAATCCCACTCCGAATTACAGATAACCTTGTCAAGTCTCTGTAACAAACCCCCTACACCATGTAAACTTGGCACCACTAGCACCCAGATCTCGCAAAGCATCGTCAAATAAAAACTCTAAACCATTTGCAACCTACACGTGAAATAGAAGCCCTACATTTTCTTTCACCTCTATTAAGAATAGAATTAAAATCATCGGCCAGCATCCAAAGTCCCTCTACTGAAATAGCCAGAGAGCTAAGAAAATGCCACAACTCCCTTCTCTTCACAGCATGAGGATTCGCATAGACAATAGAACAAAAGAAATGATCTGAGCTTATCGTACTACGAATTTTAACATAAACCACCTGAGAATGTATATTCAAAATATCCACCACTACATCATTGTTCCAGCACAACCCCCAGCAAAATCATTCACTTCCACCCTAAAAGAAATCAAATATCTAATTTTTGCAATAATACCATCGGCCCTAGCTCCACTAAATCGAGGTTCAAGCAAACAAAACAAATCTAGTGAAAACTCCTTCCTATATTCTTTAATAAAATTGTAAAAATGAGGATGTCCTGCTCCTTGGTAATTCTAACAAATTATTTTAGTGTTCATAAAAAATAACGAAATTTACAAGCCAAACCTGAAATAAGACTACAATAAATTCTAACAATTAACCTTAACACCATCAGTGTCATCCACAATCATACCTTCCTCAACAATTTGAGGATCTGACACCATAACATATTTGTTTGGATTCCTTTCGAGATCACAAACCAACCCTTTTATTGCTAATTGGAGATCAACTAATTGCTGCTCCTAGATCCCAAGAGTCTCATCGGGTGGTTCCCCTCGCTGTTTATAGTGAGTAGTGTTAGCACGCAGTTGTTGCACTGGTAGAGCTCGTTTTACCAAACAT
Source organism: Gossypium stocksii (assembly GCA_020496765.1). NCBI lineage: Eukaryota > Viridiplantae > Streptophyta > Magnoliopsida > Malvales > Malvaceae > Gossypium > Gossypium stocksii. Next base: position 87,210,465 of record CM035629.1, read on the forward strand.
AAAAATCTTATTCTCTTTGTCAGTATTAACTCCAATTTTTTCTTTCTCTAAAATACAAACCACTGCATGTTTCTTCTTATTTAAATTACCTAAAATTTCTACTTTTTCTATTGCTATATTTTTCCCTCTATCAGTGGCACCCACCTGGGCCAATCTTGATCCATTATCAAAAGCACCCCACCCAATATTCAAATTCATACCCAAGCTTCCATTATTGGGCTTCAAAACCTTCAAGGTCGACTTTGGCCAACTTCTAATCACCACTTTTTCCCTCTTAGCCCTTAGCTTGGTTTGCTTCCCTTTCGCCTCAATAACATCTTTTTCTGGAAATGCTAACCCTATATCCCCATCACCGTTAGACTTCTCTTTAGTCACTACCTCATCACTCCAATTAATCTCGCCATTAAACACTGCGAAAATCTCTCCCTCACTGACCCCTAGCGCCACAAAGTGGGATCCCCCAACAAGTCCCCCAGAATCGCGATTTCTTCTCTTACTGGAAGCCTGAGTACGCCCTCTTCGTTTCTCTACCACCATCTACGAACCATAAGGATCAGCCTCTACCTTCTTTTTAATATATGAATTCTCTATGACCGATCGAGCACAACCTGACTCCTCCACCGGTGAAGCCACTGCAATCCCGGGACAAACGTCCACTACATGTTTGTATATACCATATTAGAAATAGATATTTGGTAAAACTTCATATTTAATACGCTAGAGACGACCATTAATTTGAACCTTCGACACCAATGGGTTCCTCAAATCAACACAGACTGTCAGCCCCACCAATCGTCCCCTACGAGCACAATCTATTTGAACATCTAGCTTCACCACCAGACCAACCGTCTAATCAATCACCCTTAGAAGGCAATCCGAATAATAACCTTCAGGCAAACCAAGTAACCTAATCCAAACAACCTATGATTCAATACTACTTTGACTTGATGAAAATTGCAGTGACCATGGCCGAACAGTCAAGTATCTGTCAAAAATTACCCACGGCCCTCCTACTAATACCTTATTATAATAAGATTCATCTTGAAAATAAACCATATAAAAATCATTCTCAAGATCCATGAGTTGGATCTGACACTAAAGATTCTACAGTAAATTGATTTTATCCAACAAAACATTAAAACCAATCCTTCCCCCTAGTAATTTCACAATAACTGTATTGGTCATTCATCGTTGGATAAATTCTTGCACTTTGTTAGAAAACGTAATTGATGGAACACTTCAATCACTTCAGTAATAGCGTCGCCATCCAAAAGTGTAAACTCCTCTTCCAGAAAACCACTATTATTCTTCTCTAAGGAAGCCCCTAAGATGGTTGATTTGTACGAGGCCTTTGGAATCTCTGACTGAATCCTCTGGCCGTTATTATCCACGGTTGAGTCATCAAAATCTAACTATACTTCTGGTCTATTGGGAACTTTCTTTGTGGCCCTTCCGATACCACTAGTCGAACCCGAGTTATTGGCATCCGCCACGAAATCCACAGTAGAAAGCGTTCCACTCATCACTCCCCTCTAAAAAAATTAACTTCAAAAAACCCTAGAAAATATATATATAAACTATTTTATTGCAATATTTTATCATATAATGTTAATTGATCTTTAATTACCATATAATGTTAATTGTTGCCTTCTTTACTTCAATATTCTAATTTAGTGTATATACTATTTTTTTTATTCCGTGTAATGTACATGTTAAATTATATTTATCAATTTTAATATTTTATACTTATTTATTATAAAATTTGTAATTTTTTTAGTAATATTATATCTTTGTAATATTTAAATTTTAATAGTTTATGTTATTATAATATACATTAAAAAAATTAAATATTTAAAATAAACTAAAATTAAATCCTAACACTTTTTAAAATAATAAAAAAATTAAAAATTTAAAAAGAACTTATGAGCTCTAGTGGCAGCTTTCCTTAACCGACACCCATCAATTATAATATTAAAATATTAATTGAGACCCACTATTAGTCATAATATTTTCCATAATTAAATTAGGTAAATTATCAAAATAGTCACTTTTGTTTCTCTTATGCTACATTTTAGTCATTTATATTTGAAATATTACGTTTTAGTCACTTACGTTAACGTGTTGGAACATTTTAGTCACTGAGATGTAAATTTTCATTAACGGTGTAACGATAAGTTGATGTGGCACGTTAAATCATCATTCCAAACAAAAGTTTCAAGTTAAATTATACAATTGGTCACTATATTTTTTCATTTTGAGCAGTTTTTTTTATGTTCTTCCAACTGTTCCTTTTTTTCTTCATTTTCCTTTCTTGTATGCTTCTCCATCTATTTTCCTCCATTCTTTATCTCTTTTAACGTAAAAGAAAAAAAAATTGCTCAAAATGAAAAAAATATGAGGACCAATTGTATAATTTAACCTAAAATTTTTGTTTAAAATGATGATTTAATGTGCCACGTCAGCTTATTGTTACATTGTTAACGGCAATTAATGGCTCAGTGCCTAAAATGTTACAACAAATTAACATAAGTGACTAAAATGTAACATTTTAAACATAAGTGACTAAAATACAACTTGAGGGAAACAAAATGACTATTTGAATAGTTTACTCCGTAATTCATATAAGTCATTGAGAAGATGCACAATAATTAATTTGCATATTTATCATAATATATATAAACCATAATTAGTTAATATATATCACAAATAGTTAATACATTTATCATAATTAATGTAAATTCACTATAATTAGTTATTATATTTATTGTAATTAATTTTCATAATATAAATTCACCCTAATTAGTTAATATATAATCATCATAATTAATCAATTTTAATATATAATTATTATAATTAATTAATATAGGCTAATAATATCTTGATATTATTAGTAAAAGTTGCCATTATCTGTAGCTGTCATATGTGAATTTTGGTTTGATAAGTCACCAAATTATTTTAGTTTATTGTAAGGTTGTACTTTATATTAACTTGGTTCTATTCTATAATTATTAGCACATGTATTTCTAATTGTACTATAATTATTCTATAATTATTTTTCAAATAAATAAGTTAATATACATTAGATAAATATTTAATATACCGCTTATCGATTGTTTTTGACTCCATAAATAAATTAAGGGTATGAAAAATGTCAGATTTATTTATATATTTAACGTATTTAGTACATTAATTGTGTACTTTTTTTTTAATTCCGCAAATAAATTAAAAAATTGTAATATGTCTCATTTTATTTATTTAATATTTTATTATACCTTATAAAATATTTATATTTTTTTATTTATTTATCGAGTTTAAAAATATTGGGGCATTTTACCAAAAAAAGCCCTTTTTTTAATTGAATTACAGAAATATGCCGATTATTGGATTATTTACTAGACTAGGCCATTTTCCCCGAAATTGCATCCATGTCAACACGCTTTCAGTGTGCGTGTCAGCAAAACGCTCCCCCAGGGAAGCGTTTTGTCCACGTCAGCAAAAAACGCAGCCTTGAGGGCGCGCTTTGCTGATGTGGACAAAACGCTGCCCTGAGGAGCATTTTGCCCGTTTAACGGTAAAAAATTTTGACCGTTGGCTTCCAACGGTCCAAAAAAAAAACCTATAAAAAGGCCCCCCCACTTCATTTTCTCACACAAATCACTCCCAAATTCTCTAATTCTCTCAAAATTTCTATCCCCTCATTTATTTTTCACACAATTCTTTGTTTATTCTCAACTTTCTTTCAATATTCCCTCCAAAAATCTATCAATTTTCATTGAAAATTTCTTAAAATTCCATCAAATTTGTATCAAATTTCTTTGTTTAAATTTTTTTTGAATTTAATTTTTTTAAATTAAAAAAATCTGATCGTGTTAGTAATGGCCGAAGAATTAATCCGTCTTCATAAGAAACACATCTCCGTTGAGCAAATGAAAATGGTAAGTGATACTTTTATTCATTTATGCAAATTTAATTAAATTTGCAATTCTATTTAGTATTTAGTTCATTTATGCAATTATAATTAAATTTTCAATACTGCTTGATTTTTTTTCGATTATGATGTTTGCATTAATTAATTTATGCAAATTTAATTAATTTTTGTTTTATAAATTTTTATAATAGTCTGTAGATCGGGTGTTGTAATGTTACATCCGTAATATGCCTGGTCCTCTATCGCCGTTGATCGAGAATTACTTGCGGGAAGCGGGATTTTGGCACGTGGCCACAATATGTCGGGGGTGCAAGTTGGACCCGAAACTAATCAGTGCGTTGATAGAGAGGTGGAGACCCGAGATGCATACTTTTCATCTTCCATGCGGAGAGTGTATTATCACTCTGCAAGACTTTCTTTTTCGTGTTCAAACCCAAAACTTTGCACAGCGCCAGTATGTATATATGCTGCAATCATGTTATCTTTGAGAATTTCTTTTTCGTGTTTATATATTGGAAATTAATAATTAAAAAAATTAGAAATGTGCTTCTTACAAGGTAAAAGAAATTTAGCTGGTGGATCAAAAAGAAAATGATATAAGTCATTAATAAGGGAAAAAAACCTAAACGCTAAAGTAACCGAATTACCAAGTTGTTGTTTACACGTTAACAGTTATTTAAGGGTTTTTTACTAAAATATTATAAGAAATAACATATTAAAATAGTATGTTTAAACGATTATGTATCAATTAACCCTAAATTAATCAATTAACGCTAATTTAATCAAATAACCCTAATTTAATTAATTAACCCTAAACTCTAAACTCTAATTTAGTATTTAGTATTAGGCAATTAATAGTTAATTTTATGAATTAGCCATAAAACCCTAAACTCTAAAACTTTAAACCCTAAACCACTAACCCTAAAACCACTTACCTCAGGAAAACCCTAACCCTAATGTGAAAACACGGACAAAATGCTCCCCTAGGGAAGCGTTTTGCTGACACGCACATTGAAAGTGCGTTGACGTGGACACGATTTCGGAGAAAATGGCCTAGTCCGGTAAATAATCCAATAATTGGCCTATTTCCGTAATTCAATTAAAAAAAGGGCTTTTTTAGATAAAATGCCCAAAATATTGTATCAAATATTTTTTCTATATTTAATATTTTTATCATATAAAATACTTGATATTTGTGACAAATAGTGCAGAAACAATTTTCCATTTAAATTAAAATGAAAAAGAAAAAAAACACCAACCCATATTATGCTCTTCGTAAAAAACAAAAACCTCACCAACCATTTCACCCTCTTATAAAAAAGCCAAAGTTGGTGTTTAGCACATAAACCTAAGTCCAGTTCGAAACCGTCTCTCACACCAGCTTTCGTCTTTCTGCAATGGCCGCCACCGCTACAACCACTTCCTTTAAAGCCGCACTCGTTTCTACACCGTCGATATCTTCATCGACCAAATCAACCGTCCTCAAACCACGCTTTACATCATCATCGTCCTCACGGTATTCGCCGATGCCAAAATCACTGATAGCTTATCATGTCTCTACAAAGATCAACGCCATCGTCGCCAAGATGGGGACAGTCCCTTCGCCAGTTTCTGAGACGACATCGCTTGACTTTCATACCTCCGTTTTCCAGAAAGAAAAGATCTCTCTTGCTGGTCACGAAGAGGTTAACTGAACCCCTAATTAAGTCATTTCATTTCTTTTTCTTCTTCTTCTTTTGCATTTGCTTTTCAGTTCCGTTTGCTGATTAATTTCATATATATTGATGGATTTGGGTATTTGGCAGTACATTGTGAGAGGAGGACGGCATTTGTTCCCTTTATTGGATGATGCTTTTAAGGGAATTAAACAGATTGGTGTTATTGGTTGGGGTTCCCAGGTTATTAATTTACAACATTTCTCCTTTTCTTTTTCCCTGTAAATAAAAGCAAAAGGGAAACCTTTTTCCCCACCATTTCATAATTATGAAGACCAAAAGCATGCTTTTCAGTTTTCATTGACCACGAAAGTCTTTCAAGTTTTTATTTTGCAAATGTTCATTAATCGTATATCCGGATGTCACATCCCCTTAACTAAAACGTGGTTTAAAATATGGTTTTAGGGGCCAGCTCAAGCACAGAATCTGAGGGATTCTCTTGCAGAGGCAAAATCTGATATTGTTGTGAAGGCAAGCTCGAATTCTCTTGTCCTTGTTTACGAAGAAGAAAGAAAATCGTACTCACTGCATTCTATGTTGCATTCATTGGTTTGACTAAATGTACTGTTACTTGATGATGATTACAGATTGGGTTGAGGAAAGGCTCTCGCTCCTTTGCTGAAGCCCGTGCTGCAGGATTTACTGAAGAGAACGGAACTCTGGGGGACATATGGGAAACTGTTGCTGGAAGTGATCTCGTGTTATTGTTGATCTCTGATTCTGCACAGGTTGCTAAGCTCCTCTCATGTTTTCTATTTCTGCCTTTTAAAAGATTGGCTATTGGTTATGGTTAGCATTGGCTGATTGTATAAGCTGCATGCCCATAGCAGACATCTTTCTGATGCCAATATATGACTCACATGAAAAATATTTCCAAGTCTATTAGACTGATTTGTGATGACTTGTAAATGCTTAAGACTTACATGCACTATGATTCATAAGCTCTCTGCACTTTTTGGTTTGTTCTTATGAAGCTTTATTTTCTGAATTATGTTATCTAGGCGGATAATTATGAAAAGGTCTTCTCCCACATGAAGCCAAATAGCATCCTTGGGCTTTCCCATGGATTTCTTCTTGGCCATTTACAATCGTTGGGGCTTGATTTTCCTAAGAACATCAGTGTAATTGCTGTCTGCCCGAAGGGAATGGGACCTTCTGTGAGGAGACTTTATGTTCAGGGAAAAGAGATAAATGGCGCTGGAATTAATGCTAGTTTTGCTGTCCATCAGGTTGATTATCTCTTGATCATATATTCAACTTAGTCTGAATGAATGTAGAAACTAAACCTGTTCAAAAAAGCATGCTTAAATGACAATGTCTAATTTGGACCAGGATGTTGATGGTAGAGCTACAGATGTGGCCTTGGGATGGTCGGTTGCCCTTGGATCCCCTTTTACATTCGCCACCACATTAGAGCAGGAATACAAAAGTGACATTTTTGGGGAGAGAGGTGAGCTGAGTTGTTTGTGTTATTTTGTCAACCATGCTTGTTTTTCATCTTTTGTTTTAAAAAAATTAATGCCTAAAGCGAGTTGTTGTTTCTTCTTTCTGCAGGCATCTTGCTAGGTGCTGTTCATGGGGTTGTTGAATGCTTGTTTAGAAGGTATGTGGAGGATGGAATGAGTGAAGAATTGGCTTACAAAAACACTGTTGAGTGCATAACAGGAATTGTGTCAAAGAACATTTCAACAAAGGTGATCCATGTTGCTTGCTATGCTCTCTCCTCTCTTTGGAATTCTTACTTACGGATCCCTGTTGTGGCCAATTTCTGTGTTTGTTTCGATAGGGTATGCTAGCTGTATACAACTCATTGTCCGAGGAAGGCAAAAAGCGATTTGAGGCCGCTTACAGTGCCTCATATTATCCTTGCATGGAAATCCTATATGAGTGTTACGAAGATGTTGCAAGTGGAAGTGAGATTCGCAGTGTTGTTTTGGCTGGGCGTCGGTTTTATGTATGTTTATGACACTCTGTTTTTTTCAGTTTGCTTGTTATAGATCCTTATTCCATGAATCATTCATTGCTTAAAGTTGGTTCTCAGCTAAGAAAAATCTTGCTTGATGGCTGACTAAGAATTGTTTACAGGAAAAGGAGGGTCTACCTGCCTTCCCTATGGGTAAAATTGATCAGACACGGATGTGGAAAGTTGGTGAGCGTGTCCGAGCAACTAGAGCGAAAGATGATTTAGGTCCACTGTGCCCTTTCACTTCTGGGGTTTTTGTGGCGCTAATGATGGCACAGGTAATCAAACTCATTTTAAATTTTGGACAATGATAATTAAATGTACTACTGGGCTTTGTGACAAATTAAATCACCTGAAGAATTTTGCTTTGTTTTCCTTCTCTTCTTATTTGTAACTTTTAAAATCAGATCGAGGTCTTGAGAAAGAAGGGCCACTCGTACTCAGAAATCATCAATGAGAGTTTGATTGAAGCTGTTGATTCCTTGAACCCCTTCATGCATGCTCGAGGAGTTTCTTTCATGGTTGATAACTGTTCCACAACCGCACGATTGGGATCAAGGAAATGGGCTCCACGTTTTGATTACAACCTTACTCAACAAGCATTCGTAGCAGTGGATTCAGGTGCTCCCATCAACCAGGACCTGATAAGCAACTTCTTATCTGATCCTGTTCATGAAGCTATTGAAGTCTGTGCAAAGCTAAGACCTACTGTTGATATATCGGTGCCCCCAGATGCAGATTTTGTTCGTCCTGAATTGCGCCAATCTAGTTAGAGTGGAAGAGTGAATTTTTTCTCATGGACGAGGCTGTTTTGCAGTAAAATCTTAATTTAGTTTTGCTTCATGTGAAGAGGAGGATAAGTTTTTATGGCCGTCTTAGTTTGTGTTTGGTTTAAAAGGAGGATAAGTTTCTATGACTGTTAGTTTATGTTTGGTTTAAAAGAATTATGTAAGGTGAACTTCTTAAGATTCATGAGTTGCTTATCTGCAAATGGTATGCTTGGCCTAGCCTGTTCAGTATTTGATTAATTTTATGAATTTGGTGGCTCAGTAAAACTTAATGCCAAAATGCGGTATCGGCAACCTTTTTGCGTAGGTTTAGCGATACACTGAATAAAAGAAAGTCATGCTTGTTTGATACGGTGGCGACCTTGACAGATTGAGAGAGTAGGAGAAGAAGAGAAAAATAGCAAAAATTTCATTCCATAACAGGCCTAAACGATTCCCTACTGCATACAATGTTTTTAGGTTCAGAGAATCGTAGCCCTCGATAATAAATTGCAGCAGATTACTAACCTTAAAACGCAGCGTATATAAAACTTGTTCTAAATGCACCGTATGACTAAAGTTTAAATCATAAAACGCAGCATATAACCAACGTTAATAACAGAATTATATACAATCCATGACAATTACACCCGGGGTTGAACAAATCCTTGTCCTCAAGGATCAAATGAGTTGGCCAAGCTAGGGCATTCTCTACCTTTGATTAGTTCATAGGTACAGTACCATGATAGATGACATAGCTGAAGTATTCAATCTTGGAGGAAGCAAACTAACACTTGCTGAGCTTCGCAAACAAATGATGACTTCTCAAAAGCTAAAACACTTCTAAGTTGTAACAGATGGTTTGACCAGGATTGAGAATACACTAAGATTTCATCAAAGAAAACCAGCACAAGCTTCCTTAAAAGTGGCTTGAATACTGAATTCATCAAAGCCTGATAACTGGATGGAGCATTTGTGAGTCCAAAAGGCATGACTAGGAACTCATAATGTCCTTCATGAGTCTTGAATGTTGTCTTGTGAATATCTGACTCACTCATTTTGATATGAGGATACTTTGATCTATTATCCAATTTGGAGAAATATATTATCTGGCCTAACTTATCCAGTAGTTCCTCAATCATAGGAATTGGGAACTTGTCGTTGATGGTCAGTTGATTCAATTGCCTATAGTCCATACATAACCTCCAGTTGCCATCTTTTTTCTTTACCATCACTATAGGAGAAGCAAATGCACTATTACTGTCTCTAATGATTCAAACTTGCAGCATCTCTTGAATAAGCTTCTCCATCTTAATTTTTGGCATGGTATGATACCTGTAGGGCCTGATTGTAACCACTGCATTTTCATCCTTCAGTAGTATTTTGTGATCCTGTAGCCTTAGGGGAAGAAGGCTATTAGGGGTCTGAAAAACATCTTCATACTCTTCCAACAGTGCTTGCAATTCGACTGGCACAGAAGCCTTAGTCATTTGCAAAGAAGATTGGTCAGGAGTGATCATCATCATTATACAATGGCCCATGGGATGACCAAGCAGAGAGAAACTTTTAGAAGAGTGAACCTTGTCCAACAAATGTATAGAACCTGGCATAATACCCTACAGATTTGTAACACCCTAGGCTCGACCCGATCACCAGGTTTGGGTACTGGGTGATACAAATGCCCTAATAACTTGATAATATTTCTAAATCGAATCTTATTACATTCTTAAACGTTTAGTTTACACATTAGACTATTTTATCATACACATCTTCCAAAAGTTGCTATCTTGCAATCTTATTTAAAATTTTGAATGTAAACCCTTAAAATTTCATGACTTTGACTATACCCCTAAGGCGTGGCCTCTAAGGGGAGCCCTTTTATACCCTGAACGACATCTATGCCCTTCTCAAGACTGGCAGTGCCTGGCTTGGTCCCTCCACTTAATTTTTAAGTCAAACCCTTTATCCTGCAAACATGTAAAATTTCGTAAGTTCAAATGAACTTAGTGAGATTCTATGAAACAATGTAATAGAAATATCTCAAAGGATTCAAGAAATGAAATTTAAAGCAAAGACGTCAACTCCTTAATTATCTTCTGCCTATTATAGTTTACACTAGCGTAATCGTTGTCTAGCCCTCTTGTTCTCAGCTCACCCCAAGCAGACTTATTCTCTATCTTAAGCGTAAGCTTGTTCTTTATGGTAGCAACTCTCTATGTTACTGGTTTGATTCCACCTCACCTTAGTTTCCTCACTACCTTAATAAGTTTAACTTTTACATTTATCCATCCATTCGAACCAGAAGTTCTTTAACCACTACTAGTTGACTATGCTTATGTTCCCTAAAATTCAAATTTTGACTCTAATCCGTTAAGTCAACTTGTGGTTTTGTATATATTGAATGCCGACCTGCATGGACATCTTATCATCCTAGCAGACTCATACATTTTGGCTAGCCTTAAGCTATTAGTTTTCCTTTTTCCACTCTTTTGTGATCTTTGAAGCATATCCTCTACTACTTCTTGGTGGACTGTTTCTCCAAGGTAGCCCTCGACAAAGTTGCTCATTTTCGATTAATCTTTACCCACGGACCCTTAGTCTTAGGTTTGGCTAGGTCATTTCACTATCACTCCCAATTTCTGTGTTCTCACTAAAATTTGCGAGCTCATACCTCTACATAGAAAAATCTCGCGTCAACAGCTTACCTACATTCTCAAACGTTCTTACCCACCTTTCTTACCCACTTTTCTTATCTTTGAAGTTTGGTGGATACTATTTAACAGTGTTGGAAAAAGGAGTTTGGAAAATGTAGAGGAAAATAAATTTAGGGAAAAACCAGAGTTTAAATTTTTTTCCAAAATAAGATCTTGGTTGTGATATCTAAAGTAATAAACACTTAGTTAAAATTTTACCTTTTCGATTCGTCTAGGATGAGCGCTTCGACTAAGTAGTCTCTGCTATCCTCAAGCTCATGTTTGTCGAGTGTGGGCTTACTTCGAATAAAAAATTTTAACAAAAATTACCAGGATGGTAATTTTGCAATTTCTCTAAACTTTTAGGCCAAGTTGTAGATAAAAAAAATATCTCCAGAAATTTTTTGGAATAATCTCTTAAGAGAATTTTCTTTCTACAACTTTCTCTTAAATTCAAGTGTGTATAAATAATTGCCCAATGCTCTCTTTATATAAAGAGAGTTTAGAGAGTTCAATTATGTTTAAACTTAATTAATTTAATATTAAATTTAATCTAATAAATTTAAATTTAATATTAAATCTTATTAAAATAATAGAATGTTTATCTACAAGATAAACATTAAATTTAATTTAATATTAGACTATTAAAAAATATTATTTTTGGAACAATTAATCTGAAATCAAATTTTCTAGTAGAGTCTAGTAGGAGTGTAACTCTTCCATTGTTCAACCACTGATGACCAACCGTCACCAGCCACTGGGACGCCACCGTCGTAGCCGCTAGCACCGTTGTGTCCGGTGATGCATGTGTGATACCCTTATGGCACCTCGAGCTAGTTCGACTACTGTCGGTTCTGTTCGGGTCAATGATGACCCGACCGGTTTGGTCTAGCCATAGGTTGGACATCAGTTCGATTTCACATACCTGGTCCGGTTTGACCAGTCTTTGAGCCTTGATCTTGATTTGGGCTCTTGGCCCAATTAACAATCTCAAGGCCAATTTTCAAGTTCAATTACCCATTGGGCCAATTGCCTGACTTGAAAATAACTTCCAAAAATGTCATATTAATTCTAATTGATTTGATTAATTTAATTTTACTTGATCAAAATTAATTTTTCTAAAAATCATTTAGATTTTCCAAATTAATTTTTCAAGAAAATTCTTTAATCAAATTCTCTAGTTGAACAATTCTCACGACCATCTAATTTAATTCCACATTGAATAAATCGACTCAATTAAATTATTCCCAAAGTCAGAATTTTCTTCTATTTTCAAATGCAGCTCGATCGAGCTTTTGTTAGGCTAGCGGAGGGACCAATCAGACATATACAATTAGACTCTAGTGATTGTAATTATGCCCAAAAGCGTCGTTTCAGTAATTCAAAATTACTTAATCATGGAGTCAGTCCACAAGAAGTACCATAATTGAAAACTCCTTATTTTATACTCTTTTCGAAAGCAATTCATCAAACTGCTTTGTCCAATGACCTCGTCATGTGTGTTACCCTCATATGATATCCTTGATTCCTTTGAGTTAAATCTGTTCACTCAATTCAATCCTATTTTATCTCATTGTCACCATTTTATCTTCTTAATGATTAATATGATCACTATCAACAAATGACTGTGATAAATTTCTCGTTTGAGAACAAGCAACCCATGGCCACGTTTTATATTTATTAATCCACACAATGCTAATGAGAGGGTATCATTAACTCTTTAATTGAGCTGTGAATTCCACTGTTGCTAGTAAAGCCATACCATACACAAGTCATGTACCTAACATACAGGCTATGGGCTCAACCATTTTTGGAGCATAAGCCTCCACTTATGTCAAAGCACATGAGTTTCATATGTCCGGTTAGTGACTAACTTAGGATTTAGGTAAATCACACTATGAACGTCACATGTGAATTAATTCACAAATGGATTTAGAATTAATTCATCTTGGGTCCAGTCCAATGTATCATTCTACCAATGAATACATTTATGTCTTTACTCGTGGAGTCAACTGCTCCGATAGCCAAGACTAGCCATTTCCCCAATTGGAATTGTAGACGGCATAATAATCCTTCTCAGTATTTGAATCAAAATGCTCACTTTGATTCTTTTATGGGATTATGGACTCATTTATATTATCTACTGAAGTAAGTAGTCTTTCTAGCAATGTAAACGTTCTTTACAATGCCACTTATCTTTAGTTTGAACTTTAGACAATCAATGAACTAATATTTGCTTGTCACAATTTCGCTATGAATGCAAAACGTAAAAGAAAAAAATATGAAAGACATAATAGTGAAATGTGAAATTAATTTTATTTATTTATTTATCGTTCAAATAAATAGAAAACAGTTACATGTTTACTGCAATATGAGTACATTTCCCAACAACCAACATTATTAGACATGCTGTACTTATCTATTTATGTTACTCTCTAAATATGTCAAACTTCAATCTCTCTTACCTTGTCTTGTCATCTTCCTAGTTTAACATGTTTGATCTTTTCTTAATGCCATAGCTGAGCTATGGACCTACACAATCTGAACCCATGTTTATCGTCCTAGTGAACTATACTGATTGATATAGCCAAGCTATGGTCTTATACTTGAAATCTCCATGTTTAATGGTTTGGCGGACTTTCTACCATTATATACATCCTAGCATTCACAATCAGTAAAAATAATTCATCATCATAAAACTCAAGACAATTTCATGTTTGGCATGCTTACTTACCACATCCATACATAACAACAGTTTCAGACCAGCTCAAAACAACTTAAACATAGACCATTTAAACAATGAATTGTCAACATTTACTTAGAGGTAGAGCACCGAAACTCACCTTGCTTATTTATTGTTCACAACTTAGCTTATCCAAACGCCAGAGCCTCCTTTATCCTAGTAGCTAAGCATAACAACCACTTATCAGTTAACTTGAAGGCATTCAAACCTTAAAACCTAGAATCCATAATTATACAGAAGCTTTGATAGTCAAAGGCAATGCTTTTGAGAAAGGAAAAATTGGTGAACAAAATTGAGAAGAATTTTGCTTCTATCCACACATATATGTAACAACCTATTTTTAATGAAATCGAAATAGTGGTTTCGAGACCACAAATCTGAGGTCAAAACAAAATTTATTTTAATATTATTTTATGGTGTAACACCTCTAACTCATATCCATCGCTGAAACAGGGTTTCAGAGCATTACTGAAACTTTTAGAACATTTTCAGATAATTCATGTAAATTACTATTCATTTACCGAAATCATTCATATCATCCCTTAGTAGGGCCCTCGAGGTCCAAAACTTGCATTAGAATCTATTTGGGCCCAAATCGAGATCTCTAAGAATTTTTTGAAAAATCCCAAAATTTTTCTCATTATTAAGAGTCACATGCCCGTGTGGTTAGGCCGTGTGAAGTCACACGCCTGTGTCCTGAACCTGTGTAACTCTCTAACTTACAACTTATGAACAAATTGATGTCACACGACCAAGTCACATGCCCGTGTGCTAGGCCGTGTGGTTAATTCAAATTTTTGAAAAATAGGTGCAGGATTCGCATGGCCAAAGGACACGCCTGTGCTTTGGGCCGTGTGCCTCACACGACTAAGACACACGCCCGTGTCTCTGCCTGTGTGCTCAATTCTGAGCATTCTGTTTCTCAAAATTTAGGTGCAGGGGACACATGGCCTAACCACATGCCCATGTTACCAGGCCATGTGTCACACACGGTCTAGACACACGCCTTTATGTCTGCCCGTATAGACAATATAAAGCTATTTCTAGCTTCATTTCTCACCCAAAATCACACCAAAGACCTGCACTTGCAACACACATCCAATACCAACCATTCCAAGCATTCAAATTAAACAAATTCCATCATTCATCATGGCATACCATTACATGCATGTGTGTTTATAACTTACCTTGATTTAACTTAGGTATTAACAACAACTGATCTCATATACTTAACATTTTACATGTGAATATATCATAATAACCTACTTAACAGATATTTAGCTACCACAGCATGACATTACAAGTATATCAAAACAACCATTTCTTGCCATCCTAATGGCTAAATTACAAACATCATTATCAAGCCACTAATGGTCAAGTTGTCCTATACATGCCGTTATACCAAAAAAGGATTCAACTATATATACCCAAAATAAGCTAGTTGATAGTGTGACGATTCTCCAACGATCTTCCAACCTTTGCAAGCTTCTGAGCACTATAAAACAATGAAAATAAAATGGAGTAAGCATTACATGCTTAGTAAGTTCATATAACGGAAAACTAAACTTACCAATCCCATTTATTAAATCTAAGCATATAATATCATATTTTCCATCTATTAGCATAACTTCCTAAACACATGCATTCAATCAAACAAGTTAGTCACCAGAATCCCCAAATCAATCAAGCAAACATAGATAAGCGCATTATGCAATATTCTTTCAAGTTATTATCATTTCATCTCATTTTCTCATAACATGTCAAAAGTTGTGTCCGTTGAATCATTGAAATTTTGTTGAATGCTCAAGTGGTACACTGGACGTGTACGATTCAATAACCCGTCAATTATTTTTCAAGAGAACCCATTAGGACATTTAATCAAAGAAACACTTTCGAGCCACATATCGTATAATAGGATTACCAGTTTAGGCTAAATCCATTATATATCATATGCTCAGAAAAAGCTCAACTAGGGTTACCAGTCCAGGCTAAACTCTTATCGTTACGTATACTCGAGAGGTATTATATCAAGATTACTTGTCTGGGCTAAACCCTTTCTATAATGAGGTCAATAGGATTACTCGTCCGCGCTAAATCCCTTCCCCAAAAAATGCAGAACCTCATTCATTTCAGGAAAGAACATATATTCATCAGAATTTAATATTCAATCGGGACTTAACCCTTTTTCACCATTTTCAAGCATGTATTAAAATTTCTGATATAACATTCAAATAATGTACATTAACATAATACACATTCTATACAAACACAACACTCAATTAAACATGTTTACATGCTCGATTAAGTTAAACGAACTTACCTCGACACTTGTTCGCGTATAAAATCTACTAATCCAAAACCTTTTCTTTCCCTCGATCTAACCTCGAATTTGAGTTGTCCGGATCTATATAAATAACTTTAATCATCAATTTCACACATTTCATACTTATTAGGACTCAATCTATGTCCTAGGCAAAATTACCTTTCTGCCTCTAACTTTTCCATAAATTTCAATTTTGTCCCTAGGCTCGAAAAATGAAACTTGTGCAATTTACTCCCTATTACAAGCCTAACCAAAATTTCAAAGTAGAATTTACAGCACATATTTTCTATAAATTTTAGAATTTTTCATCAATTTTCACAACTTTACATTTTAGTCCCTAAATCATGTTTTCACCAAAAATCACTTTGTAAAAGTTGTTTATCTATCAACAGCCTTTCATTTTCTACCATAAATTTCTAATTTTCAGCATATACATCCATGGCCCATTTTCCATACTTTGATAACTTTTCAAAATTAATCCCCCAAATAGATAGATTAAGCTATCCCAATTTCAAAAATATCAAAATTACTAAAAATGGGACAAGGAAACTTACCCAATTAAGCCTTGAAAGTTTTTTCTCTCTCTCTCCTAGGATTTCCATATAATTTTAAGGTTGAAGATGACAAATATAAGATGATATTTCTTTTATCATCTTTTTAATTAATTAATTATTTTAATTTCCAATTTAGTCCTTACCCTTTTCCTAAATTTCCATTGACAATTCAACAAAGATATTTTCCGTCTTTTAATTGATGGTCTAATTACCATATAAGGACCTCTAGTTTTAAATTCCATAGTTATTTAATCCTTATGCTACTAGAATTCTACTTTTGCATTTTATGCGATTTGGTCCTTCTCGTAATTAAGCACGAAATATGTAAAATTTTATTATCAAAATTTTCACATGACATTTCTAACCTAATACGAACTATATAATAAAATAAAATAAATTTTATTTTCGAATCAGATTTGTGGTCCTAAAACCAATATTTCGATCTCACTGAAATTGGGCCGTTACATATGGTCTATGGTATGATAGGAATGTCATATGAAAATCTCGTTAAGAAATTTTACTGATTACATGTCTAATTTGTTAAAAAGGACTAAATTAAAAAAATGTAAAACTTGCTAATTGTAACACCCTTTACCCGTGTTCATTACCGGAATAGGATACGAGGCGTTACTGGGCTTAAACATAAACATTCGTGCAAAATCGGATCATAAATTTTAGCTTCACATTCATATTCATATCGTCCCTTATATGGGCCCACGAAGTCCAAAACATACATTGGAGCGGTCCGGGATTGAACCGAGAACTTTCGGAACCTTTGGGAAACTTGAAAAATTTTCATGTTTTGGAGGGTCACACACTCGTGTGGGTAGGTCGTGTGGACTCACACACTCGTGTGACCCTAGGACACGCCCGCTCCAGGCCGTGTTCAAAGTAGGGGGTATTCTGTTTATGATGTCATCACCCAAATAAGGTCACACGGCCAAGGCAGACACTCGTGTCCTTAGACCGTGTGGCGAATTAAATTCCAAAAATTAGGTGCAGACTTCACACAGCCTGGGCACACGCCTATGTCCTTAGGCCGTGTCTTTCACACTGCTGAGACACACGATCGTGTCTCTACCCGTGTGCTTACTACTGGACATTCTGTTTTGCAAAATTTGAGTGCACCGGCCACACAGCCTGTTCACATGCCCATGGGGTTGACCGTGTGTCACACACGGCTTAGACACACGTCCGTGTGTCTACCCCGTGTGGACAAATATAAGGCTATTTACCAAGCCTTTTGCCACCCTGAAACACAAGCACATTTACACCAATTTCAAAGGTACATAACATAACATATTTAAGTTATCTAATACCTAAAACCCATTCATCCACACACCATTCACATACCATACCTAACAAGCCTATACGTCACATACTTAGCAACTTAAACATGCCAATTGCCATATCCATGGAATGCATCATCGTGCAACTTTACTTAAAATCAATAATAGCCAATATCAAATGGCCTTATACAAAATGAATCAAGTATTATCTTGAACTAACACATTTGGCTAAACCAACATGACACATAACAAAAAGACCAAGTCCCTATACATACCATACTCAAAATGCTAGAATTCACTATACCCAAAAGATTAGTTTGTTAGTATGAATCGAGCTCCGATGTCTTTCAATCCCTGAGCTAGCTTGGTGATACTATAAGAAAATGAAAAAGAAAGGGGAGTAAGCATAAAGCTTAGTAAGTTTGCATGTAAATCAATAACAACATTAATCATGTAATATCATACACATAACATATTTATAACTTGTCACAAATGTAACACCCCTTACCTGAGTCTAACACCGGAACGGGTACAAGGCATTACCAGACTTGAACATTCTTAAACTCATGGGTTCGGCTATAAAATTTCTTTCCTTTTAAAACCTCTCATTTAATCTCGTAATAACTTTAACAAGGGTCCTCAAGGCCCTAAACATACATCAAAGGTATTCCAGAACCGATCCGAGAACTTCTGAACAATTAGAAAATTTTATCTAAAACATGGCTACGCGCGCGTGTGGGGTAGGACATGCCCGTGTGGGCAGGCAGTGTAGTCTTACATGCCCATGTCCCTAGCCCGTGCTGAATTTATGTTGACTTCCACCTACAGGGGTTTTGACACGGCCTAGACACACGCCCGTGTCTATAGCTCGTGTGCAAGAACCTGGGTATTCTATTTTTTTAGCACGGCCAGAGCATACGCCCGTGTGCTTAGCCTGTGTACTATACTGACTTAGGTAATTTAGAATACAGAGGACACACGGCCTAGACACACGCCCATATGCCAAACCGTGTGAACATTAATAGGCTCTTTTCTAAGCCTTAAACCACCCTAAGACATGACCAAATACAGTACCAATCCATACCAACACCATTTCACAATTTAGAACTTAGCAAACATGAAAACATCCACCATTGTATAAAATTAAAATAGGCAAATTTAGGCCATATCTAAGGGCCATTACAACTTGACTCAAGCACAACAATGGCCAACATATATAGCCATTAAAGTGGCAATTTACAAAATGACTAACTTCCCATACATGCCATACAACAAAAGGTCTACTAACTGTACCAAAATAGTTGGCTTGATAGTGTGACTACGAGCTCCGACTTCAAGTGATCCTCGAGCTAAATAGGCAAACCTACATGGGAAAAAGGAAAGGAAAGGGAATAAGCACGCAAAATGCTTAGTAAGTTGCATGAATAAGTTAGCCACAATTTTATAGAATATTTGCCTAAATAGGCAATAAAAAGTATCATGGACTTCTTACTCATTCTTGAGTTGTCATCATGCACATTTCTTACTCATTCTCAAGAATTGCTTATTCTCATATCTTACTCATTTTCATCAAGTAGTATTTCTCACAGCCATGCATTTCATTTACCCATAACTTACTCATTCTTGAACCTGCAACACTCCACGTGAAATTTTAGTCTCTCTCACATAATTTACTAACTCGTAAACTTTTTTTTAAAATCTTTAGAATACCAAAGGATACCTGTAAGTTAATATCATGAAATGATGCCAATGCCATGTCCTAGAGTGGTCTTATATGGGATCACCATCGATGTCGATGCCACGTCTCAGACATGGTCTTACACGAGGTCGTACTCTGATGCCACTGCCATGTCCCAGACATGGTCTTACACGGGATCTCATATAGGATGCCCAAGCCATATCCCGAACATGGTCTTATAGGGATCCGTATCTCATATCGGTGCCGAAGCCATGTCCCAAACATGGTCTTATACGGGACCTCATCTCGGATGCCCATGCCATGTCCCAGACATGGTCTTATAAGGGATCACATCTTGATGCCAATGCCATGTCCCAGACATGGTCTTACATGGGATCTCAATTCGGTGCCAATGCCATGTCCCAGACATGGTCTTCCACGGGACCTACAATACTCAAGACATGACTACGGTATCTCTCGTATCAATTTAACTTATAGTACTTATACATGTTTCGTATAGATATCATACCAAGACTTCATGGAACATTTAAATTTTAATAAAAATATTTTCATAATGAATTTATATGGCATACAAGCTAAATTATTACACACAACTTACCTCAAGTCCAAAATGTAGATAATTGTTTGATTTAGTCCACAACTTTGACTTTGCCTCAGTTTCGGTCTAGGCTTCGTGTTTCTTGATCTAAAATGAAAAATTTAGCTTATTTAGTACCCACACCGACTAAATTGTTCCTAAATCAAACTTTGGCAAAATTTATAATTTTTCCCCTAAACTTTTACATAATTGCAAAATGGTCCCTAGGCTTGTGAAATGAAATGCACTCAATTTCTTAGGTACCCAAGCCTAGCCAAACCACATATGGACTCATAGCAGCCCACATTGCTCATTAATTTACACATTAATACTCATTTTATTAGCTTTGCAATTTGGTCCCTATTAGGGGCTTTCATGCAAAATCACCTAGAGAAAGGTGTTTACTACACTTTATCCCATCATTTTCCACCACTAGACATCAAATTACTTGCATGTCATGCGTGGTATATTTTTGGACATGAACCCTAGCTCAAATTAGTGGTAGAAATATCTAGATTAAGCTACGAGGATTTCAAAAATACGAAGAGCATGAAAAACGGGGCTTAGAGTCACTTACTTGAAGCTTGAAATTGAAGAAAACCCTAGCTATGGAGGCCCTTGGAATTTCAGCACAATGGAGAAGAAGATGGACAAAATTTGGCTTCTTTTTCCCTTTTTATTTCTTTAGTTTACCAAATGACCAAAATGCCCATTTGTCATTTCTTTGAAAATTTTCCCTTCCATGGGCATTTTTGTCCATGGTGCCAAAAATTGGACTAATTGCTAAATAAGGACTCCTAATAATTTCTTTTATGCTATTTCATACTTAAACCTTCTAGAAACCCATAATTTGTGTATTTTGCGATTTAGTCCTAAAGGACAATTTATTCATTATTTCATGAAATTTCCTTTATGGAAATTTTCTCAACATCATGCAAGCATGTCATATCTCATAATAAATCATAGGAATAAAATTTTCTACTTCGGATTTTGTGGTCTCCAAACCACTATTCTGACTCGACCGTATTCCGGGCTGTTACAACGAATGTCATTAAGTGTCATGGATACATCTTTACTCATGTCAATTTCATAGTGTACCATACAACTCATAGTCATGATTTATTCATTCACCTCTTACCGAGATCTCATCGATTCGTAAACTCAATAGTTATGAGCTTCGTGTACATACCTGTACCCTTTCAACATGAACATACCCTGTCTTTTCTTTGGCATACTCTTTGGCTTACCTATTGAACCACTTGGAATACTAAAGGATACTTGGGAATATCTCATATACATGGTGGGATGCCAATGTCATGTCCCAGACATGGTCTTACATGGGATCACATATCGATGCCGATGCCATATCCCAGATATGGTCTTATACGAGATCTAATACTGATGCCAATGCCATGTCCCAGACATGGTCTTACACGTAATCACATATCAATGCCAATGCCATGTCCCAGACATGGTCTTACATGGGATCACACATAACCCTAATGTCATGACATTTGTATCCTATCTATTCCTAAGGTTCAACCGTGATTTCGAAACTTTAAACCTCGATACATCGTCATCGAGTCATTGTAAACCAAAATTCATAAAAAAATTATACATATCATGCAAAAATTAAAGCATTAAATACAAAGTGAAGTAATGTTGCATTATTTACCCACAAACTTACCTCGGTACCCAAAATATGACTACTTATTCGTTTTAGTCCTCAACTTTGTTCTTCCCTCGGTTTAGGTTCAGACCTCTTTCCTCTTGATCTATAATAGCAAATTTTGCTTATTTAATTATCACATTGTTCAAACCAGTCCAAAAATCATACTTTGGAAAAATTATAATTTTACCCCTAAACTTTCACATATTTACAAATTAGTCCCTAGGCTCGTAAAATGAAATGTACTCATTTATTTATTACCCAAGCCTAGCCGAACCTAACACATGCTCATAACAAACCACATTTTCCTTCAAATCAAACTTTTACTACTCATTTTACAACTTTTACAAAAAGGTCATTTTTATGTGTTTTCATGAAAAATCACTTAGTAAAAGATGTTTATCATAGATTAAACTTTCATATTCCTTTATTAAACATCAAAATACATGCACGTCACATATGGGTAAATTTTTGAACATAAACCCTGGCTCAAAATAATGGTTGAAATAGATTGATCGGTTGATAACGACTTAAAAAATGTAAAGAACATTAAAAACGGGGCTAGGATGCACTTATTATTAAGCTTGAAAATGACAAAACCCTAGCTATGGAGGGCTTGTGAAATCGACAGCTACTTGGAGAAGATGGACACAATTTTGACTTCTTTTCCCCTTTTATTAATTTATTAACCAAATGACAAAAATGCCTTTTTAACCCTTCTTTGAAATTTTACCATTCTTTGAAATTTTACCCTTCCATGTCCATTTTTATCCAAAAATATAAAATTTGGGCAAATTTCTATTTAAGGACCCCCTAGTTAATAATCCAAATCTATTTCATCCTTAAAGCTTTTAGAATCTCATATTTTGCGACTTTTGCAATTGGACTCTTATTCACAAAATTTCTTCATGAAATTTTCACACAGTCATGCAAACATGTCATGATCCTCAAAATAATCAGAAAACAAATATTTCTACTTCAGATTTTTGGTCTCAAAACCACTATTTCGACTAGGCTCCAATTCGGGATGTTACACTAATTATGATAATTAAATGACTAAATAGCTTAACTAATAAATAAGTGAGGACTTAAGGCGTAAATATGCCTAAAGTAGATGGATGAGGCGGCATAACATGGGAAAATAATAAAATAAAACCAAATTAATGGCAAATTGTAAATAAGTTGAAATTAAAATTAAAACAAATTGAAATTAAAGGTTTCTAGACATTATCATAAATTTCGGTTCAAAAATAGACATTGAAGAGAGCTTAAGCTGGTTCTTCAATTTTGCTTCATGTGAGTTCAATTCTTACCCGTTTCTTGAAAGTTTTATGTTTTTGAGATTGTTACAATTAGGTCCAACTAAATCTTACAGGTTATAAGGACATTTGATGTGGAAAGTATATGTATACGGAAATTTGATTATTGTTAAGCTCATACATTTTTCTTGATTTTTATATAAAATACATATATAACACGGTTGATGAGAATATGTGTTAGGGCTTTTGGTCAATTTGGTTTGAATATGATTTGTATGCTTACCTTAATTGTGATTAATTGGTAAGTTAAATTCCATGTTATATGAACTTATTAAGTATTAAATGCTTACTCTGTTTTATTTTCCCTGATTTATAGTAATTCGAAAGCTCATTGGGTTGGAAGCTTGGCGGAGATATCCCACACTATCCATCAACTCATTTCGGTATATATATAACAAACTAAATTTGGGTTATAATGGCATGTATAGGCTAAATTTGGCCAATGATGGCATGTATATGTTTGGTTGAAATTAGTCATTGGTATGGCATGTGATTGGTACATTTTGATATGTATATATATATATATATATATATATATATATAAGGCCTTAACATGTTTGATTTTTGTTTGAAATAGATGAATGATGGAAATCATATAGGCATATTGATGAGTGGGTTGAGATAGTATAATTAGTAAAATATGCATATATGTGTGTATGGTTATTTTGGTAAGTTTGTATTATTGAACATATGTGATAATGTGTTATGTATTAAGCTTGATTTTGGCTTAGATTGAAAGTCTTGTTATGTCTTATGGGTGTGCAAATTGATGTGTTTAGGTTGAAATCAAAATGGGTGAGAAATGTGGCTTGAAAAATGGCCTATTTTTGTCCACAAGGGAAGAGACATAGGTGCGTCTCTTGACTGTGTGAGACACACGGTCTGGTCATAGGGTGTGTGTCCCCTACACCTTACAAAAATTTGATGTTTTCTGAAAAAATTTTTAAGTACCCAGTTTTGTCCCGACTTATTTCTAATGTGTATTTTGGGCCTTGAGGGTTCATATAAGGGACAATATGATTGATTATTATTGATTTTAGATATGAATCTTAAATGTTATGAATTGTTTATATTTGATTTGTAAATTTTGGTAATGCTCCATAACCCTATCCTGGCGACGGATATAGGTTAGGGTTGTTACAACACATATATACTCCATTGGTACAGTCTCCACAAATCATTACCACTACTCAATCCTAATCATTTTGTCTCCCACTGTGGGACCAGTCGAATTCAATCTAACTAAACCAGGATTGAAATCTAACCATCCCCAATCAACCATTAGATTTCTAAATATTTCATTAGAGCTTGGAAATTTCTATTTCTATACAATCGACTCCATGACTCGTTTTTGAGGTTGGATCCTTAGGAGAACCAAGTGCAACAGTATACAAGAAGCTATCTCATAGAGAAATTTCATGGTCAAGGAACCAAAATCCAATGCAATGGTTTCTAAGGAGAGAAGCCACTGAATTCCTAACACCACATCGTATCCTTTTAGTGGCAAAACCAATAACTAGTAAGAAAGTGAGTGTTCTGAGCCTTCCAAGTCACTCTTCAATAGGTACCACCAATTAGAAGACTCATTCCATTAGCAACCATGACCTTTAACTGTTGTCCTTGACTGAATGGCAAAGAGAGTTGTTTAACTAACTTGGTATTGATAAAATTATGTGTGGTACCCAAGTCTACCAAAATAATGATCCTAGTGGCCCCAACACATGCTGCAATTCTCAATGTATTGGGCCTTTGAAACCCTTGAATAGCTTGTAAAGAGAAAGATAGGTCCCTTACCAATATCTTCGATAGGGGAAGGGTCCTCCAACTACTCAGAGCACTCTTAGAAGTCCTCTCCTTCTCCACCAGAATAAGATTCCACTGACAACTGGTAAAGTTGGGATCTCATGCATTTATGGCCAACATTGTACACCCACACCTAAAGCATATGTCATTCTCCCTTCTTTTCTCAATTTTAGTAGATGAGAGGGATCGATTTGGGCCTTTGACTGAACCAATAGAAGTTACAGATCCACTACTTTATGTGACTTGAGTTGTGGCTACATTGGTCCTAGTGGTATAAGAGCTTAAAGGCAGCAAGAGAGGTGCCCTTGTAGAGGCTCCCCAACCAACTAGGAGACCACATTTGGAGGAGCTGTTCAATATACTTTCCACCTATCTTGTAATTGTAAATCCCTTCACCAGTGACTTAGGCTTGAAGAACTGCAGATACTAGTTGATTTTAAGCTTCAAGTTACTGATGAATATACTCAAGGCATACACTTCTGGTAGTTGCAACTGATTTAGCAGGCTGATAAAGGTGTCATGATAATGATCCAATATCCCTTGATGTTTTCAGGAGACTAAGTCAGCCATTGGATCCTGGAAGAAGCTTAAGCTAAAGTATTCCTTCAAGTTATGAGCATATGTGTGTAAAAGTGATGCTAGTCCAGAGCCTTGCCTTCCAGGTGTAGCATGACCATCATCACTCTATCGTTAGCAGCAATGCCTTTTACCTTGAAATACTTTTCTAGCCTGGCCAACCAACCTTTGAAACCCTTCCCATCAAAATGAGGACACTACAAATTATAAGTTTTTAATGTTGAATCCATGCTGCTTGATCGATGAGGCACTCCAAGATCCACTTTCGATGAAGTTTGTTAAGTTTTCTTTAGAGGGAAACTAGAGGGAGGGCCACCCAAGATGCCCGTCCCTTTATCAGGTAACTACCAACAAATGAGGAACCAGTTATTCGACCCAAATATTTCTCAAATAAACCATGTAGCTCTACCTTGAGTTCACTGTGAAATTCATTCTTTAATTCCTTCAAGCAACTATCCAAACAGTTTCCCCCATTAAGAAAAACCAATTTGAAGCTTGGCCATCTCTTGCTTTAGATGGGTGACTTCTTTCTGCAAACGAGTCGAGATTCCTTTTTCGGGCATTGAGGACCATTGAGCTCTGATACCCTTGATACGGTGGCAACCTTGATAGATTAAGAGAGTAGGAAAAGAAAAGAAAAAAGAGGTTTAAGAAGATAAAACAAACAAAAAATTCATTCCATAACAGAAGGCCTAATTGTAACACTCATGCCCGACTAGATCATCGGATCCGAGTATGGTGTGTCACAACTTAAAACCATATGAATTTGACAAAAATACTTGAAAATTTTATAAGCTTTGAGGTCTCAATGTATAACCCAAATTTGGCGTAAACTTTAGTATAACAATAACAAAACAATCAAATCAATAATACGTGAAGTAAAACATATTTAGATAGCATTTGGCAGAAGCCTTATGAAAGTTTCTAGGTTATATAAAACGTAAGATGATTACTTCCTATACAAAAGTTGCAAGTGCATTACTAGCAGTTAGAAAATATTCAAAATAATTTGGCGTATATGCCTAAAAGATAATCTCATAAACCATAATTTACTGGATTAAACATGTACTTTTAGAATTTGTAATAGTTCTCATAAAATAGTTTTCTGGTAAAAGTTATAAATTATTACAAAAGTTGATTAAAAAAATAAAACTACATGCCATCCTTCCAAACGATCATGCATGATACAAAAATAGGCAAGTGGCTCACTATCAATAGTAATTCTGGCACAGCCCCTATCTACAAAATCTCTTTTTTCTATTAATACGCCTGTGATGGAAATGATAATAGAGTAAGTTCAAACAAACTTAATGAATTCCATAAATAAAGAGAACACAAACAATATACAGGGATACCACTAGTAAATAAACATTAATACCTATAATGATACTCAACCTATCAAAAAGGTTCAAATGTACTAATCATAATATGCCTAATGGCATTCATAGTTCTTAAATGGACTTGATTTGTCAACTTAACAAACTTAAGGGTGAACACTATCCGCCCGTTTAACCATAACTTAACACAATGTGCACGTTTTGCACATGACCTATACCCATGCCACTCTCAGACCCAGAATTCATAATAAAAATCATATCAATCAGTTGTATGCATATGCATATTCTCTACCCCTTAACTCCTCATATTATTTCTATTTAGTTGAACATGTTTTCTCGTGATCTGTCAAGCCGGTTTGCGATATAGTTGCCCTACCGAAGGCATCATAAAGATATCTTCTTCTCCTTTATCACATATCACATTTCACATATAGATCATATTGGTTCACACAAAAAGGAGTGTATTTTATCTCAAAACATGAAGACCATACTTACGCTAACAACATTGGTTTAACACCACTATAACTAGATTCCACACATTACATCATTGAGAGGGGACGCTTACCTTACATAATTTATATACGAAAAGGATTTGATGACATAGGGAATTAAGAATGAACTCACTAGAAAGTCTAATATAATAATCTACTCAGCAGGTCCTTTACCTTTGTTGCTTGGACCTTTGTTAGTTTCTCGAGCTGAAAAGAGACAATTATATCTATTAGATCATTAAACTACTGAAATTTAACATGCATGTATGAATCGATTGCATGCAACCCAAAAATCGAAAAGTTTCTTTCTTAATGAATAATTTTAAAATCTATGCATGTGTTACTTTAAATACATAAATTCCTTCAATAAAAACTTAAGGGTTATCAGAAATTACTAGTAAACTAGTACTAACAATAACGTCAGCTAGATATTGGAAACTCCTAGTTAATTATTCCAACTTTGAAATTCCTAAAGGTTTAGCAAAAAACACAATGAAGAAGAAGTAGAAGAAAAACGTAAAAACATGCTAGCTAGACATCTTTATATAACAAAGACAACCAGAAACAAATTTAATGGAAGTCAGAGGATCCCACAATTGTTTTGAGGTTCTAGAAGAAAATAATTAAAATCTAATGATCTATAGTACCCTAGTTTAGTTCTAACTAGGTCTTAACTAAACTCCAACTTTACTAACTAAGCCTTCATAATATATACTAAACATAGAAACAAAGTTGTCAAGCTTCGAACTAACGAGTTTGCCTAAAACATTTGGGGTTGGCAGATAGCTTAACAGAAGAGTTCGCCAAATTCTGAAGTTTGCCAAATGGCGATTACCGCAGAATACACTTATCCATTCAAAAACAAATATTTCACTAGGTTACTCATTTTTTTTTTCCTTTGACTAAACTAAATTACACGTCAAACAATAATTTGGCATAGTCTTCATTGGGCGGGCTATTACAATTCTCCCCTACATTGAAAATTATGTCCTCAAAATTCTTACCTTCAAAAAGTTGAGGATACTACTCTCTCATTAAACTTTCTCTCTCCCAAGTGGCTTGTTCCATATTTTGATTTCTCCATAATACCTTTACAAATGGAATTCTTTTGTTTCTTAGCTCTTTTACTTCTCTTGCTAAAATGTGAAAAAGTTCCTATTCATATGACAAGTTTGGCTCCATTTCTAGTGCTTCGACTTGTACTACATGATCTGGATTGGATCGATATCTTCTTAACATGGACACATGGAACACATTATGTATTTTTGACAACTCTGATGGTAGTGCCAATGTAACACCTCTCACCCGTATCTGTCACCGGAATAAGGTAAGAGGCATTACCGGACTTAAACATAGGTAAGCACACAAAACCAAATCATAAAATTTGCATCCAATTTAAAACTTTTCAGTGTATGCATATCGTCTCTTAAACGAGCCTACGAGGCCTTATACATACATTTGAGGTGGTTAGGGACTAAACCGAGAACTTTCAAAACTTTTACAATACTCAGAAAATTTTCATACTTTGAGAGAGTCACATGCCCATGTGGGTAGGCCGTTTGGTCACACATGCCCGTGTGGCTTGGAACACGCCCGTGTCCTTAGCCCGTGTAACTCTCTGTTTATGGCATCATCAACCATTTAGAGTCACACGGCCAAGTCACATGCCTGTGTGCTAGGCCGTGTGGCGATTAAATTTCGCATTTAAGGTGCAGACTTCAGATGACCTAGGCACACACCCATATCCCATCGTTGTGTCCTCTACATGGTCATGTCTCTGCCCGTGTGTTTACTATTGAGTATTTTATTTTGCAAAACTAGGGTGCAGGGACACACGGCCGGACTACACGCCCATGGGGCTGACCATGTGTCACACACAGCCTAGACACACGCCTGTGCGTCTACCCGTGTGGACAATATATAGGCTATTTACCAAGCCATTTGCCACCCTGAAACATAAGAGCACATACACCCATTTAACAACACTTATAATAACAAAATTAAGCAACCAAATTTTCACAATCAAGGCATCCACTCATCATTCCCAAACTACAATCACCAGGCATGGACTTTACACAATTGTCAACTCATTAATGCAATCAACCACCTTCAAGTAAGACATCATTACTTAATTATACCAATAACCAACTTTGCCAAATTCAAGTGGCCACATACAAAATGAACTTACAACTAACTTAGGCCAACATTCTTGACTAAATCAATATGACACAAAATAAAATGACCAAGTCCCTATGCATGCCATACTTACAAAAAGATCACAATTATCAAATACCCAAAATAACAATTTTGATAGAGTGATGCGAGCCTCCGACAAGTTTCGATCCTGACCTGGCTTGGTGACACTATAAGACAGAGGAAAAGAAAAGATGGGTAAGCTATATAGCTTAATAAGTT
This sequence comes from Gossypium stocksii, assembly GCA_020496765.1. Classification (NCBI taxonomy): domain Eukaryota; kingdom Viridiplantae; phylum Streptophyta; class Magnoliopsida; order Malvales; family Malvaceae; genus Gossypium; species Gossypium stocksii. The sequence goes on from CM035629.1 coordinate 87,240,326, forward strand.
TATATGCAAATAAATAACATCTTAACCATGCAAATTTATATAAGGAGAGTTGATACGTTTACCATTGAACTCGCATATGCTAAACTTACTGGAGTACAACTTACCATGATATCATCACTTATAACGTTTGTACTTACGAAGTTCTCAGACACACTTGTATCACATCTTTATACAAAACACACATATTTTCACATCTTTTGTTATTCTTGTTGAACACATCAGAATACTATTAGATAACTCAGAAACTTGCACATAGGTGCCACATATATGTAGCCAAAGCTACGACTTATCACATATGCGCTCATTCTTGAGCTAGTCACGGGTCTACTCACACAAGCTAACGGTTGAGACGTATTTACTCAGTGCTACTCATACAAGCTGATAGATATCCGCAACATATGTAGGATTACCTAGCCACTGGTAGATGCACAAGACCAGCACCCGAACATCACATAATCACACAATCATACACTTGGGTTCCTAATGACATGTCTCTTGTACCCGACTTTATTCTTAAGGTTCAACCGAGATTTTCTGTTCACATTTATTACTTGTCGAAATTGTCGATTATGTCACATAATACAATTCACACATTTCATACAACATTAAGACATTAAAGTAAAATAAAATGATGTATTATTTACATACAAATTTACCTCAGTCCAAAATAACAAGTTATTCGATTGAGTCCAAAATCTTTTCTTTTCCCCAATCAAGGTCGAATCCTCGTCTTTCTTGATCTATAATACCAAATTTAACTCATTTAATTATCACATTACTCAATTCAGTCCAAAACTCCCACTTGGATAAATTACATTTTTCCCCAAAAGTGTGACTTATTTACACTTTAGTCCCTGGGCTCGTATAACGAGATGTACTAATTTTATTTGTTACCCAAGCCTAGCCGACACATATACATGCTCATATTAGCCCACATTTTTCACTAAACCACATTTTATACACATGTTTTACAGCTTTTACAAATAGGTCATTTTTAGGTGTTTTCATGAAAATTCACTTAGTAAAAGATGTTTATCACACATCAAACTCTCATATTGCTTCATTAAACATCAACATGCATGCATGTCACACATGGGTAAATTTTTGAACATGAACCTTAGCTCAAAATATGGCTAGAAATAGGTAAATTGAGTTACGAGGGTTTCAAAAATGTAAAGAACATTAAAAACAGGGATAGGATGCACTTACTATTGAGCTTGAAAATTGAAGAAACCCTAGCTATGTCTTCTCTTCAATTTTTGGCACAAGGGGAAGAAGATGGACACAATTTTGACTTGATTTTTCCCTTTTTATTCCTTAATTAACCAAATGCCAAAATGCCCCTTTTACCTTTCTTTAAAATTTTACCCTTCCATGTCCATTTTTGTCCATCACAATATAAAATGGTCTAATTACTAAATAAGGACCTCTAATTTACCAATTCATTCCAATTAATTACTCAATGCTTCTAGAACACTTATTTTGCAACCTTTTACAATCTAGTTCTAAAAGTCAAATTAGTCTCTTATTCACAAAATTTCATCATGTAACTTTCACACTATCATACAAACATGTCATAAACCTTAAAATAATTATAAAATAAATATTTCTATTTTGGTTTTGTGGTCTTAAAACTACTATTCTGATTAGGCCCTAATTCGGGATGTTACAGCTAAGCTATACGTCACTAGACCAACCTGTTCCAAAATCTCATATGATCCCATGAAATGTGGGCTTAACTTTCACTTTTGACCAAACCTTATCACTTTCTTTCAAGGATAAACCTTTAAAAACACTTTTTCACCTACTTTAAATGAGATTTATTTTCTTTTTATATCAACTAAGCTTTCTGTCGATCTTGAGCAGCTTTTAGATGAGTTCACATGATTAAAACTTTCTCTTCTATTTCTCGTACCAAATCAAGACCAACTATTTTCCTTTCATTAAGTTTCATCCAATAGGTGGGTGATCTGCACTTTCTTCCACGCAAGGCTTCAAATGGTAACATTCCTATACTGGCGTGATGACTATTATTGTACGCAAACTCCACCAAAGGAAGATGTTTTTCCCAATTTAGCCAAAAATCTATCATACAACTTTTGAGCATATCCTACAGAACTTGACTCACTCTTTTAAACTGCCTATTTGACTGAGGGTGAAAGAAATACTGAATCACAACTTGGATCCCAATGATTCTTGCAGTTGCTTCCAAAACCTCAATGTAAACATTAGGTCTCAATATGAAACTATGAATGTTGGAATCCCATAAAGGAGTGTAATTTTAGATATTTAAAGCTTGACCAACTTTTCCACTGAATAATTCATGCACACAGGCAAGAAATAGGCTGACTTAGTAAGCTAATCTATGATTACCAAACCGAGTTCTTCTTTGAAGGATTGAGAGGAAAACCTGAAACAAAATCCATGGTGATATTGTCCTACTTCCAATCAAGTATCTCTAAGGAATACATTTTACCTAAGAGAACTTGATGCACTACTTTAGTCCATTAGCAAGTCAGAAAACTTAAGATGTATTATGATATTTCTTTCTTCATTTTAGGCCACCAATACAAGCTTTTCAAGTTACGATACATCTTAACACTTTCTAGATGAAGCGAGAAAGGTTCTTGATGAGCCTTTTTCAATAGTTCTTGCCTCAAACCATTTCCAATAGGCACATACATTCTTCCCATAAATTAGAGTTCACCATCTTTTCCTAAATTGAAGTTCGTTGGTTCATTAGACGCTATACGCTGTTTAAACCCATTACATTTTGCATCCTTTAATTATTCTTCCAAAATTTGAAAAAGTAAGGTATGTTGAATAGTCAGTTCTGCAAGGAGTAACCCATCAATTTCCAAACCAACATTCACTCGAAGGGATGTCAAAGCTACCACAATTTTCCTACTTAGAGCATCTACTACCACGTTATCCTTTCTAGGATGATATTCAGTTGCCAAATCATAATCTTTTAGAAGCTCCATCCAATGTCATCGATGTAGATTCAAATCCTTCTATGTAATTAGATACCTTAAGCTCTTATGATTTGAAAACGCATGACACTTCTCCCCATAAAGGTAGTGTCTCTAGATCTTTAGCGCCAACACTATCGCTGCAAGCTTTAAGTCTTGAGTTGGATAATTTTTTTAATGTGGCTTGAGCTAGCGAGTTGCATAGGTCACAACCTTTTCTCTTTGCATAAGCATACATCCTAGCCCATTAAGCTCTTATGGTCTACAAACACATGACACTTCTCTCTAAAAAGGTAGTGTCTTTAGATCTTTAGCACCAACACTACCACTACAAGCTCTAAGTGTTGAGTTGGATAATTATTTTAATACGGCTTGATTTGGCAAGATGCATATGCCATAACCTTTTCTTTTTGCCTAAGCACACATCCTAGCCCATTAAGGGATGCGTTAGTGTACATAGTATATTCCATGCTAGATTTTGGTTGGGCTAATTTCGGGGCCTTGGTTAGTATAACTTTCAACTTATCAAAACTCTTCTGACACGTCTCTGTCCATTTGAACTTTTCCTTCTTCCTTAACAAACGCGTGAGAGGTGTTGTTAACATGGCGAATCTTTTTACGAACCACTTGTAATAACCCGCCAAACCCAAGAAGTTACATACCTTAAAGACATTCTTTGGCGGATTCCAATCAAGCATAACTTTAACTTTATCAAGGTCTACCCTGATACCTCTTGCAGAAATAACATGACCAAGAAAATGAACTTCTTTCAGCCAAATTTCGCATTTGTTGAATTTGGTGTACAACTTATTCTTCCACAAAGTTATTAGCACATTCCTTAGGTGTTCCTCATGATCAACCACACTTTTAGAGTGCACTAAAGTATCATTTAATAGCCCGATTTTAGTCAAATCGAAACAGTAGTTTTGGAACCACAAATCTAAGGTCAAAATAATTATTTTAATATTATTTGAGGTCTACATTATGATAGTATAATTGTGTATAAATTTTGTTAAGAAATTTTACTGTTTGAATGCTAAATTTGTGAAAAAGGACTAAATTACGTAAAATGTAAAAGTTGTGTTCTATAAGCTAAAGGAGTCTAACAGCTATAAAAATTTGAATTTAGGGCCCTAATGTGACAATTAGACCATTTTTATATTTACTGGATAAAGATGGACATTAATTAAGCATTATAAATGTTATTATATAAGGTTAATATAGTAAATAAATAAATGAAGGTTAAAAAAATAAAAATAAAATAAGATATCATCTTTTAGTCTCCATCTTCAATCGAAAATTAGGTCTTAGAAAGCCATTGTTAAGCTTGACATTCGACCATCTTTATTTCTTACAATTAGATCGAGGGAAAAATAAAATAATAAAGTAGATGATCGTTTTCATCCGAGCTATATCGAAGTCAGTTGGTATAATTAAAAATGAGTATTTTTATATGTACTTAATTGAAATGTTTGTATGTGAATTGAGAAAATAAATTACATGATTATTGAATGCCTAAATGAGCTCCGTTTAAACCTTAGGAATTCGTACGATACAAGTGACATGTCATTAAGGTCATCGATTTGGTTAAGATCTAACATGTGTTGCAGACAAGCCATAGCTTGCATGAGCTTACCGATATTTTAGCACAAGAGTTATATGATTTCAATGAAATTGATGTTATATGGCAAATTAAAGTATGAAAGGGAAGATATAAGTACATGAAGCTTAAATGATTGTTGAATTCATCCATATTTATTTGATGATTATATGTACATTACATAACTAACCTAATGATGAATTCATGTGCTTAGGCATTTGACAATTTGAGTGGATTTACTATGTATACTTATAATTTGTGAATAAATGGTAATTTTTGTTACAGGCCAATTTTGGTCTATTTAATAAACCCAATCAAACCCATTAAACCCCAAAATTAAAACCCAATATCCATTTACAGTCCATTAACAATACCCAAACCCAATTACAACCCGTTTACCCACTAACCTAACCTGTTACAAGAGAAGCCCAAACCCCGTTACAGCCTAACCCGAAACCCTAGCCACACCGACCTAACCCCCACTTGCACCTGCCCTCTGCCAAAGCCTGCAGCCACTGCCCACAAGCCACAACAGCACCGCCATCGGTCACCTCGGCAACTTGTACTTGCAAGCAATTAAACCAAAGAGACAGAAGGCAAACAAAGAGAAAAAAGCTTGTAAAATAAGGCTATAAAAAGTCGAATGTACCAGTTTGTAAAGGGTTCGATTTCCATATACAAACAGAAAGAAATTAAGCACAAAACAATAGTATTCAAACACAAAAGAGAAAAACACCAACAAAACAACCCAGACGGTAGATATTTTAAGACTAAAAGGCAGCAAATATAGTAGAGAACCAAGTAAACAGGAAGTGAAATCGGAATCGGGAAAGGTGACATATTTCATTTTTATCTTTTTTAATCTATTTTTTAAATATATATAAATAAATAACTAAAAAAACAAAAAAGGAAAAAATTTACCTTTCCAGCCACCGTGTACGGTGGCCGGTGCCGGCGTTGATGACCGGACGATGGTCGGACAGACCACCGGAAATCGCTTCGAGCCCTCCTCTATCTCCCCTTCTCTTTTTTTTTTCTTTCCTCCTTGCCAAATGATTTTTTTCTGAAAATTGGGCTATTAATAGCCTATCAAAACGACACCGTTTTGACTTAGGCACCCAAGGCATAAAACGATGTCGTATTGCCCTGGGTTAGATCGACCCGACCCTTACCCGCCTAGGATCCGCGTGTTTTTAACTCAATGGTCTAATTCCGCGCGCGGTCCTTCCGCATTTTTACATTTCGCAATCAAATTATTTTTTTATTTTTAATTTGGCCCGTTGATTTGTTTTCATTTGCAAATCAATCCTCCGTGCAACGGCATCGTTTTAAGGACTCAGATAAATTGCTATTTTGGTCTCTAATATTTTCACGTGTGTTCAAATATGCCATTTTCTTTCGTTTTTTATCCCAAATTCGCCCCAAAAATTTCTTTTTAATCCAATTTCGTCCTGTTGCCCTTTTTATTTCAATATTATTATTATTATTATTAACATATTACTATTATTGTTAGCGTTAGTATTATTTTTACTCAAAACTTATGTATATACATATTATTATGTTATTTTTAAATATTATATTTTACTTATATACTATGTAAATATTTTTATTATTTCTAATACATATATGTGTATATATACACTTCACGTACATACTTTTAGTATTATTATTATGTATTTTTTTAAAAATATACATGTATGTATTTGTATGTACTCATAGTTGTTTTAATTATTCTTATTTTTCTTAATATATATATTATGTACATGCACAAATACCATATTATATATATTTTATATCTATTTTTATATATTATTATATTCGTTATTTTATATATCATTTTCACTATTATTATCATTTCTACTATTGCACGTAATTATTATTATTATTATTAACAAATTATATTTATTTTGCTTATTATTATTATTATTTACCAATATATATAAATGTTTTATGTACATATTATGTATACATATTTTCAATGTATATTTATTCCTTTAACATATATTATGTATATACTATATTTATACATAGACTATTATATTATTATTATCATTATATACATATTTTTATCACCTAAATATTTAACATCATCTTAATGTTTTCTTAACTATTACTATATTATCATCTTCTAAAGTTATTCCATTACTATTATTACCACATTTTTATAATCTGATGTACATATTATTATTTTATTATTGTTTACTTTTCATTGTAAATATTGTTATCATACATGTTATCATTATCACCTAATATTTATTATCATTTTAACATTATCTTCGTATTTATATTATGTTACTATCTCATTAATATTGTCCCATTATTATATTCTATTTCCAACATATATTCGTACATATTATGGTTTTATTATTATTACTATATTATTGTTCCTACTACGCTAATAAAACATCATTTCCACTATTTTTGTTAAAATTACTATTATTACTATTATTGTTTTAATACTTTCATTTCAAATTATACAACGCTCTTGCCCTACACCGAAATAATCTTTTTACAAAAGGCAATGTATCGATTTTAACATTAAGTTTGCGACTTCATCGCTATGTTGGGTGAATCGCATTGGCTCGTGTTAAAAATGGGACATCCTTCTTAAAAACTAAAAACTCGAAATTTCTCGAGTTTCGATCAAATCATGATTAAATTTTACAATTGAACTCGCATTTTTGAAATTTGAGACAACACATGTTTAAAAAGATACCAATTTTGGGCGTCGCGGGGGTGCTAATACCTTCCCCGTGCGTAACCGACTCCCGGACCTTATTTGTCTCTGAATTTTCACGTAGGCCTAAATTCGTCTTTCTTTTATCAAAAATAAACTTTTTGTTAAAACAAAGATTTATTAGGTGTCCGATCATACCTAGAAAAAGGATCGGTGGCGGCTCCTCTTTCTTTTTAAAATCAAACTTCGGTTTTCAAAAGTTTCAAATAATCACCTCAATTAGCGACCGAAGCAAATTTTACGTCGCTACAGCTGGCGACTCCACTGAGGATCCAGTTTTTGAGAGTCGAGTCTAGAAATAAACACGTGTTGTCGAAATTTTCAAAATTCTTTGTTCAATTTGATATTTAATCGTGATCCTCAAATTTTGGTTTTTGAAAAGTCATGCATTTGCGTCATGTTGTAAATATTCTTCTAACTTGTTTTATCTTGTTGTTTTTCAGCTCTTAAGTTTTTACGGTTTTAGTTTTTAGTTTTTAGTTTTAAAATAAAAACGAAAAGGTTTGCGAGTTTCTCCCCACACACCGTGCACTTGCATTTTGCATAACATGAGCTCTCTACCCGGGCTCTGTCCGTTTAAGTGAAAGTAAACGCTTCGCCTTCGTGAGTTAACTCGTCCTTCTGCACAGGCTAGTGAATACTTTCGGGTTACATACGACTTATGCTTTCGTGAGTTAACTTGTCCCTCCGCATAGGCATAAGTTAATGTAATCCCTCGAATTGAACTCGTGAGCCTGTGATGGGCTACGACCGAGGCTTCGTACTAGTCTTAGTAGACGATGGTACGAACAATTCGAGTACATGTCTAGAATCGAAACCGCATGTAGTGAACTATACGAGCCTAACTAGAGCCATGCCGAACCTCCGTCTATTAATAGTCACCAAAATAAGTACACGAGAGGAACGCCTCTTACCTTTTGCATTTTCACTTTCTATATGAGAGGATTGGATTTATTAATAAACTGGATGGGGTAGTTTAATTTGTTAAATTTTTCATGTTTTTGCCTATATTTGATTACTAACCAAGGTTGCTTGTCTTTATTTTATTTTTCATCATGCATTATAGGCATCAATTAGGAAGGCGTTGACTAGAGATCAATTGCCAAAAAATGGGTTTCTGATGGAAGAGTCGATTACACAAACAACCGAGAAGAATACCGTGGTTAGGGACTAGTCTTTGAAAACCTGGAAAGAGAAAGGGGACAGTCTAATGGAAGGATGTGTTGCCAATCTTCCCGAGCACGTAACTGTGAATGTTCGTCAGAATAACCTCTTAGACTTGGTTCAAATCTGGAATCAATGGGACACTAAGGGAATCTTCACTGAAAGATACGGAGATATAGCCAACCTGATCGCTATCAATGTCGACGAGCGATTGATCCAAGCCATGATCAGATTTTAGGATCTGGCTTGCCAATGTTTTACGTTCAATCAAGAAGATATGACACCAACTATAAAAGAGTACGCGGCTTTACTTCGTATCGATAATGCACAGCCCTATAAGATATATGTGAAGGAGCCTAAGCCAATGACCCTCAAGAAGAAGCTAATGAAATTGACAGATATGACTGACACATGGGCCGAAAAACAAATAAAGAAGAAGAATGAAGTCATCTGTGTCCCGTGGTTTTCCTTATGAGATGTGGTTCTAAATCATCCCGATATGTTGAAGAGAGTGAATCTGTTCGCCTTGGCCATATATGGATTGATCGTCTTCCCAAAAGTTCTCGGACATATAGAAGTTGCAGTAGTGGACTTCTTCGAAAGGTTAAAGCAAGGAATCAACCCTGTCCCGACTATCTTAGCTGAGACCTTCAGATCCCTAAGCAGTTGTAGGAGGAAAGGCGAAGGGCGTTTTATCAGATGCGCGTAGTTACTCAATGTTTGGATTTTAAGCCATTTCTGGAAAGTGGAGCGTACACCGTTCCATATGTTTTAAAAAATGTTTGCCCTGTTGGAAGCGTATCTTAAGAAAGAATGGCCAAAAGAAGTCTTTGAACAATATTGGGTTTCAGTCTTTCAGAACCTTCGAGCCGAGGATGTAACTTGGAGAGCACTGTGGATACGCCCGTCGGTTCTGTTGTACAAGGTTGGAAACCAAGATTGGGTGCCACTACTCGAGTTATGGGGCGGAGTTGGATATGCCCTGCTAATGGTCCAAAGGCAAATTTCTTCACGCCAGTTTATACCTGCCACCGGAGGATTAGCATAATCCGAGTTTGCTTTCGCGGGTGAAGGTTATATGAAGAGGGTCCGAGACACTGCCAAGTCTTGGAAGAGGAGTCATTTGATGGAGTTGGCTCTATACGCTGATACTCTCACCCAAGATTACAACATATGGAGAAGGCAACGGGTAAATAGTCGGCAAGTTTCATTGACAAATTACTCCTTCCAGAATCCCTTCTCGGAAGAAATGCCATCCAAGCTAGAAATAGCAAGGCAGGAATTCGAACGCGAAAAGTCCAAGATGTTACGGAACCTTAATGCTCTTCAAGAAGAAAACTACCAACTGAAGATAGACATTCAGATTGAAAGATCCAGAACCGAGAAAGTGCAAAAAGAAGCTGAAGTCGTGAGAAATGACTTAAGAGATCTTCATCTGGAAAATGTAAAGTTAAGGGGCACTATAAAGAAGAGCGGACTGGTCAAGTCGTCAGCAAAATGGAAAGAAGAATTGAGCAACACAAAAGACGGAATGGAATTTTAGAAAAGAAAAGCAAAGAAAGAGGAAGAAAAGGCTACGCGGGTCACGATAGAATTGAGAAAGAAGAATGCCGAATACGAGACAGTGTCTACTAAATTAATGACTAGCCAATCTGAATGTCAAGAGTTAAGAGAAAGAATACAAGATTTAGAAGATGCGCTACAAGCTCGACAGCAACAGTTAGATACTCTCTTAAAGGCCTTGGAAGAAAAGAGTAGTCAGTATGAAAGAGACACTCACGCCTATAAAACAGACCTCCGAGAAAAAGAAATGCAATTTGGCTTTTTGATCAACGAAATTCGTAAGGTAGCCATGCATGTGGTACAACTATCAGATGAAGCTGAAGATCTCAGTTGTTGGTTCCCTCCAAGCCAAAGATCGAGCATATTGGAGTTCCTGGAGCGAGTAAAGAATTATAGCGATATAGCTAGGAAGTTTGTGTAACGATTAAATCAAAAGATAGCAAAATGTTTTGTAATTGACTCTTTTGATAAATGAAATGCTTAAATAGGGGCTATCTTGAAATCAACACCAAATTCTTGCATATGCCTTCATGACTAACATTCATATGGCATTTATGCATTCATTCATTGTATGTACATATCTCATAATCATTCACTAAGGTCAAAATCACACAATTCGCAGTTACGACAGTATAAAGGCTGGAACCACATCATTCGTATAGGACGCGCCGACAAGTTAGAGTAATGGAGGCTGAATTTAATGAAAGAATCGAGAGGATGGAAAGAGTCCAAAGGGAATTACAAGAGCAACTGGCCAAGTCACAGCAAGAAATGAGAGATCTGATGGTGAGATCTCGTGAGGAATTGTTGGAACAAAAGGACCAAATGGCTAAGATGATGGAAATGATGCCAGTTCTGGTAAAGGGGAAGGGACCCATGCAAAACCCCGAAGTTGTTAATCTCGATTAGGATCCACTCTATCCCCCGGGATTTTCTCTGCCCCATGCAACACAAAGAGGGTACACTCAAGGGGAATCCGCAGGCCTAGAGCAATGGCCTGCACCACCTGCTCACTTGGGGCAAGGTATATTTGTGTCAAATCCTAGAGCCACTCCTGCTAATCCACCCGTTCCAAATTTAGATGATCCAGCAGAAATCGCCAGGTTAAGGATGGATGATCACGAGGCTCAAGAGAAATATAGGAGCTTAGAGGAAAGACTCAAAGCAATAGAAGGCATTGAGGCCTTCTCGGTATTAAGCACCAAAGAGCTTAGCTTGGTGCCTGATTTGGTCCTACCGCCAAAATTTAAGGTACCTGATTTTGAAAAGTACGATGAGATGAGATGTCCGAAAGCGCATCTTGTAATGTTTTGCCGGAAGATGACCGGCTATGTGAATGAAGACAAGCTAATCATACATTGCTTTCAAGACAGCCTGGTGGGGTCAGCTCTTAGATCGTATAACCAGCTTAGTCGAGAGAGGATCTGATCGTGGAAGGATCTGGCGACAGTGTTTTTTGAACAATATAAACATGTGTCTGATATGGTGCCCGACCGGATGACTTTGCAAATGATGGAGAAAAAGCTGACAAAATCTTTTAGACAGTATGTGTAGAGATAGAGGGACGTCTTGGCACAAGTGGAGCCTCCACTAACAAAAACTGAGATAACCGTCCTTTTTATCAACACCTTAAAGGCACCATTTTATGACAAACTAGTGGGAAGTGCCACGAAGGATTTTACGGATATTATGATATCCGGCAAGCTTATTAAGAATACCGTTAAGAGCGGAAGAATGGAAAGCCAAGAAAGTTCAAGAAGGACAGCGCCCATGAAGAAGAAAGAACCAAAAACCCATATGGTGGGAACTGGTAGCCATTATACCCCTAGTCCGTATCCAAACCAGCCCCGGCCTCGAAATTACCCACCTCTAAATTGCTATTATCCTCCTCAAACCCCTTACTACCAAACACCACCTCCTTACCCTTCTTACCCTGTTTACGCCACCAGTAATCAGAGACTGGTTGCCACATTTCCATAAAATACTACACCCGCCCATGGCCAACCCCAAAATAAACAAAGGCCAACAAGACCTAATCCCGAAAAACCATAATTTACTCATATCCCTGTGTCATATGGGGAACTGTACCCAAAACTCTTGGAGAAACAGCTAATATCCCCACACTACATGGCACCCTTGAAGCCTTCATACCCGAAGTGGTACGACCTGAACGCTAGCTGTGTATACCATGCGGGGAATCAAGGGCATTCCACGAAAAACTACCTCACTTTTAAGAGACGGGTTTAAGGACTCATTGATGCAGGTATCCTGCGATTTGATGGTGGTAACAATACGACCGGGAATCCATTCCCTAACCATAATGGAGGGAATGTGAGTGTGGTAACAGAGGAGAACGATTGGGAAACCAAAAGCTGTGGTTCGGAAGTAAAGACACCTCTGTAGAAAGTCTGGGAGGTACTGGTTGAGAATGGATTGCTCAGTCGCCCTGATAAAATTTTTGAAGAAAAAGGTCAAAGTTTTTGTGACTTCCATGGTATTGAAGGACACGACATTCAGTCATGTGATGAATTCAGGAGTTTGCTGCAAAATATGATGGATAATAAAGAGATTGGATTTTTAACAAAGGTAAAGAGGCCAACCAAGGAGAAATATGTGCATCTGACGATCAATTGCCAGGTTGCCCATATAGTGCTGACCGACTGCTGATAATTTATTATGACGTGAAGAAAGAGCTGGTGAAACCAAAAGTGATAATCGAAATACCGTCGCCTTTTCCTTATAAAGACGACAAAGCAGTACCTTGGAAATACGATGTTAACATCGTCACATCGAAGGTGAAAAGTCTGGAATTGCGACCAAAAGTGTGGGAGAAGTGGGCCATTTCACCCGTAGTGGGCGGTGTTATTCCAAAGAGGTGGAGCCGGCGAAGAAGAATAGTGGCCTGAAGCAAAAAGGAAAAGCATTAATGCATGAAGCCGAAGTTGAGCATGAAACTGGGCCTGAACCAGAAACTAAAAAGCCTGTGGACGAGGAAGAGGCATAGGAGTTCTTAAAGTTTATCAAGTATAGCGAGTACAATATGGTGGAGCAATTGAATAAGCAGCCAGCACGAATTTCGGTATTGTCTCTACTACTGAATTCAGAGCCGTACCGGAATGCCTTGTTGAAGGTGCTAAACCAAGCTTACGTGGCAAATAATATATCCGTTGAGAAGCTTGATAGGTGGATAAATAATTTGAACGCGGATAATTTCATCTCTTTTAGCGATGATGAAATACCACCCAATGGTAGAGGCTCCGTGAAAGCATTACATATCGCAACGCGCTGCAAGGGTTACATAATACCAAACGTGCTCATCGATAACGGGTCAGCACTTAACGTCATGTCTTTGGCCATGCTATCTAGGATTCCAATGGATTTGTCTTATCTAAGGCCTTGTCATTCCACGGTAAGGGCATTCGATGGGACAAGACGGGAAGTCATGGGAAAAATCGAGATCCCTTTGGAAGTGGGCCTGTACATATATGATGTTGAGTTTCAAGTCATGGACATTACACCATCAAACAACTGCCTCTTGGGAAGACCATGGATCCATTCTGCCGGGGCAGCTCCATCATCTCTCCAGCAAAAGGTGAAATTTGTCATTGATGGCTGTTTGGTTACAGTTGAGGGCGAAGAAGACATCGTCGCTTCCATCTCTGCCGATGCACCGTACCTTGAAGTAAGCAAAGATGCGGTGGAGTGTTCCTTCCGATCTTTTGAATTTGTCAACGCCACATTTGTTGTTGAGGGAAACAGAATTCCTGTGCCTAAACTGTCTAGAAACACCCGGATGGGAATCAAGTTGACCGTGGGAAGGGGAGCCCGAGCGAGAAAAGGCTTGGGGAGATTTCAGTAAGGGATAGTCAGGGCCCTAAAGCTAGTACCTCACCAAGCTCGATATGGTTTAGGTTTCCAACCAGATGCGCATCAAAGAAGGAAACAGTGGAAGAAGGATCAGGAAAGAAGGAACGTGAGAACCTTAGGCCGAGAGCCGGAATGGGAGCCCATAGAGTACCCTCCTCTATCGAAAACATTTACGTCTGCAGGAATGATATACCTGGGGCAGGATAATGCACAAAGCATGATGATATTGATAGAAAAAGGTTTTCAGAACATCAGTATAAATGTTATTGGCAAAGAAGCTGACGCGAGCAAAGATGTCTTAATGATACGCCCTTATCCTCCCGGTTTCGTGTTGAACAATTGGACTGCCGAGGACGTTCTTGTAGTTTATAAATCTTTTTCAGAGTAATGCTCAATATTAACCTTCTGTTGTGTTCCTAAATACAATGGGGTTTCTTTTGTAGGAGCGTCCATTCGCTCTTTATCGTTAAAATGAATATCAATGAAGATGCATTTTGTCATATTCTTTTGCATTAACTTCATAATTATTTTCTCATTTCACAGCCTATCTTTACATTTGCCTCATACCATGTTATAACGTTTTGTTTGACGGTTCCAATACTTGGATGCCCTTCTATAGTTTCCTTCTCCATTCAACTTTCAGGTGCTCGGATATCAATGACATGAACAAACCCGTTACGAGTCCTGAAATCAATTTTGAGAAAGCTGTTTGTTTAGGAGAATTCGAAGCCGAGGAAAATGCTGAAGACTATATCTTGTCTCTTGACTTGCTAGGTATGGTGGAACAAGAGGATAAACAGATTTTACCTCATCAAGAATCTATTGAAACAATAAACTTGGGAACTGAAGAAAGGAAGCAAGAAGTGAAAATTGGGACCTCCATTTCAGAGGACACCAGGCATAACTTGATTATTTTGCTTCGTGAGTATGAAGATGTATTCGCTTGGTCGTATCAGGACATGCCAGGCTTGAATGAAGATGTAATGGTCCATAGGCTCCCACTGAAGCCAGAATGCAAACCCATTCAACAAAAACTAAGACTGATGAGGCCTGAGATGTTGCTAAAGATAAAGGAAGAAGTCAAGAAGCAATTTGATGCTGGCTTTTTACAGGCCTCCAAATATCCAGAGTGGGTGGCTAACATTGTCCCGGTACCAAAGAAAGATGGCAAAGTATGAGTGTGCGTGGATTATTGTGACCTGAATCGGGCAAGTCCTAAGGATAATTTTCCCTTACCGCACATAGATACATTGGTGGATAATACGGCAACGGATTCATTATTTTCCTTCATAGATGGATTCTCGGGGTATAACCAGATCAAAATGGCTCCTGAAGATATGGAAAAGACCAGCTTCGTAACGATGTAGGGAACTTTCTACTACAAGGTGATGCCATTTGAGTTAAAGAATGCCGGGGCAACATATCAGAGGGCCATGGTCACGTTGTTCCACGACATGATGTATAAAGAAATAGAAGTCTATGTCGATGATATGATTGCTAAATCTCGAGGGGAAAGAGAGCATATTCAGAACCTCAGAAAGTTGTTCGAAAGACTAAGAAAGTTCCAGCTGAAGCTTAATCCAGCCAAGTGTACGTTTGGGGCTACCTCAGGAAAATTGCTAGGCTTCATTGTCAGCAAAAGAGGCAGTGAAGTTGACCCAGATAAGATAAAAGCCATACAGGAACTGCCACCTTCGCGCACGTAAAAAGAAGTTAGAGGATTTTTAGGGAGATTGAACTATATCGCTCGGTTCATTGCTTAACTTACTAACCAGTGTGACCGAATTTTTTGACTCCTTCGAAAGAGCAATCCAGGAGAATGGAACAAGGAGTGCCAAGAGGCTTTTGATAAGATAAAGTAGTATTTTTCTAGTCCTTTGGTGTTAGTACCGCCAACTCTAGGGAGACCGTTGATATTGTATCTGACTGTGTTCGAAAGATCAATGGGTTGCGTACTGGGGCAACATGATGTGCCAGGTAAAAGAGAAAAGGCGATTTACTACCTTAGCAAAAAGTTCACAGAATGTGAGGCAAGGTATTCGTCAATCGAAAAGCTATGTTGCGCTTTGGTTTGGGTAGCTCGGAGACTCAGGCAATATATGTTGTATCATACGACATGGTTAATTTCAAAGCTGGACCCAATAAAGTACATGATGGAATCACCAGCACTCTCAGGAAGAATGGCACGATGGCAGATCCTACTATCGGAATACGATATCATCTATGTAAACGAAAAGTCGATAAAAGGAAGTGCAATAGCTGACTTTTTAGCAGCTCGAACAACGGAGGAATATGAGCCATTGAGATTTGATTTCTCTGATGAAGATTTGATGTGCATTACAAAAGAACAATGTGAGTCATCAAGAGCAAAGTCATGGAAGATGTACTTTGATGGTGCATCAAATGCATTGGGGCATGGGATCAGAGCAGTCTTGATATCCCTGAAGGGAGCCATTATCCATTCACCACCAGATTGAACTTCTTCTGTACTAATAACATAGCGAAATATGAGGCTTGTATCATGGGACTTCGTGCAGCAATTGAATGAAACATTAAAATCTTAGAGGTGTACGGGGACTCAGCGTTGGTAATTTACCAAATCCGTGGAGGTTGGGAAGTGAGAGATCCAAAATTGGTTAAGTACAGTGATCTAATGGCGGATCTGATCAAAGAATTCGAAGAAGTAGCTTTTAATTACCTTCCGCGAGAAGAAAACCAATTGGCAGATGCCTTAGCTACTTTGGCTTCAATGTTCAAAGCAAATAGAGAAACATAAATAATGCCCCTCAAAATGAGCATATACGAGGCCCCTGCACATTATTATAGCATTGAGGAAGAGGCAGACGGACGACCATGGTTCCATGATATCGTAGAATATGTCAAGAATCAAAAGTATCCCAAACAAGCAAATGAGAACGACAAAAGGACAATCAGAAGAATGGCAGTGGGATTCGTTCTTGATGGGGACATCCTGTATAAAAGAGGAAAAGATCAAGTGCTTCTGAGATGCGTGGATATTATTGAAGCCGGAAAAATACTTGAAGATGTCCATGAAGGAATCTGTGGAACGCATGCCAATGGTTTCACTATGGCCAGGAAATTATGAGACTCGGTTATTACTGGATGACGATGGAAAGTGACTATATCAGTTATGCAAGAAAGTGCCATAAATGTCAAATTTACGGTGATAAGATTCATGCAGCCCCTTCGCCCCTCCATGTCATGACTTCTCCGTGGCCTTTTTCTATGTGGGGCATGGATGTTATAGGGCCAATTTCCCCAAAAGCTTCTAATGGACACCGGTTTATCTTTTGGTCATAGACTACTTTACCAAATGGATAGAAGTCGCCTCGTTCGCCCATGTGACAAAGATTGTAGTTTGCAGATTCTTGAAAAAGGAAATCATTTGTCGATATGGTTTGCCTGAGAGAATCATTTCAGATAACGCCTTGAATCTGAACAATAAGATGATGAAGGAAGTGTGTGAGCAATTTCAAATAAAGCATCATAACTCCTCACCCTATTGCCCGAAGATGAACGGAGCTATTGAAGCGGCCAACAAGAATATCAAGAAGATTATCAGGAAAATGACTGAGACATATAAAGACTGGCACGAAAAGCTACCATTCGCTTTGTACGCATACCGCACATCTGCGAGGACATCTACAGGGGCCACTCATTTCTCTCTGTTCTATGGGATGGAGGCCGTGCTACCCATCGAAGTTGAGATTCCCTCTTTATGAGTCTTAATGGAGTCAAAATTAGAGGAAGCAGAATGGATTCGAGCTCGATATGACTAGCTAAACCTTATTGAAAAAAGCGCTTAAAGGTAATTTGCCATGGACAGATGTATCAAAAGAGGATGATCGCAGCCTATGACAAGAAAGTACGGCCGAGAGAATTCCGCGAAGGAGAACTAGTGCTGAGAAAGATTCTCTCGATACAGAAAGACTTCCGAGGAAAAATGGGCACCAAATTGGGAAGGACCATATGTTGTAAAGAAGGCTTTCTCAGGTGGAGCTTTGATTCTCATTGAGATGGATGGGAAAGAGTTACCTAATCCAGTGAATTTAGATGCTGTGAAGAAATATTATGCCTAAAAAAAAAATCAAGATGAAAACCCGAAAGGGCATCTTGGTAAACGAAAAAAGGGATCAAGATGAAAACCCAAAAGGGCGTCTTGATAAACAAGAAAGATTAGGATGAAAACCTGAAAGGGCGTCCTAATGAAGCAGATTTGAACTCAAGGGGCAAGATGATTTGAGCAGGGAGTCAAACGACAAGACTACAGTATTCGAAGCATTTCTGAAAGCTCGAAATCTTCTACGCAAGAAGCCATGCTCGAAAAGATTCTTGATTAAGAAACGTGGAAGAGTTCATGCGTTGAATATCGAGAGCATTTGTATCCACTGAATATAATCCCCTTTCTCTTCAATGACACTTTTAACTGTTTTTGGTCAACTTTCTTTTTTTGTTACCTGTGAAGTAAATAAATGTGAGGTTTCTCTTTCATACTTACTTGACCATTTTCATGCATCCCGTTATATGTTTCGTTTAAATGCTAAATAGTAAAATGGCATACTCTGAACAAAACAAATGTTAAGCATTAGCTGGATGGAAAATGGATAAATGCAAGAGCCTCAAGGCAAGGACAAAAGTTCAACCAGGGGTAAAAGAGTGATATCAGAGAAACGCAGATTGCTCATATAGTTTGAGGATGGGTACAAGGCCTAAAGAGAATCAAGAGTCGAAACAATGAACACAGATCATCAAAAATCGCGACAAAGGGAACATATGACAAACGTGCCTAGGGCACATAGCATAATCATGTAGGAATAAAGGAATTTAGGGCCAACATGCGCATATCACAATAACATCATGCATGACATATACAGGTACTCTAGTAGAGTAAGAGGTTTTGATGATAACCACTGAATCAAAGGAAAAGACACCGAGTCTCACCAGATGACACGCTTTGGTATTTTGGTATTTTCAACTTATGTTTCAAAAAATCAAATCATATTACGAGAGGTGAGTTGAGTCTTTTTATTTCTGTTTTTCAACAATCAACTCATATTGCGAGAGGTGAGTTGAGCTTCAGGTCATGCTGAGGTATTTTCAATTTTTGTTTTTCAATTTATGTTTCAAAAATCAGCTCATATTGCGAGAGGTGAGTTGAGCCTCAGGACACGCTGAGGTATTTTCAATTTCTGTCTTTTCATTTTCTATTTTTCAAAAATCAACTCATATTGCGAGAGGTGAGTTAAGCCTCAAGACACACTGAGGTGTTTTTAATTTCTGTCTTTTCATTTTCCGTTTTTCAAAAATCAACTCATATTGCGAGAGGTGAGTTGAGCCTCAGGACACGCTGAGGTATTTTTAATTTCTATCTTTTCATTTTCTGTTTTTCAAAAATCAACTCATATTGCGAGAGTGAGTTGAGCCTTAGCTCACATGCTGAGGTATTTTCATTTTCTATTTTCTAATTTCTGTTTTTCAAACTTATGTTTTTCAAAATCAACTCATATTGCGAGAGGTGAGTTGAGGCTTTTCAATTTCTGTTTTTAATTTTTTCGTTTTTCAAACAAATCAACTCATATTGCGAGAGGTGAGCTGAGCCTTTTAATTTCTGTTTTTCAAAAAAATCAACTCATATTACGAGAGGTGAGTTGAGCCTTTTACTTCTTGTTTTTCAAAAATTAACTCATGTTGCGAGAGGTGAGTTAAGCCTTTTAATTTCTGTTTTTCAAAAAAATCAACTCATATTGCGAGAGGTGAGTTGAGCCTTTTACTTCCTATTTTTCAAAAATTAACTCATGTTGCGAGAGGTGAGTTAAGCCTTTTAATTTCTGTTTTTCAAAAAGAGCAACTCATATTGCGAGAGGTGAGTTAAGTCTCAAGTCACACACTGAGATATTTTCAATTTATGATCCAAAAGAATTAACCCATATGGCAAGAGTTCGCAGGCCAAGCTGTTTTCGATGTTTGTTCTTCAAAAAAGAATAAAGGTTGAAGCTGATCGAAGAATCAGATTTTGCCTCCCCCAAGTTGCAATAAGAGCTAATTGAAGATACCAGACCTCATCTTTGAAGTTGTGCTAAGAGCAGATTGAAGATACCAGGCCTCATCTTTGAAGTTGTAGCAGAGCAGATTGAAGATACTAGGCCTTATGTTTGAAGTTGCAGTAGAGTAGATTGAAGATACCAAGATCTCATCTCTGAAGTTACAGAAGACCAGATCACGACAAATTTTATATCCCTGAAGATGCGAGTAGATCGAGGCTACAAGTCATAGCTCTGAAGTCGTGATGGATTGAACTAAAGCTACAAAGATGAGGGGACTGGAATGAAGCTACTTAAAGAAAAGGAGTGCCAAAGAAGTCGAGATTCGGTGAGACCAGGCAAAATTGGTCTTTCTTTATGTCTTTGCTCTATTCACGTTACACGATAATGAGCAAAGAGGGGTAGCTGTTATAGGCTAATTTTGGTCTATTTAATAAACCCAATCAAACCCACTAAACCCTAAAATTAAAACCCAATATCCATTTACAGTCCATTAACAATACCCAAACCTAATTACAACCCGTTTACCCACTAACCTAACCTGTTACAACAGAAGCCCAAACCCTGTTACAGCCTAACCCAAAACCCTAGCCACACCGACCTAACCCCCACTTGCACCTGCCCTCTGTCAAAGCCTGCAGCCACTGTCCACAAGTCACAACAGCACCGCCATCGGTCACCTCAGCAACTTGTACCTGCAAGCAATTAAACTAAAGAGACAGAAGGCAAACAAAGAGAAAAAAGCTTGTAAAATAAGGCTATAAAAAGCTAAATGTACCAGTTTGTAAATGGTTCAATTTCCATATACAAACAGAGAGAAGTTAAGCACAAAACAATAGTATTCAAACACAAAAGAGCAAAACACCAACAAAACAACCCAGATGGTAGATATTTTAAGACTAAAGGGCAGCAAATATAGCAGAGAACCAAGTAAACAGGAAGTGAAATCGGAATCGGGAAAGGTGACCTATTTCATTTCTATCTTTTTTAATCTGTTTTTTAAATATATATACACAAATAACTAAAAAAATAAAAAAAAAAGGAAAAAATTTACCTTTCTGGCCACCGTGTACGGTGGTCGATGCCGGCGCCGGTGACCGGACGGTGGTCGGACCGACCACCGGAAATCGCTCCGAGCCCTCCTCTCTCTCCCCCTCTCTTTTTTTTTCTTTCCTCCTTGCTAAATGATTTTTTTTCTGAAAATTGGGCTATTTATAGCCTATCAAAATGACACCGTTTTGACTTAGGCACCCAGGGCATAAAACGATGTTGTTTTGCCCTGGGTCGAATCAACCCGACCCTTACCCGCCTAGGATCCGCGTGTTTTTAACTCAATGGTCTAATTCCGCGCGCGGTCCTTCCGCATTTTTACATTTCGCAATCAAATTATTTTTTTATTTTTAATTTGGCCCGTTGATTTATTTTCATTTGCAAATCAATCCTCCGTGCAATGGCATCGTTTTAAGGACTCGGATAAATTGCTATTTCGGTCTCTAATATTTTCACGCGTGTTCAAATATGCCATTTTCTTTCGTTTTTTATCCCGAATTCGCCCCAAAAATTTCTTTTTAATCTAATTTCGTCCTTTTGCCCTTTTTATTTCAATATTATTATTATTATTATTAACATATTACTATTATTGTTAGTGTTAGTATTATTTTTACTCAAAACTTATGTATATACATAATATTATGTTCTTTTTAAATATTATATTTTACTTATATACTATGTAAATATTTTTATTATTTCTAATACATATATGTGTATATATACACTTTACGTACATACTTTTAGTATTATTATTACGTATTTGTTTTAAAAATATACATGTATGTACTCATAGTTGTTTTAATTATTCTTATTTTTCTTAATATATATATATTATGTACATGCACAAATACCATATTATATATATTTTATATCTATTTTTATATATTATTATATTCGTTATTTTATATATCATTTTCACTATTATTATCATTTCTACTATTGCACGTAATTATTATTATTATTATTAACAAATTATATTTATTTTGCTTATTATTATTATTATTTACCAATATATATAAATGTTTTATGTACATATTATGTATACATATTTTCAATGTATATTTATTCCTTTAACATATATTATGTATATACTATATTTATACATAGACTATTATATTATTATTATCATTATATACATATTTTTATCACCTAAATATTTAACATCATCTTAATGTTTTCTTAACTATTACTATATTATCATCTTCTAAAGTTATTCCATTACTATTATTACCACATTTTTATAATCTGATGTACATATTATTATTTTATTATTGTTTACTTTTCATTGTAAATATTGTTATCATACATGTTATCATTATCACCTAATATTTATTATCATTTTAACATTATCTTCGTATTTATATTATGTTACTATCTCATTAATATTGTCCCATTATTATATTCTATTTCCAACATATATTCGTACATATTATGGTTTTATTATTATTACTATATTATTGTTCCTACTACGCTAATAAAACATCATTTCCACTATTTTTGTTAAAATTACTATTATTACTATTATTATTTTAATACTTTCATTTCAAATTATACAACGCTCTTGCCCTACACCGAAATAATCTTTTTACAAAAGGCAATGTACCGATTTTAACATTAAGTTTGCGACTTCATCGCTATGTTGGGCGAATCGCATTGGCTCGTGTTAAAAATGGGACATCCTTCTTAAAAACTAAAAACTCGAAATTTCTCGTGTTTCGATCAAATCATGATTAAATTTTACAATTGAACTCGCATTTTTGAAATTTGAGACAACACATGTTTAAAAAGATACCAATTTTGGGCGTCGCGGGGGTGCTAATACCTTCCTCGTGCGTAACCGACTCCCGGACCTTATTTTTCTTTGAATTTTCACGTAGGCCTAAATTCGTCTTTATTTTATCAAAAATAAACTTTTTGTTAAAACAAAGATTTATTAGGTGTCCGATCACACCTAGAAAAAGGATCGGTGGCGGCTCCTCTTTCTTTTCAAAATCAAACTTCAGTTTTCAAAAGTTTCAAATAATCACCTCAATTAGTGACCGAAGCAAATTTTACGTCGCTGCAATTTTAATTCTATATTATACGAGCTTACTAAGCTTTATAGCTTACTCTATTTTCTTTTCTATGTTTTATAGTGTTTCGGAAGCTTGCTCGATTCAAAAATCATCAGAGATTGCATCACACTATCAACTATCATTTTGGTACTTTTGAACTTAGTGATTTTGGTTATATGGCATGTATAAGAGTTGTAGCTAATATGGCTTATATGTCTTGGTTATGTGTATAGCCATGTGATTTGGCTTGTTTGACATATTTGGTTATGTATATATATATATATATATATATGTATAAATGGCCTTTTGATGAGTGGTTTATAATTGCTATGTGAATGTCTAGATGTGAATTGGTAATGAAAGTTGTAAATGGTTGAAATTGGAAATGAAATAGTATGCTAGTAATAGGCAAATGATGCATGTTTGAAAGTTAACTATTTAGGTGACTTTTGGATATGAATTTAGTATGTTTTGATTGGCTAATTGCGAGTTTTATAAGACCTTTGATTGTTGGTATTGGAATTGTATGAATTGGGCTTGATGTTTAGTTGGTTTAATTGCCTATTGAGGTTATGGTTATATGCTTTTGAATTGTGTAGGTTGGCACCAAATTTAGGTGAGAAATGTGGCTTGGAAAATAGCCTATTTTTGTCCACATAGGCAGAGACACAGGCGTTTGTCTCAACCGTGTGTGACACACGACCATGTGTCCCCTGTAGTTTTTAATGAAAGCAAGTCAGTGAGTTACACGGGCTAGTCACACGGACATGTGGTTGGTCGTGTGACACAAGTTAGAGAGTTACACGGGGTAGGACATGGTCTGGGACAAGTTCATTGATCCTATTTTGAAAGTCCACACGACTTGTGACACGGGCGTGTCTTTTGGCCGTGTGAGACATACGATTTTGTCATATGGGCGTGTGTCCCTGTCTTGAAAATTTTTTAACATTTTCCTAAAATTTTCGTAAGTTTAAAATTAAGTCTTGAATTGTTTTTAACGACAGTTTTGGGCCTCGAAGGCTCTGATAGGGACAATATGGATATGTGTGAATGAATTATGTATGAATATGAATTATGGATGTGAAATGAATGATTATTTATGTGGTAAGCTCGGTAATGCTCCGTAACCCTATTCCAGCAACGGATACATGTGAGGGGTGTCACATTTATTGGTATTAGAGCTAAGGTTTAGTCGATTCTTGGACTAACGTAGCGTATGTGAGTCTAGCTATACATGCCATATTTAACCTGTGATAGTGTGATATCTCCTAATAGTTTTGGAATTGTGTTTTCATATGGTAATGGATTCTAAGCAAGCTGACTCTGATGATGTTGAAAGTAATGCACTAACCTCCGTTCACGAAGCAGCGCTGTCTGAATCGAGACTCGTATCTAAGGTTCGTAGAGGAGAGGCCAAAGAAGCCTTCTTCCAGATGATAAACGAATGGTTCATTGAGTTTGTCCGAACAAATTCGGCTACTAAGCAACCTCGAGCCCCACCTATTCCCTAACTGATTCTCGTAGCTTCTCAAGGTTTGAAATCTATACGTGTGAGTAAGCCACCTGGGGGTAAAATTTGAAAGTATAGGGCTGAAGAGTTTAGAGTTACTGTTGATGATGATTTTAAGAGAGCCGAGTTTTGGCTTGAGAATACAATTTGGGTTCTTGATGAACTATCATGTACTCTGACTAAATGTGTTAAATATGCTGCATCACTTCTGAAAGATTTAGCTTACTAGTGGTGGGATACCTTGATATTGGTAGTGCCGAGAGAACGAGTCAGTTGGGAATTCTTTCAGATCGAGTTTAGAAAGAAGTATATAAGTCAACGTTTCTTAGATCAAAAGCGCAAAGAATTTCTAGAGTTGAAACAGTGTCATATGATCATAACAGAGTATGAAAGAGAATTTGTGAGACTGAGAAAGTACGCCCACGCATGTGTCTCCACTGAAGAAACTATGTGTAAATGATTCGAAGACGAGTTAAATGAAGACATTAAGCTTTTAGTTGGGATTCTTGAACTGAAAGAATTTGTTGTGCTAGTTTACAGAGTTTGCAAAGCCGAGGAGATTAGTAAAGAAAAGAGAAAAGCCGAATTTGAAGCTAGAGATTTGAGAAAGAGATTTTTGGGAAAGTTTCATCAATCAGCATCAAAGAAATCTAAAGAACATCACAATCGTCTTACCATTTATACGGGGCATTATAGTCAAGACAAAGATGCGAGACACTTCACTTTTAAACCTCAGGCTACATCAATAGCTAGTGCGGTTAGTGTTAGAAATGCTAGACCCAAGTGCAAACATTGCAACAGGCCACATTATGTTGAGTGTCGAGTAAAGAGTGGAGCATGTTTCAGATGTGGATCCCTTGACCACTAAGTTAGGGATTGCCCAGAGAAGTCCGCGAATGAAAAAGTTCAAACAGCGAAATCGAGTAACACAGCTACTAAAGGGAGACTACCCTGAAACATTGGAAATATGAGTGGTAATCGTGGTACTACGAGAGATTCTGTTGTGAGATCCGAGGCATGAGCACCAGCTAGAGCTTATGCCATTCGTGCTTGCAAGGATGCATCATCACCAAATGTTATCACCAGTATATTTTCTCTATATGACACTGATGTAATTATTTTGATAGATCTTAGATCGACTCATTCATATGTTTGCATGAATTTAGTGTCTAGTAAGAGTTTACTTGTTGAGTTAACAAAATTGTGATTAAAGTATCGAACCCCTTAGGCAAGTATGTTCTCGTTGATAAAGTTTGTAAGAATTGTTCTTTGATGATTCGGGGTTATTATTATTTGGTTAATTTGATGTTGTTACCGTTTGATGAGCTTGATGTGATATTGGGTATAGCCTGGTTAACTCTACATGATGCGGTTGTGAATTGTAGATGAAAGACTATTGAATTGAAATGTCAGAATGGTGAAATTTTTTGTATTGAATCCGATGTTTTGAGTGGATTTCCTATAGTGATATCATCGATGTTAGCTTAGAAATATGTGAGAAAAGGTTGTGATGCTTACCTTGCATATGTACTAGATACAAAAGTGTCTGAATCAAAAATTGAATCAGTGCTAGTAGTTTGTGACTATCCGGATGTGTTTCCAGAAGAGTTACCTAGGTTGCCACCTATTAGAGAGGTTGAATTTTCAATTGAATTAGTACTAGGGACATCACCGATATTGATAGCTCCATATAGAATGGCTCCTACTGAGTTGAAAGAGTTGAAAGTTTTGTTACAAGAGTTAGCAGATAGAGGTTTTGCACGACCTAGTTTCTCGACCTGGGGTGCACCAGTTCTGTTCGTAAAGAAGAAAGATGGATTGGTGAGAATGTGTATCGATTATCGATAGCTCAATAATGTTACAATCAAGAATAAGTATCCTCTGCTACGAATCGATGATTTATTTGATTAGTTGAAAGGGGCAACAATGTTTTCTAAGATTGATTTACGATCTAGTTATTATCAGTTGAGAGTTAAAGATTCTGATGTGCCGAAAACTGTGTTTAGAACCAAGTATGGACACTATGAATTTCTCGTTATGCCGTTTGGGTGAACTAATGCTCCTGCAGTTTTTATAGACCTGATGAATAGAATCTTCAGACCGTATTTAGACAGATTTGTTGTTGTATTCATTGATGACATTCTGATCTATTCCCGAGATGAATCTGAATATACCGAGCATTTGAATATTGGATTTCAAACTTTAAGAGATAAGTAACTATTTGCTAAATTCAGTAAATGTGAGTTTTTGCTCCAAGAAGTTGGATTTTTTGGACACATTGTTTTAGGAGAAGGTATTTGAGTTGATTCGAGCAGGATTTCAGTAATTATTGATTGGAAATTGCTAAGAAACATATCTGATGTCAGAAGTTTTCTGGGATTAGCTAGCTATTACGAAAGATTTGTTAAAGGGTTTTCAATGATAGCTACACTGATGACTCAATTGCTACAAAAAGATGTGAAATTTGAGTGGTTTGAGAAATGTCAATAGAGTTTCGATCAGTTGAAAGCACTGTTAACTGAAGCACCAGTATTCGTTTAGCATGAATCGGGTAAAGAGTTTGCGATTTTCAGTGATGCATCATTGAATGGTTTGAGATGTGTTTTGATGCAAGAAGGCAAAGTGATAGCTTATGCTTCCAGACAGTTAAAACTGCATGAAAGGAATTATCCAACACACGACTTAGAATTGGCTGCTATAGTATTCACATTGAAAATTTGGCGACATTATTTGTACGGTGAAAAGTGCTACATATTTACCAACCACAAGAGCTTGAAGTATCTAATGTCTCAGAAAGATTTGAATTTATGACAACGAAGATGGCTCGAGTTGTTGAAAGACTACAAGTTAGTGATTGATTATTATCTAGGAAAAGCAAATGTAGTAGTGGATGCTTTGAGTAGAAAATCTTTATTTGCTTTAGGGGCGATGAATACACGATTGACCTTATCTGATAATGGTTCGATTTTAGCAAAGTTAAAAGCTAAATCAATATTTATTTAGCAAATTTGTGAAACTCAGAAATGTGACAATGAATTGTAAGCTCAAAGAGTTCATTGTGAGTCAACTCCTGATTCAGAGTTTTAGATTGGGACTGATGATTATTTGATGTTTTGAGGTAAAATTTGTGTACCAAGAGATTCCGAGCTTATTTAGAAAATTCTACACGAAGCACACAGTGGTTGTTTATCTGTTCATCTGGGGAGTACTAAAATATACCATGCTTGGAATAGTTGTATTGGTGGTCAAGTATGAAATGCGATATTTCTGAATTTGTATCGAAATGTATGATTTGTCAACAAGTCAAAGTTGAACATCAAGTACCTTCGGGACAGTTACAACCTGTGATGATACGTAAGTGGAAATTGTAACACCTTTAATCCTGATCAATCAATGCAACAACATTAGAATCATAAAGAGTGAAAGTATCAGTAATAACATCAGGAGACGAATCTTCTTCACGAGCACGTATAGCATAAGCTCTAGTAGGTGTGCGAGCCTCAGATCTAACAATAGTGTCTTTAGTTCCCTTTTGGCTACCACTCATATTACCCGTATTTCTGGGTGGTCTACCTCAAGCTGCCGTGTTATTCAGCCTCGTATTCTACTTCATGTCTTGTTCAATCAACTTAGGACATTCACGAATGAAGTGATCCATCAATCCACATTGAAAGCAAGCCTGATCATTCAATCTACAATTACTAGGATGTCGTTTACCATAATGTTTGCACTCAAGTTGGTTCGGTCGGATGTTACCAACATTAGCTACTGAGGTAGCTCTCGAACTCACAGGTGGTCTATCTTGATCACGTCTAAAATAGCCCGCAGTAGTCTTTGAATGGCTAAAGTCATCTCAAAATTTCTTTAATGCCAACTGAAATGTTTTACCCGATGAACTTTTTCGTGAATCTCTAGCTTCAAAGTCAACCTTTCTTTTCTCTTGCCCGAGCTTTTCGACTTTGCATGCTCACTCGACTAATACCATAAACTCTTTTATTTCAAGAATCCCAACTAACAGCTTAATATCTTCATTCAACCCGTCTTTAAATATTTTACACATTATTACTTCGGTTGATACATATTCTCGGGCTTATTTGCTGAGTCTCACGAATTCTCACTCAAATTCTGTTACGATCATATGACCCTGTTTCAACTCGAGGAATTCTTTGCATTTTTTATCAATGAATCTCTGACTAATGTATTTTTTACGGAATTCAATCTAAAAGAACTCCCAGGTCACCCGTTCTTTCGGAACTACTGATATCCATATATTCCACCAGTGATACGCGAAATCTCGAAGTAAGGATACATCACATTTAATACATTCGTCAGGGGTACAGCATAGTTCATCAAACACATGGATAGTATTATCGAGCCAGAATTCAGCCCCAAGGTATTATGGGTATTTGAGGAGGATTAAGAGGGGGTGGGGGTTGTTGAACAACCGGATTTGTATGGATATATTGTGTGAACCAATCGTTCATCATATGGTAAAAAGCCTGTTTAGCCTCTCCTTCATGACTACTCGAAACAAGTTTAGAATCAGATTGCACTGCCCCTTGTGTGGGAGCAGGTGCATTACTTTCCACGTCATCTGCTACAGCTCGACCGGGATCCATTTACTATACGAAAATACATTTTAATTGTCAGGAATAATCACACTATCGTAGTTTATAAATATGGCATGTATAGCTAGACTCACACGCGCTACATTAGTCCTAGAACCGACTAAACCGCAGCTCTGATACCAATCAAATGCAACACTTTTAAGCCTTATCCGTTGCTAAATTAGGGTTACGAGGCATTACTGAACCAAACACAACTTTCGTACATTCACATAATCACATAGGTTAGGTCATATCCGAAAATATATATAACATATTGCAAATTAAATATTAAACCTAAATTATTTGTACACTGAATATACAAATCATATCTCAAAGTTCAACTGAATCCATTTCAAACATATACCATATTTACAAGTCAATAAGCATATCTCAAAGTCATACCATAATTACTTTAACAATACATCACCCAAATCATGTACTCATAACTTTAATAGTATTCGGACACCTAATAAAAAGTAAATACATTACTTCATAAATTATTCATGCACATTTAAGACCAAATGAATAGTGACCATATTATAGTTGGCACAAACAACTTCACACACAGTCAATTTTTTTTAAAAAATATATTATTCATATGCACATTTACTATTATCAAGTATGAGTCATATAAATCATGTGCACTCAATGCCATACATCCTGTAATATCGGCTAGCAAAATACCTTATAAAATTACCCCAATTCATGCACATCTCATTTGAATAAATTTAGCCATTTCTAAACACCTTTGCCGAATCAAAACATTGCCATTTCATAAGCTACTTATCAAACCAAAATCTCATTTACATAACCAAGATATTCCTCCCCTATTCGGTTATTATAAAAACCATATAATTTGTATAAATCTTTGCCATTCAATCATAAGCTAAAACATGCTATTTTCTAACCACAACAAAAATGGTCAATTTACAACCAATGATAAAAAACATATATTTATTAACTTTACCTATTACTATCGAATTTTTAACTTACTTTTTAATTAACCTATTAATTAAACATATAACCAAAACAACTGGCTTATATTATAATCATGTAAAACAAATCAAATCCTCTTGCTTCATAATCGAATACATACCTAAGCATGTATCATATAATAGCCTAAAAATCCAACTAACCATTCATGTCACAAATATTTTCCTAACCATTACAAAAGAATCATATACCAACATGTCAAATGCGTCTTTATAAATATATTCAATTTACCTATCTCTAGCCATACATGAATATGTCACTTTTATCATTTATAACTCAAATTACAAGATAATTTGTACATCTTAAATACTTCAACTACAAACCACAACCAAAACACTTCCAACAACCAATTCATTGCCCAAGCCGAACCCTATAATAAACATTACAAATATATATATATATACACTATACATCAAACTCACCAACATGAGTTAATTCATAAGCCATTCATGTCATTACTTCATATCAAATCATATATCAAATATACCACACAATTATTCACCATGTAACATTGTAACACCCCTTACCCGAGACCGTCATCGGAGTCGAGCACGAGGCGTTACCAAACTTATCTTACTAGTTCGGAGCATAAAAATTTAAATTTAAAATTAATTCGCTCACATTCATCCAATATATCCCTAAAAAGGGCCCACGAGGCCCTAAAACATGCAATTGAAATGGTTTGGGACCAAACCAGAAACATTAAAAAATTTTTCGATTACTTACACAAATCAAGACAATTTATTTCACTATTCATAATAAAACTGTCCACCTACGTAATAGTCACTAAATTAATTATAACTCAAGTTACGAAACTCAAAATTGAAATTTGTAAATTTTTCCTGAAACTAGACTCATATAACCTCTTACCATAATTTTTCCAG
This sequence comes from Gossypium stocksii, assembly GCA_020496765.1. Lineage (NCBI taxonomy): Eukaryota > Viridiplantae > Streptophyta > Magnoliopsida > Malvales > Malvaceae > Gossypium > Gossypium stocksii. The sequence continues at coordinate 87,271,389 of CM035629.1, forward strand.
AATTTTTGGTTTGGTCAATTAGTACAGTTTATTGATTAAATGTTCCCCTATTTTGCAGTCTAGCAGACTTGACCTCTCTTCACTAAAAATCAATTATCTCATTATGCAGAATTCAGATAACACTTCCGTTTGTTTCTAATGAAAATGGACTCGGGAATCTAGAAATATAAATTATGACTCATAATTATTTTTGTACAATTTTTAGTGAAATTATAAAATCGGAACAGGGGATCACAAAGTCACCCTGAACTAGTCTGGAAAGAGTTTAAATATCTCAGAATATAGACTTCCTTTTCTTGTTATGTTTCTTTCCTATGAAAATAGACCTAATAAGATTTAATTATATATCTCATCACCATTTAATTCCATTCATGCAATTTTTAGTGATTTTTCAAATTCGCATCACCTCTGCTATTCCAAAACTGTTCCATGGCCAACTTTTACTCTTTCTAAACATCATTTAGTCATACATAACACCAAAACATGTTCTTAATTAGCCATTTCAATAGCTAATCATTATCAAGTATTCACATGCCATTCTTTAGTCATATCATAAGGACATACACACAAAATGACCAAGTCCCTATACATGCCATAACTTAAAACGTTCAAATCACAAAATACCAAGATAGCCATTTGATAGTGTGAAACGATCTCTGATGTCCTTATGATCCCCAAGTTGGCTTTCTGATACTATAAAAAGAGAGAAAAGAAAAGGAGTAAGCATAAAGCTTAGTACATTTGCTTGTAAATAAATAACAACATTCTAAATGAATTATCAATATAACTTTAACCTTCAAACTCAATATGCATAAGTCTTGAATTTTCTTACCTGAACCTTTCGAACATAAACTTATCTTACCTTTCCTTGAGTATACTCTTTCAATTTCCCGTTGAACCACTTGGAATACTAAGGATACACAAGTACCTTTCCTTTCTAAACTTACCATTGCCATGTCTTGACATGGTCTTACATGGTATCCTTGCCTTATGAACTCACCATTGTCATGCCTTGGCATGGTCTTACATGGGATCTTTGCCTTATAGTAGCTTATCAATGCCATGTCTTGACATGGTCTTACATGATTTCCTTGCCTTGTAAAACTTACCAATGCCATGCCTTGGCATGGTCTTACTTGGTATCCTTAAACCCTAATGTCATGACATTTGTATCCTACACATTCCTAAGGTTCAACCGGGACTTTTAAGTATCATTTCTCTATCAATTCTTGCTTGAATCATCAAGGAGTAAATTTACAAAATAAACATATAAATGCTGAAAAATAACATCATTAATTATAAAAAAGAAAACATTGCATTTATTTACTGCAAACTTACCTCGATACAAAATACGATCAAATATTTTTGATCTAGTCCTCAACCTTTTTCTTTCCCTGGTCTAACCCCGAATTTCATTCTTCTTGATTTATAATAGTAAATTTAGCTTATTTAATACTCACATTTATCAAAACAGTCCTTGACTCTAACTTTGGTAAAATTACGATTATGCCCCTAAACTTTTGTATATTTACACTTTTGCCCTAAAGCTCGGAAATTAAACTTTATCCCTAATTCTTATGTCTTAGGACATGCTGATTATTTTTTCCTTCTATGGCCATCAAATTCTCACTCTAACATGTACTTTTGAACATGAGGTATTTTTACCGATTATGTCGTTTTACTCATTTTCGCTTAAAATCGCTTAGCACAAGTTGTTTAACATAATTTCAAGCTTCATATTCTACCATAAAACATCAAAATAGACACATTTCACCTATGGGTTTTTTTCCAAATATGAACCTTATGTTAAATTATTGCTAGAATAAGCTAAATTAAGTTACCGGGACTCCCAAAACGTAAAGAACATTAAAAACGGGGCTCGGAATCACTTACTATGGAGCTTGAAAGCTTAACAAAACCCTAGCTATGGAGAACCCTTGTAGTTTCGGCCTTATGAAGAAGATGGACAACATTTTGCCATCTTTGGCCCTTTTTAATCTTTTAATTACCAAATGACTAAAATGCCCTTCATTAAAACTTTAGTTATTTTTATCCATGTATGTCCATTTTTGTCCATGAAAACCTAATGGTATAATTACCATTTAAGGACCTCTACTTCAATTATGCTCTTCAATTTAATCCTTTAGCATCTAGAACTCATATTTATCAACTTTTGCAATTAAGCCCTAGTAGGCAAATTAAACATGTAATTCGTAAAATTTTCTATCGATACTCTAACACATGCATTTAATCACTCAATAAATTATAAAAGTTAATTAAAATAAATTTTTCTATCTTAGATTCATGGTTTTGCAACCACCATTTCTTTTAAGCCCTATTTTGGGATGTTACAAACATACTTCCAAAATAAACATATACCATGATCAAATATGCATACGCATAAACATCAACTTTAGCCATTTTCACATGGCTTGATAGATACAAACTTCAAGATCAAACATAGTATATAGCCTATACATCCCATAAGTTCAAAATTCAAAATTATAAAATACCAAAAAAACGATCGATAGTGTGGCAGATTTCTCTGACAATCCCCAAGCTCGTAACTAGCTTCCAAAATTTATAAAACAACGAGCAAACACACATAGAGCAAGCTTAAATTGCTTACTAAGTCATAAGCAAATAATAATCAAATGAACATTAGCATAAACTCAAGTAGGTCGAATCAATCTATCCTTAATAAAATATACATTTATCGTGCTTGCAACACACATATATATACACCATTACATGAACATTAACATATTACATAATTTTTGGCCGGATACACATATACACATAAGTTCATATAATTCTTACTTATACAATGCATATTTCATATAGTCATCTCATATATATACTTACCTTACTTTCTTCAACATTTAACTTAGCACATACCTGACCTGTTAGCTCGATTTCACATTTGATCTTAACTCGATATTGCCCGTTGAACCATTTGGAATTAATAAGGATACTCAGATAATCAAAAAGCTCATACAATGCCAAAGTCCCAGATGTGGTCTTACATGTAATCACATCGATACCACTATCACAGACAGGGTCTTACACGAATCATATACAATGCCAATATCCCAGACATGGTCTTACATGTAAATCACAAGTTGATGCCAATGTCCCAGATGTGGTCTTACACAAAAATACATATCAGAATTCTATATCATAACATATGTATCCTAACTATTCCTAAAGTTCGTATGGAACTTTCAGAAGTTGTAACCCGATCAATTCAAGCTCGTAAATAATGCTCCCATGCTTAATTCAATTCGACATACATAAATATATTCACTAAAATTCAATTTAGCACATATAGTTTATATATATTCAAAATTAACCACATTTATTTACTTATGAACTTATCTCAGACGAAGACAAATGAATCGGGACGACTATTCGACAACTTTAGATTTCCCCGATCCAAATCCGATTTCCTCTTTTCTTGATCTAATTCAATATAAATTTGACTTATTTAATCATATATTCAACCAAATTCATCCAAAAACAAATAAATAGGCTAATTACCCTTCTGCCCCTAACATTTCACATTTTTCACAATTTAGTCCCTATTTCACAAAACACAAAATATTCAAAATTTGTCCACACCCATGCTTGGCCGAATTCCACTAAGGTCCCTACCAGCCCATTTCTTTTATTTATTTCACATTTTGAACCCTCAATTTATAAAATTCACAATTTAATCCTAAATAGGCATTTTTACCAAAAATCACTTAATTAAACTTAATAATCTAACAACATATATTTATTTTCCATTATCAAACACAAAATTCATCAAGCTATCAACAATGGCATTTCATGAATACATCATTAAATTCACAAATTCAAGCATGGGCTGGCTAGCACTCGAAGCAACGATCTCAAAAACATAAAAATTATGAAAAACCGAACAATTATCATACCTTAATTGAAGAAAATCAAGGCCAAACCCTTGGAAGTGTTTTTCTTTCTTTTCTTTAGTATATTTGGCCAAAGATGAATGAAAATGCATGGCCTTTTCATATTTGTTTTATTTTAATTACAAATTATTTCTTAATTTACAAAACTAACCTTAATGAATTTAATGATAGAACTTATAATATAAGCCCATTACCATCCATGTATATTTTCAATGGTTAAATTGCAACATAAGAACCCCACATTATAAAAACAATAGTAATTTGGCACTTACACATTTAATAACCACTTTTACATTTTATGTGATTAAGTCCTTTTATTAAATTAGACACTCAAACGATAAAATTAAATCACAAAAATTTCACACATATAAATTAACATGCTGTAGACACTAAAAATAATATTAAAATATTTTTTAGACTCGAATTTGTGGCCCCAAAACTACTATTCCAATTAGGGTCTAAACTGGGCTGTTACAAAAATGGGATACAGTTACGATGGATTTCGTATCGGGATGACCTCTATCTTTGAAGAAGAAAGATGCTATCTAGGTTATTGTTGATGGTTTGATAAAATCTGCCTATTTCATTCTAGTGCGTACAGACTTTTCTCTTGATAGACTAGCTGAGTTGTACATTTCGGAGATTGTCAGATTGTACAGGGTACCAATTTCTATTATTTCGAATAGAGATCCAAGGTTTACGTTGTAATTTTGGAAGAAATTGCAAGAAGCTCTGGGTACACAATTGTACTTTAGTACTGCTTTTGATCCTTAAACTGACGGTCAATCTGAGAGAGTAATTCAGATTCTCGAAGATATGCTTCGTTGCTATGTTTTAGAGTTTGAAGGCAATTGAAAAAAATAGTTACCGTTAGTTGAGTTTGTGTATAATAATAGTTTTCAGTTGAGCTGTAACATCCCGGTTTAGACCTTAGTCAGAAAAGTGGTTTCGAGACCACATATCCAAGTAAAAATATATATATATATATATTATTTTTCGTGTTTCTAATATGTGAATTTGCATGTGTGAAAAATCTCGTATGAAAATTTGGCCATATGAGTGTTTAATTATGGAAAAGGATTAAGTTGTAGAAAATACAAATGTCGCTAATTATATGAATTAGTTCTGAATTAAGAGTGGTTTTAAATGAAATGGCCTTGATGAGTAATTATACCATTGATTGGTTAAGTGGTCATAAATGACTTTAATACATGTGATTTTATAATGTTATTAATGAAGGACAAATTTGTAAAATGGTTTTTATCATATGTTATAATAAAACAAAATAGAAAATGACTATTATTTTGCTTATGTTTGCCAAAATTGAGAGAAAGAAAAGCTAGGTTTTAGCTCTTTGTTCATTCAGCCTTAGTCAAGCAAAATTGATGTATGTTTTGCTTCAGTTTTTAATGATTTTTATGTTTTTGAGATTGTTTTTTAGTCTATTAACAAGCCCATGTTGTAATTTGAAAAATTGTTAATGATTATGAGATGTGCTATTAATGAAATAGTGAGTTTTGTGATGATAGTTCATGAAAAATAAAGATATGTATTTTGTTGATATGTTTTGTCTATGGATTTTTAGTGAATTTAACTAAATTGGGCTAAATTGTGAAATTGTTAATTTGGAGGACTAAAATGTGAAATTCATGAAATATGTGGGCTTGAATATACTAAGGGAGAATTTGGCTATGCTTGATTAAAATGGAATTTGGTGTATTTGATGATTTAATGAAATAGGGACTTAAATGTCAAAAGGTGAAAATGTGAAGGCTATTTTGTAAAATGCCCTAATTGTGTGTCCTTGGAATAAATTTATTGAGTGTGTGATTGAATGAGTTATTTTTAAAACGTATAAATCAAGAAAAGTAAAATTCGAACTTGGATCGAGAAAATGAAAGTCGATGAATAATCGACTTATTTCAACGAATCACACTCGAGGTAAGTTCATAAGTAGTAATCTAGTTATAAATGATGTTAATTGCATAAATTCAATATGAATTGTGATGAATGAAACTTCAGAGGAGGTGGAGATAGTGAAATTAATGTTACAGATGCTTTATTTAAGAAATCGATATAGAGGAATCTCAGTTGAACTGTAGGATTTGTTTTGGAATATAGTGACATGTCACTAGGACTGATTTGGCTTTGGGCCATGATATCGGTACTACAAGTGTGAGAGATACCTTAATTTGGCTATGGGCCATGGTATAGGTATCGTGAGGGGTTTAGCTTGATTTGGCTACGGGCCTTGGTATAGGTGCTCCGGAATAAGCTATTCTAATTTGGCTTCGGGCCATGGTATGAGTCCTTATCGAATGAGGTATTTATGTATTCGGCTTGAATTTCGGATGGGTTAATGAATGAGTTTCGATTATGAAAATGAGTGAGTTCATACGGAATGAATAGGTATGTATGATGTACATATTTGTTATGAAAAAGTGTATGATGAGATATTGTAAATCTATGGGATGAAGTTCAACAATTTGAATAAACCATGTGGTAAGGCATGGATAAAGGTTTGTGAAATATTTGATTTGGATGAATGGATGATTTACTATTGAATTGGTTTATTAAATTACTTGCTTATGACTTATGTAATGACCAATTTTGGCCCACATAAACAAATTAAACAATGTCCCTTTTACAACTTTTAAAACCCAAAACATTTAAGCCCTTTTACACCCAACAGTAGCCCAAACCAAATAACCCTAACCCATTACAAACTAACCCAACCCGTTACAAGCCCAAATACCTAGCCCAGCACCCAAACCCTAATCAGCAGAAACCCTAGCCCGAACCTCTACTTGTTCTGACTGTTGCTGCTCCTCTGACTCAACAGTCCCATCCACCGCCCCAAGGTCATCTCAGCACCGCCCTTGGCCACCACAGTACCTGCAAAGACATTAAAGAGACAAGGACAGAAGACAATAGAAAAATAATAAATGAACAACTTGTAAACGAAGTAATGAGACTATAAAAGCCCGATTAAAAACATTGTAAAGGGTTTGGATTTTCGACCCCTAAGATTAATACAAACAGAGAGTATTCAGAGTATAACAAAACAACAGCATCTCATCAATAGCAGCGAAGGGATACCCCCAATCAGTATAGAATCGGAGATCAAAACAGAACCAGTAGGTAACGTTTTTCAGATCTCTTTATTTTTGCATGCATACACACATATTAAATAAAAAAATAACATAAATACGAAGCATAAAAAAAATTTATAACGTAAAAAAGAAAAAAACTAAAATTTTACCTTTTTCCGGCCACCAGAACGGTGGCCGGAACGGCGGCGAGCGGCGGCACGTGGCGGTCCGATCATCGGCTGGTGACCGGCCGGTGACTGGACGGTGACCGGTCCGGCGACCGGAGCCCGGAGCCCCCCTTCTCTCTTCCTTCCCTCTCCCCCTCTCTTCTCTCCCTTTTTTTTTTTCTCTCCGGGTACCAAATGACCAAAAAAACAAAAAAGGTTATCTTTTATACTCACCGACCCGGGTCGGGTCGATCCGACCCGACCCAACTAGGATCTGCGTGTTTTCGACCCCGGAAGGGCTAATTGCACGCGCAGCCCTTCCGCTTTTTTACCAATTTACAATTAAGTTATTTTTATTTTAAAATTGGCCCTGGAATTCGACCTGTGTTTCGATTTAATCCCCGTAGCTGCTGTGCGTTTTAAGATAACTGGGTAAATTTCAATTTTGGTCCTCCGGGGTTTTAAGCGTGCTTAAATAGGTCCTTTTTTGATTGTTTTATTTTAAAATTTGGCCCGAGCTTTTAATTCTGCTTCTAATTTGGTCCTTTCTGCCCTATTTCGTTTTTTTTATTATTCTATTATTATTATTATTATTATTATTATTATTATTATTATTATTATTATTATTATTATTATTATTATTATACTATTATTTTTAGTATTAGTATTATTTTCACTCAAAATTTATGTACATACATGTTATCATGTTTTTATATTATATTTTACTTATATCCTATGTAAATATTTTTATAACTTCTAATACCTATAAGTGTATATATTTTACAGATTTTTAGTATTATTACGTATTCGTTTTTAAAATTCATGTATATTCGTCTATACTCGTAGCAGTTTTAATATTATTTTTCTTAATATATATTATGTATATTTAAATACCTTATCACATACCTTATATGTCTTTCATATATTATAGTTACATTCTTCTATATTATAATATTTATATTATCTTATGCATTGTTAATATTTTACCGTATATTTACGTATGTATTTCCTGTCTGTTTTTGTGTATTAATACGTGTGTCGCATTTGTGTACCTACCCTTATTTTTACCATATTACTATTGACCAGTATTTTTATAATACTATCATTACTCTTGTGTTTTATTATTTTTCATTATTATTAGATTTATTATTTATTAATATTTTACTATCATTAGTATTTGTGTTATATTATCTGTAAATATATTATATACGAATATTCAATATTATCCTATACCTACATTTGCTATATGCAACTTTTGGAAAATATTACTAGTAATTTTTTTATTATTATCGGTTTTAATACTTATACATTACATATACATAGATATTTTAATACTATTCCGCGTACTTTATTATATTATATTTTAGCATTATATATCATACTATTATTACGTATACTTTCCTTAAACCTAGCATTATATGTTCTATGTATGTTTGTTATTATTTCATATTTTGCATTACTATTATTATCATACCATATGCACTATTATAGCTATTATTATCACTTAAGCATCGTTAATAATTTATATGTTATTTGTTTCGTGTTTTCTTCACCTTTATCTTTATTTGCTCCTAATTTTAAGCATATTAAGTTACATTTTAATTTCTTCATCGATTTTACTCATTTATAATTTTTTCATGATTTAATAAACAAGGCAATATACCGATTTTAACATTAAGCCGGTGATTTCATCGCTATGTTGGGTGAATCACGGATGGCTCGTGTTAAAAGCGGGATATCCTCCTCAGAAATAAAAAAAACCTTTGAAATGCTCGTACCGGATCGCAACTAAATCTTAAATTGAACTCGTATTTTTGAAAGTTAAGACAACGTATATTTGAAAGATACCAATTTTGGGCGTCGCGGGGGTGCTAATACCTTCCCCACGCGTAACCGACTCCCGAACCCTATTTTTCTCTGAACTTTAACGCGGACCTAAACTTGGCCTTTTTTATTCGAAAATTGATGTTTTATCAGGTGTCCGATCGCACATAGAAGAAAAGATCGGTGGCGACTCCCTTGTTTTTAATAGAATCAAAATCCGTTTTCAGAATTTAAAATCGCCACAATTAGCGACCTAAGCTAAATTTTTCGTCGCTACAGCTGGCGACTCCGCTGGGGACCAGCTTTCGAGAGTCGAATCGAATCAAATGCGTAGCCAAAATTTTCGAAATGCCTTTTTCAAATTAATATTTAGTTGTGATCCTCAAAATTTTGCAAAAATCACGTACTCGCATCTCATTGTAAATGTTTTCTAACTTCTTGTTTACTTGTTTTGAAGCTCTAAATTTCTAAGCTTCGGTTCTCTAAGTCTAGTTTTTAAAATAAAACGAAAGGTTTGTGAGTTTCTCCCCACACACTGTTCACGTGCATTGTTGCATAACATGAGCTCTATACCCGGGCTCCGTCCCTTTTAAGTGAAAGTAAACGCTACGCCTTCGTGAGTTAACTCATCCCTCCGCACAGGCTAGTGAATACTTTCGGGTTACATGTGACTTATGCTTTCGTGAGATAACTCGTCCCTCCGCATAGACATAAGTAAATGTAATCCCTCGAATTGATCTCGTAAGCCTGTGATGGGCTATGACCGAGGTTCTGTACTAATCTTAGTAGATGATAGTACAGACAATTCGAGTACCTTTCTAGAACCCAAAACCGCATATAATGAACTATACGAGCCACCCAGCTAGAGCCATGCCGAACCTCTGTCCGTTTAGTAGATACCAAAATAGGCACACGGGAGAAACGCCTTTTACCTTTTGTACTTTCGCTTGTATATAAGGGGTGGGATTTATCCGGTAAAATGAATCGGGTAGTTTAAAATTGCTTTAATTTATTTTCATTTATATTTGATCACTAATCGTGTTTTGATTGTCTTTGTTTTATTCTTCATCATGCATCATAGGCATCATTATAGGACGGTGTTGACTAAAGATTAGTTGCCAAAGAACGGGTTTCAAATGGAAGAGTCGATTGTGCAAACAACCGAGACAAACATCGCGGTTTGGGATTGGTCTCTGAGGACTCAAAGAGAAAAGGGAGATAGCCTGGTAGAAGGATGCATTGTCAATCTGCCCGAGCGGGTAACTGTGAATGTCCGTCAAAACAATCTTGAGGACTTGGTATGGATCTGGAATCAGTGGGATTCAGATACTCGAGGTATTTTCACCGAAAGGTACGGGGACATAGCCCATCTGATTGCTGTCAAAGTAGACGAAAGATTGATTCAAGCTATGATCGGATTTTGGGATCCGGGTTACCAGTGTTTCACATTCAACCAAGAAGATATGACCCCTACGATAGAGGAGTATGCTGCTCTGCTGCGTGTCGAAAACATGCAAACCTACAAAATATATGTCAAAGAGCCCAAGCCGATGACATTCAGGAAAAAGTTAGTAAGGCTGACGGATATGACCGATGTATGGGCCGAAAAGCAAATAAAGAAGAAGAATGAAATCAGCTGTGTCCCATGGTTTTCCCTACGAGACCTGGTTTTAAATCATCCTGACATGTTGAAACGGATAAATTTGTTTGCTTTGGCTATCTATGGTTTGGTTGTCTTTCCGAAGACTCTCGGACATATAGAAGTAGCGGTAGTGGATTTTTTTGAAAAGTTAAAGCAAGGTATCAATCCTGCCCCCACCATCCTAGCAGAGACCTTCAGATCTTTGAGCAGTTGCAGAAAAAGAGGGGAAGGATGATTCATCGGATGCGCGCAGCTACTCAACGTTTGGATTTTGAGTCACTTTTGGAAGGTAGAGCGCACACCATTCTACATGTTTTCGAAGACATTTGCCCCGTTGGAAGCTCACCTCAAGAAAGAATGGCCGAAGGAGGTTACTGAACAGCATTGGGTCTCAGTGTTTCAGAACCTACGTGCCGAGGACATAATCTGGAGAGTGCCGTGGATACGCCCTTCGCTTCTGTTATACAAGGTCGGAAACCAAGATTGGGTACCACTACTTGGATTGTGGGGAGGAGTTGGTTATGCCCCTCTTTTGGTTCAAAGACAGTTCTCTTCACGACAGTTTATACCCGCCACCAGTGGTCTAGCATAGTCAGAGTTTGTTTTTGCGGGCGAAGGTTATATGAAGAAAGTCCGAGACACTGCAAAGGCATGGAAAAGAGTTCATCTGATGGAGCTAGCTTTATACGCCGATACTATCACCCAGAATTATGATGCATGGAGGAAGCAACGGATGAGTAGTTTGCGAGTCTCATCGGCAGATCATGCTTTTCAAAATCCTTTCTCGGAAGAAATCCCATCCGCGCTAGAGACGGCGAGACAAGAATTCGAACGCGAAAAGACCAAGATGTTACGGGATCTTAGTGCCCTCCAGGAAGAAAACTATCAGCTGAAGATCGATGTTCAAATTGAAAGATCCAGGGCCGAGAAGGTGCAAAAGGAAGCTGAGGTCGTAAGAAACGACTTAAGAGATCTTCATCTAGAAAATAAAAAGTTGAGAAGCACTATAAAGAATAGCGGGCTAGGCAAATCCTCAGCAGAATGGAGAGCAGAATTGAGTAATGTCAAAGGGGGGATGGAATTTTGGAAAGGAAAAGTAAAGAAAGAAGAAGAAAAGGCTGCACGGGTCTCAATAGAGTTAAGAAAAAAGTCTGCCGAGCACGAAGCTACGTTTGCTGAACTGATGACCGGTCGAGCTAAGCGTCAAGAGTTGAAAGAAATGATACGGGATTTAGAAGATACACTACAAGCTCGACAACAACAATTAGATGCTCTCTTGGAAGCCTTGGAAGAGAAGAAGAGCCAGTATGATAGAGATACCCATGCCTACGAGAGAGTCCTTGTTGAAAAAGATGAGAACCTCAAGTATTTGATCAACGAGATTCGTACGGCAGCCATGCACATATTGCAAATAGCGGATGAAGCCGAGACTCTTAGCTGCCAGTTCCCGCCTAGACAGAGATCGAGCATATCAGAATTCTTGGAACGGGTGAAGAATTACGGCAATGTAGCAAGGAAGTTTGTATAAAAGCTGAATCAAATGATGGAAGAACATTTTGTAAATAGACTCTTTTGATTAATGAAATGCCTAAATAGGGGCTATCTGGAATCAACACCGATTTTGCATATGCATTCATAACTAACATTTAACATTCATTCATTCATTCATTCATTCATTCACTGCATATCCCACGATCGTTTGCTAAAGAGTAGAATCATATAATGCGCAGTTGTGACGTTGTAAACCTGGAATCACACCATACGTATAGAACACGTCGACAAGCCAGAGCAATGGAGGCTGAGTTTAATGAAAGAATTGACAGGATGGAGAGAATTCAGAAAGAATTATAGGAACAGTTAGCCAGGTCGTAACAGGAGACGAGAGAGTTGATGATAAGGTCTCGGGAAGAATCTACTGAACAGAAAGATCAAATGACTAGGATGATGGAGATGATGTCGGCCCTAGTCAAAGGAAAAGGACCTCTACAAAACCCTGAAGTTGTGAATCTTGATCAAGAACCGCCTTATCCTCCAGGGTTTACTCCGCCCCACGTGACATATAGAGGATACACACAGGGAGGACCCGCGGGCGTAGAACAACGGCCTGTAACACCCCCTCCTGTAGGACAGGGAGTATTTGTGGCAAACCCAGGAACTACTCCGGTTGATCCACCTGTCCCTGACCTAGACGATCCGGCAGAAATCGCTAGGTTAAGGATAGAAGATCAAGAAGTCCAAGAAAAGTATAGAAGTTTGGAAGAAAGACTTAAAATAATAGAAGGCACTGAAGTCTTCTCGGCATTAAATGCTAAAGAACTTAGTCTGGTACCGGACTTGATCCTACCTCCAAAATTCAAAGCACCGGACTTTGAAAAGTATGAGGGCTCGAGATGCCCGAAGGCACATCTCGTTGTGTTCTGCCGAAAAATGACAGGCTATGTTAATGAAGACAAGCTGCTTATACACTGTTTTCAGGACAGTTTGACCGGATCAGCTCTCTGCTGGTACAACCAACTCAGTAGAGAAAAGATCCGAACCTGGAAGGATCTAGCAGCGGCTTTTTGCGAGCAGTACAAACACGTCTCCGATATGGTACCCGACCGCATGACGCTGCAAATGATGGAGAAAAAACCATCAGAAACTTTCAGACAATACGCGCAGAGATGGAGGGACATCTCGGCCCAGGTAGAGCCTCCACTAACCAAGACCGATATAGCAGTCTTATTTATCAATACCCTGAAGGCACCGTTTTATGATAAATTAGTGGGAAGCGCCACAAAGGACTTCTCGGATATTGTCATATCCGGTGAACTTATAGAAAATGCAGTTAAGGGTGGAAGGATGGAAAGAGAAGGTTCGAAGAAGGCAGTCCCTATGAGAAAAAAGGAGCCGGAAGCCCACATGGTGGGAACAGGAAACCGTTATACTCCTGGTCCACATTCTAATCATTTCCGACCTCGAAATTACCCACCACCAAATTTCTATCATCCACAAACCCCCTATTACCAAACACCATCTCCCTACCCTTCTTACCCTCTCTACGCAACCAACAACCTGAGGCCAGCCGCCACGTTTCCTTAAAATACCGGCTCTACCCAAGGCCAACCTAGAGGAGAACCAAGGCCAGCGAGGCCTAACCCCGAGAGACCCCAATTCACTCCTATTCCTGTATCTTACGGGGAACTGTACCCTAAGCTTTTGGAAAAACAGTTGATATCTCCTTATTACATGGCACCGTTGAAACCCCCGTACCCAAAGTGGTACGACCCTAATGCTAGCTGTGCATACCACGCGGGGAACCAGGGGCACTCTACGGAAAACTGCATTGCCTTTAAACGAAGAGTCCAAGGACTAATCGATGCGGGTGTCTTACGCTTCGACGGTACTAGTGGTGCGATCGGAGACCCGTTCCCAAATCATGCTGAAAGAAATGTAAGTGCAGTGGAGGAAATAAGTGAATTGCAAACCAGAAGAGTCGTTTCGGAAATAGGCACACCTTTGCAGAGAATCTGGGAGGTATTGCTCGAAAAAGGGTTACTCTGTCGTCTTAGAGGAGTAACCGAGAAAAGAAATATGAAAAGTTAAAATTTTTGTGATTTCCATGAAGTCGAAGGACATAATATCCAGTCGTGTGAGCAATTTAAAGAATTACTCCAAAACATGATGGACAACAAAGAAATTAAAATCTTTAATGGAAGAAAAGAGGCCAATGAAGGGGAAATATGTGCCTCTGATGGTCAATCATCGGATCTCCCTTACACGGCTGAACGACCACTGATAATTTATTATGATGCGAGGAGAGAACCGGTAAAACCAAAAATGGTAATTGAGGTGCCATCGCCTTTTTCGTATAAGGACAGTAAGGCAGTACCTTGGAAATACGATGTCAATATTGTCACTCCTGAAACCGAAAAATCCCAAGGCACGGCTGAAAATATCGAAGAAGTTGGTCACTTTACCCGAAGTGGAAGATGCTATTCCAAAGAAGTTGAACCAGCAAAGAGGAATAATAATTCCAAACAAAAGGGAAAGGCACCCATGCTTGAGGCTGAAGCTGAATCTGAAAGTCCACCTGAACGGCAAGAGACTAAAAAACCTGTGAATGAGGAAGAAGCACGGGAATTTTTGAAATTCATTAAACACAGTGAGTACAACGTGGTCGAACAATTAAGTAAACAACCTGCACGTATTTCGGTATTATCTCTATTATTGAATTCGGAGCCGCATCGAAATGCCTTGTTGAAGGTATTGAATCAAGCCTATGTAGCAAATAATATATCGGTCGAAAAGCTTGATAGATGGATCAATAACTTGAACGCAGATAATTTCATCTCCTTTAGTGATGATGAAATACCACCGAACGGTAGAGGCTCCGTGAAGGCACTGCACATAACAACCCGATGCAAGGGTTATATAATACCAAACGTGCTTATTGATAATGGGTCAGCACTTAATGTTATGCCTCTGGCCACGCTTTCCAGAATTCCAATGGATTTGTCCTACTTGAGGCCGTGTCACTCCACGGTAAGAGCATTTGATGGAACGAGACGAGAAGTTATAGGAAAAATTGAGGTCCCTCTAGAAGTGGGTCCTTATATCTATGACGTCGAGTTCCAAGTTATGGACATCACCCCTTCATATAATTGCCTCCTGGGGAGGCCATGGATCCATTCGACCGGAGCAGTGCCATCATCCCTTCATCAGAAAATAAAGTTTATCATGGATGGCTGCTTGGTCACCGTTGAGGGTGAAGAGGATATTGTTGCGTCTATCTCTGCAGACACACCTTACCTCGAAGCGAACAAAGACGCCGTGGAATGTTCCTTTAGATCCTATGAGTTCGTCAACGCCACATTTGTGGCTGAAGGAAATAGAATTCCCGTGCCTAGGCTGTCGAAGAATACTAAAATGGGAATCAAGCTGACAGTAGGGAGAGGGGCCCGAGCAAGGAAAGGTTTGGGAAGACATCATCAAGGGATAGTCAGGGCCTTAAAGCCAGTACCTCATAAGGCACGATTTGGTCTAGGATTCCAACCGAATGCACATCACTTGAAGAAACAGTGGAAGAAGGAGCAAGAAAGAAGAGTTGCGAGGACTCTAGGACGAGAACCGGAATGGGAACCCATCGAGTACCCCCATTTGTCAAGGACATTCACATCC